>CAJGYO010000003.1:18727155-19995074 GCA_904845875.1 Miscanthus lutarioriparius | reverse complement strand
ATGAGCAACGAGTTTGTAGGGGTGATCAAACAAGTCACAAAATCTTTCCACGACTCCTCGTAGAGGAACTAGAGTCGCTCTCTGGCTCTGACTCCAGTAGGGGGAGCATCACCCCTCTCGTGAATACTTCATGACAGGTACCCCCGAGGGACATGTCGAGAGCATCTACGAGGAGGAGGCTACCTCGACCAACAACCTCGACGATGAGGTCGAGGGGGTGTAGGAGCCCCACCTCGCCTGTGGGTGGAGCAGTTGAAGTCCCAACACCTGGAGCTTAAGGAAGCGTGACTCTAGCTCGAGCAGGAATGCACGGAGCTCGATCATGAGATCGAGCTCCGTGCATTCCTGCTCGAGCTGCCCACCACGGAGATGGAGGACGCACCTTTGCCATGGCCCATGACGTGAACAAGAGGATCATCGAGGATGATCAGGCGCTCCCGCACTTTGCACGGTCAAGCCAGAATATCACTGCGGTAGCAGCCTTACTCAGGGGGCTTCCGGAGCGCACGACGCTCGAGGATCGATGGGCCCACCATGAGGTTCGAACGCTGCTCGAGTGGGTGGCTACGCAGCAGGTTGAGAGCTCGATGTCTCGGCGACGGGAGCTCGACGCCAGCCAGCGCTCGCCCTCCGTGCGGCCTAATAGGGACGCATTAGTCCATCAAGCGTCGTATGGTGGCAGGCCGTGCATCACGGTTCCGGTGCAGGAGCGCCTCGGCCACAACCGCGACGCACGTGACACCATCGACACCCGTTGGTGTACCCGCAATGATGTGGGGGAGGGAGCCAGTCGCGGTTACCACCCTCGATGGGGCGGACGATATGACCGTGAGGAGGACCAGAGTCGTAGCCCCAAGCCAACGGTCCCCTAGGCTTTCGGTTGGCATATCCTCAAGGAGGCACTCCTGCCCCGATACCGCCCGTCGACTAACATCCCAAAATACTCTAGGGAAACAAACCCTGGCCTGTGGCTCGAGGATTACCGGCTTGCCTGCTAGGTCGGCGGTGCGGTTGGTGATGACTTCGTCATCCGCAATCTCCCCCTGTTCTTGGCCGACTCGGTGCGAACATGGCTAGGGCACCTCCCGGCCAACTATGTTCAAAGTTGGGCAGACCTAAAATAAATCTTCATAGGGAACTTCTAGGGCACCTACACGCGCCCTGGAAACCCCTAGGACTTGAAGAACTACCAACATAAATCGGGTGAGACTGTCCGTGAGTACATCTGACGTTTCTCCCAGCAGTGCAACGAGTTTCCCAATGTCGCCGATGCCGACATCATTGGAGCCTTCCTATCAAGGACCACCTGCGAGTCCCTAGTCCACAAGTTGGGATGTAAGGGACCATGGACTACCAAGGAACTCCTCGACATCGCAACCAGCCACGCTTCTGGCGAGGAGGCGGTTGGAGCAATTTTCGATCGCTCCAGCAGCAAGGCGAAGCGTGATGAGGACACCGATGAAGGCCCCTCCGACCGCTCTAGTAAGAAGAACTGAAAAGGGCGTGGAGGCTCGCTCGTGGCCACTGCCGAGCGAAAAAGCCAGTCGTGCGACGGTCGAGGGCACCCCCGATCACTTTGACAAGCTGCTCGAGGGGCCGTGCCCGAACCACGCCTTCCCCATCAAGCACATGTACAAGGGCTGCTCCCTCATGATGCGCTTCTTCATTGGCGGCTCCAAAAAGTGGGAGCAAAAGAAGAAGCCCAAGGCAGAAGCCGACGACACCAGAGAAGGACGATGGCTTTCCGTCCCCGGATGGCTGCCTCATGATCTTTGGTGGGTCAGAGGCATATGGCTCCAAGCGCCGATAGAAGCTCGCACACCGAGAGGTCAATGAAGCCGAGCCCGCCATGCCCATTTTTCTCAAATGGTCAGGGTCAACCATAACCTTTGACCAATCCGATCACCCAGATAGCGTCACACACCTAGGCAGGTATTCACTCATGGTTGACCCTATCGTTGGCACGAAGTGGCTCACCAAGGTACTGATGGACGGGGGCAGCGGCCTCAACATCATGTATGCTAAGACTCTTGATGCCATGGGCGTCGTCCGATCGCGCATCCGACCGACCAGGGCGCCTTTCCACGGCATCGTGCCAGGAAAGCAGGCCATACCGATCAGGCAGATCAACCTACCCATCACCTTCGAGAATCCATCCAACTATAGGATAGAGACCCTCACCTTCGAGGTAGTCGAGTTCCCCCCGGTCTACCACGCCATTTTGGGGTGACCATGTTACGCGAAGTTCATGTCCATCCCCAACTACACCTACCTCAAGCTCAAGATAACGGGCCCACGCAGGATCATCACCATCGGCACTTCCTTCCAGAGGGCCTATGAGTGTGAGGTCGAGAGCTGCGAGCTCGCTTTGGCAACCCTGGCTTCCGAAGAACTCACAACCATCGGAAGGACATCACCGAAGGAGCTCCCAACAGGAAGCGGGTGGCTGGATCCTTTGAGCCTACAAAGAACATCAAGGAGGTCCTCGTTGACCCCAACAACTCCATCGACAAGACAGTGCACATCGGTACCACCCTCTCGCCCAAGTAGTAAGGCACGCTCGTCGACTTCCTCCACGCCAATCAAGATATCTTCACATGGAAACCCTTAGATATGCCAGGAATTCCAAGGGAAGTTGCTGAGCATGCCTTGAATATTAGGTCAGGCTCTAGGTTGGTCAAACAACGTCTTCACCGCTTCAATGAGGAAAAGTGGAACCTCATCGGTCAAGAAATCGCTAAGCTCTTGGAGGCCAGTTTTATCATGGAAGTATACCACCTGGAGTGGTTATCCAATCCCGTTCTTGTAAAAAAGAAAAGTGGGAAATGGAGGATGTGTGTCGACTACACGAGCCTCAATAAGGCATGCCCAAAGGATTTGTTTCCTTTGCCATGCATAGATCAGGTAGTTGACTCAACCTCAGGCTGCAAAACCCTATGCTTCCTTGATGCGTACTCCGGGTATCATCAGATCGTGATGAAAGAGTCCGACCAGCCCATGACCTCTTTCATCACCCTGTTCTGGTCGTTCTGCTATGTTACGATGCCATTCAGACTCAAGAACGCTAGGGCTACGTACCAGCACTGCATGACCAAATGCTTTGGAGACCTCGTCAGGCAGACCATTGAGGTTTACGTGGACAACATTGTAGTCAAGTCCAAGCGTACCGATCGGCTCATGGCCGACCTAGAGCAGACCTTCAGGAAGCTCCGGGAGAACAGCATCAAGCTCAACCCCGAGAAATGCGTCTTTGGGGCCCCAAGGGGCATGCTGCTCGGATTCATCATCTCTGAGCGTGGCATCTAAGCCAACCCAGTAAAAATCTCAGCCATCACGAAGATGGGCCTGATTCTGAACCTAAAGGGAGTTCAGAGGATTACCGGGTGCCTCGCAACGCTTAGTTGCTTCATTTCATGCCTCGACGAGTGGGGGACCCCCCTTTACTAGCTCTTGAAGAAAACTGTCCGATTCGCGTGGATGCCTGAGGCTCAAGAGGCGCTTGACAAACTCAAAGTGCTCCTAATGAGGGCCTCGGTTCTAGTCCCGCCAGCTGAGGGAGAGCCGCTCTTACTCTATGTCGTAGCTACGACTCAGGTGGTCAGTGCTGCCTTGGTTGTAGAATGGGGAGAAGATGGACATGCCCTCAAGGTACAATGCCCCATGTACTTCATTAATGAAGCCTTGTCCAACTCCAAGACACGCTACCCCCAGATCCAGAAGCTCCTTTACGCCATCCTGATCACTAAGAGGAAGCTACGCCACTACTTCAACTCGCACCGGTGACCGTCGTGTCGTCCTTCCCCCTAGGCGAGGTAATCTAGAACCGGGAGGCCACGGGGAGAATTATGAAATGGGTGCTCGAGCTGATGGATCTAGGCATCATGTATGCCCCACGAATGGCCATCAAGTCTTAGGTACTGGCTGACTTTGTGACCGAATGGACCGAGACTGAGATGCCACCGGCGGTCGTCGATCAGGAGTACTAGATGATGTACTTCGACGGATCACTGATAAAGAAGGGCATGAGCATCGGGATAGTTTTTGTTTCCCCCCTCGAGGTGCGCTTGAGGTACGCAATTCGCATCCACTTCCCGGTTTCAAATAATGTGGCTAAGTACGAGGCACTCATCAATGGCTTATGCATCGCCATTGAGTTGGGCATCCGACGGCTTGATGTCTGAGGCGACTCGCAACTGGTCATCAACCAAGTCATGAAGGAGTCAAGCTGCCACAATGCCAAAATGGCTGTGTATTGTCATGAAGTCCGATAGTTCGAGGACAAGTTTAACGACCTCAAACTCAACCATACCCCTAGGCGGCTCAATGAAGCAGCCAACACGTTAGCGAAGATGGCATTGAGCCAAGAGCTGGTCCCCACCGGCATCTTCGCTAGCGACCTACAAAAGCCCTCGGTCCGATATGAGGAACCAGAATAGATCAGCAACGAGCCGCCAGTTCTAGGCTCAGGGGCTGACCGACCCTCAGTCCCATCTGACCCAGAGGTCATGGAACTTGTCGAAGACCTAGTGGCGGAGCCCGACCCTTCGATCGACTGGAGAACGCCTTATCTCGATTGCCTCCTCCACGAGGTGCTCCCTGCCGACAAGACGGAGGCCCAATGGCTCACGCATCGTGCCAAGTCCTTCGTCGTCATCGAAGGGGAGCTCTACAAGCGTAGCCTCACTGGAATCCTACAGCGCTGCATCCTCGTTGAGTAGGGGAAGGACCTGCTAGAAGACATCCATGGAGGGGTCTGTGGACATCACGCCGCACCTAGAACCTTGGTTAGAAAAGCATTCCGACAAGGTTTCTACTGGCCAGCCGCGGTTGCCGATGCCGAGCATGTCGTACGCACTTGTAGAGGATGACAGTACTATGTTCGACAAACTCACCTGCCGACTCAAGCGCTTTAGATGATCCCCATCATGTGGCCATTCATGGTCTGGGGGCTCGACCTGGTAGGTCCCCTCAAGAGGGCGCCTAGGGGCTTCATGCACTTACTTGTCGCCATGGACAAGTTCACAAAGTGTATAGAGGCTCGGCCGATCACTGTGCTCAATTCTGAGCAGGCCGTGTTGTCCTTCACGGACATCATCCACTGATTCGGAGTCCCAAACTCCATCATAACTGACAATGGCACATAGTTCACGGAGAAGAAATTCCTTCGGTACTATGATGATCATCACATCCACGTTGATTGGGCTACCGTGGCGCACCCCCACATGAACGGGCAGGTCGAGCGCGCAAATGGCATGGTCCTGCAAGGCCTCAAGCCTAGGATCTTCAACCATTTGAACAAGTTTGGCAGATGGTGGGTCGCCGAGCTTCCCACGGTACTCTAGAGCCTAAGGACGTCCAGTAGCCGGACAACCAGTTACACGCCATTTTTCATGGTCTACGGCTCCAAAGCCATCCTCCCAACCGACCTGGACTATGGAGCGCCGAGGGTCAAGGCCTACAATGAGCAGGGAACCGAAGCATCTTTGGAAGACGCCATGGACCTGCTTGATGAAGTGCACAACATCGCCCTGTTCTGTTTGGCCAAATACCAGTAGGCGCTATGATGGTACCATAGCCGACGCGTGTGGGGTCACGCCTTTGGCGTAGGCGATTTAGTCCTTCGCTGCATCTAGAGCAACAAAAATCACCACAAGCTTTTAGTGCCATGGGAAGGACCGTACATCATTGTAGAGGTACTCTGACCTAGAACCTACAAGCTCAAGACTGAGGATGGCAAAGCCATCGCCAACGCCTGGAACATCGAACAACTATGTCGTTTTTACCCTTAGTCTTCCAAGTTCCAAAGCTTTTAATATGCTTATCAAACTAAGTGATGTTTCTGCAAAAACCAAAAAATGTTACCTCCTATTGGGTTCACTTCCGATCTGATCGAACTACAGTAATACCCAACCCCGACAACTACCTGGGGTCGGGTTTTACTTGGGGGCTGATAGGAGTACATATGCTCGGAAACATTTTCTCATCCGACCCATCTTTTTTATGACGAGACCTAGAAATAAGAATTTCCAAAAACTAACGATGAGTAAAACTGGTCAGAATGCAAAAAGACTACGCCCCGACGGCTATGGCATTGCTTACTCACCAGCGTGATCATTACTTAGTCGCTCGCAACCTAAGTTTCTAATACCTTAACATAAAACAAGGGGTGGATCACAACAAACTTTATATATATATATAGAGGGGCCAAACAAAGTTTTCGGCCATAATAAAAATCTTTACAGAAAGCCCGACACCAGACTTGGCTATCTAATTAAACATTCTTGGGCAGGATTTCTTCTTTAAACTTCTCCTCTAGGTCCTGCGCCGGGGGCTCCGCTTCCTTCTCAATTCCGTCCAGCACTGTGTCAGTGTAACTAGGCGCGAAGCCCTCATTGATCACCGGTCGGTCGATGTCTATGTAGTGGGAGTAGGCGACGGCAAACGCGCGATGGATGCCGGTGTGCAGGGCCTCTCTTGCGAGCGCATGCGCACGATCCAGGATCTGGGTAACCCGCACTACGAGCGAGCTCATCTCCATGGCTAGGGCAACCCCGAGGTCGTCAAAGACCAACCCGACGGCAGCGCGTAGGGCATCATGGTCGTCGCTCTCCAACTAGAGTTGACCCCGCACCTCGGAGAGTTGCCTCTAAAGGGCTGCCCAAGCCAAACACCAAAGAGTGTCAAAAAATTGACTTTGAACGACAACCAAAAAGGTAACTAGAGCCTCACCAATCACTTGCTCCTCGAGGACCGTCTTCTCCCTCTAGAGCATGCCAACATCGAAGGCCAAGGCGGCGGCTAGGCCATCGGCTTCTTCCCTTGACTTCTGCTCATTTTTTAGCGCACGCTGAGTAGAGTCAAGGGCCGGGCGGAGTCGTCCAAGCTCCACGGCATCTTCCCCGGCCTTGGCGACCGCAGCCTTGAGCTTGTCCTTGGCCTCATCGGCGTGTTGATGGGCTTCCCGTTCCTTGGTCTAGAGGCCCACCACTTCCTCCTGCAACCGCGACACTTCGGCAGCAAGCCCCTAGACCTCCCTCTCGCGATGGAGGAATAGGGACTTCTCCTGGCTGCGCATCGCAGGGGACTATGAAAAAGTTAGTTTAGAATCATATAAACAAGGCTCGGTAGTAGAAAATGTGAAGACACGGCAAACCTGGCCGGCCGGGGTGATGTCGTCCTTCAACACCCCAAACACGTCGGTCAGGGAGTGGACTACGGACTCAAGTCCTGAGCGCACGCTCGTCCAGTCCTTCTCCTTCGTCAGGTCATCGAGGGTGAACACCAAGTCGCTCAGGTCCCATTGCCTAGCCCATCAGAGCCGGCCTCCTCCCCACGTGAGCGGATCGTCGCCTAGCCTGACAATGGACTAGGAGGACCTAGCCCCAACCAAGGGGTTGGCCATGGCAACCGTTGGCGTCGGCCCGACGGGGGTCGACGGCACCCTCGCCAACACCGGTGCTCCCTCAGGAGTGGACCCTCTGATAACTAAGGAGGCTGGCAGCTCAGGCTCCAAAGTCCGAGCCATCACTACTTCTGCAGGGGACGCCTTGGTCACGCCTCCTCCCATCTGCCCCACCTCGGGCACATCGACTGGCGCGGGCACCAATTCCATGAGCGCCTCCCCCGACACAATCAGTGCCTCTGCCCCCTTGCTTCCTCAGGTCACGCCATGTCTGCCTCAATGCCATCACAGCATGCCACCGGCACCATGCCAGCCGACACCTGGGGGGTTGGCCGACGCACCAGGATCTTCTATGGCGCCAACGTCAGGGGTCTGCGGGGATTGGTCCTACGAAAAGCACCAAATGTCACACAACAAAATCCGAGAACATAGCGAAAGGATGAAGAAGTCATTAACTCACCTCGATGCCATTACCCAAGATAGTTTCGGGGGCTAGCCACTCGACTCTGACTCCGCCACGTTGGCGATTGGCCGCTTCAATCCCCCAATAGGGTCAGTCAGAGTAGGGTGGGCTTTCTCCACCAACCACAGGGGCGCCTCCTCCCCCACCAATCTGGGAGGCACATCGGGGTCGGTCGGAGTAGGGCGGACTTGCTCCACCAACCTCAGGGATGCATCCTCCCCCACCGATCTTGGAGGCGCGTCCTCCTCGGTTCGCGCCGGGGCATGCTACAGAATCGTGGTCAAGTTGACCTGCCCTGCATTGGCCTGCTTGTCCTCGCGCGCCAGCACACCCCATGGAATATTGAGGTCCTCCTCCTCTTCCTCCTCCTCGTTGTCGTCGCTCTCCTCCGAGCCTTGCCGACACCTTCCACGCTGGAGCTTCCCTCACTCCTTCCTCGCCTTCTTTCGATCCTTCTTCGCCTTCGCCGCGGTGTGGTTCACCGACCTCCACGCCGCATCCTCTGGTAGCAGCGGGTCAAAATCATGGGCGATGAGGCCGGGCTGCAAATCTCGGCGGTTAGAATTTGAGAACAGAGGAGGGTCAGCCAATAAAAGAAACTCAAAGAAGGCTTACCAGTTTGACGAAGCCTGCATCCAGCCACATCGCGGGATGCCTCGGGACCAGATACACCAGGGCGAGATCCACCAACGGATCCATCAGGAACTCCATTGCCTCCTTGAGGCATTGTGCCATCTCGCCGATGCTGAGGGCCTCACCGACGACCATCACCGTCCCTTCGGGCGCGGAATCCGGCGTCATCTTATACATCGAAAGGGCGCGCACCATCAGCGGCACCAACCTCCTAAAGTGGTATGCTCTGATGAGGCTGGTCCCCCAATGGCTGTGGTGCTTTAGAGTCACGATGGCCTTGAGCAAGTTGTCGAGCCTCTTCTGCTCCTTCTCGATGGGCCCATATCTCCACGCCCCCCGGCACCTCCTCGATCAGGCGACCAGTGAAGATCGGCAGGGGGGGTGTCGTCGTTGTTTAGGTAGAACCATAGCTTGTGCCACCCCTAGTTGGACTTTGACAAGGGGATGGACATATACTCCGATGCCCGGATGCCCGCAGATGGATGCTCGTGCACCCCATCGGCACCGCCAGGTCCGGCTTCTTCTTCTCCTTCTTCTGTAGCTCAACGACGAAGAAGTACTTCCATAGCTCGAAGTGGGGCTCAATCTCCAGATACCCCTCGTACAACGCGATGAAGGCCGAGATGTGCTGAATCCCATTGGGATTTCAACCCTCGGAGGAATCAGTGGGGAGGAGTCGTGAACCCCCATTCGTGGAAGGGGATGAAGGAGACAACATAGCTGTCGGACAGCGATGGCACATCCTCGCCTCCAGGTATGATCCACTAATTCATAGCGGTCCTTGCATAGAGAAGGCCCTTCTTGACTAGACCCTCCATGAGCACGTGGAAAACGTCGGAGCAAGGCCATGGCTCCGACAAGGAATGAGGATGGCAATCCAGAAGATCCGGCGGTGGTGTAAGGCTAGAGAGCGAGAACTTCGCCGACGGTGCAGTGGAAACAGGGAAACAAAGGCAGGACTCGGGAGCAAAAGGTAGAAAGATTGGAAGGGCAAAGGATGCGGATGCGCGTACTGAGGCTAGGGAGAAACCGCTTCGTTTATAAGGTAAGGGCGGAACGGGCAAGGTGTGAACCGTTCGCCTAAATTAACGCGCCACACGCCCTACTAGATCTGTTTCCTTTGGGGCTCGAGCCCTCATTATTTCTCGCAGCATCAGTCACCTCGCTGCCTTAAGAGATAAGCGCACGCCTATCCCAATCTTCCCTGCGAAGGATCCGCCGGGTGACGGTTCGACTTCAAAGGCCATGGGCCACCGCAGGTAAGAGGGATATGAAGCTGAAAACGCTCCTATGGCCCATTAACGCCTGGGAGTTCAAGGCTGGCCCACTAGTGGGTTCACGGCCGCTCTAGGGCACCTTAGAGTAAGGGGAGGTTAAGGACGGGCCCGCTAGCGGCCAGTACCCAAAGCGCACGAAGCGCCACGGGCATCACGACCCTCATTTTGAGTCTTGGATGATGCACGATCCATGGTTTTTCCCCGAAGAAATGCATCGAGCCCTCGGACCGGTCGAATGGATCTGGAGAACTATATGGACTGGCCACCAAGAATCTAGAGTCAATCACCAGCTGACCTCGAACCGGGCCCCCGCGAAGGGGATGTCGGGGCTCCACTTGAACAAGCCCGTTAACAACTCACCGAGCACCGTGCTCCGTCCAGCGAGGAAAGCATGGCCCGGCTCAACCCCTTCGTTCTAGCGAATGAATGCATGAGGGATGATGATCACAAGACATACCACCCTCCCGACCGGGCCCCTGCTACGCGCTAGGGCTCGGGGGCTCAGCATCGCAAGGAGACTGAACACGTGGTCGTAGACAAACGATGAGTATCATATGCAACTTGCCATCCTGCAAAATGACAATAACAAACAGTACTCCCGTGCGCCCTCAAGCAACAGACAACAAAAAGCCTTTGCAGGAGTGTCTCACTCCTCCAAAGGCTCGGGGGCTACACCCACCAGGTGCGCTCGTGCGCACCCGGTGGAAATGAATTACCGGCGCGTCTCCTCCCCAGGGGTCGGGCACCCATGTCCACTTTTGCCAATCTCCCACATAGAGGCTTGATATCTAAATCCTACTCGGTTACCCTATGCGGTATAACGAACCGAGGGGAAAAATGGCGAAGTTCCAATAACGACCCGCCTCCATGGCATAACGGCCATAGGAGCAAGAAATCATGAAAAAAGCCTTTGTAGGAGTGTCTCACTCCTTCAAAGGCTCGGGAGCTACTGTCGGATATCTATACCGGGTATCCGAACCAAAGGATTAAAGAGCGTCACGTCACCTTATCTGATGGTTAAAGACGCAACTACGGCCTCGTCCGACTCCGAGGGTGAAGTTTCTGCCTCGTCCGACCCCCAGGGGCCGGGCCACGCCTCGTCCGACTCCGAGGACGAGGTTTCCGCCTTGTCCGACCCCCAGGGGTCAGGTCCCGTCTCGTCCGATGTAACACCCTCGGTGTTACATTGTACTGTTTTGTTAAAACATTGCATGAGCATCATACTTATGTGCAAATTTGTATAACATGAATTATAAATCGATGTTCGGCACTTGAAACATTTATACGAAACAAGAAATCAATGTTACATTTCATGTCATTTAATATTGTTTAGTATTCTGAGCGAATCTTTATCGAGCGAAAATGCTATAGGATGTTTGTGCGAACTATGTTAGAGTTGGTAGTACGTGCTTCGTAGGCAACAATGGAGTATGTGCGGACAAGGTTCGTTAGCTAGCATGCCCAGTAGGTCTAAATTGAATTCGACGTGAAACCATCGCGGTTTGTTCGTTTCACGTTAAGTCCATAATTGGGTCGACGAATCCACTTTTAGCAGTTGTTGTAGAGCGACCGGCTTTAGAAGTGGCATGTTGTCATGACTCCGATCGATAGCCCTACGTACCCTCTTGCGCATCAAACAACTGGTTTGGCGTTCGGGGTATCGGGTTTGAGTTTTTGAGCTGCTTTAAAAAGCGTGCACGGCACATGGTTTAGCTCCGGGCGCGGTCACCACCCTCTGCTGGCCTAGCACCGTTGCTGGCTTGCCAGCGTGCGCTGCCGCGCCGACTGCATCCCACCGCAGCACCTATGCGTGTACGCACGCGCATGACCCTTGCGCTGTGGGCCAAGGCCGCCTGCCATCGTGCGCTGGCCGCAGCCACTACCGTTGCTCGGCTTGGCGCTGCTGCTGGCTCACCCAGCACGCGCGTTGAAGCGCCGACCGCATCCTCACTGCTGCCGTGAAGACACACACATGTGGGGTCCTGGCGCTGCTGCCTTGTCCGCCTGCTGCCACTCGCTGGCGCGCGGGTCACGTCGCTGTGGCTGACGCGCTACGTCCAGGAAGCCGACCGTGCCCTGCCCTGCTCTGGCCAGAGGCGCATCGGGTCCCGCGCTACACGCCGCCAGTGGCCATGCCCGGCACTACTTCTGTTGACTCACCGTGGCTACTCATGCATAGGACGATGGCCTGCTCCACCATCACCTCCGCGTCACATTGCGCTGTGCTTCTCTTGTCCGGCGCTGTCCGCTGTGGCGTTGTACCGTGTTTCGTCAGCATGCGGGCTCGGCCGTGCGGATAGCCGCCTGGGGCACGCCCCACTGTCCCCCATTGTTGTGCGTGCTTATATGTTGCATTGACATCCACAGCTGGGCCGAACCAAGCCGTGCCAAAGCTGCCCTGTCTTTGCTGTCGCCATGGCCAGTGGGACCCCCGTTCCTTCAATTTGCCATGACCGCAGCACTATGCTCCAATTCGTCGCACCCTGGGCTCAGCTAGGTAGCTAGCCGCACAACCGTCCACACCTTGCTGCGTGTACCGTTGCATAGAGCTGCAATTTGTAATCGCCGCCCCACCGGGTCCACAAGACCGGACGGACACGCACCGTCGGCAAGCCAACCATTCCGAGCACCCAGTAGCAATTCATTGCACCACCAGCCTAGTCTTACCCTCCTGAGCACACCGTGCACCCCAGTCATAGCTTTACAGTAGCTTCGCCTTCCTCGACGTGGACGTGCCATCATCGTGCGCTGACGCATCGTCGGTGTGCATGCGCCTAGCTCGGCTCAGGCCTTCTCCGGCCGAACCGACACCTCAACGGTCTCTGTGGGTAGTTCCTTGAGCTCGCTAGCTAATTGGTTTGCTCTGCTTTCACTATGGCTCACGGGAACGCACCCGCCATCGTAGGTCAAGGACCACCGCCGGGAAGGGAGCTCAGGACCACGCCCTTGTTCGCCGTATCGCCTCCAGTCGCTGCGCGCTGTCGTTGAGGTAACCATCGGTCCCGTAGATAGGACATGGAGGGTCGGGTGACGCTGGCGTGGCCGCTCGGTGCCCGTGCCAGTGCGCGCACGGGTGCCGGGGATGTCGCCGCGACGAAGAAGAAGGGGGGCGTAGTTGTAAAACCGTAGACTAGAGGAATATTGCTTTAGAGCTCGCAGTAAATACCAAGTAGTTCGGGGGCATTTTTGCATGTTTGCCGTCGCGCTTGGGTCTCTCCCGTCGTGGGCCGTTGGCTGGCTGGGTCGTGCCCCCGCGTGGGCCGTGCTTCGCTGGCGCGCGCGCCGTGCCGTCGTGGGCCGAGCCGCGCGAGTTGGGCCGCGAGTCATAATTCATTTCTTTAAATTCCAGTAAAGTAGAAATGATTATTCAATTTAGTTTTCAAGCTGAACTTTAATAATTTGCAGTAAATTGTGTAGTGGTCCAAAAATAGTGAAACCAAGTTTGTTAGATTCACAAAAATGCACTCTAATTGTTAGTGTAGTTAGTTCACAGTTAGCTGTTGTGATGCTAGGTTCGTGAAGTCAGAATAGAAAGACTTAATGTTAGCTAGCTTAATGTTGTAGGAATTCTTGTGGCAAATCGGTAATAGTTTTAGCTTTAAAAATTTTTACAGTAGGTTCACTAGGATATTATGTACTTGCTGTAAATTTTGTAGCCTTAGAATGTGTTGTTAAATAGAGTAGCCATTATCCTTTGATTTAGCAGATGTGGCGTAAATCAGCATTAGGAGTAAGAATATCTGTAGTTGCTATAATAATAATGAATGTCATATTTCAAACTTGTTATCAGATAGCTTAGCACCGTGGTCGGTAGCACTAGCTTAGTAGTTAAATCGATGTACTGTTATTTTAAGAGTTGCTGTTGTTACACTCCTAAGCATTGCATCGTCATTTCATGATGTAGATCACGAGCTGGTAGACTTCGTGCCCGTCAACGAGCCGGAGTACGACGAGGTGATCGAGGAGTACGAGGGAGATCCTCATGCAGGAGGGAGCCCAGGAGCCTGTTGGTGCTGACCCTACTGACCCGTCGCCTGCCCAAGGCAAGCCCCGGTGCATAACCCCTATTTTTAATGATCACTGAATATATATGATATGCATTTATGTTACAGGCATTTTATGGAAACTACATGCATAAATATATCTACCCATGAGTCCTACTAGTACAGGTCGAGTAGCTGCTCCGCTCAGGATATCGGTAGCGTGAGTAACCTGCCGTTACTCGCACAGAGGTGATAAAATATGATCACTCATGATAAAATGCTGGAAAGGTAAATGGTGACCGGGCAGGGATATGGTTTGGGTATTGGTGGGTGTAAAGGGTTGTGTTCTGTGGCCAACAGGGCATAGCTCGGCTACACTTTTTACCCTGTCTATGTCGATTAAGGACCGGTCGTTGCATGAGGCATCGTGGGCAAGTCACAGATTTATTGTCTCGAGCGCATACTTGGGTATGGGCGCATGGAAGACTTGTTGCTCTCTTGTTGCGGATCCGACTCTTTCTGGACCGACTGATTGGGGGCGAGGATGGTGGAGGTCATTGCACCACACTGAGTCTGGGACTCAGGAGTGGGGCTTGGAGTCCAAGTTTGGACGGGGACCTGGACACCTGGGACAGGAGAATAATGGGTTAGTCCTGCTTGTGCCTGGGGTACAAGCGGGACATGTGTTTTTGAGGCACCCAGCTGGGCACATTGATTCACAAATCATCGGGCGATCCGGTATGGCTTGTGTCGTGTTTAGCACCATAGTAAGAACTGAAAGTTGAAAGGGAAGGAAATGGAACTGATTGCTCAACTTTTGCTTGAAAGTAGAACAGATGCTTATATAGATTGGCTAGATGATAACTTAATATGGCTGATAATAATATATAACTAAGGACTCACTATTAGTATTGCCTTCTGCCAAAAGAAACCAGCAAACCATAAAGCTTATCATATTCCTTAGAGTCGGGAAATTATTCCCACTAGTCGGATAAGTCTTGCGAGTACATTGTGTACTCAGGGTTTATTTTCCCCTGTTGCAGGTGATGCTTGAAGAGTACCTTTGTGTGGAGGATCCTTCTAGTGGGCTCAGACGGAATCCTCGCTCCTTACCGCTAGATGTTATTTTTAAATTCCGCTGTTTACCATTCCGCACTCTGGTATTTGGTATTGTAATAATATACTTTTTAAGAAACTTTGATGTATGAAATGGACTTGTAATGTAACTCGTTCTCATTATTGGATCCTTGAGAAAAATATGGATATTTTGGGTTCTCCCTCTGGGTGTGCCCGACGGATACCGCCCGTGTTAGCCTGCTTTCAAGGTGCTTAGTGTCTGGTGGAAGACAAGTGCTTCCGTAAGTGTGCTATTTCGGGCGGTTCTACCACAGTTGGTACCAGAGCCAATAATGGTCACGAGTTTCATCACTCTTTTTCAAAACAAAAAATTTGACCAACAAAATGCTTTGCGAAAAGTAGGATGCGATTAAGTTAACTTACAGAAGTATAAGCCCTAGTAATATGGTCTATCTAGGATAGCGGCACTGGTTTTATCTAATCAAGTTTCAGCAGGTACACTAATTTCGTTGCGTAAGAAATCGCTTAGTATACGAAAAATGAGTGTGCTATGTGCCGAAAAGTTTTGCGAATGCCGCTATATTCCGGCTTGAGTGAACGTATAGGTCGAAGCATGCATCATGATAATAGCACCTTACTTCAACTGAAATCCCCCTTCACGTATACTGGAATTTGTAAATTGATAGGACTAACTAAATGGATGCTTTAATAAATGTGTTGTCATTTCTCTAATCCCTTGATTCTGATCGGAAGGGTGTTCTAATGGATGGTTCCTATCTCTTACAGATGAACCTAAGGTCTGGACGTGGAAGCACCAATGCTGGGGCAGCTCATGGGCTTGGCGAGGGCCAAGGCGATAGTGGCCAGGCCCATGAGCACAACAGGGAGAGCCATGGGGCTCTGCTTTTGGCTCCTCCTCCTCTGCCACCACCGCCGCCTCTGATGACCCATGCCGAGATGATGGTTGAGCTGTTGGTGGCTTGCTGAGAGTCAGCTCGTGCCATGGACATCATGGCACAGGCTATCGCGGGCCTTGCTCGCGGTGGCAACAGGGGCAACGGTGGGAATGGGGGTGGTGCCCACCGTCCTAGGGGACCATCCTCTTACCAGGACTTCCTCAAGACTCACCCACCCACCTTCACCCCATCTGATGAGCCTCTAGATGCGGAGCACTGGCTTTGCACTCTAGAGCAGAAGTTTCTACTGCTCGACGTGGCCGACGAGCAGAGGGTGCGCTTTGCAGCGCAGCAACTTTTGGGGTCTATAGGTGCATGGTGGGATACCTTCCATGCCATGGAGTAGCCTGATCATCCGGCCACCTGGCAGGAGTTTACCACTGCATTCCAAGAGTTCTTTATCCCAGCTGGTGTCATCAACCAGAAGGTGACTGAGTTCCTAGAGCTGCGCCAGGGGAACCGGACAATGATGGAATATGTGAACAAGTTCAATCACTTGGCCCAGTATGCGGGTAGTCAGGTGGATACTGATGACAAGAAGAAGGACCGTTTCTATCGTGATCTAGCTCCCCTCCTCCAAGAGAAGCTGTACACAGCGAACTATCAGACCTTTGGGGCACTAATGAACGCCGCCATTGCCATGGAGGGTTTTCAGTGGGACTCCTAGGCCGATTGGAAGAGGAAGCGGGTGGCGGCTGGATCCTCTAGCCACCCTCACACATAGAAGATACAAGTTGTCCGGCGGGGGCCCCATCAGTCATCAGGCGGGCCTTCGTTTCGGCAGCCCCAGCAGACTTCGCAAGCTTCCTCCACTCAGTATCGTGCACCTCCGCAGCAGGTGCAGCCCCAGCAGTCTCAGGGACAGCAGGTCCCACCTCATCAGGGGTTCAGGAACAAGCCAGGTGCTTGCTTCAAGTGTGGCAAAGATGGCCACTATGCCCGAGCTTGCCCCCAGAACCAGTCAGCTCAGTCCGCTCAACCATCAGCAAATTCTAGGCTTGTCAAGAGGACCATAATCAAGAAGAAAGTGCCCAACAGATCTGGCCAGGTGCATTTCACTGATGCTGAGTAGGTTTTGTAGCAGGAGCCGATGATGGCTGGTATGTTTACCATCAACTCCCATCCAGCTTTGGTGTTGTTCGATTCTGGTGCATCACATTCCTTTATGAGTATGGGGTTTGTAGAGCGGCACAACTTACCACTTATGGCTATACCATATGCCTATAAGATCCGTACGACGGGTTCACAATTGTTCATCAATACCCACATGGATACAGTAAGTTTGGTATTAGCCACCCACACTTACCGCCTACAGTTCATGGTCATGCCTGGGCAAGGCATTGATGCTATTCTTGGAATGGACTGGTTGTGGGTGTATGGGGTAGTATTGGATATGAAGAGTAGTAGTGTGGAGTTACAGCTTCCTTCTTCTGAGGATAGGATGTCTCTTATTATACCTTTAGATCCAGTCTTGCCTATTGCTGCCCATGCTAAAGCCTCTCCTGATCTTACCTCCATCCCAGTAGTATGTGAGTTTCCGGATGTTTTCCTTGAAGATCTTCTGGGGTTGCCACCGGACAGAGAGGTAGAATTCTCCATTGAGCTTGAGTCTGGTACTGCCCCTATCTCAAGACGCCCGTACCACATGGCTCTAAGGGAACTAGCTGAAATGAAGAAGTGGCTGGAAGAGTTGATGGACAAAGGTTTCATCCGTCCTAGTTCTTCACCATGGGGTTGCCCTGCTATTTTTGTGAAGAAGAAGGATGGTACCTTGCGGATGTGTGTGGATTACCGCCCTCTTAATGCGGTAATAGTTAAGAACAAGTATCATTTGCCCCGCATAGATACTTTGTTCGACCAATTAGCTGGTGCCAAGGTGTTCTCGAAGATTGACCTCCGATCAGGCTATCATCAGATCAAGATTAGGCCACATGATATACCAAAGACAACTTTCTCTACTAGGTATGGGTTGTATGAGTACCTAGTGATGTCTTTTGGTCTTACCAATGCTCCTGCCTTCTTCATGTATCTGATGAATTCAGTTTTCATGCCGGAGCTGGATAAGTTTGTTGTAGTTTTCATTGATGACATCCTGATCTATTCCAAGAATGATGAAGAGCATGCCCGACACCTTCGGATAGTACTGACTCGATTAAGGGAACATAAGCTATATGCTAAATTCAGCAAGTGCAAGTTTTGGTTGGATCGAGTACAGTTTTTGGGGCATGTGTTGACACCTGAAGGCATTTCTGTAGATCCCAGCAAGGTGCAAGATGTTTTAGATTGGAAGTCTCCCAAGTCTGTGCATCAGATTCATTAGTTCCTTGGTCTAGCTGGATACTATCGGCGTTTCATTCCTGATTTCTCCAAGATAGGCCAGCCAATGACCAAGCTACTCTAGAAAGAAGCTAAGTTTGATTGGAGCCCAGCCTGTGAAGAAGCTTTTCAATCTCTGAAGACTTTTCTGACCACTGCACCTATGTTGGCTCAACCAGATATTGATAAGCCCTTTGATGTATACTGTGATGCCTCAAAGATGGGGTTGGGGTGTGTGCTTATGCAAGATGGGCGTGTGATAGCTTATGCTTCGTGCCAATTGAAGAAGCACGAGGTGAATTACCCCACTCATGACTTAGAGCTGGCCGCTATTGTCCATGCTCTAAAGATTTGGAGGCACTATCTGTTGGGCAACAAAGTGCATATCTTTACAGATCATAAGAGCCTCAAGTATATTTTCACTCAGTCTGAGCTGAACATGAGGCAATAGAGATGACTAGAGTTGATAAAGGATTACAATTTAGAAGTCCATTATCATCTAGGAAAGGCTAATGTGGTAGCTGATGCTTTGAGCCAAAAGTCACATCAGGTTGAAGAAGCACCTTTGTCTCTCAACCATGCAGAGGTATTGGCTCACATTGCATTGACCTCAGCATTGACCTCAGAATTGCTAGAGCAGGTTATTCGGGAGCAAAAGGAAGACCCTGAAGAGATTCCTCACATCAGAAAATTGATGGCCCAAGGGCGTGGCCCTCACTTTAGTGTTGATGAACATGGAGTAGTGAGATACAAGGATAGAGTGGTGGTTCCATCCAATGAAGAGCTGAAAAGAAAGATTTTGAATGAAGCTCACCATTCAAAACTGTCTATTCATCCTAGTAGCAACAAGATGTATCATGATCTGCGCCACTTGTACTGGTGGTCTAACATGAAGCAGGACATCACCCGACACGTCGCGGAGTGTGACACTTGTGGTAGAGTTAAAACAGATCATATGCGTACCCCAGGATATCTACAGCCCTTGCCCATTCCTGTTTGAAAATGGGAGGATATTTCCATGGATTTAATTGTGGGTTTACCCCACACAACCAATGGTTATAACTCTATCTGGGTCATTGTGAACCGCATCACCAAGTCAGCTCATTTTATTCCGGTGAAGACTTCATATACCGCTAGGAAGTATGCGGAGATATACTTTGATCGGATTGTGACCCTACATGGAGTTCCACTGACTATCATCTCTGATAGGGGATCAGTTTTTGTCTCTCGCTTCTAGGAGCAACTCTAGGAGTGCCTTGGGACAAGTCTCCTCCGCAGTTTAGCTTATCACCCCTAGACTAATGGCCAAACAGAAAGGGTGAACTAGGTGCTCAAAGACATGTTGCAAGCTTGTACCATTTCTTTTCTGGAGAAGTGGGATGAATGCTTGAAGTTAGCTGAATTCTCTTACAATAATAGCTATCAGGAAAGCATCCGCATGGCACCATTTGAAGCTCTATATGGAAGAAAGTGTAGGACGCCACTCAACTGGGTTGAAGTGGGAGACCGCGGATACTTTGGGCCTGAGTTCATCCAAGCGGCTCGGGATCAAGTGAGCATTATTTAGAGTCACTTGAAGGCAGCTCAAAGCCGACAGAAAGCTTACGCTTATAAGCTGAGAAGGCTCTTGGAGTTTGTAGCTAGAGATTATGTATATCTCAAGGTGTCTCCTATGAGAGGGGTGCATCGGTTTGGCATTCATGGCAAGCTAGCCCCTTGATATGTGGGTCCATATCAGGTGTTGGAGCAATGTGGTCTAGTTGCTTACCGTCTACAACTTCCAGATATTCTATCTGCAGTACACAATGTGTTCCATGTATCACAACTAAAGAAGTGTTTGCGGGTTCCTGCTGAAGTGGTGGAAATGGAAGGACTTCCTCTCTAGCTAGATTTAACTTATGTGGAGCACCCTATCAAAAATCTTGGATGAGAAGGAGAGAGTGACCAGGAACAGAGTGGTAAAGTTCTACAAGGTGTAGTGGCAAAATCATTCAGAGGATGAAGCCACTTGGGAACAAGAGAGTTACCTATTGCAACATTACCCCCACCTTCTCGCCAGCTTGGATAGTTAGTTCTGTGCCAAAAATGTTTTCCCTATCTCTTTCTCACACTAGGCACATGAAATCTTGGGTCGAGATTTTGTTTTAGGGGGGTAGATTTGTAACACCCTCGGTGTTACATTGTACTGTTTTGTTAAAACATTGCATGAGCATCATACTTATGTGCAAATGTGTATAACATGAATTATAAATCGATGTTCGACACTTGAAACATTTATACGAAACAAGAAATCAATGTTACATTTCATGTCGTTTAGTATTCTGAGCGAATCTTTATCGAGCGAAAATGCTATAGGATGTTTATGCGAACTTTGTTAGAGTTGGTTGTACGTGCTTCATAGGCAACAATGGAATATGTGCGGACAAGGTTCGTTAGCTAGCATGCCCAGTAGGTCTAACTTGAATTCGACGCGAAACCATCGCGGTTTGTTCATTTTGCGTTAAGTCCGTAATTGGGTCGACGAAGCCACTTTTGGCAGTTGTTGTAGAGCGATCGGCTTTGGAAGTGGCATGTTGTCATGACTCCGGTCGATAGCCCTACGTACCCTCTTGCGCATCGAACAACTGGTTTGGCGTTTGGGGTATCGGGTTTAAGTTTTTGAGCTACTTTAAAAAGCGTGCACGACACATGGTTTAGCTCCGGGCGCGGTCACCACCCTCTGCTGGCCTGGCACCGTTGCTAGCTTGCTAGCGCACGCTGCCACGCCGGCTGCATCCCACCGCCGCACCTATGCATGTACGCACGTGCACGGCCCTTGCGCTGCAGGCCAAAGCCGCCTGCCATTACGCGCTGGCCACGGTCACTGCCGTTGCTCTGCTTGGCGCTGCTGCTGGCTTGCCCAGTGCATGCCCCGAAGCACCAGCTGCGTCCTCACTGCCGCCATGAAGACACACACACACGGGGTCCTGGCGCTGCTGCCTTGTCCGCCTGCTGCCACTCGTTGGCATGTGGGTCACGTCGCCATGGCTGACGCGCTGCATCCAGGAAGCCGACCGTGCCCTGCCCTGCTCTGGCTGGAGGCGCACCAGGTCCCGCGCTACAAGCCTCCAATGGCCACGCCCGGCACTGCTTCCGTTGACTTCATGGCTGCTCATGCGTTGGACGATGGCCTGCTCCACCATCACCTCCGCGTCACATTGCGCTGTGCTTCTCTTGTCCGGCGCTGTCCGCTGTGGTGCCGTGCCGTGTTTCGTCGACGTGTGGGCTCGGCCGTGCAGATAGCCGCCTGGGGCACGCCCTGCTGTCCCCCATTGTTGTGCGTGCTTGTATGTTGCGTTGACATCCACAGCCGGGCCAAACCAAGCCGTGCCAAAGCTCCCCTGTCTTCATTGTCGCCATGGCCGGCGGGACCCCCTTTCCTTCAATTCGCCATGACCGCAGGACTATGCTCCAATTCGTCGCACCCTCGGCTCCGCTAGGTAGCTAGCCACGCAACCGTCCCCACCTTGCTACGTGTACCATTGCACAGAGCCGCAATTTGTAATCGCCACCCCGGCGGGTCCACAAGACCGGACGGACACGCACCGTCGGCAAGCCAACCATTCCGAGCACCCAGTAGCGATTCATTGCACCACCAACCTAGTCTTACCCTCCTGAGCACACAGCGCACCCCAGTCATAGCTTTACAGCAGCCCTGCCTTCCTCGACACGGACGTGCCATCGTCGTGCGCCGACGCATCGTCGGTGCGCACGCGGCCAGCTCGGCTCGGGCCTTCTCCGGCCGAACCGACACCTCAACGGTCTCCGTGGGTAGTTCCTTGAGCTCGCTAGCTAATTGGTTTGATCTGCTTTCGCTGTGGCTCATGGGAACGCACCCGCCATCGTAGGTCAAGGACCACCACCAGGAAGGGAGCTCGGGACCACGCCCCTGTTCGCCGTATCGCCTCCAGTCACTGCGCGGTGTCGTCGAGGAAACCATCGGTCCCGTAGATAGGACATGGAGGGTCGGGTGACGCCGGCGTGGCTGCCTGGTGCCCGCGCCGTCGCGCCAGTGCGCGCACGGGTGCCGAGGATGTCGTCGTGGCAAAGAAGAAGGGGGGCGTAGTTGTAAAACCGAAGACTAGAGGAATAGTGCCTTAGAGCTCGCAGTAAATACCAAGTAGTTCAGGGGTGTTTTTGCAAGTTTGCCGTCGCGCGCGGGTCTCTCCCGTCGCGGGCCGTTGGCCGGCTGGGCCGCGCCCCCACGTGGGCCGCGCTTCGCTGGCGCGCGCGCCGTGCTGTCGTGGGCCGAGCCGCGCGAGTTGGGCCGGGAGTCAGAATTTGTTTCTTCAAATTCCAGTAAAGTAGAAATGATTATTCAATTTAGTTTTAAAGCTGAACTTTAATAATTTGTAGTAAATTGTGTAGTGGTCCAAAAATAGTGAAACCAAGTTTGTTAGATTCACAAAAATGCCCTCTAATTGTTAGTGTAGTTAGTTCACAGTTAGCTGTTGTGATGCTAGGTTCGTGAAGTCAAAATAGAAAGACTTAATATTAGCTAGCTTAATGTTGTAGGAATTCTTGTGGCAAATCGGTAATAGTTTTAGCTCTAAAAAATTTTACAGTATGTTCACTAGGATATTATGTACTTGTTGTAAATTTTGTAGCTTTAGAATGTGTTGTTAAATAGAGTAGCCATTATCCTTGATTTAGTAGATGTGGCGTAAATCAGCATTAGGAGTAAGAATATCTGTAGTTGCTATAATAATAATGAATGTCATATTTCAAACTTGTTATCAGATAGCTTAGCACCGTGGTCGGTAGCACTAGCTTAGTAGTTAAATCGATGTACTGTTATTTTAAGAGTTGCTGTTGTTACACTCCTAAGCATTGCATTGTCATTTCATGATGTAGATCACGAGCTGGTAGACTTCGTGCCCGTCAATGAGCCGGAGTACGACGAGGTGATCGAGGAGTACGAGGAGGAGATCCTCGTGCAGGAGGGAGCCCAGGAGCCTGTTGGTGCTGACCCTACTGACCCGTCGTCTGCCCAAGGCAAGCCCCGGTGCATAACCCCTATTTTTAATGATCACTGAATATATATGATATGCATTTATGTTACAGGCATTTTATGGAAACTACATGCATAAATATATCTACCCATGAGTCCTACTAGTACAGGTCGAGTAGCTGCTCTGATCAGGATATCGGTAGCGTGAGTAACCTGCCGTTACTCGCACAGAGGTGATAAAATATGATCACTCATGATAAAATGATGGAAAGGTAAATGGTGACCGGGCAGGGATATGGTTTGGGTATTGGTGGGTGTAAAGGGTTGTGTTCTGCGGCCAACAGGGCATAGCTCGGCTACACTTTTTACCTGTCTATGTCGATTAAGGACCGGTCGTTGCATGAGGCATCGTAGGCAAGTCATAGATTTATTGTCTCGAGCGCATACTTGGGTATGGGCGCATGGAAGACTTGTTGCTCTCTTGTTGTGGAATCGACTCTTTTCGGACCGACTGATTGGGGGCGAGGATGGTGGAGGTCCTTGCACCACACTGAGTCTGGGACTCAGGAGTGGGGGCTTGGAGTCCAAGTTTGGACGGGGACCTGGACACTCGGGACAGGAGAATAATGGGTTAGTCCTGCTTGTGCCTGGGGTATAAGCGGGACATGTGTTTTTGAGGCACCCAGCTGGGCACATTGATTCACAAATCGCCGGGAGATCTGGTATGGCTTGTCTCGTGTTTAGCACCGTAGTAAGAACTGAAAGTTGAAAGGGAAGGAAATGGAACTAATTGCTCAACTTTTGCTTGAAAGTAGAACATGTGCTTATATAGACTGGCTAGATGATAACTTAATACGGTTGATAATAATACATAACCAAGGACTCACTATTAGTATTGGCTTCTGCCAAAAGAAACCAGCAAACCATAAAGCTTATCATATTCCTTAGAGTCAGGAAATTATTCCCACTAGTCGGATAAGTCTTGCGAGTACATTGTGTATTCAGGGTTTATTTACCCCTATTGCAGGTGATGCTTGAAGAGTACCTTTGTGTGGAGGATCCTTCTAGTGGGCTCAGACGGAATCCTCGCTCCTTACCGCTAGATGTTATTTTTAAATTCCGCTGTTTACCATTCCGCACTCTGGTATTTGGTATTGTAATAATATACTTTTTAAGAAACTCTGATGTATGAAATGGACTTGTAATGTAACTCGTTCTCATTATTGGATCCTTGGGGAAAAATGTGGATCTTTCATGTTCTTCGTCTGGGTGTGCCCGATGGATACCGCCCGCGTTAGCCTGCTTTCGGGGTGCTTAGTGTCTGGTGGAAGATGAGCACCTCCGTAAGTGTGCTATTTCGGACGGTTCTACCACATCCGACGCCGAGGATGAGGTTTCCGCATCGTCGGACCCCCAGGGGACAGGACACGCCTCGTCCAGTCCCACGGGGAGGGCCCCGCCTCATTGGACCTCTGTGGGTCGGATTCCGTCTCGCCCGGCTCCTAGGGAGAGATTTCCAACTCGCCCGATCCTTGGGGATCGGATCTGCTACCGGACCAAAGCAGTGGTCCCAGGGTAGGACTCGAACCGCTTCAACCACTACGGTATGGAACCGCACGTCCAAGAGCACGTCTCGGACGTGACCTGATGTGACTGGCGGTCGCATCGGGCCATGCTGGGAAACTCGCGTCGCCCATCGCGTCAACAGGCCAGCACTGTGCTGCCAACTACCTACCTGACCACCGTCCAGCGTCAGTCAAACCGGCATCGGTTGACTGGCACTGTACCGCTAGCCCCCCACATGGCTTTCTATCAGGGGACCCTTTGACCATTCCGTCCGCTCGGATGGAATGGAAGACAAGAAAGGCGCGCGACGCCTGCACGTAAGCTGCAGCGGTCAACAGGACCCCGGTACGACGCCACCGCCACCATGATCTATAGGGTCAGTGAAAGGTCCTAATGGCTAGAGGAGGATGAATAGCCTATTAAAATTTCTACAACAACACTTAACAAACCGGTTAGACAATTATGAGGCGAAACAAATATTGCGCTAGCCTACTAAAATAGCAAGCCACCTACCACAATTCTAGTTTATATAGTTTCTATCCACACAATAGCTATGACATTATACTAAGTTAGTGTGCTCTAAAAAACTAACTAAAGAGCCACACTAACCAAGCTAACAAGCTCTCACAACTAGCTACACTAAAGAGCTTGACAACTAATTTACGGTAATGTAAAGTGAGTGAGCAAGAAGGTTATACCGCCGTGTCGAGGAAGGAGCCAATCAATCACAAGAGTGAATAACAATGAAGACCAATCATCTCGGAATCAAATGATGAACATAATGATTTTTTACCGAGGTTCACTTGCTTGCCGGCAAGCTACTCCTCGTTGTGGCGATTCACTCAATTGGAGGTTCACGAGCTAATTGGCATCACACGCCAAACCCTCAATAGGGTGCCGCACAACCAACACAAGATGAGGATCACACAAGTCACGAGCAATCCACTAGAGTACCTTTTGGCTCTTCACCGGAAAAAGGTCAAGAACCCCTCACAATCACCACGATCGGAGCCGGAGACAATCACCAACCTCCGCTCGATGATCCTCGCTGCTCCAAGCCGTCTAGGTGGCGGCAACCACAAAGAGTAACAATCGAATACCGCAATGAAACACGAACACCAAGTGCCTCTAGATGCAAACACTCAAGTAATGCACTTGGATTCTCTCCAAATCTCACAAAGATGTTGAATCTATGATGGAGATGAGTGGGAGGGCTTTGGCTAAGCTCACAAGGTTGCTATGTCAATGCAAATGGTTAAGAGAGTGAGCTTGAGCCGGCCATGGAGTTTAAATAGAAGCCCTCACGAAATAGAGCCATTGTACTCCTTCACTGGGCACAACATGGGGTGACCGAACGCTCCAGTCATATTGACCGGACGCTGGACCTCAGCGTCCGGTCACGCGATGCGTGCCACGTGTCCCCTCTCTTCAAATGTCGATCACCCGATCTCAACGGTCAAGTGATGACCGGACGCAGCAGCTCAAAGTGACCGGACGCTGAGCCCTAGCGTCCGGTTGTTTCCAGTAAGCATCCAGAGATGACTTTTCACGACCGGACGCGTCCGGTTATGCTCGACCGGACTCACCCAGCGTCCGGTCACACGGTGACTCTTCTGTGCGCTGCCACATTAGCAGGACCGGACGCACCCTTCTAGCGTCCGGTCACTAAGTGACCCAGCGTCCGGTCAGAGACCGACACCAGCGTCTTCATGCCCCACCTGACCGGACGCGCCAGTCCTACCGAGACCAGCGTCCGGTCACTTCCAGTGACCTCCGTCTTTTCTGTCTAGGGCGCTGGTGGCACCGTTGGACTGTCCGCACTCTACGGGCGGACACTCCGCTGGTGAAGTTTTCTACCCTTACTCAAATGTGTCAACCACCAAGTGTATCACCTTGTGCACATGTGATAGCATATTTTCACAAACATTTTCAAGGGTGTTAGCACACCACTAGATCCTAAATGCATATGCAATGAGTTAGCGCATCTAGTGGCACTTTGATAACCGTATTTCGATACGAGTTTCACCCCTCGGCTATCGATCCTAAATGTGATCACACTCACTAAGTGTCTCGATCACCAAAACAAAATGGCTCCTACCATTTATACCTTTGCCTTGAGTCTTTTGTTTTTCTCTTTCTTCTTTTCAAGTCCAAGCACTTGATCATCACCATGGCATCGCCATCATCATGTCATGATCTTCATTTGCTTCACCACTTGAAATGTGCTACCTATCTCATCATCACTTTGATAAACTAGGTTAGCATTTAGGGTTTCATTAATTCACCAAAACCAAACTAGAGCTTTCAGTTAGCGGGACCCACGAGGAGGACGGTGCACCTCCGGGAGTCTTATTTCTCTTTTTTCTCCTCTTTTGTTCGGTTGTAACCCCTGCTTTTCCTTAACCTATAAAAAGGAAAGCAGGGCATCTCACTAGGGATAGCGATTCATCAAACAAACATACCGCTTCAAACTGGAGACTTGGGAGCTACCTTCCTCTCTCGCCAGTTTATAACCTCCTACTACAAACTCAGTACTAGTAACACGAGCAGCTCAAAACTAGACGTAGGGACATTCGGTCCGAACCAGTATAATCCTTGTGTCCTCTTAGCACACCATCCGGATCAGATGCGCAATATACAAATTTACTAGCCAGTGATTACTCGAAACACTGACAACATCGGATGTTTAGACATATGCATGTAGTATTAAATATAGACTAAAATAATTAATTGCACAGATTGCAACTAATTTTTGAGATAATTTTTTTAAGTCTAATTAGTCCATGATTTGACAATATGGTGCGACAGTAAACATGCGCTGACGAAGGATTAATTAGGCTTAATAAATTCATATCGCGGATTACTGAGAACTTCTATAATTTATTTTATTATTACTATCCGAACACTCCCACGTGACACTCCGATGTGACACCCATAATCCCAAAATTTTACTCTCTAGATTTAAACACCACGTCCACTTTGCAGACCATGTGGAAGGTGAACAGTTCACGCCCCTGTTGCCTTTCAGTCTGGCCTTCAGGCAGCGAGTCACGACATCGCCTGATTGTTGTTGCCTCATGGCCTCATCGGTCATCGCCGCTGCCGGCCGTTGCACTGCTGTGATCAACCTGTTAATGAGCGCTCGACAGCTACCTCCTCCCGCGCCGGTGCCGCACGAGTCACGACATCGCCTGATTGTTGTTGCCTCATGGCCTCATCGGTCGTCGCCGCTGCCGGCCGTTGCACTGCTGTGATCAACCATGCATTGCTTATTTACTTCATGAGACATTGCGTAAATGTCATGATAACAAAGACGAAAGATGGGCTAAAAGCCGAGAGTGTCAACATAATAATCGCGCAAAATTAGGGGCTAAGGCCGAGTCTTCTAAGTTGGAACAGAAAAAATTCAAGTGTACCGTATGGAAAATTCATGGCATGGTAATAATCAGTGGCGGAGCAAGGGGGGCCAGCTCCTCCCCACCCCCAATCGCATCGCATCGCATTCCGCTCCCGCAGACGCGCCGGCACCCTCCGGCTCCAGGGACGCCACCCAGGCCCAGCGGAGGAGGAAGCCCTCGAGGACCGGCCACGTGTTCCTGCTCGGCGGCACCGGCCACGTCGGGGGATCCACGATCACCACGCTCTCCAAGCTCCGCCCGACCTCGGCATCCTCATCGGAGGCAGGAATCGGTAAGCAGGACAGTAGCCTTTTCTGGTCTCCTCTTTATTATTTCGCTGGTTCCGCCAATCCTAATAATTCTCTCGATCCAATACTTACATATTATTTCTTCTCGTGCTTGATGGCCATACATTAATTTGAGAATTGTTTATTCTTTTTTAGTATACTATAGGTCATGCGCTCCTTGTGCTACCTGGTTTTGTTAATCCATGGCATTCCAATGATTGTGGGTTCAGCAACACCGGTGAGTTAACAAATACAATAGCTGTGTTCATGTTTAATTGTTTATTCTCGCCTTAGGGTTATGGATCGATAAGCAAAAAATAAATTAAAAACCATACTCACTTAAGTATATATAGGATGCAGCCTATCACAATCGTAAACACGGCGTGCTGCATGTGCATGACTACTGGTAAACCTTGAAAATACTAAAATTGCAGTTAAAAAGTTAGGCCCTAAAAGCATCTACAAGAGACATTCTAAATTTCATGTTCTATATCTTTATTTAGCTATCCACTTCATAATAATTCTTTCTCTATAATCCAACGTATTTCAGCATACTGGCTATATCTCCAAGAGAAAGAAATGGAATTTAGAGCAATGCAAACATGGCACTAACTGACAGCCTCACATATACCAAGATAGCAAAGCAGGCCGGCTAGCCAAATTTAGCTCCCGAGGCTCACAGGATAGCATGTCAAATAGGATAGCAATTGCGTTGGCTAGTCTGTTGGAGACCAGTTTTCTAGACTTTTAGCTAAAAATAGTAATAGCAAGTTAGATAGCAATTCTCTTGGACAACTAGATATATATGCCCGTACGTTGCACGGGGCAATAAATTTTTACCCACATATACGACGACGCATGTGGCTTGCGGATTAGACAGAATATTAAGAAATCTACAAATCTAATTAAATTAAAATTATACACTTGGAAGTTCACAGATTCAGGTGAAGCTTGGAATAACCTATATGCAAATTTTTAAATCAAGGAGATGAACCCGCTTAGTCCTTAGAACTTTACTCGAGGACGAGCAAAGGACTAAGTGTGGAGGAGCTTGTTGGCGGTGCTTAACTCATATTTCTACCGTCAACATTTAAACAAAATAAAACAAATATAAATGCCAAAACTCAGAATTAGGGCTTACAACTCATATTTTCCATGAGTTTTGGTATATACATGTTTTGCAGGGCAACATGTGAACATGCACCAAAATGCGCAACCGAAAAGGCGCATTCAAGCAAAACATATGCAAAAGCCCATTAATACTCCATAATAGGGCAGAACACCAGCACAATAGAGGCCCAAGCCCAGCCAGGAGCCCACACGCCGAAGGCGGTGGCTAGGCACGCAGCCCTGGGTGCGGCCGCACCCAGGGTGCGGGCACACCCCCCAGCTCCGCCTGGCCCCGTATTTCTCTGGCGGTGCATTCAATGCACGTGGAGGCGGTTGCATGCGGTGCTTTCCTAAAATACTTGATCAACCGACCATCCTCAAGCTATAAAAGGAGCCCTCCTCCCCACATCGAAGAGGATCATACACATTTGGAGAAGAAGAAGAAAGCCTACACTCATTCCATTAGCTTCTAGTTAGGGAGTGAGAGGGAAAGAATGAGAGGAATAGCGGAGTAGCGGTACCCTCTACTTCTTATACTCGGCGAGCCTTGTACAACGGGTGGACGGAGTGCCGGACTTGTTGGCCCCCTCTACACTTATACCTCTACGTTCATCTTACTACTTGGAGTAAGAAGTTCGTGTTCATCTTTCGGTTTTGATCCCTTAAGTTAAGTTATCATTGTTACTACTTACTTCCGGGTTCGTCGTCCGTCCTCGTGACGGGTGCTCTAGTAGAGGACTCCTGATAAAGGCGGATGTTTCTGGCCAACGCTAGAGTAGTAACGGTTAGCGTAGACGTGGTGTCTAAGCTACACGTTACCTTCGTTTGCCTTATATCCTCCGGTTGAGGGGTAGGCGGTAGGCGGTGACAGCCCTGTCCGTCCTTTGTAATCCCCCACGTTCGGATATGGCGTAGAGCTGTAGGCCGGTATCACCTGGCAGACCAAGCGTAAGCCGATACTCGAAGTGAGTCTATAGTAGTAAAGTTATCTTCACTTAAAGTTTCTACCCTTAGACGAACCTCACTACCCAAGTTACCATTCATCTTGTTCTCCTAGTTAAACTAGCCAAAAGACTACTTACACATCCGTTCCTCGTAGAAATACGATACCCTGAATACCACCAGGTGAAATGCTACAACGGTACTTTCGTGCGCTTGCGGACTTTCCTGCTTACGTTAAGAAGCACCAACAACAGAGGCGGCGCGCGGCTGCGCTCGCGGTTCCGTACGGCGCTGCAAGATGTGGGCTGGGGTGTTGGGCCAACAAAAATTGGGCAAAAAAAAAACTCATACTCACTCTATTAAAAAAATGCACTTCTAGCTATGAATCTGGATGGAGAGAGTATGTTTAACTCAGAATTCTGAAGCTTCTGCATCTGCTCAACTGCCACTTCGCTCAGCAGTAAGATGCAGGATCTCCCGGCTCCATGAAGTGAGGACACTGCAGAGTGGACAACCGGAGATGCGTTAGAATATCCAGCGGAAACATTAAATTCCCCCCAAGGTGTTCCAAATAGGAGTACTGCACAAAACTAGCCTTGCCTAGGCTGGGATTTTGTTCCGTTATCTTAAAAAAAACGACCGATGCATACCTAGTACCGTCCTTGCCTAGGCGACAGTGGCGGACCCAGGATTTCAAAGTTAGGTATGCCCAAGCCCCAAGCTAAAGAAAATATATTATAAATTGAGCAAATATCAAAGGAGAACTTGAGTTGTTGCCTCCAAATTTGGTTAAGAAAGATACCGAATCAAGATCTGTCTGCGCTTCCAGACGGCTCTAGCGAGGTGTGCGTCTTTGATGGCGACCAACGTGCCATCCTAGCCGCTTGTGTCTAGCGGGGTGTGAGGCGACCCGCGGTTGAACTACACCCTGCCTGCTTACCGAGTGCTCGAGCCACAATAGTGGTAGATCAGCTACAACACTGTGCGTTTTAGGGCGACACCGCACTCGGGTTATTTTAATGTTGCCGGGCGGCGTGGCCAACGTCTTCGCTAGGCAGGCGCTAGGATTTCGTCTCGCGGGAGCATCCGTCGGGCTCGCGGCTCTTGCGCTTTGCCTCACGAGTTTCTTGACCAAGGGAGGAGAATGGACTAGAATCAGCCTTGATGGCCGGGTGAGCATATAGGTAATGGGCTGCAACGTGGTTTCGTGGGCTGTTTTTGGATGAACAAGATAAAGAGAACTACGATACTAAAGCTTAACTATATCGCGCATATATGTATCCCTGTATATACTAGTTTTTGCGGCAAAAATGTTGGGTATGCCCGGGAATACCCGGGCACAACACCAGGTCCACCCATGCTAGGCGATGTTTTTTTTTGACGCAAAAGCTGCCCGGCTATGTTGTTCTCTAAAGACCGTCGCACCTGGCATGACGCTTCACAAAGATCATGCAGCTGCCTTGCAGTACAAGGATGTGCTTGAGTTGGTTCCATGGCTCAATGGCTGCACCGTGCGTGGATGTGGAATGCGTCATGGTATTAGCTTCCTAGAAGTTGTCACTTCTTTACACTAAAAAAACCTGCAAATCATGAAGGGTTACTTAATCATTTGCATAAGTCAGTCTAAGAATTTGTGCAAAAAGGAAAAAAAAAGGATAATATACTTCATTTCGTTTCCATAAAAACATGTACAGTTCTCCACTCACACCCAATCTAATTACAAGATCAAGGACCTACTCTCTTTTGTTATTTCGGAATAATATGGGTGCTGACACGAACAACTGAAGAAAATAAGCCCGCCATGTATAACCTCGTTCGTTGGCAGTTCTGAACCAAAAAAAAAAAAAAACTAAAAGGAAATCAAGTTATAGGTCCACATGTGAATTGTGATGCTTATTATATTCCGTCTTATTTTTTTGTATAAAATATGCTGCAGCCACAGAAAGCTTTGAACACATTTTTTCTAAAATTGACTCTTAGATGCCAGCTTCAAACTGTAATATCTTTGCTAAGCCTATACTCAGATGGACAGTTATGGGAGCACGGTGCAGGGTAAAAATAAATGTCAAGTTTGGAACTGTGAAGAAATTGTGCCACAAAACTCAAGAGAGGCTATAATAACTTTATAGTTACATGCAATAACCCTAAAGAAAAATGTATAACATAAGCTGTGAAGTTGTAGTTGTTTTTCATAATGAATTCCGGACTCGACCAATGCATATCTTTGGGGATCTGTTATGTACCTATTTGGTGTTTGCATCACAAGAATAAGGTAGCAAATTAGAATGTAATGTGTAATTTACTAGGACATGCCCAAGCAGAGGGCAAACAGCATCATAGATTCAATCGATAAAAGCTAATGAGAGGGCAATTGTAATGTGTACTGTTGAACTTTACCTTTCACACAGATTTGGTGAAGCTGCAGCTTCAGAGATAAAGGTTCTGTATGATATCTCCATTCACGCGGATATAAGGAACGTGAGCAATCTTCGGCCAATCTTCTCCCATGGCCTTGCGCCATACATCTGCATTATTTGCCAGTTCCATCGCACTATGCTTCAGCCAATCCTCTTCTTCATTTGTCAACCACTCCCTTATTCTTCAGCTGGTCTCCGGCACACTGGATCCACTCTTCCTCGTACATCTGCCATCCTTGCCAGAACTCGTTTGTTTTTTTCTGTCGATATTCTTTTATTTTTTGCATCTGCCATTCCTGTATCTTCTTCCTCACCCATATCTCCCCATCTTCCTTCTGGCATCGTGCCTCTAGGATATATGAGCAACCTAGTATCTGTAACTCCTTTAGGTTCTGTGGTAGACCTTTAGATGGTAGCGAGTGAATTTGGGAACATGACTGCAGACTCAACTTCTTCAAGGACGACAGAGAGTTCAGGTTCGAGGGGAGCTTCCTGAGTAGGTAGCAACTAGAAAACTCCAGCTCCTGTAGGGACTTAATCTGTTCAAGCCACTGTTCTTGAAGAACAGATATCTTTTGAATCTTGTGAAGACACAGAGTGCGAAGTGCTGAAAGTTTGCAAAGAATATTATCAAGATTTAGAGACTGGGAAAGGTTATCCATTGTAAGTTCAGTGAGAGATTGCATAACATGAATGCGTTCATGTTTATGCGTTGTGTCTCTCCTTTTTCTGCCTGACTCTTTGGATAATCCAGCTACAGAGGAAACAGGAAGGTGGATTTCTCTACTTTTCATGCCTGTCGCTTTGACTAACTGAAGAATAGTAGCTTTAAGAAGAAGTGCTTGCTCTTCTCCATACATTAGTGCCCAACCTGAGAGCAGGCGACTGATCTCTTCCTCTAGGGATAATGTGATTATGTGGCAGCTGGAAATATGTAGGGCTTTCAAATTGTTCATACAAAAAATTCCACCCTCAAAGCAGAGCTCCTTACAATTTGAAAGGTGCAGGTATTCCAGTGATACCAAGCTTTGACATGGAAGGATTAACTTTTGTGAGCAATCATTTACCTTTAAATGTGTGAGACAGGTTAGTCGACACAAATAACTTGATACTGTACTGGAATATGAACCACAACGTGAAAGTGAAAGTTCTTTGATAGCTAAGCCCAAGGCCATAAAAGGTAGTTCCCTCAGATTATAGCACCTATTAATCTGCATCTTTTGCAGGTTTGGAAAGAATTGTCTGTTCTCTGCATCTGCCCAATTTTCCCATTTTACCATGGATCCAAAACTCAGCTCCTCCAAAGAACGAAAGACAACATTCGAGGTTCCGTATACATCAGACCTGACATCTTTTATGGATGGCAGCTCATATAACTTCAGTTTCCTTAGATGCTCCAGCTGTCCAATAGGAGGAAGTACCTGCAGTTCTATGCAGTGGCTTATCTCAATAACTTGGATATATCTAAGGCGTTCCATCCAGTCTGGAAATGAACACCCTGGGTACCCAAAAATTTTCAGCTTTTGCAAATTCCTTGGTGGAGACAAACACTCTAATATGCCAATGGCTAGATCAGATGTAGAGACCCCTGGTAGATTCACAATTGACCCTGAAATATCTGAAGACCTGTAATTCTTCTGAAGTAAGGAAACATGACCTGGCTCTTTTTGACCTTCATCATACTGACTCAACTCCTTTCTGAAAGGGTTATATTTACCACTCAAATATTGACTTCTGTCCCATTTTAGATGTAAACAAGTAATACGCTCCTTTCTGAATAAGTTAGCGTGAGCTGCCTCTGCTTGAGTGGCCACACTCTGAAGATTTGAGATACAAAGGGAACCTTGAATGTACCTCATGTCCCTTAACTCAGTTATTCTGTGGCCATCGTCTGCTTTAACACGGAATTCGTGCAAGTCTTGGAGCTTTGTTAGCCCTCCAATGCCACTAATTAGAGCAATTGTATCTGCATCTGCATGTAAGTGTCGCAGGCTAATTAATGAGTTCATGTGTCTTGGTAACTGTCTGAATCTACAGCTTCGCAAGCCAAGAACCTGTAGATTGCACAAGGTACATACAGAATCAGGAAGTTCAGTAATCCCACTGTATGAAAAATCTAAGTATCTGAGATGAGTCAACCGCGGCAGCTTTGGATTCATTGTAATGAACTTCGAAAAAGCTGCAACATGATCTTCAACAGGTAGATGATCATCAATGCATGCTGATGCATCATCGGGCCTCATGTTAGACAAATTCAATAAGCGCAAGCTTGTTGATTTCCCTAAAATGTTGTCCATAGTCACACAAGATCTCTTCAAAATGATGTTAGCACCTTTATCAATTGAGTCAGAAAACCCCTCACAAATGTTATCAACAGTGCCATAAGTTCCATAAGACCTCTCCAGAAGGCTAGTATTGTAACCTTCACTAGGGTTGGTGTCATGGAAGCCACCAAACAACATTAGTGATCGCAAACTTTTAATGTTATAGTCAGCCCATGGCACGTTCATATGATCAATATCCATGGATAAATGGCGGACATTGTGTGGAAGATCTACCAGTTCACAATCAACACCACGATGCTCATTAGAAGTTAAGGCAATTGCAAAATCTCTAACCAAATTATGCATAACGTATCGGAGCTCCCAAATTGTTGGTTGCAGAAAGCACCTATTGACAAGTTCATCAAACCATTCGGAAGCTACGTCCTCCAAGCTTCTTGTACCAGCAGTGTGGTTTAGCTCAATGAAGCCATTAGCTATCCACATCTGGATCAACTCATATTTTCCAAATATATAGTTTCTAGGAAATATTGAACAATAAAGAAAGCACTGCCTCAAATGTGCAGGTAATTCACAGTAACAAACTCCAAGAGAAGCTGCAACATGGATGCCCAAACTATTACTTGAAACACTCCACCACCAACTTTTTAAGAGAGTATTCCAGTGCACTTGATCTAAATAATTTCTCAATGATACCGCAATCATTGCTGCTGCTAAAGGAAGACCATGTAATTTGTCTGCTATTTTTCTGCCAATTGACTCCAGAGCTTCTGTACTTTGATTACCAGAAAATGCATGATGCTTAAAATGTTTCCACAAGTCATCATACTGCAGAGGATTCAAAAATATTGGAGTCGTAGTCCCCATAAAGTTGGCCACACCATACAGTTGGGTTGTCACTAGGACGACGCTTCCAGGTGCACCTCTGTTTAGAACACTTATTACATCACCCCAAACTGCGCATATCTCATCAGATACATCATCAAGTACAAGGAAAAACCTCTTTCCTCCTATGAAACTCTGAAGCTGATTGCGGAGGCTGTTCATCTTGTCTGGAGGCTGCAAAGATACCAAGATTTTTGTCATCAACTCTTCCTTTCTGATGTTGTCAGTACAATAGACCCATGCAGATTGACCCTGGAAGTGCTTCTGGACCCTTTCGTTATTGAAAATGAGCTGGGCAAGTGTTGTTTTACCGACCCTGCTGATTCCAACAATCGGAATGATAACAGGGTTCGTCAGTTCCCTTACAGTATTATTGTACACCCGGGTATATTCTATTGTGCCACCAATTTCCTTTTGGTAAGGTGATACTTGTGCATCTTCATGTCTCTGCACAGATAGATTTATGTTCCTGAGGGTCTCAATGATCCATCCTTTCTGAGAAATTTGTAAGCTGTCAATAGTTTCCCAGCTTTCAAGCGACGTTGCTGCCTTGAAATGAGCATCATCCAATATCATGTCCAAAATCATAGCTATTTCCTTATCTCGACCAACAACATAGGTGTGATCAGGGGTCCAGGGAGCACTATCATTTCCATTGCTTTCCCGGACATCCTCATCCACGTCCGGCATGCCAAGAAGGGATTCACCTTCAGTGCACACGCTAACAAGTCTCCCGATGGTATATTTCATTCTGAGGAGATTACTGCTATCAGAACGAAACCAAGCCATAACATCAGGAATTGCTGACTCACCGGCCTCCATGTCCTTGACCAGCTCTTCTGCGTCGTCTGCAGCCTCCTTCACCTGCTGCAGCCATGTGTTCATCTCTTCCTCTCTGTCTAAACTAACACGCTGCAGATCCCCATCTCGGAGGAGCTTGAGCTTCTCCTCCAACAAACGAGGCTTTTACCTGTGTACCCTTAAAAAGATGCCACACTCATGCGTATCCCTCAAAAGTTGGTCGTCATCTACATGCCCTCGCTCGAACTTTTCTTTTCCCTCACGTCATTCCGTCGGCATTCTGTTAGGTTTTGCCCGTTTGGCGGCTCTGACATGTGGGACCGGGCTAGAAAAATATCCTCCTTGCCCTCTGGGTCACTGACATATTGGGTCGCATCTCCTTCAGTCTCACCCGAGCCTCTCTCTCAGTCTCTCCCCATTCTCGTTCCTCACTCTCTCACCCGAGCGCGGGAGGACGCGGCGGCGAACCCTAGCGGCGGCGGATCTGGAGACGGCGGCAGTCGGTGTTGGCGGCCCACCCTCGAAATCCTAGCCCCGTGGAGCAAGACGGTCGGGCGGAGCAGGCATGCCATGGAACGGACCCGGCGAGAGGCCGGATTGGTTCCGGGAAGAGTGAGTACCGCTCCTCCTCCCTCCTTGACTTCGCCCCTCCTTGTATTGATGTTGATTGCATTAGTGTATTGCGCTACCGAATCGTGTTTAGGGTTTATTGATTACGTGCTCCTTGTTCATCTGTAGGATGGACCCAAATAGTAGTTACAACCTAGAAATGCGGATTGTTGGTCCCAATTGTCGTGCAAAGTGGTTTTCTGTGAATGAAGTGGTGGATGCAGACAAAACTTTGTTAACTGGGCTTATGGAAGATTTGGTTGACAAGTATCCTCCTAGCTATGGTGATGTAGCCACATTGTTTTACTGGTGCATGCATAGTAAAGTTCACATACCTATGCGCAATGACCAAGAGATGCTAGCAATGTTTGAAAAAAATAGGGCAACCAGAACATGCTTGTTGACTGTTGCATATCATAGTCCTGGTACTCAGCCTGTGCTTCCTGATTGGGAGTCTGGTAGCCCAAGGAAATCTGTTGAGCCCCCATTCACTCCTTCAATTATTTCTCCAAGCATAGCAGAACCAAGCCAGCCATCTATGTCTCAGCCACCCAAAGCAAGGCAGCCATCCAAGTCTCAGTCACCCAAACCAAGGCAAACATCCAAGTCTAAGCCACCCAAACCAAGCCAACCTAAGTTCCTGGCTAACTCAAATCCAATGAATGAACATATGAGGATTGATGATGAAGGCTTGTATATTGATCTTGGTCCCAACCACCCTCCACCTCCTCCTACCAGTTCTCAGAGCCAAGGGGGGAGTAAAGAAAGGGAAGAAGAAATAGATGAATCCTCTGATGAGGAAGTTGCTGATAGGGATGATGAAACCAGTGACGAGGAAGATGAGGAAGTAGAAATAGATGAATCCTTTGATGAGGAAGTTGCTGATAGGGAGCCTGAGCAATTTCAATTTCCTGATGTTGAATATGACAAAGATGACCCTCCTATGACAGTGGGAACTATCTACCCAGATATGGCTTCTTTTAAGATTGCTTTAGCTAGTCATGCTATTAAACATGAGTTTAACTATGAAATTGACAAGAGTGTTACCGGGAGGTATACGGTGCACTGTTCTCTGAGGAATGAGGGATGCCCATGGAGACTGCATGCCTCAACTTTAGCTGATGGACATGGCATTCAGGTGATGTGTTAGTTCAATTTGTGGTATTGACTGCTACCTGTTTTCCTTGCATGTACCTAGCTGCTAACATGTGTTTCTTTTCAACTTTTTTTCCAGGTGAAGGTGAACCCACATGAGCATGGAAATGGCTGCCAGAGCACTAGGAGACAAGGATCATGTGTTGGACTTAGTCAGTTTTGGGTGTGCAGCAAGGTAATTGATTGGTTGAAAGAGGATGGAAATGTTGGTGCAAAGGAGCTGCAAAGGAGGCTGAAAGATCTGTACAAGGTTCAGATCAGCTATAGAAAAGTGTACAAAGGTAAATACCTTGCAATGGATCAACTTTATGGGCCTTGGGGCAAGAGTTTCCACAATTTGTTTAGTTTTAAGGCCCAGTTAGAACAATCTAGTCCTGGTTCAGTTCTTGTCATTGATCATCACACCATCAATAATAAGGTCAGGTTTAACAGGCTATTTTTTGCTCCGAAAGCATGTGTTGATGGATTTCTTAGGAGATGTAGACCATATCTTGCAGTAGATAGTACCTTTTTGACAGGGAGATTTAGGGGACAGTTGTGTGTTGCATGTGCAGTAGATGCCCACAACTGGATGTATCCAGTTGCTATTGGTGTGATTGACTCTGAAACCAATGAAAATTGGATCTGGTTCATGGAGAGATTGAAGGAGGCAATAGGCACTCCAGAAGGCATGACATTCCATACAGACTGTGGGCAGGCAGTAATGAATGGAGTCAGTCAAGTTTTTCCAACAACTGAACATAGAGAATGTATGTATCACTTAGTACAGAATTTCAAGAAGAGGTATAGTGGTAGAGTGTTTGATGATCACTTATGGGCTTCCTCATATTCATGGAGCCCATACATGTTTAAGAAGCATTATGAAGCAATGGCTGCAGCCAAACCAGAAGCAATGAAGTACTTGCAAGAGAATCACAAGAAGCTTTGGACCAGGAGCCAGTACACCACACTGTCAAAGGTTGACTATGTGACAAACAATTTGGCTGGGTCCTTCAACAACTGGGTCAAACCTGAAAAGTGTAAGCACTTGGAGGACTTGCTAGACACTATAAGGCAGATGCTTTTGATCAAGTGGAACCATAGGAAGAGGGTAGCTGCTAAGCTCAATGGCAAAATTATGCCCCATATCATGCAGAGGCTTAGGGAAGACACTTACAACTTGGACATAGATGTCATCACAGCCTCACCTAAAGGTGTGGCAGAGCTGTGTGCTAAAGGTCTGCAAGGAACTGGTTTCAGGTTTGTGGTCAACCTAGCAGACAGGACCTGTTCTTGTAGGGTTTGCCGCAGGTCAGGAATCCTATGCAAGCATGCCATTGCATACATTACCTCAATTCCTGGCGCAAAGCTTGAAGACTATGTGGATGAGTACTTCTCTGTCAACAATTTCAGAGTTACATATGATGGCTCCATCCTTAGCATACCTGACAAGAGCATGTGGCCAGAGGCAGAACCAGGCTTTTTCTTGAACCCTCCTCTTCTTAAGTCCACAGGTGGAGGTAGGAGAAAGAATAGGATGAAATCTACACTTGAGGGAGGCAGCAGCAAGAGGAAGTCAAAGAAACATAAATGCCCTATCTATCATCAGTTGGGCCATCACTGGTACACTTGTAAGAATGGGAACCCAGAAGACATAGCTGCAATGGAGGCAGCAAGGTAATCTGTTGTCCTATGCATATAGCTACCTTTGTATGTACATAGCTTTGCATACACAGAAGCTAATCTATTTTCCTTTGTAGGGGCACACCAAAGAAGAGGTTGAAGAAGGATGCAGCAAGCAACACAGAGAGGAGTCTTGTGGTGGCCCAGCCATCCCAGATGCAGTTCCCATTCAATGAGGCAGTGGCAAATGCCATCCATAACAAAAGGAAGAGGAAGTCATCCTCTTCTTCAACCTCCTCACAGAAACATAAGGGTGCAGCACCAGCCACCACTAGTTCAACCTCAGCTCCTACTAGTGTGTCTACAAGGTACCTGTTCTTTGCCTCATCCTTTTTATTTCAACCAGGTGGAAATCTAATGTATACTGTTGACTGTCAGGTCTGGAACTGGTTCAAATGATCCAGTCCCACTCTTATCTGTGCATCTGGTTCCTTTCAATGAGGACTCCATTACAGTGGACACCTAGCCCAGCCAGCCAGTTGATGACCTCCCACTTGAGCCTGTGGATCCACAATGCACACCAAGAAGAAATAAGGGAGCAGTGAAGAAGAAGTTGACACCAAAGAAGCTGCAGTAAGAAACTCTAGTGATGTTCTATTGGTGCTGTGATGTTCTTTTTTTGGCCCTGACGCATGATCTTTTGGTACTTTGATGTTCTTTTGGGGCTGTCATGAAAAACCTTGTCTAAATTGATGGTTCATGTTAGTGATGTGAACAAACTCTAGTAATTTAGTTTCTATGTGTAAACTATAAGTGATGTGATCAAACACCATATGTTGTTGGTGATGAAACATATTATGCTACCAGTTATGTGATGGATGAGTGAACTGTTAATTTCTTTGTCTTAATGTTGTTATGAACCATGAGAAGCATTCATTCATTCATCTATTCATTCATGCATTGATTGATCCATACATCCATGAAAACTCACACACACACACACAACAGCAGCCTACTTCTTGAAAATAGCATACAAAGCAAGCACCAAGCACAAATACACAAGTTTTTCAATCCTCCTAAGCTGCTGCTGCACCCTCTTGTCCATTGGTGCATGGCCTTCAACTACAGCTGTCTGGGAACCTTCCTGCAAGATGGCCAGAGGAGGAGCTGTGGGAAAACCACCAGGTGCTGCCACTGCCTGCAGTGGAACTACTTGGATTGGTGTAGCTGTCTCCCCCATCTCATCCTCCCACTGATAGTACTGACATCCTCCAATCTGAAATCCAACATAGAGACTGAGCAAAGAGGGAAAGACAAACAATATTGACCAAAGAGAGAAGCACAAACCGCGAAATAAGAGCACTTGTGAAAGGCCCGGTTGGGGTTGGCCCTGGTCGTCGAGATGAAGCGATTGGCGAGCACATTGCAATTCGGGCAAAGCACGCGCCGCCTTGGCGCACCACCATAGCTGCTGCTACCTTGTGACATGGCTGTCAAAGAGAGAGGGCTCAAGAGAGTGGCAACTCCCTGGCCTTTGGCGCCAATATATAGGAGGAGAAGGGCAGGCTCTTTGGCGTCAAATCCCTGTCCTTTGGCGCCAACAGCGGCGTCTCTGGCGCCAAAGCCAATTGGCCTGGCAATGGCACAGGGAAAACGAAAAAGTTCAGACGTCCATACAAGCCCAAGGGCAACTGAGTCATTCTCCAGAGCCGTTACCCACCATTAGGAGCAAATGCCGATAGAATGGCGTGAAGGAAAAAAAAGTTCAAGCGAGAGCATGTAGGTGACGACCAACTTTTAAGAAATACACATGAATGTGACATCTTTTTAAGGATACACAGGTAAAAACCTCCCAACAAACTGAGCATCTTCATGGTGCCTTTCAACTTGCCTGAATCACCGCTGTTTCCTAGATAGAAACGCAGCTTCCCCACCAACCTTCGATGGCAGCTGGCAGGCACCGTCCATCGTCTTCCATCTTCGTTCGTGCAAGATCTATAGAATGGGGAATTAGGTTAGGGGATGGACAGGAAAGAGGTGTATACATCAGCGACAGGCTTGTCATCAGAGAGGAAAAGTCCAACTTGCACCGTGTGTGGATATTAATTATTCAAGTACCATCCCTGACACCAGATCGCTAAAGAACGAGTACTCCGTCCGTGCTATAAAAAAAAATCGTTTCTGACTTTCAGACATATTATTGTCCGTCTTATTTAAAAATTTTATATAAATATCATCTATTTTATTATAACTTATTTTATCATTATAGATATTTTAATAATGATTTATTTATTTTATAATTTATATAAAATATTTGAATAAAACGAACGATCAAATACAATATTCAAAAATAAAAAATGTCACTCTTTGGGACGGTGGGAGTACAATACAAAGAGCATTTTAATTAATTAAGCTAGGGTTTGGTTAGAGGGACTAGGTGCAATGTAGCTTGACGGATTCAGTTTAGTGGTGTTTGGTTAGAGTACATCTTACTAGAGAATATTTTTAGAGTAAATTACACGGTCGGTCCTTAAAGTATTCGGTGGGTTTTATCTGGGTCATCAAACTACGAAATCGCACGTTTGGCTCCGTAATGTATTTATTAAGTGATCTCATCTAGGTCCAAAATAAACACGAGGATAGTTAGAAGCTGACGTAGTTGTCCATGAGGATATGGTTACAAGGTGATATGGCTCTTTCCCCTTGCCCGTCTTCCTCCTCAGTCTTCGGCGCTAGCTTCACCAGTGCTAGCTCCCAGCCTCCCACTCCGCTTTCCCAGGCTCGCCATCTCCACCAGCGCTAGCTCCCAGTCTCCCACTCCGCCTTCCCAGGCTCTACCGCCGGCTTCTGCCTGTAAGATCTCTAATTGGCCTAGATGGGGGGTGAATAGGCCTGTCAAAACAAACACTTAAATTTTTATCAAATTCACCCTGCGGCACTGCTGCTCTGGAGGGCGGCACTGTCGGACTGCGGCACTGCCGGGCCAGAACAGCGGCACTGCCGCACCTGCAGACAACTTCGAGTCACAGTTCAAAATCCATGAACGAAAACTTAGATCGGAGAAATTTTCTAGCTTACCACAGGTAAGACAAATACAGATCGAGAGCTAGAAGTAGTAGAAACACTACGCACAAGTAGATCGACTAGAAACCCTAGAAATCACCTCAACCACAATATGTCATGCAAGTAATGTAAATCAAGCATAAGTGACACAATGATTTATCCCGTGGTTCGGCTCACCACCAAGGCTTGCCTACCTCCATATTGTTGAGGTTAGCCACTAAGGCTTAGGGCTTTTCAAGCCTTCCTCGTTATCAAGTCAAGAGACTTAACTCTTGAGATGAGGGGTGAGTTTACTAGCTTCAAGAGATGGTTATAAACCTCTTGGGACTGCCACACAAGTTGGCAAGCTCTACAGGCAACGCTCTAGCCGGCTAGGAGCCAAGCTCCAAGAGTAATAAACACAACCGCCGGCCAAAACGTGAACCAAGTGCTCTTTAGAGTTGGGGAATCAATGGAGCTACTCTCTAATAGAGCTTTGGATCCTTTTCCCTTAAGGATTGATGGAAAAATCAATGGATTTGCTTGGGGGCGTGAGATCAACAATGGAGGGAGAGAGAGAGCTCCCGCTCTATTTTGAGCGTGTTGAAGTGAGGAAGAAGAGGCAGCGTACCGTTGGGAAGGAAGGGGAAGCGTATAAATACCCCTCAGCCCCCAACGGTCACTTGAGTCGCGGCAGTGCCGTGGCTCAAGTACGGCAGTGCCTCTCTTCAAGTGCGGCAATGTCGCACCACGCAAGACATCAAGGGTAAGAGTGAAGTGTAGACTGTCTTGGCTGTGAATCTGAGGATGCATGTGTTTGTTTGAGCACTTTGTAGCACATATTAGCTTAAGCATTGTGTCTCCCTTTATAGTATGACTTTTCCTATACTCAAATTCAAAATATAAAAGAATTTAAACCTCTTTTGAGTTTGAAGCCATCTACATTTGTGATTGGGGGCTCCTCCGTTTCATGTAGTATTCTCGAACATGAATTTCCGGCTTGTCATCTCGATAAATCTCATTAGTTCTCTAATTACGTGGTCATTATCACCAAAACCCACAATTAGGGCTTGATTGCACTTTCACTGCCACACCGAGGTCACCACTGGCTCCGGGGCGGCGGCGTAGGCATCCAATTCCAATGGGAACATGACCTAGGTGTCGTTCATGGCCGATGGTGCGGAGAAGAACACGAGCGCCAGCTTGTTGCCCCACTCATCCATGGTGGTAGCTAGTTCTCTCAGGTCCACGGTCCACCAGGTCGCTCTGGTCGGACTCCTTCGTAGCCACCACCAGTCTGGCGGTGATGGTGTAGAAAGTGACCAACACGTAAATATTTATAGTTTTGTCGTACGTTGTGATCGGATGTGGCCTAACACTCAATGACATAGGGTTTATACTGGTTCAGGCAACGTGCCCTACGTCCAGTTTGAGTCGGTCGGTGACTTTATTCCTGAGCCCAGGTGCTCAAAGTTTGTTGTGGGGTTACAAACGGAAGGGAGTAAGATGGGGGGCACAAGCGGTCCGGTCGGACTCTGGACCGAAGGGCCAAGAGTCACGGGAGCTCCTGCATGCGCTAAGTATTTGAGCGTGTGCTCTGTTGGAATCCTTGGTCGTTTAGATCATCTTGATTGTGTCGATCGTGTATGTTTGAATCGTCTCAGAGTCGTCCTTATTGGGAGAGAGGCCATCCCTTTTTATAGATGAAGGGGACGGCCTTACAAGTGAGGGACGGAGAGTTTACGTATGCTACTAAGTCTTGTTGCCCACGCCGTCGGGTACAATGATGATTGTAGGCGCCCACAACACTGTTTTTTGTCAGACGCATGTGGGAGGTTTTACCGGATTCACCATGTATGGCAAATGACGGCGCCGACAACACTGTTGATACCCAGAGGCATGTGGGGGTTTTACCGTGTATTCCGCCCAACTGCTATGTGAGGTTAGTGGTCCAATTTTGCTGCAGCTAAGCTGGTTTCACTTGTTACCCGCGCGTTGCAGAAATTGATGATGATTTAGGGTAAAATTAGACTATATATAATTATTTAAACGAACGTAGCCAACTCGTCCAAATCAATCATGTACAGGCACAGAAACAAAGCAATCACGTATGGGCTAAGTGTTAGTTAATTCAAAAACAAAGCAATCACATATAGTCCCAAAAGGTAAAGAGTTATTGTCGCTTGCAAATTCAATCTCCTGTTTGCCCCTGTCCACAAAGTTTGTGTCGATGCAGAAAGTGACCAACACGTAAATATTTGTAGTTTTGCTGTACGTTGTGATCGGATGTGGCCTAGCACTCAATGACATAGTGTTTATACTGGTTCAGACAACGTGCCCTACGTCCAGTTTGAGTCGGTCGATGACTTTATTCCTGAGCCCATGTGCTCGTAGTTTGCTGTGGGGTTACAAACAGAAGGGAGAAAGATGGGGAGTGCAAGAGGTCCGATCGGACTCTGGTTTGAAGGGCCAAGGGTGACGGGAGCTCCACTATGCGCTAAGTGTTCGAATGTCTATTGTTTGTTGGGGTCCTTGGTCGTTCGGATTGTTGGGGTGTGTTTCAGTTGTAGCGAGATTGATCGATGGATCATGTATGTGAGTGAACTGATCCTCTATTGGGAGAGAGCGCATTCCTTTTTATAGATGAAGGGGATGACCTTACAAGAGAGTACGTATGCTACTAAGTCTTGTTGCCCATGCCGTTGGGTACAAGACGATGGTAGACGCCCACAACACTGTTGTTGTCAGACGTGTGTGGGAGGTTTTACCGCATTCACCATGTATGGTAAATGACGGCGTCCACAATACTGTTGATGACCAGAGGCATGTGGGGAGTCTTACCGTGTTCACCTGGTATGGGAATTGATGGCGCCCATAACACTGTAGGGCAAAAACGTCGGCGCCCATAACAGTGCTTGGGTTCTGACATGCCTGGAAGGTGGCAGGGCACCCTTCTGACATGCCCTATTGGTACTATGCTGCAGGTGTACAGGGTATGGCCCTTGGTATTGCAGTTGACTTGACCGCCCTGCCTTACTTGCTCTGCTCGTTTCCTGGGTCCTCACCGAGCGGGTGTCCCCGGTTGGTTGGTCCCAGTTGGCTCCGACTGCGCAAGTCAGAGAAGAGCTGTAAGCAGAGGTTCGGTGCATCCTCGGTTGGAGACATGGGTCGGAGTCAGAAGCGGCGTTGGCTAGGCCTTCCAGTCGAAGAGGCGGGTTAGAATCGGAAGCGGCGTTGGCCAGTCCTTCCAGTCAGAGAGGTGGGTCGGAGTCAGAAGCGGCGTTGGTCAGGCCTTCCGGTCGGAGAGGTGGGCCGGAGTCGGAAGCGAGCGTCGTTCCTCCTTGGTCAGGCCTTCCGATCAGAGAGGTGGGCTAGTGTCAGAAGCGAGCGTCGTTCCTCCTTGGCTAGGCCTTCCGGTCGGAGAGGTGGACCGGAGTCGGAAGCGAGCGCCATTCCTCCTTGGCCAGTCCTTCTAATCAGAGATTGGATCACCCTTCTAGCCTATCATTAGGTTTTTAGGCCAGCCCAGTAGTTGCGGGTCATTCGCAACGTCGTCTGCTGGGCCGAGCTTTTGCTAGGAAGCAGGTCCATGAGGGACCCCGGGCTTATGAACCCGATAGGAGCCCCCGAGCCCCCAAGCGATTCAAGTAGAATCATTTGGAGGATTTTCTTGGTTTTGACGGTGGGTGAGTGCGAGCGCACCCACAGGTGTAGCCCCCGAGCCCCCGGGTGATTCGAGTAGAATCATCCGGGGGGGTTTTCATGTTTGCCAGAGGGGGAATTTTTCGTTTCGACAGCAGGTACACGCGAGCGCACCCACGGGTGTAGCCCCCAAGCCCCCAGGCGATTTCGAGCAGAATCGCCTAGGCGGTTTTGTCAACAGGCGTGTGTGTGTGCGCCCTGGTGGGCATAGCCTCCTCTTTCCAATTTTTGACCCATCGTTTCTAGGAGCGTGGTCCTAGGCGTTTGGTCGTGGCCGAGGGACTGGGCGAGACAGAGCCATCAACCAGGGCATCGGGCACACCGAGGGTTCGGGCGAGTCGGAGTCGCAGATCCAGGGATCGAGTGAGTCAGAGTTGCCAAACAAGGCATTGGGCACGCTAGGGAATCGGACGAGATGGACTTGTGGATCCAGGCATCGGGCGCGCCGAGGGATCGGGCGAATCGGAGCCGTGAATCCAGGCATCGGACGCACGAAAGGATTGGGCGAGTCGGAGTCGCGGATCTAGGCGTTGGGCCCACCATGGGATCAGGCAAGTTGGAGTCGTGGATCCAGGCGTCAGATGTGCCAAGGGATTGGGCGAGTTAGAGTCAGGGATGTCGGTCGCTGGGCGCAGCCGAGGTCGTGTCGAGGTGTTGGGCGTCCGGAGCCCCTGAGCCCTATTGGGCTCGGTAGGGGTCGGTTGAGTTTCATGCGTTACCCCATCCACTGTTTCTGCAACTAGAGGGGATGAGCTAACGTCGCTTGCCTCAATGGCTCGAGTGACATGCTCGGTGAGCTCGCTAACGGGTACGTTCGAGTGGAATCTGGGTCCATCGTTCGTGATGGGGTCGGCATAGCCCTCATGTGGTATTCCACTGCTCCTTAACCCGTGTCCCGGCAGATGCCAGGGTTGTTTTGGAGACCGACCCAGGTGGCCCACTGGCCTCCCCTTGATGGAGATTCTGTGGGCATGGCTCGAGGTTAGGATCAAACAAGAAGGTTGAGATGACCCTGTCTGCTTCGAAGCAGACTGGGCGAGGGCCACTGGGGCTCATCTGCGTTTTCTCCCCTAGCTCTATTTGATGTGAGGCGGCCTCGAGCCCTTCATGGGCTGGCCTTCGAACCCCGGTCGGTCGTTGCTCATGTTGAATGAGGCAACTGCCGCTTCGTGACGCAACACGGAGCGTTGTGACCCATCAATTGCATATGTGATGCTTCGGATGTATGGGATGAATGAATGACTGTATGAATGAATGTGTGAATGCGTGTATGCGAATGGATGAATGAATGATCATGCATCAGAAGAAATAAAGTAAGAGGGATCGGTAGAGTTACCTTGTTGACCTAAGTGCAGGTTTGAGGAGTTTTTATAGGATATGTCCGAACGGGATCCGAGCTCGTCATTCATGATGGAGTCAGCGTGGCCTACATGGGGCGTCCCTCTACCCCTTACCTGTCTCTCGGCGTTCGCCTGAGCCATCCAATCGATTTAGGAAGCCCGTTGGTCTCTCCTAGGCAGAGATCCCATTGTTGGGCCCTTCCAAGTCTTGCCTGGGAAGGCGGAGGGACGCCTGCGCGTAGTTGCGCCTTGTTTCCCATGCCCAGCATGTGGTAGTGGTGGGCCATACCCAGGCCATGTCCCGTCTAACCAGGCATCGTCTCGTCGGGCAGGGTGCGTCCCATCGGTCAGGGCACGTCCCGTCGTATCCCATCCGCATTGAATGGGGGAAGGGAGAGGGTTTCTCGCCCTAATCCTTCGCCTTTCCTCAACTGTTGCACCTCTTCTTAAATAGGGGAAGGGAGAGGGCTTTCGTCCCGTTCCTTCACCTCTTCCCCAACTACCGCCTCTCCTCCTTCTTCCTTCTCGCCAAGAGCGTTCGTCTGCCGCGGTGATTCCTAGGAGAAAAAGGGAGAGAGAGGGAGAGGAGAAACTCATAGATCCATTTGCGAATCTAGAGCACAATGTCGAGCTGGAGGTCATCTTGTGTGAGCAAGTCCGTGCTGACCGCCTTTGTCGAGAAGGGGGTGCTGCCGCCGAAGGAGGTGACACACTGGAGGGCTCCTACGGGGGAGGATTTCCCATGACCTCGGGCCAGTGAGGTCGTCTCCTTCCTCGCCTTCCACGAGCGTGGGTTAGGATACCCCATGCACTGGTTCTTGTGCGGGCTCCTTAACGAGTGGGGCTTGGAGCTGTAGCACCTCAGCCCGACTAGGGTGCTGCATATCGTCGGCTTCGTCACTGTCTATGAGGCTTTCCCCGAGATGGAGCCGCACATGGACTTCTTCCGATAGATTTTCTCTAGGCGGGCTTTGTCGAAGGGGAAGCCGCTCAGGATCGTGCCGGTGGGGGGCTTCGCGCTACAGAAGAAACCAAGCGCGTTGGGCGCCTACCCCGCGTACTCCCCGTGACTCCAACCGAGGGTGGCATGGGGAGTGGTTCTATATTAGGATCAAGGCAGAGGCGCCATTCCCGACGTTCACCGGTAGAAGGCCAGAGAGGCGGGATAGCTGGTCATGGGGCCCTTCCAGCCGATAGAACAAGCTGGAGGTTATTGGAGCGGAGCTCCAAAAGCTGGTGCAGTAGGGCCTCGATGGGCTACGGGTGTTCCACACCTTCTTCCACCATCGGGTCGCCCTACTAGCGGAGAGGACACATCCGATGTGGATGTACACCGGCCCGACGGACCCCGACCGCACGTCACCGGAGGAGTTGGCAAAGGACAAAGTCTGGAGCTAGCTAGACCGGGTGCTGCAGCTGAGGCCCAAAGAGTCCCTCAATGGAAAGCCCGGAGCTCTTCATGCTTCGAAGATGTACAACCTGGTACGTTCTCCTCTCCTTACTTCGTGTCCCTTTCGATCCTGCTCTCCTGTAATCTTGACTTCGAGTCATCCGTTTCATAGGGATTCGAACGTTACAAGTCCCGGCCGCATCTCCCAAAGGGGCCGAAGGGCGCGGTTCGGCAGGTGGCCCTAAAGGAGGTGGTGGATAGCCAGAAGAAAAAGAGAGCTGAGAAAGCTCGGAGGAGGCTCCAAAAGGAGCAGGATATCGCCCGGCGTGTGCGGGCCGAGGAGAATAGGAGCGACATTGGGGCAGAGCTCGAGTCAGAGGACCCCACGGAGATGGGTGACGACGTGACTTCCTCCGAGGATGAGGGGGCCGGAGGTCGTCGTGACCTTGGTGGAGCGCCATGAGCCTGCGGCCACATCTACCAGCGGCGGGCAGGATGTGGAGAGGCGCAACGACGTTCCCACACCAAGGAAGCGCGCCGCTAGCTCAGCAACCGTTGGCGACTGGGAAGTGAAGTCGACGCGGTCGTCGTGCCCTTCGGAGGCATCCCCGGCCTTGTCCCCACCTGCTCCAGTGCGTGGTGGGGCAGGCTAGATGGTAAGAGGAGTGGGCCCATACCCACGTGTCATCGGGGCTACGCCGGCGTGTGACCCACAACGGGGGGATGCCCCGCCAGCTGCTCCGGCCGGCGTGCCTCAAGCCGGCGGTCGCGGCGATGCGTAGGCCGAGCGGGAGCTGGTCGGGTTGACTCCCCCCTCGGTCGAAGTGAGGGGGCACGAGTTACGACCTGTGAGCGGCCCTCGTCCGACGGGCCCATTGCTAGCAGGTCGAGGCTTCAAAGCCCTACCACTCGCGTCCTGATATGTATTCTTTGTTTGTTTTCGATCTCTTAGTTTGAGTTTTTTAGCATGACTGACTGGTACTTGTTTGACAGCGGCCAGATATTGATGGGGTTGAGCATCGCCCCAACTCCCATGCGGGAGGAGTGGATGCCCACCTTGCATCGCGTCGCGATGAGTGGCGGGGAGAGTAGGGTGGCGGCAGTGCGACCTTCCCCTCCGGGGGCTACGCCCTCCCGGCCGGTCATAAGTACGGCGGCAGCGGCGGCAGCGGTGTTGGCGACAATCCTGGTGGCGACGGTGGAGGTTGGGTCGGAGGTGCCCCTTGCAGCCCCTCCCCCAATAGTCGTGGTGGAAGAGGGGAGGGAGACTGGGCTTCCTGCCCCACCGGTCGGAGGTCCGCACGGCTCGCCCTCTCGGTCGAGAGCTAGAGGTGTCGGCAAGAGATGCGGGCAGGCCGAAACGGAACATCCACCGGTGGGTCGTGAAATTGAGGTAGTGGAGGTCCCCTCCGATGGTGAAGCAGGTGACAGGGTGGAGCCGCCGGTGCCGTCGCAGGAGCTGGCGGTGGTCCGGTCCTTGGCTAGGCCTTCTAGCGGGTCGAAGGCGGCCACCGACCCAGTGTGGCCCTGCTCTGGCGACCTGCAGAAGGTTCGGTTCATCCTTTAGGATGAGCAAGAGTTGTAGCTCTAGGATGTGCTTGGGGGAGAGGGCTCATGATGGAGTCTGATCTCACCCACGGTGGAGGTGACCAAGGCACGGGTGGCGAACTGCTCGTGGTGGAGCGCGCGACCGAGGCACGGGCGGCGGAACTACTCGTGCTGGAGCAGGCGACCGCCGTCGAGCGGGGGCTTGATGTGGCAAAGGTTCGCCAGGCAGAGACTGAGGCGGCGCTACAAAAGTCCCTGATGGAGACTGAGGCGGTGGTCCAAAGTTCCCTAGAGGCCCTAGAGTCAGAGCAGAAGGCCCGATCGGAGATCGACTAGGAAGTGCTCACGCTGCGGGATTAGGTGGTTGGGACGGAGGAGTTGAACACCCGGTTGCCCAAGCAGGTGACTCGGCAGGAGGAAGGGCTCTCCATCCTTGAGAACACCCGCCTCGGTATGTACCTATTCAGTTTTTGGTTGATGTCTTGGTTTCTTCCTTTAGCTTGCTTCTGAGCTTGTCATCCCTCTTCCAGAGCTGGGCAGAAAGGTTAGGTCGCTAGAGCAGGACCTGGAGATGGCCAAGGCAATGATTGGCCAGAATATGGAGGCGCTGGCCATGTCCCTTGAAGAGCGACGTGCTCTTGAGGGGGAATTTGACCAAATGCGCAATGTCGCCCAGGTCATCGTCTCGGAGGTCTTCAGGTCGGCGCTGAGCACCAGCACACCTGCCATCCAACTGGCGGAGGTCCCGGATGAGGTTTGGGCCCTCATCTCCGAAGGGATATTCTACGGGACATCGAGGGTGCTGACTTCGGTGGCGACGCACCACCCGGACCTGGACTTCGGCGCCATTTGCAGCGGGTATGTCGACGGCTGGAGCCCGGACGCCATCCCTACGCTCGAGGAGAGCTTGCTGCCACACGCACAGTTGGTGGCAGAGCAAGTCTCCGCGCAATGGGTGATGGAGGGTCGCCATGCGAACATAGCCGAAGGCGCGCGTGTAGAAGACATCGTCCAGCCTGTGGATCTAGTGGAGCCTAGGTCGGAACTGAACATTGTCCCGCCTCTAACCGAGCCGAACGCCATCCAGCTGGAGGACGAGCAACCCCTGCCTTCGCTGGTCGTGCCGACAGCCGATGCCGTCGGGCAGCCATAATAGCATGTAAAAGTAGAAACAAGTAATTTGTGTAAGGGATAAGTTCATCGGGGAGTCCCCTGTGTGAACATTTTTTTTGTGTATTAATGAATACAACAATTTCATTTTGTGATGAATCACTTCATTCGAGGAAGTTTGTCCCATTCATTCCTTATTTTTAGCCTAGCATAGCTTTGTTTTTTATTCTTTCTTTTTCGCACCTGCCCATTCGTTTCGTAGGCCACAACCTTAAGAGCCCGGGCATGGCCCACGAGGCTCAGCTGCTCGTAACCATAGGTAGTGGCGGGGTGTGATAGGTCGGAATGTTAAAAGCAAAGTTATGTAAGGTAATTAAAGGAACGGACTACCCTTTCGTTCGGGTAGAAAAGTTTTTACCATAAGATAGTAAAAAAGAGAGGTGGTATCGCACCCTCGTGGAGCCCCCGAGCGACCCTGGCGAAAGTGTTCGGGCTAGGATGCTTTGTAGGAGCAAACGTTGAATGAAAGAAAGTGGTAAGACCGAATTTTTAGGGGAAGAAACGATGTAACTGTTCGATGTTCTAAGTGTTGGTGATAACATTGCCGTTGTCATCCTTCGGTCGGTAAGCACCTGGTTGGATCACTTCGGTCACCGTGTGGGGTCCTTCCCAAGTTGGAGAGAGTTTGTGCTTCTCCTTGGTCAATTGTGTCCTTCAAAGCTCGAGGTCACTGACCTCGAGGATCCTTCCTCTGATTTTCCTCTCGTGGTACCTGCGGAGAGTCTGCTAGTAGCGAGCAGAGCGGATGATGGTCGTCTAGCGAGCCTCCTCGAGCAGGTTGACTGCGTCTTGCTGAGCCTCCGCGGCTCGGTCGCGATCGAAAGCCTTCACTCTTGGGGCACCGTGGTCGAGGTCGGTGGCAGCACTGCTTCAGCTCCGTAGGCAAGGAAGAAGGGTGTGAACCCTATGGATCGGTTCGGGGTTGTTCTTAGGCTCCAGAGGATCGTTGGGACCTCTATGACCCATCGCCCGACGTACTTGTTAAGTCGGTCGTAGATTCATGGCTTGAGTCCTTGGAGGACCATGCCATTGGCTCGTTCGACCTAGCTATTAGTACGCGGATGTCCGACCGAGACCCAGTCGATCCTGATGCCGTATCCATCACTGAAGTCTAGGAACTTCTTCCTGGTGAAGTTAGTTCTGTGGTCAGTGATGATACAGTTAGGAATGCCGAACCGATAGATGATGCCGAGGAAGAATTTGTCCGCCTCTTCTGAGCAGATGTTGCTGATGGGCTTCACCTCTATCCACTTGGTGAATTTGTCAACTGCTACGAGTAGGTGAGTGAAGCTGCTCGAGCCCTTTTTGAGGGGTCCTACCATGTCTAGGCCCCAGACAGCGAACGGCCAGGTGATGGGGATGATTTAGAGCTCCTATGCTGGCAAATGAGTTTACCGAGCGTAGAACTAGCATCCTTCACACCTACGGATGACCTCCTCTGCATCTCGTAGCATGGTGGGCCAGTAAAAACTTTAGCAGAAGGCTTTTCTGACCAGCGACCTCGGGGCCACGTGATGTCCGTAGATTCTGGCATGGACCTCGAGTAGGAACTGCTTCCCTTGGTTGGTAGGGATTGTCACAGAACCAACCAATTTATAAGAGCACAAGTACAAAAAACAATCGCCGAAACGATCAAATTCTCGAACTTGAGCCCATATAAACCCGGTAGTCAACTGAAATCTCGAGGGATTTCAAACCAACTTGCATACAACCAAGATCACAGTAATTCAACATAACATATCGTACGTTACAACATTTCACAGACGTTTGCAAATAGATTACATCATCACAGAGTCAACGTTATTACAAAACAAGTCTTGTAAAACATGCGGAAGCAAATAGTTTAACTCACACACTCGAGTTTAAATACACATACTGGTTCGCTGATCATAGCCCGCAAAAGCATTTAGATAAGGGAACAGAGATCATGCCCATGATCTAGTCTTCATCACCCGCCGGGTGGAGACAATACTTACAGAATCCCTGATATAGAAGGTCATCTGCAACAAGAGGGAAATAAACCCTGAGTACTAGAATGTACTCAACTAGACTTACCCGTCGGAAACCAAAATAAATGACACCAAGGATTATGCAAAGCTTATTGTAGTGGATCTGGTGACACTTTCTTTTGCGAGAAAAGCATAAGTAATAATGATCAAATCTTAGCTCGGACTAGCAAAGACTTTTTAGCCATTAACTCGACAACTATATTAGCACCTGTACTAAGCAATCATATTATTAGGGTGCAAACATTAATAACCATATCAGGTATTCCTTGGCAACCTTATCATCATCATCCATTTAACCATATCATTAAATTAATTGAATCTACGTTGCTGTTGCTTTCACCAAGTTCTCACTATCCGGAGAGACGGCGATTCAATCGATTCCTATCCAAATGGAGGGGTATTCCTAAACACAAACCCGCTTCTCTCCGCCGAATCGCAAACAAGTCACCTTTGGTACAATTCAGAGTCATGAGTCCGATCGATCGACATTCTTAGAGAACCACTCGCCAAGGTTGTTCGGGACTCTAACCCGCCTTGGACTTATGCCAATGGCTCTCCGCACATCCTTACTACCTCCGAATGTCGCCATCGCTTTCGCGTCCCGGCCGAGTCGAGCTACTAGGCTTCAATGGTCGGAACGACTTATCCGCCAGCTAAGTGTTAGGCTGCGTTCAACATGACATGAGGACGTCACAGATGTATCGGTCCTTAAACGACTCAGACGGAGTCACTATGTTCAACCTACACAAGACCCCGCCCGGTCTTAATTCATTATTCACATGGTTCTTTTCCACGATAGCAATTATAGCCAACCGTGATCCACCTCATCCTAAAGCTCGCAGGTGACAGGAAATCACCTGACTTCTACCGCACTAAGCATGGCTAAGCATATAACCCGTTCCTGAACTTAAATAGGATTCCAGTGCGATATCTGGACAAGGAAGGATATATAATGCAGCAATTGGTTCCAACCAATTCCTAAACTTAATGCATCATCAACAATAAAAGGTACTCAAAGTATTTGCAAAAACATGGGAGGCTTAATATGCTCCGGGGCTTGCCTTTTAGGAACGAGGAAGGCTGGTGGTCAGGGCACTCGGGCAAATCCTCCGCGGCGACTGCTTCGTCGACTTCCTGCACCTCGGGTTCCTCCTCCTGGTTGGCTCCCTCGAACTCCAGCAACGTCACTCCCTCCGGCACACCTATTGCATGAATGCGCAAGATAAATATCATGGATGCACATGAACGACTGTCAGGGATGCTCGGAGAATGCACATGTTCGCTGTAGTTTGCATATTCCAACTTAAGCCCTATTCAAATCACTTTACTTACCAAGTTTATACAACCTAATGTATAATTGCTCATCTTCAGTTAATGACCTAGCACCTGCACCTAAGCATATTTTCAAGTTAGGCTAACCCCCAAACAATCAACGATTACATTGCAACACATTCAATCAAGCATTTGTATTTCAGCAAATGAAGACTATGTAGCGGTACAGTAAACTAGCCATAACTGGAGATTTATAATTCCAAATGACATGAAACAAGACAATCTGGAAAGCTTATGAAATTGTCTACAATTCATTTTTAGACCTCAAAGCATGATTCGACACTTTACCAGCTCGAATTCATAATTCAACAGAACTCTGTCCTCACAAGACAGAGAGTAAGTAAAACAGGAACCTAACTTTAAACAGCTGTAGTTTCTAAACTACTGGGCCAAATGCCCTCAAATTTTGACATGAGCTAGATACATAAATTATCTACAACTTTTGTATTCATCACAAGCACAGAAAACCACAATATCATAGGGAACTTTCCAAAGTCCCCAGATCTGTCCAGAGGGACATAATGCAACAAATAATTGTTAACTTATGATATAAACGCTTAATTGGACAAAACCAACTTTACTGACATATCACACATATCACAAGAACACCAGAAAGTAGGGTGTCCATCACCAAAACATTTCTTTTAATACCTTTCTTAATTTATTTAATTAATTAGGGGAAATAGTAAACATATATGAAAACTGCCCCATTAATTCTACAAAAATTACAGTAGACACTACATGCTCAAAATAGACTACCATAAATATTTCACAATTTTTGGATCACAGAAACTCAAGATATGATTTAAACAAGTTTGCATGCACTCAAAAACACTTTTCAAGTTCCTATTTAATTCATCCAAAATTTCTACAAAATGTGCTCAAGATATATTTTTCTTAAATACTAGACCTAACTGTGAGTCTAACAAAATTGGAACCATCCAATTTGGATCTACAAAACAGGAGATACAAAAATATCAAATCAGCATTCAAAACTGTATTTTTGAACTAGCCCTAAGACTGCTCAGCCACTGACACGCGGGACCCGGGTGTCAGCTGACCCCACCGGTCAGTGAGCTAAAAACAGAGGAGGCGGCTTCGACGGCGCGGCACACGGCGAGGCTCGCCGGCGACGGCTCCTCCGGCGAAAACGAGTGTACCAACGTGCTCCCCTAAGCAACCCGCACCGACTGGTACCAAGAACATGACCTATTCCTAACCCTAGCCTTGCCGGCGGCGAGAGCAGCGGCGGTGCGCAAGGTACGGCGGCGCTCCGACGACGGCGACCCGCCATTGTCCCGCTCGAGCTCGGTACGAGCTCCGCAAGACCACGGCGAAGCTTCCTAGACGAACTAAGGTTCCGAGGTGCAGTGTAGGTGCCTGGCCATGTGCACCGGCCAGCGGCGGCGCTCTGGGCACGCCGACGAGGTCAGCGGTCCGGCGTGAATACAACGAATCACCGAACTACATCTAGAGGGTAGAAACTATAGCTAACAGGGAAGCTCATGCTTGCTCTAGCTAGAACGGAGACGAGCCAGGCATGGCCAACGACGGTGAGCTCGTGTATGCGGCCATGGCAGCCATGGCGAGAGCGACCGGCCGTTCCGGCATGCACACACGGTAGCGTCTAACGTTACTCCTACCCGAGCACCAGCAAGCTAGGAGGGTACTAGGATGGTAGAGAGCTCAGCGAGAGAGGGAACAGGGAGATGGGGCCACGATGGCCGTGCTAGCGGCGGCGTTTCGGCCAGCCCTCCCGCTCAAGCGCATCGCAAAATGTGGCTCACCAAACGGGGCAACACGAGCATGAAGAGGCGGAGATCGTAGAGGTAATGGTGGTAGAGCTATGGCCGTGATCAATCGGACAAAGGTGGTGAGGCGAGGAAGCAAGACGGAGGCGGAGCTCGCTCGGCAGCAATGGCGGCCGCTGAGCTCGGTCGCCGCAAGCGGTGGAGGCGAAGGAGGAAAATTGGAGTGGCGAGAGCGCGTGCGAGGGCAGCGAGGCGCGCACTCCACTTCACGCCGCCAGCGGTGCAGCGCATGCGAGGACGAGCAAGGCGCGTGGTGGCCACGCGGCGGCAACCTCCTGGCCACGGTCGGCCATGACCGGTCGGTCAGAACGGCCATCAGGCCTGATGAAGCCGACTGACAGCGCCAAATGGAGACGATGGATTTCCGAATCCTTTGATCATTAGCGCAAACTCCCTAAACAAAAGTTGAAGACCTATGTGCTAGCTACAAAACTTATTTAGAGACCAAAGTCTAATTTGCAAAGGATGGAGAGTAAAATCGTGCCAAAGTCGAGTTCATGAAACTGAAAACTCAGTTTCATACTTAGAAAAATTCTAAGTGTTGAATCCAACCCCAAAACTAGCTTGTGGGACCCTTTTGAGCATGTTGTGCACATTTTCATGGGTTGGTCACAAAATAACTTTTGTTCCTTATAAAATTTACTACAACTTTGCTTTAGGTCGCTCAGACATGCAAACATCCTAATCTACACTTTTTAAATAGTCAAACACATGAGCTCTAGGGGTCCAAATTGGTCAACCATGACTTGGAAACCTAATTAGGCAAAATGATCAACATGAACATTGTTCCTAATGACATTCTAAGTGTAACTAAGTTACTTACAAGCATTTCTAGCCACACCATGCATTGGTCACACAAGAATCAATCAAGGTATACACTGAAACAATGAAAAACATAAGAAATGTTGCAAATGTTTCATAGTCCTGTTTCACATGTTTCATGATCTTGTTGCATAGTATTAACTAATATTGTTTCACTAAGTGAGTGGCACATGTTGCACTTAAGTGTTGCACACTTTACATTTCATAAAAGAACAACACACATGAAATATACAACACGTTGCAATGTTTCAAATTATGTTTCATGTGCTATAAGTTCACGAAGGATGCATGATGCTCATGTTCATGAAATGCGATGCAAATGTGAAGGCTAAACACCGTGGGTGTTACAGCCCTCCCCTTATAAAAATCTCGTCCCGAGATTTGAAAAAAGCGTACCATTGTTGATAGAATTCCTTATAACCATCCTCAAATAATCTTCCCTTTCCCACGTTGCATCGCGTTCACTACCCCGATTACTCCACATGACCTTGTAGAACTTGACCACCCGACTCTGAGTCACTCGCTCACGAGTGTCAATCACTCGAACCGCTTTTCTTCAAAGGTCAAATCAGATTTTAACTCGATATCCCCAATGGAACTCTCTCTTGAGGGGACGCGAAGACATTTCTTCAATTGAGATACATGAAAGACATTGAAGATAGCACTCATCTCGGAGGTAATTGAATCTTGTACGCCACTTTACCACTTTGTCCAATGATTTCAAACGGACCAACATATCTTGGCGCAAGCTTTCGCTTCACACCGGCGCGTGGACACTTTTCATAGGTGAAACCTTCAGATAAACGAAGTCTCAACTTCAACTCAATAGGTTTTCTACGTCGATCAAGATAACTTTTCTCGCCTAGCTTGAGCTGCGGCCATGTGGGTTTGATAGTACGGACTTGTTCTTCGCTTCTTGAACAAAATCAATTCCATAATATCTCCTTTCACCGGCTTCTACCCAGTTCAACGGGGTTCTACACTTCCGCCATACAAAGCTTCAAACGGTGCCATCTTTATGCTCTCTTGATAACTATTATTGTACGAGAATTCAGCTAGGGGTAACCATTTTTCCATGAGCCCTTAGCCGAGATGACACAAGCTCTCAACATATCTTCTAAGATTTGATTCACTCGCTCGGTTTGCCCATTGGTTTGCGGATGATATGCGAACTTCTTACAAGCTTAGTTCCTAATAATCCGTGTAAGTGCTCCCAAAAGCGAAGCGAAGAAATGTGGTCCTCTATCTGAGACAATAGTACGAGGGATCCCATGAAGTCGGACTATCTGGTTGAAGTACAACTCGCATAGTCGGTTGGACGAAAGTCTATGCGACCGGAATGAAGTGTGTTGATTTGGTCACCGGTCCACAATTACCCAAATTGAGTTAAAATTCCTTTGAGTAGTGGGGAGTCCAACTATAAAATCCATACTTATCTCTTCCCATTTCCAACCTGGAATAGAGAGTGGCTGAAGTAATCCAGCTTTCATGTGTACCGCCTTGACTCGACAACAAGTGTCACACCTAGCCACATAAGCGGCGATCTCTTTCTTCATTTTTTGTCCACCAAAATCGAGGCTTTAAATCATGATACATTTTACTACTACCAGGATGAATAGATAGTTTAGAGGAATGAGCTTCGGATATGATTTGATTTCTAAGCTCTCTATCCTTCGGAACTACCAACCTATCCTTGAACCATAACACGCCTTCCTCATCAACTCGAAAATGTTTGGTTTCTTGCTCTTTCATCTTGCGCTTGATGTGAAACACACACGCATCCGCCTTACAGTAGCTCGATAATTCGACCACAGAGAGTACAACCGACAAAGATGATGTTGTGAAGGACGGCAGGATGAAGGAGCTTTGACAATTGGGCATCACTCTCAATCAAAGAGTGGCAATGAGACTTCCCCGCTTAAGGCATCCGCTACGACATTTGCCTTACCAGGTGATAGTGCACTTGGAGGTTATAATCCTTGATCAACTCGAACCATCTTCTCCGACGCATATTCAACTCAAAGTTGGGTGAAGATGTACTTGAGACTTTATGATCGGTGTAGATGTTGCACACATTGCCAAGTAAATAATGTCTCGAGCCTTCGAGCATGAACAACAATCAACGAGTTCTAAGTCATGCGTTGGATAATTCACTTCATGTTTCCGGTTGGCGAGAGGTATAAGCAATGACTCTACCCTCTTGCATAAGAACACCTCCTAACCCAATACGATGCATCACGTAACACACATCAAAAGGTTTCTCGATATCCGGTTGTGCCAAAACCGAGCCGATGTTAGAAGAGTTCGCGAGGGTATGGAAAGCCGCATCACACTCGTGGAGTCCAGACAAACTTTATGTCTTTTTGCAGCAATCGAGTCATAGGCTTGGCTATTTTAGAGAAATCCGGGATGAAGCGACGATAATAGCCAGCTAACCCCAGAAAACTCCGAACCTCGTGCACCGAGATGGGAGCTTTCCAGTTCAATACTTCCTGCACCTTGGTGGGATCAACCATAATTCCTCCATCGGACAACACGTGTCCAAGAAAAGGTACCTTGCGAAGCCAAAATTCACATTTGCTGAACTTTGCATACAACTGGTGTTCTCGTAATCTAGTGAGAACCACCCGCAAATGTTCAACGTGATCTTCTTCATTCTCAGAATAGACCAGGATATCATCTATAAATACCACCACAAATTTGTCCAACTCGGGCATAAACACTGAATTCATCAGATACATAAAATGTGCGGGGGCATTAGTCAATCCAAAAGACATAACAAGATACTCATACAGACCATATCTGGTAGAGAATGCGGTTTTTGGAACATCCTCGGGCCGAATCTTGATTTGATGATACCCAGATCTCAAATCGATCTTGGAAAAGACTTTTGCTTTGGATAACTGATCAAATAAGATATCTATACGTGGCAGAGGGTACTTATTCTTGATTGTAACTGCATTCAAGGGTCTATAATCTACACACATGCGTGAGGGATTGATCCTTCTTCTTCACAAAGATTGCTTTGGGCACCCCACGGAGATGAACTAGGACGGATAAGGCCTTTCTTTAGAAGTTCATTCAATTGGGTCTTAAGTTCAGCTAGTTCATTGGGAGGCATTCTATATGGCCTTCTAGAGATAGGAGCTGTACCAGGAAGCAACTCTATCTTGAACTCCACGTCCCGATCCGGGGTAATCCGAGCAAATTATCGGGAAAAACATCCGAAAGTCACACACTACGGGGATATCTCGCAATAGCCTTTGCTTGCACCGCATTAGCTACACAAGAAAGATTGATGTCCTTGGTAGTTGCACCGAAAACCTTCCCCGATTCTTTGGGATCTCTGAGCATGACTACTCTAGTCGATGTATCAATAAGCACCCGTGCTCGCTCATCCAATTCATTCCCAATATCACATCGATACCCAAATTTCGGTAAAACTACCAGATCAACTCGATAACTTCACCCTCTATCTCAAATTGTACTTCCCCAACTACCGACTTGGTTGGGATAACACCATTGGCAGCCCTAATACAATAACCCTCACCCTCAACAGTATATGTTTTCTGCATAAACTTGGATGCAAATGCTGGACTAATAAAGGAATGCGAAGCACCTGAATCAAATAGTACAACTGCGGGGTGTTGATCGATCAGAAACTTACCAGCAGTCACTACCTCTCCTGAAGGAATCTCAGTAATATTAGTGTGGTTCACCTGCCCCTGACGACCACCTTGGTAGTTATTCTTCTTAGGGTAGGGCAGGTCCTTGCCCAATGGCTTTGTCTTGTTGCAGTTCCAGCACGGCATGTTGCTTGGAGGAGCCTGAACTGCTTTCTCGACCGGTAGTGCCCTTGGGAAGAGCAACTGTAAATGCCTTGCGAAACCAATCTTGGCGGGATTCTTCTTCTGCGGTGGGCGAAACTTAGCGGCTGACGCTGGAGGACGGAATGGAGCCCTCTGCGTGACGGGAGCCTTGGATTGTGAGGCACCCGCCTCATAGGCTCTCTTATGACTTTTTGATGCAGCATACACAACATTGTTGTTCTCTTGCGATAACGCATCACTCACAAACTCATTAAAATGAGCACACTTGCAATTTCCCATGGTCTTCATAAGTTTGGGGCTAAGTCCCCGCTTAAAACTTGCGATCTTTTTGGCTTCAGTGTCAACAAACTCAGTAGCATACCTTGCAAGGTTATTGAAAGCCTCGCAGTATTCATTCAAGCTCTTGTTCCCCGAGTCGACTTCATGAACTCTCAGATGCTTGATCGCCATGAGACCAGGAGGAATATAATTTCCCCTGAAAGCAGACTTGAACTGATCCCAGGTGATTTGGGCATTAGCGGGCATAGTGGACCGATGATGACTCCACCAAATGCCAGCTGGCCCATGCAGTTGGTGAGATGCGTACTCAGTCTTCAGCACCTCAGTCAAGCGGAGCAGACGCAGAACTTCGCTCAAGAGTATTCAACCACTCATCGACTTGTAGAGGCTCCTCGGCCTCCTTGAAGATCGGGGTTTTGTGTCAAGGAAATCCTTGAAATCATCATCTTGATTTGGTTCCGGTCCTTGGCGTGGACCACGACCATCCCGATTCGCAATCGTCGGAGAGGGCCTCGACCATAGTCGCTTGTCCTTCCGCAAGCATTGCTATCAATTCCGTTGGTGTGGGTGGTGGTGGCGGTGGAAGATCATCATCATCATCACCACTGCCGGCGGAACGAGTATTTGAGGCATCTGCACAATGCGCAACCGGTAATTATTGATGATGTCGGCGCATTGGAGAGGAACAATGTTATGCCAAACTGAATTTACTTGACGAGAATGAAAACTTCATACAATAACAGAGGCAATGATTCATTCTCCAATCCCTACATCATCCAAGATGATTACTAGCGCCATACTGCGCAGTGCATTCCAACATGACAAGTTTTAAACTTAACCCTTACGATCACGCGTCCCGAAAAGGAGCGAATTAAGGTACATTACATGTCGAGTTCGAATTAAAGAGAGTACATCCCACATCAGTCCACCGTGACTTAAGTCCATTACATCAATGATTGCAAAAAGCTTATACTAGCGAGACACCTTCTAACGAACTACGGCGTCAAGTGATCGGCTGTCCCACGTCGGAGACACCTTGGACTTCTTCCGGGTCTTCCTCTTCTTCTTCTTCCAAATTTCAAATTTGCATTGTCAACCATCCGCACATCCTCTTCTTCCTCATCGGCCTCAATCACTTGAGGTCCACCCACATTTGGATACCTTGGTATGGGGTGCGGAATAGGAAATGAGCGGTTGTGCGCTTGATGGTGCTCAACCCAAGCTCTTCAAGCTGTCCTTGCGATGCTTGCTCCCTTTGAAAGGCGTTGTGGTTGGCCAAAATCCAACCCCGACGTCTTTCTTCTCGCTAACTCTAAAGTCGCATCCCGGTGACGTGTCACACGATCCAACTCTTGTGCAAATCATCTCTCTCAATAGTGAGGTTCATCACCGGTCATGAAGCTCGTCTCTCTCGCGTGTGGTTTGACCCCAATTGCTGCGCATTTATAATTTGCAATCCCACGAATCTCATCAACTTCTCGTTGAGCTCTCCCACATGCATTCGCCTTTTACGACAATACTTGCGGGCACGCAACTTTGAACTTGTGCTTTGAGCTTCCATTGCCTTGCTTGCGGCTTCATCAAGCACACTCAAAAGGGTGTTTTGCCCGACTCGACAAAGCTTCAGGGACTGCCATCATAGCACTTATTCCAGCGTTGTCGCTCTCTGCACCGTTCGCCACGGCCTCGAACCAAGGCGACCAACGTCCCCGAGTCCACTCACCTCGATAGGAGATACTCGGGAATGGATGAAGCAGGTCCACCCACTAACTCATCCCGAAGCTCATGCTATATCCATCAAGACATCCAGAGCGAGCAACTGAAAGCGGCTTCCCATGGGCTTTGCCCATCAGTCTCAATGCTCCACCCATGCCACAACGGTCTTGTGGGGTTTTGCGGCACGATGAAGGTCACGATGTACCATGGTACATCTCCCAATGGTACCGCCTGCCTCCACGTATAACTGGGTGCCTCCGGGTACCCAACTGAACTGAGCACCCTCCAGAGCAAAGTGGGAGTACCAAACTGGTCCAAAAAGGTGCTGCTACCAGTAGGAAACACGGGCACGGCCATCTGTATCAAATGGGGATGCAATTCACGTGAGAGGATTATTTTGCTGAGAGATTGCACTTTACACTTGAGATAAGCAATTATAAGGGAGGGGTAATGCAATATGAATGACATGAGTGAATATGATGCATGCTCGTTCCGTACGTCCTCACAAACCTAGTAAAATTTTGAGCTTTAGCGGAATATACGGTGGCATACATACGTTCTCTCAATTAGCGGTAACTAGTCGATCTACACGGTGCGTTGTTAGCGTACCTACAGAAACTTCATTGCAGCCCAACCCAACAAGATATAATGCTAATTACACAAGTAGTAACTAAGATACTCTCCATATATACATCCCCCGATATATATACTTCGAGATCCAAACTACCCGACAAATGTACCCACAATTAAGTACCTTCATATATACATGTATGCAACATGTAAATACTCCAGTAACCACAACTAGCTCTCCCCTAGACCGACAGTTGGACGGTCATGCTCTCACAACTCACACTTACCTTAGCGTAGAGGCAATTGATCCATACATTACCATTCAAACGAATGGCACCCATGCAATATCACGCAGCATGCATGGACGACGAAAATAGAAACAATCAATTCCCCAAGTTAGTAATTATATATAAGCCACCTAGAAGTCCTTAAGTGGGCTATAAAGGATGTGATCACCAAAGATACCATAAAAATTTTGATTTTTGAACACTTATATATAACTATAAGTTGGAAAACCATTTTTACAACAAAAGCTTTTGTTTTAAATAGCCGTAAGACATGTTTAATGTTGAATCTAGCTCGATGCCACCGTTTGTCACAGAATCGACCAATTTATAAGAGCACAAGTACAAAAAACAATCGCAAAACGATCAAATTCTCGAACTTGAGCCCATATAAACCCGGTAGTCAACTGAAATCTCGAGGATTTCAAACCAACTTGCATACAACCAAGATCACAGTAATTCAACATAACATATCGTGCGTTACAACATTTCACGAGACGTTTGCAAATAGATTACATCATCACGAGTCAACGTTATTACAAAACAAGTCTTGTAAAACATGCGGAAGCAAATAGTTTAACTCACACACTCGAGTTCAAATACACATCTTGGTTCACGATCACAACCCATAAAAGCATTTAGATAAGGGAACAGAGATCATGCCCATGATCTAGTCTTCATCACCCAGGGTGGAGACAATACTTACGAAATCCACGATATAGAAGGTCATCTCGCAACAAGAGGGAAATAAACCACGAGTGCGGGAATGTACTCACTAGACTTACCCTCCGAAACTAAAATAAATGACACCAAGGATTATGCAAAGCTTATTGTAGTGGATCTGGTGACACTTTTTTTTTTTTTGAAAAGCATAAGTAATAATGATCAAATCTTAGCACGGACTAGCGGTGACTTTTTAGCCATTAACCTGACAACTATATTAGCACCTGTACTAAGCAATCATATTATTAGGGTGCAAACATTAATAACCATATCAGGTATTCCTTGGCAACCTTATCATCATCATCCATTTAACCATATCATTAAATTAATTGAATCTACGTTGCCGCTGCTCAGTCAAGTTCTCACTATCCGGGAGAGACGGCGATTCGAATCGATTCCTATCCAGCTGGAGGGGTATTCCTAAACACAAACCCTGCTTCTCCCGTCGGAGTCGCAAACAAGTCACCTTTGGTACGATTCAGGAGTCGCGAGTCCGATCAGATCGACATTCTCAGAGAACCACTCTGCCAAGATTGTTCGGGACTCTAACCCGCCTTGGACTTATGCCAATGGCTCTCCGCACATCCTTACTACCTCTAGAATGTCGCCACTGCTCGCGTCCCCGGCCTGAGTCGAGCTACTAGGCTTCGCGGTCGGAACGACTTATCCGGCCAGCTAAGTGTTAGGCTGCGTTCAACATGACATGAGGACGTACAGCGTATCAATCCTTAAACGACTCAGACGGAGTCACTATGTTCAACCTACACAAGACCCCGCCCGGTCTTAATTCATTATTCACATGGTTCTTTTCCACGATAGCAAATATAGCCAACCGTGATCCACCTCATCCTAAAGCTCGCAGGTGACAGGAAATCACCTGACTTCTACCGCACTAAGCATGGCTAAGCATATAACCCGTTCCTGAACTTAAATAGGATTCCAGTGCGATATCTGGACAAGGAAGGATATATAATGCAGCAATTGGTTCCAACCAATTCCTAAACTTAATGCATCATCAACAATAAAAGGTACTCAAAGTATTTGCAAAAACATGGGAGGCTTAATATGCTCCGGGGCTTGCCTTTCAGGAACGAGGAAGGCTGGTGGTCAGGGCACTCGGGCAAATCCTCCGCGGCGACTGCTTCGTCGACTTCCTGCACCTCGGGTTCCTCCTCCTGGTTGGCTCCCTCGAACTCCAGCAACGTCACTCCCTCCGGCACACCTATTGCATGAATGCGCAAGATAAATATCATGGATGCACATGAACGACTGTCAGGGATGCTCGGAGAATGCACATGTTCGCTGTAGTTTGCATATTCCAACTTAAGCCCTATTCAAATCACTTTACTTACCAAGTTTATACAACCTAATGTATAATTGCTCATCTTCAGTTAATGACCTAGCACCTGCACCTAAGCATATTTTCAAGTTAGGCTAACCCCCAAACAATCAACGATTACATTGCAACACATTCAATCAAGCATTTGTATTTCAGCAAATGAAGACTATGTAGCGGTACAGTAAACTAGCCATAACTGGAGATTTATAATTCCAAATGACATGAAACAAGACAATCTGGAAAGCTTATGAAATTGTCTACAATTAATTTCAGACCTCAAAGCATGATTCGACACTTTACCAGCTCGAATTCATAATTCAACAGAACTCTATCCTCACAAGACAGAGAGTAAGCAAAACAGGAACCTAACTTTAAACAGCTGTAGTTTCTAAACTACTGGGCCAAATGCCCTCAAATTTTGACATGAGCTAGATACATAAATTATCTACAACTTTTGTATTCATCACAAGCACAGAAAACCACAATATCATGGGGAACTTTCCAAAGTCCCCAGATCTGTCCAGAGGGACATAATGCAACAAATAATTGTTAACTTATGATATAAACGCTTAATTGGACAAAACCAACTTTACTGACATATCACACATATCACAAGAACACCAGAAAGTAGGGTGTCCATCACCAAAACATTTCTTTTAATACCTTTCTTAATTTATTTATTTAATTAGGGGAAATAGTAAACATATATGAAAACTGCCCCATTAATTCTACAAAAATTACAGTAGACACTACATGCTCAAAATAGACTACCATAAATATTTCACAATTTTTGGATCACAGAAACTCAAGATATGATTTAAACAAGTTTGCATGCACTCAAAAACACTTTTCAAGTTCCTATTTAATTCATCCAAAATTTCTACAAAATTTGCTCAAGATATATTTTTCTTAAATACTAGACCTAACTGTGAGTCTAACAAAATTGGAACCATCCAATTTGGATCTACAAAACAGGAGATACAAAAATATCAAATCAGCATTCAAAACTATATTTTTGAACTAGCCCTAAGACTACTCAGCCACTGACACGCGGGACCCGGGTGTCAGCTGACCCCACCGGTCAGTGAGCTAAAAACAGAGGAGGCGGCTTCGACGGCGCGGCACACGGCGAGGCTCGCCGACGATGGCTCCTCCGGCGAAAACGAGTGTACCAACGTGCTCCCCTAAGCAACCCGCACCGACTGGTACCAAGAACATGACATATTCCTAACCCTAGCCTTGCCGGCAGCGAGAGCAGCGGCGGTGCGCAAGGTACGGCGGCGCTTCGACGACGGCGACCCGCCATTGTCCCGCTCGAGCTCGGTACGAGCTCCGCAAGACCACGGCGAAGCTTCCTAGATGAACTAAGGTTCCGAGGTGCAGTGTAGGTGCCTGGCCATGTGCACCGGCCAGCGGCGGCGCTCTGGGCACGCCGACGAGGTCAGCGGTCCGGCGTGAATACAACGAATCACCGAACTACATCTAGAGGGTAGAAACTATAGCTAACAGGGAAGCTCATGCTTGCTCTAGCTAGAACGAAGACGAGCCAGGCATGGCCAACGACGGTGAGCTCGTGTATGCGGCCATGGCAGCCATGGCGAGAGCGACCGGCCGTTCCGGCATGCACACACGGTAGCGTCTAACGTTACTCCTACCCAAGCACCAGCAAGCTAGGAGGGTACTAGGATGGTAGAGAGCTCAGCGAGAGAGGGAACAGGGAGATGGGGCCACGATGGCCGTGCGAGCGGCGGCGTTCAGGCCGGCCTCCCGCTCGAGCGCATCGCAAAATGTGGCTCACCAAACGGGGCAACACGAGCATGAAGAGGCGGAGATCGTAGAGGTAATGGTGGCGGAGCTATGGCCGTGATCAATCGGACAAAGGTGGTGAGGCAAGGAAGCAAGATGGAGGCGGAGCTCGCTCGGCAGCAATGGCGGCCGCTGAGCTCGGTCGCTGCAAGCGATGGAGGCGAAGGAGGAAAATTGGAGTGGCAGAGCGCGTGCGGAGGGCAGCAGGGCGCGCTCCACTTCACACGCCCGCCAGCCAGCGGCGCGATCGAGACGAGCAAGGCGCGTGGCGGCCACGCGGCGGCAACCTCTCAGCCACGGTCGGCCTTGACCGGTCGGTCGAAAGCGCCCATCGAGCTGATGAAGCCGATCGACAAATACCAAATGGAGACGATGGATTTCAATCCTTTGATCATTAGCGCAAAACTCCTAAACAAAAGTTGAAGACCTATGTGCCAGCTACAAAACTTATTTAGAGACCAAAGTCTAATTTGCAAAGGATGGAGAGTAAAATCGTGCTAAAATCGAGTTCATGAAATCTGAAAACTCAGTTTCATACTTAAAAAATTCTAAGTGTTGAATCCAACCCCAAAACTGGCTTGTGGGACCCTTTTGAGCATGTTGTGCACATTTTCATGGGTTGGTCACAAAATAACTTTTGTTCCTTATAAAATTTACTACAACTTTGCTTTAGGTCGCTCAGACATGCAAACATCCTAATCTACACTTTTTAAATAGTCAAACACATGAGCTCTAGGGGTCCAAATTGGTCAACCATGACTTGGAAACCTAATTAGGCAAAATGATCAACATGAACATTGTTCCTAATGACATTCTAAGTGTAACTAAGTTACTTACAAGCATTTCTAGCCACACCATGCATTGGTCACACAAGAATCAATCAAGGTATACACTGAAACAATGAAAAACATAAGAAATGTTGCAAATGTTTCATAGTCCTGTTTCACATGTTTCATGATCTTGTTGCATAGTATTAACTAATATTGTTTCACTAAGTGAGTGGCACATGTTGCACTTAAGTGTTGCACACTTTACATTTCATAAAAGAACAACACACATGAAATATACAACACGTTGCAATGTTTCGAAATTATGTTTCATGTGCTATAAGTTCACGAAGGGATGCATGATGCTCATGTTCATGAAATGCAGTGCAAATGTGAAGGCTAAACACCAGGGGTGTTACAGGGATGCACTTCATGACTACCCCCGATGGACTTCATTTATAAAGTTCGTCACCGAGCACGATGAAGGTCTTGGAGCATCGAGCGATCCATCATGCTTTGGTCCTCTCAGGTGGGAGAACCTCCTCGAGGAGGTAGGCGAGTAGCGGTGCTCGCTAGTCGGTTTGATCGAGTGCCAACACAGCGACATCGGTGGATGACATCATCACGGAGGCACTAGGGTCAGAGCCCCTGAGTGCTGGGTCGGCATCGGTGTGTGTCTGGATTGGACCTTCTAGGATGCAGGCAGATGGTTCGTGAAGGTCATTGATGAAGACCCCGTCCGGAGACGGAACTCGCCTGGCAGCCAATTTTGTAAGAAAATCGGCGTCATCATTGTCCTTTTGGGGGACATGATGCAGCTCGATCCCCTAGAATTTCTCCTCAAGTTTGCGAACCTCTTGGCAGTATGCTGCCATGAGGGGGCTTTTGTGGGAGGACTCCTTCATGACCTGGTCAATGACCAGCTTCGAGTCGCTGCGAACGTAGAGTCGCGTTGCGCCGAGCTCGATGGCGATGCGTAGTTCGTTGATGAGGGCCTCATATTCCGCGGCATTGTTTGAGGCCGAAAAGTGGAGGCAGATTTCGTACGAGCCTACTCATGTCTGGGGAGATCAGAACCACAAAAGCCCCTGAGCTAGGCACCATTACGGACCCATCGAAGTACATCATCCAATACTCGTGGATGACGTCCGGGGTCGAAGCTTGACCTTCATCCATTCGGTGACAAAGTCCACGAGAGCTTGAGATTTAATAGCGGTATGGGGAATGTACCTGATGTTGTGGCCCATGAGTTCGAGTGCCCACTAGGAGATCCATCCTGCGGTGTCGCTGTTCCAAATGATGTCTCCGAGCGGGTATGAAGTGACGACCATGACTTCATGGTCGGTGAAGTAGTGCAGGAGCTACCGGGTCGCCATCAGCGTAGCGTATAGGAGTTTCTGCACCTAGGGGTACCATACCTTGGGGTCGGTAAGTACCTCCCGACGAAGTATACGGGTCGCTGGACCTTAAGGTGGTGTCTCGGCTCCTCCCTTTCGATGACTAGGGCGGTGCTCACCACGTGGTTGCTTGCCGCGACATAGAGGAAGAGGGGTTCTCCCCGTTCAGGAGCGACGAGGATTAGGGTCAACGTCAATGCCACTTTGAGGCTCTACAAATCCTGCTATGCTTCCTCAGTCTAGACAAACATGTCTGTCCTTTTGAGTAGCTTATAGAGGGGCATCCCCCGTTCGCCGAGCCGGGAGATGAATTGGCTCAGGGCAGCCAAACACCCGGTGAGCCTCTGTACGCCCTTGATGTTGCGTATAGGGCCCATGTTGGAGATGGCCATGATCTTTTCAGGGTTGGCCTCGATGCCGCGCTCGGACACGATGTATCCAATCAGCTTCCCCTTTAGAACCCCAAAAACACATTTTTGAGATTCAATTTGATGTTGAACCTTCGGAGGTTCACGAATGTTGCGGCCAAGTTTGCGATCAGGTCACAAGCTTGAGCCGTTTTGACCACTATGTGATCAACATAGACGATGACTGTTGGTTTCGGCCACTCAGCTTGATCAGGTTGATCGAGCGGGTTGATTTGATCGGTGAAGCATTGTTGCATGTACCTTTGGTAGGTGACGCCAGCGTTCTTCAGACTGAAAGGCATGGTTATGTAACAGTATGAACCATACGAGGTGATGAACAAGGTCGCGAGCTGGTCGGACTCTTTCATCGCGATCTGGTGATAGCCTGAGTAGGCATCTAGAAAGGAGAGGATCTCGCATCCCGAGGTGGAGTCGACTATCTGGTCTATGCATGGTAGAGGAAAGTGATCCTTCGGACACGCTTTGTTGAGGCCAGTATAATCAACGCACATTCTCCATTTCCTAGTCTTCTTTTTAACAAGAATAGGATTAGCAAGCCAGTCAGAGTGGAATACCTCTCTGATGAAGCCGGCTACCAGGAGTTTGGCGTACTCCTCGCCTATGGCCCTGCACCTCTCATCGTCGAAGCGACGCAGGCGTTGCTTGGTGGGCTTCGAGCCTAGGATGAGGCATAGTACATGCTCGGCGACCTCCAGTGGTATGCCCGGCATGTCAGAAGGTTTCCATACGAAGACATCATGATTGGTGCACAGAAAGTCGGTGAGCTCGCATTCCTATTTGGCCGGGAGCTGGGTCCCAATCCACACCGTCTTGGTTGGGTGAGTGGGGTTGATTCCCACTGCCTTGGTCTCCTTGAGTGGGCAGAAGGCAGTCGAGGAGGTTAGTTTGTTGTAGTCTAGGACAGCTAGGGTCGACAACTCCCCGAGCCGCGGGAGCTCAGAAGAGTTGATGACGGCAGTGGTGAGCTCATAATGCTCACGGTTGCACGTGAAGGCATGCGAAAAGGTGCTACTTACAGTGATGATGCCTTTTGGTCCTGGCATTTTCAACTTCAGATAGGTGTAGTTGGGGACTGCCATGAACTTGGCGTAGCATGGCCACCCCAAGATGGCGTGGTAAGACCCCGGGAAGTCCACCACCTCGAAGATAAGCACCTCCGAGCGGAAGTTGGCTCGGTCACCAAACGTGATGGGCAGGTCGATCTACCCGAGCGGGTACGCCTACGCTCCTAGGATCATGCCGTGGAAAGGGAGAGCTTGCTGGATGAAGCTCCGACCGGGGGATGCGCATGGCGTCGAGGGTGTCGACGAAGAGGATGTTGAGGCCGCTGCCTCTGTTCATCAGCACCTTAGTGAGGCACTTCTTGTGGACGATGGGGTCATCGACGAGTGGGTAGCGTCCTGGTCTGGCGACATGGGATGGATGATCCCTCTGATCAAAAGTGATCGGAGATTCTAACCAACGAAGGAAGAAGGGGACGGCCATCTCGGCGACGCATGCCTCTCGGTAGCGCACTTTGTGTTGGCACTTAGAGTAGATAGCATCGGATCCCTCGAAGATCATGATGCATTCCTCAGGGTCAGGAAAGTTGTCCCCATCCTTACCCGCCGTGCCTCCTTTCTTGGCCGCTGCCTCCTTGCCCTTTCCTTCTTTCGGCTCGCCGGCCTGTTGCAGGAAGCGCTTGAGGAGCTCGCAGTCTTTGTAGAAGTGTTTGATGGGGTAAGCATGGTTGGTGCATGGACTATCCATGAGCTTGTCGAAGTGGTCAGGCTGGCCCTGCTGGGGCTGCTTGCCCATGCGATCAGCTGTGGCGACCAATGCGGAGTTGGCCGGTCGGTGCCGATCCTTCTTATTCTTCTTGCCCCTCTACATGGAGGGGCCCTTGTCTTGGTCCTCGTGCTTGGCCTTGCCCTTGTCCCGGCCTCCATTGAAGACCGCTCTGACCGCCTCCTCACCGGAGGCATGGTTCGTGGCAATGTCGAGCAGGTCATGTGTGGAACGGGGCTTTAGGTAGCCAAGCTTGTAGATCAGGGACTCGCAGGTTGTCCCGGAGAGGAATGCGCTGATGATGTCAGCGTCGACGACATCAGGAAGGGACTTGCACCATTTCGAGAACCTGCGAATGTAATCCCACGGGGACTCATTGGGCTCCTTTTGGTAGCTCTTGAGGTCCTAGGAGTTCCTAGGACGGACATACGTCCCCTAGAACTTCCCGATGAAGGCGCTCATGAGGTCCGCCCAGTCGCGGATGCTGTCGTATGGGAGAAATTTGAGCCATGCTCGAACATGTTCCCCCACACAGATGGGGAGGTATTGAATGATGAAGTGATCATCATCTACTCCTCCGGCTCGGCAGGCGATCTCGAAGTCCTCGAGCCATATACCGATTTGCCTCCCGGTATATGTAACACCCCTGGTGTTATGAGCTTGTTAGCACCGCGATTTAGGACTAAGAAATTTTTTTGAAACGAGTTTCTTGGGTTTTTAATTTAAAACGTATTCGACGCGATATGCGAATCCTGTGCAACCCAGTTTTGCAGACTTGAATAACCGTCCAAGTTCAATCACGCCGTGCGTGGAAATATTTAGGAATGTCGAACGACGATTTTGGCAAGTAAATTAAGCATGAAGGGCAACGTTTATAAATAAAATAGAATCCATTAATAAATAGAACAATATACATATATATATAGCTTTTGAATCAAATTTAAATTCAAGCTTTGCTGAAATTTTCCTGTGTAAATTATCTAAGTTAATAAACCGTTAAAGATATATATATATATAGGTATATAGACGTTACCATGATAACTCTAAAACAAAGAATTAGAAGAAAGGGTAAACGTACTCGGTGTTACACTGTACTAGTTGACTGACTGTTCTTCGCTCTTTCTTGTCTCTGCTCGCCTGTGTGCTGGTCGCTGTTGTCTCCTTCCCACTGTTTTCCCCCATCTCTGGCTTGCTATTTTTCTTTCAATCAGTGTTTCTATGCTGCCTTCCGCGTCGTTGTTGCAGTTGACCATGCGCCGGTGCACCTCTTTAGAGCTATCCGTGTCAGCCAACACGCTCTATCGGCCACCGTTGGCCAAGCCAAATCATCCCCGTCCTTCTCTCTCTTCTGTCTGTCTCTGTCCCCGATTAATTTTCCAAGCCGTGGCCTACTACCGTTGTTGCCTCGTACGCTCATGTCCTCTCTTCATCTCCCTTCTTGTTCCTCTCCACGATCTCTCCCGAGCTGCAACAACCACCGATGCCTCTTTCCTCTCCTTCTAGCATGGACTCCCTTGGTTCCAAGCCAGCCAGCCATGACTCTTCTTCCTCCCTGCGTCCCGGCCAGTAACTGAGCGTCTTCTTGCTCCTCCAAGTGCGTGTGTCCCCAGCGTCCATATGGCAGCGCAGAGCCGCTTCGAGCCTTGGAGCCCTCCAGTCAGCGCCGCTTGCCCCTGCCCGCCCGCACCTTGCTATGGACACGCCGCCGTACGTGCCCGCCCATGCGCACCCTGCACTCGCAGCGTGCCATAGCCAGCCGCCGACGCCGCTTCTCGGCACCGCGCGTGCAGGCGCATCCGAGCCACCATGGCCGCCACTGCCTCACATGCCGCTCTACCCTTCCCGATTCTCGCCAGCACTGAGCGCTGGCCGGACGCGACCCGGCGGCTGCCGAAATCGATGGCCCCTCCCCTCCTTCTCCGCACCGCATCTCCGTGGGCTGCACCACCGCAGCCCCACACCTCCTCTGCATGCCACTGCACGCCAGGGCCGTGCCCATGCCGCGCGCCTAGACCCGTGTGTCGCGCCCTCCTCCTCGAGTTCCCGCAGCACCTTGTCGCCCGCACCTTCCCGCACCGACTTCATGCCGGCGTTGCCGGTGCTGTGCCGCAGCGCCATGGCCGTGCCCGCCTTCCTATTCGCCGTGCAGGAGCCGCTGTTATCTCCTCTGCTCCTCGGTGAAGAAGAGAAGGTAGAAAAGGGTACGAATCCAAGGGAAAATTTTATACAAGGTCCTTACTGTGAAATACGTGACTCTTATAAATAGTACTATGGACCTAGGGCTGAATAGGGAGAAGCGTAGGGGTCGTTTTGCAAAAATGCCGCCGCCATCTGGCCCTGGCCGCGTGGGCCGCTGCCTGCTCGCTGTCCGTTCGGGCCGCCGGCCTCCTCTGTGGGCCGCGCGCGCTGCATGCCCTGGCTGGGCCACGCCTAGTCGCTGGGCCGGCCTGCCGTGCGCGCCTGTGGGCCGCTGCCTGCGGTTGGCCCGCGCTTGGTCGGTGGGCCACGCTACTCTGCTGGGCCAATAGTGGCCACCGACCCCTTTTTCATGTTTAAGGTGTTTTCTAATTTGAACTTGAAGTAACCTTGTAAAATTCGTAGAAAATCACAGAAAAATCTTAAAAAAGCCAAACTAGTTTTGTTGAGTTTATAAAATCATGGTCTATCTAATAGTGTATTTTGTTCGCATAGGTTCGGTGTGTTTTTAGGATTTCTCTAATTATTTTAACATGGTTAATATTGTTAAAATGAGAAATTGTAGGAGTTTCCGGGATAAATCGGTGATAGCGTTGACTCTAAAAATTTGACAGTAAACTACTAATATTATTAGCTGCTCACTGTAATTTTTGTAGCTCCAGAATAATTAGTTGTTAAATAGATAATGATATCCGATTGCGAATAAAGATTAAATTGATAGAATAGAATAAAGAAACAACCTTGGTTTGTATAAATAAACTAATTGTTGGAAAGTAGCGCCTTATTCAATAACATGGATACGTAGACCAGGGTTAGATTTATCTCGTTAGCTTGTGAGGCGTGATCGGGTTTCTAAGCATTTTGGCTGTCGTTGATTATTTACATCTATACATTTGCATCAATGCATATCATATAGGTACGATGATGGATCAACGGATCGATCGAAGGATGACTGGGAATCTGAAGCTGGTGTAATGGTATTCTCTCCAGGAGATGATGCAATGGGCTTTCTATCCAGATGATTGTGGATGACCTCAAGATGCAGATACTAACTTTTAATATATCTTACCCAAACAAGGTCCGGTGCATAACCCCTACTTTATGTAGTATAAATTATATTTGTGCATTAAGTTTTAAGGAGTTGAATGAAACCCACTTGTATATATATATATATCTTTATCCTATGAGTCTTACTAGTATGACAGAATCATGTAGATTGCTATGCTACAGGACTCCGATAGAAGTCGAGTGATTGCCTGTCACTCGCGAGAGATAGGAATTATATCACTGTATGATTATCACTTGGAAAATATAAATGGTGGAAAGGAAAATGGTGACCGGACAGGGATATGGTTTGGGTATTAGTGGGTGTAAGAAGTTGTGTCGCCGTGGACATGGGGCATAGCTTCGTTACACTGCTTTCCCTATCTAGTCGGTTAAGGACCGTTCATTGCATAAGACTCTAGGCAGATCATAGACTTATTATCCCGAGCACATACTTGTGTATGGGCGCTTGGAAGACATGTTGCTCTCTTGTCACGGATTCAGCTCTTTCCGGACCGACTGTCAGGGTTTCTTTTGGTGGAGGAGGTCCTTGCACCGCACTGAGTCCGGGACTCAGGGGCGGGGGCTTGGAGTCCCAGTTTGGACTGGGACCTGGACACCCAGGATAGGAGAGTGATGGGTTGGTCCTGCTTGTGCCTGGGGTACAAGCGGGGCATGTGTTTTTGGGGTACCCAGCTGGGGGCATTGATTCGCCAATCGCCGGGCGATCCGGTACGGCTTGTCTACGGTTTAGCATCGTAGTAAGAACTAAAAGATGAAAGATGGAGGATGGAAAAAGGAACTCTGATTGCTTACCACCTGCTTGAAAGTAGCACAGGTGCTTACATAGAATGGTTAGTTAATGAACCAATGCGGCTGTTAATAAAAATCGAATATAAGGACGCACGCTTAGTAATGCTTCTTGCAAATGCAATAAACCCATAAGCCAGATAGCCTTGCATATCCTTGGAGTCTTTTCTTTCCTCCTGTTGGGTAAGTCTTGCTGAGTACAATTGAGTACTCAGGGTTTTATCCCCCCTGTTGTAGGTGACAGGTGGATGCTAGAGCTGACGCTTATGTGTGGATACCTCCTGGTGGGCTCAGCGAGGATTCCTTTACGCTGCGATCGTAGTTGTTATTTATAACTCTCACCAAATACTTTTATAAATGAAAGTTTCATAATCTGTTGTCGTAGTTTATATATCAATACTTTATCATGTCATTAATAGATGTTTATTTCCGCTGTAACTCTGTTCATATGTTTCTATTCCGCTGTTCAATTAAATTGTTTATAACTCTGATAATATGATTTCATTCCGCTGTTATATTAATAAATATTATACTCTAATGTTGTATTAAAAGTGATGTAAGAAATGGTTACGAATGATGTAAGCTTTATTCTCTCATTGTGATCCTGATGGCAAAAATGTGGATTTTCGGGTTCTCCCCTAGGGTGTGCCCGACGGAACCAAGTAATTTAGTGTTCTCCCTCGAGTGTTTAGTGTCTAATGGAAGACAAGCACTCCTGTGAGGCATTAGATTAGACGGTTCTGCCATAGGTGGTATCAGAGCGCAAATGAGGACATAAGGCTTCGAAAACCTTTTCTAAACTAAAATTTGATAACAAATTAGTTTCAAAAAGTTAGGACGTTTGTATGCAAAGTTATATAAGTAGCCCTATTACTATGGTTATGTATCCAGGATAGATGGCACTCTGCTGACTTAGGAAGGCTTAATCAAATTTTTCTGCAGGTACACTGACTCGAGCTTAGTCCGATAGTATCAACTAGTTATAGGGAGAGAACGATGTGCCAAAAATCTAAGAGCGGTTGCCCTATATGTTGGCAACAGTAGAAGGACATATAGGACGTGCATTCATGCATATCCCGTTTGTGCATTGTAGCGCTCGTATTGCTGGTAGATACGCCATCCATAGGTGTCACGCGTGTCGTATTATGCACGACTAACTCGTTCCTATTCTAGAGTTAGGTCTGCACTGTGGCTTCGTGTTTCGCGTTCGCCCGTGGTTCACGTCGGTCGTGACCCATGTCTCCCCATATCCCTTTTCTGCGCTCTTGTCGGACCCTTGCCCTGCAGTCGTACTAGTCAGTAATGGCATCGCACGTTGCTCGCCTCGAATGTGCGGAATTTGGTCGATCCGTCGTAGAGATCTCGCGCGGGAACCCTGGTTAACCGCGCCAGGACCACTGAACGTTTCGCCTTTATAAGTAGAGCCTGACTTAGCCCTTGGCACCACCACTCGGCGCACTTTAGCTCGCTTAGTTTTTCCTTTGAGCCAGCTTTTCGCTCAGCCTTCCTTGCAACCACCGCCAGAGATGGTAGGAGCCTAGGTTAGTACCTACTGCCTAAACGTTGAGGGTTTTCCCAGAATCCTACATGCCACCGTGCAAAAGCTCGGAGTCAATGAGCGTCCCGAGTATGAGGGACGTGAGTATGAGGAGCATGGCACCGAGCGGTGTGAGGTTGCCATCTACATCGGGAAGAGTGAGGAGTTCCCCGACCTCACCGAAGCCTGGAGTGTGACCGCAACCGGGTTTCGCTTCATTGACACCTACCAGGTTGTGGCCCACAAAGTCTTGCGGTACCTCTGCCAGATCTATGAGGAGCCCATTGCATGTACCCCCATCCGGTTCTTTCCACCTTTGGATAGGAATCGGTGGGCATGGAGGGCCCGCATGAAGGCTTTGCAAGGGCGGGATGCGTAAGAGGACAGTCCCACTGTGGTGCACTTGACCACGTACCTGCTCGCTCTAGATGAGCAGTATGACCGTCAAGCCTTGGAACTGGGGGCGTGCCTTCGGCACGTCGGGGAAGCCGAGATCTTCAACCGGATGCTCCAGGTGCAGCTTGCCGAAGCGCATGCCTGCGCTGCAGCTGCTGAGAGCTGAGAGGCTGCCATGGAAGAAGCTCTAAAGGAGGCTGAAGATCGGCATGTCCATCAGCTACGGGTGGCCTATCTTGTCACCAGGGCCGAACGGAGGACATTGGCTGCTGAAAGGCAGGATGCCCCGATCTTGGAAGGGATCCCTATCCACTCGCTAGAAAGAAGAAGAACTGGTGTTGCAGCACCGCCAGCACCTCCACCCTCGAAAGTGTTAGAAGTCGAGCCCTTGATTCCTCTCACTCAACCATTGCCACGAGAGGATATAGATTAGTTGCCTTGGGATGTTGTACCCATAGTAGTAGTGCTTTTTGTCGCCGTCCTCCGGTATTGTATTCTTGCCGTTGTTGTTCGTCCATAGTTGTTGAAATCGTCCAACCATAGGCGAATGCTGTGTCGTGAATGGGAGCCTAAATGCCTGTAACAGAACCGACCAAATCATAAGAACGTAAGTACAAAAACAATCACCGAAGCGATCAAATTCCTGTACTTAAGCTCCCATAATCCCGGTAGTCCGGAAATCACGAAGGATTTCAACCAACTCTCGACATACAAACCAAGACCGTAGTGATTCAACACAACACATCATTCGTTACAACATTTCACAAGTAGCATTCGGATGACATCCATTAGAGTTCAAAATAAAATATTACAAACCAAGTTCAAATCTACGAAAGCAACATAGTTTAGTACATAACTTCATAGTTTCAAATACATTGCCAGATCTTAGTCATGTCCCACAAAAGCATTTTCAGATACGAGAACTAGGAGAGACCGCGCCCAACGATCTAGTCTTCATCCCCAGCCGGGAGAAGGCAATACTTGCAGCAACCAAAGTAAAACTGGTCACCTGCAATAGGTGGGAGATAAACCCTGAGTACGAGAAGGTACTCAGCTAGACTTACTAGACAAAACCAGAAATAAAAGACACCAAGGATTATGCAAGGCTTATGAGGTGGGCTAGCTGGACACAGTTGCATAAAAGAGCTTATGAATATAGTGACCAATTTAAACTTAGCATCAAGCTTATCATCATTTACCTGTCCACTAGATTAGCACCTGTACTAGAGCACTCACTTATTAGGAGCAAACAATATTAACCATAGCAGGTATAATAAGGCTGTCATCATTATATCATCATTTCCGAACCATTATGTTATTTAGTGTATCTACTTTGGAGATAAGCCCGTCAAGTTCTCACTAACCGGGAGAGACGGTGACTAAATCGAATTACAACTCAAATGAGGGGTATTCTAACTCTTACCTCGGCATACTTTGCAAGGGTAGCCATGGGTCACCTTTTGAACAACTCAGAACCAAATTCGTGAGTTCGATCAGCACAAGACACTCGTGGATTACCCTTACGCCAGACGATCGGGACTTTTAAATCACCGCCTTGGACTCACGCCTCGGGATCGCACTTTATACTTATCGACTCCCTGCCTGAGGTGAGCTACTCGGCTTTGTGGTCGGTCTCCAGACCCGGCCAACTAAGAGAGAGGCATGCGTTCAACATGAACAGGGAAGGCTCCAAGATTCAGTCCTTAAGCGACACAGACGGAGTCACTACAAACCGGCAAGCCTTCGTCCGGTCTTCATTTCAAATTAAGACTAGTTCTTTTCCACGATAGCAAATATAGCCAACCGTGACATATGTATCTTCCTATATCTCGCAGGTGACAGGAAATCACCTGACTTCTACCATGTTTAAGCAGGGCTAAGCACTACACGAACCTGAACTACATAGGATTCAGGGTATCAATATCTGGACAAGGATTGGATAATCAATGCAGCAAGTGTTTGCATCCAACACCTAAACTTAATGCAACAATATATATATGTAACAATAATACTTTAACTGCATTTTAGAAATTAGGAGGCTTAATATGCTCCGGGGCTTGCCTTTCACAAAGTTGCACGGACGGTGATCTGGGCACTCAACGGCGACCTCGTCTGGCACTTCTCCTGAAGGCTGCATCTCCTGAACCTCCGGTGTTGGCTGCTGCTGCTCCTCGCTCGGTTCCTCGAATTTCAGCAGGGTCACTCCTTCCGGTATACCTATTGTATGCCGATGCACAAGATAAACATCATGGATGCATAAGGAATGACATGATGCTCATGATGAATGAATCACAGTAAGTGTTTAACGAAAACATCACTGGACACTCGTTTACCGATTAAGAATAGCTCTATTCAAATCACTTTAAAACGTATATCTAACTTATCTTGAAGAACGAGATCAACTTACCTAACTTGCATAACCTAAGATAAAGATGCTCATCTTCAGTTAAAGGCCTAACACCTAGGAACATTACCACAACTTAGAAATAGTAAAGGCATACTTAAAACAACAGTTAAAGTTTCATATGCACACGGGTAGTTCCTTAATTTAATCATAACCAGAGTTCTATAAATTCAAATGACTTGCAACAGGACATTCTGGAAAGCTTATGAAATTCTCTACAAATCATTTGTAAACATCAAAGCATGATTCATACGTTAACCAAATCGAATTCCAATAAACCTAGAATCTATCCAGAAATAACAGGGTCGCTAAATTAAATATTTAGTGATGATGCAAAAGCCTAATTGGACCAAACCAAGTTTACCAACTTGTTGCACATACCAAAGGAATATCAGAAAGTATAGTGCCAACCTCTAAATAAATTATTTAATGTCCTTTTCTAATTTATTTAGTTAATTAGGTGATTAAAGCAATATATAGTAAAACTATTTAGAAAAATCTACAAAAATTACAGTAGCTATCTCATGCTTCACATAGACTACCATAAAAATTTCAAAGCCATTGGGTAAGCAGAACTTGCTGTATCCAAAATAACAGGTGGCAAGTCTATTTCTAGCATAATTGGGAAACCCTATTAAAAAGTGTCAAGCAACAGATTTCTCATTTTTCCTAGCATCATTCTAGCATAAGAACAGCACTCACCAAATTTTACCCATACTGGATCTATAGAAAAATTATAAAAATTCACACAAGACCCATCCATACAAACAAGAGAATTTTATAACTCCTACATACAATGTCCAAAATATATGAAAATTTAACTACAAGCTATTAATAATATGAGAAGTAAACCATAAAAATTTCATGCCATTTGGAGCTACATAGAAAAAGATATAATTACCCCTATTTCTTTCATGATTAAAATAGATAATTAGCAACTCCATTTTTCATAACAGAACATAGCATAAATTATATATTTAATAAAAACTAGACATTATCACGAACTCAGAAAAATTGGAACCACATCATTTGAAGCTACCAACTAGGAGATACATATTTTTGAATCTATACACCATTCTGTGAAAAGAATAAAACAAAAATGAATTTGAAACCCTAACTCTACTGCTGGGCCGGCCCGAAGGACACGGCGGCCCATGAGACACGCGCTGGCGCAGCCCAAATGCGACGCGGCCCACGTTGACTCCCGCCTGAGAACGACGGCTGACGTGCGGGTCCCACGTGACAGAGAGATAGGCAGGGGCAGGAAGAACGGACGGTGGCATAGCTCGTCGCCGGTGGCATCTCCGGCGAGTCCAGCGGTACTACGGTGTTCGCCTCATCAAAGCGCATCTAGCGGTGCCATCAATTTTGGCTATTACCGTAGCAAGAGGGGGTGGTGATGGCCATGGCGGCGCACGGCCACGGCTCGGCCAGCTCCGGCGAGACGATGGCGTCGCAGCCCTAGTGGTCTACTCGACGAGCTTTAGCGTCACACACAGTAGCTAGCGCAAGGGAGAGAAGGGATGGTAAGGGGCTCGAGTGGCACAGCCTCGTGCAAGCTCAGCCGGTGGCGGTCATGGCGACCCGGTGGAGCCACGCTCACGGTAGGGTCGCAGACGTGGAGAAGCTCACGGTGGTGCTATGGCTGGGATGAATCGGACCAAGGCGCTCGGTATTGGTGGATTTGGCTCGGCGGCGTCACGGTGCCTTGGTCACCAGGCTCTCATGGAGGAAGAAGATGGCAGGGTGAAATGGCGAGTGAACGAGCGAGTGGCGAGACGCTGGCCTTCAACTGGAGCTCGGACGCGCGACGTGGAGACGCTGGCCGAGCATGCACACCACGCGGCGATCAGCTCCTGAGCCGGTCGGCCACGGCGAGCTCTGTCTAATTTGTGAAACGCTGATTCAGTGTTCAACGACGACGACTGACAGCGCGACTTCAACGTGTCAACACGGCTAAACCATCGATCCATTGCAAAAACGGTGTACAGGAAAAATGTAGGCCTACCATCCATCTACAATTTATTTTCAAGGACCATCATCTAACTCGCCATGGATCAGAAGTTACATCAAGCCAAAGTTAGCTTGATCCAACTGAAAATGCAGTTAGGACTTAGAAATATTTTTCAGTGATGATTCCACCATCAATAATGACTTGTGGGCCATGTTTGAGGCTGTTCCACACATTTTCATGAGTTGATCATAAAACAACTTTTGTTCCTTGATAAATTAGCTACAACTTTGGTAAAGAGTGCATAGCCATGCAAGGTCTCTAAGTTGGTCTTTTGAATCAGTCAAACAGTGGCACCCTAAGGGTCATTAAAAGTCAAACCTCCACTTAAGGGCAATTTAGTCATTTTGATCTACATGAACAATGTCCCATCAATTACCCTAAGTGTAGTTAAGGTGTATTAGACCATAATCAACCACTTTACACAAATGATATACCCATGTCAAATGATCACATGTGATGAAACAACAAAACAAGCAATTCACCCAAATGTTGCAATTCAATGTTTCACATGTTTCATGACTTTGTTGTTATTTTATACTTGCCACATTACTACCATGTTGCCATGTTTCAAGGTATAAGAAACTCATGTTGCATTCACATGTTGCACTACTACCATTCACAAGAAATCAAGTATGAAACAAACATAATTGCAAATGTTGCATATGCATGTTTCAGGGACAATGGCATGATGAGATAGATGATGCATATGTTTATGAAATGACATGCAATTTCGTGGAAGCCAAACACCTAGGGTGTTACAATGCCTGTACGTTGTACCCCTATAAGATCGTTGGAACATGCATTTTATTTATTTCGCTGTGTTTATTGCGTTCATCTACCCTCAATTCGTTAGACGTGCTTAAAGTTTTCTAGGGTGATATTAAGCGAATTACAAGAGAAGTTGTCATTCAGATGTCAGCAAATCAGCCATGAATGGATAATATTGGACACTGTATCGACTAATTGTGGATGTCCCAGCAGAACACTTGAATCTCTTTAAAGCAAATCCGCCATTGGATTTGAATTCCTTGTCCCTTGTTGTGAAGGGAACTTTTGTTGTTTGAATTTTCCTTTGCAATACCCCTCTTATTCTGTGGTCTATGACCCCATCGCCTTCATGGCGTGTAAGTTGGTAGAAGTTGCCTGGTTAATAGCTTATGGTGCCGCGATGACACCGAGGGCTCCCTATGGAACAGCTGCCACATGGTGACGCTGCTTGGCATGTGCTGGTATCAAGGTTGTTGACCGAGTACCTTTACCAAGTTACACCGCCGTATTGTTTTGTTTTAAAAAATTTCTCCTTGGAAATGTTTAGGTGTTCAAATGGGAAATCCACAACGGGTTAATGCAGAAGTGTTCTCTCAAGGTAAGCAAGAGGAGGTAGTTTTGGAGGAAGAAAGTATGACATGGTCTCAGTCTACATGAAAGACGGATGTGGTCGAGTAAAGGAAAGAAAAAGAAGAGTAGTAAGGAAGGATAGTCTCGAGTAGTAGGGAGTGATTGTAGAAGCCTGAGTGGACATCTTGTCCCAAGCCCTGTGTTTAGTTGACCGCGCTATGTATGCCGGGTCATTTCGCTGCGTGCCCTACGAACGATGTCTATATCGGGTCCTTAGCTCCCCTTTTCGTGTGGCTGCAGCATCGTGCCGCACTCGCCGTCCTTGTACATTGTGCGCTTCTCCTTTTCCCAGCATCCGGTCGGCTCTCGACTCTCATGCCTCGTCCCTCGTACTGGACCCCCCTTCCCTCTCCTTTCCTTCTTCTTTTGGTGACACGACCGTCCACACGCCTGCCTCATCGAGCGGACCCCCTCTCCACTCCTTTATTTTCCCTCCGCCGCTCGCGCAGGAAGCGCACCATGTCCCCGACCTTATCTCCACAACACGTCCCATATGTGTACCCTATCCATGTCGCCTCCACCTCCAGTGTGTTGTGCTCCCCCTCCGTTCGCCTCTATAAAATACCCTTGGTCCTTGCTCTTCTTCTTCATCCCATTCTCTCACATTCTGAGCAGAGCTACGAAATCCAGTCGATGTTGTGAAGCTAGATTCGTCAGTCTGAGGTGACAGGTGGAGGCTAAAGCTAACCTTTGTGTGTGGATTCCTCCTGGTGGGCTCAGCGAGGATTTCCTTTACGCTGTGATCGTAGTTGTTATTTATAACTTTTACCAAACGTTTTATAAATGAAAGTTTATAACCTGTTGTCATAGTTTACATATCAATACTTCATCATGTCATTAATAGATGTTATTTCTGCTGTAACTCTGTTCACATGTTTATATTCCGCTGTTTAATTAAATGATCCATAACTCTAATAATATGATTACATTTCGCTATTATAATAATCAATGTTATACTCTGATGTTATATTAAAAGTGATGTAAGAAATGGTTATGAATGATGTAAGCTTTATCCTCTCATTTGTGATCCTGATGGCAAAATGTGGATTTTCGGGTTCTCCCCTGGGGTGTGTCCGACGGAACTGAGTAATTTAGTGTTCTCTCTTGAGTGCTTAGTGTCTAATGGAAGACAAGCACTCCTGTGAGACATTAGATTAGGCGGTTCTGCCACAGGTGGTATCAGAGCTTTGGCCTAGTGACATATTTACGTTCACGTATAAACTCGTTTTAGTCCCTAGGATAAATTAGTAACATACCCGCGACAGCAGACGTCCTGACCGCTTGATGCTTAAATATGGTGGTCCGTTTTCCCTATTCTGAGATAAATCCGTCATCCGAATTATTAACGTCGTGCCATGGCAGAGTTAGGCCGAGTCAGTCCTGCCTCCCCGCTTGCTCGCTCTCTCGGACTCTGCTTGTCTTTTACGCCAGTACTCCCTGCTCATCGCTGCTACTGCCGTGTACTACCTTTTACCTGCCTCTATTGTCCCGTCGCTCTGCAACGTTGCCGGGGCACGTCACGCGGTCCCTAATTAATGGAAGTCGACCGAGCTGGCCGTGTAATGCTTGCCTTGTTGTTTCTGTCGGACTCGGCCGAACTTTAGCTGTTTCCTCCTTTCGTCTTCTTTCTCTGATGGCCGTGCCGAGTTCCATGCCGCATCGCGCGAATGTCGTGACACCAGCTACTTGTCCTCCCTTGTCCCTGTCCTCTTGGTGTCCTTGCTGCCTCTGCTGTCTCAGTGGCCGGCGAGCAAAGTTCCAATTCGTGAGTTCCAATGTCCTTGTCTCCCTGCCTACCTTGGCTACTTGTCTCCGCGGCTGTCTGTCTCGTTCGTCTGTGCCTGCTTGTGATACCAAGCTGAGCGCTGCTTTTTCCCTCCCTCCTGATTCTCTCTGCGGTGCACTCCATGTGCAGGTCGCGGGCGCTGCTCCTCTTCCCCGCAGCACCGGCTTAGGCCACGCCCACCGTCACCAACCACTACCGTGGAGGCACGCCCGTGCCCAGTCGTCGCGGCGTCTCGTGCGTCGGTGTCCCGCCATTTCCCAACCGTTGTACGCGCATCGCTCCCGTGCCAAGCGTGGCTGTGTCCCCACTGCTGGTCGTGCATGTGCGCCCGCCGTCATGCCGAGTCCGCACGCATCTCCACAGTCGTCACGCCTTCCACCGCACCGAGCTCAGCCACCGCGCCCCGTCCGTGCACCAGGACCCATGTCGCTCCACCGTGAGCACCAGCGCCTTCCTCTTCCTTCCCCGCAGCTCCACAGCATCCGAGCAGCCTCGCCAGCCAACCACCGAGCACGCACCGCTCCGGCTCGTGTTCCCGCTCTTTCTCTGCTTGCTTCCGTTGCTTCCTGTCCCCATGGGCGAGCGCGCTCGCGCCCCTCGGGTCCGCGTTGGCCCTGCTGCTCCGACCGTAGCAGCCGTGGCCGTGCTTTCGCCCTAGGGTCCGCGTCGCATCTCTGCGTGCCGCAGTCGCAGCGCCTCGCTAGCGTCTGCGCCCCTCCCAGCAGCGCGCCCACTGCACTAGGCAACCCAGGAGCTGGGAGCCCTCTGCGTGCACACCCTTGGCCCCATGCGCTGCCCGCAAGCCATGTCCACGGTCTGGGAGTCCATCTCGCCAACATCACGCACTGCGCACCCTTTGCCGCTACTGGACCTAAGCACAGGCGCTCCTCCCGGATGCCCGCATGCCGCCCTTACCGAGCCTCGCCGATCCGCGCATCTCCTCGCGCCTCCTCCGCATAAGCCGCTGCTCGGGCGCCCTTCTGCCGGACCACAGCAGATCGCCGCCGCCATGCCTCTCCCGATGCTCTGTTTCTAGGGAGAAAGGACCGAATCGATTTAACGTCGCCATCAGCCCAGTCGCATGGACCACACTTTCGTTCGCTTGGTCGGCTGCTCGCTCGCCACACCTCGCCCTTGCGCTGGGCGTTTCGCCATGGTTTGGCCACCGCTGCTGGCCACTTGAGCCCACGCAGCGGTCTTGGCTAGATTGCCGTCTTTGGTGTCTTTGGGCAAGACACCCCACAATGGGCTGCGCCAGGCGCTTGGGCCAGGCGCCAGCCATGTTGTGGCACACCTCATTGGGCAGCCGATCGCTCCCATTGGGCCGAGTAGGTGATTGCTGGCCTCTTTATTTTTCTTAAGCAATTTCTAACTTCGCTTATAAGGCAAAACTGTAAAATCAATATAAATCTGTGTAGTGATCCAAAAATTATGAAACTAATTTTATTAGGTTTATAAAATCAGGATCTACTTGTTAGTATAATTTGTTCACCTAGTTTTAAGATGGTTCCAGGGTTGCTCTAATTATTGTAAAAAGCTTAATATTGTTAAAAGGAGAACTTGTATGAAATTCCATGATAAGTTGGTAAGGTTGTTGAATCTAAAAGTTGTATAGTGGGCTCCTAGCAATATTAGGTACTCACTGTAATTCTTGTAGCTCAATAATAATTAGTTTGCTAGGTAGATAATGGTGCTCTATTTCGAATAAGGATTAAATCGATAGAATAAAATAAATAAACACCTTGGTTTGTATAATAGAAATAATTGTTAGGAAATAACGCCTTATCCAACAACGTGTATATGTAGCCTAAGTACGGTCGTCTTTAGAATTAGCCCGTTAAATTGAAAGGCGTAGATCGTATTTCTACGAGTCCCAATTGCACTTGATTAATTACTTCTTGTATTGCATCGCATTGCATATCATATAGGTACGATGATGGAACAACGGATCAATTGAAGGATGATTGGAAATCCGAAGATGGTGTAATGGTATTCTCTCCAGGAGATGATGCAACGGGCTTGTTATTCACGCGTCGCTCCGCCCTTCCCGATTCTCGCCAGCACTGAGCGCCCGGCCGGACGCGACCCGGCGGCTGCCGAAATCCATGTCCCCTCCCCTCCTTCTCCGCGCTGCATCTCTGCGGGCTGCACCACCGTAGCCCCACGCCTCCTCTGCATGCCGCTGCACGCCATGGCCATGCCCATGCCGCACGCCTAGACCCGTGTGCCGCGCCCTCCTCCTCGAGTGCCCGCAGCACCTTGTCGCCCGTGCCTTCCCGCACCGACTTCATGCCGGCGTTGCCGATGCCGTGCCACAGCGCCATGGCCGCGCCTGCCTTTCGGTTCGCCGTGCAGGAGCCGCCGTTATCTCCTCTGCTCCTCGGTGAAGAAGAGAAGGTAGAAAAGGGTACGAATCCAAGGGAAAATTTTATACAAGGTCCTTACTGTGAAATACGCGACTCTTATAAATAGTACTATGGACCTAGGGCTAAATAGGGAGAAGCGTAGGGGTCATTTCGCAAAAACACCGCCGCCATATGGCCCTAGCCGCGTGGGCCGCGCCAGTCCACGCATGGGCCGATGCCTGCTCGCTGTCCGTTCGGGCCACCGGCCTCCTCTGTGGGCTGCGCGCCGCATGCCCCGGCTGGGCCACGCCTAGTCGCTGGGCCGGCCTGCCGTCCGTGCCTGTGGGTCGCTGCCTGCCCTTAGCCCGCGCTTGGTCGGTGAGCCACGCTACTCTGCTGGGCCAATAGTGGCCGCCGACCCCTTTTTCATGTTTAAGGTGTTTTCTAATTTAAAGTTGAAGTAGCCTTTTAAAATTTGTAGAAAATCACAGAAAAATCTTAAAAATGCCAAACTAGTTTTGTTGAGTTTATAAAATCATGGTCTATTTAATAGTGTATTTTGTTCGCATAGGTTTGGTGTGTTTTTAGGATTTCTCTAATTATTTTAACATGGTTAATATTGTTAAAATAAGAAATTGTAGGAATTTCTGAGAAAATCGGTGATAGCGTTGACTCTAAAAATTTGATAGTAAACTACTAATATTATTAGCTGCTCACTGTAATTTTTGTAGCTCCAGAATAATTAGTTGCTAAATAGATAATGATATCTGATTACGAATAAAGATTAAATCGATATAATAGAATAAAGAAACAACCTTGGTTTATATAACTAAACTAATTGTTGGAAAGTAGCGCCTTATTAAACAACATGGATACGTAGACCAGGGTTAGAGCTATCTCGTTAGCTTGTGAGGTGTAATTGGGTTTCTAAGCATTTTGGCTGTCGTTGATTATTTACATCTATACATTTGCATCAATGCATATCATATAGGTACGATGATGGATCAATGGATCGATCGAAGGATGATTGGGAATCCAAAGCTGGTGTAATGGTATTCTCTCCAGGAGATGATGCAATGGGCTTTCTATCCAGATGATTGTGGATGATCTGAAGATGCAGATACTAACTTTTAATATATCTTACCCAGGCAAGCCCTGGTGCATAACCCCTACTTTCTGCAGTATAAATTATATTTGTGCATTAAGTTTTAAGGAGTTGAATGAAACCCACTTGCATACATATATATATATATCCTATGAGTCTTACTAGTATGACAGGATCGTGTAGATTGCTATGCTACAGGACTCTGATAGAAGTCGAGAGATAGGAAATATATCACCGTATGATTATCATTTGGAAAATATAAATGGTGGAGAGAAAAATGGTGACCTGACAGGGATATGGTTTGGGTATTGGTGGGTGTAAGAAGTTGTGTCGCCGTAGACACGGGGCACAGCTTGGTTACACTGCTTTCCCTATCTAGTCGGTTAAGGACCGTTCGTTGCATAAGACTCTAGGCATGTCACAGTCTTATTATCCCGAGCACATACATGTGTATGGGCGCTTGGAAGACTTGTTGCTCTCTTATCGTGGATCTGGCTCTTTCTGGACCGACTGTCAGGGTTTCTTTTTGGTGGAGGAGGTCCTTACACCACACTGAGTCCGAGACTCAGGGGCAGGGGCTTGGAGTCCCAGTTTGGACTAGGACCTGGACACCTAGGACAGAAGAGTGATGGGTTGGTCCTACTTGTGCCCGGGGTACAAGCGGAACATGTGTTTTTGGCGTACCCAGCTGGGGGCATTGATTCGCGAATCGTCGGGCGATCCGGTACGGCTAGTCTACGGTTTAGCATCATAGTAAGAACTGAAAGATGAAAGATAGAGGATGGAAAAATGAACTCTGATTGCTTACCACCTGCTTGAAAGTAGCACATGTGCTTACATAGAATGGTTAGTTAATGAACCAAAGCGGCTGTTAATAAAAATCGAATATAAGGACGCACGCTTAGTAATGCTTCCTACAAATGCAATAAACCCACAAGCCAGATAGCCTTGCATATCCTTGGAGTCTTTTTCTTCCTCATGTCGGGTAAGTCTTGCTGAGTACAATTGAGTACTCAGGGTTTTATTCCCCCTCTTGCAGGTGACAGGTGGATGCTAGAGCTGACGCTTGTGTGTGGATACCTCCTGGTGGGCTCAACAAGGATTCCTTTACGCTGTGATTGTTGTTGTTATTTATAACTATCACCAAATACTTTTATAAATAAAAGTTTCATAATCTGTTATCGTAGTTTATATATCAATACTTCATCATGTCATTAATAGATGTTTATTTCCGCTGTAACTCTGTTCACATGTTTCTATTCCGCTGTTCAATTAAATTGTTTATAACTCTGATAATATGATTTCATTCCGCTGTTATATTAATAAATATTATACTCTGATATTGTATTAAAAGTGATGTAAGAAATGGTTACGAATGATGTAAGCTTTATTCTCTCATTGTGATCCTGATGGCAAAAATGTGGATTTTTGGGTTCTCTCCTGGGGTGTGCTCGACGGAACCGAGTAATTTAGTGTTCTCCCTCAAGTGCTTAGTGTTTAATGGAAGACAAGCACTCCTGTGAGGCATTAGATTAGGCGGTTCTGCCACAGTATATTTGGCGATGTTGGTCGATGGTCGAAAGCGTTGTGGGAATGGCGCTCTCTAGATGCGCCGGCTAAAGGCCCTTAGTCTCGGGCCATTCGGGCTAGGACTCTAGTTGTTGGGTTGGTGACTGCGCCTAGGGTGCGTCTCACCGGTCCCCTCAATGGTCCGGCTGGAGCCCGCTCTGCCTGCTCTCACCGCCACCCGGTGGATGTCATCATCATACTAGGCCTGATGTCGGTTGTTGATGACACTATGAGCGTCTTGGTTTGGCCCGAGGTGTTCGCACATAGGAGGCCGGTGTGGGATAGGCGCCGGGTCAGGTCGTGGCATAGCTGCGGCCTCCCATTCTGCGCCCGATGGCTATAGCGGCGAGCAGATGGAGCGATGCGTCTGGTGCGTCCTCGCCCCCTGGCGGGGAGAGAGGTCGCGAGTCGGTGTCGCGATCGCGAGCTCTCCGCCTATTGAACGGTGGCGGTCTCCACCAGCGCCCCGAGGTTCTAGTGGACCGCCTACTCCTGTGGGTCGACAAGCTCGAGAAGGCCATGCAGAAGCATCGTTGCCGCGGCGATGTTTTGGCCAGCCCGAGCGAACTACGGGGGATCGTTCCCCCATCGATGATGTTTCGCTGAACCTAGTGGGCGCGACCCCAGGCGCCGCCCGCCGGGTTACACGCACGAGGCGCATCATGGTGTGCCGAGCACGTCGGCACAGGCGACAGCTAGTTCTGCCGCCTTTGTCGTAGCTCCTCGCTGTGCTCCTAGGCACATATGAGGGCATCCGTGCGAGGTTCCGGAAGGGTGTGGGTCTGAAGAGACTCCACCACCACCGATGGCTATCCCGGAGCGTTCGCCATAGCGCACTTATGGGACAAAGGGTGGATAGGTGCCACGCCGTCGCCGATGCTGGAGCGATCGCTCTCAACATCGTCATCCATGAGATCGTGAAAAGAGGCGGGAGCGTAGTCCGCCATCCCCACGAATTCGGATGTGAGAGGGGGTGGCGCCAGCATCTTTTGGAGCCCCCCATGCATATGCGTCCGCAGGGGACACGAGGACATAGGGGAACCAGTCGCACGACGGTCGCGGCAGGGACAATGGGGTCCCTCTAGAGAATCAGCGGAAAATAGTAAATAGCAAGTAAATAACAGTACATACATTACTCGCAGAGGGGTTTGAGCCTAGCATAGGCTCAGAGCGAAGCGTAGGCGCCTCGTCGTTGAGGTCACCGGGAGTTCCGAAGCCGATGGAGGGCGCCCCTTCGGTGGGTGCCGGAACAAGTGCCTTCTTGCGAAGGCGAAGCACGCCGAGCTGGTCGGCAATGAAGTCCAGGCTTCCAAAGAGGAAGGCCTGGGATGGCTCGAAGATGGGTGGAACCCACATCCCAACAGGTGGGAGTACGGGAAACTCCAGCGAGCCGAAGAGAGTCGTATCGCTTGAGCCCACCATGGCAAAGATGGCGGAAAGGTGGGCCATCCGATGACCAAAAGCATGAACGTACGGCGTCTTCCCCATGAACGGCGCCAACTGTCGGTGCAGAAAGTGACCAACACGTAAATATTTGTAGTTTTGCAGTACGTTGTGATCAGATGTGGCCTAGCACTCAATGACATAGGGTTTATACTGGTCAGGCAACGTGCCCTACGTCCAGTTTGAGTCGGTCGGTGATTTTATTCCCGAGCCTAGGTGCTCGAAGTTTGTTGTAGGGTTACAAACGGAAGGGAGTAAGATAGGGGGCGCAAGCGGTCCGGTTGGACTCTGGACCGAAGGGTCGAGAGTCATGGGAGCTCTTACGTGCGCTAAGTATTTGAGCGTGTGCTCTGTTGGAATCCTTGGTCGTTCGGATCGTCTTGATCATGTCGATCGTGTATGTTCGAATCGTCTCAGAGTCGTCTTTATTGGGAGAGAGGCCATCCCCTTTTATAGACGAAGGGGACAGCCTTACAAGTGAGGGAGGGAGAGTTTATGTATGCTACTAAGTCTTGCTGCCCACATCGTCGGGTACAATAATGATTGTAGGCGCCCACAACACTGTTTATGTTAGACGCATGTGGGAGGTTTTATCGGATTCACCATGTATGGCAAATGACGGCGCCCACAACACTGTTGATGCCTAGAGGCATGTGGGGGGTTTTACCGTGTTTGCCTGGTATGGGAGTTGAGGGCGCCCACAACACTGTAGGGCAAACATCGGTGCCCACAACACTGCTTGGGTTCTGACATGCCTGGAATGTGGCAGGGCACCCTTCTGACATGCCCTGTTGGTACTGTGCTGCAGGTGTACAAGGTACGGTCCCTGGTATTATGGTTGACTTGAGCGCCCTACCTTACTTGCTCCACTCGTTTCCTAGGTCCTCACCGAGCGGGTGGCCCCGGTCGGTTGGTCCCAGTCAGCTCCGACTACGCTAGTCGAAGAAGAGCTGTAAGCAGAGGTTCAGTGCATCCTCGGTCAGAGACGTGGGTCGGAGTCAGAAGCGGCGTTGGCCAAGCCTTCCGGTCGGAGAGGCGGGTCAGAGTCAAAAGCGGCGTTGGCCAGTCCTTCCGGTTGGAGAGGTGGGCCAGAGTCGGAAGCGGCGTTGGCTAGGCCTTCCGGTTGGAGAGACAGTCCGGAGTCAGAAGCGAGCGCCGTTCCTCCTTGGCCAGGCCTTCTGGTCGAAGAGGTGGGTCAGAGTCGAAAGCGAGCGCCATTCCTCCTTGGTCAGGCCTTCCGGTCCAAGAGGTGGGCCGGGGTCAAAAGCGAGCGTCGTTCCTCCTTGGCTAGTCCTTCTAGTCGGAGATTGGATCATCCTTCTGGACTGTCGTTAGGTTTTTGGGCCAGCCCAGTAGTTGCGTGTCGTTCACAACATTGTCTGCTGGGCCGATCTTTTGCTGGAAAGCAGGTCCATGAGGGACCTGGGTTTATGAACCCGATAGGCGGTGTCGGCACAGCTGGAACGCCGCTGCCATTTGTGGCCTTGACGCCGAGGCGCTCGAGAAGCTCCAGGAGGTGGTTGAGGAGCAAGAGGGCGCACGCCAAACTTGCCGCGGATCGTCGTGACCGTCGGCGGGAATTCGCTCACGTGCGGCCGTGGGACTTCGTGCCCACTACGGAGCCTTGCTCGAGCGACCACTGGTAGGACCTCGTGTCGCCGCGGATCGTGGCTCACGCATGGCCGCGAGACCTCCCTCACGCGAGGCCGTGGGTGGAGACGCCGGAGCACGACCGGGCTCACAGCGTCGTGGATGGAGACAATGGTGCGCCGGCGACGGCCGAGGTCTGGATCTCGCGCGGCCGGATCTTGCCCTAGCCACCACGTGGCTATCCAGCGAGAGCCGCAGCAGCCTCCAAGACGGTGCGGCGCTCAAACCACAGCCACCGCATCTGTCATTGAGGTCCAGTGGCGGAAACTACAGCGATGGGAGCGGCCCGGCCGGTGGCATCATGTCAGACGACGATGGCGCGTGCGGTGCATCCAGTCCGCGCAGTCCCACGTGTGGTGCCTCTGCATGCTCAAGACAGACACCATTGTTTGGCTCGACGCCCGCATGCTTCGGTACTCCGCGAGCCCCTTCTTCGGCGAGGTCGACCGGGACCACCAGGCCTTCGCGCTCCTGGCCATGCCGGCGGCGAGGTCAGCCGAGCTCAACCGGGCAAGGGGAAAGTGGACAGCCATGTCAGCTTATAACCATCATCGTGGATAGCCACGTCAGCTTCTAACCATCCTCTAGTCTATTTTGGACCTAGATGAGATCACTTAAATACATTAGGAAGTCAAACGTGTGATTTCGTAGTTTGGGGACCCAGACGAGAATCACATAATACTTTAAGGACCGGCCATGCAATTTACTCATTTCTTTACATGCAGGATGACTCTGTTCTAAAAAAAGCTATGGGACAGAGTCCTCCCAGGTGGGATGGGATTGTGAGCTTGTCGCATCTGGCAGTTAGGTCCAGTACGTCATTGTCTTCTCTCACTTTTTGATGTCCCTACAGCAAACAAAAAAAATTGGTCGATTAGTCCCTCCTCAACCAAACACAAAATGGGTTCGTCCAGTGCCAAAAACAGACAGGACCATCCCACTCCAACTAGTCTCACAATCAAGCGCTACCAAGTGGTCAGGCACTCTGACCAACAAACTACATGATTTCTATGTTCATTAATCAGAATGTTAACTAAACAAAATGATGATGTAGCCTGTAACTAAAGAAAAAAGTGAAGAAAATGGTTTCTTATATAAGGATACTTATAGTGTACAAACTGCCGGTAGTTTCCATAGCCAAAATAACTACCCATATCTAATTAAAAGGGCGCGAATGTAAATAAACTAACCCGCACCATGGAATCGGCATGTATTCGGAATGTTTTTTTGACCTACTGATAAAATAATACGCAGTCCTCCTACATGTTTGAGAAAATAAACTACCCATGGAAACCACGCCTCACAACGCAGATTTTTTCATTTGAGACCCTTTCTTACCCCCATCCAATCCACTCTCTTTGTCATTCTCTCCCTCTTTTCTCTCACAAGTCCTCACCGTGTGGCTTGGTAAACGGTGCGGCACACGTCCTTGTCAACGAGAGCAGCTGAGGCCAGCGTGGCTGATCCGCTCGGTGAGCTTGCGCGGATCGACGAGACAAGGCGCCGCCTAGGCGAGGGGCCACCACCACGACGAGCCAACATGGTGGTGAGGGGATGGAGAGGCGAGCCGGGGTGGTGCGGGATGTTGCCGTCGGTGTGAGGGGGTTCAACGAGGTTTGTCGGCGCAGTCGGGGCGAGGCTAAAGGTGTGGGATACACGCATCTGGCGGTAGACATGGCAGCGGGGCGCATCGTCGGTGGCGAGGGGCATGGTGGGCAGAGGTGAGTGGGATGGTGGGATGGCGCGGAGGGCGGGGATGTGGAGAGCGACTCATCAGCATGCGTAGCTTCTTCACGAATGGCCAGATGTGGCGAGGCGAGGCAAGTGTGTAGGCGCGATGCTCCAATCAGGGAAGAAACGAGCAACCCTCCCCAACACATAACCCATAGTTTCTTCTACCATCGATCCACATGAAGACAGTTTCTCGTTTCTTCCATTTTCTCTTTTCAATAAACTACTTGTTACATCAGCGTAATGTCTATGTGACAGGATAATTAATAGAAATAGAAATCACGCTTGATTTCTACATTAGGAGTGTCTAAAAAAACATGTCTACAAAGGAACCGAGACATAAAATATACTCCTATGTGATAGGTAAAAGATGGAGAGAGAAGATATGTGATTGAAAAAAATATTATGTAGAAATTATCTATTAAGAATATAATTTGTATGAATAATGACTTTCTAGTTTTTTAGCATTGGAGCAACCCTTAGCAATCAGCATGTTGCATCATCGAGTTTAAAAAGGTTTTTCTCTGGGTAGCATCTCTACGGGTATACTCTCTCCGTCGCAGAAAGAATGTTATTTTCACTTTTCGAGAAGTTAAACATTTTTTATTTTGACCAATTATATAAAAGATAAGATTAATATTTATAATGCATAATTAGTACCATTAGATGAATCACTGATATATTTAGTGATACAAATGTTGCTAATCAATACAAATATATAAAGTTATTGATGTACGGATCCGATGTATAGGCCATGTTCGCTTCTCTTATAATCCGTACTTTTCTGTTTTTTTTTTTTCAGCCGAAACAGTGTTTTTCTCTTACAACAAATCAGCCGGAATAGTATTTCGGCTTGTTTTTTCAGCGAAACAAACAGGGCCATAATTTGACCAGCACGCATCTCATAGCGTAATTATTATTAGTAGTATTAGTATTGGAGGGAGGGAGTCTGCGTTAAGCAGGCGATGGCTAAAATGTCATTCCACCAGACAATTTGGTTGGAAAAAAAAACAAGAAACAAAGTGGCATAATAAGGCACATTGACTGTTTCCAAGCAACCACTCATTGACCTGCTAAGATGCCTCCACTGCATCTGGAGGGAGTCTCTCATTCTTCCTCAAGCTCTCCCCTGATCCCTGAGAGCACAGGCTCAATCTAGGAATGGTTGGACCTGAGCTGACGGTCGGTGGGTGGTTCGCCACCACTGTGATTTCCAACTTCGTGGCGAAGGTGCGCTCCATCTTGGAGGACAACCACACCCTGCATGCTGAATCCATCGAGATGCTGTACAGGGTAAAGGAAGCGTTGCCCCAGATCCAGATCCTGGTCGAGGTGACCGAGCGCAGGGCCATCTCCAACAGCAGCTATGCCACATGGCTGCAGCAATTCAAGGACGTCGTTTCCGAGGCCGAGGACCTGCTCGACGACTTCGAAACTAAGAGAATCCGGGAGGTGCTTAAGAAGAAGAAGGTTAGCTCGGTCGTGTACTTCCCTCTCAGGTTTGTGACGAAATACCTCTCTGACACTGATCTCCTGAGGCTCAAAGATGTACTGATGAAGCTGAACAAGATCATCAGTCATATCGGTGGACCTGATTTCCATGGCATGATGGCTTTGGCTGACAAGGAGGGGGTGACTATAAGAACCACCCTGCCATTGCCACCGACACAACCGGTGGTCATCGGTCGGGACAAAGAGAAACGACAGCTGCAAAACATGATATTCCCAACTGTGCAACAGCCTCAAGATTGTGTGCAATCCAGCAAGCAGTTTTCTGTCATTGCTGTTATAGGACCAGCTGGTGTGGGCAAAACCACTCTTGCTCAGGTAATCTACAGCAATCCAAATGCCAAGGAAGATTTTGCGTTAAGGGGGTGGGTGATGGCTTCCCGTCGCAATCACAATAAACAGGACATTGCCAAAGATATTGTTGATTCTTTTGGGATGGAGCAACAAGATAGTCTACAAACTGGTCCTTCAGAGAGCGCTTTATCCAGTACCATAGAGAACAAGAGGTTCTTCCTTGTTCTTGATGATGTACAGGATAATCTGCGCGAACTTTGGGGTTCCCTAAGTTCAACACTGAAAGGGGCGGCAAACGGGAGTGTTGTGTTGTTAACAACACGGTCAAAAGAGGATGCAAATATTTTCAGAACAACAGCTCAGGTTTCACTGGATCATCTACCATTCCAAATCATGTGCAGAGTTTTTGAGCATCATGCATTTGGAAAGCAGAAAAAAGCATCCCTTGAATCAATTGGCAAGAAAATAGTGCAAAATTTGCATGGTTTACCTTTACTAGCAGAAGCAATTGGAAGGCTGCTAAGACAAAAGTTAGATGAGGGACATTGGCAAAAAATTTCTGAAAATCCTTGGTGGCTCTTTTCTGAAGATGATGATAGTGAAAATGTAGCTCTACCTTCAGTAGCAATCATGTGCGAATATCTAACTGATCATCTTAGAAAGTGTTTGGGTTACTGTTCGATATTCCCATCTGGTTATTTGTTTGAAAAGAACATGTTGGTTCACATGTGGATAGCTAGTTTCATGCAGCAACATGATGGAATTTGCGTGGAGGACATGGAAAAGGAATGGTTTGATAAGCTTTTCAACCACTCATTCTTCCAGTCCACTATATGGAAAAACAAGTACACCATACCTGGTATGATCAAAGAGCCATTACAAGTCATTGCTGGAAAAGAATGCCATGCGGCTACAGATTCTGGAGAACCCAAAAGAAGGCTCCAACTTCATCGTCACCTGGTCATCGATATTTCTGATTTTCATGAGCACTTGGATTTAGGGGAGGCCAATAAGGTACGGACAGTTTTATTTTTTAATGGGCGCAGAACAATTAGATCACATGAAGCTTTTGCTAATATTTTGGCTCATCCTGGTAGCCTACGGGTACTAGACTTCTCTTACTCTGAAGCGAAGTTAAGAAAGTTTCCTGATTTCTTAAGTAAATTCCCTCACTTACTTTCTGGATCTTTCCTTCAATGGGATAACAGTAATTCCAGACTCCCTCTGTAAGCTGCACCTTCTTCAAGTTCTCGGGCTACGAGGATGTCATTTCAAAGAGTTACCTAGAGATATGAATAAGTTAAGTAACCTCCATTTCTTATATGCAGAAGCTCAGACAGTTTCTCTAGTCTACAAGATAGGGAAGCTGACAAATCTCCAAGGGTTAGAGGAGTTTCCTGTTGGCAAAACAGAAGGGCACAAAATAACAGAACTGAAGAACTTGAATGAAATTAGCAGGAAACTTTGTATCAGTAATCTCGAGGAAGTAACCCACATAGATAAGCGTGATGCTGTACTATCCAAAAAAGTGTACTTAAAAAAGTTGGTGTTGAAATGGGGCTTGGCAACAGGCACATCAACAATTGCATCTTATGGTTGCATGGAAACGCTTAACAGCCTAGAACCAAATGCAAATCTTGAAGAGCTCGAGATTCAATGTTACATGGGAGTAGGACTTCCAGCATGGATGGCAGATAGGGAGCGTTTCACCAAACTGAAGCACATTCATCTTGTTGAATGTAAACAGTTAAGAACGCTTCCACCTCTCGGCCAACTCCCTTCCCTTCTGATTTTAGTGCTACAAGGCCTATCGGTAGTTGAAAAAATTGGAAGCGAATTTTATGGAAAAAGTTACAGGGTATTTCCATCACTTGAGGAGCTCAAGTTCCTTGATATGCCAAATTGGAGGGAGTGGTCAGATATAGAAGAAATGCAAGACTCGTGGAACCTCCAGTTTCCACATCTTAGAAAGGTCCAAATCAGGAATTGCAAAGTTTTGAGTGGCATGCCGTTATGTTGCTTACAAGCATCACTTGAGGAACTTGATATTTCAGGATGTGACGAAATGCTTGCATGTAGACCAAGCTGTTCAGAGGAGTTAAAATGTTTCTTGTGTTTAAAAGTCCACCATTGTTTGGGCAGAATTTATCTTCCATGTGATTGTTTAGGATCACTTGAGGTTTTGAATCTTCAAAGTTGCAAGGTATACTTCCAGGGAGGTCGAGGGCAGATCATCAAACTGAGGAGGATTTTAACCAGTGATTGTACTGAGCTAAAAGCAGAAGGCAAAGAACAGTTGGTTCTTGAAGTGTCAATTTCCAAAGGTATTTCTTAATGAAGTTCTACAGGAAAAGATAATTTATGAAACAATTTTACACTGATGTGCTTATAATGTTTCTTTATAAAAATGTAATTGTATGGTTCGTAAGAAAGCATAAGCCAACACTTCTTTGAATTGTTTGCTATTTTAATCATTTATTACTTACCATCATGCTCTGTCAACAACTGGAACTCCGAAACATCATCAGATTCCAAAGAAAAAGTAACTCGATACAAAGCTAGCTCGGATAAATAGATAATCATAAATACTTCTCTGGGGTGTGTTAGTAAGTCATCCTGTTAAACTCAGAATGTTGCTTTGCTACAAAATGTAAACACATGTTCATTTTGATCAGAAGTGCCCATGGAACTCGGTACTGAATGTCCTTCAGTGGGATGCATGTACTATGAGAGTTTTGATGGCTAAGATGGGTCTTGGGAACTGTACTAATTGTCACCCTTTGAACTTTCATCCACCAGAGAGTATATGCAGTGGCTGAGGTTGGATCAAAAGATGAGGTGTGACACAGTTGGGCTGTTGGAGCTCCATGCCTTGATTAACGGCGTATGTGCTGATGAAGCCAGGATGGAAAAGGGCACAGAAAATTCAAGGTATGGCGGCCGCCTGACCTAGCCATACTACGCAATCTACCACTGACTATATGGCCTTTCTTCGATCGGTTTCAGCTGTCAAGGATGATTTAATTTCTGGGACATCAGGTTTCCCGGGCATAGTTGCACACCACGCTCAATTAAACTTTTGCATTCTCACATTTGGAGGTGCTAACAGTTTGGAGTTTTTTAGCTGCATTTTTACAAATTTTATTACATATTTACATGTCATGTTTTAGTAAGCACAGTGCGTCTATTTTCAATTCTTTTATATTGAATTGAAATCGAGAAGTACAACAAACAAGTACAGTTTTGAGAAGTGCACATTTTCTTAAAACACTTTTGCATTCAACACAATGGTCACTGTCATCTTAATGGTAATTTGAATGATATACTCTGAAAAATTAGAGATGCCTACATCCTCCTTTACTAATCAGTGGTATTTTCTAGACTGTGGGAAAGTTTGCTCCACCTTGCCCTAGCAAACTTTAGACACCAATTTGGTAACCCATTGGTTGGCCAAACATTGGCCAAAAAAAAAAAAAAAAACTGAAATAGCATTGCAGGTTGGAAGATAATCTGATCATTGGTATATATGTGCTTGACAACCCTTTACATTCTTTTAAGTGTGCTTAGGATATTTTCTTTTCTTTGCAATTCACTATGTTAGAATATTTTCTATAACTGGAGCCTTAAGATATGTTTGGAAGGGGAAAGACGAAAATATTCACACAACAAGCAAAACTATACCGAAACCTCAGCTGCGTCCTACCTTGGGCTTGGGCACAGGACACTGGACACACTGACGCAGGGGCGCAAAATGCGTGGCGTACCTCGAGCTCTCGTCGTTTCTTCAACCTATGCGGCACATCGTGCAAAAGGTAACCACCAGCCAGGACATAGGAGCCGTGCGGCCCACACCGGAGCTGATCAGCTGAAACTTGAGCGTTGCGTCGAGCAAGGTGCTTCATGTGCAACTTAAAACATTTTATTCAGGGCTCAATAAGTACGCAAACACATCAGCGCCGAAGCCACTTGAGCATTGCGTCGAGCAGGTGGCGAGCACGACTGGAAGCACCGCAATGGAACGGCGCTTCCACTAGTCGACCAAGTCGTCGGCTGCGCCAGCTACTCCAATCTCACGTTGCACGATGCCCGAGTGCTGAGTACCAGCCACCGAGTCTGGTGAGTCTCCCTCCCCCAGCTGGCGCCCGCTCTCGTCGGGGCTCGGCAGGGACGGCAGCTCGAGAGTTCGCCATTGCCTTGCCCGTTTTGGCGCCTTCGGAATCCCCGTTTCCTCAGTATTTCGGCCCAAACTGAAAAGCACTAGCAGTGCTTGGGCTCTCGCCGTGGGGCCTCTCTTCTCTCTGACAAGTACAGTACTAGTACTCAGCAAAGTTCGGCCCAGTTAGGCCTAAACTTTTCTTCCCAAAAACCAGTTAGGCCTAAACCTGGCAATCTTCTTATCTTACTATTAATAATTAGAGGTCTCAACAGAGGCACCACGTTAACTCTCACTAGACGTGCTAGGAAAAAAAGATAAATCATAGAAATTCTCACGATAATCAGAAACATCTTGCCTTTACTTAGGTAGACACTAACAATCATCTCTGACAATAGCCATTAGATCAATTGTAATTTATAAAAAAAATTACCCACATCTGCTATTATGAAAAATACATAAAGTAGCCCCCTAATTTTGCATATAAATTACCCACCTCTGCCATTACGAAAGATAATTCAAAATAACCCCCTAAATTTGTATATAAATTACCCACACTGGTCATTATGAAAAATAATTCAAAATAACCCCCTAAATTTGTATATAAATTACCCATTTTGTCATTATGAAACATAATTCATAATAACCCTCTCACATTGCATCTAAATTACCCACCTCTCTCAAATTTATATGTAAATACTAATATATGCTATTAAAAATATAAATCAATATTCATAAAGTATGAGACATATATATTTCTAAATTACAAACTTCTACAACTATGAGGCATGTATATATTTCTAAATTACAAACTTCTACAACTATGAAATTAAAATAATCACAATGCTATGTTTGACCATGTATATACGAGACATATATTTCTAAATTACAAACTTCTACAACTGTGAAATTAAATAACCATAATGCTATGTTTGACCATGTATACCAAGTAAACATATATACATTAGGATAATTTTTTTAATAGCTTATAAACATGAAAGATGTTTATTTTTTTCCCACAACTGTAAACCCGAATTTCATTACCGGAGCAACGAAATTACACAAAGTACCAAGTTCAGGATTTGCACTACATAGACTATCCGAAAAGACGAAACGCTCAAACATATGATCACCAAGGGAACATATGAATGAGCATAAACTACTGCCCTTAAGAAGATCAACACCGCTCACCGCGTGATCCACGATCAACACCGCACTATACTACAGCAAAAAACCAGAACCCTGCCTAGGAACGATCACATATCCTCGCAGGTCCCGTCCATCCAAGCGATCCCCTAGCTGGAGTATGGAATCAACTGACGTTCATCCCGGCCATTCATCTGGACATCTTGCTTGTGGAAGAAGAGGGCCGCCGTCTTCACCACTTCCGCTCCCTGGACAACCTGCTGCTTCAAGTCGTCCTTTATATTTAGCAAACCTGCCCAATAAGTGAGGAACGAGCATATCATACACACAATCTCAGTAGGAGATTTGATTCTTTTATTGTCAAAGCACACTGAGTTCCTAGTGCCCCAAATCGCCCACCACACAGCTGCCAACCCAACAGCATGCATTTGAGAGCCTTGGGGAAGAATGTTTTTGATCCAGGTCCAGTATTGATCCATATTACCAGGCCTCAGTCAGCTCCCAGAGAATGCGCCAACAAACTCCAGATATACTTGGCCGTTTGGCACTCAAAGAAAATGTGATTGATACTTTCACTATCTGTGCAGAATGAAAAATGTTTAATTGACAAACCACATAGCAATAATATAACACCGGCAATTCCTTTAAACTATACTAATACTCCCTAACAATGAATTTCATAAGTTGTTTTTAAATAACTGTATACATTGTAACTGAAACATTATGTCATATCAATATTGGTAATTAAATTTTTAGCACTCTACGATATATATAAAATAATACTAGACACATATAATTATGTGATGTAACAAATTCAACAAGCTCTGTGCTAGGGGAGTTTCAACTTAATTAACATGCGGAAAACAATATTACTAAGACCTAAACTCTTTTTAATAAAAATATTTTTTGAATAAAAAGTAAAAAAACACTAGAGTTTCTATTTAACATGTGGGAAAAATTGTACAACTTGGTTAAAAGTCGAAAGCTAAACTATAATTGGTGAAGTCACAGAAAGGCATGAGAGTTTATATATCTTATGATTATGTTTAAACTAAATGCATGTCAGACTACAAAAAGATAAATACTAAAAATGCTAACTAGAGGTCTTTAATAGAGCTCTACGTTAATCCTCACGAGACACAATAGGAAAATAAAAGATAGATCCTAGAAATTTCTCACAATAATCTAAAATATTTGACCATCAATTCGGTAATAACCTAATTGCCGTTGATAATAATAGCTATTGGATCTATTCTATTTTCTAAATAATTACTCAATTCTGCTATTACATAAATACGACATAAAATAACTCATGACTCTATATTTAAACTACCCATATATGCTATTACGGGACATGATCTAAAGTAGACCTAAATTTGCATCTAATTACCGACGTACTCCTATTAGAATAAATAATTTATTTATGTAACCCAATTTTCATCTCATTACTAAGAAAATTAAATATCCTCTCAAATATACATCTAAAAATAATCAATATCTTCTATTAAAAATAGTTATATAACCATAGAGCATGTAGATGTTTGTACATTACCCACTTCTATCAATATTAACATATTAAGATTTGATTAATGTAAGCATACCCATTGTGTCAGCATGCATGTGCGATAAATATATATGTTATGTTTCAACAACAAAATATTTCCTTAACAACTCATATACTAATGATGCTAACAAATTTTTAAAAACCATATTAGTAACCATGACATAATTTATATAAGTTGTTGCTTTATCTATATTTATATATTTTAACTAAATGTTTAACACGTCTATATTGATAGTATAACCATAATTGCACGTATAATTCCTTGATAGGAAAATTCAATCATCTTAAGAATTGTGGGAAACTACTGATGGCTATATCACTGCTACCCTCATCCAAGATCTCATTTTAAGCTCTATCACTTATCTTAGGTGATATGGTGCAAGTTTCAAATGATTGCATATGCTATTGGCGCCGTTGGGTTGGTTGAAAAACCAGCCGGAATTCACTGTTTACGGCTCAAATTCCTCCAGATTTATCCAGATTCCTTCAAATTTCTCCCAGTGAACAGGGCCATTGTAGTATTTAGGAACATACTATACGATCTAAAATCCTCATTTTAAAGTAGTCCAAAATGAGAGTTAGTAAAAGATACAATAAGCACAAGAGTTTTAACTTGAGAAAAAAAATTATAGCGGCAAATTAAAATAAAGTTAAAAATCAAAATTCATATTCATGACTTAATATATGTGATGCAACAAGGGTCACCATAGTTAATGGCAAGGTTTCAAACTAATTGCATATTAAAATATACAAGGTGCCATGCAAAGGAGAAATATGAATATGCATGAAAAAATATATAAGTTAGTCCCTTGCAAAAAAATAATTAATAAGTTTTTTATCATTAGATATAGACTACAAATTATCTATTATGTCTATTTTGTAGAAAATAAACAAAGAAAACACATACAATTTAATATAAGTATTTTTTTTTAATTTAATCAAATATATTAATACTATATCTTTTAAAATTCTAGCCCGTGCGACAGCACGGGTTGATGGACTAGTGGATTAAAATCCATATCCAATTAAAACAGGCCAAAACAAGTCCATCTAAAAAAACTATCCAATCCAAGCCAATGTCACCTATGCGACATCTAATCCAATCCAGTCCAACTACACAATAATTCAAATCAATCTATACTTACTAATATCTACGCAGGTCTCACGTGTTCTTTTTTTTTCACGACCGCGCTCAAACGAGCACGTTTTTCATTAAGAGGGTGGGTATCACGTGTTCTTAGTTCCACTACACTGATGATGCAGTTCATCTCTAGATTACTCACATGGACACCACAGGGTAGCAGCCACCTACAGCGAAGAAGAGGGAGGACGAAGAATGGAGGAGAAGAAAGGATAGGAAGAAGCAAGCCCCTCCTTACATTGGCCATGTTCGCTTCTCAGTTTTTTTTTTTTATCGGAACAGTGTTTTTCTCTTACAACAAATCAGTTGAAACAATATTTTGCTTGTTTTCTCGACGAAGCGAACGGGGCATTATAAGTTGCATCCATCACTGCATCGACTGTCTACTCGCCAAGGGAACAAGAAGAGCAAACCGTATCCTTGGCAGTCCTAGTACACACCCAGCGTCCCAGGCCACCCAGGCATCAGCGACCAGGGGTACGCCCCGGCCGAACGTGACGTGACACAACTTTTTGACCCTGCTTCGCGCAGGACCAAACGCGCAACGAGCTAGGAAACGTCTCACCGGTGGATCACTGACCCCTACGCTTTCCACGGTCAAGCTGGATAAAACCGGTACCAGCAGTCCAGCACTAACGATCTGGCCTGCTTTCTTGGACATCACAACACAGCCACAGCTGCCACGCCAAGTCGCAGGAACAGCCTCAAAAGCCTTCTAGAATTCCAGAAGCACATGCTCTGAATTCCAAGCCCAGGCCGGGATCCCGTGTCCTCGGTCGTCGTCGCATCTGCACCGGTGATTTCACGATGAGTGCGGCCGCTCTGCGTCTTTACTCGTAAGCACGAATTAGTTCCTCTCTTTTTCTTTTGGCATGTCATCAGTCATCACTATCTGACAAATGACAGCAGCACTAAACTTGTTCAAGTCTTATCTTGAACTCGCGTCGTCAACTGTTCTTGCATTTAGTATGAGATGTTGCCCATGTTGGTGTGTGTATGGCTTTCTAGAAGCTAGCTATTAGAAGAATCAATTACCGTGACAGAAGGAGGAAATATTCTTAATTTTTTGTAAGGTGAAGTGAGTCGGGTATGTAGCTTTCATCAGTAGAAACGTGATACTGATTATCTGAACACCATGAATCAAAAGCTAGCTATAGAAACGGCGGAGACGTAAAAAAAAAAAAAAACTAGGCTGGTGAGGAAATTACCTGGCTTCTAGAAAATATACTAACAAAGGTCTACTTAAAGCCATTCTAGAAGGTCGGATAGGAAAATATCTGGTGCCGTATTATACTAGTTGCGCGCTGGTAAAATTTCTAAACCAGTGAATTCAAAAAAAAAATCTAAACCGGATTATTGGAGGTCTGTCCACTATCTTCAACAATGAAATGCATCCACGTGTGCTACTCTCATTAAGAGGGTGGGTCTCACGTGTTCTTAGTTCTACTACACAGAAGATGCAGTTCATCTCTAGATTACTCACATGGGCACATGTTTGCATCAAAATTTAGTAAGTTTATCCTTAAAAAGGAAGAGATCGAACGATGATGTCAAAAACAAAAAAGTTTTCTAATTAAAGGATATCTATGAGCCGATCATAAAATATTATTTAATAAATTTAAGAGAGACATGACGTCTAAGTGCATATCAGGATGAAAGAAACAAGGACACGTATTAAACAAGGAAGCTTCATCGGTAAGGATTCTGCATAAGGGAAATTAGAGTCCATGTATCTTGATATTTCTTTTTGTTATCTAGTTATTATGTTCGTTTGGGACTCTTATCAGCCCAGAGCATAAATATAAATCCCCGGCTATTGTAACAGGGACACACATCCAATCAACCAATACAAGTTACTTTTTTTGGCTCCGTACCAACCCTTAGGAGTAGGAGTAGAGTAGATTTCGACGAGTTCTTCAACAAGCAGGGCTGCATCGGTCCGACCAACCTTCGGCTTGTCTGTAAGTACCATCATAGCTTATACTTTGGTTTGTACGGCTGCATCGATTAAGTTCGACCTCCACTACGAGCTCTAGTATAAGCTAGTTATCGATTATTATCTAGTTCAAGTACGTCTGCATCGGTTAAGTTCGACCTCCACTGCTCGAATTAGATTAAGATCAAGTTATCGGCTCTACCTAAGGGTGGCGTCCTTCTGGTAGATTCATTAAGTTACCGATCTTGCTGATGTTCTTATTGTTATTAGTTTTCAGCAACATCAACCTGCCCGATCGAGATCGATCTAGATCGGCCTCACATCTTTTTAATCCCTCATTTATCTTGTTACATTGCAATGGTTCTTACTTCAAACGACGAGTTACGTTTTATCGGTTGTTCTACTTCGATCTTGATCGTGCATAGTACGTGGTCTAGGCATGTCTGATCTTGAGAAGGTTTACTAGCTAGTTGAATCTGGTCTGTAGCCTACTATCACGGCTGCATCGATCCGGTCGACCTCCACTGTTAGTGCTCTAGATCGGAGGATGCTAGCTGGTAGGTTTGCTTTCGACCAGGCATGACCCTAGCTGTTTGCTATGCCTGCATCGGCTAAATAGTCGATCGTCCGTATTTTAACGTTCATAGTGTGTTTTCAGGATCCTATTAAATATGAGTAGATCTGTTTTCTTTAAAGATTGGATCTGTTATCCTTATTATGGCTGCCATCAATCCGGTCGAACCCCACTGTTAAGGATGATAGGTTAGATTTGAGGAGTCAATAGGTCTGCTCGTGTTGAATAGTCAATTGTTCACATGCTATGATCCTTTTTCTATCCGAATCGGCTATTTTAGCCGATTCGTCTGCGCTTTCACAGATATGACATGCTCTCATGAACCTGTTGAAGTATGGTCGATTCTATGAATTTTTTGGATTTAGTTTGTTGTTATCATCATAGCTGCATCGATCCGGTCGAACCTCACTTTTGATGGTAATGGATTAGGCTATCTGAATGAAACAGTCGATTGTGTGCGTGGCATATCCTTTTTCTTACTAAATTCATTTGCTCTACATTATGTATTGATCGAATCTGATTTAGCCAGTGATGTATCTCTGACACATACATGTTAATAGCTCAAGGGAGAGAATCATTAAAATTGGGTACATCGCAATTGTCATTATAAAAATCAATCACAACCCACGAGTGTTATAGTTCTTAACAGCCGATTTTCTTCTCGTATCGGTTATTTGATCGATTTTCCTGTCTCGTTGTTAGCCCACCGGATCACCGAGCACTCACCAGCGTTGCCGACCATGACTAACATCGTCCGACCACATACCATGACTAGAGGTAGAATAACGATAGTTCGTGGTCGGCATCACTAGTGCGTGCTCGGCAACATTAGTGAGTGGTCGGATATCTCCGTGATCCAGTGGGCTAACATTGGCTCTCCAAAAGCGGCACACTTGGAATTGTCTGGGCAAAAACCGGCATGTTCCACCTTAAATTACTGATAAACTTTCTCTCCCTATCAATTGCAGGTCAAACTGACTGGCATGCCTCGGGAGGAATTCGCAGGGTCGACTGGTCCTGCGTTGAAGCCAAGCGGATCTCCAGTCTTGCTCCATCAAGCAGATCCTTCTGACTTGCTGTGTGCCTCGGCGCATCGACACGTTTTTACGCCGACAACACCGTAGGGTAGCAGCCACCTACAGCCGAAGAAGAGGGAGGACGAAGAATGGAGGAGAAGAAAGGATAGGAAGAAGCAAGCTCCTCCTTACATTATAGGTTGCATCGACTGTCTACTCGCCGAGGGAACAAGAGGAGCAAACCGTATCCTTGGCAGTCGTAGTACACACCCAGCGTCCTAGGCCACCCAGGCATTGTAACAGAAACAACCAATTATACGAAATTAAGTAAGAAAATCATCCGCCAGAGCAGACGATTTAGCAAACTTAAGCCCGTATAACCCGGTAGTCCGTGAAATCACGAAGGATTTCAAACCAACTTCCATTCCAGCCAAGATCGTAATAAGTTTAGCGGTCACCGTCACATATTACATAAAAGTTCGCAATCTCAGATACATCAGAGTTTCAACATATTTATTACAAAACAAGTTCGAATAAAAGTAGCGGAAGCCATTTGTTCAAACCACACACACACTCACGCGGAGTTCAAATATAGTGCCAGCGAATGATCATCTCCAACAAAAGCATCAGACGAGACGTAAGGAATGACCATGCCCATGGTCCTAAGCATCACCCATCGCAGGATAAAGGCAGTTGATACAGTAGCCGTAATACATCTGCCCATCTGCAACAAGTGGGAATAAAACCATGAGTACGAGAAGGTACTCAGCTAGACTTACCCGACATAACCGAAAATAAATGACACCAAGGATTATGAAGGGCTTTATAGTAGGGTAGCTGACTCATTTGCAAAAGAAGCATTTTTTTGCACTTCAAGAACCTTCCTAAAAGCATTATTGTCAATTTAATTATTATTAACCTGTCGACTAGATTTGCACCTATACTAGAGCAAACATGATTAAGCAAATCATGATAACCAATGATCATTAAACAACTTCCATAATGTCATATTCATTATAACTGTCCAAGTGTTCCATAAACATTTACTACGATGAAGTAACTCAAGTCAAGTGCTCACTATCCAGGAGCGATGGCGATTCGAATCGATTCCTAACCAGCTGGTGATTTATTCCTTACACAAACCTCACTCACCCGCTAAAGTGAGATATTGATCACCGAGTCAACTATCCAGGTATCTCGAGTTTGCCAGGAATCACATGTACCCGGGGGCCGACCAACTACACTTTGGTCTTATCATCCCGCCCGTGTCCTACCACACACTCCGCAGACACGGTCGCGGCTGGGGCAATCTACTCGGCCCGAATAATCTCCCAGCTTCGCGGTCGGAAGGTACTTTATCCGGCCAGCTAAATGTAAGGCATGCGTTCAACATGACTCGAGGCCCAACAACGGTCGGTCCTTAATCGACATAGACGGAAACACTACAGTCCAAAACTCTGCAAGTCTCCGTCCGGTCTCAACTTCATTTAACACTTAGTTATACCATGACTTCATAGTCATCCAAGAAGATCCAGGTAACCACCTATAGCTCGCAGGTGACAGAAAATCACCCGTCTTCTACCGGTCTAAACCAGCTAAGCATTGACTCGACTGCGGATACCCGGGTAATAAGGATATAGTATAACAAAGGTAGACAAGGTATAGTGCAGCAACGGTTGCAAATAACTCCTGAATGTAATGCATCAATTAAAGTAAAGCATTTAATTAAATAATTGCAAACCGGGACATGAGATGCCCTATAGATGGCATCGCCTCCACAGATGGAAGACCCATACATGAGATGCCTTTGTAAAACATGCGTAGAACATGTAATTACTCCAGCATCATATAAGCATTCACCCTAGATCAGCGATGTATCCGATCATGCTCTCACAACTCACACTTACCGAGGCGTAGAGGCAATTGATCCATACATTACCACTCAAACAAGTGGCACTCATACAATAGCACGCCGTATGAGCGACGAAATAGAAATATGATGCAAAAACCCCAGTCAGTACTTAATTAAGCCACCTAAAGTCCTTAACTGGGCATAAAGGATATGACCACTGGCACACTTTATAGTTTGGAAATCACGTTTTTCAAATGCCTTTTTGTTTTAAATACACTTGTGAAACGATAACACGCTAAACCATGCTCGATGCCATGTGAACCGACCAATTATACGAAATTAAGTAAGAAAATCATCCGCCAGAAGCGCATTTATTTAGCAAACTTAAGCCCGTATAACCCGGTAGTCCGTGAAATCACGAAGGATTTCAAACCAACTTCCATTCCAGCTAAGATCGTAATAAGTTTAGCGGTCACCATCACATATTACATAAAAGTTCGCAATCTCAGATACATCAGAGTTTCAACATATTTATTACAAAACAAGTTCGAATAAAAGTAGCGGAAGCCATTTGTTCAAACCACACACACACTCACGCGGAGTTCAAATATAGTGTCAGCGAATGATCATCTCCAACAAAAGCATCAGACAAGACGTAAGGAATGACCATGCCCAATTAAAGTAAAGCATTTAATTAAATAATTGCAAACCGTTGCAAACAACTCCTAAATGTAATGCATCAATTAAAGTAAAGCATTTAATTAAATAATTGCAAACCGGGAGAAAAATGCTCCGGGGCTTGCCTCTCTCGAAGGAGCTCGGACGGTGATCGGGGCACTCCGGAAGTTTCTCAACGTCCTCCTCGTCGGCTTCAGGCACTTCCTGCGGCTGCACCTCGAACTGCTCCTCGGGCTCCTCGGGTATGACGACTGGGTTCTCGGTTTGCGATCCTGTATGATGCAATGTGCGTAAGTGCTTATGCAATCGGTGCATCGAATGAGATGAATACAATGGATATGTTTAAATGCAAGGTAGTCAACATCATCCAAGAACATATACTACGAGCACACGTCATCTACTGCATTCTCTTCTACTACTAATATGTTAAGTCAACACATCTTATTGAATGCTTCAAAGACACACCAAAGCTTCACTAATTTCTTCATCCCACAAAAAGCAACACTTAATTAAACCCTAATTAATAATAGGTTTGAATAGCAATATCTATTTTTATTGCTTAGAAAAATCTTAGAAAATTACTACAGCATAGTACTACCCTAAGTAGTTTACTATCAGATTTTCATGGTATTTGAACGAGTGGATTAGCCTACACAAAAATAACAAGCTATGGCATGATTATGAACATGAAAATACTTTGTACTATGAAAAGTGTCAAATAACAGAGTTAGTATTTTTCCTATGTTCTTCATAGCATACAACTACTGTACAAAATTTATCACATGCATATTTTATACAAAGTTTGCTCTCTAGCTAAAATAATAAAAATCAGCCATTAAAGGTACTTGAACTACACCTCAAAATTTTCCCACAGCACATGCATGGAACATATTTTTCCTAGGAAGTACATTACATAAGAAGATTAACAAACTTAAAATCATATTTTTCTGAAGCCTATAGATTTTTCTACATATTTTTCAATTTATCAGCAATATACATGATTAAATAAAGTTCTACAGAAAAGTATCTCAAAAATGACATGCAATAATTTTCCCAAGTAGATCTGATGATAAGGAACCTAGACAAATTTATTTCAACAGATTTGGAGCAACTTTGAGTATCCAAACATTTTTCAAACCCTTTCTATTTTCAAATAATAAAGAAAAAATGGAAAACAAATCATTCAATCAACTCTTTGGCCACCATTGAAGCACTCAATACTTCGCCACATTTTGCCGCTGCGGCCCGAAGCGAATGGAAAGGGGAGACGGCCCGGCAGTCGATGTCGACCCATCGCCTTCTACCGCTTTACGGTGGTGAGGCCACGTCGGCGCTCTGACGTCATGGCGGCCAGCTGCTGCTCGGCCACGAGGCGGCGACCATTGCCGCCGCCGTGATGTAGCGAGTTAGCGATAGTATGAGGTTCGCGAGAAGATGGCAAAGGCGGGAAGGTAGCTAAGCGGGGTTGGAGAAGAGGAGGAAGGTGCCTTCCATGGCGGCGAGAAAGCACGCAAGCGCCATGGCCGACGGTGGCGGTCGCGAGACATCACTACTGAGCTCAAGAAAGCGGCACAGCGTGAGCACGATGTGCCGGGAGAGCGAGGCGGAGCTGCAGTGCACGAATGTCTGCCCGAGGTGGAGGAGGCGCGGTGATTTTCCGGCCGTGCGGTGCGGTGCGACGAGAGCGAGTGGAGTCGCTTGGCGCCGGGCGGAGGAAAGGCGGCATGGAGTGAGCGATGAGCGCGCGACCGGCTTTGGCGAGGAGTAGGCGGGTTGGCGCGGCTGGCAAGAAGTCGGCCAGACAGCTCGGCGGCGTCGACGCGACGGCATCATGAATGGCGGGCGAAGCTCTGTGCCGCTGTCGGGCGCGAGAGCAGTAGCAGTAATGCTGGGGGCTGGCTGAGGCGAAGGGCAAGGGCGGTGAGGTCGGCTGGGCCAACCAGCTGGACCGTGGCGAAGCGGTAATGACCCTCGAAGGAGAAAAAGCCCTTTTCCATTTATAGTTTCAAGAAATTTTTAAATGCCAGCTTTCAAATATCATTTTGAGCAAAAAATGACATCTTTTGAAAATGTACCAAAAATGAAAGTTGATTAGAATTTAATTCTCTACAACTTTGCTTTTATGACCAAAGCCAAATTCTTTCTAGATTTTGAATTGTAACATCAAAGTGCATGTTTAACTCAAAACCCTAATTTTTGGGAAATTACTTTTGGAAGCAAAATTTTGAATTAATTTGAATGCAAACCTTGCTCCAAAATTTAACTAAATAATCCTAGATGATTTACAATAGTAGCCAAACATGTTTTACTAACCTAGCAAGCAAAATCGTGGCAAAACAATTCAAACAAGGTATGCAACACTCAAGTTTCACAACATGTTTCATATGTTTCAAGCAAAGTTTTCAATTGTTATTTACATGATTAGGCATGTATGATTAGGATGCTTGATGATGCATGATAGGTATGATTTGCGATTGCCTAAATGCGTAGCATAACACCGGGGTGTTACAAATTTCTTTATATAAAAATCTCGTCCCGAGATTTGGGTTCTGAACCATTTGTTATAAAAATCTTCATAAGCTTTTTGTAGATACTCTCCTATTTCCAAGTTGCATCTCCCTCATCATGATGATCCCACTGTATCTTGTATGTTTTCACCACACTGTTCCGAGTAGCACGTTCCTTAGTGTCTAACACCCGGACTGGTTGCTCACGATACACCAAATCTGATTTGAGTTGGATACCTCGAGGTTCTATTTTTTCCTCCGGAACACGCAAACATTTCTTGAGATGTGATACATGAAAAACTGGGAAAACGGTACTCATTGTCTCAGGTAACTCTAACTTGTAGGCTACCGGACCTCTTTGTTCTAGGATCTTGTATGGTCCTACGAATCTCGCGGCAAGCTTTCTTCAAACTCTGAACCTTTTCTTCTTCATTGGCGTGACTTTCAGATAAACATAGTCACCAACTTCAAACACAAGGGGTCTCCTTCTTCTATCTGCATAACTTTTCTGATGTGATTGGGCCGCTTTCATATTCTGCTGAATAATATGAACTTTCTTCTCGGCTTCTTCTACAAAGTCAATGCCATAATACCTTCTATCTCCAGGCTCGACCCAATTCAATGGTGTTCTACATTTTCTGCCATATAAAGCTTCGAAGGGAGCCATCTTGATGCTTTCTTGATAACTATTATTATACTGAAAACTCATTAATGGTAACCATGACTCCCATGATCCCTTAGAAGACAATACATGGCTCTTAACATATCCTCCAAAACAAAGCATTCACTGCGTTCGATCGACCATCCATCTCGAGGATGATAAGCGGTACTGCGAATCAAACTAGTTCCTAAGCCTTTGTGTAAATGTTCCCAAAAGTGAGCCATGAACTGTGAGCCTCTATCAGATACTATGGTCTTTGGTATACCATGCAACCTCACAATTTCTGCGATATACTTCTCGGCATATTGAGGTGGTCCTGTTTTGACATGCAAAAAATGAGCGGTCTTGGTAAGACGGTCCATAATTACCCAAATCGAATCATGTCCTTTTTGAGTAGGGAGCAAACCCGTGATAAAATCCATACTTATATCGTCCCACTTCCAACCAGGGACTGATAAGGGTTGCAACATACCGACAGGTTTCATGTGGATGGCTTTCACTCAACAACATGTGTCACATCTGACAACATATGCTGTAATTTCTTTCTTCATTTTGGTCCACCAATAACGAGATCTTAGTTCTTGATACATCTTACTACTTCCGGGATGGATAGATAGCTTAGAAAGGTGAGCTTCATCCATGAGTTTATTCCTAAGCTCTCGATCCTTGGGAACCACAAGACGGTCGTCAAACCACAACACACCCTGTTCATCCACTTTAAAGTGTTGAGATGACTTTTCTTTGATTTTCTCTTTGATGTGGAATATTCCCTTGTCGGTTTTCTGGCCTTCTATTATCTTACTCTCCAAAGAGCAACTAATCTGAATACTATGTAACACAGCAGGATGCATCAGATCGAACCCATCTTCAAGTAATGGCTGCACATTCAAGTAATGTGACTTTCTGCTCAAAGCATCTGCCACTACATTGGCTTTTCTAGGATGATATTGCACATTCAAGTTGTAATCCTTGATCAATTCCAACCATCTGCGCTGTCTCATGTTTAACTCTGGTTGGGTAAAGATATACTTAAGACTCTTATGATCCGTGAAAATATTACACACATTACCAAGTAGATAATGTCTCCAAATTTTTAGGGCGTGCACAACTGCAGCAAGTTCAAGATCATGTGTTGGATAGTTGACCTCGTGCTTCCTCAATTGATGTGATGCATAAGCAATGACTCTCCTTTCTTGCATAAGAACACAGCCTAATCCAGTTTTCGATGCGTCGCAAAACACATCAAATGGTTTCTCGATATCTGGTTGTGCTAGAACAGAGCGATGGTCAACAGCTTCCATAAAGTGTGGAAAAGGCGCTTCACACTCCTCTGTCCACACAAACTTGTGATCCTTCATGGAGACTCATCATCGGTTTGGCAATCTTCGAGAAATCTGGTATAAAGCGACGGTAATAACCGGCTAGTCCTAAGAAACTTCTAATCTCAGAAACTGTGGTCGGTGCTTTCCAATTCATAACTTCTTGCACCTTACTTGGATCGACTGAAACTCCATTTTCTGACAGAATGTGACCAAGGAAAGGAACTTCCTTCAACCAGAATTCGCATTTGCTAAACTTAGCATACAGTTGATGATCCCTAAGTCTTGTCAAGACAGTTCTCAGATGCTCTTCATGATCTTTCTCGTTCTCGGAGTACACCAGAATGTCATCGATGAACACTACCACAAACTTATCCAATTCTAGCATGAAAACTGTATTCATCAAAAACATAAAGTATGCAGGAGCATTCGTCAAGCCAAAGGACATGACAAGATACTCATACAACCCGTATCTGGTGGAAAATGCAGTTTTTGGTATATCCTGTGGCCTAATCTTGATTTGATGATAACCGAATCTCAAATCTATTTTTGAGAACACCTTGGCCTTGGCTAACTGGTCGAACAGAACATCAATATGAGGCAAGGGATACTTATTCTTTATGGTTACAACGTTGAGTGGCCTGTAATCTACGCACATTCTCAACGTGCCCTCTTTCTTCTTCTTCACAAACAAGGCGGGACATCCCCATTCAGACTTGCTTGGCCGTATAAACCCTTTTTTTGATAAATCTTCTAACTGCTTCTTCAGCTCAGCTAGTTCATCTGGAGGCATCCGATAGGGTCTCCTTAAAATCGGAGCTGTTCCGGGGACTAACTCAATTCCAAACTCAATCTCCCTATCCGGCAGAAGACCAGGTAGCTCATCCGGGAATACATCTGGAAATTCACACACTACCGGAATCTGATGAATAGGAATGACTGCCGTAGCACATGTAACACTTATAAGGTCTGTTCTCCGAGGCAATGGTACTTGGAAAGTACCCTCACCCAGGGGATCCTTAAGGGTAAGTACTCGACTTCCAGTATCTATGACTGCTCCCCAATCCTTCATCCAATTCAGCCCTATAATGACATCCAAAACTAATCCAGGCATAACTATTAAGTTTACTCGGAACTTCCTGCTACCTAATTCAAGGATTGCCCCTCGAACCATCCGGTTGGTCAAAACATCAGCCCCTGCTGAACTTATACGGTACCTATAACCCAATTCTATGCATAGTTGTCCATGTTTCTGTGCAAATGCTTGACTCATAAAAGAATGCGATGATCCAGAATCAAATAGAACAACTGCAGGGTTTTCGTTGACAGGAAACTTACCAGCAGTGACGGGCTCTCCCTCAGGAATTTCATCCACAGTTGTACTATGCACTCTAGCATTATAAGTCTGCTGCTTCTTCTTGGGCGGATACGGACAAAACCTCGAGAAATGGCCGGGTTGATCACAGTTATAGCAGGGTCCCCTCACCGTCCCGGCAGATCCCACAGTTCCCTTAGAACTGCCTTGTACCGCAGTTGTGGCTACCTTGTTGGGCTGTACTGCCATCTTGTAAGGCTTCTGGGGTCCACAGAAATTCTGACTTCTCTGTTGAGGTGGCCTGAACCTAGCGTCGAGTGCCGATGGGCGACAAGGAGGACGACCTCCCATAGGTGCTCTAGCTTGGGAAGGACCACCATCAAGTGCTCTCTTGCGTGTCTTGGCTGCGGTGCTGGCGTTGTTATTCTTCTCCTGCTTCAGACAGTCGCTGATGAAGTCATTGAATCTGACGCGGTTGTTGGTACCAACATGCTTCATCATTTTTGGATTGAGTCCCCTCTTGAAACTGGCTATTCTTTTAGCATCTGTGTCAACCATGTCGGGAGCATAGCAACACAAGTTGTTGAAGGCATGCAGGTATTGCGTCATGGTTTTGGTGCCCTGGTTCAACGCCAGAAACTCTCCCAACTTCATCTCGGTCAACCCGGGTGAGATATAGACTCCACGGAAGGCCTCAGCAAACTCTCTCCAAGAAATCTGAGCATTTGGAGGGAAGGTGGTGCGATGGTGCTTCCACCACATTCCCGCTGGTCCTTGCAACTGAAGTGCAGCATACTCCGTTTTCAACACCTCAGTCGTCCTCAACACACGGAATTTATCTTCCATCGTGTTGATCCATTCCTCAGCATCGAGTGGCTCTGTTGCTTCCTTGAATACTGGCGGCCTGGTGTCCATGAAATCTTTGAAGCTGCTATATTGGTTCACTCCCATGTCACCACCTTGATTGTTACCACGTTGAACGTTGTTGGCGATGGTGCGCAGAAAATCCTCCATATTCTTCTAGGATTGTTCCGCGTTGCGCTGACTCCCGAGCAGCTGTGCGAGGAACATCTCGGGGGTAAACGGGGGAGGAGGTGGCAAATGTGATTCATGGGGAGGTTCATTGTTGTTGCCGTGGTTTCCACCACCACCACCACCGGTCCCCGCACCGTTAGCACCGGTCTCAGCGGCCTCATACGTGGTTTCGGCGAGTGTTTGTCATCTGCATATTTCAGCAACAAGTAATGATTGAGTGAAGCTGTAATAATTGTGAGTGAAGGAAAAATTATGCCGTACTGAATTTACTGGAGAGAATAAATTCATACAATAAAACAGAGGCACAACAATCGCATCCCAATTAAAACAACATCACTGAATCAAATTACTTCAACGGCAAACATCGCGTCCATACAACCAATTTGCCAGCATACATACACTGGACTTTTATGCGTTCAGATATCGCATTCGAAAAATCAAGTTCCAACCACATGCCAAGTCTCATACGTTCGAAGCAACATACAATAGGTTACATGCCAACAATAGAAAGGTCATCGCGACAGGACCTAGATACTAGCGCAAGGCAACTAGCCTACTCCTCGGGGCCATCGTCGGGATCGGAGACGTCACCATCGCCCCCAGGTGAAACTACAGGCTCGTCCTCGTTGTCGTCATCGATATCCATGCCAGTGGCGTCTGGTGGAGCATATGGGCCAACCCCATTGTAGAGCGCATGAAACTCCTCGTGCAGGTTGCCGTTGTATTCCTCTAGCTCATCGACCCTCTACAACAGAAGGTCCCTCTCATCCCAGGCTTCATTCCTTTCCTGAACCAACTGTCCTATCATGCGGTCTGCATTGTTGTTGGCTTGAGTCAACGTATGCACCCGCTGCATAGCTCTATCACCTCTCTCAACCGCCTGATCTCGCTGTAAGTTCATATCAGCCAACTGCTCCTACAAGCTAGCTATAGCACGTGCCTGTCTCTTCTTTTGCTTTCTCCTCTTGAGCTTATCCTCACCACGCAAACCAGTCAAAGTCCAGTAGGTACTCTCGAGACCCTCATATGCTCTGATGGCGGCGAACATAGCACTCATTGCCTGGTTGTCGCTAGCCTGTCCTTCAGCTGGACCTCTGACCAATGTACTTCCCTAAGGCTGAACCCAAATGGCATCACGAGGATCATCCCTAGGAAAAGTGCCAGCTAGAGCTGCTGCAAGCTCACTGGGAAATCTGCTCATAATATCCCTAATGACACGGAAGGCTGCTCCCTCTACACCCTCAGCAGGAGTGCAACCCTCAAACTCCAAGTGCCAACCATCCCAATCTAGAGCATCACCGAGAGCAGGAACCGTGATTTCTACCACTGCAAGTCCATCCTGTGCCAACTGGCTCTCATTCCAAGAGTACATCGGTTCTTGACCCTCTGGGTACCCCACATCATGGAGCACTCTCCAAAGCAAGGTTGGCATGCCAAACTCGCTCAAGAAGGTGTCCGTGGTGCGGTGCTCCCTCAGGGCCAACGGACGTCGAGGTGCTCTTCCTCCGGTGGACTTACGGGCGGTCTGCTTCGTGCGGGCCATCTGTAGCAAAAGTTCTTTTATTACCTCGGGGAAATATATCTTAGGTGATACAACTTTTATCAAAATGAGATAATCAATTTATAAGGGGAGGAATACATGACATGAATGAAATGCACAAGTAACATGATGTATGTACGTGCCGTACGTTCTCACAAACTTAGGAAATAAATAATTTCAACGACGAATTCGGTGGCATACAAACGATCTCTCAAATACGTAGCTAATACGTTCTACACGATAGCGTTGTTATGTACCTGCAGAAGATTCATTTCAGCCCAATTCCCAATGAATGCATAAAAGCAGTAAAATTTTATCTACACGCTCTACACGAATCCCCAGATACGTGTATAACGATAGTAACTACCCGAACCATCGTCCTATAGATGGCATCGCCTCCACAGATGGAAGACCCATACATGAGATGCCTTTGTAAAACATGCGTAGAACATGTAATTACTCCAGCATCATATAAGCATTCACCCTAGATCAGCGATGTATCCGATCATGCTCTCACAACTCACACTTACCGAGGCGTAGAGGCAATTGATCCATACATTACCACTCAAACAAGTGGCACTCATACAATATACACGCCGTATGAGCTGAAAATAGAAATATGATGCAAAACCCCGGTCGATTGACTTAATTAAGCCACCTAAAGTCCTTAATCGGGCATAAAGGATATGACCAACGGCACACTTTATAGTTTGGAAATCACGTTTTCAAATGCCTTTTTGTTTTAAATACACTTGTGAAAAGAAACACGCTAAACCATGCTCGATGCCACCGTAATGTGAATCCGACCAATTATACGAAATTAAGTAAGAAAATCATCCGCCAGAAGCGCATTTATTTAGCAAACTTAAGCCCGTATAACCCGGTAGTCCGTGAAATCACGAAGGATTTCAAACCAACTTCCATTCCAAATAAGATCGTAATAAGTTTAGCGGTCACCATCACATATTACATAAAAAGTTCGCAATCTCGGATACATCAGAGTTTCAACATATTTATTACAAAACAAGTTCGAATAAAAGTAGCGGAAGCCATTTGTTCAAACCACACACACACTCACGCGGAGTTCAAATATAGTGTCAGCGAATGATCATCTCCAACAAAAGCATCAGACAAGACGTAAGGAATGACCATGCCCAATTAAAGTAAAGCATTTAATTAAATAATTGCAAACCGTTGCAAACAACTCCTGAATGTAATGCATCAATTAAAGTAAAGCATTTAATTAAATAATTGCAAACCGGGAGGAAAAATGCTCCGGGGCTTGCCTCTCTCGAAGGAGCTCGGACGGTGATCGGGGCACTTCGGAAGTTCCTCAACGTCCTCCTCGTCGGCTTCAGGCACTTCCTGCGGCTGCACCTCGAACTGCTCCTCGGGCTCCTCGGGTATGACGACTGGGTTCTCGGTTTGCGATCCTGTATGATGCAATGGGCGTAAGTGCTTATGCAATCGGTGCATCGAATGAGATGAATACAATGGATATGTTTAAATGCAAGGTAGTCAACATCATCCAAGAACATATACTACAAGCACACGTCATCTACTGCATTCTCTTCTACTACTAATATGTTAAGTCAACACATCTTATTGAATGCTTCAAAGATACACCAAAGCTTCACTAATTTCTTCATCCCACAAAAAGCAACACTTAATTAAACCCTAATTAATAATAGGTTTAAATAGCAATATCTATTTTTATTGCTTAGAAAAATCTTAGAAAATTACTACAGCATAGTACTACCCTAAGTAGTTTACTATCAGATTTTCATGGTATTTGAGCAAGTGGATTAGCCTACACAAAAATAACAAGCTATGGCATGATTATGAACATGAAAATACTTTGTACTGTGAAAAGTGTCAAATAACAGAGTTAATATTTTTCCTATGTTCTTCATAGCATACAACTACTGTACAAAATTTATCACATGCATGTTTTACACAAAGTTTGCTCTCTAGCTAAAATAACAAAAATCAGCCATTAAAGGTATTTGAACTACACCTCAAAAATTTTCCCACAGCACATGCATGGAACATATTTTTCCTAGAAAGTACATTACATAAGAAGATTAACAAACTTAAAATCATATTTTTCTGAAGCCTATAGATTTTTCTACATATTTTTCAAGTTATCAGCAATATACATGATTAAATAAAGTTCTACAGAAAAGTATCTCAAAAATGACATGCAATAATTTTTCCAAGTAGATCTGATGATAAGGAACCTAGACAAATTTATTTCAACAGATTTGGAGCAACTTTAAGTATCCAAACATTTTTCAAACCCTTTCTATTTTCAAATAATAAAGAAAAAATGGAAAACAAATCATTCAATCACATCTTTGGCCCACCATTTGAAGCACTCTCGCCCATCGCCACATTTGGCACGCGTGGCCCGAGCGAATGGAAAGGGGGAGACGGCCTGCAGGCTGTCGCCCATGGCCTTTCGGCCGGCTTCACCGAGGACGAGGCCACGTCGGCGTTACGCGACGTCACGTCATGTCAAGCGCAAGACGGCGACCACCATCACAGTCGGCAGCGACCATTGCCGGCCGTGACATGGCGAGTTAGCAGTAGCATGAGGTTCGCGAGAAGATGGCGAAGGCGGGAAGGTAGCTAGGCAGGGTTGGAGAAGAGGAGGAAGGTGCCTTCCATGGCGGCCGAGCACGGTGGCGCCATGGCCGACGGTGGCGAGGTGCGAGACGTCACTACTGAAAGCTCAAAGAAGCGTACAGCGCGCGAGCACGACGTGCGTGCGGAGAGCGAGGCGGAGCTGCGGGTGCACGAATGCTGGCCGAGGTGGAGGAGGCGCAGGCGATGGATTTCGCCGGCGGTGCGGTGGTGGCGCGGCGAGAGGCGAGTGAGTCGCTTAAGCGCCAAGTGAGAGGAAAGGCAGCGCCAGAGTGAGCGAAGCCGCGCACCGCTTTCAGCAGGAGTAGGCGGGCGCGCGCTGGGCGCGGGCGTGGTCGGCGCGGCATGCAAGCGGCGTCGGACGGCGCATAGCCGCCACGCCAAGCGGCGAGCTCTGCTCATGGCGAACGCAGCACAAGCGTGTCAATGAGCGGTCGGGCGAGGAGGCGCCAGCGCCAGGCAATGGGCTGGGCTGAGGCGAGGCGAGGCGCTGGGCGGCGGGAGGCTGGTCTGGGCCGGCTTCGACCGGGCTGGGCGGAAGCGGCGTCTGCCAAGGAGAAAAAAAGCTCTTTTCCATTTATAGTTTCAAGAAATTTTTAAATGCCAGCTTTCAAATATCATTTTGAGCAAGAAAATGACATCTTTTGAAAATGTACCAAAAATAAAAGTTGATTAGAATTTAATTCTCTACAACTTTGCTTTTATGACCAAAGCCAAATTCTTTCTAGATTTTGAATTGTAACATCAAAGTCCATGTTTAACTCAAAACCCTAATTTTTGGGAAATTACTTTTGGAAGCAAAATTTTGAATTAATTTGAATACAAACCTTGCTCCAAAAATTTAACTAAATAATCCTAGATGATTTACAATAGTAGCCAAACATGTTTTACTAACCTAGCAAGCAAAATCAGGGCAAAACAATTCAAACAAAGGTATTCATCATTCAGGTTTCACAACATGTTTCATATGTTTTGAAGCAGTGTTTCAATTGTTATTTACATGATTAGGTATGTATGATTAGGATGCTTGATGATGCATGATAGGTATGATTTACAGTGCCTAAATGCAGGCATAACACCGAGGTGTTACAGGCATCAGCGACCAGGGGTACGCCCCGGCCGAACGTGACGTGACACAACTTTTTGACCCGGCTTCGCGCAGGACCAAACGCGCAACGAGCTAGGAAACGTCGCACCAGTGGATCACTGGCAGCCTGTTCGTTTGGCTGAGTTTGTTCGTTGCTGGTTCGTGAAGAAGTATTATTGGCTGGTTTAGTGTAAAAGAAAAATATTGTTCCGACTAAAAATTTATCATCATTTATGATAAACACAAGCCAACCGAACAAGACTCCTACGCTTTCCACGGGATAAAACCGGTACCAGCAGTCCAGCACTAACGATCTGCCCTGCTTTCTTCGACATCACAACACAGCCACAGCTGCCACGCCAAGTCGCAGGAACAGCCTCAAAAGCCTTCTAGAATTCCAGAAGCACATGCTCTGAATTCCAAGCCCAGGCCGGGATCCCGTGTCCTCGGTCGTCGTCGCATCTGCACCGGTGATTTCACGATGAGTGCGGCCGCTCTGCGTCTTTACTCGTAAGCACGAATTAGTTCCTCTCTTTTTCTTTTGGCATGTCATCAGTCATCGCTATCTGACAAATGGCAGCAGCACTAAACTTGTTCAAGTTCAGCTTGTTCGTTTGGCTGTGGCTTGTCGTAAACAATCGTAAATTTTCAGCCGGAATAGTATTTTTCTCTCACACAAATCAGCCAGCAGTACTTCTTCACGAACCAGCAACGATACGAACCAGCCAACCGAACAGGCTAAATGTTGAACTCGCGTCGTCACTGTTCTTGCATTTAGTATGAGATGTTGCCCATGTTGGTGTGTGTATGGCTTTCTAGAAGCTAGCTATTAGCTGATGATCCAGGATATTTTTTATTATTAGAAGAATCAATTACCGTGACAGGAGGAGGAAATATTCTTAATTTTTTGTAAGGTGAAGTGAGTCGGGTATATGTAGCTTTCATCAGTAGAAACGTGATACTGATTATCTGAACACCATGAATCAAAAGCTAGCTATAGAAACGGCGGAAATGTAAAAAAAAAAAAAAAAACTAGGCTGGCTAGGCTGGTGAGGAAATTACCTGGCTTCTAGAAAATATACTAACAAAGGTCTACTTAAAGCCATTCTAGAAGGTCAGATAGGAAAATATCTGGTGCCGTATTATACTAGTTGCGCGCTGGTAAAATTTCTAAACCGGTGAATTCAAAAAAAAAAAATCTAAACCGGATTATTGGAGGTCTGTCCACTATCTTCAACAATGAAATGCATCCACGTGTGCACATGTACTAGTACTTTTAATAAAGGCACCAAGAAATATGTTGGCGCCCGTGCTACTCTCAGTCGTGGCAAATAAAAGTTTGCCTATAGCATTGACCAGATCAATATATACTAGTCAGCTTGGCGCAACTGATTAATTAATTACCTGTACTTTTCATGGTCTATGCTATGCATAAGCAGCGGGCACCCCCTTGTCGCTGATGACTTAGCCGGCCGGAAGCGGACAGTCGACGAGGATTATCAAATACTCCCAATGTCCTTAAAAACAGGCAACTATGGTTGCGTGTTAGAAAAAATAGTTCACGTTTGACCAATTTTCTAGTGAATAGTATTTATATTTATAGCTCTAAATCAATTTATTATAAAAATATATTTCATAATTAATATAATGATATCTATTTGATATCATAAATATTAATATTTTTTTATTTATAATTGGTTAAATTTAAGATATTAAAACGTGATATTATGTTAGAATTGTATGTTTTTTTGGACGGAGGAAATGTTCCTGTGAAAAACACACTGCACGGAAACGCAAGAACTTTCCGCGCCAACCCAACGCTTATTGTTCTTGTGTCCTTCCGAAGACCGAGCTCAGTCCCCAATCCTCTACCGGCCGTCCCTTGTCAACGGTCAACGACGACGCCAGTGGAGGTCTCCCTCGATCGTACGTCGTGCTAGCTCATCGATCCTCGTGTCTCCAGACTTATTTGCGACGCACGCACTATATACACACGCGCGCGCGCGCGCACTTCTTGGCAAAAAGCAAGCAAGCACGCTGAGGCAGAGCCCGCGTGTCGTCGTGGCCAGGCCAGCCGCCAGCGCCTCCAACTAGCAATTCTGATCGTGTGGTAGAGCGATCGAGATGGCGGGGGCGGAGATCGCTCCGTCGGGGAGCCGGCGCAGCAGCTGGCTGTCCGCCGCGGTCGGCGACCTGGTGGACGACGACCCGTTCCGGCGGTCCCAGGCGAGCCGCGGCGACGACGGGGACGACGAGGAGAACTTGCGGTGGGCGGCGCTGGAGAAGCTGCCGACGTACGACCGCATGCGGCGGGGCATCATCCGCAGGGCGCTGGACGACACCAGTAAGAAGGTGACTGCGGACGAGGTGGACATCGCGAACCTGGACCCGCGCGCCGCACGGGAGCTCATGGAGCGCGTCTTCAAGGCCGTCGAGGACGACAACGAGCGCCTGATGCGCCGCTTCAGGGACCGACTCGACCTGTGAGTATATATATATATATATATATATATATATATATATATATATATATATATATATATATATATATATATATATATATATATATATATATATATATATATATATATATATATATATATATATATATATGTACTCGATCGTGTGTGCGTGTGTGCTTGCAGTTGCATGCATGTGAATGTTCCGCACGTTGTTGTTGCAGGGTTGGCATCGAGCTTCCCCAGATCGAGGTGCGGTACGAGCACCTGTCGGTGGAAGCGGACGTGTACGTGGGCGCGCGCGCGTTGCCCACGCTGCTCAACTCCGCCATCAACGTCGTCGAGGTATCGTAATTCGTACGCAGCCACCTGCTGATCGATCAGCTCAATACAATTAAGCACAGCAGCTAGCAGCTCCCTGGGTCTGGGCCTCTGTGGAACGTTATCTAGGTAGCACAACACGTACAGCTAGCTTATATGCTATGTTTGTTTGGCTCCTTGCCGGCCGGCCGGAGCTGTTAGATGTCTCGGTTAGAATCATCTCCATGGCTAGCTAGGCAGCAGGCACTGGCGGCCCAGGGCTCAAAGCAAGCACAAAAATGCACGACGACTAGCATGTGCATGCAGTTCCGCCGGACTCGTGTTGCTGCTCCGATCCGATCCTCTAGGTGGGTACGTAGTAGGTCCATCTGGTGACGTATGACGAAACGACGACGTACGACGTGCGACATGTCGACTAGCTTTTCAAATTATAAGACGTTTTGACTTTTCTAGATACGTAGTTTTTACTATGTACATAGGTATACACTATGTTTATATACATGCTAAAAACAATGTATCTGAAAAAAAAAATCAAAACGTCTTATAATTTAGAATGGATGGAATAGCACGGAGGACACTCCTATGTCCCCGTCTCCGATCCGACATGGACGCGGTGTGTGTTAAGTAACGGTCACGGTCGCGTGTTAGTCAAACACGTTTTTTTCAAGGTTGGATTTTCCGCACCCGACCCGAACGATCGATCAGATTTTTCGCGCTCTGTTCAGTCCATTGAGATCGACTGGTCTAACGACTAGCTTGGCGCCAAATTAATCCCGTCCGGTCGAACAAACCCAGCCGATGGAACGTCTCACCTCATCGTGCTCCGAGCGAGCCTTGACTTGACTGTGACATGCGGCTGGCGTATATATACAATTCAAATCCTTGACAGATCGATGCTTGTCCGTTCCTTGCCTTCTAGACGTCGTGGAATTCCCGTGCATTCCAAATCTCCGATCCGTTGTCCAAGCTTCAGTGGATAGTGGTAGTGACAAGCGGCGGTGGGCATATATGAGTACAATTATTCATTTCTCCCTTCTCGTCGTCGCACGCACGCACGCGTTCTCAATGGCATCTTTGACCATGCGGGATGTGTGCCGTAGCTTTGCCTTGGAAAAGCATCACCGTTGTCGCAGAGGTTTAGTCACATAATAGTCAGGATGTAGTACGATGCAAGTCTCATCCACCACCAACCAAACATACCCTAAAGATCCAAATGCATCTACACATTACCATCGTACAATCCTTCGTTAAAACCTATATGTTTAGGGGTCGGCCTCTGTATGCACAAAGTGTGATAAAATCCGTTGTGTTATCATCGTAGAATCCTTCTTTAAAAATGAGTTTATTTAGGAGTACAATTGATTGGCAGACATTATGCCCCGTTTGGCACAACTCAACTTCGTTAGCGAAACTATTTTTTAAAATAGCTTACGAGCAGCTTTTTCGGTGAAGCTAAACTGTTTTGGAAAAAACTGTTTGGCAAAACTGCTTCACCAATGACTGAGAGAAGGAAATGAGGGAGAGAGCCGTGAAAAGCTATTTTTTTCATCTTCACCTCTCTCCATTCCTTTGTGAGAGCATAATAAACCTTCACTCATAAAGCTGTTTAAAAAAGAGTATTTGGTAAAAAGAAACTCACAACAACTCCTCGTGATGGTGTTGGCGAAGATGTGGAAAACAGGCCTCGTATATAAGGATGGCAACGGGGCGGTTTCGGGTCGGATATCCGCGGGTTTCGGGTCTTGCGGGTTCGGGTTCAGGGATGATTTCTTACCCACGGTTTTCGGTTTCGGGTTTGGTTTTCCACCCGTGGATATCCAATGGATATCCGAAATAAATCATTTGGAATTAAAAATCATGTTTTATAATATGCTAATAATAACTTATTTACTTATATTATTACATTTATTCTAAGTTGACTCATGAAAATATTTATTATTTGTTGCCTCTTGTTTATACATGTGAATATGTGTATATATAGCATGCATATGTTTATAAAAAGTCCTTATTTCTCTTACTACGTTGCCATACAAAGCGGGTTTCGGATATCCATTCGGGTTTCGAGTATCCGCGGGTTCGGTTTTGGGGACGGATTATCACCCGAATCGGTGTTCGGTGCAGTTTTGGGTTTTGGTTTCGGGTTTCGGATTCGGGTGCACATAGACTCCACCCGATCCGAATCCGCCCCGTTGCCATCCTTACTCATGTATTAAGCCGAAATGTCATGGGTCGAGGTGGCCCGTTCCCGCGACAGCAAGCAAAGCCCTCACCGTTCGACCACCGGGCCTAAAATGGGCCACAGTCCCAACAAGGCCGGCCCAGAATGAACATTCCGCTGCCCCCACTCCGCCGCCGGTGCTACACTCGTCCTCGCGCTGGCCGCGCCTGCCGAGCTATGCGATGGGATCCTCTACCGGCCACCGGCGGGCGGCGACTACCCTCAACGGGGGCCACGGAGATGCCGCGGTCTCGCCACCGCCCCGGTCCTGTCCCCGGTACCCTCGCTTCCACACTCGTCCGGCATTAGTCCAACACGTCACCGCTCCCGCGCCGTTCCGTTCGGCTCGCCCGCGCTCTTGCCCTCGTTCCCCATCTTGTCCCGTGTGGGGGTATAGCCATGCCTGCGGACTCGCGTCATCACGCTCTCGATCCCTGATGTGCCGCTGGTTCATGCCTCGCTTTCTGTTACGTGCCACAGCTCGCCGTGGCTGAAATTCGGGTGTCCATGATGGTTTATCGCAGGGGCTCGTCAGCAAGTTCGTTTCGTCAAACAAGAGGACGCTTAAGATACTCAATGATGTCAGCGGGATCATCAAACCATCGAGGTACATTACAGATCCTCATAGCTCGCTCGCTTATGGAGCCTTCTAAATTAACTGTTGCTAGTTTAGATTGAGATATATGAATGCCAATATAAAAGACAAATAAAAAAGAATCCTAGGTGGGATCTAGCATGCATACTGGATCAAGTAAATCACAAGCTCTGCTTTTCTTTGTAAACCTTATACCTGCTACATGTATCTGAAGCGACTTCTTCTAGTAGTCATCGAAGTGGTTTACTGTTTCTGATAAAAAGATGAACATTATTGCTGTTTGTTTCAACTCCTCTCTTTTTTGGTATCAAACTACTATTTCAGGATGACACTTCTTCTGGGCCCTCCATCTTCTGGGAAAACCACACTTATGCGAGCTCTAACTGGGAAGCCTGCTAAGAATCTCAAGGTTGCATGTTTATTCATGTAGCATAATGTAGCTTCTTATGATTATGCATGCAGAGTATATGTCATATCACTCATTTGCTGCTACAGGTGTCTGGGAAAATCACGTACTGTGGCCATGAGTTTTCGGAGTTCTATCCTGAGAGGACTAGTGCATATGTCAGTCAGTATGATCTACACATTGGGGAGATGACTGTAAGAGAGACAATGGACTTCTCCAGAAGATGTCTAGGCATTGGCGCCAGATATGATATGTTGTCAGAATTAGCTAGACGGGAACGAAATGCTGGCATTAAGCCTGACCCCGAGATTGATGCTTTCATGAAGGCAACCGCAGTTGAAGGAAAGGAGACCAACCTTATAACAGATATTATTCTCAAGGTGTGTTCCCGTAACTTTTTAAGTTAAAATAACATTGTTTAAGCTTCCTGGCTTCAACTTGACCATTGTTTCTCTAACTATCTTTTATGAAGAAAATATTACGAAAGCACGTTTTCTTAATATATACCAACTTTTTCATAACAGAAAGTAGGCATATCACTGTGACAGTTACACATAAATTTAATCTTGATAGTTGCCCACGGTTTGTTCCATGATGATTGAGTTTATAAATGACCACAGGTTCTTGGGCTTGACATTTGTGCTGATATTATTGTTGGTGATGAGATGAAAAGAGGCATTTCTGGTGGCCAAAAGAAACGTGTGACAACTGGTATGCCTGCATCATGCCATTTTATCAATATAAATAAATGATTTTTAATTTCTCCGTGAAACTCTCAAATTATTCACTACGTGTATAATCATAACTACTACAGCCGTGAAATAGAGGATAGAGGGCCGTCCATGAAATGCAGCCTAACTATCAGTTATTTTCTGAAATTACAGAGTTTATGTTTATTGCTCTTTTTTCTAGTAGCAGACCTAGGTACCCTTTGGGGTCTAGTTACAAACACAGAGCCCCATGGACTCTAATTTGTCACATATTTTAATTGATCGGAGGCTTAATCAGTATGCTTAATTAACTAGGAATTCTAAATAAACCTATGAATTGGTTTAAGTGATGACTCTGTCACTGCCTTCCTCTGTTATTTACTTCTGAGTACATTGTTTCTGGCATAAAGAATCCTGATGTTAACTTCCTTGGACTTCAATAATTGGTTTGGCTGTAGGTGAGATGCTAACTGGACCTGCAAAGGCTTTGTTCATGGATGAAATATCTACTGGGCTTGATAGTAACAGCACATTTCAAATTGTCAAGTACATCAGACAGATGGTTCATGTGCTGAATTATACAGTGATGATTTCCCTTCTCCAGCCTCCACCTGAGACCTATAATTTGTTTGATGACATCATTTTACTGTCAGAAGGTTACATAGTCTACCATGGGCCACGGGAAGACATCCTCGAATTCTTTGAGAGTGCTGGTTTCCGGTGCCCTGAACGGAAAGGAGTGGCGGATTTCCTTCAAGAGGTGACTTCCAGGAAAGATCAACAGCAGTATTGGTGCCACAACCAGGAACATTACCATTATGTGTCAGTCCCAGAGTTCGTGCAACATTTCAAGACATTCCATGTTGGCCAGAAGCTCCAGAAAGAGTTGCAAGTTCCTTATGACAAATCTAAAACACATCCTGCTGCTTTGACTACCCAGAAGTATGGGCTGTCTAGCTGGGAGTCTCTCAAGGCAGTCTTGTCTAGAGAATGGTTGCTGATGAAGCGCAACTCCTTCCTCTATTTATTCAAGTTTTTTCAATTGTTTGTCCTGGCACTCCTCACCATGACAGTGTTTTTCAGAACAAAGATGCCCAGTGGGACGTTTTCTGATAACGGCAAATTTACGGGTGCTTTGGCTAGTTCTTTGATCACAATTATGTTCATTGGAATTACTGAGATGAACATGACCATAAAAAGGCTACAAGTATTCTATAAACAGAGAGACTCCTTGTTCTTTCCAGCATGGACCTTTGGACTTGCAACCATTATCTTAAAGATTCCTTTTTCATTCCTGGACTCATTTATGTGGACAAGTGTTACATATTATGTCATGGGTTTCGCACCTGCTGCAGGAAGGTAGCTGTTCTCCTTTTCTGTTCCCACAGTTTTACACTTTTATATATTTGCACAAGTCAACAACAGCAGCAAAAAAGCCTTTTGCTCCAAAGTAAGCTAGCGTAGGCTAGAGATGAACCCAGCAGAACCACCAAAACAAAAGAAAATGAAATAAAGGGTAAAAGAGCAAAAAGAGGTATTAGTGTATTAGTAATTGTAATATTAGTAGTCTACATAGTGAAATTTGTATCAGTTTTACATGTGACATGTTCCTCTGTGTACTCAGGTTCTTCAGCCAGTTTCTAGCATACTTTTTAACACACCAGATGGCTGTGGCCATGTTTCGGTTGCTAGGTGCAATTTTGAAGACAATGGTTGTAGCTAATACATTTGGCATGTTTACGATGCTTCTTGCCTTCTTGTTCGGAGGGATTCTCCTACCCAGACGTAAGTGTCTTTTCCTCAAAAGGAAGTATGTCATTGTGGCGAATGAACTTAGTCCCCATGGCTGCTTGTTAAGCACAGCTGTTGTTTTCAAACCTTTTCTCATTGAGGTTTCTTCCTTATGTTCCCTGAATATTGTACTGTGCACTGTGAAGTACTACTGTTTCTTACTGTTCCCTCTTGATATTTATGTGTACAGAGGACATTAAACATTGGTGGATTTGGGCCTACTGGGCATCTCCCATGACATACAGTAATAATGCTATATCAATCAATGAATTCCTTGCCACTAGATGGGCGATGGTAAGTTTCTGTACACACACACAAAAAAAATTCTTCTAAATGTGATACTTTCTCTATATTATTAGGTACAAACAAAGCAATTCAAGCCATCCAAGATAGATATTTTATACAGAGATCCCATGCCAAGTTTTTTCAGTTGTTTGAAGAAAAGAAAATCATAATATCTATCTTTTCCACTTATACTAGTTTCTAGGTTGTTGATGTGCTTAATTATTTGTAAGAGGCGAATATCTTGAACTAATATAGCATTTAACTGCAGCCGAACACTGAAGCAAGCATTGTTGCACCAACAATAGGGAAGGCTATTCTAAAATATAAAGGCTACTTTGGTGGTCAATGGGGGTACTGGCTTTCCATCGGTGCCTTGATAGGATATACTATTCTTTTCAACATTCTCTTCCTTTGCGCTCTTACATTCTTGAGCCGTAAGTTTTTGTTTTCCTGAAATTGTAGCTTGATGCCTAGGTGAAGCACTTATGAATTATATTTCCTACAGCTGGTGGCAGTTCAAATGCTGTAGTTTCGGATGATGACAACAAAAAGAAGTCGACAGATCAAGAACAAATGTTCCATGTCGCCGATGGTAAGAGAACAGTGAGCGCATCCTTATTGCTTCTTCCTAGCTTTCTTTTAGTGTTACCCATTTGGATTGTTATTCTACGAGAAGTTTGGAGGAAAAGAAGCATCCACTCTTGATGTTCTGTTTCGTATACAATTCCTATGAGAACCCTACATTCAAAGGGGTCCTAAATAATGAAATAGCTTGATTCCTACAAGTCACACTAGACCTGCAAGCATCATGATTCGCAAGGCATGCCTTTTTTTTGTTTATATTAATATTTTTAATATATCTACCATCTCATAATCTACCCTCATGTCAGGCACAAATGAAGCAGCAAACAGGAGAATCCAGACAGGAATGGTCTTGCCCTTCCAGCCACTTTCACTTTCTTTCAACCACATGAACTACTATGTTGACATGCCTGCTGTAAGTTAATCTTCTAAAATGATGTTCACAACCAATGGAGAAAAGTTGATGAAACAGAAACACGTCATAGTTAAAACAGAAACTCACTTTATCAATGATAATCTTCTCTTCTGTTGCTTGGTGCCTAAGTCATGTGATAATAATATTTTGAACTAAGGCTGTTGCCAGTACCTTTACTACTCAAATATGTAATTGCAATTCATTTGTTAACATATGATGTGGAATTTTGTTTTCTAGGCAATGAAAGAACAAGGTTTCACTGAAAGCCGCCTCCAGCTGCTATCTGATATTAGTGGTGCATTCAGACCAGGTGTTCTGACTGCCCTAGTTGGTGTCAGTGGAGCTGGAAAGACCACTCTAATGGATGTACTGGCAGGAAGAAAGACAAGTGGAACCATTGAGGGAGATATCAAACTTTCTGGTTACCCTAAGAAACAGGAAACTTTTGCTCGAATCAGTGGCTATTGTGAACAAACTGATATCCATTCACCAAACGTTACTGTGTACGAATCACTTATTTATTCTGCTTGGTTGCGCCTTTCTTCAGAAGTTGATGACAATACTAGAAAGGTATGTGTTTTTCCTTTTTTTTTCTTTTCTTTCTGTATTAGATGTCATTATGCCTTGATGCTGCTAGAAAAAATAACAGTTCTAATTGTAGCCTTTGAATATCAGTAAAAAGTATTGCCCATTGACTGACAGCACACTCATCAATCGAAGTTGTGTACAGAGCTCACTGGAAGAATAATTAACTGGCACTAAATATAGTTTGACAAATCCAATACATCCTTTCAAGATGGTTTGAAGTCATGCAAGACTGAATCTAGAATGAATTTATCATCTGGTCTTTCTTGCGCTGATACCATTAACTGACAGCACACTCATCAATCCATAGTTGTACTTTTGTGTTGAAAAAGTTGTGTACAGAGCTTAGTGAAAGAATAAATTAACCGGCACTAAAAATAGTTTGACATGTAAGTAGCCAACACTGACATATCGAATACATCCTTTCAAGATGGTTTGAAGTCATGCAAACCTGAGTCTAGAATGGATTTGTCATTTTGTCCTTCTTGCGCTGGTATAAAAAGGGCAGACCCAGTGCCGGAGGCTCCCACATGAGTGGGGTCTGGGGAAGGGAAAAACCGAGGCAAGGCTTCCCCCCGCAAAATCTGCGGAGAGGCTGCTTCGAACCCGCGACCTGGTGACTCAGTGAGACAGCTCTCACCACTGCACCAGGCCTTGCGCTGATATACCTATAGAAATAGTTTTTATGGCACATTATGGGTCCCATATTGTCACTTTCCTTTTATTTGTACTCCAATATGCATATTAGTTACTACACTGTTGTGCTTGTATTACCGTTTTTTTCATATTTGTTAAAGGCCTGCTCTGCAACCATGGTGTTAAAGAAAAGGTTGAGAATTTCCATACGTTTGGAGTTGATGAAAGCACTAGTTTTCTGATAAAATTAATTTCAATGTAGATGTTTGTGGAAGAAGTGATGTCACTAGTTGAGCTTGATGTATTGCGTGATGCTCTGGTTGGTCTCCCTGGTGTTAGTGGGTTATCGACTGAACAAAGGAAGAGACTGACTATTGCTGTAGAACTTGTAGCAAACCCTTCAATTATATTCATGGATGAACCAACTTCTGGCCTTGATGCTAGAGCTGCAGCAATTGTCATGCGTACAGTGAGAAATACAGTTAACACTGGGCGAACTGTGGTTTGTACGATCCATCAGCCCAGCATTGATATCTTCGAGGCTTTCGATGAGGTCCTTACATTGATCATATTTTTATTAAGCCTATAATACCATACTTTTATTTTCAAACTCTGCAAGAATATACTGAAAAATGGATACTTTTTTCAGCTTCTGTTGCTGAAGAGAGGAGGTCGTGTCATATATGCTGGCCAGCTTGGTGTCCAGTCTCGCATACTAGTTGAATATTTCGAGGTGAATTATCTTTTATGCTTTATTTCTGTTTGGGTAATCAAATTCAAACATTCCATATTACTAAATCAGTTACAAATCAACATAGTACTTTAGGTAAATGCGATTCTACTAGGTATGTTCAGAAAATAAGAGAAATATGTTTTATATGAAAAAAATGTGATTAGTCGACGAAACTCTGCATTTTGGTTAGGCGTTCCACTATTGTATACAATTATACAACGAATACAATGCGACTTGCAGTCAACATTATGTGCAAAATTAACTTCAATTTCTGAAGAGGATTTTGACATTTGAGGCAAAATATTTTGCATATCAATTCAGGTGTAATAGTAGAGTCACTCATAACTGTGTATTTCTTCATGTTCTATATTTTTTCTCGAACAACGCAGGAGAGCTGTGTGTCATTTCATTAAGATAGGAAAAAACACATACAACAAATCAAGCAGAAAGGGCAACCCACAACCAACCCCCGCCCCACACCCACCCACCACCGCGCACACACAGGTTTAAAGGCGCGCCACAACAAAAAATAAAACTGCAGCTTTCCTGCATATTCAAGAAAAAAATTGTGTATCGTCGTGTACGGAGGTTACCTGATCTTGAGGTGAGACAACAAAGGATACTTTTAATGTATATAGCAATCTCCTGCAGGCAATTCCAGGTGTTCCAAAAATTACAGAAGGATACAATCCCGCAACATGGATGCTGGAAGTTAGCTCTCCTCTGGCTGAGGCTCGCATGGACGTTGATTTTGCTGAAATTTATGCAAATTCTGCTCTGTACCGGTAAATATATTCCTTTTGTTATTACTGCAGTGGTTTTTGTTTGGTAAATTTGTTTCTTCTTTGACACTGGTTAAACTTATTGAATCTCTAACAAACAAAACACAATTTTCTTCTTACATTTTATAATGAATATGTTCAGGAGCAATCAAGAACTTATTAAGGAGTTGAGCATTCCACCACCAGGTCACCAGGATCTCTCATTTCCTACTAAATATGCCCAGAATTTCCTAAATCAATGTATGGCCAATACATGGAAGCAATTTCGATCTTATTGGAAGAATCCACCCTACAATGCCATGCGATATCTTATGACAATCCTCTATAGTCTCGTGTTCGGTTCAGTCTTTTGGCGCATGGGAAAGAATGTGTATGATCCTACTCTGTATTATGACATTCGCAAATATCATTCATTATGCTAATTGTGATTAATTCATGGGATAGTGTTAAATCGATTACCTTCCATGCTAAGGATTCTTGGTTTCCCTGCTTTTGTTGTACAGAGAATCAGAGCTGGACCTGCAAAACCTTCTTGGAGCCACCTATGCTGCTGTTTTCTTCCTTGGATGTGCAAACTTACTCTCATCTATACCTGTTTTTTCTATCGAAAGGACAGTCTTCTATCGTGAAAAGGCTGCTGGGATGTTCTCTCCATTGTCCTATTCATTTGCAGTGGTAATTTCTAAATACCTTATGTTGTCATGTATTAACGGAAATATGATTATCTGAACATGCATGAATCTTGTCCAAACAGAATCACTTGTATACCCTGTCTGTGGATGAGGACCAGAAAACTATAAACAACTGAGCACATTCATTCTTTTTCGCCATCGTATATTAGTATTTATTTTGTCACAGTTGTTTTTGAACCCTTGCATACACAAAATCTCTACTAGCGCATCTCTCTTGAAACCAATTGGTGTGTGCAGACAGTTGTGGAGCTTGTCTACAGCATAGCTCAGGGTATTCTTTATACGATCCCTCTCTATGCAATGGTTGGCTATGAGTGGAAGGCGGACAAGTTCTTCTACTTCCTGTTCTTCCTCACCTGTTGCTTCCTCTACTTTTCACTGTTTGGTGCGATGCTGGTTACCTGCACTCCTTCCGCAATCCTCGCAAGTATTGTTGTCTCATTCAGTCTCACCGGCTGGAACATTTTCGCTGGATACCTCGCACCCCGACCGGTAGGAATCTCTGTGTGCCCTCACGTTATGTACTTTACACCACTCAGCTGCCAATTCATTTTCCGAAAACTATTTCACTCTTGCAGGCGTTGCCTCTCTGGTGGCGATGGTTCTACTGGTGTAACCCGGTGTCCTGGACCATCTACGGCGTCACGGCGTCGCAGTTCGGCGACGTAGGCCGCAACGTTACGGCTACTGGCAGCAGCACCAGCACAGTCGTAGTGAAGGAATTTCTGGACCAAACCCTGGGCATGAAGCACGATTTCCTCGGCTACGTCGTTCTGGCGCATTTCGGCTACGTCCTCTTGTTCGTCTTCCTCTTCGCGTACGGCACCAAGGCCTTGAACTTCCAGAAACGGTAGAAGGTGACCAGATGAAGATATAACCCTGTTCTGCTTCCCTCCTCTTTTAATTTAATTAAAAATGTGTAAAGTTTGTGCTACGTGGTGGATACATGTAATTATTCAGCGCAACTCAATGAAAACTTAAGATTATTGGACAAAAGTAGAATTAGACGTTACTTCTAGGAAGATTTGAATAGAAACATGCTGAAATTTGCCCTAGCTTTATATACCAATTATTGTAAGACTCCATCTTGAAGAAATATTGTAAGACTACATTAGCACATGACGAAAGAGTTTGGCATATGAACTCTATAAATCACCTACGTCTTGTCGTTTTGGTGTTAAATAGAACTAAGATCATCTTTATTCACGACTACAAAACAAAGATCATCTAAACAAAGGAAAGTGATGACTAAGAACAAAGAATTTTCTTATTTTAAATTGTAATAAGTGTTTAGATGTAACAAACTTTTTTAGTCTTGAAAACCATAATTAATATTACTAAGCTTGACCTATGTTTTATTTTTGGTCTTGGAAACTCCAACCTCAAACTCTTTACTCTTTTTTTAAGTGTATATAGGTGGCTCTGTTTTATAAAACTATATTTTCTTTGTATCCTTGTTTTTCAAAATTATTTTATATCACCTAATCATGCCTCACTATATCTTTTTAATAAAAATATTAAAGTGGAAAAGGTTTCTTCGTCCTTCATTGCTCACAACTGTGCAATAGGATCCGACGGACGCAATCTCTCCCGTGTTCGGATAAGTTAGAGTAGCGTGTCCAAGCATGAGAAGAGTTTGATTTCAAAACAAGTTAAAATACAAAGTATTTTCATGGTCCTAGTTCGTCACTCTCTCACACACACACATATCCGTACGAGTTAAGTGTTTAGGCATGATTGGAGTCCGATCCTAAAATGAATCGGAATGCATGATATGATCGTCGATAAATTTTTAAACCTAGAATGATACGATGATCGAGTTAGAGCAGCACGCTTCCAAGCACACGATGAAATTTGATTCTTAAATGAATTAAAATGTATGACGTGATAAATAAATCTCTCATCTCATTTTGAGAGCTCAACATCATAAAAAAGCTCTCCAACCGAGTCTCTATTCAAACCCCGATGGATGAGGGACTCTCATATTTCTCTCCTAAACCCTAAGATGTAGGAACCCCTCATCCTCCTCTCTCATTATCCTTCCTCTCTCCTTACAAAGCTGGTAAGTGGAACCAATAAGTAGGCCACGTGATAATATAGTGTAAAGTAGGAAAGATTCATGAGATCGGTTGGATGGAAGAGGACTCTCATTCCAAAGGATATAGGGCCAAAATTCGAGTGGAGTTGCCCTAAATCGAGCAATGGACCAGATCCGCATGCTTCGTAAAGCACATAAATATCTGACTCCAGGGAAATGGAATTGGATCTCTTTTTCCCATTTGCATGCTGCAGCCTTGGTCCACGTGAAAAAAGCTCCTTGTGAACGTAGGAGGCCTAGACCTATTGTTTATGGAGGCAAATAAGGACATGACCAACGCATGCCATTAGTACGGTTAGCTTCAACCAAAAGTTGTATTCCATGTAGATGAGGAAGAGACAAGGCAAACAGTCTCACAGTGCAAGCAACAGGTGTCCTGTTTGTTTGGCTGATAAGCTAGTTATGGAGTATTTTATTCTGGTCCCACCAAGCATGCAGCAGTTTGCAGCTTTCTTTTTTTTCACCTCGCTGCTTTCCTCTCGTCGCCCTGCTGGTTGCTGTGCGTGCCAGAGGCTATCGTTCGCTGCAACGCTCGCCCAACTTATTGCTTGAAACGCTCGCCCAACTTATTGCTTGAACTTCTTGTCAGACGAGGTGGTCGACGCTTCTGCAGGCTGTCATGACAGACAGTGAGGCTACCATCCAGTATGATGTGGAGGATAAATACAGACGTGTTACTTGAGGCTACACGACACGGTGTAGCGTCGGGTCTGGCCTAAATAGAATCTGTTTGCGTCGGCCCATCTAGTTAAGCTCAAACAAATTTCATAAATATTCCACTATTTGGTCAGGGCCGGCCCTGAGGGCGGGCGAGTGGGGCGGCCGCCCTGGGCCCCGATCCCATGGGGCCCCATCCCAGGAATACCGTATTTAAGGCTCAGCAGCGAGCCAGCGAATAGTCTGCGCCGTTGCTAGCCTGCAGGTACACCACTCTGCAACAACCTGACGATCCTCATGCGAGCTACTTTGCGAACTCGATCTGGTGGGCCCTGAGCAACCATGCTAACTAGCTTTCTTCATCTTCTCCTATTAAACAAGACATGAAAGCCAGAGCAATTTGCTAGTTCCCTTCACTATCTTCTTGCCTCTTCAAAGCGCACATGATTATGCATGCACACGTACAGTAAAGCTTACATGCTTCCTTTATTTTTAAAAAATATTTTGTACAAAATCTCGTCAAATAGAGAAAAGAAAAAAGTGAGCATGAGTAGATGAATTAATACAATCACGGAGAGATCTATACGTAAGTTTTTTATAAGAGTAATTCAAGCGTAGAGATCCAAACAAGATGGTGATGGTTGACTGGTTGTTGTCGAGGAACTAGAGCATCTGTCATAATTAATGACTTCGCATTGAGAACATCAGAATAAAATTTTAAGGTATTTTATTATATATGAATTGTTTTTTTTCTGAATATCACTTTTGTATATGTAACTAAGCGTTTATCATTAACAATTTATACGTATAAGTGCTTAGTTCATGTGCATATAAGGGGCCCTAAATTTTGGTTTCACCCTGGGCCCCTAAAAACACAGGGCCGGCCCTGTATTTGGTATTTGCACCTGTCTCGATAAAAATCCTGCTCCAATTCGAAGAATACAACCCAGGCCAACAGAGGTGGACCGTGAGAGCTAAGAGGTCTGACTCTGACCGTCTGAGCGCTCACAGTTCTTTGTGGTCCTTTTTTTTATTTTTTGAACGAAACTTTGTGATCCTTTGTCACGAGGGAGAGTAGAGGGAAAGAAAAAAGATACCTTTTTTGTGGAAGGAATCCAATCGCAATTTGCGACGGCACAAAGCTGCTCTTACCATTTCGTACTCCATGAGTGTTTGTCTTTCCGCTCTCGCATCCGCTGCTTCCTCAGAAAGATCTCCTACGAATCCGCGCCAGCATCTGGTTACTCTTGTCCCCCACTAGGAGCCGGGGCCAAGAACTCCGAATGTGGCTTCGTGGCTCCCGCCTGTGGATGTGGATGATCTCCGTCCACCTCGCCGTCCGCCCCTCGCTTGGTTTTGGCTTCCTAGTTCCCACCATGGCACCGCCAAGCAGATGGTAGTTGGTAAGCACCACGTCATCATTTTCGTTGGATTTTAGGAGCGCTGGGCGCGCATAGCTTACTGAATTTGGTTTTGTGTTTCTATCGCAGACTAGGGATTAAGCCCTGCTCTGCTCGCCATTCCGGTCCGTCGAGTATTTCGTCGAACAGTTGGTAGGCGGCCTCTAGAGCAGGTGGAGCGCTAGGCGAAACTTATGGGCAGAGGACAGGATGAGGTTTCTTGATTCTTGAAAGCTAGTCATGTCTTCAGCTTTCTCGCGATCAAGCAATTCATCGCTCATCCGGTTGTAATTGCAGAATTAGCAGTCACGAAACCAGACGAGCTCTCCGGGTTCCTGGACGTGACCTCTGTTCCCCGTTTCATGCTCTGCAGACTACATCTAACTGAAGAGGCTGTTCGGACACCAAATTAAGGTCGTTGGCAAGACGATACTCTTTTCTTGGTCCTCGGGAAGATGGGCTCTGCTCACTTTGCTGCCCTGCTTCTGTGCGCCTGCATGTTCGTCAGTGGAACCGTGGCAGCTAACCAGAATGGCAACCTGACAAGGCCAGCTGAGGTGCGCATCGGTGCACTGTTCACGTTTGATTCGGTTATCGGAAAGGCGGTGAGACCCGCTATCGAGCTCGCCGTTGCGGATGTCAATGCTGACCCTAGCATACTCTGGGGGACGAAACTGAGTGTTCTTATGCAGGACACCAATTGCAGTGGCTTTGTTGGCACCATAGAAGGTCTGTTCGTTTGGCTTATAAGCCGTACTTTTTCAGCCAAGAAACAGTATTTTTCTCTCACAACAAATCAGCCAACGGTACTTTTAGCCATGGCTTATCAGCCAAGCGAACAGGGCAACTTTCCTTTGCTAATTATTAGTATCATATATCAGTATTCTGTTAATCTTCCGTTGCCCTGGTTACTATTAGACACAGAATATTCATTGGAAACAAATTGGTGACTGAATCACTAGTGGTGCATATTATATGAACTAGCAACTTTCCATAGTTTAGTTCTCACTGCAGATAAAACAACATGAACTCATACCTGTACTAGGAACTACAGTAGAATGATTGTATTCGCATCAGTCTGCAAGTTTGCTGTTCCTTTATATCAGCGACCAAGTAAAAGTCAGATATTAGCCTCCGGCATAATCATGTCTGGTTTAATAAACTAAACTAAATTTGGAAATTCAAAGTCTTGTGTCTTGACATGGAAAATACGACACTTGTCCTAGTAAATTCATATTCGTGTGCCAAGCATACTTAGTAAGTTGAAGTTGCTTATCTTTTATATATATAGGCAACATAGAGCTTTCCCTTTGTCTATCCTCATTACATTGAAGTTAGTATACATTGTAACGTGCTGCATTGGAGGCATGAAGAGTTTAACAACAGTTCTTCTTGTCCAGCATTGCAGCTTCTGGCTAATGATGTAGTCGCCGTATTAGGTCCACAATCCTCGGCTGTTGCTCATGTCATTTCCCATGCTGTCAATGAACTCCATGTCCCACTTATCTCTTTCGCAGCCACCGATCCTACCCTTTCTTCCCTTGAATACCCATATTTTGTGAGGGCTACGCAAAGTGATTACTACCAAATGGGTGCTACCGCTGCCATCATTAGTCAATATCAATGGAAACAAGTCATTGCCATCTATGTTGATGATGACTATGGTAGAGGTGGCATCACCGCACTAGGTGACGCCCTTGCAAAAAGGAAGTGCAAGATATCCTACAAAGCTAAGTTGCCACCTGGTGCTGCAAAGATTACTATCAAGGATATCTTGATGCAGGTAAATGACATGGAGTCTCGCGTCTATGTTATCCACGTTAACCCTGACTCTGGTCTTAACGTATTCTCAGCTGCAAAATCTTTGGGGATGATGAGCAGTGGCTATGTATGGATAGCAACAGACTGGCTTTCTGCAGTGATAGATTCTTCTGTGCATGGTAATCCTGATGTGATGGAACTTACGCAGGGTGTTCTTGCGCTTCGGCAGCATATAGCTGATTCTGATATTCAGCATGCTTTTTTGTCCAAGTGGAATAATCTTACTAGGAATGGAAGCTCTTACTTTATGCATGCTTATGACTCTGTATGGTTAGTTGCTCATGCTGTTGAGCAGTTTCTGAGAGAAGGGAATGCTATATCTTTTTCTGCTGACCCAAATTTGCAAGCTAAAAAGGGAAGTAGCCTTCAGTTAGATTCTCTCAGGATTTTCAACAGTGGAGATAAACTACTGGAGAAAGTGTGGAGTGCAAACTTCTCAGGGGTTTCTGGTCCAGTTCAATTTACTTTGGATCGAGATTTGGTACACCCAGCCTATGATATTCTGAATATTGGTGGCACAGGATTAAGAACCATTGGATATTGGTCAAATTCTTCTGGTCTCTCAGTTGTTGCTCCAGAAAGCTTAAGTTCATCAGCACTGGACTCGTCAGTCAACAATGTAGAACTCCATAGTGTTATATGGCCTGGTCAGACTTCTGAGAAACCTCGCGGTTGGGTGTTTTCATATCATGGGAAGCCTATGAGGATTGGAGTACCTCTCCGAATGAGCTACAAAGAATTTGTTATGCAAGACAATGGTCCTGATGGAGTAAAGGGCTTTGCAGTTGATGTCTTCAAAGCTGCAATAAGCTTGTTGCCCTATCCAGTTTCATACAAGTTTGTTTTATTTGGCGATGGTTTGAAGAATCCTAGCTACAGCGAACTTGTTCAGAAAGTATCTGAAAACGTGAGTAACATCCGTCCCTTTTCAATTCTAATTTATCCTATATTAGCACCTTGAATATTTCATTATACAAATGTTCTTATTTCTGTCCATTCAGTACTTTGATGCTGCAGTAGGGGACATTGCTATAGTGACGAATAGAACAAGACTTGTTGACTTTACCCAACCATATATAGAATCGGGTCTCATCATTGTAGCTCCGACAAGGGTGATTGAATCAAATGCTTGGGCTTTTTTGAAACCATTCACCTTCCAGATGTGGTGTGTCCTAGTTGTTATATTCCTCTTTGTGGGTGCAGTTGTTTGGATACTTGAACACCGCACTAATACTGAGTTTCGTGGACCTCCAAGGCAACAAATTATGACAGTGTGCTGGTTAGTATCTGCATTTTGTACCTATTTTTCCTCCTCTTCTGGTTTTTGAGCATATTGTTTTTATTTATATATGAAGTTTTTGTGCATTTTCAGGTTTAGTTTCTCTACCATGTTCTTTGCACACAGTAAGTGTTGAAGTGAAACTAGTCAAAATATTTCAAGGGTTTCCTAGTCCACTCTCATAACCTCCTTTCTCATTTCTTTACTCAGGAGAGAACACAGTTAGTGCACTTGGTAGATTTGTGCTGCTTAGACTGTCTCCAACGGAGACACCCAAACGCATTTTCGGTGCTGTACAGTACTTTGCATACCCGAATCATCCTCCAACAGATGACCCATTCAAACGACCCATTTTGGGTCCGACGCCATTCGGAACGCAAAAAAGCGTCATCCACGCGAGACGACGCAAAAATCTTGCGGCCGTAGTGGTGGGCCCGCGGACGAGACGGCGGGCGGAGACGGCGGCCTGGAGCGGGGAAGATGGCAGTGGAGGAGCCGCGCTCGCCGCAACCGCCGGCTGTGGAGGAGCCGTGACCGCCGCGACCGCGACCGGAGGAGTGGAGGCGCCGCGACCGCCCAGATCCACGCCTCCTGCGGAGGCGCGCCAGAGCCGGATCCCGCTGGGGCGGCCTCGATGGAGCTGCCGCTGGAGGTGGTGGCCGTGGCGCAGGGCCCGGCGCCATCGACGGCGTGGACGGGGAGGACGTCCCCAGGGGCGCTCCCGCGCCGGAGGTGGCAGCGCCGGCTGCGGTGGCGGTGCCCGACGTCGTCGTTGTTGGGCGCGTGGAGGGCCGCGGGGACGGGGGCGCTCCAGCGCCGGAGGTTGCTGCAGAGGTGGGGTGCACCATCGTCGGCTTGCTGCTCGACAGGCCGCCTCCATTTGGGGCTCGGCGCCTCCGTTGGAGAGCTCAAGTTATGCGTACCTCCCTTTTTTTACTGTGTATTACCTAAACTGTCGAATGCGTCGCACGTTTGGGTTTGCGTCGTTGGAGTCAGTCTTATCTGGCTCTTTGCTGTGCTCATTATTAACTCAAGCTACACGGCAAACTTGACATCACTTCTCACGGTTCAGGAGCTGACTTCAGGGATACAGGGCCTCGATAGCTTGATCTCTAGTTCAAGTGCAATTGGCTATCAAGTTGGATCTTTTTCCAGGAACTACCTCATGGATGAGCTCAATATTGCGGAGTCCCGTCTGGTGCCACTGAACAGCCCATCAGATTATGCAAGAGCACTAGAGCTAGGTTCAGGAAATGGTGGTGTTGCTGCAATAATTGACGAGCTTCCGTATGTTGAGATCTTCCTGTCAAAATACTGCAAGTTTAAGACAGTTGGTCAGGTTTTCACAAAAAGTGGATGGGGATTTGTAAGTGGGTTCGCTTTCTGTAATCAAAATACAAACATTTACTTCTGTTCAGAACATCTTGTGATTGTACTGTATTCTGTTGCAGGCCTTCCCAAGAGACTCCCCTCTCGCTGAGGACTTGTCAACAGCAATCCTGGCACTATCTGAGAATGGCAATCTCCAAAGGATCCATGACGAATGGTTAAGTGGGACAGAGTGCGCTGCAGACAACAACGGTGCTGGGTCGAACTCCTTGAGCCTATCAAGCTTCTGGGGCCTCTTCCTCATCTGTGGCCTTGCATGTCTCGTTGCTCTTGTGATTTTCTTCCTTCGCATATTCTGTCAGTACAACAGATACAGTAACCAGGTTGAGGCTCAGTTTCCTGAGCCCCAACAGATTCTAAACAGACCAGCAAGGTTAACTACCATCAAATCATTGATCTCTTTTGTTGACAAGAAAGAGGAGGAGGTGAAGAACGCTCTCAAGAAAAGACCAAATGGCAGTCAGCATCCAAGCATTGGCAGTACGGAAGCACAATCCACATTACCACCTACATCCACTGCATAACTAATGATACCAAAATAATGTGCAGTCCTGCTTTGAAGTGGAAGTTCTCCTAACACAGAGGCCTAGTTGATGCTGAAGGGGTTTTCCTGTATGTGCCTTGCTATGACTTCTGACCGTGAAAACATATCATCAGAATCAGCTTCAGAGCATTGTCTTCAGAGAAAATACAACAGCTTTAGGGTTTTTTTTCCCCAACAGCAACGAATCTGGATCTCCTAGCAGCAATATCTGGGAGAAGTAGTATTCGGTTGCAGGTTCAACTTCTGTCAAGTCCTGTTCGCTGGTTGGTGCTGGTGCTGGTTTGGGCTGGCTGGTGCTGGTTTTTTGTGAGAGAAAAACACTGTTGGCTGACTGGTTTGGGTTGGCTGAAACCAACAAGCGAACAGGCTTACATGTAGCTACCATCTGAAAGCATCTTCAAGAAAAAAGTTGCGAAGTTAGAATCTTTGTTTGGTGCGATATGTAGCCAGTTGTGCATGACCCTTCACCTTGTTTAAAGAAGTAGCACATCAACCCCTTCCACTGTGACTATGCAAGGAGACCATTTCAGAGCCGAAGCTCTGACCACCCCCATTCTGTCGTCAGACTCGCATCCACCCTGATGCAACACTCTGAACTAACATTCTGCTCCGAACAGAAGCATTTAGATCAGGAGATATCTTTCTGATGTACTGCTGAATATGAATAGGCAGCAATCCATGTACCCTGCTCTGATTCATGCCTGAAAATGAATCGATGATGCAACTGCGAAACTTGACCAGCATTGTGTTAAAAAAAAAGAAGAAACTTGACAAGCATTTAAACCTGATTAGGATTGACAGGTGGCATGAGCCCATCTTTGCAATAAACGTGATTACTTGCTGGCTTTACAGCCTCGGTTTGGCCCTCTTGCTGCCCCCACGGTTAGCATTGCATTGGTTGCCAAGATATCCAAATCGCTGACCCCAATCCTGCTCCTGCTCCTGCTCCTGCTCCTGCTCCCGACAACAACTCAGTTCTGGTAAGATTAGTATATTACTGCCATGCATGTCTCAATCTTTGTCATACTTGAGAAAAAGGAGTTGGTACCAACCTCTGACTCCGATCGATTGGAAACGCACGGTCGGGCCTCGTCTTCATGGAAAGGGAAGGTAGATACTAGATAGATGATGTATCCAAACAACGTGTGGATGCTCCAAAGATTAGGACGTGAAAATACATTATTTACAGTGTCGTTATCCGGGCAACTACTAGTTACAGGTGTTGGAGAACGCTTTGCATTGGGTACGGTGCGGGCAAATCCGCACGGCACAGGCGTTCGATGCGAACCAGTCGCATGAGAAAACACGAAAGATACACGTGAAGGTCAGCCATTGCCACACGCCATGCAGCAGGCCACGGCAGTCTCGACGGCAACGGCTCAACGGCCGGCGAGGTGTCCGGTCTCCGGTGTCGTGTGGTGTGGTGTGATGATGGCCGACCGGCCCCAAGGAGATCTTGTTACATGCAGACGGCGACGAGACACATGTCAACCCCCAAAGAACGTCCATCATTAAACAATGCAAGCAGCAAAAGGAGCGGAGGCATACTAGCTCCAGAAGGGTACGTATGGACGTGGCCCCTGCAGGCCTTGCCGTGTTATGTATACATGATCTTGATGGTGTTGTGTTATGTATACATGATGGAGTAGCTTGCTAGCTTTCCTATCTAGTACCTTTTCATGCCGCTGTTGTGTGCATGAGCATAAGTAGTGATGTGCTTCAAGGGAGGGCAAAGCGAGTCGATCGACGGATCGAGAGAAAAAGTATCCTTTGTGCGGCTTGTGGTCTGTGATTCCATCGCCACTTGTCTAGCTGCTTTTAATTTGTGCGCTCGATCTCTGCTGCTCTTTCGGTAGTGGTAGGGCTAAGCTGTCAAGGAAATTAGTTATTAAGGGCCACTTCTCTAAAACGAAGACGATGCATGATGCCATTGCATTCAAGGCTAGCTGTTAACAAATCTCCTGCCGGTTGGCTGCTGTTGGTTAGTTCAATTAGTTTAGTGTGTTGTTGTTAAATGTTGATTCGTTTGTTTATTGTGAGCGAGGTTAAATGCAGGCAGGCAGGCATGCGTTCGTTTCGTGTGAGACTGACGTGAGTCGGCACTGAACCATTCAAGCAGTTAGCACTCACTGGTTTCTCTTGCAATTGATCTTCTTGGTTGAAAAGGGATCCTACTTTGACTAATTAGCATGATGCATGCATGAGTCCGATATACTGTATATATATATATATATATATATATATATATATATATATATATATATATATACACACACACTACCCTAGCTGGCTATAAAATAACTTATTCTGTAGTCACTTTGAGTTACGATAATTACTATGTTAATTTACGAGATTATAGTAACTCCTTACTAAGTGGTTTACTATAACGTTATGGTAAATATCCCCATGTGTTATAGTAACCCAACTATCGTAAATTAGTATATAAAATTATCGTAAATGGAGATGGCTACAAAATAACTTATTTTGTAGTTGGCTACTGAATATACTATCCGTGTGTGTGTGTGTATATATATATATATATATATATATATATATATATATATATATATATATATATATATATATATATATATATATATATATATATATATATATATATACACACACTGTTTTGCTATAATACACCTGGGTGCATCCTGTATATAGAATGCACCTAGGCCGGCGAGCGCACTAACTTGGAGCAACCAGCGCGCCCAAGCGAATACATGCATGTATGGAATTTTTTGTTGGTTCGAATCTTTGAAACAAATTTTCTCCTAAACCGTAACCCCGATTGACAAACCGTTTGTTGCATCTGACTTAAAAAAATATTCTGAGCAAAATTAGATCCAATATGGATATATTTTTTATCCTTTAATCGAGTTGCATGTCAATGTACTACCGACTGCAACTCTGTCTACCACATAGTTGTAACTAGTTATAACTCTGTGTATTATATGCATCTGGTCACTATAATCACGCCAAGTTGCAATCATATCTGAGTAGCAATTGTGTTGCAATTGAGTAGGAACTAGTTGCAATCAGTAGTAATTGGTTTTGCAATCGGGGTAGTAACTTGTTGCAACCAGTAGTAATTGTGTAGTAACGAGTTGTAATCAGTACTAGCTGGGGTTGCAACTGGACATGTGCATCTACCAACTAGGTTGCAACCAGTGCTAAATACGCTACAGCCAAGTTGCAATTATGTTATAGAAGTATTTGCAACTCATAGTACAACATATTGTAATTACGTATTTAAAAAAAAACTTCATCAAATACAACCTTCATTGCAACCAGTGCTAAATACACTACAACCAAGTTACAATTGTGTTATAGAAGTGCTTGCAACTCATAGTACAACATATTGTAATTACGTATTTGAAAAAAAAACTTCATCAAATACAGCCTTCATTGCAACCAGTGCTAAATACGCTACAGCCAAGTTGCAATTGTGCAGTAGAAGTGCTTGCAACTCATAGTACAACATATTGCAATTACATATTTGAAAAAAAAAACTTCATCAAATACAACCTTCATTGCAACCAGTGCTAAATACGCTACAGCCAAGTTGCAATTGTGTTGTAGAAGTGTTCGCAACTCATAGTACAACATATTGCAATTACGTATTTGAAAAAAAAACTTCATCAAATACAGCCTTCATGGATCTCGTTTTGTTAAGCATATTTTTTTCAACAACCTACTTCAAATAGATCTAAAATCGGATATGTGGTTTAGAAGATATCCCATTTTTTCGTTTGAAATCAACAAAAGATTCTCTGCATGCGTGCTTCCTGGTGGGTGGGTTGAGCTGTTAGGTGGCATCACGTAGTTGGTTGTCTCCATTTAGTTTTGCATGCAGGAGCGTAGACTTACCTCGCGCCCGCGTGTCGGGTGCACTCGCTTCACAGAATGCACCCAGGTGCATTTTAGCCTCGTCATATATATATATATATATATATATATATATATATATATATATATATATATATATATATATATATATATATATATATATATATATATATATGCCACGTCTCATATACTACTCCCATACCATGCAGCAGCCTACGTATATATGCTGATGAATTGTCTCGGTAGTCAAGTATAGAACGAGTCGCCGTACGTACACTTGTCTGCAGTCTGAAATCAGCACTCCTCCGGCGCCGTCTGGTGGTTGCAACGTCGTCAATCGCTACGTAGTCTCTCACCAGCACACATAATTAGAACCGACAAATTAACCCTGCAAGATTTTGTAACATGAGTCATGCACGCAAGAGGCCTTTTATTCAGCCATGCAAGAAACGATTTTTTTTTCATGTCAGGACTCAGGACGTTTTTTCCTCGTGTCAAAAAAAAAGGACTCAGGACGGTAGGCACGGATATTCGAGAATCAATATGGCCGGTATGGGCTTGGTTTTTAGTTGCAAATGTCCTACAACTGTTTGCTGCATCCATTTGTAGCTTACCTTATCATGGATGCACATAGCAGCATTATTAAATCCTAAACCGTATGCATCATTGCTTAATTGTGTCCTCTTGTTAGTTCAATTCGTTGTACAAGAATCGCGTGGTTATCAGCTGGGACGACAGGAATTAATTAAAGATGAGAAGCGATATCTCTGCTGCCTAGTCTCAATCAACTGAAGGCCTTAGCGTTTGTGATTGTCTGATTGACATACGCACTCCACCCAAATAAAGCTGGGACGAAACTGCCGCGCGACAACATTCATATATATACGGCCACATAGAGTAATCTGCTAGAGTTAACTAATAATTAATAAAGATCAGTGAGTGAGGCATCAAGTGCAGATATTTAATAAGTCCATCCAACCATGAATCATGTAATAATATATATACTCCATCATCAGTGTGCACCAAGTGAATGGCTGGGTCAAGCCAACCGACACAGTGCTGCTGGTTTTGACCAAATGGTCGCAAGCAAGGGTTCAAGCCACCCACCAGCACTTGGGTAGTTCCTTGCTACTGTATCCCACATCGCAGAGTATACGTGAAGCTTCATCTGTTTCAGAAAGTTGAACCAGCTGCCTAGCTAGGATTATTCAGTTGCACCGTGTGTGTTTTTATTTGTGGCTGTTTCTTGTTTGAAATCAATCCCAATTCCTTGACAAAAAGATTGTGACTACTGCAGCAAAAGGGAAAGGAAAAAGAAAAGATAAGAAAATAAAAGACTGTAGTTTGCAAACAAAGCAGGGATCTGCTTCCTGCGGCATTGCAGCCTTGCAGGTCGTCCATGCTACGTTTGTGCTTGTGACATAAACCAACTGCAAGGTGTGAGCTCAACCAGGCAACCAGCTAGTACGTACTAGCCGGTGTCTAGCATAAATCCAACCACCAGATTAGCTAGCCCACCGTTAACCCATCGTTTTCTCGCTCCAACAGATCGATCACAAGATGCCTGTGATGAGCTGCGACTCGGCTCTTACTGATGTGGTGAGTCATCATGAGTCCTGATGCTGGCCTGGATCCTTGCGATGGTGGCCGTGTCTCTGTCTCCGCTGATGAAGAGAGACAGCACCACCAAGAGCAGGCCTCGGCGCTCCATGCTCAGATTCCTGCGCAGACCGAGCACGGGCGGGCGGGCAGATCGTGGCACCGGTTGCCATAGTTTGAATGATTGCGTATCGATGGGCATGTATCACGAAACCGTAGCAGGGCCTCACGATGTATCTATACATATACGTCCCCACTCCCTTCCCAATCTTTTTATCGGTGAGACTCGGGAGTGGGACCACCGAGCTGGGTATGCAAATTTTGCCAACTGCGGGTGCTAGCTACTAGGGCCTTGTTTAGTTTACATCAAAATTCCAAGTTTTTTCACTCTCTCTCCATCACATCAATTTTTAGCCGCTTGCAAGGAGCATTAAATGTAGGTAAAAAAAATAACTAATTGCACAGTTTAGTTGGAAATCACGAGATGAATCTTTTGAGCTTAGTTGGTCCACAATTGGACAATATTTACCAAATAAGACGAAAACGCTACTATTCATCAGGTTGCAATTTTTTGCAATCTAAACATGGCCTAGTAGCTACGGAGGTTTTGCCGACAAGAATCTTCGCACCTCCAGACCAGAGTACGGAGTACTTGTGAGCAACAAAATGGAGCACACACGGCAGCGTAGCAAAACGCGCAAGGCACTCGATTCAACGATATCATTTCCTCTACATCCTTAGCGTGGAAAAAGGAGCGAGCTATGCAAGCCCATGCAAGGGATCGAGAGAGTACACACACATGCATCGGTTGGACGCGTTGCGGCACCGCGTACATACCATTCATATGCTTCCCGTCGGGTACGATACGGCTGTGTCACACTGAGTGATTATATTCGTCTAGGACTCTGCCACTAGCACTAGTGTTCAGCTCGGCCGTGTGCTCAAAGTTCGGTGGGGCTGGCGTTTTCCGTGTTTACAACTTGTAACCAACACAACACGCGGTCGGTGTCTTGTGGCAACACTCCTCTTTTTTTCAAGGAGAAAAAAATATTTTGCGGGACGCTTAAGTGCTAGAATTGGTTGAATTTCTTACAGGCTCCGCGGCCTTCTCCTCGGATGAGCACTCACATCATCAAACTCTTCTCCTATGAGCTCTCTCGAGGAATTTAGACCAGGTACAACGCGCGGGTGTTTGGGGGCGGCGCTAATTGGTCGTTCATGCATTTTATGTGTTTCTGACTTTCTGCATTTTGTGCCACCGTGTACGTCTGGGCAGGTGCTGGGCACAAGTGTCGCTGCTCACGCTAGCAACCGGCGCCAGTAGATTTTGCAGATTGAAAAGACATTGTGTTTTTTTTATAGAATGAAAAGACATTGGTGCCGTTCGCGATGCGACCAGCCAACCGGCTGGTTCCCTCTCATGCGTTACTGTTCACCAAACCAGCCAAACAGTATTTTTCTCTCACAACAAACCAGCCGGAACAGTGTTTTTCAGCCAAGTTTCAGACCAGCGAACGGGGCCATTGTGTTGAGGATGTACAAGAGTGACTCCTCTATATCCTTTCTAAATGCTAGAAATAGAGATTTTAGTAAAAATAAACTCCAACAATTTTTCTAAATGGTTGTCTAAATATAGCCAATAGCTCTCTAGAGTGACCATGAGATATAGAAAACTATTGGAAGGTGAAAAGACATAGAAAACGATTTTTATGCAAATGACTCTCTAAATAATGATTCAGAGAGTGAGATTTAGAAAGACTCTTGAGATGCTCTAAGTACATTAACATGTAAGGTTAGCTTTTCTTTATTGTAGGTTAAGGCTTTTTATGTAGTTGTTTGATTATTCTCTTTCCTTAAGAGTTCAGTTAAGCATCTATCTGTTGTACCCTTAGGTCGTCCCCAACGCACCAGCGTGGCTGGGAGTCTCAGTTTCCACGTCGTCAGGTTATGTCCATATTCGCGAGAGTAGTGGCTTGGCAGAGTGTCACAACCTCTTGCGGAGGTACCATTCGCCTCATCTGACACCGAGCAGAAGCTCACATCAAAGCCCGTGTTGCAGCCTCAAAGCAACTGAACGAGAGACTTGGGCACGCATTATTCTGAGATGATGGCAACCTTTTGATGCCCACCGCAGATATAAGGATAAAGTTGAAGATGCTGCCTGCGTTGAGAGTTTTATGCCTTCGAACCATCAATGTAGACGAGGGTGGTTGAAACCACCTGTTCTGGGTGCTCGCATTGGGCGTGCCCTTAGGATCAAGTGGAAAGGAGAGAAGGACAACTGACAGTTAGATCTCCATCCTATAGACTAATTAATTAGGAAAATTTTGCTCTAGACCATTGAAGAAAAGGTGGAATTCGTAAATTTACACCACAAATGCTAAAATTCGCTAGATACCATTATGAAATCGTGATCGTTTGCTGTAGAAACATCATAATAATTATTTTATTATTTTACGCAGATCTATGAGATAGAAGGTGGACAAATGTTGTTTTTAGCATCATCCTATGAAGTGGGATCTCCTCTCTATCTTCGTTCTCCCCAGACAGCTTGGTGGAAGGAGGCTGTTGAGGTCAGCCAAGATGACATGGCAAGACCTGACCATGGACTTCGCCTACCACCCCGATGACTAGATCACCCTATGGCTGCATGTCTCGTGGCACACTATCCGCTTTGGCGTCTTACAAGCATGGGGAGGGCCTCGACTTCATGTCCTGCTTCCATGTCACAATCGCACTCGTTGATGTCACTACCACCGTCACTCCTCTAGTGCTCAAAGTCGTAGCTCCGTTTGGTTCTGACATACGTCTAATGCATGGTGTTGTGCTCACACGGTGATGGGCCTCGCCTCCACCTCTTCAGACTTGTCATTCGCCTTGTCCACGACCTTAGCGGCGGTTGTCATCTTTGATAACAAACATTGCCCTGAAACAGACCCCAATAGTGAATGGATAGACTCCGGAGTTTGGAATGTGATGGGAGCACGAGGGCAAGAAGGAAGGTGATCACCCATTGAACTGATGTGAAAATGGTGTTTGGAATGAAGGAGACGAAGGGAAGGGCAAAAACAAGATTTTCCCGTCTTCCTTCTCCTTTTATATGATAAACAATAAATAATCATTATGGTGTTCTATAACAAATAATGTCCTAAAACATAGTTCAGTCGTGAATGGATAGACTTGGGAGTTTGGAATGCAATGGGGAGTGGGACAGTAAGGAAGGTGATTGCACATTGAACTCACGTGGCAATAGTGTTTGGAATAAAGGAAATGAAGGGAAGGGCAAAATTGGAATTTCCCATCTTCCTTCTCCTTAAATATGATATAATCGTTATGGTGTCTATAACAAATAATCCTAAATTTATAATGATATCTAGCAAATTTTAACATTTGCGGTGTGAATTAGTCAACTACCTTCCTTTAGTATCTCAGAAGTAAAATTTACCAATTTATTAATATCTCAAATACGTTGGGCACAAGTTGCGTTACTGGCGATAAGCTAGTTGTATCTTTTTCTATCATCCGGAACGACCACGAAGCTGTCAATTTCGCAGCGCATAAGTATAGCACTACCGCGAAAAAAGTGCGCCGAGCTTCGAGACGGCTTCATGCATGGCCGTCCACTGGGGACGACGACGGCGACCATCACCATCAGTAGTACAGCGACGTTGACGGGCAGGACCGGGGCCGGGACCGGGACGCTCACGCGTAGCCACGACTCACGGCTCACGACGCGCGCGCGCAGCCCACTGCCCACCGTGCCCCGGCGGCGGCCGAGTCAAAGTCCATCCATGCGTGCGCGCGCGCGCCCGGCCCGGCTGCCCCGGCCGCACCCTCCCTCGCGAGTCGCGACGCCGCCGCTGATCGTAACAGCTAGCGGGTGGCATCGCATTCACATGCGCCCGCAACTGTAGCCGACCCGGCAGGACGCGCTCACCTGAGGCCGCCCCATGCGCCATGCCCTGCTCCCGTTGCTCCAGACTATTTACCGTACTGTACCGGCTGATGAGATGAGATCGGCGCCCGGTACAAGATTCACCTGCCGCCGGCTGCCGAGCCGAGCCATTTTTCTTCTGCTCCGTCTTGTCCGGGCATGGCAGTTGGCAGCTGTATGCAGTGGCCGGCTGCATAGTTTAACCGGATCCCAGCAGGTCCCAGCCCATCAGGCAGCAACCATCCAGATTCCAGAGGCGAGCGAGGCCGGTCACGGTCAGATTGCATCTCGATCGCCTGGTGAATTCAGTCAGGATCACGGATCTAACCGCCTAGCTGATCGCGTTCGCTTATCTGTTCCTTTCCTACTTCCCGGCCAGTTGCTGGCTAATAGTCACCCTGTTCTGCACTACTTCAGCAGTAGCATAAGCATCAGCGTAAGTTTGAGTCAGGTAGCACGTAGTAGTAGTATTTGCCGGGCATCGCTGTTTCATAGATGCCTTTGCTCGGTGAAAGCAAACTTGACACATTGAAGTCGCAGATCACCGCGTGCACGTGGTTAGTACGTGAGAGCGAGATGCCACGACGAGGACGGACGTGGGTGGTTTCTGGTGTGGACGAGAACTACACGACTGGGATCGACGTGATGTGACTGTTTTATTTTCCTCCTTCAGGAACGTGCAGTGCCCACGTACTCCTATCTCCCCTTGAGAATCGATTTGGTGACAATATTCAGGACCGGATCCTGCCAAAAAAAAAAATCAACGGCTAAATCCGATCCCGTTATTCAGATTCTTTAGTTTTCCTCAGTTTGGACCTCTTCTTGCTTTGAAATTTCAAATGCATACTAAGTTCTTCTTCCCCTCAAGTCAACTTAGTTTCTTATTTCGCCACAGGTATCGGATTCAAGGAATTGCCGATGGTATTTTCTTCCACACTTTAAGAAAATTAGAATTTTACCTATAAGAAGATCTTTTTTTTATATATAATATATCAATTGGACTCACCACTTATGGTTTGTATCTCTGGTGCACTACCACTACGCTACTCGTGTATTCTCAATCGATATTTTGACTTTTTTTTATTTTAAAATACCAAACAAGGTGTTTACTAGTCGTCACCATTATCTCTCTTCCCCTCGCTCCCTTTCTCGACTCCCTCTCCTTCCTTAGCAAAAACAAGCACTAGCAATGCCCGTCCTCCCTCCCCATCAAGTGTCGTCCTCTCATCTCCATTTATATCTAGCTTTCAATGTGCTCTCTTGTTAAGTGATTTTTACTACCGAGTCCTAGGTCTATTGTCGATAGGTCTATTGTCGATCATCCCTTAAAGTTCCTATAGTATCGGTCATCTACATGGTGCCAATCCTACCTCATGCAATCTCTGATGTACACCAAGACCAATCAGATATTACTAATCTCAACCCTAAGCCATAGCCCTAAATCCTCTGATCAAAATCTCAACTTCTTTTATATATAGTATATATACACTTGCACTACACGTATTTATAAAAATGTTGGCAACCTATAGTTTAAGAATCAATAGATCACGAAACACTTAGGTATCATTCACAATGGAGGAATAATAATAGTGTAAGCACCGATTTAGTTTGGTCTCGAGAAGGTCTATATGGAGCTGCAAAGACCTTAGCGGACACCGCACCTAGATTGCCTTCATCCAAGACTATGTCACGCTAGATGCACACGTGGTTCATCTTACATCTTTCTTAGCATCACAACAGGTGCACACAAAAAAGGCGCTCATTTAAACTAAACCAAAATCCAATCAATTTTTTCATATGAGATTAATCATTTATTGCACCTAACATTTATCATGGGACTTAGAATTCGTTTGATTTAGTTAAAATGAGACGGACTAATCCAGGTGACCGAACACCAAGTTATATGTTTGATTACAATGTATAAACATGTTTGCTAGTTAAAGAATGGAAAGAAAATAAAAGATAAGACCTGCGTGGACAGGTGGGGAATTTCTTTTTTACTTTTCTAGTAAAATAGACTTTTATATGCAAATTACAAAAACTTCTTCTTCTTCTTTTTGAGGAACAAATTACAAAAACATCTTGTATGTGCTAAGATGTCATCTTCCGGCGAAGTCATATATCTCCGTTGCCTAATTCGCAAAAAGAAAGAGTATATCCCCGAGGCCTTTTGAAATTAAGGGGCGCGCGCAGATCTAGCAGAAGCAGAAGTCATATGCATGTGCATGTGCATGTTCTTGCTCCGTAGCACATTGGCGATCAAGCCGATCATTTATTAATTCAACTGAAGGTTTGGTTTGGATGGAACCATCCGTGCGAGCTCTGAATGCACACGCTGTTGCTTGCTCCGTAGCACGTCCCCCTCAAGGCTCGTTATGCAGCAGCACTGCACGTTGCGAGCGACCGCTTGCAGTACCAGCAGCGCCATGAATCCCCTTGCACTGCACCGTTAGAACAGAGACCCAACGTTCGCCGAATGCCGCCGCATAAATGCAGGGGATTTCGGTGGCAACTCCTACCCGACTGCGGACGGACGAACGGACTGGTTCACCATCAGGGAAATCACCGCGGTATTTTGCATGCTAGTGCTTTGAATCACGCGCACCCGCGGCGTGATCCCTGGGCCGTTGGGCGTAGAAAGGTGGAAGGAACCGCGATTGATCGCCGTCACGCAAACGTGTACGAAGCGCACGGCCGTCACCCATGTGACGGACGGAGACGCTACCGGATTTCCTCCTTCCCCGCTTCTTCCAGAAGACCGGGACGGACGGAACGGATGGACGACTCTAGCTTCTAGCAGCCGGCGTTCGACGCAGAGGAGGGGAAGACCGAGCAGCGAACACGTAGCAACTAGCAACGGCGTCGAGGATCGGCACGGCTCATTGCTCAATTGGGCACGAGACTTTTTCCGGCTCTGACCGGGACATCCGCCACCGGGGACCGAAAGCGCGAACGCCAACACCCGGCGGTGGCAGCCGCGCGCGGCGACCGTGCCACTGCCACTACCACGGGTCCGGTGGTCAACCAACCACCCCGTCCCTTGCACGCTCACCAGGCCACCACGCACGCACGCGTGCTATCCCAATTTCCCGGTAGTATCCCAACGCAACACCGCCACCGCCAACGTGACATCCACCACGGCACAAGCACAACACACGCCGCGACCCCTCGCCTATCCTCCCATCTATGATCTATCCGTCCCTTGCGCGCGCATCGCGAGCCGAGTCGAACCCCTCGCCTCCGTCCCACTGTGGCCGGTCTAGATAGCCAAAGCCCGCCACGCCCGCGCCCTGAGCCCCTGACGACGCCCCAGCTCGAGAAAGGCGTGCGCATGCCGTCTATGGCGCCTCCGCTATAAGGAGGAGAAGCAAGCGCGAGGCCAGCAAAAAGCGTCGCGGGGCCACGACCACGACCCTATTTTGGCCCGTCCGCCTCCCGCTTATACGCCGCGCCGGGGAGGTCGCTCGCTGCTCCCTCCGGCTCACCGTCCTTCCCTTGTCTCCCTCTCTCTCTCCCCCGTCCCACCCGCTCCGCCGCCTCTCCCACCTGCCCCACAACCAAGGCCCTCTGCAGTCTGCACGGCGCCGGTTGTGCATGGGCGGCGGGCGCGCCGGGACGACGCCGACGACCGCGCCGCCATGACCACCACCACCACCACGGCGCCGGCGGCGACCATGAACGTTGCCACGGTCGCGCAGCTCTGCGCGGGGCCGCGGCGGCGCAAGACGGCGGCGGCGGCGGCAGGGGATCGGGTCGACCTGCGCTGGGCGCCCCTGCTCCGCCTCGCCGTCGTCACCAGGGTGCTCCGCCTCGTGCGCGACCAGCTGCTCGCCTGCTCCTCCTGCGGCGGCGGCGGGGGCGGCGCCGCCGCCGCCGGCCGCGGCCGGTACCGCCGCCTCGGCCCACCCGCCGCCGGTCCCGTGCTGTCACCGGTCGACAGGAACGACGACTGCGCCGCCGACGCCGACGCCGCGGCCCCTCGCGACGCAGCTGACGACGTCGACAACGTCGTTAGCCTCAAGGTCAGCCTGCTCGGCGACTGCCAGATTGGCAAGACCAGCTTCATGGTAATCATCGATCGGTTAACCTCTCGCCGCTCTTGTTCTCTTCTCATCCTTAATTAATCTCAATATACTTATCTAATCGCCATCATTCTACCTACTGTTACTGTTAGTAATAACTTAATCCGGATATGCTCTGTACTGTACCCTCGACGCGTCTTCCTTCGTCGTCGCCTTTGCTTCGCTGAAAAAATAAGTCGAAATACTTTTCCAGCTGATTTGTTGCGAGAGAAAAATAATATTATGACTTAAAAAAACAAGCTGAAAAAGATGTATTACAAAAGAAACGAACATTCGTCTTGTCGTTGATGTTTTGTTGACTTGTCTTAATTCCTTGCTGTGTGATATTGACGGTGGATTTGGTTTGGTTTGGTTCAACTCAACAGAACCACTAGAATCTATTGCCCACATACAACTACTATATTTCGTTCTTCCTTCCTGTCATCGTCCAATTCCTTAACCACCGTGCAAATCTGAGCAAGAAACCATAAAAGCATCGTCACTGTAAGTTTAATCTTCTCGTGGACGTTCGTCCATCTGCAGGTTAAGTATGTGGGAGATGACAGGGAGGAGCAGAACGGCTTGCAGATGACGGGCCTGAATCTCATGGACAAGACGATGGCTGTCAGGGGAGCTAGGATCGCCTACAGCATCTGGGATGTGGCAGGTAACCCTCAAGCACCATTGAATCAGCAATTCTGTTCCCTGGTTGCTTGGCTCAGATGCCAGATTCCCAACCTTCCTTGATGATTTTTTTTTTTCAACAAATGGTTGATGATTTCATTTTCATTCGCCTGTGAAATGGACGCAGGAGACCACCAGTCCGTCGACCACATCCCAATCGCGTGCAAGGACGCCGTGGCGATCCTGTACATGTTCGATCTCACGAGCCGCTGCACGCTTAATAAGTTAGTGTCTAGATCGAATCCAAACAGCTCAAATCCAGAATTACACAGCAAATTCTTATTTGGTGCTCATTACTGTCTTCGTTTGGTTGATGCAGCATTGTAGATTGGTACGAGAGGGCGAGGAAATGGAATAAGGTTGGTGCATTCCTCTGTGCTGAACATTTCGTGCACATCTCGCGTTTTCTTTCTGTAGCCTCTGATGTTATAGCTGAACATATAGAAAAACTATTACAAATTGCTGCAAACAGTCAGTAGCAGATGGGATGCCGCTCACTCTCCTGCAGATAACTGTTTGGAACAATTTGATAACTCTGAGATTTGCTCGCACGCTTTTAGTAGTATTGAAGATGAATAGTACTAGTGTGCATTGTGCTTGGAGCTTGATATTGTTACTGAACAGTGCTTTTATTTTTTACCCCCCTTCTGGCAGACGGCTATTCCAATCCTAATCGGGACAAAGTTTGATGACTTTGCTCAGCTTCCTCTTGAAATGCAATGGGCCATCGTTAACCAGGTGAGCAGGGCATTTTACAATACTGGTTCGTTCTGATCCAAATTTTATTCTTGGTAGCTTTGTTTCTTGGATATGGGGTCTTCAGCGTCTCCGATGTAGTTTATCTGGTGCTGGCATAGAAAGATGAGAAATTGCCTTGGTTGTGACGAGGGGAGCAGTGGTTGCACATGCCTGTTTCATCTGAAACAGTGCAATTCAACAAAGGCCTGAAAATTAAACTCACGTGAGATATAAAAAAACTACCATAACCCATCACCAGGCAACTGTTCTTGAACTAGGTGCAACATTTTGGGCTTCTTTCCATGATGCTCCACAGCCACGAACCCTATATTTCTAGTGCGATTACATCCACAAACACAGTGTCGGTTGGGTGCTCGTGTGACAGGAACCGAAAGGCGATAGCACTGTAGAACCCAAAACAGAACTTGAATCGAGTACAGCGGACAAGTAAAGACTGCTCTGAGCAGAGAGTACTCGCCTACTTATGCACATTGAAGCAAGTGGGCCTTGGTGTTTATCGGAGCCATTAGCCATAGTGAACCACTAGTAGTTGTAGGCCCAAACCACGTCTTATGTAGATAGACGAAAACTGAAGCGGTCAAAACTTGGCAATTGGGCATGCATGGTCAGGTCTCCATTTTCCTGTCCATTTGCCAAGCACCACAGCCCACACGTCGGAATTGGAGTGTACGTCAATCTTGTTTGTGGGCCTTGGTCTACAGGATGTAGATTGATGGTCACTCGTCACCGGACATGCTAAAAAGAATCGACGGCTACGTTGCATCTGGCTGAGAAAAGGGAGGGAGGTTCCAGGGATTTATTTGGCTGTGCTGAACTGCTGTTAAGAAGTTTAAGCTGCATTTCTGTCAGTAGCACTGAAAGATCAGAAGTTCAGTCTTGCATCTAGGCTAGAGTTGTTACTTTGTACATGTACTACAGCTGCAGAGTGTAGTATTGTGAAGTCCCATTCCTATCGAAAACAATCTGTGCGTGTTGATTGCTAAAAGTGATTTGTGTGTTCCCAACAGGCCAGAGCATACGCAAGAGCGATGAAGGCGACCCTCTTCTTCTCGAGCGCGACGCACAACATCAACGTGAACAAGATCTTCAAGTTCATCACGGCCAAGCTCTTCAACCTGCCGTGGACGGTGGAGCGCAACCTCACCATCGGCGAGCCCATCATAGACTTCTGACGACCTTCCTCCTCTAACTAAGTAATTAGGCAGCACACACGACACGACGACCCTTGGTATCATTCATGGGTTGACAGGGTCGTCGTATCTTCCTCTTGCCCTGTGTGAGTCGCCGGAGCAATTGAAGTGACCGAGCATGCCCGTCGTCCTCTTCCTCCTGATGGCCGGCTGCAGCAGGCAAGATGGCCCTTTGTACATAGGTGACGGTTCCGCGTGCGCGCGGGAGCGTCGTCAAATGGGAAAACCGCGAGGTGTGACTGTAATGTAACACCCCGTCTGTAACATTCGCCAGAGTGTATAGGAATCCATGTTAATATACCCTCCGTTTCCATTGACAAAGACATGGGCGGGCTGGCGCCTGGCCGCCTGCCGCCTGTCGGTGCAGGGCTTCAGCCATTCCACCTCTTCGGCTCGCCCGACGTAGCTGCATGCGTCTTGAGCTGTGCAGTTCAGGTTCGTGTAGTTGGTCTCGTCGCCGTTGAAGGTAGTGGACTGCCAGTCCGCTTCGCCATCTTAATTTGGAGTTTTGGACGCAACACTAGAAGCAAAACTGCTTCAGCAGCAACAATAAACCCGAAAGAACAGCAACAGAAAACGAAATGCATCTGTGAGTTATTTGCATGTCGAGTCAATTTATGCTACTCCATCACAAGTTATTTCCTTGTCTGCCTGCCGTTATATTGCGGTCCAAAGTCGTTATCACCTGTGCTCTGCAGCCAGCCAGCCATGTTCGGCTGCACTGACTTCACCAATCTCGGTCCATCCGTTTTACGGTTTGTTACTGCAAAAGGGTGTGCTTGCCGCTATGACCGTAGTTCATAGGAGTGTATACATACCGTGTTCCGAGGAATCAAGAACTGCAAAAATGAGAGCCTCTTTGGCTATTCCCCTGGGAACTTCTGTACTATGGTCATCTATTAATTTTTGTCTTGGCAGCTGATGGTTTTCGGCTGATGGTTTTTACGGCTCATAAGCCGGCTGATACTGTTTTGTTGTGAGAAAAACAATATACCTGGCGGCTGATATCGGACGTGTCACGTGTGTCGTGAACTCGTGATTTCTGGTAAGGCTGCCTGTTCGACCATCTTTGGATCGTGTCTGTGGGCCGACTTCTTTTGTTTTGTGGGCTCTCCTTCAAGTTTAGGCCCATTAACCAAGCTTTCGGAGAAACAGGTTGCCATTTTCGTTTATCGTTTTTTTTGAGGTTTATTACGCTCCCTCTGTCGTGAAATACGAGATATTGTCCAAATTTAGGACAGACTATTGAGATCAAACAAATGAAGCATGTAATCCTCTTTTAATCACAAAGAGATCTTCTGCTTACCCTATTTTCCTGGTTTATTCTTCCAACTCACGTTGTGGGCTGGGCGGGCTCTTAACGAGACCTGCACACTCGCCCCGCAAAGTTTTCCTTCGTGGCTGTAGTGGCCCAGCTACAATTTTTTTTATGGCCCAACGTCTTTGAACCCGCCAAGCCCGTTGGGCAAGAGACAAAGCTGGAACCCGCAAGACCAGTAACTCCTCGAACCCTACTAGCTATCGCATGGTGGCGTCCAGGCATCACCCTCCTCTGCTCGCCCTTCCGGCTCGTCTTGGCCCTTGGCGCAGATGGAAATGCCAATTCCGGCCGTGGCAGGCGGCGGAAACCTAGCCCTCGACTCGCGCTCCTCCATGGTGGAGCAAGAGGAGGCAGGAGAGGACGGGGGCCATGAAGCCTCCAAGATCCTAGCGTCGGCTTCTGCGGGATTCGGGCGCCAGATCTCGGGTGTGGCTTCGTCGTCCTGCAATTTCTTACAGACAGATAAATATGGGTAAGGATTTTGCTCGGTTCCCTTTGGTTTTGGTTGTTTACCTCTACAGTTCTCTCTTGAATTGATATACGGAGTAGAGCAGATTGTAGAGTTGACGCTCATAGTGCAAAGGATGCTTTCAAAAAAGTGTTTTTAGTTGCATTTGTGTTTTAGGACCCTGAAGGAATTATACAGACTCCACAGTCCTATGTCGAGTTCATATTAATCACCAAAACATAGTGTTCATATAAAAATTGGACTGAACCAATTTTGATCATGAACACAAACCAAAAACGGGATTAATTATTGTCTAGAAATCTTTAAATATGATCTTTTAAATCGTCTACTACAAATATCTAATTTTACTGTAGTCCATATTCTGTTGCCACAATTTGGTTGTCCTCTAGCTTATCATGTTATTGTATTCTATCTAGATGTGCTCGTGTGGACATGGCAACCCTACCATCTGAGCTTGCGCCAAAAGAATTGAGTGGTCAAGAAGCAGATCAACAAAGGAGTAAGCATACAACTTCAAGGAGTGTGAACGTGAAGAAGTCATTGCTAGTGAAACGGATGTCATCTGCTGCTAATGCTCCAAAGCCTTCAACAGAGAAGCGGAGGAAGTCATCTGCTTCGAACGTGCAATTTATGAGGTCCCCGCTACTGAATAGGATCCTAGCATCGCCAAGGATGCGCCACTCCAGAGCCAAACACCAGAGGTCACCATGTGCAGGATTGTCATCTTCAACCTTACCCGATGATGCAAGAACGGCGGCTTCTCCTAATCTTGGCAAAGATGCAGCATCAAGGAGCGTGGATAGGATCAAGTCCTTGCTGTCAAAACGGAAGTCATCTATTGTTAATGCTTCAAATCATTCAGAAGGAATGCAGAGGAAGTCATCTGCTTCACATGTGCATTATGTGAGATCTCCGGTACTTAATAGAATGCTACAGTCGCCAAGGATGAGCCAGTCTTCGGTACTATCTGCAAGATCATCAACTTCGTCTTCATCTGATGATACAAGAATAGTTATTTCTCCTGATCTTGGCCCAGGTTAGATTTAACTTCCTGCATATTGAAGCAACCAGTTTATGTCTCAAATTTTTCTTGTTGTCTTGACTTTGTTGATTTGTTCTGTCTTGGTTAGGGTCCTGTTTCTACTGTCCTGGTCCTTTAGATGAATTTTCTTGCTGCATGAGATGCCTTTAGTTACTGACTATGTATACTTTAGTAAATGCTTGTACTAATCAATACTTACATACTTATTGTATAGATGCATCAAGACCAATTAAGAGACGTAAACTTAGATCTGATGTGTGGAAAGAATTTAAGCCTATTTATGAGGGGAATCTAGTAGTACAAGCTAAATGTATTCATTGTTTGGAGCTCTTGTCTGCTACTCGAGATAATGGTAGAAGTGCTTGTCGTAGGCATTTGAAAGTGTGCAAAGAAAGGACTAGAATGAACCAGTTGGTTGAAAGCATGAACACATGACTATCCCCTGATTCACTAGCTCTAAAGAATTGGAAGTTTGACCAAGAGGTCTCACGTAAAGCCATTGTTAACTTTATCGTATTGCAGGAGCTGTCCTTTAGTTTAGTTGACCATGCACCGTTTCAGAAATTTAGTGCTACCTTAAATCCTTGGTTTACCATAGTGTCTAAAACTACAGTTGTTGAGGATATTATGAGCTCATATGAGGATCGAAGGTTAGCCCTTCGGGAAACTATCAAAAATTCAAATTCAAGGGTCTGTCTAACTGCTGATCTGTGGACTTCAAATCAGAACCTAGGTTACTTGTGCATTATTTGTCACTTCATTGATAATGACTGGATGTTGCAGAAGAGAATAATAGGTTTTGGTCTTGTAGCTTCGCCCCATGATGGTTTTACTTTGTTTAATGCATTGTTGAAGTGTTTGCAAGAATGGAAGTTAGAGCACAAGGTATTTAACATCACATTAGATAATGCAAAGAACAACAACAACATGGTTGGTTCCTTAAGGAAAAATCTTTTAGAAAGACACCTTATGCTTGGAAATGGTGATCTGCTACATATGCGTTGTGTAGCGCATGTGTTGAACCTTATTGTCAAGGAGGGATTTAAGGTGATAGATGGTGCTACTAGCCGCATTCGAGATAGTGTCAAGTACATTAGAAGCTCACAAGCCTGTAAATAGCGTTTCGAGGAAATCATTGTACAATTAGGTATATCCTGTGAGAAGAGACCATCTCTTGATGTTCCAACTCGGTGGAACTCAACTTATTTAATGCTGAAGTCTGCAATAGAGTATAGGGCAGTCTTTGATGTTATGGAGTCACAAGATCTTAATTACATGGACAAGTCTTCTAATACAGATTGGAACATGGCAAACCTACTTTGCAATGTGTTCAAACCCTTCTATGATGCTACAAATGTAGTTTCTAGTACATTATACCCAACAGCAAACCACTGTTTCCATGTCCTATGGGAAGTCAAAGGAAAAATAGAAACTTTGGAATCAAATATAGATATTTCCATTATAGTTATGGCGAGCAAAATGAAACTAAAGTTTCAGAAATACTGGGACATATGCTTGTTGCAGATATGTGTTCTAGTAGTTCTAGATCCTAGGTTTAAGCTCAGTTTTGTATCATTTTGTTTGGACGCTAGTTTTGGTGATAAAGGTCCAGCATACACTGAAATGGTGAAGGCCACATTGCAAAATCTATTTTCTGCATATTCATCAATGGCACCTGATTTAAACTACTCACAACCAGAGCCCAATGATGGAAGTATTGATGAAGATGATCTAAAGGACTTTGAACAACATCTTGCAGCACAAAAAAGGAAGAGAGTGAAAAGTGAGCTTGACACATATCTGCAAGATGATCTTTTCCCTCGACAAAAGAAATTTGATATTCTACAGTGGTGGATGATGCATTCTACAAAGTATCTTATGGTTTCTCGTATGGCAAGGGATGTGTTTGCAGCACCCGCATCGACTGTAGCTTCTGAATCTGCATTTTCCACTAGTGGAAGAATTGTTAGTGACTATAGAAGCCGACTAACAAGCAAGAAAGTTCAAGCCTTAGTATGCCTACAGGATTGGTTGATTTCTTTGAATTGTACAAAGTAGCATATTGTTAGTTTGAGTATTGTTGTTTGAGCAATAACGACACCTTATAACTCATTACTCGTTCTTGTTTCAGGTTTATCAGATGTTAAATTATCAGAAGATGATATTGGCGATGGTGACGATATTTGAGGAAAGGTGTTAGGTTGAGCAAAGAAGGGTGGCAAAGAAGGGGTGCAAGACAGGGAAAACTAGAGAAGAAAATGACATTTTTTGTCTTTGTAGATATAGAACTCCTTTCAGTTTAGCATTTCAACTTTATTTATGTTACTGTCTTTTAGAATTCTTAAGTATTTGGTCCTGGATTATTGTAGTGGGGGCATGGCTCCTTTTCCAGATCTTGTTCTTGTCATCATATGTTTAGCAGGACTTTGGTTAGTGATTTGGATGTAGAAGCTACATCTATGGAACACTGCTATTATTGGATTTTGGTTCAAGTGATGTATCTGGCTTGGAGGTAGTGTGCAGTCTGCACTTTTCTTATGCAGTAACTACATCTTGATAGAAGTGATAGAACCTCTAGGTGCAGATCTAGCGGGTAAAACTCAACTTAGATAAAGGACTTATTAATGTACCTCATCGAGAGGCCAGTCGCGGCCATGGCGCCGACAACGAGGTAGCAGCGACGTGAAGGCGCTGTCCAGTGGCGGCGGCGAAGGCGATGACGCTTCCCATCGCTTACAGCGCGCCCTTCTAGATCGGACTAGGGCTAGGACATGGTGGGGCGCCGACGGCTGCGGTGAACCTCGTATCTCGAGCTCCAGCCCCCACCTCATATTTATTGCGCTACGCGATAGGGGTCCATCAGCCGGTAGAAAGGCTGAGCGTCCCTGATCAGGGAACGGATCAAGGGCCCAATTGACCGTTGGTGGAGATAAACCTAACACATCTCTGTTGGTGCCTGTGGAGCTTTGTTTGGCCTCCTTACATGTACGCTTTCAGAGATTATTATGAACTGTACTACCTATTCAAATGAGGTTAGCCAAAGTTGTATTATATGTTTACTGTTTTTCAAGTTTCTGGTCAGTTCACTTTGTTTCCATGAATACTGTACGGGTACGTGCGGTATGTTTCTCTGTTCTAGCCAACTCTGTTTTGATCTTCAATACATAGATACTGTACTGTACGTCTTGCGGGTCTTACATACAAGTTTGTTATATCCGTGGAACACTTGTTCACAAGATCCGTAGCTTTGTGATAAGCCGCAAGCCCGCTAATAAACTTTGCGGCAAGCGAGGTGGGTTAGCGGCCGGCCACGAACAAGCCCGCCTGCAAGTTGACTTCCAACTTTCTTTTCAACGTAACAGTAAATAAATGCGCGAAATTGCTTGGACGAGCGGTAACAATGTCAGTGGTTCAGTGTCCATAATGTCAGACTAGAAAAGTTGATTTGAGACCGTTATCCACAAACTGACGCATGGGACTCACCCTCGAATGAATCCACAGCTCGCCGGTAATTGCTCTCAGATTCATAATAGAAAATGGCGATCATGGTCATGCTTCGACTTTCTATACTCTACTAAGGGATTCTTTGGAGGAAACTATTTCCTCTAGGTCATGTTGTGACAGCAGCTTTGTAGAAGGCACAAATTCTTCATCATCCAAAAGAACTGTTTGCAGATCCGTGGGCTGGACTGTGAAGTGTTCTCCCAGGGCCACAATGACCCCATCGGTGAAAACTGATCGCGAAGGCATACACTCCTTCATTCGGCACAAGAAATCCGTGTGGTTTCTTGCCTGGAAAGAAAATGAGAAATCTACATCGATGGTGAACATTTTGTTGTAAATCTCAACTGTAAAGATGAGTGATACCATATCTGAAATAGGCTCAGCTCAAGTGTAAAATATACACAACCAGGAACATGAGTAATACTGTCAAATAAATAGGTAGAGTTCAACTGCAAGGTTTCCAAAATTCAAAGGTATTTTGAGTACATCAAGAAACAAATTCTCAATTCTGTTCATAATTATAAATGAAAAATCATGCATTAAGTTTCCTTAAAAAATGGAGAGAGAAGAGGTTTTTTCTATTGGAGGGTGATTGTTGGGGTCACCTTGGGAACAGGCAGGCCAAAAAATAGAATATAAAAGAATCAGCTCATTCTCAGGCATAATCCATGAAACCATTTCCACACAAATGCTAGATCAAGAATCAAGATAGTTAAGACTTAAGAGCCCATGGTGAAACCAAATATCATTTGCAGCATTATTGTCTGGTTCTCAGCAACTTAATTATTGTCTGTGGTGTACCCAGAAAGTTCTCAAATCTCAATAGCAAATGACAGCTCTAACACTTCAGGCATAGCAATGAAAGTTATATGATAACAATAGTGCTCAAATCTGGTCTAGGCCAAAGTGCAACAGTTTGCCCTTAAAAACTTTGCGCTCTACCTTCACATCACAAACTCGATGAATATTCGGTTACAGCTCGTTCTTGTGTAAACTGTAAAGTGAGTCAATTATTGCACCGAGTTTTGGCAAATCCATACCATTACTAGGCAATACATCCAAGGGGGAAGTTCCACCAAAAATCAACTAGCCAAGCAAAGCTGCTGCCTCACACCACTGGTCATCATTGCACTGTTTTGTGCAATCCTAGATCCTTGCATCCAATAACTGATCAAAATCAAACTGCTTTATTTCTACCCAGCACTTTCTGTCTCTCAGAACCAAACTGCCATCTATCTACCCAGCACTTCCCGCCTCGTCTTGGTTACCATTCAAGTACAACAATAAAGCACTTACAGTAAACACATCTAACTTTTCAGGTTTCAGTATAACAAAGCACTTACATTAAACCCAGGCATTTAACTTTCCAGGCTTCAGTATTAGTACTGCTCAACCCTTTGGTCTGGCAATCACTGCATGCATGGTTATTCTAGTTGGGTAATCACTAATGCTGATAAAGTAAGCCATGATTAATCAACTACCACCAGTTCTTGGACCTTACGGATCAAGGGTCACAACAATCATTGATGGTTCACACCAATTAGAAGCAAAAGTTGACTTTGGGTGGTTATGGAAAACATTATGTATGACACCATAAAATTAACAGAGACTTGTAGCACACTACTGATTACAGGCGAAAGTTGACTTCGGGTGGTTATGGAAAACATTATGACACCATAAAACTAACAGAGACTTGTAGCACACACTACTGATGTACATGTTTCATACATGGCTAGCTCTGTGTAAACATATATAAATATTAAAGATGCTCAAATTTGATAATCTGATTGGAGGAGCTCATGTTAAACATCATTCTCAATGTATATGCACAAAGGATGATGGAAATCAAATGAAGGCATAAACAGTTAGAGTCATACCAGTCGATATTCGGGTGCACGCTTTGGGATTTTGAGATTTTTTTTTGCGAACAGGTCGAAACCTGTGTTTCATTAAGATGTCAGGAGAGTTACAAAGTTACACGACATTGATGAGTTCCGCCGTTCCACACCCGCTGGCAAGACGCTAGCGTTCAGGACCAACCAAGAACGTCGATACGCTAGAGCTAGAGCCTAGCAACTACAACACATACAAAGGACTATACGGCACAAGAGTTTGCGACCGAGGGTACAACAAGGCAAAGACGTAGAAACTCTTAGCCTATTCGACGTCCGTCGCGCGACGCCGGCCTCTCCCCGGAAAGAGGGCCTCCATGGCATCCCCGCGTTCCAGGGAAGCGGCGTGGTGAAAGCCTCAAAGGACGCTTCATCAGGCTTCTCCGTCTCGACCTCCTCAAGCCCGAGCTTTTTGAGGAGCACCTTTCTTGCCTAGGCATCCGGCTTCGTTGCTCTGAACTTGCTCTTAGCCGCTAAACGGGCGATGCGCTTGGGGACGAAATCGCCATCATCAGCAGCCTTGGGGTCCTTGGTGATGCGCAACCTAGGCGGTGACACCATAAGCGGTAGCTTGATGGCATCGATGAAGGACACCAAGGCGCCATCCCCAGAGGAATCCAAAGCCAGCCTATCCGTGTGCGGCGACCCACAACCACGCACAGGCGAAGCTGGAGTTCCGGGGGCTTCGTGCTCAGACGGTGCTCCAGCTACCTTGATAATAGGGAGCGCGGCAACAACCTCCACCATCATCGGATCTTCCGCCACATCTCGACCGGCCTGCTCCGCGTCAAGGCCCAGCGACCCACAGGAACGCCCAGGCGAAGATGGCATTTTGGGGGCTTCGTCCTCCGTGGGAGCAGCAAGCAGGCGGTGTTCCAGCTGTCTGAATAATGGAGAGCGAGGCGACGAGCTCCACCATCATTGGATCATCCGCCACGTCCCGACCGGCGTGCTCTGCGTCCAAGCGCAGCGACAGCGTCAACGGGTCGAATGCGGAGCAAGCAGGAGGCGAAACTTCGACGGTAGTGTTGGCCGGGGACACCACACGCCTGCCTCTGGCCGCCGGTGAACCCTTGCGCTGGTCCGGCTTTCGCTTCCCCGCCGCCACCGACGACTGTGGGGATGACCACAGACTGAGGTGTCCAACGCGACACCATCAGCAACATCCACTGCGACCGCCCGAGGAGGTGCGTGGGGGGCCAATCAGAGGACCGGCGAAGAGGTCGTCCACGGGTCGCTCCCCGTTTACGCCAGCATCGACATGCATGGTGACCCTCACCCCCACACCGGAGGCACCTGGACCAATTGCGGCAAGCAGCGGCAACATGGTCGGGACCAAGGTAGTTGAAGCAGCGCCCAACGAGTTCCCGCAGAACTGGACGAGACTGAGGCCTTGGACCAGCCGGGCGTGCTTGCGAATCCGCACCGCGCGGTAGAATCTCCCTCCAGCCATCAACGTCGGGGGCCGAGATACGGCGCCGCGGGCTGAGACGTTGGAACACAGGCACCCTCGGACGACCGCTTTCGACGTCCCGCGCACCCTGGCGCTCCGGGTCGCTTAGGGGTAGGCCGTGGACGAGCACAGGGCGGCCCCGACGCCTCCTACGGCGGCGCCGACTCCTGCCGCTAGCGCCAAATGGGGGCGCCCCCTGCACCACGACTGAGCGCACGCCAGAGGGTGGAGGAGCCGCGACCGAAGTAGCCCCAACCTGGGGACGCTCGAGGTCGGGCAAGGAAGGGCCCGGAGGTGAGCGCTCAAGGTCGGAGTCGGAGACGAGAGAGATGGAGTCCTCTTCCCAGCGACGCAGCTTGGACCTCCCCGCGAAGCTACGGGCAGGAATGAAGGGATCCTCGAAGGGAGATAGGGTGCTTGAGGCGTCGGGGACGGCGGGGGCTTGTGCGGTGGCTGCCGGCGCCGGTGCAGCATCCGGCAGGCTGGAGGGATTGGGGCTCTCGGTTAGCCTGCGCACGTCCACCGACCCATCAGCATTAGCTTCGTCGTCGTCATCGTCTTCATCCTCGTCCTCGCCTTCCATGACATCCTCGACGACGACTGGAGCCTCGTCCTCCCTCTGCTGCACCTCCATCCTGGGCGCAACCTCCTTGCTGCCGTCGTCGTCGCCCGGGAAGACGGGGGCGGCGAGAGGAGAGAGGGGGGAGGCAGGTCCCCACCCTTCTGCTGGGGTGGTGGCCGCCAGTGACGGGGAGGTCATCGGCCGGCTGGGGATGGGGGAGGGGGGAGGGGAGGGGAGGGGCCGGCATGGAAGGGAACACCGGTGGCTTCAAGCTCACTGGGAACCAGAAGAACGAGAAGAACGCTGGGTTGAGACTTACCAGCATGTAGATCGGGAGACGGTGGATGCGGATCTTGGGGCTGATGGCATGGAGGAGCGGAGGATGCGGCGGATCTAGGCGGATTGGGTGCTAGTGCGGAGGCGACGAGGAAGGGGAGGAGCGGGTCGGGGTCCTCCGCACCCATCCTCCTAGAGAGATGCAAGCATTGTGAGCCCTGGGATTTTGAGATAATCCATATTTTTGACATCATAATCCCACAAGAACGATGTGTGATGAACCCAACGATTTTTTGTTATCGATTGAGCATTTCCACCAAACTTTCGATGACTAAATGCATAGTCTGAAAAACAAGCACATGATAAGTTAATCTTTTGGACAGAAGCATTGACAGTCACTTTCCCAACATATTTGGTATACATGCTATCCTACTGCTAAGGTAATCGTTGAACAATGTAAATTCAAATTTAGTTATCTAGAAATAGATTATGTTAAACGAAGGAGAGTAAATTATGTCCATTTTAATGTAAAGAACAAAAGCCATAATTTCGATCCTTAAAGGGTATACTGGCATACAATGCATTCGAACATGGAATTTTTGCTCAGTGTAAGTAATAAAATCTTAAACTAGCAAACAATGAAACTTTGTGCTATTTTTTCATACCATTCTCACGCAGATGAAATTCCCCAAATCTGTCAAAAACGTTGCCATATAGCTGACCACACCATGACATGATGTCCCACGGAAAGGGTTGCAGCTCGGCAACGTCACTCTTGTTGCAAATGAAGGTCACAAATATCGTTCCCAATGACGGTGCCACCTCCACTGAACCTCCTCACGACAGGCACCTGGTCCCGAAGGACTGCCTGTATCTGAGACTCTCCTGTCGTCACGAAAAAGTGAATCAACAACTCAACATGGTCCACAGGGAGGCCAATGCATGCTTGAATCATCCTTCCTGACGAAGTACAAGAAGAGTTCAGTTTATACCCGGACACGCCCATGACAATGGTAGGAGGGGCTGTGCCGTCGTTGATGACACACCAGTTGTCCGCTGTGCAGCGGAGAAGTTGCTCCTCCAAATGCAGCTGTTGCAGGATTGGAATACCACTCATGGTGATGAGCTTCATCAGAGGGCGAGCCGCACCACTTACCCCAGCCAACTCAGCAGAAGCCATACTTGAATCTTGAGCGGGAGCAGATCCAAACTCAAATAGTAGACAAGGTTGAACTCTAAGGAAGACGCATACTTGAATCTTGAGTGACAAAACCACCGTTCACCTCTGCTGCATCGTTTTTGAAACCCACCATCCCTAAAAATAAAGCCAGAATCCAGCAACTAAACATCGACTCCATCCTCGCACCAATCGGAGCCGCCACGGACCTCAGCAACCTTGCGGACACCCCCGGAATCTAAAACCAGGAGGACCTCTAAAAAAAAGGAACAGGTCAGGTTTCTAACTTTTTATGTCCTCCATGTCATTGCCGTCAGTTTGGGCACTAACGACAAGCTGCTTGGGCGGAAAAAAATCGCCGCGGCAAATATACATTAATTTTTAAGATTTTAACGACTTTCATTAATTTTTAAGCATCTTAGGTCGATTTGAATGAAAAACTCAAAACTAGAAAGACAAGATCTCGTCCCAAGAGGCATAATACTTCATATAAAATTATCTTCATTTAATTCCGCAAAAAATATGATTTGATATGATTAATATATATTAGAAAAATCATATCTTTTTTTGTGGAGTTAAATGAAGATAATTTTTATTTGAAAATTATAGATCTCGACGAGATCTACAACTTTTTAGTTTTGAGTTTTTTCATTTGAAGTCGTTAAGATGCTCAAAAAAATAAATGACATATTTAGACTTAAGGGTATTTTCGTCTTTTCACACTGCAGCATTTTACAATTAGTGCTCAAATGGAGTATTAAATGGAGGATAAAAAAATAAGCAAAATGCTTACACCGCTAAACTTTTCCAAGAGCTCACGAGGCATTGCGATCTTTTGAGCCTAGTTCCCGTCTAAAACAGGGAGGAGGGGTAAGGAAAAGGAACAGGCAGGTTTACCTAGCCGTCGACGGCATGAACCCGACGCCTTGGGTGGAAACTTCGCCGCGGCAGGCTCTACGGATGGCAATGGACCGGAAATCCCCACCCAGCCCAGGCCGGACCCGAAACCCGGCGAGACAAGATCCTAACCACAAACTCCACTATGTGAAACAGCTCCACAAAAAATTAAAGTTTGTAGAGCACCCAACTCTACCTTTTTTCCTCGAATAGAGTACCTGGAGCTGAAACCGTTTGACTAAAAAATTGGAATGGAGCTGAAAAACGTGGAGTAGAGGAGTCCCAAATACCCTCTAAATATTTGTCGTTTTTGCTTCCCGAGAAACAACTTTGACTAAATATAAATTAAAAAATATTAATATTTACGATATATAATTAGTATCATAGAAAAGGTCTTTGAATCTAGTTCTTTAATAAATTTATTTTAGAGATACAAATGTTGCAAGCATTTTCTAAAAAACGAGTTAAACTTACGGCACGCACACCAACGACGACGGTTATTTAGGGGTCTGCTTGTTCTGACGCCATGTCTAAATCTTATGGTCTAAATTTTAATCACTAAACTTCAGATTACTTAGCTTTTGAAGCTCCAAACAAAAAAAATTTAGTTTGCTAAAGTTAACTAAGAATTGAAATTTTTAACTATTTTAGTTTATCCATCTGATCTATTTTTTTTAATATTGACTAAGGTTTAGACAACACTTTTTTTTGAATGTCTGGTTTAGACAACACTTTACACCATATGATTCATGTTAAACCATCAGCAGCGAATGTTAAAAACACATTTAGGCCGTTTGACCCAGACAAAGGCCCATATTGACCAGCATCCGAGTGGAGGAAACCCAGTGAGCAGCCCAACAGCGTCCTAGCTGTAGGCGCACGGCCCATGAGAAGTTCACGGCCCGAATCCCCGGAGAAAACCCTAGACAGCGGCGGGCGCCTCCCCATAAAAGCACAGGCCTTGTACCCCCGCCGCCGCCACTCGCTGCAGCCTCTCGACCGGATAGGGAGCACCGGAGCAGGGAGCACGCCGCACGAGCCCCTTCGCCGCCGCCAAAATGGTAAGCCGGTTTCTTCCTCGTCTCTCTCTGTTCCCCTCGCGCGCGGGCCACAAAGAAATCGCTGTACCTGGCTGTCCTTGTTGATTTGTGCGTGGGTTCTGATGGATGGGTAGTAGATTAGGGAGTGGATGTGATGGCTGTCTTGGGTTGTTTAACTTGGTCGGTGGCTATCATCCAGGTAGATACTGGTGATTTTTCGTTCGATGTACTTCTTCGTGTGGTAGTTCGTTTTGTAGCGTTGCCCCTGTATGTTGTTAGATCTGAGGAGTATGCTCAATCACAAGGAAATCTGAGTTCCTAGTAGCCATCCGGTGGTGGTATCTCTTTGTTTTTAGACTCAGTCCAGATGATTTATGCTAAATATTCGCGACAAATAAGCCTCTGGATGCACTGTCACAATTGTACCTGGATTTTGGCTTGATTCTTTGTTATCTTTTGTTCAAATGCGTGATGCTTTTGTGGGGTTCTATGATGGCATGAATCTTTGAGACCTGATTATTCTCACGATGACAACTATAAGCATATCTTCTGAGGACCTATAAGCTCCGATTTGAGTTTTCAATTTCCTTTCCCAACTTATATTGAGCTTGTTTATACATCCATATGCAGAACTTGCTTATGGTTTGATCTTCAGTTGCTAAGAATAGGAAATGTTGTTTTAACCTGTGCAATTTGTTTGACATGTTATACAGGTTAACGTTCCCAAGACCAAGAAGACCTACTGCAAGAACAAGGAGTGCAGGAAGCACACTCTCCACAAGGTGACTCAGTACAAGAAGGGTAAGGATAGCCTGTCTGCCCAGGGAAAGCGCCGTTATGACCGCAAGCAGTCAGGATATGGTGGTCAGACCAAGCCTGTCTTCCACAAGAAGGTAATGAAGCTTATCTATGTGATTGTACTAATGATCTGTCAATCCTTTATACCTTTGTTTGTTTGGATGCTAGCATGAATGTCTGAATATGACTGCGCATTCTAAATGCCTGTTCAGTGCACAGTTTGGGATATGACAAGTTTTGTGATTTTCAGGCCAAGACCACCAAGAAGATTGTGCTGAAGCTGCAGTGCCAGAGCTGCAAGCACTACTCGCAGCACGCGATCAAGGTACTGTCTCATTCTCCTGTGCTAAACTTGCTGTTGAACAAACTATTTCTCTGTTTGGTTTAGCTCACTCTTTCCTTAATCCCTGTGTCACAGAGGTGCAAGCATTTTGAGATTGGTGGAGACAAGAAGGGCAAGGGAACATCTCTTTTCTAAGTTTATCATCACCTATGCGTGTGGGTCTACTACTGTTCTAAGAACTTGTCGTCAAATTTCAATGTTACTAGTAGTTCTGAAAGCAGACCATGCTATGTATCCAAATTCCAATGCCTGACATTTGTTCTGAGTGTTGGGTCGGTTTTGGCTAAATGAGGTTTTGTAGCTTGAATCGTCATTGAATCTGTTATGTGTTTGATTTTGTTCTGCCATTGCCTATGCGTGTTCCTGTGTCTAAAGCTGATCATTCTTACACCGAGGATGGTGTGGCTGAATGGAATCCTGTAGTGCATATAGTTCTGTGATAGCCTGATAGGGTGTGATGGCAACCAATTAAAACTTCAGTTGAGTACTCGTTTGGATCATGGCCAGTTAACGGCAGCGTATATGTTTTTCATCTTAAATAAAGCATGGGGGCTTTTACCTGATGAAGTTTTAAAATAATATGATCTCGTGGGGATTAAAGGGTGTGCAGAAACAAAGAAAGGTCCAGGTTTCTCCTCCAAAAAAAGGTCCAGGTTTCTTCCTCTGGTAAAAGAGTCCTATTTCAGATGTGAAATCCATCGATTTTGTAAGGTCCTTCCGACTCTGCAATGCAAGTAGACGACTCGTGCAAGTAGAGAAAGATGATGTGCAACTCATCAGATATCATCATTCGGCAAACAACCAGCCAGATTTTTTCGGGTCTACTGCTGGAAACACCAAACTTTGCAACTAATTAAGATATGTGAACAGCTCAAAGTGTTTGAGAGCTCGAACACCAACACATTACGCTGCAGATCAAATGGGTCACTGAAAATGATGAGCGCACCTCCTCAAATTCAGATTTTCATTTGGCATTTTTTTACTCGTTTATCGCCTTCCGGCTGCTAAAAGTCTTGTATAAGCAATTAAAATGATGAGCGCAAGTTCTTTCGCTGCGCTTTTGCTACATCTGTTTAGTTTTCGCTGCACTTTGGCTACATCTGTTTGGTTTCAGTCGCTTCTTTCTACCAGGACAATCTACCTCATGTTTCAGGAAATAGCCATCTTGTGATAATTTTAGACTGGTTCAGCCATATGTTTCAGGAAATGTCCTTTGACAGGTTCGGATCATGATGTTAGAGTTCACCTTTATCTACTCTGGTTCATCTGGACAGCTTAGAAGCACATCTACCGTTCTTTCTTCAAGAGGATAATCTCATAAAGCATCTATCAGCTATTATGTCACATTCCACATCGATGCTGCTAGGAACTGAACTCACCGATATGGAATTCCGCCCACTCTGGCTGCAGGAGTGCAGGACCAAGGTACAGGAATCAGGGCATGGATCTACAAGTGCTCTACATGCCAAAGCCATGGCTCTTCAGCTAGCTGCCATCATATCATAACCAAAAATTTGAAACGCCCTAACTGCTCTTCCAAATGAGAAGGCTAGGACATCGGATGATAGAAGCCCTACAACTTCAGGGTTCACAAAATGCAGGATACATGCAAATCAGGAAGCTCACAAATTCACAATCCTCTAGTTCCTGTATAACTGGTTTGCCATGGATACAATTGCCAGCCACTTCAGAGCTTTTTACATTTTACCGTATATTATTGAAAAGGAAAACAGAACTGTATTCTTGACCTTTCAAGTCGACTAGAGCTGTTTCGAAACACGTCTGTTTCTTGGTCTGAATGAACTGAACTCTGAATCAGGTTTGATCAACGGTACAATGGTAGGCTCACTTTGTTTGCTCGATATGTTTGTCGTTCTCTAAATTACTCGGTATGGTTTTTGGCACAGAGTTTTCCGCTAACCATTAGAATGATACTGGCTATTTCTACTAAAACTGGCTTGGTGCCCTCTACCTCTGCGACTCTGCCTCTAAATCTCACTAGCATTATCTTCAGTACTGCATATTCATATATGATCCTGCAATGCATGTAGTAAGCAGTAAGCACTAAATAGCAAAGCCTTACTGCAATATAATGCAGCTTAGTAATAAATGAACTATTCTTTAATTTTAAGATTTTGGTCTTTTAGCCACAATACGAGTGCTGACAACAAAGATTGTTATCTTGACGATCTTCTGAAAAAGCACGAAAGATACATCTGAACTGGAATCCAAAGTGTGACGCCCCTTAGAGCACTATAAGGTTGCTCCTTGGATCAGGAACAGGGGTATATGCCGCCTGCGAGATGGTATATCAGCACTGCCATAAGCTGAAAGAACAAAGTCTGCCGACCCGGGGACCATGCAGAAGAACAACGGAGTAGGCGGCAAGGGCACAACAAGACGATCAGCTACGCTCCAACGCTGAATCGGTCGCAAAGATCTCAGTGTGCAAATTGCACAGCGCTTCCCGTCAGGGCCATGCTCCCCTGTACCTGTCACCACTCACCAGCAAGATGGGCCACCAGACCTTTGCACGGTTGCCGTTCTTGGCCTTGTGAAACATGGGTACATCATACAAGGCAAGTGGAATAGTAGCCCGATGCATTCTGAGCCACGCGTTGTTTTGGACCGGAGAATTCGGAGGCGACAAAAGGGCCGAGAGAAAGAAAAATCTGGTACTTTTATTTAGATGGATCCATCTTTCTCTACACCATCATAGTCATAATGAAAACACAAGGAGCTCTTGAACACTGGAAGCTAGTCCTAGGAAAGAAAATACAAAAAGAAAGAGGATCTAGTAATATTATACAAGGGGCTTCTTAGTAGGTATTTTCTCAATAGTCATAAGTTGTTATGTTCGAACACCGAGTTGATTCGCCTGGGAGTAGATGAAGGTTCCAAGAATGGCGATGGCGGCTCCGAGCGCGTTGATGGGTTGGACGGGCGTTTGGAAGATTATGATGGAGGCGACAATGACAGAAATCCTCTTCATGGTGTTGCCAATGGAGAATGTAAGCGGCGAGATCTCATCCAGCGACATGTAGGATACTTGGTTGTACAAGTGGTAGAACACGCTCTGCGCCGCCACCCACCTACATCCACACAGAGGAAGTCTTAGCCACATGAATCAAACTGAATTATCACAGATATCAAAGCAATAATAATCGATTTTTGTTCTGCAGGACGAGCAGACCATTGCAGACCAGAGAAATCATATCTCAGTGCCATGCTCTGTCCTTACACAAGCAACTGCTCTTTTTGGGAGGCAATGCTAGATACTTATGAGTTATGATACATATCAGTAGATCATAAGTTATGCCATCAATCTTGTGGATTTTGTGAGGTATTTAAGGTGTAAGTGTTGCGAGCAACCGTGTTTAAAAATGATTCAAGGGTTGGAATTTCGGATAATAAACACAAAAATCTGAAACAGCATGGCAGCTGTGACAGTGCAATGCTACGTGAGTAGTCCAAGGAGCATGTGAGCTTACCAGACGAAGTTGGGACCGATCTCGGCGACTGCGTTCTGCCAACCCGCTGCCCACACCTTGGGCCCCTCCATGGCGATGGCGAAGGGGAGGAGGATCACCAGCGACATGATGGAGAGGCAGGCATAGTAGTTCATCCCACTGACGGACTTGCCCTTCATCCCCTTCTTGGAGAAGATAGTCCGGAAGACGAATGCCAGGTTCGAGATCATTGCCCCCATGAATCCTACAGTGGGTTGAACAAGACAGGTTCAGTCGTAATCATTTTTCCATATATGTTGTTCAGAGTGACCGAAAAAGGTTTGCCATTGCGACTTATTTTTTTTCCTTGATTGGTGTTGAAATCAAGTGAAAAATATCTAAGGAAACCAGCCTGAAGATACCATCCCTCTGATATTTCTCATGTATGATGTATCAGCATAAGTATCTCCGAGATTCAGGAACTGGGGAGATTTCCATGTCACTCACCAACCATGTTGAAATTGAGCTCGGTGATGGCGGAGAGCGCGCATCCACCGATGATCGGGAGGAGGGAGAAGTAGACCGGTGCCGGGAAGTGCTCGCCGAGGAAGAACCTGGAGACGAGCACGCTGAATGCCGGCTCGCCGCTCTTGATGATGTGCGTGAACGACACGGCCACCTTAGCCATGCTCACCGTCGCCGCGACGTGCCCGATCGTGTGCGCGATCGCAACCTGCTCGGCCGGCCGACCACGAGACGATTCGCATCAGCACCACAGAGCGCACATCTAGAAGAAGAGATATTTAGGAAGGAACTAAGAAGCGGTGCCGATACTTACGGGAGTGAGCGACTTCCAGAAATCGAGGTCCGTCTCGGGCGCCTCGGCGATCCTGGTGGCCCAGGACGCGAGCATGATGGCGGAGCCGGCGGCGAGGGAGAGCGTCGACGTAAGCCACGGGTACGGGAACGCGTTCAGCACCTTCTTGTTGTAGATGTTGAAGATCACGTTCAGCGCCCACCACGTGGCGAAGTAGACCCCGATCTTGGCGCGGCGCGCGTTCTCTGCGGGCGCGGCGGCGACCTCCACCGGCCGGGCGCCGTCCGCGGTGGCGGACGGCGGCGCGGGTGACGTTGCGCGGTCGTTGCGGCCCGCCGCCACCACCGCCACCGTTGCGAGGACATGCTCCTGACGGTACAGCGGACGCGCGGAGACGGCGAGGGAGAGCGGCCTGAGGCCGGCGGCGGCGGGGAGGGGAGGGAGGTGGAGAGGCTTGAAGGCCGTCTTGCAGGTGGCCGCAGCCGCGGTGGTGGAGGGCTTGACGGAGGCGGCGGCGACCAGCATTGTCATTGTGGCAGAGGGGAAGGGTGGCTGGCCTAGGTTGGCGAGTTCTTGGGGTCTTGTCGGAGAGGAGCAGGCGCCTGCAGCTGCGGAGGCTGTGCGTCTGGTGTGTGGTTGTCTCCTGTCCGATGGGAAGGGAATGGTGAGGTGGAAGGTATTTATAGAGCGCGCGCGAAGGAGAAGGAAGGCGGTTTGGCAATTTGGATCTGTGTTCTGCTTCTTTCTCAGATTTTTTTTTTTTATATTTACCATGAGGTTTTTATGGTTTCAGTTTTTCGTTTTCCATTTTTCTTTTGGTATTATTATTTGATGTTCATTTATTACACTCCCTTGAATTATATTTGAGCATATTCATTTTGCTATGCTTTATGTGCCAAACTTTAATTTAATAAATGAAGAATATAAGAGAAAGTGTCATGCTTATATCAGTATAGATAGAACATGAATAAACCACATTGACATCTCTAGTATCATATATAGAGAGTTAGAAGTACCATATATAGATTTGACTCAATTAGGGAATAACCACAAAGTGTAGTGCAAAGTATGCGAACAATATGTCATTAAGGTTCATGGCAATATGCCTTCCCTAGGTATGGAATATTGTAAGTTATGTATACCTATTTAATGTTAACAATATCGCTAACACGACAATGTATATTTCTTTTAAGGAAACAATTTGAATTTCAAATGTCATTTTATCGATTTTTAGCCCTACCTGTACGAAATTCTTTCGTATTTTTGTACACATATAAAGTTTGTTTCTGCTACAAAACATTCCGTTGAAATTGCTCCACACATTTTTCTCATTTCACAACAATGAGAGATTACTACGTTTTTTGTCCGCTTGTTTGTGATGTAGACTTTGAGTTATGACAAGTCTGAACACGGTTTACTAAGAATTTTGCGAGGCTAAAATCGACAAAAGAATATTCCTGGAAATATTTTCATCACACGGCACCACTTCTATAGTCATCTGGTCACCAAGAGAGACACATGGGTTTCACTTGGCTGCAGCCTACAAGACTTGTAAGTCGTACTATAGCTAACAATAATTTTCACTTGACTTTGAGTTGTGACAAGTCTGAACATTGTTTACTAACAATTTTGCAAGGCCAAAAATGACAAAAGAATTTTCCTGGAAACTTTTTTCTTCACAGGGCACCACTACTTCTGTAGTCGTCTGGTCACCTAGCGAAACATATATGGGTTTCACTTGGTTGCAGCCTGCAAGACTTGTAGGTTTGTACTATAGCTAAAAGGTTTTTCCTCAATTCTGAACATGTGTTAAGACTTTCTTTCTTTTTTAGGGCCTGGACATGTGTTGCTGGCTAGCTTTGAAGATAATTCAACAATAAAACAAAGCATATACAAACATAAAAGTATATTGTATTACTGTTATTGGTCTTGTTTGAGGAAAAACAAAACGCCATCATTTAACATATGATCAGAACGGGAACAAACAATTGCCAAGTATTCAAACTCTCACAACTTAGGCAATGACCGAGTCATGTTGCCCAAATCTATAACAAATAAATTCACAGCCGATTGCCGCGCTTAAAAACACACTATATAAAAGATATTTTTCTTGTGATATTGTCTAAAATGTCGAGCCTCAAATGTATAAATCGACAAAAGAAACGTATAAATCAGTCGTTTCAAAAAGGAAACGTATACATCAGCTTTTTCAAAGGAAAAGGACAATGCCTGCAAGAGTACAAGGCTCCCCTCCTACCTCCGGAATCTGGACGGCCCTCGCGTGCCGAAGCCTGCCGGCGCTCGGCAACGGACACCAGAACCTAGCGTGTCCCTGTCCGCCCCACGCCCCCACCAGACGCGGGCCCTCCCCTGTCGGCTCGTCCCGGGGCCTCGTCCTCGTGACCGTCCGCGTGGCAGGTCGCCGCCGGGCGTCGCGACGCGCGCGGGCCCGGGAGCGCTGCCCACCGTTGGTGCGGTCCGCGGGCACGTGCGCGGGCCACACGCCGGCGCCACCAGTTGGTTGTTCGGTTCCAGCGAGATTTTTCCCCGACGCCACGCAAGTTCCCGGCCCCGATCTCTGTCACGAGATCGTCGGTCCGTTTCAGGGGAGGGGTGCCCGCGTGGTGCTGCCGTGCCCCCACCGGCGATCTGATTTGATGGCGTCTTGCTTGCTTTTTGCCTCCATGGATCGTGAGTTGGCGAGCAGCGAGCAGCGAGCGCCTCTCAGGACCGCCGCACTCGCGGAGTGGGGTGTGACGTGGCGTGCCACGATGGAGCGTGCGTCCAAGGTACTTGTCACTCGTGATTTCAGGTGACATGTCTGTGTGTTTTCTTGGAAAATAGAGGAGTGGGATTTATGTTGGGTTTGGGTCCGGGATTCTCTCGCGTGATCGAGAGCCTTGCAAAAACTCCACATATTGTTTTCCATTATGCATGCTTGTGCACGTTTTTTTGTCATTGGGATACTGCTGACTAGTTTTTTTTTAAAAAATATTGCTGACTGTTTTGACAAAGGTCGTCATAGTTATCTAGGTTGGCAATTTGTTTTGTTGTTTCTATGGACCATGGGTTCACGAGCAATGAGAACCTCAAGTTCTTGGATTCAAGGGACTGTGGTAGAGTATATATCATTTCAAGAGTAGTTCATATCTCCATGATTAGCAGGTGCACGTTTTCAATAACTTTCCAAAAAGGAAAGTGGGCGAGAGTTAGGTGTATGGCTTATGAATTCTCTATCACAAAATATCAAAACTCTATATCTCTTCCTCGGCACAAGTATTTACACCGATCTTTTTCAATGAGCTTGCATTGGTGATTATTGATTTTAGGGGCGGGGGTACAATGGTGGTGCTCGACTTGTGGAGCATGTGTCCAAGTCACTCGTGATCTTAGGTGACATGTTTCAGTATTTTTCTAAGAAATAGAACGAGTATGCTTGAGATATTTGTAGGGCTCAGGAATTCTCTAGTGCGAGGCAATATCAAAACTCAACATATTCCTTTCCATGATGCATGCTTAGGCACCGATCTTTGTCATGGGACCATGGGGGTTGCTGACTAGTTTTGAGGATGGCCATAACTATCTAGGTTGGTGATATAGTTGGCAATTCGATGACATTGTGTTCATTTTGTTGTTTTCTATGGACCGTGGGTTCACGAGCAATGAGCACCCTACGTTACATTCTTGGATTCAAGGGATTACAGTGGAGTATATGCCATTTCAAGGAGTAGTTCATGTCCAAGATCCCTTACGATAGCAGGTGTGACGTTTTCAGTAAATTTCCAAAAAAGAAAATGGCTGAGAGTTATTTGTATGGCTTACCAATTCTCTATGACAAAATATCAAAACTCTATATTCTCTTCCTTGACGCACGTATTTACACCGATCTTTTTCAATGAGCTTGGTGGTTATTGATTTCAGGGGATGGGGTACATTGGTGGTGCTCGACATATGGAGCATGCGTCCAGACCACTCGTGATCTTAGGTGACATGTTTTAGTATTTTCTTGAGAAATAGAATGAGTATGCTTGAGATATTTGTAGGGTTTATAAGAATTCTCTAGTGCGAGGCAATATCAAAACTCAACATATTCCTTTCCATGATGCATGCTTGTGTACCGATCTTGTGATGGGGCCATGGGGTCACTGATTAGTTTTGAGGGAGGCCATAGCAATCTATGTTGGTGATCTAGTTGGCAATTCGATGGCATTGCATTCATTTTGTTGTTTCTATGGACCGTGGGTTCACGAGCAATGAACACCCTAGGTTACGTTCTTGCATTCGGGGGATTGCTGTGGAGTATATACCATTTCAAGGAGTAGTTCATGTCCAAGATCCCTTGCGATGGCAGGTGTGACATTTTTAGTAACTTTCAAAAAAGAAAATGGGCGAGAGTTATGTGTATGGCTTACGAATTCTCTATCACAAAATATCAAAACTATATATTCTTCGGTGCACGTATTTACAACAATCTTTTTCAATGAGCTTGGTGGTTATATTGATTTCAGGGGACGGGGTACAGTGGTGGTGCTCGACATATGGAGCATGTGTCCATATCACTCATGATCTTAGGTGACATGTTTCAGTATTTTCCTGAGAAATAGAATGAGTATGCTTGAGATATTTGTAGGGTTCATAAGAGTTCTCTAGTGTGAGGCAATATGAAAACTCAACATATTCCTTTCCATGGTGCATGCTTGTGCACCGATGTCTATCACGGGGCCATGGTGGTCGTTGACTAGTTTTTGAGGAAGGTTATAATTATCTTGGTCGATGATCTAGTTGGCAATTTGATGGCATATTTTCTTGTTCTGGCTCCCACTTATAGTGAGTGTGCGGGACATGCACACTTCAAGGCTTTCGATCTGCAGAATCAGGGGGGACAGGCAAGGCCAGTGATGCGGAGGGCCCGGACTGTGGCACTAGTCCTAACAACAAAACATTTTCATAATATATACTAATTTGGCTACATGCTCTGTATTTTCTGTTCATAATCTATGTTATCGTAACATGATAGGTAGTTAGCACCTCCCTTATGTCGATTCTGGTTTCACCCCTACACAAGACTACAATGAAATTTGTTAGGCCAGTGTATAATATACGTCCAAGATATATATAACTCATTTTCTCATGTGTCATATAGTTTGCTTTATTTTCCTTACAAAAATTGAGTAAGATTTATGTATGGTCCAAGAATTAGATCTGTGGCACACAAGCTATATTAACCTCAACTTCTATATGTTCCTTTTAACCTTCTGTGTAGTAGGCCCCATGCAATAGGAGCGAGATATTGAGATGCGATAGAAACATGCGCCAAGGCAGCAATCTAGCAAAATTTGATTTTAGTCCGGTTTTCTAAAATTAACCGGTAAATTTGGATCCACTATTTTTTTTTCAACAGCAAGTCGATGTTAGCTGGTGTTAGTCAATAAAGTGGCCTTGTGTAACATGCGTGTTTAACCAGTCTGCTTGTGTATCTCCGCCGTGTAGGTACGGTTTCCTCATACACCACTAGTTGGTATGTATGGCTCATTTCTTTCATGTTTGGTTAGGATAGTGATTGATTTTGCCTAGTTGTAGCTTTACCACAGGCCTAGCACACGCATACAGTATGTCATAACGACGGCATGATTGAATTTTGGCAGATTTATTAATATGAATCCGTGACACAGTGTCGTACGCTGTACGCACGTATACAGCTAAGTTAGAGATAGCTAGCGATAGCTAAACCGACCTTAGCTAGGTGGTGGTCCGGACTTGCAGTATAGCAACGTGCCGGGTTTTCGCTCTTGGCCTCTTGCTGTAATGCTGTGTGTAAATCTAGAGCAGGACACACGGCACAGCATGCACCGTTGGTTCGTGTCTGCGCGCTGCCGACCGCCCTCTGTAGTGGCCAGCTAGCTAGCATATATGCCCCGCCCCCGCGCGTTCGTGTGCTCCGGCCTCATCGTCGTCCGCTGCGGGCGGCGGTGTCCGCCTGTAAGTGTAAGCTAACCTTCCGCGGCCCACGGCATGAGCAGCGCTATATCTGTCGTACGTAGGATCCAGCATCGTGAGCCGGTGAAAGTGAGCGCCTCAGGGTCAGGCGGAGCTGCCGCTGCCGGGCTCGATCGAGCAATGCGGTGAGATGCTGTGTCATATGCACCATGCAGCGTGCGTAGATCATTCGTGTTGTCAGGTACTTATGCCAACTTCATCAATTCCAAAGCTTTTACGATGTACTTAAAACTAAACATAGTGTATATAGAGATGTATAACAAATGACTAAGACTTACCCACATCATGCATGGATGCAGTAGATAGTTCTGCTCGATGATCGATCTAATTGGTAACAATTTGATCAACGGCACTCTTGCCTTGTTGCTTCCACGCATGGACCGTGAGAGCTGGCGAGCAGTGAGCACCTCAAGCTAGGTTGGGCGACGGTCGTCGTCAGACTTGGACAGGAGTACAGAGCAGACGGCCGGAGACATCAGAGGCAGGTGTCATGTCCGGGCCTACAACTACTAGCTTGCGCCCAAAATATCACTTCACTCGTGAGTAGTCGTGACCTCAGGTCTCAAGTTTAGTTTCCGCAAGTTTTGTTTCTGTAAAAGGAAAAGGAGTGGTTTATGTAGGGTTTACAAGATTTCTCTCGCACGAGCCGCGAATCGGAACTCATCAGTGTTATATGATTTCTCCGATGCACGTTTGATCTTTGTCACCTGTAGCTAGCTTTTGGCGATCGCTCCGCGCACGGTGGAGGAGATTCGTGCCAAACACTGCTACTGGAGATGATATTTCTTCCCTGTTTCTGGACTCGTCATCAAACACACTACGCAGCATATCGATCCACGTTGGATTCCCATCTGAAGCTTGTTACATGTGCAAAACTCTGCTAAGGCCTAAGGTATGTCAGTATGTGCCAAACACGTACTACTGGAGATCTTTTCCACACCACATATTCATACTACTGCACAATAACGGAACAAGCATGAAAGTTTAGCTAATTCATTCAGTAGAATCAGTGACCGATGCAGGTACCGTACGTGCATTGTGGCAATGCCACACACGGGCAACAGACTAGCAACCGCCAAACGCGGCCCGCGCGCGCATACTGCCCTGTCGGTGCTGTCGCTACGCGGGCGGCTTTGTTCGTTCGCTTTCCGGGCGCCCGGCGTGGCGGCGTCCCGAGATTTTTCGCGGTCCAGCAGTGCTGCTGACGCGCCGGTTGGTCTCGGCAGACCGTACGTCACCTCCATCCACCACCACTCGATAGCCGGCTAGCTCCACGCCGTGGGGTGGGGTCTCGCGGTGAGGCGGTCCATCGTTGTCCCGTGCACGATTCCCCCGTTCCGCATGCACGGCGCGCGCGTTGCTCGGAGACGCTGTGCCAGGCCGGCAGCACAGCAGGGATCGTCGGACACGCGTACAGTATGTTGGATCGATCGGAGCGCAGCGGAGCATGTGCCGGCCGGGCTCCGCATGGACTCCTCCGTGCGCGTGCCAGCTGTGAGAAACACGTACGTACGAACGCGGGGTCCAGGTGTGCGTCTCGTAGGAGGAGGATCCGATGGAGATGGACTCGCGCGCGGTGTGCATATATGCGTACGTGACACAGCAAGTGGAATAGTGCACGCGGCAGCTAGCTAGCTGCACAGCGAGCGTACATACGTGCGCGCGCGTGCCGACACGGAGCCTACCGATGGTAAGCGGCCGGCCTTAGCGATCAGTTCTACGCGCGTCGGTGGATCGGCCGGGTGAAGGTGAATTTCTGCTGCTGAGATGCATTATTGGTGATGACGACGCTTGCTTGCAAAGTGGAAGTACCAAAATACGAAATTTCGGATTTTTCTTTGGCCGCCCCATCGAAATTTCGAACCCTGCCTATGTCAAGGACTAAACTTTGTCCTGGCTCTTTGCTGGCGTTGAGGGAACGACAATGTAATCAGGTCCAAAATTCCGGCAAAATTTCGCCGAACCTTCACGGATTTTCGGTAATTTTAGTGGTGGCCAAAAGAAATATCTGAAATTTTGTAATACACTAATACATATGCTATATAACTCTAGACTCATATTTTCTGTTGTTTATGTTGCATATTCTTCTACTCAATAGATGTGTAGTCATAAATCATGATAATATTTATTTAGATTACATCTATTTTTTTTATAAAAAAATCATACTTCATGTGTAAGTCTCTTAAAAAATTTGACAAAATTTTACTAGAATTTCACAAATTACGATAAAAATTTTGGAGGTCACTGAAATTTTTGTAATACCAAAATTTAAAACCCTGAGTGTAATCAAAGATACAATGTGATCTGTGTGTACGAAACCCATATCGAAAGTGATAAAGAAACATGACAAATAGTCAACTTTTCGTTTTCCTTTCAGCAGGCAGGCCGACTCGTCGAGAGGACCTCAGCTCGGCCTGTGAGCTGATTCCGGATCTGAGTGTTTCTTAGCACACGGCCCACGGGCCAGGGCCGTTTCTCATCGGCCTTTTCTTTCCTCAATCTATTTTGAGCTTTTTACATGTATGACCCTAAAAAATACATCGTTCTTGTATGGCCCTTTTTTTTTCTTGAACTTACTTATATGTCCTCGAAATGAAATTTTCTTCCTTCTATGACCTTCCGTCCGTTTTCGCCACTTGATGGTGTTAAGTCAACGGTAAAATAACCATTTTACCCTTGGCAAAAAAAATAAAATATAGAGTTTTATTTGTCTGTTGTATATTTGAAGGAATATTAAGCAAATAAATTTACACATAACAGTACATAAGAGGACACATAATCAAATACACAAATATGGCCCCGTTCGGCTGGCTGAAACTTGGCTGAAAAACACTGTTCCGGCTGATTTGTTGTGAGAGAAAAACACTGTTTGGCTGGTTTGATGAACAATGCCATGAGAGGGGATCAGCCGGCTGGCTGATGGGCTTCAGACCAGCGAACGCCCCCTATATTGCAATAAAGTGAGCTTATCAAATGCATAAAATTTCACAAATGCATATAACCATATGTTGACACAAAAATTGTTCACAAATTCATCATAGTTTCAGTCTCACATAAATAAGGTCACACAAAAGTGTGAATTCAAACATACATCGATCTCACATACAACGAGCGAGCAGATGTTTGTTTTAGCTCTTCAGCAGAAACGCCACAAAGGGTGGTGAAGAATTCAACAATTGAATCACTTAGCAGTTTTACACTGTTTACAAAGATTTGTTTAGCAGGTTTCCCAGACAACTCTTTCAGCGATTGGACTACAGAATCTCTTAATATTTGATTTGATCCCAGCATTACAGTTGCAGAAATTGAAGGATTTGAAGTTGCCAAGCTCCTTGAAGCATCCTCTTCACGAGATTCAACAATGCTCTCCTGCTTTGAGGAATCACTTTGAAGTTGGTCCCAATCAGCGAATGACTTCAGAATACTCACTAAGCCCTGTAATAAAAATCTTCATGTCAAACTAACAATAAACAAGAAATTATAAATGAGGCTCGAGTAACCTGAATCATAGTAACCTGGAGAGACAAGCCTTTTACAGAAACCGTTTGGGATGACGCAAGGGAGTTAGTATCAGCAATTTGAGATCCTTGTGCTATTCTTTAGAGTCCACTAACCTGGTAGGAGACATATTATCAATCAGATGTGTTACAAGCCAAATAAAAAAAAGACTAAGAAATTCAGAAGCTATGCTTTGTGGGTATTTGAAAAAAAACATATGATTACATTGCGTTCAAAAAGATTTGGTCCCTCAAGATCACGGTCATAGTTCACAAACACATCTGCAAGCATTTGGGGATCTTTGCAAACTTTCTCCAACATCCTGATTGGAAAATCAGTCAAAGAACATCAAACATAAATGTACCAGATGTCTCCAATAACCAAACTGTGTCTGTTCATGCATTATCCATGCAGCTAAGATTCCATAAAGAAAAATAATAATCACCTAAGAACACCAGTCTTCTTAATAATATTTCCAAACATGCAGCCTGTTCGGTTGGCTGGTTCGTTTCGTTGCTGGTTCGTGAAGAAGTACTACTGGCTAGTTTGTGTGAGAGAAAAATATTGTTCTGGCTGGAAATTTACGATCATTTACGACAAACCACAGCCAAACGAACAGGCTGATGAGTCCTCTTAATAATAATTTTACCTTCAGACTTTCTCTAAACCGGAGCAACAGAACTAAAAATATACCGAAACATACTGTAATAAAAAAGGATCGTCAACTTAGGCCTTGTTTAGATGAGTGTTAGGAATCAGAATTTGGCACTGTAGCACTTTCGTTTGTATTTGACAATTATTGTCCAATCATGGCTTAACTAGACTCAAAAGATCCGTCTCGTAATTAGTTATTTTTTTATTTACATTTAATACTCCATGCATGTGTCCAAATATTTGATGTGATGAAGAGAGAGTGAAAAAACTTGGAATCTAAACAAGGCCTTAGCATGATAGCTCACTCTTCAGAAATGATCAGTACCGTCACACCAAGTATGATGAAAACCAAAACTGAATGAATTTCAATTTTTTACCTAAAAACAACTGGCAATGAAGAGACAGATGCTCGCAGAAGAGCATATGAAAGATATGCTTTGACCGAATCAATGAAGTGGAAATTTTTTGTGAACGCATTGCTGACTCCCTGCTCGTGCTCGACCCGAGCAGCCTCAACCTGTTGGACGCCGGAGGGGCCCCACCGGAGCGGCGCAAGGCTGGGTGTGGGAGGGGCCGCTCGCTGCGGACTGGCCGTGGGAGGGGCTGCCTGGTGGCTCGCCAGGCTTGCCGCTGGAGGGGCCGGCCACTCCGGACAGGACGCGGGAGGGCCGCCTGATGGTGCGTCAGGCTTGCCGCGCCGGACCTGCCCTGGCCGCGCTCGCGCTACCAATCAGGCAGCGGCGCCTCCTCCTCCATGCGGAGCTCGCCGGTCGGTGATGGAAGAGGGGCCGACCGGCCCGGGATCCGGCGGCAGAAGGGCCGGCGGCGGCGGCGGCCATCTCCCCTACGTGTGGCGGCGGCATCGTTTTTTCTCGAACCCACTCGATCCTGGTCGGGTGCGGCGGAAAGGACCAGAGGATACGAAGTAAGAAAGCAGAAGGGCATTTCAGTCATTTCGCGTGTCATCCAGCGGGAAAACTAACGGTATAACCTAACAGATACGACGGAAGGCCATATAAGGAGCCTAACAGATATGACGGAAGGCCATATAAGGGGTCATTTCGCGTGTCATCTAGCGGGAAAACTAACGGTATAGCCTAACAGATACGACGGAAGGCCATATAAGGAAGATAAATTCATTTTAAGGCCATACAAGAAAGTTCTAAAAAAATAGGCCATATAATAAAGAGGCATTTTTTTTCTAGGGCCAAAAAGCTCATCTATATATCTGTTCCTTACTTCCTTCTTTCACTTGTTTTTCAGCAACTATGTGCTTGTGCAGTGCCGGCTGTCGGCGGCTGAGGTAGGTGTTGCAGTCGCAGTTACGTCGCCGACTCGCGATCTCGCAGTGCCATGCTTGGAGATATCGTCCATCAAGTCGGTGCTACATGCCCTATATCATGCAGCGGCGGCGGTGGAGGCCACTGGCTCCGCCAAACACTGCAGCACTCTGGCCTGACCACCAGTTTCCCCCAATGTGAACTGGTCGTCAGCATCCAGGCATGGCATGCATCCTCTCAAACGGTTACTTCGTCGCGCCGCTCAAATTAATTTACACGGCCTGTCAACCTACGTTTTTTCTACACTAGTACTACATCGTCTTTCTAGTGCTGTTTCTTCCGACAAACTGCCGGCACGCCTCTTATACTACTTTTGCTGGTGCTGCACTCAATTTAGTAACCGAAGCTGTGTACACAATGTATAGGCGAAATTTCCCAACGACTTGTCTTTCGAAAAACTATTTTAATTTGCCACCCATCTGTCACTATGATATGAAAGTCCCAAAACGATACAAGTCTTGTTTCACCTTCGTATAAGACTGACCCAAAACATGAATCCCATTTTTCATTTGAGCTTGTGATAACAGCATCAGAGCTAAAGGAAGTGACAAAACATATCTCTACGCTAGATGCTCCTACTGTGCTTTAATTTGCGATCTTGTGTTTTCTTCTTTCTCGTTTCTTTTTCCCTTCATAAACTATCTTTTCTTAATATATAATCAGTACTTTCTCCTATAAATCTTGTGACAGCTTGCTCCTGAACACCTTTGTTCACATAAGTAATAGGCGCCTCCTTTTTTTTTTAAAAAAAAAAAACTTCTTTACTCATGTTCTAATTTCAGTCCATGCTTCACAATGTAGTTACTCTTAATTACATGCTACCAGTTGGCTTGCAAATGCTTAAAAATCTGCACTTTCTTCTTGAAACAAGAACAGAGCGATTGCCATTCATTTGAAGGGGAGAATTTACGATGCTAAATTTGCACTAGTATACTGATCAATATTTTTTTTTGGAAAGATCGTATACTTAACAATTAATTTGGGTCCTTGTTCTTGTTTTGTTTGCTAGTTGGAGAAATGATTACAGCAGCCTATGAGGTTTTCGTGTCCCTAAAACGCGCTATATATATGATGCTATCTAGCCTGAATCTACCAACAGTTGGAGTTCACTAGTTGAAGAAACCATTACTAGTGCAGTCTATAGTATCGATTCTTGCCCGTTGCCACTGAGCTTAAAACATGGAACAACAACTGATTGTTAAGTTCAGCGTTTGATTAAGATTCCACAGGGAGCTACAGCAATAAACTGCACCTGAGATCCCACTAAGTAGCAGGATAAAACGATAAGAAACACTACAATCCTCATTCGGCCCAATGCCTGGCATGATTTCTTTCATCCAATACCTTATCCATATGTATTACTTCTTGTCACAAAAACATGCCGTTTAGGACTAGCTTTGGTCAAAACTTTACAAACGTCAATAACTTCTATATTAATTAGTTTGGAATCATGTAAGATATATGTGTAGATTTGTACTTAAGAAAACAAGATATTAATGATAAAAAACTGCATCAAAGACCGTGCAAAGTCAAATGACTCAAATGTGAGTATGTGACTATTATTTTTGACCAGAGGTAGTACCAGGGGGATCCAGCAGTGGGGCGGGGGGGGGGGCTCAAGCCCCCCTACCCATCCCAAAATAGTGCAAATTATTATAGAGCTCCTATGAATATTTAGGCAACGTTCTATAGTGTAGGGGGGGCTGAGACTTAAGATCGAGCAGCAGTGTTGTTCAGCCCCCCGTAAAATATTTTCTGGATCCGCCGCTGGGTAGTACTGTAATTCTCTTCTCTCTACTTCATCTGTTCGGCATTTTGACTTCTACCATGATAGTAGTTGGTATACTTTGAATCCCGTCCACCTTTCCTGCTTGAAATTCTTGTAAAGAAGTCATGGCAGGTGTGCTGGCACTATATATGCCTGGCTCAACAAGTCAATGATCCCTTGCCATGGAGCCTAACATGGGCCCTTTATTGTATTAGCCCTCTGCAACTTCAACCTAGTAGGGAAATCTCCATGACTTGCCTCTGAAATGTCAAAAGCAGGTCGATCTCCCAGAAGAGACGATTGATTATGCCGTCCAAAGCGCATGGTATTCGAGGAGCATAATGTTTCAGCGGCATAATCATTCTATCTTGCTGGGAAGAAAAACCATGTGCAGATGCTGTGAACCATATAATCTGATGATCGATCAGGTCTGATCCAGACATGAGCGTTGAAAAGATCTGAACATGGATTTTGCTCTGTTGCAGTGCAGTAAGAACTGTACACTCACAATTCCAGCCCCTTTCTGTCCCAAATGTTATAGAATAAAAAACACAGTTTTCCCTTGCAATAAAAAGTTTCTTGTTTTTATCAAAGTGGATAGGTCTTTGATTTAGTCACTCCTCAGGTCAAGACATTTGATTTTGACCATTGAAATTTAAAAGTATGATTGGAAATAAGCACAGGAGACCTTTCAGAAAAGAAATAAGCACAGGACGAAGTGTGTGCAGTCGCTTTAACAACTATTATGACAGATCCCCGTCCTATGTACTTGCATCTCTTTCAAGTATTCTGTCGAGTATGGAGATGTGCAGTCTTTACATACCACGTGTTGAGACCCGGGACAGAGATTATTGAGCATCTGCATTGCCGTTTTACTCATCTAGGGGCATGAATCTGTTCTTGTTCCTTTCACTCTTCTCCTTATCAGAGATGGATAGAGAGGAATGTCTGTTTGCCAGCCAGCTGACGAGAGCATGCAACGCCTGAAAACCTGGAGGCCGAAGGAGACGGTGCTGACTCCACACAGGAGTAGCATACGCTGCCTGAACATTGAACAATCTGTCTGTATATTGAGCCTTTGTGAACCCCTGAAAGTGCTGTTTGTCAACCAAAGCACATGGGCACCAATCATGTCAGGGAACTGTTCAGCGGCGTGTCCTTTGGGTAGGCTACATATTTGGAACTTGCGTGGCCACTCAAATTGCCGTAGCTCATACGTTGCTGCTGCCTGCTGGGGCTAATGAAAGGGTCACTGTCACTCTATGAATATGTACAGTTAACTATATCCAGTGCTTTTCATTGTGATGTAAGCTTATCTGAAAATTACTGGAACTGTATATGGATTATTGGTGTCCTATAGACAAGAAAAGGAGACATTCAGGTTCGGTGCATTCGGTTTTGCCGCCGCGGATATTTCATTAAGAAAATAATTGAGCATAACGAAGAAGTGCATGCCTGTGATACCACTTGTTTGATTGTTGGTGTGGGGAGGAAAATCTCTGCCACCCACTTGCTGAAACATCAGCTGATTAATTAGAGGTTGCTTAATCCACCGGCGAAATGACTGAAATTATGTGATGCTGAATTGAAAGGGCAGACTAGTATTATATCAGGCAAGCTGCAGACATTGCACTCGGTATATACATACACACTAGCTCCCATCCTTTCCCCATGTACGTTGTGGCCTGCACGTTGTCGCATGGCAATATATATATATACATCCAAAAGACCAAAAGTAGTAGAATCTGCGGCCTGAGTACTGTCCAAGCAATCTTTCTCATGGGCATCATCTGCTACTACCTCCGCTATATCCTTTATTTGTGGTTCTGGTCGTACCATCACGGTGTCAACTGACAGTATTTAACACTAGCCATATCCTAATGCGAATCATTACATGTATAACAAAACATGACAACAATAAGGACAGCTATATATAAAAATACCACTTTCATATACAAATCATTCCCATTTTTTCCAAGAAAATACCATAACCTTAGATATACATTCACTTATTATTAAGAAAGAAATAGTGGACACCCAGGCTTGAAAGCCTTCATTTAATCTAAGTTCGATTGTTTATACTAAATAAAATGCTAATTAGTATATGATATACTTCAAGAAAAATGAGAACAGGTGTTAGCACTAAGGCACTTGTTAATTTTGCAGTCGGAATGGATTTAATCAACTCTTGTTGAAGATGGGGTACGTACGGAGTTTTCCTGACTGATGACTATTTCTCTGTCTGATGTGAGAATATGACCCAGTAAGACATGAGCCTGTTGTCTCAATGATTGCATGTTTTCAGTCGTCTGAAGAATACATGCACATCCTTATTCTGCAGGCAGACTGCTCGATTGATGCGATCGGCACGCATACGTGCGGCGCACTAATGAGCAGTCCTGCGTGTGCGCATCCGTCAGTATTTGTAACGGTAGACAGCCGCCACGGCCAACTAACCAACAACTGCCCCCATGACCGGGGTCATCGTCTCATGCCTTCATTTCAACGCAGCGCGCAGCAAATGGTGCTAGCTTGCAGCGTGATCATGATCTACCAACGGATTATGGGCATCAGTGGCATAGTTGCAAAATAGGCAACCCGGGGATATTGCAGCTATGATAGAAGTGAGACAATACATTGTATAATATATGTTCACTATTTCTTGCCTATTTTTTTAAATACATTGCTGATCTTAATTTCTCATTTGTCGAGGACCCAAAAAAAAAAAAAGAAGAGGAGGCACACCAAAGAATCCAGAAGCAATCTAGTGGAGCATTTTAGCTTTAGATTAGAGGGATGCGCCAACATCCTCTCTTTCTTTTCCACCATGGTTAGCAATTCGGAGCCACTAGCGCCCGGACGTCCGGCGCCAGCAGCGCGTCCGGACGCGCCAACCGAACCGTGGCACAGGCCCACCAACGAGAGCATCCCATCTAAGCATCCCCGCGTAATAGAAAAAGTGAACCGAAACACTACCTGCCCGCGTAATGGAAGGGGAGAACGTGCGCTCGCGTCCGCGCCGTCATCCCCCGACACACCCCCTCCGCCGCCCCCGCCCCTCCCAAGTCTGAGAAGGATGCAAGGCAGTAGAAGGTGAGGAGGAGACACCAAGGCGAGGCAGAAGGCGAGGAAGGAGATGCAACACCTGATCTACTTTTGAAACATACAGATAGAACACTTGCAACATACGTCTGAAGATAGATGAAACGTTTGAAACATGCGTCTAAAACACTTAAAAACACATGAAACGCTCGAAAAACCATTGCAACACATAGGCAACATCCAGATAAAACACTTTGCAACATATGTGTAAAACACATGCAACATCCAGATAAACACACTTGCAACATACATACATCTGAAAAATAAAAACATTAGAAACTGACGTTTTTAACATAACTGTACAACAATTGCAACATCCGGATCTACTTTTGCAACATCCATACGAAACCCTTGCAACATACCTCTGAAACAACTGAAGCACTTGAAACACACGCTTGCAACATGCGCTTTTAGCGCAACGTCACCATGTTGTTTGGACGAATGGAGCTCGACGCCAGCTCGGAGCTCAATGCCATAGAGTACGTGGAGGTTGCCGGTGCGAAGGTCGGCGGCGGCACGGACCTCGATAGTGGCCGTGGAAGGCGGATGGAGCACGGCTGTGACGGGGGGCGCGACTCCGGGCAAATGAGGCACATGGCGCGGGCGGGGCTGTGCCTGCGGAGTTCGTCCCGTGAGCCGCAAGCGGGGGCGGCGCGGGCGAGCGAACGTCCCGCGAGCAGTGCAACGGAGTCTGTCCCGCGACGAGCGGGGGCGTACAATACAGAGCGGGCGAGCGACGCGAGCGGGGTACACGGATGAGTGGATGAGAATGAGCCTCGTCCAGACGGGAGTCACTTGTTTTTTTAGAATATGGAGAGGCGTGAGCCTCTACAGTAAAATTAAATTAACATTAACATCAATCAAGTTAAACAGATTACAGAACGAAGTTTAAGAAACAAAAAAAAAGGGTAAAAAAAGGGAAACACAGTAAGGAGAAAAATCTATATGGCTCTAAATATGTCATGGGAATATTTTAAAGTGTAGGATTTACATACCTGTTTGGCACAATATGTAGTGCAAATCTAAAGGCAAGTGTAAACATGCAAACTTTTTCAACAAACACACTTCTGTCATTTGAAATATATATATATATATATAATCACGTCCATAGTGCACCCATATATGTATTTTGTTGCAATAGTTGAGATTCGAACTCTATCTAGAAAAGTTCATGCACTAAAAGTCTACAAGACAAATTCCTAGTAATTTGGTCTTCTAGTGCACATGCACTCCAATTTTATTATTTTTACATGAATTTTCTAGACTAAGTTTGAATTTCAAATTTTACAACAATGTATATATATGGAGGCATAGTGAATGTACATCGTTTCAAAAATCTTCAAACGATGGAAATATATATTTTTTTGAAAAACTTGTGTCGGGTATCGATATTAAGGATACCCGAAGCAAGGAAGTTAACGCTCACACTGACTTTCCTGAATGGATCAAGACGTATTAAAACGTCTCATCTGACCCCAAGGCCGCGGGCTCCGTTTCACCCGACCTCGAGGCCGCGGGCTCCGTCTCACCCGATCCCTTGGGTGCGGGCTCCGTCTCGTCTGACCCTAAGGACGCGGGTTCTGTCTCGCCCGACCTCGAGGCCGCGGGCTCCGTCTCGCCCGACTCCAAGGACGCGGTTTCCGTCTCGTCCGACGGGGACCCATACCGCCGTCAACCACTCCAGGTCCAAGCGTATGGGCCTGGGTCAAAACTCTGACACCAGGGAAGAGACTGACATGCCTCGATGTAACCCGTGGCCATGATGGGTGATACATGGGGATTCACATCAAGAACAGTGTCGGCGTGGCGGTGCTGTTTTGCCTAACCCTCATACGGACGCTGATCGACAGTTCACCACGACGTCCGTCGGGACGGAGTGGAATGTCATGACCAGCAGATGACGCCTGCGCATGGCGTTCGTGACGAACAGGGCCACGATGTGGAGCCATCCCTGTTGACATATACATGATCGGCGGGACCCACATGAAGGAGAAGAATGACCTGACAACCCTGGAAGCTTTCTTCTCTTTCTCTTTCTTCCCTTTTCCTCCTCTGTAACCCGCGCTTTCCCTTCGTCTATAAAAGGGGAAGCAGGACGCCCCACGCTGGAGAGACACACAGAATAGAAAAACACAAGAGCACGACATGAGCACACGGCTGAGCGACAATCGAGCTCTCAGCACCAGTTCACTCCTTCCACCAGAGACTTGGGATCATTTCTCTCTCTCGTCTGTTTGTAACCCCTACTGCAAACCAAGTGCCGGTAACACGAGCAGCAGCGAATTGGACGTAGGGACGTTCCACGCGAACCAGTATAAACCCTTGTATCCTCCGAGCACACCATCCGAGCCAAACGCGTAAATACAAATTTACTCGTTGGTTGTCCGAAAACACCGACAACTTGCATGTTTGTCCTACATATTTTGCCCTCATTTATTTCAAGCACCTCAAAGATGTAAGTTGATCTCCAATTTGCATCATGGTGGATTTCCGAAAACACTGTAAGGCCCCGTTTGGATCCTTAGAATTGAATTTATTTTTTTAATAATCATAATTTAGACATATATTAATTAAGCTAATATGATTGTATATGCATTATGTTTGTATATTCTTGTTGGCTATACAAGAGAGATACTTATGTGTTATATTTCTACGGTACGGAAGCGAGTTGAAGAGTGTGTTATAAGTTGTAAAGTACTCCTTCCGTTCCAAATTATAAGCCGCTTTGACTTTTTTTATATCCATTTTGCTACGTATCTAGACAGATAAATCAAAAAGTCAAAGCGACTTATAATTTGAAACGGATGGAGTAGAAATATAGAATGATGATCTATAAAATCAATTTCCATCTTCTACCCTATGAATTTGAGATAGACTTATATATAATCTTTGAAAAGTTGTGGAATGTCAAATTCCAAACTAAATAGCCTAATTTATTAAGTAGATTTTAACTCCTCTAAATGAAAGGATCCAAAGGCCCCTTTTGTTTCGGTTGCTTTATACTAGCTAGGTTTAATTCATCTGATGATTAATACGCAACAAACACGAATCGTTTTGGTCTGGGCTGTGATGGAAAAGGGACCAATATATGTCAAATGCTAGACTAGAGGGGATCGATGCGGTTTGAAATTGATGCACAGGCTATATCTTGCATCATCATGTATATATAACTGATTAGATAGACCGCCTTTCTAAAAAAAATTAGATAGATCGTGGTTCCAGGTTCCCAAACGAAAAAAAAAACATCTTCATTTTCCTTGTAACAGAAACGGCGCATCTAACGGTTGATTTCAACACCCCAACTACCTGTCGCTTTCCACTCCTCTTGATGTCATGCACCTAGCGTCGTCTCCCCTCTCTCTCTCCGCGGCCCCTCTTTGTATATATAGCCAGCCTGAGTTTACCCCTTTGCAAAAGGCATTCGTCAATAAACATCGCCTGAACCTAATACCCTCCAGTTTTGCTTTCTTGCTTCACCTGCTGTGAGCTCAACAACCATGGAGGACTTAGTAGTCGGTAGCCCATCTTTCAGGAGCGTCCTTAGCTGCAGTGAAGGGCAGGCTCAATCAGGAGAGAGTTCTTGGACGGATTACTTTGTGGATTTCATGTTATCCGAGGAGGAGAAGAAGAGACAAGCAGATGCTAGTTCGTACTGCGCTACGGAAGACGAAGGCAAATATGATGGCGATGGAAGTTGCCGTGAGGAGGAGGAAGAGGAGGATTCCATGATCTCTGATGCCGCGTCTCATGCCCCATGGCCTACTGCCGCACTGCTACCTGGCAGGTACAAGGAGTTGAAGAAGCTCAAGAAGAAGCCTTTCAGCAAGGCCCTGGATCATGATGGTTCCCTGGAGGATACTGCAAGCTCTCCAGTGAATAGCCCAAAGGTTAGTTACATCTTACAAAGCATTATATTACTTTCCTCTTAATTTCTGTTGTTAATATAAAGTCAGACTGCTTGTGATGTTAATTTGGCTCTTTTTGGGTTCCTTCTTTAAGGTCAGTGTTGTGTCACAGCTGGAATTGAGTCCTAAAAGGAGGTGCAACATCAGGGACCTCACCAAGGTATGCTAGCTGGAAATTAATTCATCTCTTTTTTTTTAAAAAAAAGACAAACTTGAGCTGTATACAATATATATAGGAGTACTTGTTTGGTCATTACTACTATTTGTTGCTTGTAGAGCATCAATTTATTTCTTGGTTTCTTTTATTATATATAAAAGATTCTCTTTTGCATGAAGGGAGTTGGAATTGGCGATGATCACGGAGGAGAGGGGATGGACTGTACAGATGCAGCTATGGAAGGAGCGAGATTTGGTGATCAGAGTCAGACGAGTATAGCTCCATGTGCAGAGCTGAAGGACAAGGGGATTTGTTTGTTCCCCTTTTCCGTGCTGCTACACTACCATGGGCCAAACTGAGAAAAATCAATGTATGAATGAACAGCATATGTAGTGTTTCACAACTTACACTCTATGCATGTGTGGGATAAATGCCAAAAAAATGTGATACTGTGGATATGTTTTTCCTTAATGAAGATATGTGAATATTACTATTACTCGCGCGTACTCATGTGTCATGGTGGTTTCATTTCCATTTTGTCTACTCACAAGTATGTTAATCAGATATTAGTGATTATATATGAGTGCATGCATGGGACTATCAGTTTCCCCTACTTCATATCATATCCAAAATGTTATGGAAAACAAGGGTAAAAGCAAAAAAAATTTTTTATGAAATTAAGGAACTGTATTTTTATGAATATGTTCATACTCTACTAAGGTAAGATGCATCAATGCAGATCCAGTTTTGCTATGGTTATCCATCGGTCTAAGAAGAAATATGTCCCAGCAATTGAACAATAATGGCTACAGAACTTTGGTTATTCCTGTTGCTTTTTTCACTACTACAGAATTGGACATCACTGCCGGTCTTATCTCTACCGAATTTTAAAAAACCGACAGTGATAGCCTATCACTGTCGGTTTTTGGCTAAAACCGGTAGTGATATGATCAACCGACACTGATATTCGGGTATTCACTGTTGGTTCATATCACTGTCGGTTTTAGCCAAGAACCAACAGTGATATTGGGTCATCACTGCCGGTTTTAGCCAAGAACCGACATTGATACTATCACTGTCGGTTCGTGGCTTAAACCGACAGTGATATGCTGTAAGAAAACTTCATAAATTTCTCATATGATGTCCGATGAAGATGAACTTTATATCAAAGTTGTAGTACTCGACGAGATCTACAACTTTGTAGTTCAAAATTTTTTAATTTAAGATCGTTTGGATGTCTAAATATTTTTATTTGAAATAATCTATCTAACGAAAATTATGTTTGATTTCTAAAATTTAAAATTTGAATTTTTCAAACGGCCTCAGATGGAGAAACGCCCAAAATAAAAGTTGTAGATCTCGAAAAGTTATGCAACTTTGTAGTTGAAAACTTTTTTTATTTGAGATCATTTACTACTTGAAAATGATATTTGAAAGTAAAATTTAAAATTGTTGAATAACTCTGATTTCTCTTTTTAATCTCTGGCTAAAACTTATAATTAGTCCTTCTCCCTCTGACTTCAAATTTGATGATTTTTTTTTCTAAAAAATTATAAAATCATGCTCTATCAATTTATTGTGTTCTTACCGCTATTATTCTATCCATCTTTTTATGTGACTGTGTTTTATCTATTTAAATTTTGAATTTCCAAAAATAACAACTTCAAACGTTATTTTGGAACACTAAATAATTTCAGCTGAAAAAATCATAAACATAGAAGTTGTAGAATTTATCAAGATCTATAACTTTTATTTTGATCATTTTTTCATCCGATAAAGTGATAATAATTTTGTTCACAAAATTTACATCTCTCTTATAGTTTCATAAACAATAAGAGGATATGTAATATTTATGAACAATGTTACTACTACTATGTCGGATGAATAAATGATCAAATGACTAAAATAGAAGTTGTTGATCTCGAAAGTTATAAAACTCTGTAGTTGATAACTTTTTGATTTGAAATCCATCTTGTCAAGGAAAATTATGTTTGAATTTTTAAAATTTGAAATTTAAATTTTGTAAATGACCTCGAGATGGAGAAACTACCAAAATAAAAGTTGTAAATCCCAAAAAGTTATGAAATTTTATAGTTGACAACTTTTTGATTTAAAATCATCTTCTCAAGGAAAACTACGTTTGAATTTCAAAAAAAAATTGAAATTTGAAATTTTTAAACGACCTCGAATGGACAAACAGCAAAAATGAAATTTTTAGATCTCAAAAGGTTATGAAACTTTGTATTTGATAACTTTTGATTTGAAATCATCTTGTCATGGAAAACTACGTTTGAATTTCTCAAATTTAAAATTTAAATTTTATAAACGACCTCGGATGGAAAAACTATTAAAATAAAAGTTGTAGATCTCAAAAAATTATGAAACTTTATAGTTGACAACTTTTTCATTTAAATTTGTTTAGGGTTCCAAATACTCATTTTAAAATTAGATGAACATAAAATGGCTAGGACGAAAATCTCATTTGGACATAAACAACTTACGGGTGGAGTGGTTAGGGGCTGAAGATGTGAAGCAGGACGACAGGGGTTCGAGCGCCGGTGGCCGCGAAACACGCGTTTTTCGGGCGAAAAGACTTGCGACGGGCGACCGTGTGGCTGTCCAGTGGAGCCTATCCCGGTATTAAAAAAATTCCTCATTTTTTCAATTTATTTTTTGGCTTTCCTAGAAACCACATTACTGCCGGTTCTCATCATTATCGGTTCATAAGAACCGGCCGTGATGTCAATCCCACATCCCTGCCGGTATACCACTGCCGGTTCAAAATCCGATAGTAAAGGGGTTTTTTGAACCGGCAGTGATATCAAGATCTGGGGTAGTGTTTGTAACCTGTTTTGTTTCTTGATATTTGTTGCTGTACCTTTTGCTTTACCAATACATAATAATATATATTGAGTAGGGACTTCTTCGTCACCTGTTGCTTCAAAAAAAAAGGCACCATTGCACCATATATATCATCAGCGTGAAGATGCCATTGACCCAATGAATATACCATTTTCCTCAAAAAAAAATCAAGATAGATACTATTATCACTTAATCAGTATTCTTCACAAATGATCAACATGTATACAAGTTTCAATATGAACTCTTTCCCGTGGGAACTGTATGTGCTAGCTAAATTTAATTCTATTTCTTCTGAAAGAAAAACACCTCCACGCCCAGCTGTCACTTTATTAGTTTGATATGGAATCAAAGTGTTTTCATACCGACCGGTGCACTAGCTCATCATCATGAATGCATGAGCAAATGGTCTATGTACCCTACTGCTCCCTTGGTCACTTGTGTGCATCATATTCATAGCTACCAACCATGCATGACAGCATGAGTGGTTCCTGTACCAAAACTTACCAAACAAGTGCCTCTCTCTCTGCATTTAGATTTTAGCTAGACATGATGTCCTTGCTTGCTCCTTCCATGGAAGTTCAGTGCTGAAAAGTTCAAGAGTTCCAAGTGATATTCTCTCTTTTTGACGACGAATATATATAAAGTGTGGGTAAAGATAACAGAACGTACGCAAGCAATGCGATGCAATGCAATGTCATGCTTAAAAACAGGAAAGGGTGGTTAGAGAGTAGCTTTCAGGGCACAAAGTAGATAAGGATCGACTGTTGCAAAGTATTGAAAGCTGAGGGACTTATTAACAGATCAAATAGAAAAGGCTACGGGGCCTCCCTGAATAACAGAGCATATGTCTTCAGGCTATATGCATGCACATTATATTAGCTTCTACTGCATCATGCATCTTTGTATCTTTTATTATCGGTATTAATTAGGAGTCAGACTCAAACATGAAGTCCTGAGAGCACCTATGTGTAGCTTTTCGTCTTAGGATGCATGGCTTATCACGTTTCTGAACAATCTCCTTGTTTCATTACTGTCGTAACACATGACTAGCGCGCCAATTAAGCGGTGTCTGGAGTGAAAAGAACATCCTACGTCGCCTACTAAATTCTGTATACATCACATGTGGTTTGTATTTGAAGCTGCAGTTAACTGGATGTAGAAAATTCATATAGAAAAACAGTTGGACCGATCGAGCAACTTTTAGCTTCAGGGTTTGAGGAATTATTTATGACTTGATTGATCTCCTAATAAAGGTTTGGTGTGAATCATATATATGATATGATGATGGCAATATATAATTTTTTTTTGGAAAAAACATATATGATGATAATATTGCACATACCGACTTCTGCTCTCCATTTTATTTACATCTGAAGGTTTCACTTCTTATCAAGTACTGTTTCACAGACCATAAACATCTATTACATATTCTGGTGATTCTAGTTTCAGTTAGAGGATGTCGTCCTAATACATGTATGTTATCCTTGTTTTTTAATATGTAAAAAGCTAGAAGCCGAACACCTACTAATAATAATCTTAAAAGAAATAGCACTCGCCAAAGGGCGCCTAGCTCAAACGGTTAGGTGACCCAGCGGTATTTCTCAGGTCCTGAGTTCGACTCCTCGTGGGAGCGAATTTTAGGTTAGGGTTAAAAAAATCCCCTCGTCCGTCCCCATGTGCCAAAGCGCAGTTATGGCCCGGCCCGGTTCTCACAGGACAACGGATACCGTTGCGTCAGGATGGGGGCGGGGGTTTTCTCGATCTGTATGAGAAGATCTTCTTCTTAAAAGGAAAACCCAGAGGCCATCATAACCCCCGCAGGACGAGTTTTTTTTAAAGAGAAATAGCACTCCATAGGCGGCGTTCGGCTGGTCTGAAAATTTCAGACCAGCCGGCTGGTCCGGCTTGTTCTCCTCACAATGCTACAGTGCATCTTTCAGCCGCTACAGTATTTTTCTCTCACAAAACCAGCCGCTACAGTGTTTTGGTTTCTTTTTTCCAGACAAGCGAACGGGGCCATACTCGTATGCATGATGGACAATGTTGGGTTCCATGTTACCGAAGCTTCTAACCAAAAAAGGTATCACACAATAAGTAAAACATAAGCCATTTAATTAACTAATCAACAATCCGAAATAGCTAGCACCGTTTATTTTTAAAATTCTAGATGACTAATTAACTATGTAAAAGGTCATAATGGCTAGAGGGGGTGAATAGCCTATTAAAAATTTCTACAACAACACTTAACAAACCGGTTAGACAATTATGAGGAGAAGCAAGTGTTGCGCTAGCCTACTAAAAATGTAAGCCACCTACCACAATTCTAATTTCTATAGTTTCTAACCACACAATGGCTATGTCACTATACTAAGTTAGTGTGCTCTCAAAAGCTAACTAAAGAGCCATACTAACCAAACTAACAAGCTCTCACAACTAGCTACACTAAAGAGCTTGATAACTAGTTTGCGGTAATGTAAAAAGAGTGAGCAAGATGGTTATACCGCCGAGTCGATGAGTGAACCAATCAATCACAAGAATGAATATCAATGAAGACCAATCACCTCGGAATCAAATGATGACACAATAATTTTTTTACCGAGGTTCACTGCTTGTCGGTAAGCTAGTACTCGTTGTGACGATTCACTCACTTAGAGGTTCACGCGCTAATTGGCATCACACGCCAAACCCTTAATAGGGTGCCGCACAACCAACACAAGATGTGGATCACACAAACCACGATCAATTCACTAGAGTATTTTTTGGCTCTCCGCCGGGGAAAGGTCAAGAACCCCTCACAATCACCACAATCGGAGCCGGAGACAATCACCAACCTCCGCTCGACGATCCATGCTTCTCTAAGCCATCTAAGTGGCGGCAACCACCAAGAGTAACAAGCAAATCCCGCCGTGAAACACGAACACCAAGTGCCTCTAAATGCAAACACTCAAGCGATGCACTTGGATTCTCTCCCAATCTCATAAAGATGATGAATCAATGATGGAGATGAGTGGGAGGGCTTTGGCTAAGCTTACAAGGTTTCTATGTCAATGAAAATGGCCAAGAGAGTGAGCTAGAGCCGGCCATAGGGCTTAAATAGAAGCTCCCACGAAATAGAGCCGTTGTATCCCTTCACTTGGCACAACACGGGGTCACCGGACGCTCCGGTCAGATCGACCGGACGCAGGACCCTAGCGTCTGGTCGCCCGATGCTTGCCATGTGTCATCGGCTTCAAATGCTGATTGCCCGATCTCAACGGTCATCAGTACATTTAAGTAGTGACCGGACGCGCTGCTCAAAGTGACCGGACGTAGGACCTCAGCGTCCGGTCGTTTCCGGTAAGCATCCAGAAGCGAAAAAACACGACCGGACGTGTCCCGGTCATGCCTGGACGGACTCACCCAGTGTCCGGTCACTCGGTATCTCCTCTATGCGCTGCCACGTCAGTAGGACCGAATGCACCCCTCCAGCGTCCGGTCACTAAGTGACCCCAGCGTTCGGTCAGAGACCGACGCCAGCGTCTTCGCTGCTTCTACTGACCGGACGCGCTGGTCCTACTGAGACCAGCATCCGGTCACTTACAGTGACCTTCGTCTTTTCTGTATAGAGCGCCGGTGGCACCGTCGGACCGTCCGCACTTTACGGGCGGACACTCCATCGGTGAAGTTTCTAACCCTTGCTCAAATGTACCAACCACCAAGTGTATCACCTTATGTACATGTGTTAGCATATTTTCACAAATGTTTTCAAGGGTGTTAGCACTCTACTAGATCCTAAATGCATATGCAATGAGTTAGAGCATCTAGTGGCACTTTGATAACCACATTTCGATACGAGTTTCACCCCTCTTAATAGTACGACTATCGATCCTAAATGTGATCATATTCACTAAGTGTCTCGATCACCAAATTAAAATGGCTCCTACCATTTATACCTTTGTGTTGAACCTTTTGTTTTTCTCTTTCTTCTTTTCAAGTCCAAGCACTTGATCATCACCATGGCATCACCATCATCATGTCATGATCTTCATTTGCTTCACCACTTGGAGTAGTGCTACCTATCTCATAATCACTTTAATAAACTAGGTTAGCACTTAGGGTTTCATCAATTCACCAAAACCAAACTAGAGCTTTCAATCTCCCCCTTTTTGGTAATTGATGACAACCCTTACACAAAGATATGAATTGAAATTTAATTGAATCCATGTTGCTTGTCCAAGCATATTTACCATGTGTAAAGGATATTGACAAGTTTCATGAACCCCAAATGGTAGCAATTGCTCTCCCCACATATGTACTAAGAGTTTGGATTGTAGCTTGCACATATGCTTAGATAGGAAATATAGGAGACAATTTCTACCAAATGATGCTAAGGTATAAAAGATGGACCTTTGAAGCGTGATATCAATCGGAGTGCACCATTATACCATCCTTAGCACCATGGTTAGCTCGATACCACTTGGAAATGAAATCTCTAGATAACCTATGTATGCTAGTTTATCATTTCATCATTCAAACCTATAATTAGCATACACCACACAAGCATGGATATTAAAATTTAAAAACTTGTGTCATGCAAGCAAACATATGAAATGCACATTGAAATGCACCATACAAGTCCACGAGCTTGCTCCCCCTACTTGTGTGCGCAAAATTTTAATTGATCCATTTCCTTTATCATATCTCTCCCCATATGTCAACTTCTCCCCCTTTGTTGTCTTTTTATTATCTTAGTACACTAATATCTTTATTTTTCTCCTCATAGTACTAATATCACTAATATCTTTGTTTTTCTCACCCTTTGTTATCAATGACCACAAAGGTTCAAAATATAGAGAGGTTGAGGTTATCAATGTCAATCAATGGGATGAGGATCGTTTTCTCAAATTTGGTCCAATCTAGATCATTTGCTAAAAATATTTAACTCGGTTTGATCCAAAGACAAGCTTCTTCACACCTCCAAATAAGGGTTATCTTGTACCATGTTGAGTTAAACACTTAGAGCTCATTTTCTAGATCAAACACTAGATTTACAAGCCCACAAACATGTCATATGCTATCACTAGATCAAAATAAGCATAGAAACAATAGTGGTACCATACAAACATCAAAATCATTTAATTTTTATGAATGCGCCTATTAAATGTGAAAAATGACTAGATGCACTAAACATGCCCTTAGCAAGGATGTATGCCATGCCAATCAACTTTTACCTTAGATTGCTCGAAGGAGAGGCATGTCATATAAGTGGGGGGTGCATCAACACATATTCGAGAAATCCAATATGTTCAACTCATTTCTTAGCTTGTAAAACTTTTTCTCATCCAATGGCTTGGTGAATATATCGGCAAGTTGATCTTCGGTGCCTACACTCTCAATACAAATGTCTCATTTTTGTTGGTGATCTTTTATAAAATGGTGGCGGACATCAATGTGCTTTGTTCTTGCATGTTGAACCAGATTATTGGTCAATTTGATTGCACTCTCATGGTCACATAGCAATGGTACTTTCTTGAATTTGATTCCAAAGTCATTCAAGGTGGTCTTCATCCAAAGTATTTGTGCACAACTACCGGCGGATATGTATTCGACTTCGGCGGTTGATAATGCAACACTATTTTGCTTCTTTGATGACCATGAAACAAGTGATCTTTCCAACAATTGACATGTGCCCGAGGTGCTCTTCCTTTCAACCTTGCATCCCGCATAATCCGAGTTGGAGTAACCAACTAGCTCAAACTTTGCTCCTTTGGGATACCACAAATCAACATTTTGTGTATGCTTCAAGTACCTAAATATTCTTTTTGTAGCTTTCAAATGACCTTCTCTTGGTGAGGCTTAAAATCTTGCACACATGCATACACTAAACATGATATTCGGCCTTGATGCGGTCACATAGAGTAGGCTTCCAATCATAAACCGATATAATTTTTGATCCACCATATTTCTACTTGCATCACTATCCAAGTTACCATTTATTCCCATTGGTATACTAATGGCTTTGGTATCACTCATGCCAAACTTCTTGATCATGTCCTTGATATACTTGCCTTGACTCACAAATGTACCATTCTTCAATTGCTTAATTTGAAGACCAAGGAAGTAACTCAACTCTCCAATCATGGACATCTCAAACTCATTAGCCATCATCTTTCTAAACTCATCACAAAAGTCTTGATTGGTTGATCCAAATATGATGCTATCAATATAGATTTACAACACAAACAAATCTTTTCCAATCTTCTTGATGAAAAGAGTGGTGTCAACCATGCCCATCATGAACCCTTTAGAGAGTAGAAAGTCTCTCAATCTCTCATACCATGCTCTAGATGCTTGCTTCAAGCCATACAATGCCTTCTTCAACTTGTACACATGGTCGGGCTTCTCATCATCTTCAAAACTGAGAGGTTTCTCAACATATACTTCTTCATTGATCTAATCATTGAGAAATGCACTCTTAACATCCATTTAATAAAGCTTGATGTTGTGGGCACAAGCATAGGCTAACAAGATTCTAATTGCTTCCAATCTAGTAAACGGGGTCGGCCTGGGCATTTTTTAACCGCAAACCGCAAACCGAACTGAACCGCACCGAACCGAACCGAAGTGTCGTTTTTTTGGTTTTCGGTTTGCGATTCGGTTTCTAGTTTTGCACTATTCGGTGTTCGGCTTCGGCTTCGGTTTTATACTCAAACCGAACCGATTAACCGAACAAACTGATGTACATCTTCGTGGCTAGAAAGCAGAGCGCGCGCACACGCTCCGTCGCTCCCCAGACGGCCAGACCCCAGCCCACCATGGCCCATCAGGGCATCAAGCCATCCTGGCGAATCCAGAATCCCCAACCCCCCATCCGACCATCCTGAGCAGAGGCAGTTAGGCAGTCTCTCGTGGCAGTAGCAACTGCAGTGGCGGCGTCTACCCCCACGCGCCTCCGTTTCTGTCTCCCGCTCCTCCCCCGCGCCCCGCGCTCCAGTGAGTTTGCTCCCCCCACGCCTTCCTCCCCAAGCCCACTGCTCCCACCGCCTCCGCTCGACGCGGAGAAACAGGGAGGGAGGGGATTTTAGGGTCGGTCTGGGTGTGATAGCGACGCGCGGTTTGGGGTTTAGGGTTTGGTGGTCAGGGTGGCGTTAGATTCTGTTAGGGGTGATGGTGGGGTTTCCCGTGGATTTTTGAGAGGGGGCTCGGGGTTTGGATGTTGGGTGAGGTTGGGTTTATAGATTTGCTCTGTATTGGGGCTCACCCTCTCCACCCCGTTGCATCAGCGGAGATTAGTGTAGCGTCAGGGCTCATGTGCGCTTTTTCTAGATGAATAAATTGTTAGGTTCATCACCAACATTGCTTTAAAACTATTAATATCTGGTGAGTGGTGAGGGAGCTAGATTTGGACTGCATCAGCTGATCGGGATTATCTGTCAGGAACATTGAACTTGTTACGCTTTTGGTTCGGTTACTTATGCTCATTTCATTGCTTAATTAATTAATTTGGACTTGCTTTCTCGTACGTTATCGGTTACTTGTGCTCAATTGATTTCTTAATTTGCTTCAAATTAACCAGTGTGGGCACTAAGTTTGGATTGTTAGCGGATTAGGATTCGCTGTCAGGAGCGTTGCACTTGTTATGCTTCCTTTTCAGTTCAGACTCACTGCATTGATTAATTGATTAATTTGGACTTGTTTTCTTGTTCTGGTGTTGTCTAGAGGCAGAGGCGACTAGGACAGTGCCCAGTGCAGCGGCGGTGCCGGCGGACGGCCCCAGCAGAGCGCGGCGGCGGGCGACTAGAGCAGGTTGTGGCGACGAGCAGGTCGTGGTGACGAGTAGGGAGCCCGAAGGCGCTCGCGGTCGCAGGGAGGAGGCGGCCGGCACGAGCACCACCCTCGTGAAGTTCTCTGACCAAGACAACGGCGGCGCGGATCGATCAGTCCTCCAATGTAAGTTTAGATCAATCTTCAGTTCTTCACTTTTTCTAGTCTTCTCCTGTTCTCCTTGCTATTCTTCAGTTCTGATTTGGAACATTTCATTTCTAGATGGGGGACACAGATGAAACTGTTGCTTGTGAGATTAATCAGACTTAAGAAACTGAAACTGGAGTGTCAGCGACTGGAATGGTAGATGTAGACAAGGAACAGCAGCAAACCAAGGATGGAGAGAAAGCGGATGAAGAATCCAAGAAAAGAAAACCCATGGCTCTAAGATCTGATGTATGGGATAGTTTCAGCAAGGTCAAACTCGATAATGGGGAAGAGAGAGCCAAGTGCAAGAGGTGTACCAAGCTCTTTCATTGCGGCTCAAGAACAAATGGTACGTCATCCTTGAAAGCTCATCTGAAGATTTGCAAAAGGAATCCTAACAAACCAGTAGTTGATAATCAAGGAACTTTGTAACTGACACCATGTGCTGGCACTAGTACTATTGGTACTGTAACCACTTGGAAATTTGATCTGGATGAACTTAGAAAGAGTTTTGCTGAGATGATAATTGAAGATGAACAACCATTTATCTTATCTGAATGTTCTGGTCTTACGAAATTTATGGCAAAAGCATGTCCACGATTTATTCTGCCATCTAGAAGAACAATCACTAGAGCTTGTGTTAAAGTATATGAAGATGAGAGAAAAGCTTAAGAAATTTTTTGAGGACAATTGTGAAAGAGTTTTGCCTCACAACTGACACATGGACTGCTAAGAATAGCCAAAACTAGATGTGTGTTACAGCCCATTTTATTGACAATGACTGGAACCTACAGAAGAAAATTATTGGTTTTTTCTTGGTTAAGGGCCATAGAGGGGAGGACATTGAAAAATCATTAGATAATTGCTTGGCTGAGTGGGGCATTGACAAGGTTTTTACAATAACAGTAGACAATGCTAGTGCAAACAATAATGCAATTAAGTATATGAGGCGGGTCTTGAATGAGTCAAAAGGTTGTTTTGCTGAAGGAGAGTACCTACATATGTGATGTGCTGCTCATATTGTCAACCTAATAGTAGGTGATGGCTTGAAGGAAATTGATAAATCAATTCAGCGTGTCCGTGCTGCTGTTAAGTTTATCAAGTGTGGAACATCTAGGTTGGTAAAATTTAAGAAATGTGCTGAGTTAGCCAAGGTACAGAGCAAAGCATTTCTGACCTTAGATATTTGCACTAGATGAAACTCAACCTACTTTATGTTAAATGCTGCACAGAAGTACCAAAAAGCATTTGAAAGATATAGTGATGAAGACCCATACTACATATTAGAAATAGAAGGAGAGAATGGTCTAGGGGTACCAACAAAAGCAGATTGGGACAAGGCTAGGAAGATGGTTGATTTTCTTGAACACTTTTATGACCTCACTCTCCGTGTTTCTGTACAAAGTCGTCCAACATCTCACACTTATTTTCATGAGATTGCAGATGTATTACTTCTGCTGAGAAGATACTCCAGCTACTGAGTCATGATGTATGCATGCTGCTGCTGCTGGGTGTTTAATATTTCTCTATTTGAATAATGAAGAACTCTTGAATCTATGTAATTATGTACTGTTGTCTTGAGGCTTGTTGATTTGTGTACTGTGAGATGCCGACACTACTTTGTGTAATTCTGTGCTGCTGGTTGTTGCTTTGCTTGACAGCTGAAGACTTGATATATCATATGTACTGTAATCTAATGTTGCTTGTGTTCATTTTCTATAATTCGGCATTGCTGTCGCTGCTGGCAGAATGTCTCGGTTAATTTGGTTAAAACCGAAAACCGAAACCGAATTCTATGGTTTTTAGTTTTCTACAGAACTGAACGGGTGATGTAGGTTGGAAACCGAAGTTTTTTATAACCAAATAAACCGAACCGAATTAACGGTTAAAATCGAACGCCCAGGCTAAACCGGGGCATATGTTTCTCCAAAGTCAAGACCTTCACCTTGTGTATAACCTTATGCTACCAATCTTGCTTTGTTCCTTACTACTATCCCATCTTGATCTTGTTTGTTTCTAAAGACCCATTTGGTTCCAATCATATTGTGTCCCTTTGGTCTCTCTACTAATTTTCATACTTGATTTTTTATGAAGTTATTCAATTCTTGATGCATAGCATTCACCCAATCAACATCCTTCAATGCTTCATCTATCTTCTTTGGTTCAATAGATGACACAAATGAGAAATGCTCACAAAATAAAGCCAATCTTGATCTAGTTTGTACACCTCTAGAAATATCACCAATTATAGTGTCCAATGGATGATCCCTTGCAATATTTGTTGGTTAGAGGATTGGAACTTGATTGCTTGCACTTGCTTGATCATTAGGTTGAGATGATGTACTATCCACTTGATCTTGTTCATTGTCATAAGATCCACTTGTACTAGCTTGAGTTGTATCATCTTGCACATTTGAGTTAGAGATCACTTGCACTTGATCATCTTCATCATCATTCACTTGCCTAGGCCTCAATTCACCAACATCCATATTCTTTATGGCATTTAAAAATTGAATGCCTCTAACATCTTCTAAGTTCTCATTCTCTTCTTGTGAACCCTTGTTTCATCAAATTCAACATCATGAACTTCCTCAAGAGTACCACTTTCTAAATTCCAAACTCTATATGCTTTGCTAGTAGTTGAGTATCCAAGTAGGAATCCTTCATCACATTTCTTGTCAAACTTGCTCAATCTAGTGCCTTTCTTCAAGATATAACATTTGCAACCAAAGACCCAAAAATATGTATTGTTGAGCTTTCTACCATTCAAGAGCTCATATGGTGTCTTCTCTTTCAATGGATGATAATAGAGGCGGTTGCTATAATAGCAAGCCGTGTTGATAGCTTCGGCCCAAAAAGATTGACTCACATTGTACTCACTACGCATAGACCTTGCCAAATCAATGAGTGTTCTATTCTTTCTCTCAACAAGGTCATTTGATTGTAGAGTGTACTTGGCCGAGAATTTATGTCTAATTCCAAATTCATCACACAACTCATCAATTCTAGTATTCTTGAACTCACTACCATTGTCACTTCTAACTCTCTTGATGGTTGTTTCAAACTCATTATGAATACCCTTGACAAATGATTTGAATGTTGTAAACACATCACTTTTGTCTACTAAAAAGAATATCCATGTGTATCTAGTATAGTCATCCACTATCACAAAGCCACATTTGTTACCACTAATGCTAGTGTATTGTGTTAGCCCAAACAAATTTATGTGCAATAACTCAAATGCTTTACTAGTGCTCATCATGCTTTTCTTAGGATGGATGTTTTCAACTTGTTTGTCAGCTTGATAAGAGCTACAAAGCTTATCCTTTTCAAACACAATATCTTTTAGGCCTCTAACCAAGTCATGCTTAACAAATCTATTCAATTGTTTCATTCCAACATGACCAAGCCTTCTATGCCATAACCAACCCATGCTAGACTTACTAAACAAGCATGTAGATAATTTAGCTTCACTAGCATTGAAATCAACCAAGTATAGATTCTCATATCTAAAGCCTTTAAAGATCAAATTAGAGCCATCTACACTTATGATATCTACATCATCTACCCTAAATATGCATTTGAATCCAAGATCACATAATTGAGCCACGGATAGTAAATTAAAATTCAAGCTCTCTACTAGCAACACATTGGAAATGCTCATGTCATTGGATATTGCAATCTTACCAAGCCATTTGACCTTGCCTTTGCCATTATCACCAAATGTGATACTATCATAACCATCATTGCCACTGGTGTTGATTGAGTTGAACATTCTTGCATCACCGGTCATGTGTTGAGTGCACCCACTATCAAGAACCCAATGTCTTCCTCCGGCTTTGTAATTGACCTATAAAAGAAGATCAATTCTTTTTAGTTACTCAAACTTGCTTAGCTCCTTGAAGGTTAGTGACCAAGCTCTTTGGCACCCAAATGGCTTTCTTCTTTGAGCCCATCCATAGTTTACCAATGAATTTAGCCTTTACACCATTTGCACCCTTGGTAAGCATATAGAAAGATTCAAGCTTAATGGAGGATACATTAGCATTTTTGCTCTTGTTGTTGCATTCATGCTCTTTATGACCAACTTACTTGTAGCTAGTGCAAAACCGACCATTGTTCTTCACAAAACTAGTCTTATGAGGAGCAAAGGTCGTCTTGCCTTTCTTGGAGGTATAGCCCAATCCCTCTTTGTAGAGAGAAACTCTTTGGCTACCTAAGCACATAAGCAAGCGGTCCTCACCACCATAGGTCTTAGCCAAGGTGTGAGTGAGCTTATTGACCTACTTCTTGAGGTTCTTATTCTCAACCATTAGTGAGGCATAACAAGTGAAACCATCACTACTAGATGAGGTGGAAGTAGAAGTACTACAAGAAGGGTTAGTGGTAGCAATAATGATAGGCATAGATAATGATTCATCAATTATATCACAAGTTAAGCCTACATTACATGTCTCAACATGCTTCTTCTTATTTTGCTCATCAAGCAAAGAGAAATGAGCTTTTTTAAGCTTCTTGTGAGCCTTGTCAAGCTTTTCATGGGCTTCCTCTAGCCTCTCATGAGATGCATTGAGCTCATCAAATGCTTGCTAAAGGGCTTTTAGTTCCTTACGCAAACTTTTGCATTCTCTTCTCTTAATGCTAAAGTGTTCTTTAACATCTTCTAATATGTCAAATAGTTCATCCTTAGTAGGTTCATCATCATCACTATCACTTTTATTTTCATTTTCATTATCATGTTCCTCATCACTTTCATCATCACAAATTTGTACCTTAGTAGCCTTAGCCATAAAGCATGATGGAGTGTCGAAGAGAGAAGGCTTCTCATTTATAGCAATCATTGCAAGTGCCTTCTTCTTGGTACAAATTTCCCTTTTTCTCTTTCTTTTCCTTCTTGTCCTTCTTGTTTTTCTTGTCATCATCTTTGTCGCTATTGTCTGGGCATTGAGCAACAAGATGATCCTTGCTTCCACAATTGAAGCACCTTCTTGACTTTTCCTTGTTCTTAGATAAAGACTTCTTTCTGCTAGCATGGTAGCCCTTCTTTATCATAAACTTGCCAAATCTCTTAACAAAAAGAGCCATCTTTTCATCATCCATCTCATCAAATGAACTATCATCTTCACTTGATGTTTCTTGCTTTGCCTTGCCTTTGGATGATGTGGCTTTGAATGCCACGCTCTTCTTCTTCTTATCCTTCTTCTCATCTTTTTTCTCCTTCTTTTCTTTCTTCTCATCATCATCTCTATATGTATCATCGGTCATTATATCTCCCAACACTTGGTTTGGTGTCATGGTATCTAAATCACTCCTCACTAGAATAGTGACCAATGTGTCAAATCTTGAAGACAAGCATCTTAAGAACTTGTGGGAGAAATCCTTGTCCTTCACCTCTTCTCCAAGTGCTTTGAGATCATTGACAGGCACTTGAAGCCTATGAAACATCTCTAGCACACTCTCATCCTCCTTCATCTAGAAGCTTGCAAACTTCTCTTTGAGAATGTATGTCTTTGCACCCTTCACGGCTTGAGTGCCCTCAAATGATTTCTCTAATTTCTTTTATGTCTCATGAGCACTCTCAATATTCTTGATTTGCTCAAATATTCTTTCATCCAAAGCATCATGGATGGCACTAAGAGCAATGTTATTATTTTAGAGTAGCATTTCTTCGGCGGCGGTGGGAGCCTCTTCATCATCAATCTCAATCTTGGTCTCTACCACCTTACAAACCTTTCTATTGATTGACTTGATATAAGTTGTCATCTTAGCCTTCCAATAGAGATAGTTGGAGCTATCAAATTGGGGTGACTTCTTGGTGTTGTTGATTTCAGCCATTTTTACGTCGAAGGTTGTTAAGCCTCAAATCATGGTGACCTCGGCTCTGATACCACTTGAAAGGTCCTAATGGCTAGAGAGGGATGAATAGACTATTAAAATTTTTTACAACAACGCTTAACAAACCGGTTAGACAATTATAAGGCGAAGCAAGTGTTGCGCTAGCCTACTAAAAATGCAAGCCACCTACCATAATTCTAGTTTCTATAGTTTCTAACCACACAATGGCTATGTCACTGTACTAAGTTAGTGTGCTCTCAAAGGCTAACTAAAGAGCCACACTAACCAAACTAACAATCTCTCACAACTAGCTACATTAAAGAGCTTGATAACTAGTTTGCCGTAATGTAAAAAGAGTGAGCAAGATGGTTATACCGCCGAGTCGAGGAGTGAACCAATCAATCACAAGAATGAATACCAATGAAGACCAATCACCTCGAAATCAAATGATGACACAATGATTTTTTACCGAAGTTCACTTGCTTGCCGACAAGCTAGTCCTCGTTGTGGCGATTCACTCACTTGGAGGTTCACGCGCTAATTGGCATCGCACGCCAAACCCTCAATAGGGTGCCGCACAACCAACACAAGATGAGGATCACACAAGCCACGAGCAATCCACTAGAGTACCTTTTGGCTCTTCGCTGGGAAAAAGGTCAATAACCCCTCACAATCACCACGATCGGAGCCGGAGATAATCACCAACCTTCGCTCGACGATCCACGCTGCTCCGAGCCGTCTAGGTGGCGGCAACCACCAAGAGTAACAAGCAAATCCTGCAGTGAAACACGAACACCAAGCGCCTCTAGATGCAAACACTCAAGCGATGCACTTGGATTCTCTCCCAATCTCACAAAGATGATGAATCAATGATGGAGATGAGTGAGAGGGCTTTGGCTAAGCTCACAAGGTTGCTATGTCAATGAAAATGGCCAAGAGAGCGAGCTAGAGCCGGCCATGGGGTTTAAATAGAAGCCCCCACGAAATAGAGCCATTGTACCCCTTCACTGGGCACAACACGGGGTCACCGGACGCTCCGGTCAGATCGACCGGACGCAGGACCCCAGCGTCTGGTCGCCCGATGCTTGCCACGTGTCATCGGCTTCAAATGCTGATCGTCCGATCTCAACGGTCATTAGTACATTTAAGTAGTGACCGGACGCACTGCTCAAAGTGACCGGACGCAGGACCTCAGCGTCCGGTCGTTTCCGGTAAGCATCCAGAAGCGAAAAAACACGACCGGACGCGTCCCGATCATGCCTGACCGGACTCATCCAGCGTCCGGTCACTCGGCATCTCCTCTATGCGCTACCACGTCAGCAGGACCGGACGCACCCCTCCAGCGTCCGGTCACTAAGTGACCCCAGCGTCCGGTCAGAGACCGATGCCAGCGTCTTCGTTGCTTCTACTGACCGGACGCGCTGGTCCTACCGAGACCAGCGTCCGGTCATTTACAGTGACCTCCGTCTTTTCTGTATAGAGCGCCGGTGGCACCATCGGACCGTTCGCACTCTACGGGCGAACACTCCATCGGTGAAGTTTCTAACCCTTGCTCAAATGTACCAACCACCAAGTGTATCACCTTATGCACATGTGTTAGCATATTTTCATAAATGTTTTCAAGGGTGTTAGCACTCCACTAGATCCTAAATGCATATACAATGAGTTAGAGCATCTAGTGGCACTTTGATAACCGCATTTCGATACGAGTTTCACCCCTCTTAATAGTACGGCTATCGATCCTAAATGTGATCACACTCACTAAGTGTCTCGATCACCAAAACAAAATATCTCCTACCATTTATACCTTTGCGTTGAGTCTTTTGTTTTTCTCTTTCTTCTTTTGAAGTCAAGCACTTGATCATCACCATGGCATCACCATCATCATATCATAATCTTTATTTGCTTCACCACTTGGAGTAGTGCTACCTATCTCATAATCACTTTAATAAACTAAATTAGCACTTATGGTTTCATCAATTCATCAAAATCAAACTAGAGCTTTCACTATACAGGTCTGAATTTTCAATAAGAGTAAGTACATTGTATACATCAACATATATAATCTGTGGCGGCAAGTGGAACAAGAGAATAGCCCTCTTGCTTGCAGATCCCGGAGAGAAGTATAAAAAAGCAACGAACACACAAGCTGAAAAGAGATTCACATCCATGTGCACAGCGTTAAGGTTGTTAGAACAGTTGAAGTACTATATCATATCAAATTTTAAATAGCGAAAAGCTCTATGTTCTTGCACCTTGGCCAATATTCTTCGGCCGCCCTGATTAAAAATTGCGACAAGTTGCAAAATTTTTCAGGAGATAATTGATCCAAAAGATTGATTGGCTACAAAGTCAATGTTTCTGAACCAGTAACCCGGTCTTGGGTGCGGAAAAATATACGCTTATTCTACGTGGAAGATTTTTTAAAATAGGTGTCAATTTTCATATTTTTTTGGAATGCAGAAGATTAAACTAGTTGCAACAAAGAGTCTCTTGTCATTTAAAAAAAATAATGATGGCAGAAGGTGTGCCTTTCGCCCTTTCAATTTAGCGGGGAAAAGAGAGTTTACCTACGGAAAACAACAAACGACATACTCTCGTCAGTCACAAGACAAAGAACATGTATGCGTAGCTCACGTGTATGGATAAAAACGGATCGGATAATGACGGATATGACTGATATTATATTTATTTTTATATTTATGATCGGATTTGGATTCGAATACGGATAGTGTCAGCCATGCTGGATAGGATACGATTGGATGTTGACATCATAAATATGCGATTTAAATATTCGGATGCGGATACGGTATCGGATGTTGAATATTCGGACACAAATATAGACAGATCTGAACCCCTCTAAACGAATTGATCTCGAATACGGTCGAAAAATATCCGTACCGTTTTTATCCCTACTCACATGCTTCCTTAGCCCCCTGTATCCTTTTCCTTTTGGTTCCTCCTCTCTCTTACTCAGACAGGAATTTAGTACAGTTGGCCTGTTGGATTGCAATGCTGGATTGTGTTCACCGGACAACCTACCAGCAGGCGAGAATTGTGAGATCGTGATCATGCAAAGCAACGTATAGTGAGCAAACCATGTCGGTTGGATCCATCGCGCAAAAAAGTAAACCATGTCGGTTGGATCCATCGTGCAAGAAAGTTTTTTTTTAGAAAGGGACTGGATTTCATTAAATTAAAACCCTTTTTACAATTGAGACCTCAACATAAAATAAAATTACATTGAAGCACACCACTAGGTCCCTATACTTCATCTTCCTCGCGTCCGGTGGCGTACACCCCTTCAGGAAGCTCCATCGCGACCATAGAAGCACACCAGATCTAGACCCGAGAACCAGTCCCTACCAACAGAAGACTCCACGAACATGAAGACCGCGAAAGAGGCACGGTAAGCTCAACCACTATGGGGAGTAAAGGGCGCCGAGAGCACATCGGCCATATCTTCTGAAGGTTGAACCGAACATAAGATCCGATGCCGCTAGCATCACCATCAGCAACCGGAAGGGCAGATCCGCTGCCGCCAGTAGCATCACCGGCAGCCGGAAAGATGATCCCGTAGAAGGGGGAAAATAGATCCAGTCCCTCCTCGAGAAGGACTATGCCAACATACCTCGATCTCTCCAGGAAGAACATGCCATCACCGAAGATGACGACGCATCCACCAGTGATCCGGTATGAAACAGAAAGCCGGATCAAAAACATCGAAACGGCCAACCAAAACCTAGCCCAAATTATTATGGAGGAAAAAAATAAAAGAAGAAAAAACTAAGAAAAAAGTAGATCTACTAAAAAGACGGACCCCCGCTCCTCCTCACCACCAGTAGAGAGGCCGGAGGCGAGGGGAACGGGACTGAAGGCGGCGGTGGCGGCGGAGTCGCCCCTGGGGGAGGGGGTGGACGGGGGCGAAGCGGTCTTTCCCTTGCAACAGATGGATCCGAGTGCGAGTCTCCAGCAATTACTGCATTTGCAATAATGACCGCATGCAAGAAAGTTGTTTTGCCGCCTCTGGTGCTTCTTCTTCTTAGTCGCCCACATCTATGCATGCAGTGGCGGAGCCAGGATTCCAAACTTGGGTATTCCTACTTCCACGTCAATAAAAAAAATCAGTTGTTTTTAACTGCAATGAATGAAAATACTACAAAATATGAGCCAATTTGAGAGGCTGTTTTTTTACTGTTTTGGGCTTCAATGAGTGAAAATACTACAAAATATGGCATTATACATATACATATACAAGTATACACACATATATACATAGAAGTGTGCTAAAATAGTTGGGTATTCCTGGGAATACGGGGAATACCCTCTGTATCCGCCCATGTATGCATGGTGACTTCTATAAAGAAAAATTTACATTGCTCAGGCCAGAATTCAGTAGTTTCTGACTGAAATATATCATTTCACCACGTCGTGCCTTTTCAGGTTCCAATGTTCAGAAAAAGCAGAAACTTTCTTAGAGGGTTGGAGTGCACCTTGCCACCTTTGATGCTTGGCATGTGAACATTTGCAGGTTGGAGGCATAATTTTGTCCCAAATTGTAGAGACTTTAGCGAGCTAACACAGATATATATATCTCATATTGTTTATTGTTTTCCGTTTCGTTGCCGCTCTGGTAGGTTAGTCGAATGCATGATTGATGGAAAAAAAAACGCACTTCATAATTCATATCCTATCGATATTATCAGAGAGAGACGATCCTGCAGTAGGAAGATACTGCCACAAGGTCTGGTCGCTTGCGATGTAAAGTACACATCCAACTAAAATAAAAATAAAAATTGCACGCAAAAGGGTGGTGCTATAGAGAGAAATATGGGTACAATGTCCTCATGCCTTCATGAATATGGAAAGGTATGGGCGAAACATGGAATTTTCTAATTAGTAGTTATATATAAATCTCTCCCAATCAGTATCTTTGATGAGATTGTTCCAATCTAGTTATTTGTCACACATGCACCATCCAGCTCACGATCGAGCGAATGATTTGCTAACTGTTATATTTAATTAATGCACTCTAACGGGAATCAATTAGAACAGGTGTACAAATGACTGTGAAATATAGGCCCCGTTCGCTTCGCTGAAAAAACAAGCCGAAACACTGTTCCGGCTGATTTACTGTGAGAGAAAAATACTATTCCGGCTGAAAAAACAAACTGAAAAGGACGGATTATAAGATAAACGAACATGGCCCCCCGGGTCTATTTGAATCCACCCAACTAAAGTTTAACTAGCTAAAATTTCAAAGCTAAACTTTAGCCAGCTAAACTTTGGGCCTGTTCGGCAAGACTGAAAAATACTGTTCCGGCTGATTGTTGTGAGAGAAAAATATTATTATGACAGAACGTGAACAGTGATTTCGTGAGGTGGTTGGCCGGCCAGTCAGCCAGCCACCAGCCAACCGAACACTGCCTTTAGTTGGGGTGTTTGGATCATTCGGCTAATAGGCTCAGCTAAACTTTAGCTGGGTTTAGCTGATAGGTTAAAGTAGCTAAACTCAGCTAAATTTTAGCTGGGGTGTGAAGTGTTGGTAGATCCAAACAGACCTATAATGAGATGGCAGGATTTGCATCGTAGAATTTTCCGCAAACCATGAAAGCAATAGGGTTTGTATTGAATTGAAGAATAATATAATATGCAAACTGGTGGGCATCACAAAAGCAGAGAGGAGGCCGATCAAGATACATAACTGCTAAGTAATATATTAGCTAGATTGTTCTAGCACACACAACAAACGGTCCTCCTCGACACATACTGCTAACAAGGATCGTTTAGACATAAGACACTTGATTAATTAGAAAATAAAGTAAACCTTGAACCCGACTAACAGATACATGCCTCCTGAATCCGGATCCAACGAGTGGATCGTGGTCACCCCTTGCCCCCCTTGGGCCCTTCGGAAATCTATCGGTGATAGAAATATTAGTTTAGAAAAAATTAGACAAAAATAGCTCATTTTGTTCTGGAAAGCACAAGTCACTTCTAATCATTTATCATTTAACTTAAAAAGAACTAAATAAAACCATATTACAAATTGCCTATCCAATGTGGAGGGCAGCGATGCGGTTGGAGGTTATGGGGGTGGCAACTTAAACCTGGAAGGAAAGAAGAGAGAAAATGAAACGTGGATTAAGGTTAGAGTATCGGGTGAGCTTTAGTGTCTATTTAGGCTATAATTTTAAATTTCTGAAAATTTCAGGTGACAGAGCCAAAATTTCAGGCCCAGCCGGGAAATGGGATATCTCGGAAACTTTAGAATGTATATCTGGCGACATTTTAAACCTTGGGCACCAAAATCACATACAAAATTTCGAAGTACAGATATGGAACCAACAACAGTAGGGGACTAGAAAACAACTTATTCATAGATGTCACGGACATAGGCAATAGTTGTGTTTAAAAACAAACCGAAACACAGAGACATTACATCCTTAATTGTGCAAGGGTCGATTTGATTGTTCAAGCACACAGATCACATCCCTAATAGCAAGGATAATAGGGGGATCGACGAATCGAGATCGATTAGATAAGACATAATTATGCCTCCCAATCATTGAACGAGAGGATGTGTTCGAAGATAGTGGTCACCCCTTACCCTTATAGACGAGCATATGGCGAGTAGCGAGTAAAGGCGTCATTGGCAGAGGTCTTCTCGGCCTCCAACTCGGCGCGTAAGCGAGCAGTCTCCTCCCTCATACGTGCCGAATCTAGCCTTAATCTCGGAGGGAGGTGCCAATCTGCCCAAAACGGGGAGAATGCCCAAGAGGGATCCATCTTCTGCTTCTCTTGGCAATTCCTTCAGCAACGTTCTGTTAGCTCATCTATCTCCTTCATGGTCATCGGTCGCTTACCCGTACGGCCACCCAGCGTCGTGCTTCTAGCACGCGGATCCATCTCCCTCGAGCCTCGAGTCGAGTCCTCGACGACCCTCGGCCTCTTCCTTTTCCTCGCACAATCTTCTTTTTCTCGCGGTCTACTACGTCGCTTCGACGAGAGCGGCGGTGGCGGTTGGTGGACCGCGGACACAACAATATATGGAGGACCCCGGAGTCCCGGCCCACCGCGGCACCGTGAGTCCGAGACCGGACAGGGTTGGGTTCCGTGGGCTACACTGACTCGAATTCTGATGAATTGCGTATAAGCCCACTAAGAAAAAGAAGAAAAAAGGAAACCGAGCCAATCCCGTTTTCTTGAGATGGGCGCCCCACCTTTGGCCCCTAGGCACGGGACGGCAGGCAGGCAGGCGGGCGAGGCGAGGCGAGGCGAGGCGTGGCGTGGCAACTGGTACTTTCGGGGAGGCGAGGAAGGACACGAGGTCGGTGTGTTCGTGCTTGCGTGCCATACCGCGCGCCGGTGAGATCCCCTCGCCAGCACCGAGACGACGGCGAACTGAAACCCTCACAAAAATCTCACCTCCATCCTCCCCCTGACCTCCTCCCAGATCCCTCTCTCCGAACCCCGGCGCCCGCCGCAGATCTGAGGGTCATCGGCAGCCATGATCTCCTCCAGCAAGCTCAAGTCCGTCGACTTCTACAGGTGCGCGCGCTCCCGATCCCTTCTCCCCAGATCTCGTGAGCACCTCCATTCCTCGATGCTTTTCCCGGGATACGCTGGAGCGGTACGATTCTCTGGGGATTGGATGACTAGGAGAACGGAGAGTGATTTCGTCAGCTTGGGCTTGGCGGATTTCGTTCCGGTGAGTCCTGGATGGCAGCGGCGTCTGCTTTGCGGCGAATGCGCAGTTTGGTGTTGGCGGGGGTACTCTGCGTCAGCGATGGTTTCCTTTGTCTGTTTCTAGGCTCGGTACAGACGCGAGAGCCGCACGATGAATCGGTGGATGCTGTGCTCAAAATATTGGTGTGTGAGTGTGACCTCTGTAACTGCATCCTGAGTGCTAGTGCGCTCATGGCCCATGATCACATTTCATTTTGTAGCGGTGCTTCTGTTTGGACAACGTGTTACGCTCCGGTGGGATATGCCATTCTAAATCCTCAAATAGAAGCGAGTTGGACAGTTTTCGATTTGATAGGAGAGCCAAATGTTCCCATGGCATTGTTTTGTGTCTGCTTGCAGAAACTCGTCCTTGGTAAGCACTGTTTTTAGCAAGTCATGTGTCATGACGAAGTTCATCTTCATAAGTCGCAATAGGAGAGGATTGTTCTGTTTGTAGAAGAAGTGTCAGTATTTAACCAGTGAGATGTATGTTTTTCCAAGGGCAATGCCTGTAATATGATAAGTTCTCTTCATACCATTCTGATTCTGTTAAAGCAAATGAGTGCTTCTTATTCAGACGTAATACATCCATGCTATGATGAACTATTGTATATAAGGGTCTGAACCATTATCATCGCGATTTCAAAGTTGAGTAGCTCACACTGTTTAGTTCTTCGATGTATCAATCATGCTACTCATCAGAAACTTATAGTTATCCATGTCCATATTGTCTTTGGGATACCTATAATTGGAGGTAGCATGAGCCACTTCCCTCTTGGGCAGTCATAAAAATTTGTTTGAGCTAGCTGTTCCTTGATTTGGGAGTCCGAGAAATAACACATTGGAGATTAATTAACTTGATTCAGAATGGCTGACTTTTACTGTTCTCTCCTGAGCTTCATTTATAAGTGGTGAGGATAGACTAATTTGATTCAGAATGACTAACTTTTTTATTGTCCTGTCCTGAGTTTCATTTATAAGTGATGGGTTTATATAGTTCCTATTCCTTATTTTTTCATCTTGCAGGAAAATCCCTAGGGATTTGACCGAGGCATCACTGTCTGGCGCTGGATTATCCATTGTAGCAGCACTAGCTATGGTGTTTTTATTTGGAATGGTCTGTTCTTTGTTTCCCCCCTCTGTTTCTTCTGTAATGAGTTGCAGTTGTTGCTGCCACTTTTTTTTCTCTGTTAATGGTTTTTAGCACCAAAATAAGTAAAAGTCAGCATGATATGATTGCTTTCATGTTTCAATTGGTGGTTTTAAACAAGTGTATGGAAAGGATTTGGAAAAATGATTGAACTTTTCTTCTTCTGTTTATGTAGAATTGTAGATACCAGTGCATTATCATTTGGTTTTCTAAGCATAGCTGACTTCAGTAACCATTTTCCATTCCTCACATCTGTTCTTTTAATTGATTCAATTCAATCTTGTTATCTGTTTCACGTTCAATTGACTATTGAGGTTAGAACATCAACAAGATGTTCTAGATTCTGAAGATAGTTATGACTGGGTGAGCTTCAAGCAAGTGTGGTCAAATTGTGGTTTAGTTTTATCAGTCGTGGTGTACAAAACATTGAAAGTGAAGGTTCAGTTACATTCTGTATCCAAATAAAATATTCCACTTACTGTGGCATACTAAACATTGAAAGTTGTAGTTCAGTTACATTCTGTATCCTAAATATTAGTTGCTCTGCGTCCAATACATTGCGGGCTGCCATTTTTTAAATATTGCAATGCGCTTTACTTGCCAGCAGTTTGAAGTTGACCTGATTTCTCATTAAAGGTCTGTGAGCTTTATCCTTTCAAAGGTGAACTTCAAGTTTTGAACTAAGACAATGATGATTTGATATTGCAGGAGTTGAGCAGTTACTTAGCAGTCAATACTACCACATCTGTGATTGTTGATAGGAGTTCAGATGGGGAGTTTTTACGGATAGATTTCAATATAAGGTGAGCCCTATAGCATTCGTCAAGTGTTGTTCAGTTTGGCGTTAAATAGCAATATGATATGTGCCCATATGGTTGGATATATTACACTGCTACCTGTTAAACTTCCATCTGGGTTTACAATTTATGGAAATTGGTGGTTTCCTAACTTATGTCTGCTCTGCTGATACTAATCATTGGATGTCATGATTATAGTAAGCCAATGCAAATGCCTGCTGAAGACAAATAAGTTCATGATTTTGCGTAGCACACAACACTAAAGAAAATCATGTAACCTCACCGAATAACTTCTAGGTTTATGTGACGAGTCTAATCTCTTGTCTTGGATACCGTACTGCCTGAGATAGCGTGATGTATTGGTCAATCTAACGCCGAGGGAAACTGCGAATATTAGGGAGGACACTTCCTTTCTTCGTTTGTACTTTGTAGCATTGTATGGTTTAATTAGTCTTGCTGGTCATTTGAGCTCTGGAATGGTCTTTTTTTATTCTATTGTTACCAGTTCTTTATTTGTTCCTTTCTCCTTGGTTCATGTGGCTCTTTGTTGGTTTCATCTCTAGCATACACCAATTACTTGGGATGAAAGGCTTTGGTGTCGGGTAGGAATTTGGGATGATTTCAGCAACTCTGGACTGTGAAACTTAATTATTGTTCTCTCAAATATTTACTGACCGCCTTTGTGTTTTGCAGCTTTCCTGCACTTTCATGTGAATTTGTACAAGTTGATGTTAGTGACGTGCTGGGAACAGTAAGATATATCTTTGCTCATATGTTGTGTTTTGGTTATAGCTTCTAGAATATGGCAAAATTCTTAGTTATTATCCCTCTGAGCACCACATTATCTTTTTTTTTGGTTTAATATTAATTATCTGTTAAATCCATATGCAGAACAGATTGAACATAAGGAAAACTGTTCGAAAGTATTCAATTGATCGGAATTTTGTACCAACTGGATCAGAATTCCACCCTGGGCCTATCCCCACTGTCAATAAGCATGGAGATGATGTTGAAGAGGATCATGTGGATGGTGCATTTTCATTGTCATCTCACAATTTTGATAGCTTTTCACACCAGTAAGCATTCAGTGTTATCTACCAACCTACAGTCCTGCTTGATCAAGCATCTTAGTCATTTTGTATTTTAAAATCATCAATAACCATTGTTTCTATTATTCTACTCATCACTACCTTTCTGGTCTACATTCATGTCGCAGTTTACATTCATTGTATCTCAATAGCCCCCATTCTTTTGGGTATTCTTTATGGCAAAGCATCCTGTTCTTGCCTGTTAAGATATTTGTCATCGAATGTTTTATGCAGTATTTAACCCCTCTTGTATTTTTTTGGGAACTTATAGCACTATATTGCAACATGAATACCAAAATACCATCAAAAGTTGTGACATTGCCAAAATAGCATCAGCTGTGTCTATGACATGTGGGACCAGGTCCCACATGTTACACATTTCGATGGTATTTTAGCAATCAAGTTGGTAACTTGTGGTATGGAGGTAACTTTTCCATTTCTTGATATTTGCTTCAGTGTTCAGAAGGCGGCACCTAGCTCCGCCTAGGCATAGGCAGAGCAGCACTGCCTCACCTAGCACCCTGGTGTTTTTGCCACCAAAAAGAAAAAAATTAAATAAAATCGCTTAGGCACACCTAGGCACTAGCACCTGACCACCTGCCTAGCACCTAGCACGTTTTGAATTATTGGCTTTGTTGATACTTTTATCCTTTTTCTTGAACATTGTTGATACTCATCCTTATTTTGTTCCTGTTTAGATATCCTGTTTTGGTTGTCAACTTCTATGCTCCCTGGTGTTACTGGAGCAATCGACTGGTCAGTATTATTTCCTAGTGTTCCTTTACATTTCTTTGTGTTCACGACTTTCTGAGGCGACAATTAATGTATGGTACTGTGCAAGTCATCTGGACATAATGTACAGCGCAGAACAACAGATGCACCATAATGCAGTGAAAGCCATTGTTGTAATATTGCTAATTTGATTTAGATGCTTGACCTTTAACCTTTTATGTTTTTATTCCAGCTGAAATATATCTGTGGTTCTGTTCTGTTGAAGTAAATGTTATATTTTCTATTTCAAATGTTTCTTAGCACTTGTTTTTTTCTTTTTTCTTTTCAGAAACCTTCATGGGAGAAGACAGCGAAAATAATGAGGGAGAGGTAAATACTGTTATTCTGTATATGCCCCTAATAAGACTTCGCGATCAATATCTTGCACTGCTAATCAATAACCTTGTTACTGATCATGTGCAGATATGACCCTGAAATGGATGGTAGAATCCTTCTAGGCAAAGTTGATTGCACTGAGGAAGTTGACTTGTGTAGGAGGTCTGTACCTATTGATACTTAATACATTCAGACCATCATGATTTAATTGTGCATGATGCAATATGGAATCAAATCATTGTTGGTTATGTATAAATTTGTCAACTAGTTACAAAGTCTGAATAAGAGGGTATTATAATGTGAGTCTAAAAAAGTGACATCATGATGCCATTGTGTTTCATAAAATTACAATGTTATATTCACTTCCATCTTGTTTCTGTAGTACTTTTCCTTCTGGAACTAGTTGCATTCAGAACTATTTCTTCTGGTACTAAGGTCCAATCAAAGATCTGTTAAGATTAATATGGAATTGAAGAAAGGTTCCATGTAAAGCTCATGCCTTATCTCTACCATTTATTTAGACCACATTTGTTTTTAGACCACATTTGTTTGATATTCTTTATGTTGTCAACTCCTTACTTTGACTATCCGTTTTGTTGATTTCTGGCCTTGTTGGCCATTATGGCTTCAGCTTTGAACCTTGTTAGTCTGTATAGTTCCTGTAAACTATCTTTCATTGTAAATAAAAGCAGTTATTTCTGTGTTCCATATTGTTGGATAAAAAGTGGGAACAGGCCAGGGGCCTGGTGCTGTTTAACCTCACCCCCAAACGTTTTCCACCTAGGGGCTTTGTTTCCCATCTTCATTAGTGATTGTCTGTCTTCATAAACAGACAGAAGGGGTGCCAGACCGCCAGCATTATATATGTTTATCATCTCTATAATGAAATGTTCTCTTGGGCATCTGATGATTTGATGTTTCTTTGCTGGTGCCATATATGCACATTTCAATCTGCACATATTGATAGCTTATTATTGACCACAAGAGAAATCTGGAGAATGTTTCTTTTCTTTTCGCTGGAATATACTTTTCATTACTTCAATTTATCAAATGCAGACACCACATACAAGGATACCCATCCATTCGCGTTTTCCGTAAAGGATCTGATATAAAGTAAGCACAGTTCTTCTTACATTCTATTTAGATACTTTCTGGTTTTTTTCTGTAACATCTGGGATTTGTTTACGTAGCCTCCATATGCTACTTGGGCTGCAAACATTTGTTTGTTCTATATTTGTGTTTGATATTTGTCCTAGTTCTATAGAAGGAACTCCCTAATTTTTCTTTGCACAGGGAGAATCAGGGTCACCATGACCATGAATCATACTATGGGGAACGTGATACTGAGAGTTTAGTCGCGGTATGTTATGCATCATCTGGTTTCAGATTCATTGTACTGACTTAACATTCTTTATAATAATTATGGTACTACCCCCTCTGTTCCAAATTATAAGACGTTTTGGCCTTTTGAGATTCATAGCTTTTGCTATGCACTTAGATATACACTACGTCTAGATGCATAGTAAAGACAAAGTATGTTGAAAAGCCAAAACGTCTTATAATTTGGAATGGAGGGAGTATATCCTAAACATCATGCATGGGGAAATGAAATAGCCTTTAAGACGCTATGTTATCTATCGTTAGCTCTGAACGAATTCGTGATGTAATGTTTTGAACCTCAGGCAATGGAAACATACGTTGCAAACATTCCAAAAGAGGCTCATGTGCTTGCTTTGGAAGACAAATCCAATAAGACTGCTGATCCTGCAAAGCGCCCTGCTCCAATGGCGAGTGGATGCAGAATAGAAGGTTTTGTGCGGGTCAAAAGGGTAAACGAGCTACACTTGAAATTACATGGATATAATTTTGTGCTAATGGTTGATAATGTGAAGATGGGTGTTCTTCTGTCCTTTAATAATAACTTGTCCTATTTACCAGGTTCCAGGGAGTGTTATTGTCGCAGCTCGATCTGGATCTCACTCATTTGATCCATCTCAGATAAATGTTTCACACTATGTGACACAGTTCTCATTTGGCAAGAGACTTTTGCCAAGGATGCTTGATGAATTCATAAGACTTACTCCCTATCTTCGTGGATACCATGATAGATTAGCTGGCCAGTCTTATACTGTTAAGCATGGCGAGGTTAACGCCAATGTTACTGTAAGTCCCTAACTTTTCCTTATATTTTTTTTATTTAGAATGTATGGTCAGCTTCAGTTTCTTTTGAGTGCTGATACTTTTGGTTTCTTATGGAATTACATAGATTTTGTTTCTTTTGTGCTATTCCTAGATTGAGCACTACCTTCAAGTTGTGAAGACTGAGCTTGTAACACAGAGGTCCTCAAAGGAACTAAAAGTGCTCGAGGAATATGAATACACAGCACACAGCAGCTTGGTGCACAGCTTCTATGTTCCTGTTGTGAAATTCCATATTGAGCCTTCTCCCATGCAGGTTCGCATGCTCATCTTTTTAAGTTTTTCATATATTTTGTTTACATTAACAAGTGAATGATTCGTCTAAAACGATTCACATTTAAAGGTCTTGGTAACTGAAGTTCCGAGATCCTTCTCCCATTTCATCACAAATGTCTGCGCTATCATCGGTGGAGTCTTCACGGTGCGAACATTACATATATCTTGATATCAATGAATCCAAATAAAATCTCTACTGAAAACTGAAATGCAAATTCTAGGTTGCTGGAATACTGGATTCCATCTTTCACAACACACTCAGGATGGTGAAGAAGGTTGAGCTGGGAAAGAACATATAAATTTTGACGCCGCTGCAAGGATGCATTAGGTAGCCATTGTTTTGTTATACGTGGGTAGTGTGATTCATGAAAATCGGTATATGAAAGATGGTCTGTGGCATTGACAGTTCGAATTCGGGGTTATGAACTCATCATATAACTAGGGATCCCACTGTGTTGCTAAAAACACTTGCAATAAGACAGTGGATCGCTGCGAGTGTGCCCCTGTGCTAATCGACGTAGATAATATATTCAGTGTTCAGTATACTCTGGTTGTTATGTCTCCGGTTGTCAGTACATTCGTGTCTCTCCCTAAAACTCTGCTCTTCAAGCCAGACTGCAACTGCGTAAATTTTTAGATATATTTTTCCTCTATGCGACCGAGCGCTACTTGCACGATTGCATTACCTTTTTTTAGCACAATCTGAATAAAAGCCGTCGTGCTAGATGTCCGCAGTGCAAAGCGATCTGCTCTCCCTCTTGAACGGGTACATGGCAACGTGGCACGACACGCGGGCCGCCGCGCACACCCGGAAAGGACGGAGCACGGCGGCCCGAGCTCTCCCGGTCACTGAAAAGGCAGTATCTCCCGGTGAGCACGTCCAACACGTAGAGTTAGTGCAGGAATCGCGTGCAGTTCGGGTTCTTCATGCCAGCAAAATAGGACCATAAATGATATATAAACAAAAACATATTACATTGCAAATGTGATAAGTTATTATGAATTGTAGTACCTATTGAACCCTTCGTTGCATAATGTTTACTTGAACATGTATATACAAAATAAGAAAAGAATAAAATTACCATTGATCAGGCTTCCGTCTTGGCTGCTTCTGCTTCCTAGCTTAACGAGTTCACGTACCCTGCTAAACGCTTGTCAATTGGCACGGCACCACGGCCGCTTCGGCACTCGGCCTCTCGCGAGCTCGCGGTCTCGCCGTCCACCGCGGCGCCGATGCTGAAGTCCGGCAAGTGCCAAGTGCGAAGCGGCGGAAGTGCCTAGGGCGGAGTCGGGAAGATGCGATTCGACGGGGAGAACAAAAGACACGCACGACCGAGGGAGAGTCGACGGAGAAAGCTGAACAGACGCGACACGCGTTTTGGCCTTTTGGGCTACATAGGAGTATAGGGCTTGGGCCAAAAAAGAATAGACACCAGACAAGATATTAGGGCCCCCTGGAATTTGGGGGCCCTGTGCGGTCGCACGGGCCTCAATCGAGTGTGGACAGCCTTCGCCACCACCTGCGGCGCGGCGGTCGGCCCCGGAGCACGGCGAAGTAGAACGCGAAGCGTGTAAGGTGAGGATGATACCGCCGGCTAGCAGCACGCCGCAGCATATATTACCGCGGGCCCGCGGCCTTCTTGATTGTTGCCAAGCTTAGCTTTACAGTCAGGAAGCAGGAGGCACGTAAAAAGGTTTGCGGCGTTTCTGATTGTGTTATTATTATGTGCGTTTGGTGCAGTCTCATTGTGAGTTTGTGATATACTGATATGAAAGGGGCGTGGCTAGCGCCCGGCGCGCCTGCCCCACGGTGCTGTCCGTCCTGACGGCCGTGCCTCACCTTCTCCTGCGTGCCCATCCCAGCGTCGAGCATCTACCTGCACGCTCTACTCCCTCAGTCTCGCATGCGCCAGCAACGCCCTCTCTCTACTGCATGCAACTGCAAGAGTGGCAGCAATTTTCCTCCGCATGCACGGTTCCCGCGCGAATGCGCTCCACTCATGAAGAAATGGGACAGCGCCGCCCCGCTTGCAACTATTGCACCTACAACATCCAGATAAACACACTTGCAACATACGTCTAAAACAGATGAAACATTTTGAATAGACGCTTGCAACATATGTCTGAAACCTATGCAACATTGCAACATCTAGATGAAACACTTGCAACATAGATCTGAAATAGGTGAAACATTTAGAACATACACTTTAACATATGCAATATCCAGATAAAACACTTACAACATATGTTTGAAACAACTGAAATATTTGAAACATACATTTGCAATATACGTGTATAGCCATTGCAACATATGCAACACCAGATCTACTTTTGCAACATCCAGATGAAACATATGTAACATACATCCGAAGTGCATGAGGCGGAGGCGCAGGGCACGCGCGCAAGCGCAAGGCGCACGACGTGGCGCAAGGGGGGGGGGTCCGATGCGACCGTGCAAAGCGCCAGGTGCAGGGACACATGAGGCGGGAGGCGCAGGGGCGCGTGCACGAGGCGGGTCCGTCCTGTTCGGATGGATGGACGTTCTTATAGGAGCATTAGCGATACGAAAGACGAGGGTGTGTGTGATATACACCTGGAAATTGTGGTTTGGTTCCAGCAAACAACGATTGAGCGAAATTCTAAAAAACGTCGAGTAGTGTCCTTCCTTTTTGGTTCTGCTTTTCTCTTTTCAGTTAGGTAAGTGTGAGTTGTGTTGGGCGTGTTCTATCAGCTCCTTGCTGGCCTTGTATTTTGTTGAACCTTGCTGAGGGTTTTTTGCCCCCACAGTTTTAATAAAAAAAGCAACATTTCTACGCTAAACTTAAAAAGCAACATTTGGATTTCTCATATTAAAATGGTAGGATTATAAAGCGACCGTGACGCTAAAAGAGGATGAATTATAAAAAAAGGTATAACATGACAAATGATCTTTTTGTGTCCGTGACAGAGAGGAAAAAATTATTTTTCTGATCAGAATGATTCCAAGATCAATGAATGTGACCAGCGCTTCTAGACCCTTGTTAATATCAACGTAAATAACGTCATGCACGAAGATGACAAATAGAATCCGACAACAAAGGAATTCTGTTTTGTTCACTAATGCAATGTTTTCCATGAACTTGGCTGTCTTCGTTTTTGCATGAAACTTATTGTGTTATTACTCGGAGATTGCCACACGCATTAGTAGTTATGTGTGCGGCAAAGACTGAAGTTTTTGAGAATTTAGCAATAGCATGGATGATTAGCGAAGGTTACTATATGTTCCCTTCCACCATGTATCAAAACCCCAAGTTAGAAATATGTTTCACCAAAGCTATTATTTTTCCAGTGGTAGAAAATGAGCCCGCTGACAATCAGTTGTGTGGAAACTTCCTTAGAACTTGAACTTGTTTGACTACACTCATATTCACCTCAATCCATATGCGTTGGAGTGGATTAGAATAGAATGAAAATTAGTCAATTTTTCATCTCACTATATGTGGATTAAGGTGAATACAAGTGCAGCTAGACAAGACCTTAATGTTAATACGATCCAATCCTTCCGTAGGTGTTAGAGGTGGGGTTTACCTGCACACATATATTGGAAGAGGTAAGCATACATGTACCTAGACGTCTACAAGAGTATGTTTATTTGTGAATTTAACAAGTTGTGATTTTGATCTATTTGTCATTTGGACCTAAATTTAAGCAGAGGTAGGAAGGTGTACTTCCATTATTAAAATAAATCCAATCAAAAAAATTAAAATAATTGTAGAGGGCCTATATTTTTTTTGTGAATTTGTAGAGGACCTATATTAATACTTTTTTATTTTACTGTCCCTTGAAAACACGGGCGTTGATACTTTCACAGCAGAGTATACATTTTGATGTTCACACAAGCACAATATCTGTTCAGAGATGAGCAGAACCACTGGATATATATAGCCCGTTACTACCGGCCTATATGGACCGTGGAGGTGCACTCCGACGTGGCGTTGGCAGGCAACAATTGCACGGTGACATCGCACGCCACCTCCGAGCTCGCCTTGATCTTGAACGTGCCCAGCACCACGGCCTTGCCGGCCACCTCCGTCGCCGTCTGGAACGGCAGCTTCCCTGTCGGAAACTCCACCCAAAAGTACGGGATGGTCGCCACCTTGCCCGCGTCCACTTCAATCGCGGCGGCGATCGTCTGCGTCTCGCGCGGGCCGATCTCCCCCGCGGGCACCACCGACAGCCCCACGTCCTCCCCGTGGTACCGCACCACCGTCGCCACGTCGCCGTACCGGAACGCGGCGTAGTTGGGGTTGTTCACGGTGACGTCCACGTGCACGGTGAGGTTGAGGTCTTGGGCGCCGCCGCCGTTGCTCTTGGGCCAGATTTCCGCTCCCACCGCCGTCGCCACCACCTTGGGCGACCGCGGCTGGAACAGGGTGAAGTAGAGCGCCACGAAGATGACGGCGAGGAGGACGATCACGGTCACCAGCACGCCGCAGCAGATCAGGACGGGCCTCCTCTTCTTCCCCTCGGCGGTGCCCATCGCCTCGCCGGGAAGCGGAGAGGAGAGGACCGATCCACTTCTTATTGTGTTTCTTGGGTTTGGAGGCGCAGGTCAATGTGACTAGAGGTGGAGGAGAGAGCGGCCATATGTAAGATGGAAGTGGCATAGGAATTTCAGCTATTTTTGTTTTCTTTAGGGCCCGGTATGGCGGTATGTGATCGCTTTGCTCACTGGTGTTCTATTCATTACTATTGTTAAATCTGTCAGCTGTCCGGTGATCAGGTCGCGTCCCAGCTCAGAACATTTGTAAAATAATACCACGGAGATTGGAGACTAGTGCTAAGATGTTTGTTTTGCTATGGTTACATAACTCCTATATAAGTAGATGTTATATAACAACTTCTATATGTTAGTAAATTTCACTCTATATATAGTATCTACTTATTCTGACCCAAAACTTAAGGTCTTTAGCCATCTAGTTTTTATCACCGTGGTCACTTTTAAGTTTTAATTGTCAATATATGCAACAAACTATGTAGATTTGATAGTAGAGTGAGATAATCATGTCACTATGCTCACCGTGGAATAGGTTTTGATAATATGTTGTGATATCATGGAAATTGACCCAAAACTTTTAAGTAAGCCTAATTCAGCTTAGGACTTGTTTGAATGCATGTGTATCCACTTCAATCCACATGTGTTAGAGTGAATTGAAATATAACTTAATTTAATTCTACTCCAATCCACTCCAACACACGTTGATTGAGATGAATACATAGACATCAAACAAGGCCTTCGTGCTCGTACACCCAACCATTCACATTCTCAGATTCTTTTTCATCTCGCTAGTACCTTCTAGGCTGAAAAAAGTTAGATGGGGATGTACTCTGCAGAGGGGCCATCTTGAATTTGGATTCCTATTTTCGTCTTAATAAAAAACCGCTAGTAGTACCTTTTAGGTTGGAAAGAAATTGGGTGGGGAATTACGGTTGTCCGTAAGAGCGACGCGTCGGTAGTATTTTGTCCTACTCTCTTTTTGTTTTTTTTCGATTGAGATCGCAATCTGCTCCTTTTAAACTGAAGAGTCGAGGTTCTGTAGCTTTCAATCTAGAAGAACGAGAGCACCAGAGCACACAAATAAGAAGAGAATCGGACGGCCAATGAAACACCTTCATCGACCTCTACCAAGAACGGCCCGGCACAGCCCATCGTAAACGGCTCGTCTCTCGTATTACCTTGGAGGCCGGCGTTGTTTCTGGCCTTGCTTAGCCCACAACGCGGCAACCTCGGCCCGGCCCATTCCGACTTCCCTTTTTTTCGACGGCAACCATAACAGCTGAACGGAACCATCTCAAATTCCGTACATCTGGCCAAAAAATCTCAAATTCCGTACAGTGTACAAGTGCAAGAGATACACCGTTTTATTGAGGAAAAAAAGAACTTCACCCACACTCACAAAGCTCCCGTTCTACATGGTCGTAAACCATGGCCATCGACACACAAACAAATCCTCCGACTCCGATCCTAGTCATGTTCCTGCGCGCGCCCTGCACCCTCATGGAACCCCGCGCCAGAGCCGGAGCCGTTCCCGTTGCCGGACCTCGACCCCGACGCGGCGCCGCTGCCGGTGCGGACGGTGGACACGCACCGGGAGCTGCTCTCGCCATGGAACACGTACAAGCGGACGAAGCACACGGTCTCTACTGAGACGGGCACCTCGAAGGCCCGCAGCACGAGCGCCTTGCCCACCACCCTCGCCACGGCCACGAACGGCAGCACGCCGGCCACAGCGTCGGACGCGAAGTGCGGGTTCTCGACCACCTTCACGCCGTCCACCACCGTGGCCGGCTCGATCCGCGCCGTGGACTTGCCCCTGACCTCGCCCGCGGGAACCAGCGTCGCGCCCACGGGCGCGTCGTGGTACGTCACCGTGCCCGGCGTGGGGCCGTACCGGAACGGCGAGTTGCTCGGGTTGGTCACCATCACGTGCACGCCCACCGACAGCTTCAGCACCGGGTGCGGGAGCAGGCTGAACTCGTCGATGCTGATGTCCACGGGCGTCGCCACCACGCGCGGCGGCCGCGGACGGTACCGGAGGTAGAAGGCCAGCGCCAGCGCGCCCAGGATCACCAGCACGCCCAGCGCCACGCAGCACGCCATGCAGTGCGCCTTCCGCGGCCTCGCCTTGCTGCTGGCCTTATCTTTGCTCATCTTTGCCGGATCGGATCACCCTGCTGCGGGGGAAGCTTACTCAGTACACAGCAATGGCGGCAATGTGATTGATCGACGATCTGATGATGAGCAGAGTTATATATTTATTTGCTCGGCGTCTTGTTGGCAAGTGCTTGCTTGTTCATCAGTTTTTGATTTGGTGGTTTGGAATTCCGTGTGCATTATATGTTTGATAGCTGATTGCAGGTGAAGAAGACACTTTATCGTCCAATCTGCATCTGCTGAGGCTAAATTACGCACAAACCGTTATGCACGGTACGCAATGATGCGTTGCCTTGGGATGTGCCTAAAACTCAGTTAGAAGGTTTTGGTTGCCTTGGGATGCCCCTTTTGATTCTCTTTTTTTGACCAAAGGATGTCTCTTTTGATTGTTGATGTAATCCCAGTAGGTAGGCCTATATCTTAGAGTAATCGTACTTGGTAGGGTTCTACCCCAGGCCGGTTTATAACTAAAAGTGAAAACTTTTTGCTAAACACGTCCTAACGGGTGGATTGCATGCCATCTTATTCTTTTTATATATCAACATTAAGCGGTTTCACCATTATTAATAAAACACAAAGAGCCATGCTAGCGCACCGACATCCGGACACACGCACACCGCGTGCTGCTGCGCCTGCTATTGCTGCTGGGTTCGTGAGTGGTGCTGCTGCGCTTGCTGGCTTGCTGCGCCCCGAGCGTGCTGCTGTTGCGCCTGCCCGGGTGCTTCGCGCCACACGCCTGCTGCTGCTGGGTCTGCGCATGCTGCTGCTGCGTCTGCGCGGAGAGCATGTGCGTGGGGCCTGCCCAGCTATATGCGAGAGAGAGGGTGAGAGCACAACGCGCGTACCCGTGTTGACCCTGACTGCATGCTCCACCGTGGGGGCCAATCCTGGTGGTGCAGTGAAGCTTGGTTCTGCGTCCGTTGGGCGTTGACCCGCTCTGGCGCTCTGCATGGGCGCATGCACTTTGACCAGGTAGTGCTCAGCCATTTGGGCACTGACCGCCCGTTGCGTCCACGTCCGATTATTGGAGCTAGCCCGTATGACAGAGATAATAAGCATTTGATGTGTGTGTACAGCGCTTGCGTGCCCGCGAGTCAGAGCGCGTGGGGAGCAGCACCTATTGCAACATACCAAAACCAGGTGAAGATATGTGTATAGCCGCTGTAACATATGCAACATTCAGATAAAACACTTACAACATATGTCTGAAATAGGTGAAACATTTGAAACATACACTTGCAACATATGTGTATAGCCACTACAACGTGCAACATCCAGATGAAACAACAGAAACACTTGAAAAACACACTTGCATCATACATGCATAGCCACTGCAACATCCAGATGAAACACTGGCAACATATGTTTGAAATAGCTGAAACATTTGAAACATACACTTGCAACACACGTGTATAGCCATTGCAACATATACAACACAAGATCTACTTTGTAACATCCAGATGAAACATATGCAACATATATATGAACGCATGAAACATGCGGTTGCAACATGTGTTCATATTTTTTCTGCCGCCCAATGAAGGTTGACGCGGGCGCGGGGGAGCGCAGCGCGAGGCGCAGGTGGCGCACGACACGAGGCACGAGGCACGAATGGCGCACAACGCGAGGCACGAGCAGGGTGCGCGGCATGAGGCGGGTCCAACATGAGGCGTGAGGCGCAAGGGCACGCGACGCAAAGCGGGTCCAGTGCGTGGCACAGGGGCGCGCGGCACGCAAGGTGGTTCCGTCCCATTGGAAGTGTCTAGATTTTTGTTAATAATGGGCCGGTCAGACTTGGTCCGCAGGCCCAGCAAAGGCGCGCGTCTGGTCGGACGGACGCTCGGTAGAGAGCATTACCGAAACACAAAACGAAGCAAACCCACCTAGGTCATTGTTATGAAAACAATATTTTAAGTACCTTAGATTTGCATCTAAATTACCCGCATCCACCATTATTTAAAAACTAAAAATGAGCTAAATTAGCCTACTGAAGCTGAATCTAAATTACATAACTACTACTTACAATCACTAATGGTTTTCGCTTAGGACAACATGTTGACTAACGAGACTATGGATTTTTTAATGTTTAGTCCTTTTTCAACTTTTATTTAAAAAAACAAACCCGCTATTTTTTATTTTTTATTTTTATTTTGACCCTTTCAGACGCGCCAACGCTCATGGCGCGGCAAAATCACGCCGCCGCATCGCATGCGACATGACCTGCCACGTTCGACGGTGATTTTCACGTGGAAAATCTTATCACGTCACTTGTGTTGGCGCGACAATACTGTTTTATCGCGCTAACAGGAATGGCTCGACAAGGTTCAACCATACAAAAATCATATCTTTTCCACACAACATTGGATGAAAATTATTTTTATATGAAAATTGTAGGCCTCGATGAGATCCATAAATTTATAATTTCGAGTTTTTTTATTTGAGATCCTTAAGATGCTCCAAAAATAATATAAAGTTTTAGCAGCATAATAATTGCGTACAAGCACTTATCGTCTTAGAAAAATAATATGTTTAACTCCTCTTTATAAAACACGCGTCAACAGACGAGTTATCGAAAAAAGTAATACCTTTCTTGTATGGTGTCAAATGCAGATATTTTTTTATACATGAAAGTTATAACTCTTAACGCGATCTATAACTTGAGAGTTTTGAGTTTCTCATTTGAGGCCATTAAGATGCTGAAAAGGTAACATAAAGCTTCAACAGCATATTAATTGCGTAGGAGAGCTTTATCACCTTACAAAAATCATATCTTTCTTGTGTGATGTGAAATGAAGATAGTTTTTATGCCAAAGTTGTAGCTATCGTGAGATCTACAACCTTTTAGTTTTGGAATTCTTTATTTAAGATAGTTAAGATACTAAAAAAAATAAAGTTAAAGGGAAGTAAACCGCGTATCCCTTAGAACTGCATTTCACAACAACCAACAAATGCACCTGCAGGAGCGAATATTTCAGGATTTAACGACGTTGTGCTTTTAGTGGTAGACGATGTTCCCATCAACAGCGAGATGCCTGTGGTGACTTCGATAATCTTGAGGATTTGCCGGTCCATTATTCGAAGATGCTCATATGGGTAGGATTTACATGCGTGCATTGATAGGGGTGAGTGTTCATGCGTTGTGAGTGTCTGAATTGTACTGTGTAATCGCAAAAGAAAAGAACTGCTTTTGTGCTTTTGGCTTCTAATACAAAAATAAAATTTTCTTTTCAGAAACCAATGTCGAAATAGATGAACATGCCCGTTCAGTGCTCATTTACCTAGTGTTTTGGCTTTTGGCTTCTGAATGAACATATTTTTTATATAAGACTTGATGGCTTCTGAATGAACATAAGCCAAAACCTAGAAAAATAAATAAACAGGGGATTTGTTCCATTCTTTTATCTGTGGTGGAACATCAATTCTAGCTTGTCAAACATAGTAGAGGTACACCTAAGCATCATACAGGATAAGACGGCCATTGACGTGACTTGCTCGGCTGTGCTTGCAAGAACTTTATTTCCGGTCAGAATAGTCTGATCATGTCCATTGCTTGCCCAACAAAAGGATCGCCGCAGAAACGAATAATAACCCTTGGTTAGCCGAAGATCAACAGCAGATGAGCACTCATACGGCATAATCTGACATGATTGAGACATTGAGTACGATATGTTGAAAGGAATCAAGGTTCAAGAATGTCGATGCTTATGTGGTCATGAGCACTAATCGACTGGAGATGCCGATTTGGTTGGGCCAATGGGCCGTGTTTGTGCTAGACTTCCTTCTCTCGGACTTGGGCACAACTTGTTGGGCTTGGTCAGTCCAATTCCAGCCATACCAAAGAGGTAGAGAATAGAATAGAAAAAAAAGGAGTACATGTAACATCCATTTTTAAAGAAAAAGAAGAAATATATTCTGGCCTCTATAAGAGTTTCGCACCCGACCATTTAAACCAAGTACACTTTGGAGACGACTTCAATGTCTTAAAGTACTAAATCTATTAGAAAACGTGCACCCATTCATGATGAAGATCTTCATTATTGCTGTCTCCAGCAAACATGTCCTTTCATTATGAATTTGTTGTGCTCCTTCGGATGGAATTGTTGATACTCTATGCCTCGACGGATCGGATCCTATGTATGGATCCAGCTTCACCCCTGCTTGAAACATACGCTTACAACATATATGTATATGCAATATCTAAATGAAACACTTAAAACATACGCCTAAAAACACCTGAAACACTTGAAATATACGTTTGCAACATGCGTATATAGCCATCGCAACATATGCAACATCTAGATGAAACACTGAAAACATACGTCTGAAACACCTAAGACACTTGAAACATGGCATCACTGGTGGCCACGGCCCATCGTGGAAGGAAGCTCGGATCGGTGGTGGCGCGGCTCCCTGTCGTGGTGTCTTTGGCCGATGGCGACCTTCTCCTGGTGGTGCCCGGGCAGTGGTGTGCGGTGAACACCGCCGCCGCGATGGGCGAGGCGGAGTGGCGTACGACGGAGGATGGCCGTGGCGGTGAGGTGGAGTGGGGTGGGCGGACGGTGCAGTGAAGCCACGGCGGACGAGGCGGAGTGGGGAAACTAGGGGAGATGTAGAGGTGAGCACGTCTGTTGGTCCCGTCCGCTGCGCATGCCTGAGAAGCCGCGCCCACCCGCGTCTAAGCATTATCGTAAAAAAAACTAGATCCAACAACTTTGCTCGTAGTTGTCGTTTCTATTTTGATTGATAATAAAACAATAAAGGTGTATCTTATTATATTCTGCAATCTTAATCTTAAACCACATTTAAGAAAAAAGGGAGTTCACCCGTAGGGTCATTAACCCTGCTTGCTGCTTCCCTTTTGCTTGCTTCCGTTTTCCCTGTCTAGTCGGCTCGCTCTTTGCGTTGGAGCTTCCACATCCATTTCACGATTTGGTCGTAATAAACTAGATTCTTCTTTCTCTAAAGAAAACTAAAGCAGATTCTTTCAACCTGTTCGCTTGTTGGTTTCAGGCAGGGCTTATCAGCCAGTCAACAGTGTTTTTTTCTCACAATAAACTAGTACCGGCCGGGCTTATCAGCCCAAAAACCAACTAGTGATAAGAAAAATCTTTATGAAAGGTTCAACCATCACCTAGAAATTAACTTGATGTGATGTACACAGTACATGTGAGCACACAAACAATAAAGGGTGGTGCATACGCATATCGGGCGCTCAACGGCCCAAGAACCGCTTTCAGATAGGGTGAGGACATGATCAGTGCGAGTGCGACAGTGCCTGCCTGATCTTGCTGCCCGCATCCTTTCTGCAGTGATCGCACAAACACCGGTCGTACGCCCGCCACGCCTGCCGTGAATCGGTAGATCGCTTTGCATGCATGATTCACACGCACGGACGCGCTGTGCCATGTCAGACTTTGGCCCCCGCGTCGTTGCGCGTCCCGCCGTCCTTTTCCTCCTTCTCCCCGCCCGCCGGCTGCACGGCCGCAGCGTTCTTCTCCACGTCCACGTTCCCATTGTCGCTGCCGCTGTCCGTCGTCTCACCCGCCGCCGCCGCCGCTTGTTGCTTGTCCTCCCTGCTCTTGCCCCACAGCACATTGTAGAGGCCGGCGACGAGGAGGACGCTGCCGATAATGCTGCGCCCATACAAGATACAGAGATGAGTTAGATGAGTCGTTTGGAGATAGCTAAAGCGTTCGCAGAGAGCGAAACGACTGAGTAGATCATCAGCTCGATCCGTTGGGTCGGGACCCCATCAGCTCGATCGATCGTTGCCCACAACTAACCCCACATCGTCGTCTATGGGCTCCGTGGCGTCGACACGGTGCCACTTGCGGGGGGCGTGCGCAAGTCAAAAGGCAGTCGCGAGCAAATGGTTTTCCATCGCCGGTGACGTGTGTGTGGCTGGCAATCAATGCGAATGCGATAGATGTGATGTATGTGAGGTTACCAATACCATTACATACCTGCCTAGGCTGACGTCCTCGCCCAGCAGGAAAGAGGCAATGGCCATGGTGAAGACGAGGCTCAGCGGCATCGACATGGACAGGAACACGGGCCCTTTCTTCTCGATCACCCAGATCTGCAGGTAGTACGAGATCGCCGCCACCACGATGCCCTGTAGTAACAAAGAACAGCAGGCGCAGCGTAAGATCAGAAGTGACTTGCTTGGCCAAGAGATAGATGGCCGCCTGCTTGGTAGTGGTACGGTGTGGCGTGTTTAGTTACCGTGAAGAGCACCGAGGCGAGGCTCACGGGGCCGGCGAGCTTCCACCGCGAGAAGTCCCTCTCGAGGACAAGCGCGATGGCCAGCGACTGCACGCTGGCGAACACGCACTGCAGCGTCGTGTTGAGGAGCTTGGAAGGGTACTCCAGCAGCAACGGCCCCTGCTTCACTGTCCAGAGGGACCATATCACGACCGACGTTGTCATCAGGAAGATCCCCAGAGCCCACTCCCTGTTGGAATGATGGACTTGCGCGGCGGCTGCGGCGCTCGCGTGGTGCTTCAGGAGCTGGTGGTGGTTCATCGACTTGAGCTGGGGGCCCTGGTACAGCGCCAGCACGATGACGCCGGCGACGCAGAGGAGTATCCCGGAGGCTTTGGCTATGCCATGGATGCTCCTAAGCTTCAGGGTCTCCATCCTGTCCATCGCCCAAATTAACCAAGAATGTTAAGCGCATGCAGTTTACAAACTGTTAGCTGCTATTACTGAAACTGCTACCACAAGTAATGGAGAAAGGTAACTAATCGTCGGCTAGCTCTTTGTTGTAGTCAAGCTCGATCAGTGACCTGAACATGACGGCCAAGATGAAGGCGACCACCGGCACGATGTTGAAGATAGCCGACGACGAGGTCGCCGAAGCATATTTCAGGCCAATGCAGTACAAGTTGATCGTTCCAGCCATCCTGATCCACAGAACGCAAACCGCTCAGTGTTTCAGCGACAAGAACAGAGAATAATCTGCTTCGGCCAAAGCGCATACTGAAATCGCTGACATACCCATAGAAGCCGTGAGCAAAGATCTTGACGGAGAGCCTGAAGGTCAGAGGTGGCGCCGGTCGCTTCCTGCAAACGCATACATAGAACACCAGATGAGCTACTCTCTTATCATTCATGGTGACTTGCAGAGAGCATGCACACATGCATATACAAATTTACAGTTTCCTAGTAGATTGATTAATGGAGCTGGCCCCGATGACTTTGTGGTGTATGGCTTCGCCCTTGCAGTATATATGCATGACTGAAGATAAATAGGTACCTGATTTCAAGGAAGGCGAAAGGCAACAAGAAGATGGCGGCGACGGCGTGCCGGTAGAAGACGAAGACGGTGGTGCTCGTGCCTTCGTTGAAGGCCGCCTTGGTGAGGATGTGCATCCCCGCATAGATGAGCCTGATGAGCACCACCGTGGCGTACACCTTGCCGTTGCCGCTGCTCATGGTGTCGAGAACAACGATATCAATGGTGCATCAACACTGCTCTTGTGCCTTGTGCCTTGTGCCTGCCCCAGAGCTTACTTAACACCTCTATATATACGCGATGGCGAGCGAACAGAGTTCGTTTGTGTGAATTGCCAAGACTGCTTAAAGAGAGCAAAGGGACATGAAAGAGCGGAGGCTGAAAATTCTATGCATGTTCACGCATTCATTCCGGATAACAGAAATTTCAGGTAGCACATGATCGAGATTATTGGCAATTCTCCCTTAAACAAGCATCAAGTTCTTTTTCGTTGTTACAAAATTTATCATTACAAGATACTCCATCTATTCTTAAATATAGTGAATTCTAGCCATTCTCAGACACATGTACCCCTCACTTATTAACTTCCTAATTTATTGAAATCCTATTCTATCCTCCATGATTAAAGGGTGGACTCTCAGTTCCATTTACAAAAATATATCAAGTATTGAATCAAGTATTTCTATTTAGTAAACATTATCTTTTTCTTCCCGAATCCCTTATATTTCAGAATAAGTTTCAAATGCCAAAATGTGCTATATTACAGGACGGATGGAGTATATATCTGCTTTTGAGACAATCGACAACATTAGTTCTTTCTTAAGCAAAAAGATGGATGAATCTTAATTGGCCAAGTGGTCATGATGCTTATATTATAAAACATTGAGTAGTGCGCTGGCCACAGATGAATAACCTAGCTACCACTTGAACAAGCAGAACAGAAGTTTGTTGGATAAAGGTCTCTTTGTGACATGGGTTTGTTTATGGAAAAGCTGTTCATGGGAGAAGCTTCCCTGAACTCCTGACATTGTTTACTTTTATAAGAAGGATAATCACGTGCGCCACCGTGAAATAGATTAAGGTTTTGTGATGACTGAATTTTTATATATATCAACAATAAGTCTTGATATAAAAGACATTTTTCTAGCTCATACAGCTAAAGAAAAAGAATAAACCCCATGCAAGGAAAGAGAATCTCAAAGGTAACAGTTACCTTCCCTACAAAAAAATGGAATATCTCTTTAGCGGCTAATAATTTCCTTAGAGACCAAATTGAACCATCAAAGAAACCAAAGTATATGTTTTGATTTCTCAATTTTTCAAATTCAATTTTTTTCTGAATTCTCCAAGCGATATGAGATGAAGATATGACATAAACCAAAGTTGTAGTACTCGATGAGATATAAAACTTTTTAATTTAACCTTTTGCATTTGAAATCATTTAGGGTCTTAAATATTCATTACAACATTTACTTTGGGCTTTTTGTTTGAGCTATAACTTTTGGGCTTTTGGCTGCTGGCTTTTTACTATTATAGCTTGTGTAATAAATTATAGCTTGTCAGCACACCAAAAGCCAGAAAAGGTGCTCTCAATTTGCTTTTTAGCTTTTAGTTCCATTCCTTAGAAGTCAACTTTCCAGTTTTTCAAAAAGTCAACTCAATAGCTGGGTTGTTTGTTCTAGCTTCTGGCGTTTAGTTGTCAGAAGCCAGATAAAAGCTAAAACAAACAGGCTCTTAGTCACAAGTAACTTCGGGATGGAGCGGTAGCGGAGGCTTATACGAGACCTCAGGTCGTGACTTTAATTCTTGGTACCCACATGCGCATGAAAAGCTTGTGACGGGCTTCTCCCGATGTTACTTTTTTTCTAAGCATGTCCTTATTGGTTAGTAGAAATACCTTGGGGTCATTATCCCTCAAGATATATAAATATCTTTGGCGGTTGGTACAAATACTTTGGGGTCATCAGCCCACAAGAAAATATATATATCGTTAGCGGGGTTTGTGCAAATACCTTAGGATCGGCAGCCTAAAAAAATTTATATCCTTGGGGGTAAGAGGGTTGTCATATTTCCATGACGCTGTGAAAATTTTGACCTCATATTTGTCTCTTTGGCGGTTGAAGCTTTAAGGAAATCATTTGTGGCAGCCAACCACTGTTGACGGTCATTAACATCAATTATAAACTATCAATATAACATGCATATATATTTAATTCCATCACCAAACATAGGTTTAGGGGTTTAAACTAATAAATTTCATGAGTTTTGGTGAATCTGTGTTTTCAGCAGGGTTTAATCAGAAAAACATCAAGGAGGACCTATTTGTCAAAGCAAATCACGTTTATCCGCAACGAAACCGACACGGGAAGACTCTAGAAGACTCTAGAGGACGAACCACTAAAGATGGGGCCCACCTGTCAACGAGATAGGCTGGCCGGCCCCACTTGTAGGCCGGTCGGCCTATGGGGCCCGTCAGTCAGCCTCCGCTTCGAATGTCGATTCTTCACCGCCTCCTAGATTACATCTTGGGCGTTCTTTCAAGTTGGTTTGATCCGAGGGTCTAGAATTGATGCTACCCCCTATATATACAGCCCTGTACCCCCCTCAGGAGAGCCATCCCTAAAACTCTAATTCATATCTTCAGGATCAGACCCAACTATCAAGAGAAGATTAGTCCTTCATAGGATCTAGTCCTATAAATATAAATAGTGAGATAGAGAGTGAGGGAAGAGTTTGGAGGAGGTGTTGGTCTATCAGTGCTCTCTCTATGGCTTGTACCTTGGCGGATCCAAGTTCTACTTGAGCTTTCCTCTAAGATTTATCTGGTAATCAACTTCTGATTCAAATAAGCATCTTGTCTATATTGTTCTTCAGGTTCACGACTCTCTTGAGTGCTTTATGTCTGTTTTAGAGGGAGTAAAGTATTAATTATAATTATAAGCGTGATGCTTAGACTTAGGTTAATTGTGGATGCACCCTGCATTCTAGATTGGTGGTAGCTCATGAGGATAACTCTTATAGCCTCGTTGAATCCTTTGTAGTCCACCTCCCATCTGTAGGACAAGTAGGACCCGGATATGAAGGAAAGCATACTCTGCTGGTGTCTTTCCCTAGTAATGTCCCTATTTAAATAGTAGAAGAAATAGCTTACCGAAGTCAGAACAAGAGAACTTTAGTTATCCTCTCTATGCTCCTATTTATCCTAACATTGTTGCTACCTTTAGTTAAGTTAGACCGTAATTAGTCTCACATGTTTCCCTGTGGATACGATACTTAGAGTACTTCCGGATGAAAGCTACAGCGGTATCCATGTGCTTGCGGATTTATCTATGTACATTAACAAATACCAACAAGCTTTCTGGCGCCGTTACCGGGAAACGGTTGTTGAATTAACTATGAACCTAGCTTAACTTTTTTTATCTTTCTTTTGTTTTAATTTTTTTAGCATGGATAACACACCTATCCAACAATATTCTAAACCTACGAGCGCACGTCTATAGCAACAAAATCTTCAAAGCCTATCTTAAAACCTGGCTATGAGCTATGCCCGGTTTAATAAAACTGATTCAGGAACAATCCTTCTCGGGAGAAGGCAATGAAAACCCATACTCACACCTACAAGAGTTTGAACAGATCTGTACATGCTTGTGTATCACTGGCATGTCTAACGAGACCTTAAAATAGAAGTTGTTTCTATTCTCCTTGACGGAAAGAGCTTGTGGTAGAACCGCCCTAGATAACACACATTCGGAGGCGCTCGTCTTCTACTAGACACTAAACACCCCGAAAGTGAGCTAAATCGGACAGTTTCGTCGAGCACACCCCAAAGGAGAACTCGAACAATCCATGTTTTTCATTCAGGATCTAATAATGAGAACAAGCTTACAATACTTAGTTAATTTCATACAACAAGAGTTCTCAAAAATGCTTTATTACAATACCAAGTTCAGAGTGTGAAATTTAAACAGCAGAATTGAAATAAACATCTAACGATAAGATACAAGGATCCATATGTGCCCACCAAAAAATCCTTTTTACGAAAAGCATTACTAGTAGTGAATCCTTATGCATGTGTTTTATTAGCAGTCATGATTAGTTCATTAGCTAACCATTCTATGTAAGCACCTGTTCTACTTTCAAGCAAGAGTTGAGCAATCAGATCCATTTCATCATCTTTCATCTTCCAGTTATTACTACGGTGCTAGATCATAGACAAGTTGTACCGTATCACACGGTTATTCGCGAACCAATGTATCCCAGCTGGGTACCTCGAAACACATGCCCCGTCTGTACCCTAGGCACAAGCAAGACCAACCCACCACTCTCCTGTCGGGGGTCTAGGTCCCCATCCAAACTTGGACTCCAAGCCCCCACTGCTGAGTCCCGGACTCAGTGTGGTGCTTAGACCTCCACCATTCCTGCCTCCAATCAGTCGATCCAGAAAGATCCAGAACCCACAACAAGAGAGCAATGAGCCTTCCCACTCCTATAAGCAAGGATATGCTCAGGATAATAAGTCTGTGACCTGACTACAATCCACAGCAACAGACAGTCCTTAACCGACACGGATAGGGAAAATAGTATAACCAATCTATGCCCTATTGGCCACGGGACACAACCTATTACACCCACCAATACCCGTACCATATCCCTGCCCGGTCTCTATTTCCTTTCACCATTTTATCATGAGAGTAATAATAATAATCACCTATTATGAGTAACAGCAGGTTACTCATGCTACCGATAGCCTAAGCATAGCAGCTACTCGACCTATGCTAGTAGGACTCATGGTAGTTTTATCCATACATGTAGTTTCAATATAAGTCCTGTAACGTAAATGCACATCACACACACACACACACATATATATATATATATATCTAGTGATTATTCAAAATAAGGGTTATGCACCGGCTTGCCTTGGGCAGACGGATTGTCAGCTAAGTCAGTCAGTGATGGCTCTGGGACCTCTTCCTATACAAGGACCTCCTCCTCGTACTCTTCGATCACCTCCTCATACTCATACTCTCCGGCGGTCACGAACTCCACCAACTCGTTCTCTACATGCATGCAACGATGATGCAACACTTAGTATTTTAGCAACAATAACTCTTAAAATAAGAATACACATGCTAAACTACTAAGCTAGCTCTAATGATTAAGATATTAAGCTAATCATTATCTCTACCAAATAGATTCCAAGCTCACCCTACAAGTGCTTAATTTTTATAAACCAATATCATGCCATTATTCATTTAGCCTTAATGGGTATTTAGCTACCATATTAAATAGTCTATTTTAGGACTACAAAAATTACAGTGAGCACATAATAATACAATGAAGCTACTATAAAAATTTCATAGTTTTTGCTATCACCAATCTACCACAAAAATTTCTACAATAATAAACTTAATAATATTGAGCACTCTCAAATAATTTAATACCTCTTGGTATCAATAATCACATATATGAACTAAATACACTAACAGATAGAGCACAATTTTAGGAACCTAACAAAATTTGTTTCACAATTTTTGGATATCTACATTATTTTATATTAATTACCAAAGTTTAGCTCAGAATTAAAATGAAAAGCTATTTCTATTTTCCACGAAAAAGATAAATCGATTTTGGCCAAACATGGCCCACGCGGGGCGCGGCCCACGCACGGAGGTGTCCAGCGGTGGGGAGACCCCCCGCGCGCTGGCATTCTTGCAAAAACGCCGTCGCATTATCAGACAATAGCACTAACACTAAACGTACTATTTCTATAGACAACGACTTTGCAACGGAGCCCTCGTATCTTTTCACCTTCGCACCGGAGAGGTCTCCGAGATGCCCCACGCTCGCCGGCGCGGCGGGCGGTGCCACTAGGTGGTACGCTGGCCACCCGAGACCCTTGCAGACCTAGCTAGGGGACTGATGCTCACCTATGGGCCGACGTGCAATGATGGGCGGTGGTTGCATGAACGAGGGTGAAGCAGAGCGGGCTCTCCCCGGCGGTGGCGATCCGCAGCAGCGGCAACCACATTCCAGTGAGCCACAACATACAACAGATAATAGAGGTGATGGGTAAGCATCAGTGATGCACCACGATCCTACCTGGCGATGTCCTGGCCGGAGACACCCCGAGCAAGTCTGGCCACGTGCGCACGGCGAGCTCGACGACGAACTGCAGCGACACAGCCATAAAGGCAGAGACATGGTGTCGACGAAATATGGTCGGCAGTCCACCAAGAGGGGTGCCCGTGGTGGTAGATGATCGGTAGACGGTGCGTGTAATCAGGAACCAGATGGTTACAGAGGCACAAGACACAAGATTTATACAGGTTCGGTCGCCGTGTTGGCGTAATACCTACGTCCTGTGTCTCATTATTCTGTATTGATTGAGGTGTAGATCGATCGTCCCCTGAGGGGGTCCCCTGCCTCTCCTTATATAGTCTGGAGGAGGAGGGTTACAAGTAAAGTATCATATTTGGTACTATTACAATATCTAGTACAACTTGTAATCTTGCCTTGCACGCCTCGATCTTATGGGCCAGGCCACCTCTGATGGTGCGGCCCATATCTTATCTTGAGGATACCGGGGGCCATACCCCCACAGCTAGTCCCCGAGCGCCTTGTATCCTTCGAGTAGCGTCGTCTTGAGCTTGTCAGAAGGATGTAAGGGGCTCAAGATAAAATTTGAAAAATATTTCCCCCGAAGTGTGCCCACTTTGACTCTAAGTCGAAAAGAGACACCGTCGTCCTTAAAGAACCGGAGGCGTTTGATCCATCAGATCGAGCACATTCACCGCAAGGTGAAGTGTGCCCACTTAGTCCCCAAGCCTGGTAGTAGGTGACACAGGCACGTGGTGCCAGGGTCTAAAAAAATTCCCAGTTCAATTAAGAAACCAATCGTCGTACAGGCGATACAAGATGCACCGGCAGGTGCATCGTACCGATGTAGTCCCCAAGCTTGCTAGAAGGCGAGGTATGAGCCTTGTAGCAAGGTCTAAACGAGAAAGAATATCCCAACTGTATGCGAGTCGCCAGTCGCATATAGTCGAGACGCGAAGTCCCTGAGCCGTGGTTGGAGAGTGGTGGTCGGCAGTCCCGAGCACACAGTCGAGGAGCGAGCGTGAAGTCCCCGAGCCGTGGTCGGAGAGTGGTCGAGGCATCCCCTAAGCACGAGTGTCGAGGAGCGAGCGACGAAGTCCCCAAAGCCATGGTCGAGAGTGGTCGAGGCGGTCCCGAGCATGTGTCGAGGAGCAGCGACGAAGTCCCCGAGCCGTAGTCGGAGAGTGGTCGAGGCAGTCCCGTGCGTGAGAAGCGAAGCGCACGTCCCCGAGCTGTGGTCGGAGAGTGATCGAGGCATCCCGGCGTGAGGTCGCGAGAAGCGAGCGACAAGTCTCAAAGCCGTGGTCGGAGAGTGATCGGGCAAGGTCCCCTTTGTCGAGCGTAGGTCAAGAAGCGAGCGACGAAGTCCCCGAGCCGTGGTCGGAGAGTGGTCGAGGCGATCCCCCGAGCGTAGGTCAAGCGGCGGCGGTTCCCGAGCCGTGGTCGGAGAGTGGTTGAGGCAGTCCCCGAGCACAGGTCGAGGAGCGGGCGACAAAGTCCCCGAGCCGTGGTCGGAGAGTGGTCGAGGCAGTTCCCGAGCATAGGTCGAGGAGCGAGCGACGAAGTCCCCGAGTATAGCTCGAAATTACTGCAATATAAATATGTAGAATGGTAGTACATGATGTACAAAGTAATAAATTATGGAGAAAATGACGCTCAACAGTCATTGGAAAATGAGCATGATGTGATAAAGCAGTTGGTACTTTGTAAACATCAGTGTTAAAGTAAAGTTTGTGTTTATACTTAATATAAACTGTCCGACCAGTTAGTATGTAGCTGAGTCTTCAGCCTTAGCTAGCCCGTTAACCATAACGCGGGGCGCGGAGCCCGTGCACGTGTAGGAAGAACAAAGCGTCGCTAAGGAGCCGCTGCCGACCACCCATAATGCAGAGGGCAGATGCTCGTGCACGTGTAGGGAGGAGCCGAAGACAGGGCCTTTTCTGGAGACATCGAGCGTCAACATGATTGGTCGAGGATTTGCATTAAGTATAGCTGTATGTTATCTTTAAGATGGTATACGTGGACAAACGTTATTTAAAGAATAATCATGACGAGGACGCTATGGAGAAACGTCGTAATGAAAATTGTGTTAAATATAAATATTAGAAGTGTACTTATCTTTAGATAGAAATCTGGTCGGTGGCGATGAAGTTGTCCGGTCCTCGAGCTTTCCGACTTGTCGTCACGACGATGGTCGCGGTTGTCATAGCGCCGTTCTTCGTGGCGATCATCATTGCGACGTGGTCTGGTGGTCGACGTGGTCGGAGCTCGGTGGAGCCGCTCAGGACGTGGTCGACGTGGTCTAGTGGTCGAGGTGGTCGGAGCTCGGCGGAGCCGCTCGGGACGTGGTCGACGTGGTCTGGTGGTCGAAGCTCTAGTGACGCCATGATGGTCAAAGCGACTCTACGCCAAAAGCAATCGCGTAGATGTAGATATATCGACATATATTTTCATAGAATAATTAATTAAAATAGGAAACATGACTTAGCTTGCTTCTCATATGCCAAGCATGTATGTGTCTTCTGCACGATGTATGGATATATGCAAACCAATCTTATCTAAAGTTGGCTTCCTTCCGTAGATGTGTGTATATGCATAGATGCATGCAAGCTTCATATTCTAATTAACTTTGCATAGCTCGTGATCGGCCCGTGCATGGCATGGTTGTGCATGGCATGGCTCAGTAGATTGCTTGTACGTCTGGTTCTTGGTTTGGCATTATTGGATCTTTGGCCAAATAAACACGGACACATGACCAATTACATGCATGCATACGACGACTAATCATGTGTACGCCATGCATCATGTAGTCCATATGGTGGTTCTTGCTTGTCACATACTAGATCGTACACCTTCCTTTTTTTTAATTGCTGGAGCTTTCCTTGACCACACATTGCGCGTCGTGAAGATCTCGGCATGGAGAATTTGGTCTTACATGCCGGTGGCGCGATTGAGGCGGTCAACGCCGGATCGATCTTGATCGGACGACAGATCGGCGGCAACTGAAGTCACCATGGGTGGTGTTGATAAGAGGATCCCATCCGATTCACGGAAGATCAAGCGCGCACAACCCCTAAAAGGGGACCCCTACAGCGCCATGCCGTCGGCCGAAAATATGGTGGGTGGAGTCCACCAAGGGGGTGCCCGTGGTGGTAGATGATCGGTGAGCGGTGCGTGTAATCGAGAACCGGATGGTTCTGAGCACAAGACACAAGATTTATACTGAGTTCGGTCGCCGTGTTGGCGTAATACCTACGTCCTGTGTCTCATTATTCTGTATTGATTGAGGTGTAGATCGATCGTCCCCTGAGGGGGTCCCCTGCCTCTCCTTATATAGTCTGGAGGAGGAGGGTTACAAGTAAAGTATCATATTTGGTACTATTACAATATCTAGTACAACATGTAATCTTGCCTTGCACGCCTCGATCTTATGGGCCAGGCCACCTCTGATGGTGCAGCCCGTATCTTGTCTTGAGGATACCGGGGGCCATACCCCCACACATGGGCACGAGGAATTGATGAGAGGTGCTCGCTCTTTGACTTGTCGTGATCGTGACTCGACGGCGGCGGAAAGCAGAGGAAGAAAGAGAGAAAGAGAGAGATGGGACACGATAGGTGGGCTCGGCTCATCCTCGCCTTGGCGGGACACGAGCGGCGAGATCGGGATACCCACGCGTCGGCGCTAGCCGACAGGTGCATGCGCGCCCGACCAGCATGGCCCATGCGGCTGCAGTGTCATTAATGACAAGGCGACAGCGAGCCCGACCATGTGCTCACGGCAGAGGTGACACGCACAGGGCTAGCAACAGTGCAAAGATGCAGCGGGTAGGCAACGATGCGATGACGATGCGACAACAGCGGTAGGGTCATAGTGTGAGGTGGGTCGGTAGCGTGGCGAGGCAGTAGTGGTGGACGCGACGGCGAGGTGATAGCACCGGTAGTGGCTTCATCATGGCATGGCGGGTCCAGCGGTAACCAAGCCATAGCCAGGCCTGAGGCAGCCACGGCCTGCCACGCACAGCAGCGCACGCACGCGCAACCAACACGGCGACATCGAATGCCCGAGCGTGGTGATCGCGGCCACACGGCCAACCAGCCTGAGACATGTGATGCACACGAATTTTAAAGCGCTCAACACGACCAAACGGTTGCTCCAGGAGCCAAACCAGCTTCACCATGCTCAAGATGGCATATGGGACTACCAAATTGAGCTATAACACTACACCACCCTTTAACCCAATCTCTCACCATAAATTGCTAAACATAGTAATGTCTAGCTGTTGGCAGACTTCAAAATTTCTAAGTTTTTGAGCTGGATTTGTTTTCAAGTTCTGTTTCTAGACTATTAGAAATGCTAGCTAGTAACATGATTTTTCTACAAGTATTTTGTTGTCATCTACAAAGTTTGCACTTCAAACTTTATTTAAGTGTCACATACATGTTCTATAGTATTTTTGTTCAATAAAAATTAGTTTTAAACCCTACTTGATATGCATGAACTATTAAATCAACTTTCGTTTAGTATTTTTATTGATCATTTTGAGTTACGGAAATTGATCTATGCACTTTATCACATGCATTATCACAAAAACATGATGCTCATGACATAGTTTAGCAAGTTGTTTAAGCGGTAACACCGAAGGTGTTACAGAGCCAAACAATTGCATAGTCGAACCATAGAAAGTATGCAAGGAGATTGGGAAACGTTATGATCCAAATTTTGTTTATGTTTCTTTCCTATCTCTAAAGCGATTAGCCTTTGAAAAGAGGTTCTAAATTTTAGACAACTAGAAGAAGAATCTCTTGCCACATCATGGGATCGTTTTAATGACCTCATCATCACCGGCACAGACCTTGCCATTCAAAACCCAGTACTTCTTCAACATTTTTATATAGGTCTTAGCAAGGATTCCATGCAATCCCTTGAACAAGCCTCTAAAGGAGATTTCCTTCATTTGTCTATTAGTGAAGCAAGATCTATGCTTAATAAAATTAGTGGAAAGACTCTCTGCACTAGGATTAATAATGAACTCCTCGAGGAAGAGAAGAAACCATCTCCCTATCAGGAAGAAGTTTTGATTGCTGAATCAAAACCACTCCAATCCCAAGATTTAGCTATCAATCCCGAACCATCAATACCCCAAAAACCTCCAAGGGAAGAAAAAATTCAACCTTTTGAAATTTCTTGTGAGGATGATCTATTTGATGCTGATTTGGGAAAAGCTTAAACTTCTAGTTCCACAAAAGATCTTCGAGCGAATATAATTCAAATCCTCTCAAGAAGTGATCTGTTATAAAGCGTCCTTATTCTCATATAGGAAATTGATAAGAACTTAAGGGTGGCATGTTAAGTGATGCCATAGAAGGAGAGCCGAGTCATTTAGAAACCAATCCTATCTTCTCCCCTCCTTTGCTCACAATCGATATAAGTTCTAAATCCATCTCTAAACCCATCCTTGACCCCGATAAATCCCCTGATGCTCTTTCTCCTAAGTCTCACGATGATCCTAGAAATCCACTAAGACAACTCAAGCATAGGAATCATGAAGACTATGAGGATGACCAAGAAGAGCAACGACAATGGCTGGAGGATATTAAGAACTTATGTGCCATTGCCATTGAATGGATGAATGAGGTCTTAGACAAGATCAACCCGAGAGTTTCCAATCCATGGGAAATCTTGGACAATAAAGAGTCCAATAAATGTCATAGGCATGGAATGATGGAGACAATGTTTTTGCCTATGGACATTCATGAAAAATCAACCCTGGAGCTTGAAAAGAAGATTACATAGACGAGCATGGAAGTTATTTCATGAACACCTCATCAAATCCATGCTCGCATGAGAAATATCCTGAACCAATTGGTCTCTCCATTGCCACACACGTGATCTTCAACCCCCTCATACTCCCTGTTCATAAAGGGTGGTTGTAGATGCATATGTTTATCATAAATATTACAAATCTTGTTGACATAAATCTTGAGATAGGCACCCAAAGGTTGGTGTTGGAGGGGAAACCACTTCACCAATTAGAAGTATGATTCGAAGGTTTCCCAAGGATGAGCTTCGGTCCTAAAACAAGCACTTTCGGAAGACAACACGAGCTTTCACCTTTTGCTGTAATGTCCTTGTGAAATGAGCATAGCAATATAATTGTGAAAATATTACTTTGGGTATTTTTTTCACTAACCATTCTAGGTTTGAAGCAAAAAGAATGAAGGATAACGATGCAAGGTATGTCCAACCAATTATCATGCAAAATTTAATCACATCCATCCAAACTTAATTTTGCATTTGCAAAATTCAAGTATGGGGGATGGGCTTCTCTGAAAAATCTTATGCCATGTTGCTAAATTATTTTGGTTGTCTCTACCTTTAAGCCATGCTCAATTGCTAAATAACATTCATGCCCTTTCATCTCTATTTAAGTAAATCTCTATAATGCTTTCATGCTACCTTTGTTTGCTATAGTATGCCTAGGTTTTGAAGTATTTTCATACACCTTTTAAATTAGGCATGGTGCTTAGTTTAAACTGTTTTCCTAAATTAAATTAGACATGGTGTCTAGTTTGATTCTTGAATCAAAAGGTGTCCTGATTTTACTTCTAAAGGTTTTTAAATTAAGCGTGGTGCTTAGGTTAAAATGTCTTCCTAAATCAAATTAGATGTGGTGTCTAGGTTGATTTTTGAGCTGAAAGTATGCTTTAGTAAATACTAGATATTTTGTTGGACTAACCCCTGTAGGAAACTTTCAATTCAATTTGGGTAAGTCACGAGATGAATTCAAATCGAAGATGAAGCAAGGCACATGACGAACTCCAATAACATTGCACAAAGAAGACATAGCTCATTCATCATGGATGGAAGAACTTTCAAATTTGTTATATTCCTTCGGGTATGTGTCGTCCACTAATCCCTTGTAGGCATGAAACAATGAGTGAAGCAAAAGATCCAACAAAATATCAAAGGTCAAAGAGCAAAAAGATGGCATGATAAAAAGATGAGAAAGAAAGGGTACAACCTAGGAAACAAGAAGATCATGAACAGTTCAAGCTACGAGGCTAGCTGAACAAGGAAAACTCCAATCAAAAAGAGAAGGACCATCACGAATCATTTACCCATCATCATATGGTGTCATCACGCTCCAATAACAAAGGTAACATCCTAAGGTAAATGGTCATTATATAAAAAAAGAGAAGAGAGTTTTTCTTGATTCTGGTAGGCACATAAATAAAAAACAAACATGTTTGGGTTACAACTCCATTACTTGATCCAACCTAATTAACTCAACATGTTCTTTAAGCTTGTTCCTAGCACCATTTTCTTGATCTCATAGCCTTAACCAAACGAACTAAAAAAAACACATCCTATCTTTGGAAGATGATAGTCATAATTATGTAAAGATTGATACATTATGTAGATAGACAATCCTTTCGTAGGTTAAGCAATTTAATCTTATCACTCATGTTATACTTGAACAAAGCACATAACATCAACTTCATCTTGTTCAATGTGCCTAAGGATAGAGAAGAATGAATAAAATTTTGGTTCTATTGGTGTTTACCTTGTCTTATAAGCAGGACACACTTCAAGCAAAGTATAGGGAAAATTGATTCTCCAATTTCTACAAGTGAAAGTTCTAAACCTGTCAAACCAAAAATCTAAATTCAAAACCCAAGACGGGTTTGGTTGAAGAATATGACATCACCAATAGATGCGTCATCACAAGAATCCTCGTCTTCAGAGCAAACCAAGAAACTCAATCAATGAACTTCACAAGGAGAAGTCTGGTTCGAAGAACTTACAACACCGAACCCTCACCGAAAGAGCTAGCTTGGGGGAGAAGCACTCCCGTATATCCAGGTAAGTATTCTTTCCCCTTTTATTTTAATTTTAGTTTCTTTTAATTAGTTAAAAATGATAAATGAAAAAACAAAATAAAAATTTATCTTTGCTTTAATGATAATGTGTGATCTAGTAAAATTGAAAAAAAAATAAAAGATGTGTCTAGTCCAGTTTGCTTTAGTTTATTTTTAAGAGCTGAATAAAATAAAGAGGATTCAAAATAATCTCTTAAATGGAAATGATGAATAGTTGCTCTTAATTCCTTTCAAGTACCTAGTTTTTAGCCTTGAATTCTCCTGAGTTTTAGATAAGATTGTCTTGATATAAGGATTTACTCTAAACTTGAAACTCGTGGGTGGCATATGCTTGATCTAAGTCTAGGTAATTGACGGATATGATATGAGAAGGTCTGAGCTGCTGTTTATCTTGTTCCAAGTGACACTAAAGTTCTGGAGATTTACTTTTTGAAAACACAAAAATGCTGCATGATGAGTTTCTGTATGACAAAGCTTGAATTCCCACCTGTCGGGTTCATAAACCCGGGGTCCCTCGTGGACCGGCTTCACCAGCAAAGGCTCAGCCCAGCAGATGACATTGAACAACTCCTACAACTCCTGGGCCGGCCCAAATACCTAAAAAATAGGCCAGAAGGGCGATCCAAATCTCTGACCGGAAGGCCTCGCTAAGGAGGAACAACGCTCGCTTCCGACTTTGGCCCGCCTCTCCGACCAGAAGGTCTGGCCATAGAGGAACAACACTCGCTTCGGACTCTGACCCACCTCTTCGATCGAAAGGCCTGGCAAACACCACTTCCGAACTCTGACCCGCATCTCTGATCGGGGACACACCGAACCCCTGCTTACAGCTCTTCTCCGGCTGGCGTAGTTAGAGCCAACTAGAACCAACCGACTAGGGATGCTCGCTTGGTGAAGACCGGGAAACAAATGGAGCAAGTAAAGCAGGGCACTCAAGTCAACCGTAATACCAAGGACCGTACCCTGTACACCTGCAGGACAGTACCAACATGACATGTCAGAAGAGTGCCCTACAACCTTCCAGACATGTCAGAACCCAAGTAGTGTTGTGGGCGCCAACATTTGTCCTATAGTGTTGTGGGCGCCAGCAAACTCCCATACCAGACGAGCACAGTAAAACCCCTTGCATGCTTCTGGGCATCAACAGTATGACAGGCACCAACATCTGCCATACCAGAAGAAGACGACGCAACCTCCCACATGCATTTGACATTAACAGTGTTTTGGGCGCCTACAATCATCTTGTACCCGACGGCGTGGGCAACAAGACTTAGCATACATACACTCTCTCTCTCTCTCACGCGCTTGAAAGGCCATCCCCTTCATCTATAAAATGGGATGTGCTCTAGACACTCTAAAGCTTTAGACACTCTAAAGCTACACAGAGCGCACGCTCGAACACTTAGCACATAGCGGAGCTCCCATCACTCTCGGCCCTTCAGACCGGAGTCCGACTGGACCTCTTGTACCCCCCATCTTTCTCCCTTCCGTTTGTAACCCCACAACAAACTTCGAGCACTTAGGCTCAGGAATAAAGTCATCGACCGACTCAAACTGGACGTAGGGCACGTTGCCTGAACTAGTATAAACCCTATGTCATTGAGTGCTAGGCTACCTCTGATCACAACGTACAATAAAACTACAAATATTTAGGTGTTTGTCACTTTCTGCACCGACAGTTGGCGCCGTCCGTGGGAAAGACGCTGTACGTTCACACTTTTTGGTCATCGGATGGCCCATTTTTTCCGCCACCTTCGCCATGGCGGGCTCAAGCGATACGACTCGCTTTGGCTCGCTGGAGTTTCCTGCACTCCCACCTATTGGGATGCGGGTTCCACCCATCTTCGAACTGTCCCAGGCCTTCCTCTTCGGAAGCCTAGACTTCTTCGATGACCGGCTCGGCGTACTACACCTCCACGAGGAGGCACCCATCCCGTTGCCTGTTGGAGGGGCGCCCTCCATTGGCTCCAGGACACCCAATGACTTCAACGACGAGGCGACTGTGCTTCGTTTCGGGCAAACGCTCTGCTCAAACCCCGATGTGAGTAATGTACATACTATTATTTACTCACTATTTACTATCTTCCGCCAATTATCCAGAGGGACTGTGTTGTCCGCACCGCAACCATAGTATGACCGGTTCCCCTACGACCTCGTGTCTCCCGTGGACGTGTACACCTGGGGGCTCCGAAAAATGCTTACGCCGCCTCCTCTCACATCCGAATTTGTGGGGATGGCGAGCTTTGCTCCCACCTATTTCTACTAACTCATAGATGACGAGGTTGAGAGCGATGGCTCCAGCTTCGGCGACGTGGCACCTAGCCACCATCTGTCCTGAGAGTGCGCTATGGTGGATGCTCCAGGATAGCCGCCGGTGGTAGCAGAGTCCTTGTAGACTCACACCCCTCTGGACCCTCGTACGGGGGCCCTCGCGCTCGCATAAAAGCACGGCTAGGAGCTACGACAACAGCCGCAGTACCAGCCACCACCTGCATCGGTGCGCTTGGTACACCACGCTGTGCCCCATGCGCGGAACCCGGCGAGCGGCGCTCGCGGTCACGTCTGCTAGCTCCAGCGTAACATCATGGATGGGGGGAATGATCCCCCACGGTTTCCTCGGGCTAGCCAGAACATCACCGCCATAGCAATGCTTCTGTGTGGCCTTCCCAAGCCGAACAACCCCTAGGAACAGGCGATCCACCGGAACCTCCGGGCACTGGTGGAAACCACCGCCGTTCAATAGGCGGAAAGCTCCACATCGTGACACCGACTCGCGGCCTCTCTCCCCACCAGGGGAGTGGGGACACACCAGATGAATCGCTCCACCCGCTCACCGCTACAGCCGTCGAGCGTGGCACATGAGGCTGCAGCTGTGCCTCGGCCTGACCTAGCACCCGCTCTGCACCGGCCACCTATGCGCGAGTGGCTCGGGCCAAACCAAGATGCTTGCAACATCATCAGCAACCGGCATTGGGCCCAACATGATGATGATGTCCATCGGGTGGCCATGAGGGTAGGTGACACATACACCAACCGGACCATCGCAGGGAGCGGTGAAACGCACCCCAGGCGTGGTTGCCGGACGGACGATAGGAGTCCCAGCCTGAGATGTTCCAGGACCATGGGCCTTTGGTCGACGCATCCAGAGAGTGACGTTCCCATAGCGCTTCCGACCGCCTACCAACATCACCAAATATACCAAGGAGACGAACCCCGATATATGGCTCGAAGACTTTCTGCTAACCTTGAGCCGATGGAGTGGATGATGACCACTTCATCATTTAGTACCTCCCTATCTATGTGGGGGAACATGTCCGAGTTTGGCTCAAATTCCTCCCACGCGACAGCATCCTCAACTAGGCGAACCTCAAGAGGGTCTTCGTCGAGAACTTTTAGGGGACGTATGTCCACCCTAGGAACTCCTAGGACCTCAAGAGTTGCCAGCAGGAGCCCAGTGAGCCCCTATGGGATTACATCCGCAGGTTCTCCAAAAGATGCAACTCCCTCCCTGATGTCGCGATGACGCGGACATAATCAGCGCATTCCTCTCCGCTACAACCTGTGAGTACCTAATCCATAAGCTTGGCTACCTGAAGCCCCGTACCACCTGTGACCTGCTCGACGTCGCCACGAACCTTGCCTCCGGTGAGGAGGGGGTCGGAGTGGTCTTCAATGAAGGCCGAGACAAAGGCAAGGCCAAGCGCGAGGATCAGACAAGGGCCCCTCCATGTAGAGGGGCAAAAAGAACAAGAAAGATCATCGCCGATCTACCAACTTCGTGTTGGTCGCCGTGACTGATCACACGGGCAAGCAGCCCCAGCAGGGCCTCCTGGATCACTTCAACGAGCTCATGGAGAGCCCATGCACCAACCATGCCTACCCCGTCAAACACCTCTACAAGGACTACGAGCTCCTCAAGCGCTTTCTGCGACTAGGCCGGCGGGCCGAAGAAAGGAGAAGGCAAGGAGGCAGCAGCCAAGAAAAGGGGCATGGCGGGCAAGGATCCGAACGACTGAAGGTCCCTATATGCCGATCGAGGTGATCCGACTGGGCGCCTACCGACTGAAGGATGACAACGGTGATGTTCTCACCAACACTTGGAACAGCGAACAACTACGTCGTTTCTTCCCCTAAAATTCAGTCTTACCATTTTTTACTTAACGTTTGCCCCTATAAAGCGCCCCGACCCGAACACTTTCGCCCTGGGTCACTCGAGGGCTCCACGGGGGAGCAATGCCACCTCTCTTTTTACTATCATATGATAAATACATTTTTCCCGAACAAAAGGGTAGTCCGTTCCTTTAATTACCTTACGTAACTTTGCTTTAAATATTCCGACCGATCGCACCCCGCCTCTACCTACGGCTATGAACACCTGAGCCTCGCGGGCCATGCCCGAGCTCTTAAGGTTGCAGCCTATGGTATGAACGGGCAGGTGCGAAAAAGAAAAGAATAAAAAAAAGTTATGCTAAGATAAAAATAAGGAACGGATGGGACAAGCTTCCCTGAACAAAGTAGTTCCATCACAAAAACAAAGTTACTATATTCATGAATACACAAAAACACTTTACACAGGGGGCTCCCCCATGACATTATATTTTACATCTGCTAAAGTATTTCTACTCTAAAACTTCTACTATGGCTCCTGGCGGCATCGGCTACCGGCTCGACCGGCGAGGGTAGGGGCTACTCGTCCTTTGACTAGGCAACATTCAGCTCGGTCGGAGGCAAGGCGACGTCCACTTCTGACCTAGGCTCCACGCCATCCATAGGCTAGGCGACGTCCTCCTGACACGCGCCTTCGGCCAAGTCCACACGGTGAGCATCCATCACCCACTGCGCGGAGACTTGCATGTGGCAGCAACCTCTCCCCGAGCGAGTGGATGTCCTCCATGCTCTAGCCGTCGGCATCCCCACTGTAGATGGCGGTGAAGTCTAGGTTTGGGTGGTACATCGCCACCGAAGTCAACACCCCCGATGTCCCGTAAAATAGCTCGTCGGTGATGAGGGCCCGAACCTCATCTAGAACCTCCACCAGCTGGATGGTGAGCACGCTGGTACTTGGCACTGACCCAAAGACCACCAAGACGATGAGCAAGGCAACATTGCGTATCTGTCAAGTTTGCCCTCGAGAGCACGTCGCTCTTCAAGGGACTTGGCTAGTGCCTCCGCATTCCAGCCAATCGTCACCTTGGCCGTCTCTAGGTCCCGCTCCAATGACTCCACCTTTCCATGCAGCTCTGGAAGAAGGGCAACAAGCTTAGAAGCAAGCTAAAGGAAGAAACCAACACGTCGAAAAGTAGAAAAGGTACGTACCTTCGCCTCCTCCATCCCCATCACTTCTACAGCCCTCAATCGCTGGCACTTCAAGCCCCCACTGGTTGGCTCCACCACGAGCTGCTCTCCGCCGGCCCACGCCTTCACCTCGCTCTTGACTCACGGGACCTCTTCGCTCTGTCTCCAGAGTCTCCTGGAGGGAACTTTGGGCGCATCCCCCTCGCCCTGTCCAAGGAGACTTCTGCAAGGAACCCGCCTCAATCTTTGCTGGCGGACCTTTGGATGGACTTGCCCCTCCAGCCCCTCCGCTACTGGTTTGGGCGAGATCGGACGCCCACTCCACCACTTTCCCCGCTACTCCGCCGCCCATGCCTCGATCACCTCTGCCACCCAGTCTTGGGACTCACGGCGAGCGGACTCCAGCTTGCGCTCGAGCTCGGCCATCTGGGCGTGCTGCTCCCGGAGGAAAAGAGACTTACGGCATGACATCCCCTCCAAGCCCTACAAAGCAAGGAGCTAACATGATGAAGCAACTAGCAAGGAACCAAGGAATCAAGAACAAATCACAGAGAACTTAGCTCACAAGGCAGGGGTCAACCATAACCGTCCCACCCGGGATGGACCCACTTGACCCACTCAAGGCCTCCTCAAGCTCGCCACCACCACCTGCTCTCCCAAGGTTTTTCCGCGAGATCGGACTCCATCGCCAAACAAAGAAGGCATCCGCTCTCCCCCCGATCGACATCAATGTGCCCGTTAGGCGCCACCTCCTCCATGTCATTCACTTTAGCCGAGGATGAACCGAGCCTTCCTCGGGTCACCGACGACTTTTGGCTTGGGGCACGCCGACCCGAGCGGTGGCGGGACATCCTCCCATTGTGGGTGAGGCACCACACTAGATTATGGCTCACCTCGAACCCACAATGAAAGAAGGCCCAGAAAGGCATGGTGACCGCATCTGCCGCCTCCCATTCGCCGACCACCGCTCCCGCCACGCTCCTTGGGCGGGAACATGATGGTGGATCGATAGTTCCACCTTTTCACCGCCTCCGGTTTTCCTCCTCCTCGGAGAAGATCCGGAGGGGGTCTCCACCACCTCGATTTCACAGAGCCACCAGCAGTCTCCATCTCCTTCTCATGCTTCCACAGCCTCTCCCTCTGCTCTCCTCTTTCTTCCTCTTCCTCTCAACTGATCCTCCTTCCGATGTTGAACCATTCCCGTGTAAACCACCCTCGATTGGAATCAAAATCAAAAAAAGAGGGAGAAGCAGATGTACAAAACATGGAGTAAGGAGAGGAGAGCATACCAGCGGACACCGTCATGGCGTTGAGGCGTCCAGCTTTCCATCGAGGGTCTTTTTCGGGCAACGCGACTCTAGACCTCGTAGTTCGGCAGCCCCCCCAGTGCAGTCACGGTCAGTCGCGATCAAGCGGCTTCCTCTCTCCGAGAGGAAAGCTCCCCGAAGAGAACATCCACTAGAAGAAGTCCACATGTGGCTCCATCCTCGAGGAAGGCCTCCTGCGCCTCCTACAAGTGAAAGGCAAAGCCGTTGGGATCCTGATGTGCAACCATTCCCCGTGCCACCCTCGATTGAGGTCACGGCGGATGCTCAAAGTGAACCCTACTCGTTGAGGTTTTTTCTACTGCCAAGCCCCCCACGGTCAGATCAAGAGCGGCTTCCCCTCCGGGTATCCTAACCCACGCTCCATCATGAAAGGCGAGGAAGGAAACAACCTCGCCCGGCATGAGTGCTTGCGGCTCCAGAAATCCTCCCCGACCAAAGAGCCCTCCTAACCCACGCTCATGAAAGGCGAGGAAGGAAACAACCTCCTTCGGCCCGAGGTTGCGAAATCAAATCCCTTCTCCTTGGCAGTGAAACCCAACTCAACACCGACTCCCTCACGATGGATGACCTCCAGCTTGACATTGCGCTCTGGGTTTGTGAATGGATCTGTGAGTTTTCTCCTCTCCCACGCTCTCCCCTTTTCTCTCCTAGGAACCACCGCGGCGCTCGAACGCTCTGGGCGAGAAGGAAGAAGGAGAAGAGGCGGTGGATAAGGAATAGGCGCAGGACCGGGATGGAAGCCCTCTCCCTTCCCCTACTTAAAGAAAGAGGCACAATAGTTGGGCAAGGCACAGCGATTGGGGAAAGGCAAAATGACGGGGTGAAAAAACCTCTCCCTTCCCCCATTCAATGTGGATGGGATACGATGGGACATGCCATGACCGATGGGATGCACCTTGCCCAACGGAACATCGCCTAGTTAGACAGGACATGGCCTAGGTATGGCCCACCACTACCTCATGCCGCCAGGCACGAGAAACAAGGCACCAATGCATGTAGGCGGCCCTCTGCCTTCCCAGGCGGGACTTGGAAAGGCCCAAACGATGGGATCTTCGCCAAGAGAGACCAACAGGCTTCCTAAGTCGATCGGACAACTCAGATGAACACCGAGAGATAGATAAGGAGCAGAGGGACACCCCATGTGGGCCATGCCGACTTTGTCTTGAATGACGAGCGTAGAGCCCAGTCGGACATATCCGATAGGAGCTCCTAGAACCCCATCACTCAAGTCATCAAGGTAACAATACCAAACCCCCACTCTTTCTTTATATAAACATTCATTCATCCATGCACGCATTCATTCATTCCATACATCCAAAAGCATCACATATGCAGTTAAATGCATCACAACCCTCCGTGTTGCATCACAAAGTGGCAGTTGCCTCATTCAACATGAGCAACGACCGATCGGGGTTCGAAGGCCGGCCCACAAAGGGCTCGAGGCTGCCTCGTGTCAAATAGATCCAGGGGAGAAAACACAGATGAGCCCCAAGCGGCCCTTGCCCAGTCTTCCCCAAAGCAGACAGGGTCATCTCAACCTTCTCATTCGATCCTAACCTCCCGCCAAACCCACATAATCTCCATCGATGGGAGGCCAACGGGCCATCCGGGTCGGTCTCCGGAATGACCCCGGCATCTGCCAGGTTGCAGGTTAAGGAGCAGTGGAGTGCCACATGAGGACTATGCCGACCCCATCATGAAAGACGGACCCGGACTTCACTCGAACATACCCGTTAGCGAGCTCACCGAGCGCGTCACTCGAGCTATCGAGGCAAGCAACGTTAGCTCAGCCCCTCTAGTTGCGAGAAACCACGAGACAGGGTAATGCATAAAACTCAACCGACCCCTACCAAGCCCAATGGGGCTCAGGGGCTCAAGACACCCAAACGCCTCAGCTGCGCCTGGGTCCGCGACTTTGACTCACCCGATCCCCCGGCGTGCCCGACGCCTAGATCCGCGACTCCGACTCGACCGATCCCACGGCACGCCCGACGCCTGGATCCGTGACTCTAACTCGCCCGATCCCCGGGCGCACCCCTTGGCGCGCCTGACGCCTGGATCCGCGACTACGACTCACCCGATCCCCTGACGCACCCCTTGGCACGCCCGATGCCTGGGTTAGCAACTCCGACTTGCCTGATCCCTAGATCTGCGACTCTGATTTGCTCGAACCCTCGGCACGCCCGATGCCCCGGTGGATGAAACACCATCTCACCCAGTCCCTCGGTCGCGACCAAACGCCTGGGACCACGCTCCTAGAAATGATGGGCCAGAAACTGGAAAAAGGGAGGCTACGCCCTCCAAAATGCACACACTCACGCCCGCTGACAAAACCCCCTAGGCGATTCTGCCCGAATCGCCCGGGGGCTCGAGGGCTACACCCGAGGATGCGCTCGCGCGCACCCACTGATGAAACAAAACTTCCCCCACTGGCAACATGAAAAAACCTCTAGACGATTCTACCCGAATCGCCCGGGGGCTCGGGGGCTACACCCGCGGGTGCGCTCGCGTGCACCCGCCGTCAAGACAAAAATCCCCTAGACGATTCTACCCGAATCGCCCGGGGGCTCGGAGGCTCCTGTCGAGTTCATAAACCTGGGGTCCCTCATGGACCGGCTTCACTAGCAAAGGCTCGGCCCAGCAGACGACGCTGCGAATGATGCACAACTCCTGGGCCAGCCCACATACCTAAAAATAGGCCAGAAGGGCGATCCAAATCTCCGACCAGAAGGCCTCGCTAAGGAGGAACAATGCTCGCTTCTGACTCCGACCTGCCTCTCTGACCAGAAGGCCTGGCCAAGGAGGAACGACACTCGCCTCTGACTCTGGCCCGCCTCTTCGACCAAAGGCCTGGCAAACACCACTTCCGAACTCCGACCCGCATCTCCGACTAGGGATGCACCGAACCCCTGCTTACAGCTCTTCTCTAACTGGCGCAGTCGGAGCCAACTGGGACCAACCGACCGGGGACGCCCGCTCGGTGAGGACCAGGAAACAAACGGAGCAAGTAAGGCAGGCAACTCAAGTCAACTGCAATACCAAGGACCGTACCCTGTACACCTGCAGGACAGTACCAACATGACATGTCAGAAGAGTGCCCTGCAACCTTCTAGACATGTCAGAATCCAAGCAGTGTTGTGGGCGCCAACATTTGCCCTACAGTGTTGTGGGTGCCCACAAACTCCCATACCAGAAGAGCACGGTAAAACCCCTTGCGTGCCTCTGGGCATCAATAGTATGACAGGCACCGACATCTGCCATGCCAGAAGAAGATGACGCAACCTCCCACATGCATCTGATATTTATAGTGTTATGGGCGCCTACAATCATCTTGCATCCGACGACGTGGGCAACAAGACTTAGCATATGTACTCTCTCTCTCTCTCTCGCTTGTAAGGCCATCCCTTTATCTATAAAAGGGGATGCGCTCTCTCCCAACAAGAGGGCCCTTAGTTCACTTACATTGATTCACCCGTTGTAGCTTTAGACACTCTAAAGCTATACAGAGCGCACGCTCGAACACTTAGCACATAGCGGAGCTCTCGTCACTCTCGGCCCTTCAGACCGGAGTCCGACCGGACCTCTTGTACCCCCCATCTTTCTCCCTTCCGTTTGTAACCCCATAGCAAACTTCAAGCACCTAGGCTCAGGAATAAAGTCATCGACCGACTCAAACTGGATGTAGGGCACGTTGCCTGAACCAGTATAAACCCTATGTCATTGAGTGCTAGGTCACCTCCGATCACAACGTACAGCAAAACTACAAATATTTACGTGTTGGTCACTTTCTGCACCGACACCACCAGAGCCATACATATTATTTAGGCTAGAAAAACTTCTATATATATGCTGCTTGTAATTGCATTGAGTTTTGTCAAGCTTTGTTGACCCTTATGAGAGATTTGTCATGCTCTTAAAATCAACATCACATACACACCACCCACATATGCACTACTCTTACACTAGAGGTAGGCGCAAGAACATGCTTTCCATTTAGATCCACTTAAAAATATTCTACTCCTACATTGGGAGTAAAACACAAAAATATGCTTGATAGGTTTTTCATCCACCAAATAAATGCTTCAAGTTCTTGTTGCTATCTCTCAAAATTTTATTGCAGAAAAAGAGGCATAGTCTATGCAAAAGTTATTCATAAAAAATGAAGAGAAAAAAGAAAAAAAAGAATTGGGAAAAAATGGACAAGTGTCCGAGATATCTAAAACAATGGGTACTTAGATGCCCGCTGAAAAAAAGCTATATGAATAAGATAGCCCCTATTCTCTAGCAGTTATTTCCAAGTTTTAAAAGAGAGAAATGTTTTCAAGGAGCATAGTAGAATTAGGTTAGACACAATATATATCCACCACATATCCACACACATGCATATCTTGATTTGATTGTATGACTCAACTCTCTTTGGATCCATTGTTTGACTTTACAATATATGTATTGCAAGTATGCTCTAGCTTTCTCCCTACCTATGAACTCCACATAAGCCTTAGTGGTAGGAAAAGAAAAAAAACATAACATCTTTATTGCCTTGGTGAGGATCCAAAAATACCACATATATTGAGAGACTTGAGAGTTTCATACAATAGAATCTTTGAGTTTTATTTTAAAAACTTACAAAAACTTTGGAACAATGGTGGAACAAAGAACTTGAGACATAGTGCTTGACTCGATCGTTCTGTCTTTCAATTGCTCAAGACCCAAGTGAAGGCTAAGAAGCCCCATGGTTGAAGGTAATATGGATAAGTTTGAAAGTCAGATCGATTTATTCTAATTCGGAGGAGAATTCTTGATTGAACGCATGTGTACTTTGTGAAAACATTACAGCAACTCCTGATCCATTGCTGAATTTAGCTTTGCTCAGGGATGAGCAAAGGGTAAGCTTGGGAGAGCTTGTTGATGGTCATTCACATTAATTATAAACCATCAATATAACCTACATATATACTTAATTCCATCACCAAACATAGGTTTAGGGGTTTAAACGAATAAATTATGAGTTTTAGTGAATCTATGTTTTTAGCACGGTTTAGTTAGAAAACCATCAAGGAGGACCTATTCATCAAAGCAAATCATGTTTATCCGCAACGAAACCAACATGGGAAGACTCTAGAAGACTCTAGAGGGTGAACCACTAAAGATGGGGCCCACCTATCACTGAGACAGGTCGGTCGACCCCACCTGTAGGCCGACCGGCCTATGGGGCCCACCAGTCAGCCTCTCGCTTCGAATGTCGGTTCTCCACCGCCACCTAGATTGCATCTACACCGTTCTTTCAAGTCGGTTTGATCCGATGGTCTAGAATTGACGCTACCCCCTATATATACAGCCATGTACCCCCTCAGGAGAGCCATCCCTAAAACCCTAATTCATATCTTCAGGATCAAACCCAGCTATCAAGAGAAGATTAGTCCTCCATAGGATCTAGTCTTATGAATATAAATAGTGAGATAGAGAGTGAGGAAAGAGTTTGGACGAGGTGTTAGCCTATGTTGGTGCTCTCTCTATGGCTTGTACCTTGGCGGATCCAAGTTCTACTTGAGCTTGTCTCTGAAATTTCTTTGGTAATCAACTTCTAATTCAAGTAAGCATCTTGTCTATATTGTTCTTCAGGTTCACGACTCTCTTGAGTGCTTTATTCATGCTCTAGAGGGAGTAAAGTATTAATCGTAATTATAAGCATGATGCTTAGACTTAGGTTAATCATGGATGCACCCTACATTCCGGATCGGTGGTAGCTCACAAGGGTGACTCTTATAGCCTCGTTGAATCCTTTGTAGTCCACCTCCCATCTGTAGGACAAGTAGAACCCGGTTACGAAGGGAAGCATCCTCTACTGGTGTCTTTCCCTAGTAATGCCCCAGTTAAATAATAGAAGACATAGCTTACCGAAATCAGAACAAGAGAACCTCAGTTATCCTCTCTACGCTCTGTTTATCCTAACCTTGTTGCTACCTTTAGTTAAGTTAGATCATAGTTAGTCTCACACGTTTCTCTATGGATACGATACTTGGAATACTTCCGCATGAAAGCTACAACGGTATCCGTGCGCTTGCAGATTTATCTGTGTGTGTTAATAAATATCAACAACCGCCAAACTAACTGAATGTCCCTTGCTCTCTATTGGCGGTCCTTCCTTGAGGGTTGCCCACTAGCACTAATTCTCCTGGCGGTTTTCATGGTTTTCTTATGGGTTTTTGGCCCTCAAGGCTATTTTGCTTTGTGGTAGTGCTTACTGAAAATTTCCTTTTCTACCAAATAATCCATGCAAATAGCACATTTAAGCACATTATAATATCTTTTATCATCATCATTTATTTTTATTTAAAATTTTGGGTTTTCTTATAAAGTTAGTACCTTCATTTACATAACATGATCAGTAACACCGGCTCCAACAATGAAAACCTGATGCTAGTGCTCATCGGCCATGCCACTGCACACATTATTCTACGAATAATATGAGTGACATAAGGAAGCCTAGTTTTAAAAGTACTCATGTGATAAAGAAGAAGAAGCAAGCATTGGCTTAATACCGAGGCGCCTTTCAAGCTGTGAGTAGTTATATATGGTGAACATCAATCACTGTTGAATCAATGATATGATTGGCTTGAAGCTACAAAGTTGAACATGTGTGAAATAGTTCAAATCACATGCCTAAGGTGGGTTTTCCTCAAGAATGATGAAGAGAAAAAGGATGGTTGCTACAATTATGAAGAATAATTTGAATAAGTATCATATGAACATATTGAAGTTCAAGTGGTTGAAATAAACATAATCTTGAATCTTGAGTATAGGTATGTGATAGTTGATGTTTTTGTCATTGGCAATATAAATTGGGCATTGTGTGGTAGGAGAAACTAGGTGGTAGCACATGGGAAACAAAGTTTAGATAGGTTCGAGTCCTTGTGAGGTGGTATGGTAATAGCTTACCTCCTGTGTTTATAGTTTTATTGCTTATTCATCATTTGCGGTTTGTGTGATGAGATGTGCTGAAGTGTTTTCATCTGATGAGGCTCTATGGGATGTATATTTGGATGACTTTGTCTAGGAACTTCTTCTTTCTTATATAGTCTAGGGGAGGCTAGGGTTACAAGTTGGTTTCCTTTTCCTACTAGGATTTGTTTCCTAGTTCTATAGCCCTTGTCTAGTACTATAATAAGCAACCAAACACAATCTTACTAAACATATCATGTCTATGCATGACACCCAAACACCAAGACGTTACCTATGTTTATGTTGGATTTGGCTGAACTGCGTAAGGTCTAATTCAGACCAAGGCTAATGTAAGGAACCAGTCACACAGTATAATATGTAGACATGCTTTAGATTAAAAAATACATATGGTGGTAAGTCATAGAAGTGAATGAAAGTTTTGACACCAACGTCGACCGAGAGTCATCCAAATATCCGATTTTGCTAGATTGCATTCAAGAAGAGCCGTCTGAAGCAAATGACTTTGTTTTGGTGGAATCTAGGAAAAAAAAAGAGATGTAAAATAGAAAAAAGAATAATTCATCTAGTTGGAACCATTGTGGTAGAATAAAAAAGGCCCCGAGGATCAGACCACCCATGCATCTGTATCCTTTTGAACGTACACTTGATTTTTCAATCTTTACATCTTGCAACATTTTATTTAATTATCTAGTTGGAACAATTCATTCTTATATGTTAATTTTGAACACTGAATTATTCACTTGAAGGAATTTTTACTGTTGGTTGGAGTGCTTGTGTAGTTGATTACGTAGTGTGGTGGTCGTCATATTCGAAATGATTGAGCCGAGCCGCCTGCACTGGTACGTGGTAATGGAAGTAGCGCTCGCGCTGCAACTAATTTTCTTGTTGGTGATAACAAGTGGACTTGCGCATCTGGCCATGGGCATGATGCAGAAGGATCCTCCTGTACATACACACACAGATGCAGATGCTCGCTTTGTGAACTTCCCTTTCCCTTTATAGAAAGATGCACGACCACCTCGGCGTCTTTATTTGCCGTGTCCAAAGCTGAACGTCCTTTTTTTTCTACGCATGTAATTCACACACACGCGCCAAAGCCCAAAAGACAGCATCTTCTTGTCCACGAAATGGAGCTGGAAATGAGTTAGTAACCGTAGGCTAAATGCAGAGAATATTTTTGCCGGCCGCCGAGTGATGAAACAGAGGTGTAAGATCCGCGACGTAAGCGGCGTACGTAGGCGTTAAGGTAATCAGGCACTTGTGCAGCTAAACTTTTTTTTATTTCTTCTTTCTAGATAGACGCATGATATATACCCTGCGAATCTAGTGTGAATTTCTTGTCGGGCCAAGCTGTTATAGTCTGACCAGAAGGAAAGCCATGGTTTGATGTCGTTTTGTGCAGTCAACGACAGTCGTCTTCCTCACCGAAGCTGGCAATTAAAAGGAAACAGCAAAAGGAGTAGAACGGCTTTGCAAAAAAGATATGAGAAATGGGGGTAAGAAAAAGCTTCTTTTGTTTCACTTCACATGACAGCTATTTGCCAATTTTGCTAGATCAAACGTTTGGCTTCCTCACTTTGCCATTGGAAACATTAGATTTGCTATTTTAGTATATTCTTCATCCCAAATTATAGGCTATATATATAGATATACACTATGTCTTAAAAAACTAAAACGACATGTAGTTTGTAGCGGAGGGAATAATAACAGGATAACTTTGTTTTCTATTTCATTTTGCCAATTTAATTCAATTTTCTTGTCTTTTCCAAATCCAGCCATGTCAATCCTTACACACTTACGGACGCTGATTGCCTCAATCTTCCGGGCAAAAAGCTCGACATGACAAGCGCTCGTGCAGAGAGCACGCGTCTCCCACCGGACGCTTTTATTATGCTCGATCAATGCAATTAGCACATCCTGAGTAAAGTGATGCAAAAAAAAAAGAGTTTATTAAGTGTTATATAAACAACATATATGCTAGTTGTCTGTATATAAGAACTTAGAATTTTATATGATGTATAAAAGAGAGTGATCTCGTCCTCTCGCAAGAGATTTATCTATAGCACACGAAATGAGCATCAATGCATTTGTATTTCATACACTGTCCAATGGTCGAACTCTTATCTCCAACGTGAATTCTACACTACCAGATCAAAAAACCGACAGGAAAGCAAATCGTTATCAACATAGAAAACGAACCATGTTAAGACAAGAGTCAGACTCTCAATCTAAAGTCTACTCATATAGGAAATACTAGCAAAAAAAAAAGCCCGTGCGTTACAACAGGAGAAAAGGTATAGCATCATCCAAAGTCTTGACATGTATGTGTTATTTTGTTTTTAAAGCTATAATTTTTTATTTACATCATTATATTTTATTGGACTCGACATTATCCCTCCCTACTAAAAACCGTATGTAAATAATTTTGAGTCAATATATTTTATTCTACTTAAGTAATCAATTGTATGTATGACATAACGCACGAAGGGTCAGGGGCACACGTTTTCACTTCTACTTCCTATTATAACATCAAAGAATCAACAAATGCAATTGGGCATACTACATACTAGTGAATGTACTTAGGGTATAAAGATTTCATCTTGCAACTTTTGTTAAAAAGCCGATCGAGACCAATAACACACAATTAATCAATGAGGAATATCACCAGTGAAGCAGTTTTTATTTACTTCAACTCCACAAGCAGCTCCAGCGATGGAGATTAAGCTGTTTTGGTGAAACATTTTGTAAAAAAACTCCTTATGCTAGGTAAAAACTATAAAATGCCCATAATACCTTTTCTTTTCTTTTCATTCTTTTTCTTTTTCTCTTCTTTCTTATCCTTATTATCCGCTAGCTCAGAGTCGCGAGGCCTCATCCACTCGCACCCGAGGCCTTCAACTTCGTTCACCTGAAGCCTTGCCAAGGCGTCCACGGAGCCTTGATGGGTTGACGGTCACAGCACCCCGGAGTCCACGGAACCCCGATGAGACCATGCCCTGGCAGTTCCATGTGACGACGCCCTAGTGGCGGGCCGAACACAAGCCCCATCGACTTGGCAACCTCATCCGCGTTGCTGTCTCCCCGCCCTACCCCACATCGTCACCGTCGCTCATCCTTAGCTCGGTCTCGCTTACAAGTCACGACGCTGTCTCATCAGGTCGCACCATCGTTGCCTGCCCTCGTCGTCGTCTCCGCGCCTCGTGCCATCGTAGTTCTCGTTCTGACCTCAGCATCTTTTTGCGCCGCCTTGCCTGCGATGATATGGTGCCTTGTGTATATGGTTTAACCCAATTTGTACTCAATTTATGGAGTCGTTATATTGTATTCGATTTGTCCTATTAGAATCGTATATGAGAGTCCATGATGGAGATGAGGCCCTTGGTATATCATCATGACCACAGAACGGAGAGAGGATTAAAGTGGGAGGCAGAACAAGAATTTTTGGTGGCCGAAGTTTTGGCACTTTAATATTAAAAAAGTTCATCGCCGATGGACCCTAATCGAACTTGGAAAAACAAAAATAAAAAAGACATCAAAATAGAAAAAGAACTCTGAACGGAACAAATTTTATGGCCGATCTAGGACTCTAAGTGAAACTGGAAAAAACATAATAAAAAAAGACATCAAAACAAGACTATAAATGGAGCTGAAAAAAGACATAACTTGGAAAAACAAATAAAAAATACATCAAAACAGGAAAAAGACTCTAACCGGAACTAAAAAAGGAAATCGACAAAATATAAGCCTCATGTCCTCTCCTACGTAACCCATAGTCTCTAAGGCAAAAAAAAAACTCTGAACGATTTTGGAAAGAAAAGGAAAGAAAATAAAGATAGAAGAGAAGAGAAATAGAGATATTCTTTCCTATTTGATTAGGATTCCTATTCACTACTCAGATATAAAGGACTCTATTTGAATTAGGATATATACGTATGAGTACGGGTTATATATATAAGTCCGGACAAAAAAAACTCTCCATTATCTGATAGTTAGAGGAAGATGGACCAAAAAAATGGATGGACCAAAAAATATGCTGAAATTTTGCCTTTTTATTAATAGGTATATATATATATTAATAAGGTTCCATGTTTTCGGTTTCTCACCTAAGAAGCTAGAGGAGCTTGGGAAGCCATATTTAGGACCCCTGAAGTATAAAAAAGGGTTTCCTCTCTTTGTGGCTTCTCTTGAGGAATTGTTTCTTCAGTTTAGTGTTTGACAGAGCTTCACCTAAAAATACAAAAAAATAAAAAAAAATCAAAGTTGAAGCCAATCAAGAAGTCCTGCCAAACAGACTAAAAAAATAAAACCGGCACTCCATAGTCCACACACATCAAGCCTGATGAGAGGAGAAAATCGGGCTATTTTACTTAGAATGTTTGTTTCAGGTTTTATCTGACTACAACCCAGTTGTTGAGCTAGCTAGCTTTTAAAAAGCTAGAACGCTGGCTTCTGAGAAATGAACTAAAAGCTAAAAAGCATATTTTGATGAGCTTTTCCAACTTTTGGTGTGTGCTAAGAAGCTCAAAATTTATTACAAAAGCTAATAGAAAAAAAACATCTAGAAAACAAAAGCTAGAAATCCAGCTTTTGAATCAAAAGCCCAAAAGCTCACACAAGACGCTAACATACATGCACCCATATGAACGTACGAGATTAATAAAGTCACCACATATGCCCTGCTAGCAACATGTGCATCGCTATTACCACCGAAAGAATAGCATCGTTAAATCTTGAAAACAATCATTTAAAATGTGAGTATCCGTGTCAAATCGAGAGAATCTGGTGGATAAATTCTAATACAATCAGCTGAGCTACGTTCCGTTCACGCCAGACCAATGCTCTAATAAGAGAATCCATGAGAGATTTTTTTGGTCCTTTTTCCCCATGAGTCGATATATATGCCTCTACTGATGCTCTTATTATGGATAGATGACGTAGGTCGTGCTAAAAATATCAGTTTTGTTCTAATGCGTAATGGTCGCGTTCACATTGAAGTGCGTTCCACGTCCTTGATTCAGATTTCCCTTGCACCTATGTTCCACGTCCTTGATTCAGACAAGGACCAAATGTGGAGTGATCACAAATTTCAACGGCACAGTTAATTAGAGTGAGAAGTGAAAAAAAAATCTGTCCAACTTAAGTGCGAATGGCGTATAAAAATAAGTTACTCCAAGGAGAGATTCTTTTCATTAATTGTAGTATCATATCAGCATTTGTGGTGCGATTGCGATATGGTAAATAAATAATGAGATAGAAAAGAATTACATGGACCCTTTCCAACACATTTACTCTGTTACATGTGCCAAATATAAAAACAAAAAAATAAAACAATACATCAATTGTATATTAGTACTAGCTAGTGCACTATTTCGATCGAGGTTTATTTTAAATAATGGGTTAAGCCATTTAATGGCGATGTCGAACGTGAGCTACAAAGCTATAGCGAGATATAGCATAACCTATTTTATTTAGTGGTTTATAGAAATACATGAATTTTTTTAATTTTAATTGTGAACAGAGACACGAAACTATGGAAATTTCATGAACATAAATACCCAAATACTAATGTGAAAAGCTCTAGAAGACATGTCTCCATGTCCATTACTTCACCGTTTATTCAATCAACCAACATACTCACAGCTATAATCAACATTCGTATTTATTCAATCAACAAATAAATGAACTCAATAGTTATTTATTGGTTCAATACATCATTTATTGAAGTTAAAAACACAATAAGAGGTACATATTGTAGTCATCTAGAGTAAAGAATAAATATTTGACTTGGGCAGGATTAGCAGTGCTAAAATTTCGTGGCTATATCAAATAATGGTTCTGTGAGCTAAAACGTCATTAGCTGCAATAGAGATTAAAATGCTTTAGCAACTGCTGGATGCATGGACAAACTGGGAGGCAGAAAACTTTTGGGTTCAGTAGAACACTAGAACTACTTTAGTCTAGCAAGGAACATGTCAGCAATGACGGTATGTAGTGGACCAAGATTCGTGTGCCTAGCTGTCCCTCGAGAAAACCGTGTATCTCCCACATCACGAACTCGTCGTTTCGTCCCCATCCAGGCATCCCTTGTAGTTGTATTATTTTGTAGTGTGTGCTAAGGCATGCTGCATGCATGCATGAATGAATCTATCTAGCTAATCTAACTATATCATGAACTAACAAAGCTGGAGGGGACAGATCGAGATACACATCCTATACACACAAAGATGCAAAGTTTAGGTCCAAGAAAAAGAGAGTATGTGAGTCTATAACCACTGCGCCTCTAGTTCTTTTTTTAAGGGCGCACTGTACCAACAGTCTATCACAAATTTCTCTCGAAAAAAAAAGATGTGCATGTGTCTGACGTCAGTCATTACTTAGAAGTATGTGCTAAGGCATGGCGTCATGCATGCATGCATCTCATGTGGTGATGAGAATGCATCAAACTTTTGATCGTAGGTAGGGAGAAAAAGTAGTCAATTATAAATCACAAAAGCTCAATATCTTTTAAAAAACAGGTTGATAGGGGTTGAATGGTCCAACAGAGGATTAAACGGGTTCTAAAAAAGTAAGTGCAACGAATCTTAACATATGCAAAATTACGCATGCAGTTGCATGTAAAGCTTCTAGGACTAAAAAGATCACAATAACGAGGAGTCCTTACGTTAAGCTAATCATATCCTTAAGCTAGTCTCAATAGGAATTTCATCAGAGTTTTATGGACATTAAATATGCTGACGTGGCACCATATTAATGAAGAGAGAGATGATAAAAGTTTAATGGAAGTACCAAAATATGAATGAGTTAGAAACGATGATATTAATTGACCACCTAGGGGTAGCATCAATTAAAGAAAAGCTTGTTCAACATCGGTTGAGATAGTTTGGCCATGTCCAAAGGAGATCATCAGAGGCACCAGTGCATTGTGGAATCCTAAGCCAAGCTAATAATGTGAGGAGAGGTAGAGGTAGACCGAAATTGACATGGGGAGATAATAAAAAGAGATTTGAAAAGCTTGGGATATACCTAGAGATCTATGTGTTGAATAGGAGTGCTTGGAAAACAGCTATTGATGTGCTTGAACCGTGACTAGGGGCTCTTGGTGGGTTTTAACTTTAGCCTTCCCCAACTTGTTTGGGACTGACAGGCTTGGTTGTTGTTGTTGTTGTTTGTTTGTTTGTTTGTTTTGTTGTTGTTGTTGTTGTTGTTGTTGTTGTTGTTGTTGTTGTTGTTGTTGTTGTTGTTGTTGTTGTTGTTGTTGTTGTTGGAAACTGGGATACGAAACCCACTCTAAGACTGGCCTTAGCGAATATTCACACGAAGAATATGTGGTCCTTAATTGCAGAAAGTAAATCTATAGCTAAACAGACTCTAGCATATGGGAGAGATCCTAGTTGTCACACAAGTATCTTGCACACAAACAAGAACAACACACTAAGCTAAACATGAACGTGATGCATGGACGAAATAGAGCAAAAGGGACCACCCGATTTTTTTCCCAATGTACAGCCTCCATTTTAAATTATAAGACATTTTGGGTATTCTAGATTCATGTTTTTTCTATGCACTTAGATATACATTATGTCTAGATGCATAATAAAAATAATATATATAGAAAAGTCAAAAGGTCTTATAATTTGGTACGGAGAGAGTATTGAGTTATTGCTATAACCCCACATTATTGGAGCACCAAAGAGGAATATTATATATGTGTTCTATAGGAAATCGTGAATCACGCTTGTGTGCATATATGTAAGCGTTTGTCAGTATTATTGTTTTTTTAAAAGGAATTAAAAAGAACACAAAAATGTTGGGAATTTTTTAACGTGTTGCGATTATGAGGGACCGGGGCAAGTGACAAATGATTTGCCATTTTGTGAGAGGGATGAATGTAGGCTGAATTTTTTACTTTTTAGCCCTTTTTTGAAAGTTTTTCACAAATACGCTCCTGGCGGAAAGATTTTAGAATATGGACCCTTAGCTCGGCGCCATCGATGTTGACGCCGAGCTAATACATCTCGGCGCCAGCGTCCCTGATGCTGAGATCTTGGGCTCAATGTTGACGTGGCGCTGATTTGGCAGGCATCTCAGCGCCATAGACGCTGGCGCCGAGCTTGGTGCAGTAGATGCTGGCGCCGAGCTTGGCGCCCTGTACGAGAGGCCCTGATGGGACAAAGCTATGGCCGTGGCGCCCTGTACGGCCCTGATGGGACACTGATGGACGGATGGCGGGTGAACCGGACACTGACTCTCATGCAAGCGTACGTGTACACTAGCTTATTCTTTTTTAATTCTAGGAAAACATAGGGTAGTACGCCTGCATGAGAGTTAGTGTCCAGTGCACTCGTCACCCCGCCATCAGGGTCCCATCAGGGCTGTACAGGGCGCCACGGCCATAGCGTTGTCCCATCAGGGCCTCTCGTACAGGGCGCCAAGCTCGGCGCCAGCGTCTACGGCGTCGAGCTCGGCGCCAGCGTCTATGGCGCCGAGCTGCCTGCCAAATCAGCGACATGTCAGCGTCGAGCCCAAGATCTCGGCGCAGGGACGCTGGCGCCGAGCTAATTCTAAAATCTTTCCGCCAGAGACGTATTTGTGAAAAACTTTTAAAAAATAGCTAAAAAGTAAAAAATTCGGGAACGTAGGAGGGATTAAGTGTGCCCCCTAATAATGGCATAAAGTTAAATGCCTCGAACACACTTGTTTTTTATATGATATAATAAATATAAATAAAATAATAATAATATAACAGGAATAGTAATTGATCTTTAGAATAAAAATACAATGTTTTAAGGAATATATTGTGGCCCACCAGAGGCAGAAAACATTACATTCTTACTGAAGCCCAGAAAAGTTGGGCTGACCTACCGGCCCACTAGATCCTGGCTGCGAAAAGGCCTAATGGAGGCCCAAACACGAAAAATCCAACCCATAACTATTTTTTCTTATTCAAACCCATCACTCTTTTTGGTTGGACAGGTCTGTTTGTTCAGACAGAGCACGGGACGCCAATTTCCTAATTTCGAAGGCGCGTTTGGGTCCTCGAAATTAAAATTCATTCTAATAATTATAATTTAGCCACAGATCAATTAATATCCTATTTGAATTTCTTGGACTAACAACTAGTTAGCTAACCTTTAGCCCTTGAGGATTCAATCAGGAGGACTAATGAGTGGGCTAAAGTTTAACCAAAGTCCCAACTAGTTGTAAGTTCACTGGTCCATAGAATCCAATTATCAGGGGCTAACAATTAGTTCTAGTCTATAGAATCCAACAATTAGTTCAGAATCCAAACATGTATGGACTAACAACTAATTATCTAATTTTTAGCTGGCTATTTCCTAGACATGGCTAATAACCAGTCATAGTCCATCCAAACGGGACCTAAACTAATTTGATTGTCAATGGAATATATTTGTATACATTGTTGGCCATATGAGAGAGATAATTATGTGCCGCACTTCTGTTGTATAAGAGCGAGCCGAAGAGTGCATTATAAGATGCAGATTAGTAACGTAGCATAGTGATCTATAGAATCAATTTTCATTTTTCGTCCTATGAATTTAGGATAGGCTTATACATGTTGGGAAGTTATGGAATATTAAATTTGAAGCCAAATAACATTAAGTACATTCTAATTTCTCTAAATGAAATGATCCAAATGACCCCACGGAAAATCTTAGGAAGCACCTACACAGCGCTGGTGGTTCTATAGTGGGAGGGAGTAGTTGTAGCGTAGCACACCGTACACAAGCAAGCATCGACGTACTGTAGAGTACAGGCAGCGGAAGAGCGCCGAGCGAAGCCCAGCAACGTGCCGTGCCGACGCGGCGCGGACAGGGGAACAGCGCGCGACCAGAGCAAACCGCACGCGCGGCGAGGACGAGGTGCCTCCTGGTCGGGGCGTGGCGCTCGATCGGGCGCGACCGCGCGCGCGTGCTAGTCTCCCGCACAGTACCGCCGCCTCACCGCTCTCGCTGGCTCAAACCGGGCCCGGCAGCGGGCAGATGGTTGCCGGCCGGCCGGCTGCCGTTGCCACTGCTGCTGGTTGCTGCCGAAGCGTGCAGTGCCCCGCGGCCTGCCTGCTGCTCTCCCTGCTGTGTGCGGTGTGCCGCCGCCGCGCCGCACGTCTCGCTCACCCAAATACAATACACATTTCATAATTAGGTAGTACTATAGGCAAATATTTTAATACTTATTTTTAATCTTCTCTAATAATAAGATTTAAAAAAAAATCTGTAAATGGATCTACATGAGAAAGGATACTCAAATTTAGATTATGCATCTCCTGACATCTAAAATAGATCTCATGTATAGATACTCTGTTGGAGGCTAATACAATGCTATCATTTTTTTATGTTTGGGTGATCTTATAGATCACCTGTTGAAGACCGTTTTAGACGTCCCCAACAGCGAGTACAAATCGCCGGCTAACCTGGAGACATGGAACAATTAAAAAAAGAGAAAGTTGAATAGTGTTATGGAGCTGCAAATATGTCAGGGACTGAGAAGATTTGGGGAAATGTGCGAGCTAGGCTCTTGAACACTCGCTAGCGCGTTAGCTTCCCATCTTCTGATTGGCTATGTGCTGCTCCGAGCTAGCGATTTCAGTCCTTGGGGACGCCCTTACGAGCGCGTGCGCATCTGATTCTGCCAACGTAACAGAGAACCGTGTTGGCGCCGGTGGGGTGGTGGTGGTTGGCTTGGATAGGGCAAATCCAGTCGGGCACGGCTCGAGTTGTGCTGCTCTCCGATTCCGATCCAGTGCGTGGAATGAAGTAGGTCTTCGTCTTTCTTTCTTTTTCCGGGCAAAGTCTCGCCTCCTTTCTTTCACAGCCATTCACCAAAGGTTGATACGATGGCTCTCGCGGTCGCGGTAAGATTTAGTGACAGATCGTGCTGTCCGTACAGTGCAGAAGAAGAAGATGACAGCGCACTCCACCCACAAAGAAGGTCACTGAGAGCGACCACAACTTCTTTTTTATTGGAGGAGATGAATAAACTACATGGTACACGCATCGTGCCGTCAAGTGTAGATACAATGGCACAACAACGACGTGTCTTTTTTTCTTCTTCTTTTTTTATCTGAAACCAATTACAGCGGGCGTGCCACCAGTCCGCCGGTTGAGTAGACCTGCATCACATTCCATATGTTCCCAGCGCCGTGAAACCAGTGGCTTGTGTTGTTGGCTGCCTTTTGACACAGATCGTTCCTGTCACGTACGTCCATCGTCTGGCTGAAAGCTGGCCGGATTAGACCTTTGCCTCCGCATCGTCATCCGGCACTTGGGACGACGCCTGATTGTCCGCCTTGTCCTGTTGCTGCGGCAGCTCCAGCCCGGGTCTGCCGGCGGCGGCGGCGCTGATATTGTTCAGGTCGTCTCGCTCCTCGATGCTCTTGCCCCAGAACACGTTGTACAGGCCTCCAACCAGCAACGCCCCGGCAAAGATGCTGCAGATGCATATATGCAAATACAATACAAGGAATAATCAGATGAAAGTTCAGTACTACGAAACACGCACACGCACGTACTGTACCCACCTTCCTAGGCTGACTGCGTCCCCTATGATGAAGGAGGATATGAGGATGGTGAAGACGAAGGTGAGCGGCATGGACATGGCCAGGAACACGGGACCCCTCTTGGCGATCGTCCACATTTGCATGTAGTAGGAAAGCGCGGTCACCATCACGCCCTGCGATCGATAACGTTAGTTGGTTATTGTTCCGTTCAGTTCATTCAGAGAAATGCATGCATCAATAGCTTGGACGTCTCTTAATTTGCTTCTTTAATTTGGACAGTAGTGTTAGTTGTCAGTGCAAGCAAGCAAGCTGAGATATGTAATGCATGCTTAGTTACGCACGCTGTAGATGATGGCGGCGAGGCCGACGTTCCAGCCCAGCTTCCACTTGGAGAAGTCCCTCTCCACCGCAACGGCCACCAGGAAGGCTTGCAGCGACGCCCACGAGATCTGCAGCGTCGTGTTCATCAGCTTCGACGTGTCCTCTATCAGAGGCCCCTGGTTAATTAGTTTGAACAACAGAATTAGATTAGATTTTTCTTTCAAAAGAAAAAAAAACAATAGAAAATCAGCTTGGAGATGGAGGAGTCCTCCAGCATGAACACTGCATGTGGTCCGGTCTGCAGTCTGCAGTGCATGCCGATCGAATCTGAAATCGGGATAGATAGATGGAAAGTGCGTACCTGAAGCACTGTCCACAGGCCTGCTAGAACGTTGGACAGTGTCATGAGGAAGATCCCCAAGACCCACTGCTTCTTGGGTTGTGTGTCTCCTGCTTCTCCAGAGGCACTGCCGTTCTGAAAGAGATGGTGGTGGTTGAAGGATCTGAACATTGGGCCCTGATAGAAGGCCAGACTGGTGACGCCGGCGATGCAGAACAGGATGCCCGCGAATTTCACTTTGCCATGGAACCGGGTCAGTTTCAGAGTCTCCATCCTGTCATCACAGCCACAGGTAGTATATGTGTTTCTTCAGTTCATAAACTGAAACACTGCTTGTTTTATCTTTTATATGATCCGTCTTATTTTGTACTACGTGGATGCATCTTTTGCTTGGTTTTATTTACTCTGTTTGCTGTCATTTGTTAAAGGGTACTGGGAGAATCATTATTTTATTACCCAAATATGACGGCTAGGATGAATGTGACCACCGGTTGAACATTGTACAATGCTGATGACGACGTAGCAGAAGCATAGTTGAGGCCGAGGTTAAACAAGTCACCACATGCTGTCACCCTGAGAGAAAAGATATTCAGGCATTTCAGGTAAAGGACACAAACAAGGAGCTGAATTCCTATTCCTACATAACAAATTAAAGTACGGTACAAGTGTTGCAAACAAAAAGCTTTTCCTCAGAGCTTCGGGTGTGGAGTGACTTATTAAACAGAGCACACTGACAAAGATTGCATTCACATCTCACGCTAGAGTATAGAACTGAACCTACCCATAGAGAGCATGTATGAACATCTTCCATCCAATCTTGAACGTAACCGGCTTAGCTTTTCGCCTGCGCACAACTAACGACATCATCGATCAGAACAAAAACACCAGCTAAAACACAAAATTAACAATCAGTATGCTCTGACGACCTCTCGAGAACAAAGGTGACAGGGATGAGGACGAGCGCGGCCGTGGTGTGGCGATAGAAGAGGAACACCAGCGGGTTCATGCCCTGGTCCAGGGCCACCTTGCTCATGACGTGCATGCCGGAGTACATGAGCCTGATCAGCACGACGGCGCCGTAGGCCTTGGCGCCGCCACCCATCTTGGCAACAAGCAGCATTTCCTAGCTGCTGCTGCTGCTACGCTACAACCAAGTCTAGTCTAGCTAGACAATTAACTCTGGACGAGTTGGGGAGGCGCAGGCAGTGGAACCTATATATACCAGCTAGCTGCACTGCAAAAGGCGTGTGGCGGCAGGGGCACCACCGGGGGCACGGGAACCTCGTAAGAGCATATGCCTTGTTCCGGTACGGTGTGCAGGACATGGATAACCCGGCAGGCTGCTAGTAGTGCGGCACACCGTCGGCTAATAATCAGTGCTGAGCCAATGGGGGAGGAGGAAGAAGGCGGATGGGAAATGCTGGGCATTTGCGTTGGGGTGAGTCTCTGAGTCATGCCATGGCGAGGAACACGGGATCGGAAGGGAGTTTAGTGACGGGTGATCGGAGCATCCACTGATGGAGAGGAAAAGGATGACAAGCAAGCAAGCGATCCGAGTCGATCCCAACTAGCTTATTCAGTAGGAGAGGAGCATTAGTGGCTCAGCTGTTACCATTTGGAGCCCCAACGGCACTAGCTACTTTGCGTGCAAAGCTACTGGAATGCTTATTAAGAAGCTAATAAAGCATGCATACTGTTTCATGTCAACACATTATATCGATCTATAGTATTATTTGCATATATGTCGTGTTTCGTGTTGCGTTGGCCGTTGGTGATGCATGACAAAGTGATTACGAGAGGGGGGCGCCGCACCGGGCAAGGGGCCGGGAATAGGTGACCGATGGAACAAGCAAGCAAACCTTTTTGGTACTATGTTGAAAGCATGTAGAGATCCACAACGGAATTAGTGCATGTTGTGTGCTGGTTCTGAATGTTCTAGCTCGCCAACTGTGCACCGTACCAGGCCTGACTGGGGGTAGCAAAATTGTAGATGGTGGTGGCCACCCTGCTTATTATTTTCCAACAAAGCTAGTAAGAGAGAGCAGGTGCGTGGATAACTAGATATAGGCGATAAAAATTGGGCTCCGTTCGCTTCACTAAAAAAACAAGTCGAAACACTGTTCCGGTTGATTCGTTGTGAGAGAAAAATACTGTTCCAACTGAAAAAACAAGCTGAAAAGTACGGATTATAAGAGAAACGAACAAAGCCTGGATTGGTACTGCACCTAGAATACATAATTAGCATGCCTACTCGTTATTATGGATATGCTGCGTCTAACCTGGCCACCAGGCAAGTGTTAGTGGAGAAGTGCACATTTTTTTGCATCTAGGACAGAGGTGTGCGTGGTTCCCTGAGATTGAAGAAGGCCAAGTCGGTTGTTCTCGTCTCTTTGTTGAAAACTTGCATGAGAAGATGCTCAAGACATGCAATACGAGATTTCTAGTACTAATTGTAGGGTGTGTTTGGTTGACTTCTCCGGTCGAAGTCAGGCTAAAAAATAAGCCAGGTTAGCCCAGGTCAGGCTTATCCAATGCAAGAACCACTTGTTTGGATTCTATGTACTAGTGAGCAGCCGATGGCGGGAGGTCGCGCCATCGGCGGGGGCATAGTCGCTTGAGGCTCCGGCGATAGGGAGATGATGCGCTGCTGCTGGTGCTGGGCATGTGACGTGATTCCTTCGTCCAGACCACCGGTGGCTTAGACAAACCTGGCTTCGCGGAAACGGTCGCATCCTGCGTTTCTGCTAAGCCTGGCTAGAGGGGTGTCGGTGCACTACCTAAGCCTAGCTAGGAGCAGCGAACAGGCAACCAAACACGAGAGAGTGTATCTGGTTAGGGCCTTAACCACCCAACCAAGCAGACCCGTAGTTGCATACTCCTACAGTAGTTATGAATACCAACATTAGAAGCATCTATTGAGGAGTTACAGTTGGCTTAACCTAGTAATCTAATATAAACTTACTGTAGAAGGCAAGAGATGATATAAATGCCCGGCCCGAGTCTCATTTAGCCACAACATCATCAGAAGTTCATAACTCCCGTCAGTTTGATCATAATAGAGATATAAATTATTATTATAATTACAACCGACAACAAATTATGATCGACAAATAACCCAATCCTCGCCATGTGTCATCTAGTAGGAACTGAAAAGATACTGTGCAATCTTATCTGAACTAACTATCCTACTACAGTTGATCGATATAAAGAAAAAGATATGAGTTTCACGTGTTAAACGATCACCATGTACCCAGAGCATTACGATGTCACGTGTCGTGTGCTAATGTCTCTTTTATTTGCTTTGTACATAATGCACGATCACTAGTTAAAGGAATGTGAGCAACGCCATGTATGCACCAATTGATCATGACGAAGTTAAAAAAAAGGATATAAGAGGTGATGGAAGGCTTTGATTCCTTAAATATAGGTTTTACTAGGGCACGGTGCATTTGGCACCGAGAAATGTGTCAGATTCTTAGTAGAATCAGTAGAATCACTGCAAAAAGTTGTTCGGTTTTCACTAGAGAAACACTCAAAACCTGATTTCTTTTCATTCTAATTCTAGTTTCAAGAATCAAGCGAGCTAGATAAATAGTTTCATGAAGTGATTCTGATTCATCAGAGAAATGTTTCTAAAGGGAATCTAGATTCGGAACGTGTGCATGAAAATTTGGAACCCTGTCAGCCCTAAGTAAATATAGGTTTTTTAATAAGATCATTTCTTCATCCATTGCTAGCATTTATGGCATGTTTACTCAGACCAAAAGAAACCATACAGGTATACCTTTTCCATGTTCACTTTAGAAATATCTCTTCGGTTCACCCCTTTAGCTCCAAATAAAGGGTCTGCCCCTTCGTATACTAGATATAATATATTAACGTAAAGGATCTATTACAAAGGAACAAAAGGGGGAAACGAATTACAAGAAGCTTAGCCATTGTTCTTTTGAGGCATATTTTTTCCCTCCATGGATTATGTAACCAAGACATGCAAAACTCTCCCAAAGTTAGCTTCACAGCTGAACGGCTAGTCAGTTGAATTATATTCGTATAAAATACAGCTAATTTCTGGACATCCAGATTCTCCAAGCCATCAGAACGATTATTTTCAATATAGAAAGGGTCTAATAATTGCATTGTGAAGCTCTCAAAATTTCATATGGGTACCCAGCTATGTGGAACCTGAATATTTAAGAGTGCCCATCAGTGTTGTGAAAAGTCACAGTATAGAAATAGAAGATCACAAGATTCTTCCACTTGATTTGCACATAAAAAACAATCATAACTTGTAGGTCCATTTTTTTTTGTTTGGCTAGAGGTTCCCTTGCGCTAAGTTTATCGTTGAGTGATTGCCACAAGAAGAGTTCATGCATATGTTGGTTGACACGATGATTTCCAGATCTATTTAAAAACCTTATTAACAGGAGCCATTCAAAAGGTCCAAATATTATGTGCACTGCCTCATTTAATTTTTTTGGAAATATTTGTGACACATGTGAAAATTTTGAATGGTAAAACAGGTTGGCATATGTTGTGCTAGTTTCCAAGTGTAGTGGATATAAAATTTAGCAGTACTTTTCAGCGAATGAACAATGTTTCTCTCTCACAACAAATCAGCATAAGCCAAATTTCAGCGAAATGAACAGGGTATCGTTAAATCAGAAATCTTGCATTAATTGTTCAAACAAGATAAAATATTGTACTTTAATTAGAACCCCAAAAGGAAATTTATTTGCTGAATTCAGCAGCAGAGAATGACCAAATCAGGAGGGGGCCAAAAGCATGCAATTGCTGACAAATGAAGTAACGGTAAATTTAATCGTATTTAAAAAGAAGGAACCAAACTAACCTAGAGTAGAAAAAAAAGTGATTGAGGAATGCCTAGTACAACTAGACAAGTGAAGAATAATATGCTTGAACCATGAAACAATAAGTGAATGGACCATGAAAATGATACTCTAGTGTAAGGTGGCAAGGGGAACAATACCCACCTACCTACTACCTTCTACTAGTGACTACATCACACTAATCAAATCCTTAGCATTACCATTTTAAGCAAACTATTTAATAAGCATAGCAACCTCGCGAATGGCGGCTCATAGTGTTGACCTAATCTCGTTGAGTAAAAAAAAATATGATCCTAATGTGGCGTCCACAGTAAATCATGTCGCCTCTAAATTATGACACCACCTGATCTAACTCAATTTAGAGTATTATTAGTTGCTATTAATATTCCATCTTAAATGTCTAATAGATACTACACAGAAGTCGTTGGTGCAGATAGGGCAATATTAGTAGCATTGATGAAGTTTCATCCGTACCCAACCCTTGTGAGGTTGTGTCCAAGTCTCCAAAGCCAACGGAGTCGAAGTGAGTGCCCAAAACTCTCGAGGACAAGCAGTAGTGAAGGGTGAAGAAGCAAATTGTAGGGGGGCAATTTTAGAAAAAAAATGTCAACTATAGTTAACATCGGAAATCACATTTCAAATGGATCTCCTTTTTCCCTTCCTCACCCCCTAGCAGCCGAACATCTCTTTTTCAGCCTCAAGCATCGAGTCAATCCCATGATGGGCTTTGTAAATTTCTATCGTGGCAGGAGGGGAGCCTAGCTTTGCCTTCATTAGGCTCTGCCAATGAGGACAAGCGTTCCAAGGCCTCCAAATATTTGTTGGATGTCTAATAGATACTACATATTCTAGAATAGTATCACATGTTAGTATATCAACTTTAACCAATTATAGATAAAAAAGTATAAATATTTATAATATCAAATAAATATCATTAGATTAATTATGAAATATATTTTTATAATAAATTAATTTAGAGTCATAAATTATAGCACCTGGTTTTAAGAACAAAATCAGATACACACCATATGTGAGCCTAGGAAGTCAAATCTCACATATAGCTACAAATAAGGGTAATATCAAAAGACAATGCTCAATATATAACGTACTTAATATAAAGGATATAACCTTAGATAGCAAACAGCGGAAAGACAACTTCGATCTTCGGGTGAAGACTCTAATTCTACAGGGACAACTGACTGGTTGATCACAAACCTAATTCCTCCAAACTCTAGCAATCTGGTACCCATCCGAAATTTTTTCAAAGATTTAAAAAGTAAAGCAAGCGTAAGTACAAGTGGTACTCAACAAATATAACATGGGGTTCATGAGGCTCAAAAGGTTGACACTGGTTTACTGCGATTAGCTTTTAATTATCACAATTTTAGCATAGGAGTAGCAACAAGTTTATTCACAAGCCCATATAAACACATGATCAGGTAAACATGAATAATGAATAGCATAAATAGTAATCATTAGTGAGCATCTTCATCATCCGTATCATCAGTGATCATTATCTATTTCATAAGGGTTCCAAGGCCGCTCGTGACTATGAGCACCGCTGATATACCAGTTTTACACTCTGCAGAGGTTGTACACTTTCACCATGAGTCGTGATACCCATATACCTGGGTTTGCAACTCCCAAAACACTTCCAAGGTGAGCAGGCAGGGTACACTACGAAGCTTTTTTCCAGTCGTTCTAATAAGGAGCAACCGCTAAGAATTCTATCTTCTAAGTGTTATGGAGTCATCTCCAGAAGTGGCACTTATACACGTAGCATAGTACACACCCTGGGGATGAGGCCCATACCCAGCCTGGTATGCCCCTCTTGCCCTTTCGGTAAACTGCTACAAACTAGAAAGAGCAAGGTACTAGACTAAGACCAGAGCCATGTAGTCCTCATGGTTGTACTGTAAGTCCCGGATAATCACTTATAAATAAGTTCTTAGGGAGATGAATCTAGAGCACCATAAAAATAGCCCAATGCTCTAGCTCCCTTGTTCCATGTTGCTAAAAACATATTTTAATGTTTATTGCATATATCATTAGTTAAGTTACAAGATCATGGTTGTAGTTGAGCACTAGCATCATACTACCCAATGCAATACCCCATAGGTATCAAGACACAAGGTAACAAAGCACTAGAAAATCCTTAGTGGTAGTCAAGGTAGACACATGCAGTATGAATTAAATGATTAAAGGTGTATAGAACAACATGGAAGATCCCATGCTATACATGCCTTAAAACATCAATCCTTCGGTAAGCTTTAATCTTCAACGTTCTTCTTTCTCTTCTTCTTCATCACCACGTATATCTCACCGACTGGACGTAATCATAAAGCACCACACAAGCATCCATACAATCATACATGAAGCAAACAATAGAACTAAATCAGAATAGTACACCAATCATAAAAAAATAAGTAAAAGAGTTTGAAACACGATTCTACGCATCACTACGAACACACAGTCGCAAGAAGCACTCTAATTGGAGCTACGGTGAAAAAGATACATCTACCGATATATCTGCTTTATACGTGGAAAAGAAAACTATAGGCTTTATTTATTTTAACTATATAAAAGCTTATATAAATTGAATTAAATCGAATTTAGATTCGAATTATAAAACTAAAGTAAAACAAATCATATTTTATCTATAAAATCCAGTTGTGTAATTATTATTCAAATTATAGTTTAAACCATGAAATTCCAGAAATAGTGACATGGTAACCACTGTTACTAATGTGTAGATCTCGTCGCTATGAATCTAACGCAACTTGAATGGATCAAAACGGAGTTAAAACGTAGAAGATATGATTTAAACAAGATTTTCTTTAATAAAATAATAGATTAAATCTAACCCTAAATTTTAAAAGTTGAAAACCTACTTAACAGTAGTATGAACATGTAGATTATGAAATTACGAACATAACGCAATTTAAACGGGTCAAATCGGATTTAACATGAAAAAGTTATGGCCTAAACAAATCTAGTGGCAAAACTGTAAATAGCTGAAAACGTATTTTCAATCTAACCGAAACAAAGTACGCTTTCAAAAGAAGAAAATGGACTCGGGGAAAACGTTTTGGACTACGGGTTCAGTCTCAAATATTTATAAGGGCTCTTTTGCAAAATACCAAGACGAAGGGGTATCGGCCATCCACGGACGTCGGATTAGATACGGGCAGCCATGATTAGATTGGGCGGTGTAGGAGACGATGGCGGCTTGCCGGAATAGAGCGGGCGTGGCGGCGCCTTGACCGGTGAGGCAATGAGCTCACCGGAGTTCACGGTTTTCGGTCTACGGTCCACAAAAACGCAAAAGGAGGACACCAAGAGAGAATGGATTCAATGGATAGGAGGGCGAACTCACCCAGGCCAAAAACGGAGGCGGAATCAGACCAAGGATGACTCGCCATGCAGGATAGGGGATGGCTCATCGGCGGCTAGGTTACGGCAAGGCTGCAGCGCTCGGGCGGTGGTGGCTATGGCTCTAGAGCTAGAGATTGGAAGTGGAGGGCGCGGGCATCCGCTATTTAAGGCCCTAGAGCCTTGGGAGGCACGACAAGCGGAGGGAGACGGAGACGGCGCGAACTCGGACGGCGGCGGTGGTGGAATCCGCGTTGGTCACGAGCTGGGGAAGGGGATTGTAACACCCCGGTGTTACGATCTCGTTTAGAACTGCGATTTAGGCCTAAGAAAAAATTTTGAATCGAGTTTTCTCGGGTTTTAATTTAAAACGTACTCGAGGCGATAAGTGAATCCTGTATGACTTAGTTTCGTGGACTCAAATACACGCTCAAGTTAAATTACGCCGTACGTAGGGATATTCAGGATTGTCCGATAACGATGCTATCGAACGATTTGTTCTTTAAGATTCGACATGACGAGCAACTTTTAAAAGTAGAATAAAAGTCATTAATAAATAGAACGAGATATATATATATACATACTCATGAGTTTATTTTGATAAACACGAGCGGATGAGAGAGAGAGCAGCAGCTTCGTTTTTTTTTTTTGACGTACAGCGTAGTCGTTGATTGGCATTTATTACCGTCACCGTTCGACTGCCCGTTCCATCACTTCACTCTGCGGCACATCAAGTCCTCTGTTCGCCTTTGATTGCCTTGCCTGCCGTGTTTGCCTGCCTTGCGCGGTCTCGTCCGTGCCTACCACGCTTGTCTCTGCGGCCTCAGTCGTGTACATGCCAAATCCTGTCGGCCTGGTTGCGCTGGCTGCTTGCGTATTGTGTCATGGCTCTGTACCTTCGCGAAGCCTGCCCACGTAGATGGAGCTGATTCGCGCGCGCCCCTGTAGACCTCATCGGTCAGCTGGTCATCAGCAGTACCACCTCATGCAGACATTATTTTGGAGAGAGAAAACACCAAGCGAGAGGAGATGAGAAACCCCATAATACAAGTACAAGTACTAATCGAGTGCCATCGCCGCTGCATGCTACACCTCCGGCTCGCCCTTCCTGCAGTGCCTGCCGGGGCCACACCATCCGGTGCCGGGCCTTCCTCGTGCGAGCGCTGCTCGGCCGCTGCCGCGCTCCCTTTCCTCTGCTTGTCCGCGCCGCCATTTCCCAGCCCGGACGCTGAGCCCCGCGGAGCTCCTCGGCCGCTGCCCCGTCCGCGCCCGTAGTCCACGCCACCTCCTCCGCACGCTGTTGCTCCACGGCGACTCGCCGCCGACGCCCTGCCTCCGCGCAAGTGCCAGCGCCTCCCTGCTCCTCCTCGCTCCTCTGCGCTGCAGTGGCTGCTTCCACTGCTGCCACAGCACGCGCGAGCGCACGGCAGCCGCAACGCGCCCGAGCCGCAGCCCCGCTGCGTGGTCCTGTGCCGCACCCACGCCTCGCCGGTCTGTCCGCACCAAGCCTCACCACCAAGTACCCCGGTGTCCGCGCCCTTGCCGTGTCCCTCGGTCCGCTCGGGACTGCTGCGTGCTCATGGTTCCGCAGCTGCTCCGCGCGAGCGCGCCCCTTCGCCGCGCAATCACCATGGCCGCCCGCAGCTCCGAGCCGTCGATGCCGCCCCTGGTGCTCTGCTTGTGTGAAGAGAAGGTAGATGAGGGTAAGAATCAAAGCTGAGATATTATATGGGGTTCTTTACGCAAATACAAGACTCGATTAAATAGTGCTGTTGGATCTAGCGTGGAATAGAGAAAAAGCGTAGGGTCGTTTTGCAAAAGTTGCCAGTTGGGTGGGGCTGCCTGGCCGCCTGGGCCGATCGCCCGCGATTGGGCCACCTGCCGCGTTGGGCTGGCCTATGATCGCCCGCCTAGGCTGCTTTGGCCGCGTGGGCTGGCTACTGGGTTGTCCACGCTGTGACCTGTGCTGGGCCGTTGCCCCGTTCCCGGCCGTTGGGCCGCTGGCCGTGCGCCCCACCTAGGCCGCTCCACCGCGCTCGCTCCGCTGCTGGGCCGGTGGCCGCGTGCCGCCTGGGCCGCCGGGTCGCGCGCCCTGCTAGGCCACCGCCGCGTTGCGCTGGGCCACGCACTGCGCATGGGCCGCCCGCGCCTGCGCGTGCCCGCCGCCTGGAGGCCTCGCCGCTAGACCAGGCCGACCGGGTCGCTGGGCCGGTTGATGGCCCTGGCCTTTAAATTCTCAAACGAGTAGCTAAATTAGTTTGGGTATAAATCTATAAAATCAATATAAATTTATGTAGCTGTCCAAAAATTATGAAACTAATCTTGTTAGACTCCTAAAATCATGCTCTACCTGTTAGTATATTTTGTTCACATAGTTTGGTAATATTTTTGGGAGTTATATAATTAATCTAAGATACTTGATATTGTAAAATATAAACTTGTAGAAATTCCTGTGATAAATTGGTAATAGTATCGGGTCTGAAAAATTGTACAGTAGGCTCCTAGCAATATTAAGTATCCGCTGTAATTTTTGTAGCTCCGGAATAATTAGTTTGCTAAATAGATAATGATGCCATATTTCGAATAAGGGTTAAATCAATAGAATAATATAAAGAAACACCTTGGTTTATATAACTAAAATAGTTGTTGGGGAATAACGCCTTATCCGACAACGTGTATATGTAGCATAGGTACGGTCGTCGTTAGAACTAGCCCGTTAACTCGAGAGGCGTACATCGTATTTTACGAGTCACGATTGCCGTTAATTAATTACATCTTTGCATTGCATCGCATGCATATCATATAGGTACGATGATGGATCAACGGATCGATCGAAGGATGATTGGGAATCCGAAGATGGTGTAATGGTATTCTCTCCAGGAGATGATACAATGAGCTTTCTATTCGGACGATGGTGGATGATCTGGACATGCAAATACTAACTTTTGGTTATATTTTACCCAGGCAAGCCCCAGTGTATAACCCCTACTTTTTACAGTTTAAATTATATTTGTGCATTAAGTTTTAAGGAGTTGAATGAAACCCACTTGCATATATATCTTTATCCTATGAGTCTTACTAGAATAATAGGATCGTGTAGAATGCTATGCTACAGGACTCCGGTAGAAGTCGAGTGATTGCCTGTCACTCGCGAGATCTAGGAACTATATTACTGCATTTTTATCACTTGAAAAATATAAATGGGAGAAATGATAAATGGTGACCGGGCAGGGATATGGTTTGGGTATTGGTGGGTGTAAGAGGTTGTGTCGCCGTGGATGCAGGGCATAGCTTAGTTACACTGCTTTCCCTGTCTGTGTCGGTTAAGGACCGATCATTGCATAAGACATCTAGGCAAGTCACAGACTTATTATCCCGAGCACATACTTAGGAATGGGCGCTTGGAAGACTTGTTACTCTCTTGTCGCGGATCCGGCTCTTTCCGGACCGACTGTCAGGGTTTTGTTTTTGGTGGAGGAGGTCCTTGCACCGCACTAAGTCCGGGACTCAGGGGCGGGGGCTTGGAGTCCCAGTTTGGACGGGGACCTAGACACCCGGGACAGAAGAGTGATGGGTTGGTCCTACTTGTGTCCGGGGTACAAGCGGGGCGTGTGTTTTCAGGGTACCCAGCTGGGGGCATTGATTCGCGAATCGCCGGGCAATCCAACACGGCTTGACTCGTGTTTAGCATCGTAGTAAGAACTGAAAGATGATATATGAAAGATGGAAAAAGAAAATCTGATTGCTTACCACCTGCTTAAAAGTAGCACAGATACTTACATAGAATGGTTAGTTGATGAACCAATACGGCTATAAATAAAAATCGAATATAAGGACGTACGCTTAGTAATGCTTCCTGCAAATACAATAAACCCACAAGCTAAATAGCCTTACATATTCTTGGAGTCTTTTATTTCCTCCTGTCAGGTAAGTCTTGCTGAGTACAATTGAGTAATCAGGATTTTATTCCCCCTGTTGCAGGTGACAGGTGGATAATAGAGATGATCCTTGTGTGTGGATACCTCCTGATGGGCACAGAGAGGATTTCCTTTACGCTACGATTGTAGTTTTTATTTACAACTCTCACCAAATGTTTTTATAAATTAAAGTTTATAATCTATTGTCGTAATTTTTATATATCAATACTTCAACATGTCATGAATAGATATTTATTTCCGCAATAATTCTGATAACATGTTTATATTCCGCTGTAACTTAAGTTATTCATAACTCTGATAATATAATTACATTCCGCTGTTATAATAAATGTTATACTCCGATGTACATGTAAAGTGATGTAAGAAATGATTAAGAATGATGTAAGCTTTATTCTCTCATTTGCGATCCTGATGGCAAAAATGTGGATTTTCGGGTTCTTCCCTGGGGTGTGCTCGACGAAACCGAGTAATTTAGTGTTCTCCCCTGAGTGCTTAGTGTCTAATGGAAGACAAGCACTCTTGGGAGGTATTAGATTAGGCGGTTCTGCCACCGGGATAGATCTGACAGGGTGTTCCCACCTGTCGGCTTCGGCGAGTGAGGGCCAGCAGTCAGAGAGAGGAGAGGCGCGCGGCTACTGCCTTCGGGCTGACTCGATGACGCGGGCCGCGAGGTGAAAACAGGGCGGCCCAAAAGGAGAGGGAAGTGGCCTGCGAAGGAACGCGAGTGCGGGCTGGCCTGTCGGGCTGCGCGGGAGGGAGCACTTGGGCCCGCTCGGCCCACGCGGAGGAGAAAAAAACTATGGCCCGGGAAGGAAAAAGGAATGGAGAGCTGGGCCATGAAGGCCGAAAGGGAGAGAGAGGGGAGGAGAGAGAGTTTTTCTTTTCTTTTTCCAAATCCTTTTTCTTTTCTTAATTCAAAACAAATTCGAATATGAACCGAATCAAATTTGAACACGATTTAAAATACATTTTTAAATTCAAATAAAAATGAACAATTTTGGGTAAGTTCTCAAAAATAAATTTTACAACTTTAAAAAAAATACTTTTATTTTCAAATTCTCTTTTTCTTTCCTTTTCTTTTTCTTCAAAGCCATTTTTAATTTCATTTACAAAAGAAATTTAAACCATTTTAAATTTGAAATCAAAACCACTCAACCAAATAAACCAAATGCAAGGGCATGTATGCTCAAACATGTTGCTAAGCCCCATGATGAATTTTAAATTAATGAAAATTTTATTTTTCTATATTTTATGAGCACAAAATTCAGAAATAAATCATTTTATAACTATTCTCAAAAGAGACAATTTTTTGGGTTGTGCCCATGTCTCCAAAGCCAACGGAGTCGAAGTGAGTGCCCAAAACTCTCGAGGACAAGCAGTGGCGAAGGGTGAAGAAGCAAATTGTAGGGGGGCAGTTTTACAAAAAAAAAAATGTCAACGATAGTTAAGATCAGAAATGACATTTCAAATGGATCTTCCCTTTTTCCCTTCCTCACCCCCTAGCAGCCGAACATCTCTTTTTTCAGCCTCAAGCAGCAAGTCAATCCCATGATGAAGTTTGAGAATTCTAGGCAAGAGGAATCATTAGGCTTTGTAAATTTCTATCGTGGCAGGAAGGGAGCCTAGTTTTGCCTTCATTGGGCTCCGCCAATGCAATGAGAACAAGGATTCCAAGGCCTCCAAATTTGACCAGATAATCCACCATAAGCCAATCCACCTTACATTTACCAACATGAAGTTCTAGAGAGACAACCCAAAGAAAATTCTGCCTAGCCTTATCAATTTCCTGAATAAATTACTTCATGGTTTTTAGGGCAACAACAGTTTGGGATTTTTTGCATGGCGGTTCATAAATAACAAATGCCAGTAGAAATAGAATTGTGGGCTCATGGCTATAAACCACCGGTGGCGATGTATTTACACTATTTGTTATCGTCGGTACAAGTCATCTATTTACACCAGTTGAGATGTATTTACACTGGCAGTTTTCTTAACTTGTCGCCAGTATAAATAATTTGAAAAAATTTCCGGTGACCTCAAAGGAGAAACGATATATATATATATATATATATATAAACCAAAATTGTAGATCTCAAAGAGATCTACAACTTTGTAGTTGACTACTTTTTCATTTGAAATCATTTAGGGCCAAAAATTTTGTTTTAAGATTCATGATTTTGAAATTAATATTTTTGTAAATATATGAATTGATCTTGGATGGAGAAATGACCTAAATCAAAATTGTAGTATTTGAAGAGATCTAAATCTTTACAATTCAAACCTATTTTTATTTGAATTTATTTAGGGTCTCAAATATGTATTATAATATTTATTAGAACGAATATAAAAGAAATGTATTAGTGACTTAGTCAAGTGACTCTGAGGCATAGTGGTAATAAAGTAACACGCGAAGCAAGCCACGGTTGTTAGCTCGGTCCTCAGCAACCGCACGTGCGCAAAAAAAACGTATGACTTGAGACTTGCAAGTTGCAACGCACGCTGGTGAGCATCTCCTAGAAAAATCTATTATTACTAGCCCGGTTTGCAAAATCTAGAAACGATTTATACCAGCAACCTTAAACCAACCGCTAGTGTAACAGGTTTGCAAATTCTAGAAAGGATTTACGTACACCAGCAGCCTTAAACTAATTGCCAGTGTTAATATTTACACATGCAGATATAAGTGAAGCATCTTGATTTTCACCAGCGATTAATAAAATTAAAGCGTCACTGGAAATCTAAAAACTACCACATTTCTGTACTAAAATCATAAGGTATATGCATGGGAATAGCACTTGGCAATGTGCATATCAGTTAAGACCACACCACGGGACAACTATGCATATCCGTCCCAGCAATGTGATCAAAAGACCTAGCTAGATAAGTCATAGGGAAAGCAACCTGCTGCCTAAGAAACGATTTCAAAATATCCCTAACGTCAATCATTACTACACAAATGATTTTAGGAGGCAGTGCCCAAATATTAATAGAGAAGGGCACAAAATCCAACCGCCTCCTGAAATGCCGGCTATTAACGGGGGCGGTCATTTTTATTTACCGAGGCGGTCACATTTAACCGCCTCGCAAAATTGATTTACGGAGGCAGTCAAAAAAAATAACCGTCTTCTAAAATCGATTTACGGAGACGGGCCTTATAAAAAGTCCGCCTCCAAAAATAGAGGCCATTTTTTGAGGCGGGCCTCTTATAAGGGCTGCTCTGTAAATCGTGGCCGAGCCCACTCCAGACCAGAAAAGACCATCTCGGCCTAGAAATCTGGTCGTAGTATATATATGACCTTGAAACCCTAGCCCACTCCCTCAGCACCTTTGTCTCTCAGTCGACGCCTCTCTTTCTCTCCCTCAGCGCCTTTCTCTCAGTCTCTCATCTCTTCTCTCTCACACATCATGGCACACGGCGGCGCAAGTCCCAACGGCGGGGGTCGGCGCACCCCAGATGGCGGAGGCGAAGGCCCTGGCGAGGGTCCGCGCGCCCCAAATGGCAAAAGCGGAGGTCCGCACGCCCCTAGAGGCGGAGTCCCTGGAGCGGCGGAGAGACCTCCGCGGTCGGCGTGGATGACGACGAGGAGGTCGCGCCGGCAACCTCGGTGGTGGATCTGAAGCGGGCGCTCGCGGGGGCCCTCCTGGTGGCGGATGTGAAGCTGAAGCACGGTGTGGAGGTTGCGCAGGGAACGGTGGTGGTGGATCTGCGGCGAGGAGACGGATCCAGCGCGAGGCCTCCCCGTCTCCACCAGATCCGCTTGCAGGGGGCTCCACCGATGGCACCTCTAGGTGCGGATCCGGTGGCTGCGGCGCCTCCAGGCGCGAATCCGGTGGTGGTGGATCCAGGATAGCGGCGGCGTGGTTGGGCTCGACGTCGGGCCCGTATGGGTTGGTGCTGGGCTCGGCTGCTTTTTTATTATTTTAATTTGAATTATGGAGGCGGGCAAAGCAACCACCTCTTTAGGTCATAGATTAACCGTGACCTTTGATTAGAGGTGGTTGTAATGCCCGCCTCCATTAAAGTTACTGTACTAGTGAAGGTCGTCCCAACTGATATAGCCGCCACTTGACACTTCCTTGCGCTAATATTGAGATCCGTGGCGAGACCAGAATTTTCCATTGGGGTCATTATCAGGTCTATTTCCTCCTTAGCCAAGTTGACAGAGATCGTCCGTATAAAAGCGAGAGAGGTGCAGCTTTGCAAACGTGCCTTGCAACGGTGTTAGATTGCCATCACTCGTCTCTATCTCCAAAACACATGTTGAAAGTCATCAACTGCACCAGAATTTTCGATACGTCGAAGCAGTACGAGCAGAGGACAGAGAGGAGGCAAGCGATGGCTATGGGCCTATGGCTTCTGTCAGGTGCCAATGTGCGATCGACGTCCACGTACTCCAATTTATGTGGCGGCGCTTGAAGGAGTGCGGTGGTGAAATTGACCGCTAAGGCAAAAACAAGAGAAAGATGACGACGACGACGGTGGCGAGTTTCCAGAAAAAACAAAAGAAATCACGAACTGACCTCGCGTGATGGGCTACCCGGCTGCGCGTTCGCGTTACGTGAAAAGCAATGTAGGGGCGTCGGACTTTTTATAGGTGACGGCACTGTTCTACACTCCCTTAAGTCATAAGTACTCTATCTGTCCTAAAATAGTTGATGTTTTAGATTTGGACATAAAAATTAAAAAAGAGTGGAAATGTACAATACACAAAAAAATAAAGAGGAGAAAGATAAAGATGTATTGAGAAAATAAAAATATGTATTAGAAGAAAAGAAAGGTGCATTAAAAAGTGAGAGTGACAACTATTTTGAAACAAAATTTAAATCCCATGTTTTGGGACAAAGAGAACACGTCAAATTGAATCAAGACAGTGTGGTTGGAGTTAGAGATACAAGTATAGGAACCAACTCGAGTTCAAGTTGTTGTAGCAGATGGGGAAGAAAGGGCACCGGGTGCATGTGGGACCCAGCTGCATCATAGAAGTAGATGGGGTATGCTAGAGTTAGGGCACTCCTCCCAATTCTGAAACCATATGATTTTATAATCATTAATTATGGTTTGTTAACTAAGTAAAAAGATGATATGATGATACTATAATTTAAAGAAGAGAGATGAGAAAATTATTTCTTAGATAAGAAATATATGGGAACCAAGACATGAAGAGTATATGGTAGGTAGATGATGGAGAGAGAAGACATATGATTAGATAAAAAATTATTCTATAGAAACCATCTATTAGAAACATAGTTTCTATGTATAAGGTATATATAAATTAATAGGTATAGAAATTACATGTTGTTTCTAGCACTGGGACTGCCTTTACGAGCTACCCCTCCGTTCCAAATCTTTAAGTTGTTCTACCATTTTTAGATACACAGTTTTTATTTTGTATCTAGACATATTGTATATCTAGGTGTTTAACGAAAAATATCTATTTAGAAATGCTAAAATGACTTACAATTTGAAACAGAGCGAGAGAGTAGCTACCAAGCCTGCCAACGAACAGGAACAGCACAGGCTCGGCTCTGTAAAAGAAATGAAAACGGTGTGAGCCAATGAAACTGCAACAATTTTGGGTCAAAAAAAGATTTTGCCGTAGAAATAAAAAAGGACGTTTACTTTACTTTTGGATAGAAGTTTCTTTTGAACAGCATATGAAACAATGTTTTTAACACAGAAACTAAATCAAACAAAATTACTTGTGTGCAAGCAAAAACAACAGTGCAGGGATATAGATGCATCAAACAAGTTTTATAACCTACGGTCCTCATCTAGAAGCTGCTCTATAGAGTCCTGATCGCCAAACGGAAGCTATTGCACAACTTCAACTCACACTCGATCACTGTGGTCAACTACTTCCAACTTCAACTCACACTCGATCACTGTGGTCAACTATTTCCCTCTCGACGAGGTCATCAATTATAAGGATGCCATTGGTCATATCGCCAAGTGGGTGTTAGAATTCATATAGTACGACATTGCCTATGTCCTCCGCACAAGGTCTAGCTCTTACACGGTCTTTGAGCTCTGATATCCCTAGGTATTCGCCGACTCTATGTCCGTGGCGATCGACTCCGAATTAGTCATTAACCAGGTGATGGAAGAAGGTCCTCATGTAAAGATCTAAATATGGTGCCATACTATGAGGAAGTACAAAAGCTAGAACACAAGTTCGACCGCATTGAGCTGCATCATGTCCTTCGACAAGACAGTGATACGGCAGACACCCTAGCCAAGCTATGATCCGCTCAGGAATTAGTGCCACCTAGTGTTTTCCCCGACTTGGTCCAAAAGCCCTCTAGTCGACTAGAGGAGGATCAACAGGAACCCAGAACAAGCCACAAAAATCTAAAGAAGAGCCATGACTGCAAGTGATGGCAATCACCCTAGACTGGGCAGTAGGTACAACCGTTGATTGATTACTTGTTACGCGATATCCTCTAAATGGATGCAACAGAGGCTCGATGGTTGTACAGAAAAGAGTAAATTGTACGGCCGATCCTTAAAGTATTGGGGGGTTTCGTATAGGTCCTTAAACTACGAAATCGCACGTTTGGTTCTCTAATGTATTTAAGTGATCTCGTCCAGGTCCAAAATAGACACAAAGAGGGTTAGAAGCTGACGTGGTCGTCCACGTGGACGTGATTTAAGCGTGGACATGGCGTGATTTAAGCGTGGTCCTCCACCCGGAACTTTATCAGCAACGACGACGACGCCTCCTTCTTCGACCTCGAGTTCGCCGTGCCCGGCAACGAGAGTGCCGCGTCCGACGCCGAGGAGGAGCGGGTCAGGCACCGAGGCAGCAGCCGGCGGCGAGCCGGTTCCTGATAAAGTTCCGGATGAAGGACGCGCCGTTGGCGTCGCTCTTCACGCGCGACAACAGCTCGCGCACCTCGGACGCCGGCGTGGACCGTCCGGTCACCGCGGCGGCGGAGCCCCAGCAGCAGCAGCAGGAGGTGGCGCCCGCCCCAACCGCACGGCGGGCTCCGGCTACTGGAAGGCCACCGGCACCGACAAGCCCATCCTGGCGGCCGGCGGCGCGCACTGCCTGGGCGTCAAGAAGGCGCTCGTCTTCTACCAGGGGCGCTCCCCGAAGGGAAGCAAGACGGAGTGGGTCATGCACAAGTACCGCCTCCTCGACACCGACGCCGCCCCGGTGCTCGCCAGGCCCACCGCCGCCAACTCCATGAGGGTATGTACGTGTGTGTAACTATGCACTGCCACTACTACCTGACTATATACCAGCGTCGTACGTATCACTCATCTTCATGCATATGCATGGTGCGTGCAGCTTGACGACTGGGTCCTCTGCCGCAGGGGCGAATCCAGGATATCATGTCATTGGGGTCAAGGACTAAGCATCGGGGTCAAAGAAGGCTCCTCGCTCTCCGCCCGCGCCGCCTCCGCCTAAGTGGACAGCCACGTCGATTGCTTGATACCGTCTGAGCTGTTTAGGACCTATACGAATCGAATTAAGTAGATTAGAGAGCCAAAAGTGCAATTTCATAGTTTGGGAACCCAGACGAAATCAGCCCAATACTTTAAGGATCGGCCGTGCAATTTACTCTCTAGGAAAATTAGACAGAGGCTCGATGATCGACAACGAGCTCCACAAACGAAGTACCTTGGGGGTCCTACAAAGATGTATATTGAGAGGGGAAGGCAAATCCTTGCAACTTGACATCCACGCTAGAGCCTACAGACATCACGCTATGCCCTAGACATGGGTCGAAAAAGCCTTTCAACAAGTTTTCTACTGGCCAACGACGGTGTCCGTCGACGCTGAGAAGATTGTTCGCACCTATGAGGGTTGTTAATTCTATGGGGTCAAACACTTGAAATCACAACAGGGGCGAGTCTAGAGCACAAAGGACCAAAGTGCACACTTAACACTGCATGACTTCAGTATACACATGTCATAATGATCTTGGTCCAATGACAAAGTAGCAACAGTAGAAATGCTTACGTAAATAAAGAATCTTTCTGCAATGATTGTTAGATGTTAATATAAATAAATACCAACAAAATATCTAAGGTCCACATGTCAAAATACGTCAATAAAATTGTGCCAAGATAATATCCTATCAATAAAGATGCTAATTAGATAATCAAATATTGTTCGAAGGTTGGATTCATGAACTAAAAGATGATGAAAAAACTGAAAGCAATTCCTTACCTCCTAGCTCCAGCTCCTAGTATTTGTGATCTGCCATTTTCTTGAAGCGGTCCACTACCATCACATTTATAACTTCTAACATTTTCTCTATCTCCACATTGTTAGAATCATCTGATGCTTTTCTTTTTAACCATGGTGAGGACATCACAGGCTCATATACGACCATATTAACCATTTCTAAATCAAAGGTGCAACCATTTTATATGAGGCTTATCTTGATACATTTGATGAATTTGTGTGCTGCACCGTGAAGTGTGTATATTTTTATTTTCAGAACTACTTACATGGATCAAGAGAAAGGCTAATTGCATATGAGAAGCATGGATGATTAATTAAAGTGATTTTAGACCAAATCCAAGTATTCCTAACGTCCTCCGCCAGGCCACTATGTCACTTTTGGCCCAAGGAAACAAAGTGTTCAAGTCCAACACGTTTTAAAAGTTGGATTCGCACTACACCACAACACTGCATCACTGTCAGACATTTGACCCTAAAAATTATATTTATCAATGGATGATCTGTCGCTAAAGATAACTCATAGACCATCTGTTGCTAATTTCTCATTTAACGATTTATTGTTTCTCGCTTCTGTCACTAAAAACAAGTATACCGTCACTCTGTCTGTGGCAAAAAAATAAGTGGGCCCCAGCGAGCCACTTACATTGAGCTCCCGCGCACAGCTTACATTGAGCTCACACGCAAATTTTGGCCCCGCCCACGTGTACAATAAAAACCCTAGACCATTCTCTTCCCAAAATCCCAAATCGAGTGAAGCGCCACCGCCAGTTCTTCCTCTCCCACCGCGCGTCATCGTTCTCTGCTTACTCTACCTCTCGATTCCAAATTTCTGATTGACCCCGCCTGCGGCCCTCTCCCTCTTAAATCGCGTCTGTCACCATCTAGCTCCACCCTAAATCCCGCCCCGCCCCAAACTCTTGCGACCGCGGCCCTCTGCTACCTCCCAAATCCCACACGCCCGCCGCCCTCTGCTACCTCCCAGATCCTGCACGCTCGCTTGCCCCGCGCCGCCCACCCTCTGGTGCGCACGCTGCGTCGCTCCCTAACCGCGCCGCTTGGAGCACACGACGGTGCACACCCGCGTATTCAGGAACTTATATTAACATTTAAAAAAGAGTTAACATGGCGATTGAATGCAACAATCTCATAAATCCAAAGGAACAGCCATACCACTAGAGTACAGCCACGTTTTTTTATCATAAACGTGAGTTTAAAATTTAATCTTAAAGATTGAACTCAAATCGGGTTTCTAAAAAAAATCCTGTTCTTTATATATTTAATTTATGCATGGAAATTGTTGATAAAATATGACAAGGTTTCAAAATATTTCAAACGTGGTGTTTCGCAACAAGTAAAAAAATGAATAGATGCATGCATGTTATTTTGGCTGTTTCATATAAAAAAATAATAAATAAATAAATAAAGAAACAAGAAGAAAAAGTAAAATGGAAAATCAACCCAAGCATGCACCCATCTCACCATCTGGTTAAAAAAACAAAAATATAACGCACACCAACAGAAACAAGAAAAAAAAACAGAACACATACATCTAGCAGGAAGCCGCACCCCTTATCCCCAAACTTCGGTAGTTTGGGCATTCGGCATCTCTCCCCAGAAGCCCGACGCGGCTCTCGCTCGCTCCTTGGTCTTCATCTCCCCAGCGTGTGCTCTCTTCTCGCGCCTCCTCCGGAAGCAACAACGTCGGCTCCCTCCGCATCCTCCTCACCTGCGTAGGCCCATGCTCCTCCCCCAGGCTCCTTGCGGCAAGGCCGCACGCTCCGGGATGGTGCGGCCGAGAGCCATACCAGGCATGCCGCCACCGCCGTGACATAGCCAGCTGACTGGCTGGCTGGCCAACGCCACCGCTCCCAGGCCGGGCGAGCTAGATGAAGGCCGAGCGCCGCCGGGCGGGTCAACCGCAGCAATAGCTCAACACAGCGCTCGTCCCGAGCCGCGGATATGGGCTTATCGAACCATCAGTCGCTAAAAGCATTTATAACGTCAAATTGTCTATCGTTATAGAGTACTAGCATGCCATCTGTCATCGTAGAGTACTGGCAGGCCATCTGTCGCTATAAATATTCAGGACAACAGATCATCTGTCTAGGAAAAGTGTTATCTGTTGCTAAAGGTTTTTAGCGACAGCAATTACACCAACTGCATAGTCTGTCGATATAACTTTTTAGCGACGGCTCGTTTGTCTCTGTATCCGCTTTTAGCGTCAGATCATCCATCATGAATCTCTGTGTTGTGGTGTAGTGTCAGACTGCAGAACAGCCTCAACGTGCGATAGTCACCATGGCTTGACATGGACTCCAATTGGGACATTCTAGCACTTCATGAAATTTTATCAAGTCTACTTTCCAATGGATCCAAACTCATGCCTATATCGTAATAAGGTGCATCCACGGCCATCATTTTAATGCTCAGACCTTTTCTGCCGACGGTGTCGTGTCACCCTATTTTGGGTTGTTGGCCCATGTGGCAAGTTGGATTCATTAGGGACACGTCGTAGGGTTGGAGAACGACCAAACACCCTTGTAGCTCTCTAGAGCCGTCACAAATAAATTCGGTGATGTAAGTTTAGTTGTTACTACTTTCTTGTAGACATGAGTGTCGGCTCACTAAAAAGTAATGTACCAAATACAAACAAAATAGACCATGCTTGAATTTTTATATCTATTTAGAAAATTACAAGATTTTTAGGCCCTGTTCATGTGCCCTTAAACCTAGCTTGATCCACTTATTTTTTTATCCGGAACAGTGTTTTTCTCTCACAAATTCCTCCAAACCATCCAATTCCTTCAAAATTCAGACAAGCGAACAGGCCCTTAGAGGCCTTTAGGTCCTTTCTTTCAAATTGACAAAAAATATTCAATAAAATCTAGGTCAGCTTTGGAATTTTGTTTATACGAAGAAACTTTGGCCCTGTTCGACTGCCTGAAAAAAACGGCTGGTGCTGATGCTAATTTGTTGTGAGAGAAAAATATTGTTATATCGCTGAAACGGTACGGCTGATAAGTTCAAGCGAACAGGGCATTTCTTCCCGTAAAACGATTTCCATTAAATAAATCTTAATTCTATGAAAATAAAATCGACTTTCATAAAGCGGAAATGTATAACGGACTAGACAGAATAGCTAGCAGATAATAATACAACGTGCTAAGTTCGGCGTGGAAACAGTGAAATTTCGGCCAACAGACGGCGGAAGACATACGGCCCGTGAACAAATTCAGCCCACGTGTGGTTCCATGCGCAGGGGACGCTAGGCCGGAGGTTGATTACGTTTTGTTGTCGATGGCCTCCCCCAGTTTGGTCGTGAGGTTCGGGCGGCTCCTGCCTCATGTAGCTAGGCATGTGCGTGTATCGGAAATATATACCATCCTTGAGGTGATAAGGTTGAAGAAAATGCTAGAGAATTAAAACTCAAAATATATAGGAAAAAACTAGCACCCGGATATTCGGACGGGGCTAGTGTCCGGACTCCAGAGGCCCGCGCCGCATGCCTGCTTCACATGGGGTCTCGCGTCGCTCCGTGTCCCACGCTCGCTCTATGTCCCACGGGCTCGCTCCATCTCTATCTACGTCTACACGGTTTTCCGTGCCTGCCGCTCGTGCCCCCTCCACACCCACGCGCATGCAAGCGGGCGCAACGGCTACAACAGGCGGTTGTTGCAGATGGGGTCCACTGCAATATGTGCAACACAAGATCTACTTTTACAGAGTCTAGAGGAAACATTTGCAACATATGTCCAAAACAGTTCAAACACTTGCAACATACATCTGAAACACGAGGGAAACACGTGTGTAGCCATTGCAAAACGTATGCAACATTTAGATAAAACACTTGCAACATATGTGTGAAAACATATGCAACATCCGGATAAAACACTTGCAACATAAGCGTGAAACATATGCAACACCCAGATAAAATACATGCAACATCCGCGGTTTGAAACAGCTAGAATAGACACTTGCACCATATGTGTATAGCCATTGTAACATATGCAACATCACAATCTACTTTTGCAACATCCACATGAAACACTTGCAACATGCATATGAAACACCTGAAACACTTAAAACATGCGCTTGCAACACGCGCTTGCAACATCCGAGGAAGAAAGGGAGCGCGAGGTGCAGTCGAAGAAGCCCGCTCCAGCCTCTGGGTCCAGCCATTACGGATGTTGCAACGAGCTGAGGTCAAGCATCGCCTGCGTTTGTTCCAAATGTTTCACTCTGGATATTTGAAAATGGCATGCACTTCGCGCTAATAACTATCATTAATAATCATTTGTTTTGGTCATACTCCCTTCGTACATTGACTAAATATATAAAAAATAAAAATATTTATGGTACAAAATTAATATCATTAGATAGATCATTGAATCTATTTTCATAATAAATTTATTTAGAGATACAAATGTTGCACGTATTTTCTATAAATGTAGTCAAACTTACAACACGGAAACAAAAAGGGTTTTTTGATTGCTACCATTACAATTTTTGAAGTTTGGAGAAATACCATTACTATTCATCTATTCTGAACTCTACCATTACAATCCTTCCACCGTTTGAAATATGCCACGATATACGTTTGGAGAGACCTTGGACCCAGCTGCAGGCGTACACGACGTCATTGTACTTTTATATGGACAAAACTACCCCTTCCACTTTACTCTCTCTATGTCACTGACATGTGGACCCCACTAGTCATCTTCTTCCTCTATCCTTCCACGTCTTCTTCAATGAGACCATGACAGCTTCTTCCCCAACACCCATGGTGACGAAGTGGGCGCCTGCCGCCATTGTGCCCATCGAACATGCATGGTGGGGTGGAGCTCCAGCGTGCCCATGGCGGGCCAAAGCTCCTCCTACTCGAGCTCCCACGTGGCCATGGCGGGCAGAGCTCCCACGCGGCCATGGTGGGCCGAAGCTCCCGTGCCTCGAGCTCTGTCGGCGGCACCGGGAATGGGCAAGTAGCAGCAGCTCCGTACGCCCCCGCCTCGAGCGGCGGAATCATGGAGGCCCATGTCGACTTGACGAGGCGGAGCTTCTTCTCGTGGCGGCCAGAGCCAGAGGCAGGCCCGTCGTCGTCCTCGTCCGCGGAGCTGTTGCTCGAGGCGGAGGAGCTCTGGTCCGCAATGGCCGTGTAGGAGCTCTGCCCACCATGGCCGCGTGGGAGCTCGAGGTAGAGGAGCGCCGCCCACCATGGGGCGACTCGAGGAAGAGTCTGCCACCTGCTCATCCATGGGGCGCCGCCGCTCGCCGCTGCGACAAGTAGCTCGCCGAAGAGGAGCTCCACCTGCGTCGCTAGGCCGATGCCACCGGGATGCTTGTCGTACAGAAGCAGGACCCATGTCACCATCCGACGACGAGATCTCGCCCTACCTCATGCTACGCGTGGGTCGTCGCCTTGCACATTTTGGTATTTCTTATGACTATTGGACTAATTCCGCAAGCGCACATAATATATCGATATAGCACTTCACTTGAGAGTAAACCAAGTATCGTATTTATTTCCACAGAGAAGGCGTAGTATGACTTAGATAAATGATCACTTAAGTTCAAATGAATTTCCTAGATACGAATGTAATGGAACAAATGAAAGCAAACTAAACTAACTAAAATAATAAAATGAAAGACTACTACTACTACTATGGTCACAGAGTAGGTGAAGATAAATGAACTACTGTCTTAATTGTAACTCTATCAATTGTCTAGCAAGTGAGCGATGAATATACTTCGGGGCGTACCTGCCCTAAACTCACCCTAAGGTCGATTAGGCACAAAGCACCATGAGCCCTATGATTTAATAATTAATTTCAACATGGTGGAATACAGAGAATGGACAGGGCTATCACCACCTGCCACCTACCGCAATCTATTCGAAGAACTAGCCACAACCCAAGGTACCCTATAGTCTAAGCACCACGCTTACACTAAGTGATACTACTCTAATCTCGTGCTAAGATCAGAGCACCAACTAGTGGCGAGGATCCCATATATCAGAAATTTACTAACTAAACAAGATATGATCAAAATATTCACAACACTACTTTACTCTAATTACAAGAAAGTAAATGCTGAAAATAAAGACAAGTACTAAAGAAAATATAAATAGAAAGCAAGAGTAGCTTACAAGAGCTTATAGAGAGACTCCCGACGACTCCTCCTAAGATCCTAGCTCTTCACTTCTTCACTCTCACTCTCACCAGTAACCTAAACTTAGGAGTAGAGAGAATGATTCTACTTGGGACGCTTTACAACTGCGGGGAACACCTCTATTTATAGCACTAAGGAGTTAGGGGGTATTTGTAGGCAGTGGAGAGGCGGTGGAGCTTCCTTGGGCGCCGGGCGGCCCTCCAATGCACCGTCAATGCATCGGAGGGTCACGGTTTGCTCCCAAAGGCGGTTGCATTTCCAGCATGTGTGAAGACTTGGTCTGAAGGCAGTTCCAAAGTTGGTTGATGGCCTCCAAGGGGATGACAATGGGCCCATGGATCCACGGTGAGTGAATCATGGCCACTGCTCAAATCGACATGAAATGGACGCTTGTGATGTAGTGTAGGAGGCGTCCCACGGATCGATGATGTGGACGGGGACAGGGTGATGCCAGGGGGTGCCACATGGCCACCGGCCGGCGCGGCAGTGTGGGCCCAGAGGCCCCTACCACGTCCATTTGCCTCCATGTCACATGTTTTCCAACTTTTCACTATTTTTCCTGCATTCAAATAAACCTCATGTACAAGTGGAATTCCATTAGTAATAAACCAAATCTTTCCACTTTATGTTGATTTTCCTTTGAAATGTATGCATTGTTGATGGTTAAAATAGGTGTTTAGTGACCATCAACAGCGCGCAAGCGCTGGGCGGCGCCGCTGCTGCTGGCCTTGCGTGTGCGAGCACCGCCGCCGCCTCGCACGAGAGCGCGGGGCATAGCTGCCGCCGACGGCCTGTCTCCGGTCCGTCCTCGCTGGCACCGCCACGGCACGGAGCTGCGCAAGCAGGGTGCTCGAGGCGGAGGAGCTCGGGCATGCCATGGCTGTGTGGGAGCTCTGCCCTGCCATGGCTGAGGGGCACGACGGTGGCTGGCGCCCCCTTCGTCGCCATGGGAGTTGGGAAAGAAGTTATCATGGAGAAGACAGGAAAGGAAGGAGGAAGAAGATGACTAGTGGGGTCCACACGTCAGTGACATAGAGAGAGTAAGGTTGAAGGGGTAGTTTTGTCGATACGAAACGATGACTCGTGTACGCCTGCAGTTGGGCCCAAGGCCTCTCTAGATGAATACCATGGCATATTTCAAACGGAGGAAGAATTGTAATGGTAGAGTTGAGAATATGTGAATACTCATGGTATTTCTCCAAACTTTGAAAATTGTAATTGTAGCAATCCAGAAAACCCAAACAAAAAAGGACACGTTAATAGACTAGTTTATCAAAATCAACATTTTAGCCTTTCAATTTGGATTGGTCTCTGCCCAATGTAATAGCACAGCTTCAAGTACACTAGGAGGGTTCAAGCATTCATGTACAACTTTTTGACCTCCTAGAACGTCGATAAGACATGTTGTATTGAATATTTTCTCTGTCTTAATACAAAGATATGCAAACCTTTTGAGTGTTTGAGAAAAAAAAACATTTTAGACTTTCACGTGTTAAATACATTCCCTTCTTGTAACGTGTATATTTCATAAACATGATACAATCATGATGCAGCGATTTTTATTCTCACAGATGGAGTGAACACACAAACACCGTCATCCATGAATCCATGATGATGTAAGAAGACTTGACTCATCCTCAAGGGCCCGTTTGGTTCTTTGAACCTAGAAGAAAGCCTAACCAAATGTGTGGAACAATTTTATTAGGTTAGACCACATCCCAAATTTTGACCATGGTCAACTGAATCCAGCCATAAACTCCATCTTACCTTAATCAAACCAACCATTACAGGTTTACAGCTCCAGCAAAACACCACAGGGCACAGGGCATGGGGATGAATCCAAAAATAATAATGAAACCCGTCAGTTAATTAAAGTACTTAACGGATAACTGCCATTACCTACCGACGAAATCCACAATTAGCTATAGATAGCAACGCGTGGTCATCCAGTAACGAAATCTGGCGTTGGAGTGAAGCTGTCCATTTCCGACCAACCCAACTCGTACCGTCCAAGACGGGGCAAAGAATGCCCGGGGAAGCCGGCGAGCTGGAGCCTGGCGGCAGCGTGGAACCGGTCGTCCTCCTCCCTCCCCGTCGCTCCCGACCTCCTCCTCCTCCTAATTTAACCCCACCCGGCCTCCCCGGTTCGCCCCGACCGCATCCCCCCTTAACCTCCCCTCCTCCTCCTCCTGCGGTCCCAACTCCCATCCTTCGGTTCAGGAGGCAGGCAGGCAGGAAGGCAGGTTCGAGGGGGGATTGGCTCCGCTCCTGCTCCATTGCGCGTGATCCGGCTCGTTCTTTTGAGTGATCTAGGCGTTTCTTGGATTAGTCCTGGAAGAAGGTCAAACGGTTGTTGGAAGCCTCTCTGGGTGCTTCAACGAACGCGAAGGTGGTGCTGCCATTTAAGCACGTCTTGGTTGGATTTAACCTGTTGGCCTGGTGGCGTGCTGTCGTTGATTGAGCTTCGAGGATGATGAAGTGGGGGCTCAGCAGCGGCACGCCCGCGGATTCCTACTACGAGGTGCGGTCAGATTGCACGGACGGTGTGCCCAAGAGCAAGTTCAAGATCAAGGTCTGGTTTTTCTACCTTATATGTCTGTCTGTCTTTTATTTCATTCTGTATCTGTCAATTTTGATTATGGTGTGACGATGCCTATAGAAAGCATAATGTGTGTTTGATGGTATCACAATTTGGCCAATGTACGCCTTTTCCTTTAGAAAAGAAACAAAAGATTGGGCCCTTGTAGTATTGGTGTAATGAAGGAAAATATAAACAAATTTTACAAATGAGTACTGTGTAGCTGGAAAGATGGAGAATCTATTGGTTCATTGGCTCATTGCTGCAATAACACATCTTGCATCTGCTCTATAAATTGCTGATTTAATAAAGAAGAGAGGTTGTTGCAATACTACTAGCATCAATCTTTGTCCTTGTCTTAATAATATCTCATTTCCTTTCCAAGCCTCATCAGCACCAAATAGATGAGCCCACTCAATACATTCAGTTCTTTCATAACTCTTTTGTAGCCAAATCTCTGCTGCAGAATCCAAGTTGCTTAGTTTATGAAATAGTTACAATCAGGTCAGATCGAAGACATAGGGTCTTTGTGCGAACTTACTTACTCCTATATCAGTATTGATAGCATTTTTACTTCTGTTGTTGAGGCCTTGATTGTCTACAAAACACAATCCTTTTTTGTTCCAAGCAACTATATCTTATCTACTTCATTTCAGGCTGGCAAAACATTAAGTGCTCGGAAATGGCAGGCTGCATTTAGTCCCGATGGCTGTCTTGATATTGCCTCAGTCCTAAGCCGGATACAAAGAGGAGTAAGATTCCTTAGTTTCATATATGCTCCTTGTCCTACAGATATTTCTTATATGTGTTATGTTCATTTAGTAATGTTTACATACCAATCAATATGATCTATCTTCTTTTAGGGTGTCCATCCAACAGTCAGAGGTGAGGTCTGGGAATTCTTACTTGGCTGTTTCGATCCCAGAAGTACCTTTGATGAAAGGGAAGAGATCAGGCAAATACGGAGGTACTTGCTTCAGTAAAATATACAGGGCATTTCTTGTTTGATAGGCGTTTTTTTCGCATTAGGAAATTTGTAAGTATCTGCCCCCTTAAAATTAAAGAGTGATAGTAATGCCTGTCGACTCACCAATTAAACAGTTGCTTTTTTTTTTGCTAGTTATTCCATATTGGGTCATCATTTTAGTTTCCTGTTTTTTTCTCTTACTAAAGACAATTATTTCTACCAAGAAAAGTTAGTGTGACCCCTATGGTATAGACAAAGAAATAATTTTTTGCACCATCACCCCTTTTTGGGATGGCAAGCTTCAGTTTATACTCAGTTACCATAGAAAGTAATTGTTCAGTTCCTCCCCTTGTATTGTCCTCGCATTGCAAATCCTTTCCCGATATCTCTGTAATAATTTATTCCGATGATTTTTATTTATGGGAATAAAGAACTATCAGTAAAACATGATGTTCTCTTAACCTGATTTTTTTTTTTTACGAAAAGCCTGAATTTTTATTTTTTGACCTTATGAATCACACAGGCTACAATATGCCAGATGGAAGGAAGATTGTCGACAGATGGATTCGCATGTTGGTAGTGGTAAAGTTATCACAGCACCACTTATCACTGAGGATGGCAGACCTATTAAGGATCCTCTGGTTTTACTTGAGGCTACTTCCGACAAGAACACTTCAGAAGGTGCTCCAACTACCAGCATAAATGGAACTGAAATTGATGAATCTGCAGAACGCATTACCGATAAGCAAATTATCGAGTGGAAGCTGACATTGCATCAAATTGGTATGCTTTAACTTTATTTTTTTTTCTCTGCTTCCTTGGATTCTTTTCTCCCTATCTTTTTTATTGACCTTTGAATTTCAATATAGGGCTTGACGTCCTACGCACTGATCGCACCATGGTATTCTATGAGAACAAAGAAAATCTTTCCAAATTATGGGATATTCTAGCTGTGTATGCATGGATTGACAAAGATGTTGGTTACTGCCAAGGTTAGCTACATCAGACATGCAGAGAAAACTCATTCACAGTCCAAATAAGCTCACTGGTGTATTATCATTTATACTTCATACAGGAATGAGTGATTTATGCTCACCAATGATAGTTCTACTAAATGATGAAGCAGATGCCTTTTGGTGCTTTGAAAAATTGATGCGTAGATTGGTATGTCTTGCTTTTTGTAATTTTTCTTCTAAAAATTCAGAAACATACATTGGTACTGTTGCAGGTCACCTACATTTGGTTCCTTTCATGTTTGACATCATTCTGATCACTTTGATGATTGAAATGTAGCGAGGAAATTTCAAATGCACAGATCAATCTGTGGGAGTAGCCAACCAACTTCAACACCTTGCGTCTATTATTCAGGTTCTTGACCCGAAGCTACATGACCACCTAGGTAAATATGGGTAGCACAAACTTGTCCAAAAGTCAATCTTAATTTTGTCTTCTGTGAATATTCTCTTACGGTACTGAGTCCTGAATGCAGAAACTCTTGGTGGAGGTGACTACCTTTTTGCATTCCGTATGTTCATGGTGCTATTTAGGCGTGAAGTATCATTTGGAGACTCCTTATACCTCTGGGAGGTATGAAGCTACCATAATAATAATACAGTATGATGAATGTATGCAGAATGAGACCATTGGTTGTCTCTTGATTCTTCTCATTGATGTCTGTTGTTCATGATCTTGACGCATACTCTTTACAAGAATAACATTTTTGTGGTACCTTAAGAGCTTTAAGTGCAGCTTCGGTTTATTTTACTAGAATTATTATACTCTTCGGTTTATTTTACTAGAATTATTATACTCTTTTTTATGAGCCTTATGTTAATTTTGAACTCATCTTTTGTCTTTGAAACCTCTGAACAGATGATGTGGGCTCTGGAATACGACCCTGACATCTTCTTCGCAGCGTGTGAAGAACAAGGTGCAGTACATAAAAATAAAGTTTCTAAATCCAAACTGAAAGGACTGCGCCATTTTGGCAAGTGGGATAATAATAAGGATAAGGATAAGGACAAGGACAAGGACAATGCTAAAAATGGGGCTGAGGATGGTGAAGATGGTCCAGTTCCAATTTCAGTTTTCATGGTTGCAAGTGTCCTTAAGGAAAAGAGAGAGAAGCTGTTACAAGAAGCTAGAGGACTGGATGATCTTATCAGGGTAAGGGGCGTAATCTTTCCTTGGTGGAGTTCACAAATGATCACTTTGATCTATGCTTGGGTTGTACATCAACAATCTTAACTCTTGCTTTTATTTCCTTCCAGATATTGAACGATGTAAATGGGAACTTAGATGCCAAGAAAGCTTGCGCTGGAGCATTGAAACTTCACAAAAAGTACCTGAAAAAGGTAACCTGCTATCCTATTGCCAATCAAATTCCTGCTATCATGTTGGCCAGCACTACTTTACATGAAGGCTGTAATAAGTGCCGATATATGTGATGCAGGAATTTTCTTACTTAACAACTGAGTACGCTACACTTGTTGCTTTGACAGGTACAACAAGCAAAGAAACCTTAAACGTGCCATGGAACACACCTCCCCAATGATACCATTTGAACATACACGACCATTTTCTACACACAACTTTGAGTGAAGATTTACAGGACACGGGTGGTAATGGTCTGACGTGTCCTCAGATACACTGACTCTGATGGTGCCAGGCTAGTGGGTTGAGTACAGGATGAGTGCATGTATCTCACGTTGTTTGCACTCAAGAATTTTGTACAGACAGAAGGCGGTGCGGGTAGCATGCCTTGCATACATAACTATTTCAATACAAGTTGAAATGAACAACACCTTGCAACAGAATTCAGCTTCAGGAAAGTTCTGCCCATGTTGTAAAAGCTGTAAAAGTGCACGATCTAATGTTTTCATTGAAGTACACAATACCAAGAGAACTAGTAAGATTTTTTTTTTTGGGAAATTAGAGAACTAGTAAGATGACCTGGCATGAGGCGCGATCTAAAAACATGGAAGGGGCTTTTCCTCCTATAGTGGGCTTAAGAGGAGCTACATGTTTCCGGCGTTGGTAGGGGGGCCTGAGGCCCAGCCGACCGTTGCTAGATCCACCCCTATCTGACAACTAGGCCATTACCTTAATCCTATCTGACAATTACGTGGCCATTACCTCCTATATCCGTAAACTTGTTAAGTGATACATTATAGATCCATACCAGCCACACCACATGTGTATCACTTATCACGTTAGCGTGGTATGCATTTTGCATTTAACCCCCCTCCCTTCTCTCTTTTCTTCGGAATCGTGCAAAAAATACCAAAATAAATAGTCCATATAATACAAACAACTAAAATTAAAATTAAAATTTATAAAAAAATAGTAATATGATTTTCATATGTTGGAAAAAAACATACAAACAAAAAAGTTAGTGTGTATAAGTGTATTATTAAGTAAAGTTAAAAAATATTTCTTTGACTCTATGATTAAAAACCTACTACATCAATCCTATATATCTAGATTGTAATAGTTTAGATCTATCAAAATATATAAGAAAAAGATAAAAAAAAAGACTAATACATATATAACATGTGTGGAAAGAGATAGTAGCGTGCAATCTAATTGACGTCATAGCTCAATTTTTGCCACGGCAATAAAAAAGCAAGAAACCCACTTGGAAGGTCTATGGGAAGGATGTCACACATGCACAAGAGCTGTCCAAGTCAGATACTAATGTCTCGGCGTACTTATGAAAAATCTTCAGAGCACTTCAAATCCTCACGCCACTCTCCCCAACCCCGGTATTCTACGTCTTGCCATCTCAACATGTCCACTCACCGAGTTGTTCTTCCATCTTTCTAGACGAAAAGTTTTGCATTACAGTTGACATCGATAAAGGAAAACAATCAAAACAGAACATGTCGATTCCAACGATCGGGATTGAAATCTGATGGCTTTCTAGCAGTGACCTAGAAGAAGAACATGTTTCAATGGCCAATATTATAACCAAATAAAAAATCATATCGACCTTTAATATTTTACATGCAACAATTGGTCCATTGATTTTCTGGTACGCAAGTGTACAAGTTTGCAAGCAACATAGTGGGTATATTTGGCTTTTTTTTCTTCACAAGAAGTTGTAACAACTAGAAACAAATGTGGTCACATCATGTCCAACAGTGGTGCGGTGGAGTGCCATGGATAGCAGGCCTGAGATCAATAGATCACCAATGATGGCTCCATGGTTTCTTTGGGAAGAATTGTGACGCTGAAAGATATGTTGGTGCAATGAAAGGGTTGGACAACGGCTGCTTGGGGCAAAAGTGGCTCCAACAAATATGAACGGAATTACGATGGGTCTAGCTTTTTTTTGGGGTGGGGGTGGGAGGGGGAGGGGGTAGGCAACAATGAATCTGCACTAAAATTTACAAGGTAGTCCAAAACTTAAATTTGTAAATGGCCCAATGAATTGAACAATTGTTAAGTGACTTGGGTCGTGGTTTTACTGAGTATTGGAGCTCACCAAAGCAAAAATGAAGGCTACCCTTCCTATAAAAAAAATGAAGGCTACCTAAATTTGGCATGGATAAAAATTGCACAGCCTTATTATGATTGAATTGGGAAGAAATGAAGGAGGAGAGAGACGATAATAGGTTCAAGATAAGGTATTGATGGATGATAGCTATATAGAGTTCGTACCGATAGATGCAATGGGGGCAAAGAACAATCAAACAAAGAAACAAAATTATTAACGCAAAGTATTTTACAAGAAAAAATCAGATGTTATAGTGGAAAAAAAGGCTAGCTACCCATGTTATTTGCGCGGGCACCTTACTAGTTGACAGACTGACATGTTAGGTTGTTCTAAGGAGGGGATGCTGACTAAATATGTACATTGAAACTTATGCTTCACAGCTGTAAATTTTATTTTTCTGATTTTTAACATATGAATACGCCCTCCTCTGTAGATGAAAACTAATTATGCGGAATATACATACACTACCGGAAACTGGGTGTTTGCCGAGTGCATTCTATAGGTCACTCGGCAAAGAAGCTCTTTGTCGAGTGCTGTAAAAAAAACACCCGGCAAAATAATTGCACTTGGCAAAAAAGGCAAAAATACTAGGCAAAGTTTGGCACTCGGCAAACAAAAAAAATACTCGGCAAAAGATAGGCACTCGGCAAAGAACCGCCACGTGGACATTCGTCAGTCCGTGTGCCGTCCGTTAGTACGTTTGCCGAGTGTCCGTTAGTGGAAACACTCGACAAACAAATACACTCGGCAAAAGAGCAAAAACACTCGGCAAAGAAATATGTTTGCCGAGTATAATTATTTGGCACTCGGTAAAGAAATATGTTTGCCGAGTGTAATTACTTGACACTCGGCCAATAATTTTATTTTATTTTCTCTTTTGACATTGAAACTTTTTCTACTCTCCACATACAACATGTAGTACTACAAGTTAAAATTTGATGTACTTCTGCATATGTTTGCTATATTTAATTAATTTATTGCATTTCTAGGAATTTTTTGGTATAAGTTAAATTTGAAGTGCAAGTGATTCAAATAATAGAATAAAATGAGTAGAAAATGATATTCATGTTATTGAGTCCAGCGTGAGGCCTTACCCGGAAAATGAAAAGAAATTTCGAACATCTTGTTTAGGAAACATGACCACGAACGTGTGGCCGAATGAATTTTAAATTTTAAAAAAAGCAAACGAAGTCTAAAAATCATGAGATTTTGTCATAATGTGATGATATCATACGTGGAGGCAGTGGTAAAAAATTGAGAAGGTTTCGCACAATTCTCTCACGTACGATGCTTACAAACCGCAGCATCTCCGAAGAAGAATCGTAACGTTGAGAAGGATTCGGTAAGATTTGGAGTCAAAGTAATAGTCGAATTAGGGTTTGACTTCAAAACCTTTTGTATAGGCAATAGAGAACATAGATTGTTTCATGTGAAATTTTGGTAATTTTTTAGATCCGTTTGACAATTTTAATTTATTAAGTGCAATTATAGAATTTTAATTGATATAAATTAAATTTGAGCTGTAATGGCATAAAATAATGGAATCATATTCATAGAAAAATCATATATATATTTATTGTTGAGTCAATTTGACAAGGTATTTTCAAAGTACATCGAACAAAAAAAGGAAAAACACGTTATGGAAAACAAGGAAATGAAAAAATAACTAATATATTTACCAAGTGCCCCAAATCCTAGACACTCGGCAAAGATAACTAATATATTTGCCCATCCCGCACCGTGACTGATAAGGACATCACTACTTCATCGCATACAAGTCAAAGAGAGGAGGAAGTCCAGCATGAGCGTTCAATTCATCTTTTCCATGGTGGAGGCCTAGTCCAACTGAAGTTGGAGCCCACCTCGGGTTCTAGGATCAGTTTGCCTTAAACTGGTCACCTAGGATGCATCCGGACTAGATCCGATCTTACGAAATGTATGATAGCGTCGATTGGTGGAGACTCGACGTTTACGATCTAGGCTTCGAACCAAGATTGATTCGGACCCCCGCAACCGTTACACCACTGCTCCGTTGGTTATCAACCACGCGAACGCGATTGACCTCGCCGAGAAAGCTTTCCTGCAAGTGAATCGAGAACACAAGCAAGAACGAGATGAATGCAATCTGAAATTGCAAATAAATATGAGGCTTATGAATACAAGAAGTTCAAGTCTTTATTCGAAAGGATTAATCGCCACAAGCAAACAAGATCAAGAACTGGGGCCCTGATTCACAGCAAGCGGCCTTAACAGCGACAGTTGCAGCAAAACGACGTCTGTTTCACGAGGAAATCAAGAACTAAACAAAACACAAACCCTAAGGAGAGCGGCGACTGATAAATATAGAGTCTTTGGCGTCACCCCCCTGGACGCGCCCCCTAATGGGCCCAAACACTATACACGGTCCAACGGACTAAATTACGGTGTCGCAACACCCTGGCAGATTCTGGGTGCTGACTTGTGACCACGATTCCTATTGATTCCGAACATGTTTTGACGTGAGACCACTTGGATTGTCTTTCTTATCAAATTAGCTTTCCATCCATATGTGGATCGTCGAAAATGGAGTCCGGATGCATCCTGGGTGACCAGTTTAAGGCAAACTGGCCCTGGAACCCGAGATGGGCTCCAACTTCAGTTGGACTGGGCCTCCACCATAGAAAAGATGAATTGGACGCCCATGCTGGACCTCCTCCTCTCCTTGAATTGTATGCGATGAAGTAGTGATGTCCTCATCAGTGACAACCCCTTGAAAATAAAAAAATAACTAATATATTTGCCGAGTGCCCTAAACCCTAGACACTCGACAAAGATAAGTTTACCGAGTGCCGTGATTTGACACTCGACAATGCCATCTTTGCCGAGTGTCCTAAATCCGACACTCGGCAAACTCAACACGTTATAAACTTAAAGAAAGACGTTTCGCCACGCCAACGATTCGTGTCTCCAAAATTGAGCCCTCACATTGGCCCGAACCTCCTCTTACTGGATCCCTCCCCTATTATCCCTTCCCTCTTCCTCTCCTTATCCATACCCCTCACCTCATCTTCCAAGGGCTAAGGGGCAGAAGGGCGGCGCGGCACGACCGGGCGAGCGGGGCGGGTGGGCGGGGCGGCGCGGGCGGTCGGGGCCGAGGCTTAGCGGCGCGGGCAGGGCAGCGACGGGCGCGGGACACCGGCTAGCGGTGGGCGGCGCGGCAGGAGGCGGCCACGGCCGGGCGCGCGGGGCGGCGGGAGCGGCGGCAGCTGCGGGCGCGTGGGCGGCTGGACCGGGGAGCGACCGAGCGGCAGGAACGGCAACGGGAACACTAGGACAGGGCGACGCCGATGCGTTCCGTGGCCGTCGTCACGGCGCCGGCGCGCGCTTGTTGGACGCCGAGCGGCCACCGGTGCGGACCACGCCGGTCGGGGACGGGCACGGCGCGAGCGGGCTTTTTTTTTATTTTCGCAAAAACCATTGTTTGCCGAATGTTTTTTTTTCGTCACACTCGGCCTATGCCGTTAGACACTCGGCAAACACGCCATGAATGTCTTCTCGCCGTCACGTTGCTTTTTTTTTGCCGAGTGTCGCTTTTAGCACTAAGCAAAGTTGCCGAGTGCCCGATAAAAAACACTCGGCAAAGAAACGTTTGCCGACTCTGTGTACGCGAGTGCTGTTACACTCGCCAAAGCCTTTGCCGAGTATTTTTTGAGCTTCGCGGTGTGCCGTGGGCACACGGCAAACTTCCAGATTCCGGTAGTGATAGACAGACTCGTGCGCTTTTGTAAGACAATGAAAATGGAATAAAAGTGGAAACCCAATGAGCATAGACATCCAACCAATACAATGTACCACAACCTTGAAATGTTACATGCCCTCCTCCATCCCCTTACAACTCTCACCATCATACCCATATGACCCTCACAAACATTTGTTGCATCCAAACCAGCATATATGTTCATCTATCATCTCGGGTCTCCCACTCTCCCACCCTCCACTGTTGAATTCAGGTCAGTTTCCACTCGGATGCTTCTGTACTCTGGTTTGTAAAATGGAGCTCCTCCATTTGGTGGGGATCATTTGTGATCTCGGAACTGAAGTGAAAACGTACAATCGTCCCCTGCAATTAAAAGTGTTCAACAAACGCAGCGCCCCAAGTCAAATCCCCTATGTATAAACTCGGCCCGTGAAGTCGATCGCGTTTTCACTCATCATAGGCACAAGGAATCCAGTAGCGCCACAATCATCACGAGCGCCGCCGACATGGCAACCTGCCCGAGGCTCGCCGTCCCAGCCCGCCGGCGCGCGCTCGACACCTTGGGTATCCTATCCGGCAGCGCGCACTCCTCGCCGTCGAAGTAGACCCTCTTGGGGAAACCTTCTCCTTTGGGAATGTCGATATTGGGAGCGTCTTTCCTGGTGAAGGAGAGGACCGACTGCTGCTTGCCTGGAAGCCTGGGTTCCGCCGGCGTCTTCCCGTAGGTGATGGGGTCGAGGTACGCGAGGCCCGGCACCCCCTGCATGAAGATGGTGTTGTTGAAGGGGGCGCCCATCCGCGTGCCGTTGAAGGAGTAGACGTTCTCGTAGCCGCTGAAGTGGCTGCCCATGGTGACGGCGGCAAACCAGTCCTTGAAGGTGTAGTCCTGCCAGTTGAAGATGGTCATGCGCGCCGACCAGCCGGACTTGTAGTTGTTCATGACGTGCCAGTTGATGCTGACGCCACAGTTGTCGCTGCACGGCATGGGGTTGGGCACCCGCCAGTGCTTGATCTTGGCCCACGCCCGGGCCTTGGCCGTCCGGTTGTCGAACGGGATGAGCAGCGCCTCCGGCGGCAGCAGCATGGCCTGCCTGTCCGGGTCGCACGTCGCCGTGTCGTTGCCGCAGCCACAGGCGCAGGTGTTGCACGGCACCACGGAGTCGTTGTAGTAGGCGGAAAGGGAGACGCAGCACTTGGAGGCGCGCTTCTTGGGCCGCGTGATGTTGCACGCCACCTGCCACGACGCCACGGCCGGGGTGGACGACATGAGCCCCGTCGGGTCCGGGAACTCCTGGGGGCTCACGCGGATGGGCTGCCCGCACGCGTACTGCGGGTTGAGCTTGCCGGAGATCTTCCAGTTCTGCGGCGGGTACAGCGCCGTGCGGTTGAGGTCCGGCGGCAGCTTGTACACCTGCATCTGGAACACGGCCCGCGACTTGGACGGGTCCATGGTGGGCGGCAGCAGGGTGCCGTTCTTGCAGCAGAAGGGCACGTTCCCGATGGCGTCGTCCTTCTCCCTCTCCGGCGGGAGGTCCACGATGACGGGCCGCTTCTCGCAGTTGTAGACCGGGGTGAAGTCGAAGTCCTTGTAGTAGCCCGCGGCGGGGCTGTAGATGCAGGCGGGGCCTTCCTTGAGCAGCGTGTAGGCGCCCTTCATGTTGTAGATGAACTCGCCGCGCTTCCACTCCCAGGTGAGGTTCCAGTTGTCCAGCCGGCTGATGGGGCTCCAGTTGTCAATGGTCACCTGCACCTGGTAGCTGTTGGGTGTCGCCTGCAGCACGTCGTAGGCGAACGTCAGGTCCGCCTTCCGCCGTGTCTGGTACCGCGTGCTGTTGGCCTTCTTCGCCTTGAACTTGCGGTCCTTGACGCAGCACACGTACATCACGCTGCCTGCAATGGCATTGCAGTGCATGCAACAGTTGTAGTTATTGGCAGTGGACGGAGGCCACGGCAGGCATGACGTGCCATGCGTACCTTTGTGGTTTGGGGCGGGACACCGGAAGCCCTCGGGGTTGGTCAGCTTGATCGTCTTGGGCATGGGCTTGCCGGGGGGCTTCACGCCGAACTGGGTGCCGGTGATCTCAATCTTGCTCTCGATCAGGGACGGCTCGCCCGCCGTCTCGATGGAGTTGAGGAGGTCGGCCATCGGGTACCCCGCGAAGGTGACGCCGCCGGACACGTTGGCGGGGAGGTCGGAGCCGTCCAGGAGCACGGCGCCGCCGACGGACACGAGGATCTCCTTGTGCTGGAAGCCCACGAACATCTGCCACGCCTTGAGGTCCTCGGTCATGGTGTTGAGCACCGACGCCGTCGCCTTGAACGCGTACGGCTGCGCCGTCGCGTTCTTCAGGTGCGGGTACTCCTTGGTGCGCTCCATGAACGTGTACGACAGGAACACGCCGTTGCACGCCTCCTGCGCCTTGAACTGCGGCTTCTTCTTCTCGTCGTCCTCGTCGTCGCCGCCGCCATCGTTATAGTCCTGCGCCACCGCGGCGGTGACCACGGCGAGCAACGTCGACACCACCAGGAGCGCCCGCCGCCGCCGGAGCGGCACTGGCGGCGCTGCCATGACCATTCAGCTCGATCGACCGGCCGGTCCAAGAACAACGGCGCCGATCGAGCTAGCAAGCGTTTGGGCGAATAATGGACGGATCGTTGGGGGCAAGAAGGTGGCTCCCTCGCTCGACGGGGAGGCCAGGCGTCGTGGTGGGAAGCAAATGCATGCGTTCCAACGGGGGAGGAGGGGACAAGAAGGTATAATTAGGCATGCAGGTTTTGTGCGAGGTTGCTAAAATTGAGGTGCATGGTTCTCGAGCGCGAGCGCGTGCGCTTGCTCCCTGCTTCCATCCATGGTTTGCCAACGCTTGTGGTTGGGGGTTGCGTTGTCTCCTTGAGGAAGACGGGAAGACCGTGTCAAATGACCGCATTTGGACACCGAGATTACCACGGGAACGTCACCCGCTATAATGGGTAGGTAGGTTATGCGCGCGCCAAGCTTCTAATACGAATTTTCTGGCCAAGATTGGAGAAGCACGCACACCGGCGTGCAAGCTTCCTGGAACAGAATACGGTCTTCATTTGAAAAATGCGAAAACGATTGTTTCTTGTAATAATTTCAGTGTCACGGACCAGCCCATCAAACGTTCAAACCCCGCTCAACTTTTTTTTTTTGAGAAACAACCCCGCTCAACTGAAGCTGACGACGCAAGAAAAGGCATCACCAGAAGCTGGCCCGCAAGCCCATCTTTGTCGGCCAAACCCGAAATACTCCGGCCCAACGTGGATTATGTGTAGGGATAGAAAATAGAAATGGATATACAAATTATCTGACATTCAAATTGGCTAAACTTATTTCTCCTAAAAAAATGGCTAAACTTATTATAATATATATCCATATTCGTATTTGTTTCTAATGTGGATACTAAATAGATATATCCGATTCATTTTTCAGTATTTTTCTCTATCCGATTTCAGATCCGTATTCGACAAAAACATGGAATATCCAACATTTATCTGTATTCACAAAGAACAAGATATAATGAATCTATTTAAAAGTTTCTCTCCATGACTAGTGACTGATTATTTAATTTTAATATTACTAATGATGTATTGAAACTATTTAATAGTATATATAAATAAATTTTAATATTATTAATGATACATATATATTAAATTAATTTTATTATGTTCTAATTTAACACAACATTAATGTATGTTGTATTTATGTTGGTTGCATCTCATAGTTTAGTTGCGAAAAGTTTTAAAACATGTTTAGACATTGATATATTGTTTTAGGAATTTTTTAGATTTTTCGGGATATTCTTCCATTTTCCTAGAACTGAATCTAATTTCTGGAACCTTCTAGAGCTCTAGGTATATTTCTACTCAGCCAAATAGAACAGCATATTGCACTCGTTCTCACTCAAATTGGTGATGCAATTTTGGGTCTATTCTGTGTAGCCAATTTTCAAATAAATTAGCTATATTCTGATATTGTATGACGGTGGTAAACCAAATGAGACCAAGGCGTACCTACGAATTAGAGACCCCTGTACCTGTACGGTACACGTGATGGGTCCTAAATCTAAGCAGCCAGCCAAGCAGCACTGGGCCTTATATTCTCCTGGTCCAAAAACCAATCCACAATCGCAGGTCTGTGTGTGTAGTGTTGCATTTTATTTTATTTTTCTATCTATTAATTGATTAACCAATGTTACTTAGTGTAAGGGCCTGTGTGGATCGTCGCTGGACTACCGTGACTAAACTTTACTCCCTAGCCTGTTGGATGGAAGGACCAAGGGCATATCCAAGAGACTCTCTATCTTTCATAATTTACATGAATAGGGATTTTGGTGAAAAAATACCCTCCAATAGTCCCTTCAATTGGATATTCAAATTTAAATATCATCTATTCCGGATTTCTCGTTAGTCAAAGGTGGAGAGCGAAGATGGCTCTCTAGACTCCGCACAATATATAGACAAGTTGTTGGAGAATACAAAGATATAGAAAACGGTTTTTACTCAAATGACTCTCCAAATGATGATTTAGAGAGCAGATTTTAGAAAGGCTCTAGGAGATGCCCTAAAAGCCATTAAAGCAATTATACAAAGACTAAAACACCCCTAATTAATGCAACCGCCCCTCTCCTCTCCACGGCAGCTCGAGGGCTGGGTCTTCGGCAACCGCGGCAGATCCGCACGCGAAGCCTCCAGCCCCACCGCCGACCCTACCGCCTCACCAGCTCGCCAAGCCGCCAACCCCGCCGTCGCACCGCCTCGTTGAGCCGTGGGCCGGATCCGTGCGTGACCCCTCCGTCGATGTTGGCGCCGGCCGGGAAGAGGACGGCCACGGGCGGGGAGGCGCCGCCATGGAGGAGGACGCCCGCGGGCAGGGAGGCGACGGGCAGGGAGAGGATGGCCACGGGCGGAGGACGGCCGACGCGGGCGGGCAAGGACACTGGCCAGGGTGAGTGGATAAGTGGTGGCTTGTGTAAAATGGGTGGTTTAGTCCCCTTTAGTCACCGTCCAGGGGACTAAAGGACTAATTCTCTTTGGTCACCCTTTTATCATCCTGTTTGAGACTTTAGCTAGAGACTAAAAAGGACCAAAATGAGGTGACTAAACATTAGTCACTTTAATCCAAACAGGCCCTAAATTTGGGGTTCTTCGCACATCTCCCGTTGATATACCGGACTATTGCTCCTGATGGTATACAGTCTGAATGTGACTTAAACTGTTGTCCATATAAATAAAAAAACATGACAATAAAAAAAATCAGATGGTTTCCTCTGTTATCACAGAATACATGTTCAATCAGTGGCGAACGCAGTTTAGCAATATAGGAGGGGCTCATTCTCCTCCTTTTATTCTTCTCCCTCTTTTTCCTCTTTTTCTTCTTCTCCCTCTATCTCTCTAGAGCAAGACTAATAATACAACCAGTGCTGGTTGTAAGGATCTTTGCAGTCTGCCTCTCAGCCCATCCATATAGTAGTTAACTCTTTCATCGTTAATACAAGGCTCACTTGTCTTTCTCACAAAGTTTCTCGGTTCTTATATATAAGCCGGTTATAAACTTACAGGTCACTTATCTTCTCTCATCTGCTCTCTCTTTCACCTCAGCATTCAGCCTGCTATTATCTCTTAGTCACATGGAGCCCCCCTCCCCCCTAAATCTGGCCCTATGTTTAATGTCGCTTGAGTAAATTATCCCAGGTTCATAGCAAGTTTGAACATTGATGGCACAATTTGTTGAGTTATGATCTAAATTTAGTTATGTACAAGATAAATGTTAACTTCTGCCGGAGCGAAGCGAGGCCCGTCGCCGCGGTATGAATCGTCGCATATTAGGGTTTTCCATCTATATATACTTCCTGTAAGCCGTCGTCTTGGGATAAGAAAAGTTGTAAATGCCCGACGTTTGTAACCTCACCCGATATAGTGAAGATTTGCTAGCTGGTGTCCGTGGTTTTTTCCCTTGTTTCTTGGAAGGGTTTTCCACGTTAAAATCTCGTGTCCCCTGTGTTTGATGTACTGTTCTTCGTCGTTTATATCATCTATAGTTTCTAACAACAATAAGAAAAGACTATTTATTTATTCCTAGTATAAGATCTCATTTCAAAGAATCATGTTGCTAATCAGGTTAAAATAGCCACGAGGTTTGAACACATCATTTGACTGACATATAGCAGCCATGCTTCCACTTGGGTCTTGTTTAGATGCCAAAAAATTTGGCAAAATGCTACTGTAGCGGTTTTCGTTGTTATTTGGCAATTAGTGTCCAATCATAATCTAATTAGGCTTAAAAGATTCGTCTCGTGGATTTCGTCTAAACTGTGTAATTAGTTTTATTTTTTATTTATATTTAATGCTTCATGCATGCGTCCAAAGATTCGATGTGACGGAGAATTTTGAAAAATTTGACAAAATTTTGGGGAACTAAACTGGCCCTTGGTTTTTCACCTTCCGGCTCTCTGTAGCAGATTGAATGGAATGATATCGATACGCACGTGCACGAATAGAACAGACAACGCCGACGGCTAGGTAGTCGCTAACCGATGGTCGAGATTGGCATGGATGGCAGCTGGCGGTGTCGGCATGTAGGCGCATAGTACTCCTGCTCCATGGCAGCGAGTAGCAACACGAGAGCCGAGTGATGAAAAATGCTGGGAACGTGCAGATCTTGTGAAGCAAACGTTTCAGGCGCCCGGGCCGTCGGGCACGCAGCTTTCTGCCTTTCTCCATGCGGCCGGCAGCGCGGACCTGCGGCGACCGGCCGGCATCCGACCGGCACTCCTATATCTTGGTCATCAAGGAGCGCAACGCAACAAAGCCTAGTCGGCCGCGCCTTTCGGTTCCGCCCTCACCCACACCACTACCCTTCTACCCTAGGCTGGCTCGGTGGTGCTGGTGCCAGCGCACAACCACCTCGGTGGACAAAATGATTGGCGTCTCCCGTGCAAGCGCAGGTGCGGCGTGCGGGTGGTTAAAATGGAAAGCACGCTACCGTGTGCGGAGACGGAGAACAAAACCACGTGGTGTTCGCCTTTTCTTGAGCTTAAATAAGGCCCCGTTTAGATGTCCTCAAAACCCAAAATTTTTTATATAGTACATGTCACATCGAATCTTGCGGCATATGCATAGAGTACTAAATGTAGACGAAAAAAAAACTAATTATACAGTTGGTCGAGAAATCGTGAGACGAATCTTTTAAGCCTAAATAGTCTATAATTGGACAATTTTTGTTAAATACAAATGAAAGTGCTACAGTAACCAAAAGCCAAGAATTTTCGAAACTAAACACACCCTAAGTGTATCCCCGATCGCTGCCCGCTGGTGGCGAGTCCTTGCTGGCTTGCTGCGCGCTCCGTGCCCGTCCGGTCGGCGGACGTATTCTTGTCGGCATCACGCGCGGTCCAAAACACCAAATTCCATATTCCTGGTGTACTACTAGTGTACTAGTCCAAATCACAGGTGCATAGTGCTGGCATCCGGACGTACGATGGATACCGATTCATTGGATGGTGCCACGGACATAAGCCTCCACACGTCTACGTGACGGAGGCTCATGTTGCTCCCCTGTTTCTTTTCTGTGCTTGTTTCCCTGCATCGCTCGCGCCGTGCTCGCCCCCGCAGCCCATCCCCATAGCCCGCCGCGTCCGCCTTCGCACCGCGCCACGTGCGCGACGAGCATGCCACATCGCCCCTTGACCGCAACACCCCCATCCGCTCGCCCCCAACGCTTCCGTCCACTATCCCTCCTTCGAGCCACGCGCCCCCGGCCGAATAACATAGAAAGCTAGAATAAAACACGTGTAACAACTACTGCAATATTAGGCTGAAGCAAATGAAACACCATAAACATATTATTGCAACAACACGAAAACAACTACTGCAACATTAGACTGAAGTAGCTGAAACACTATGAACATATTATTGCAACCACACGCAACAAACTGCTACAACAATAGGTTGAAGGAGCTAAAACATTTGAACAGCTGCAACATTGGGATGAAGCAGTTGAAACACCATAAACATATTATTGCAATAACAATGAACAACAGCTGAAACATTAGGACAAAACAGCTGAAACACCATGAACATATTATTGCAACCACACCGAACTAACTGCTACAACAATAAGCTGAAGGAGCTAAAACATTTAGAACATATCATTACAACACCGGTGTGAAGCATATAAAACAATGCTCGAAATAAAAAACACTTGCAACAACATGGAACACCTATTGCAACATGAGATTGAAGCAACTAAAACATACTGCAACATCTCAAAGCAATAGTACTGCAACATCGCAAAAACATTTGTTGCAATAACCCAAAAAATCCCATTGCAACATTCAAAATCATATATTGCAACATCCAAAAAAACCATTGCAACACGGCGAGATCTGACCCCGAGAGCTCGCCGGAACCCTAGCCACCGCCGCATCCCTTAGATCTAGAGGAGGAGGAGGAGGAGGAGGGCTCAGATCCAGAGGAGGAGGTGGAGGCGGAGGGTTCAGATCTAGAGAAGGACCCACCTACCTCGCCAAAAGCCGCCACCATCGCCTTCTTCTCCAGTGGCATGGAGGTCACGGAGGGAGGGAGGGAGGGGCGGCTCGCCAGAAGCCACCGCCATCGCCCTCCTCTCCTGGGACATGGAGGTCGAGGAGGGAAGGAGGGAGGGGGAGGGCGAGAGGGGCTACTCATCGGAAGCCGCCGCCATTATGGCAGAACCGCTCGAAATAGCATGCTTCCGGAGGTGCTCGTCTTCCACCAGACACTAAGCACCTCGAAAGCAAGCTACATCGAACGGTTCCGTCGAGCACACCCTAGGAGAGAACTCGAATAATCCACGTTTTTCCTCCAGGATCCAATAATAAGAATGAGTTTACAATACTTAGTCCATTTCATACAACAAGAGTTCTTAGAAATACATTATTACAATACCAAGTTCAGAGTGCGGAATTTAAACAGTGGAATTACAATAAACATCTATCGATAAGATATAAGGATCTGTCTGTGTCCACTAGAAGAATCCTTCACACAATAGCTACTCGTCAAGCTGCACCTGCAACAGGGGTAAATAAACCCTGAGTACACAATGTACTCGCAAAACTTACCCGACTAGTAGAAATAATTTCCCGACTCCAAAGGATATGATAAGCTTTATGGGTTGCTGGGTTTCCTTTTTACAAAAAGCAATACTAGTAGTGAATCATTATGTATGTTTCTTATTAGCAGTCATGATTAGTTCATTATCTAGCCATTCTATGTAAGCACATGTTCTACTTTCAAGCAAGAGTTGAGCAAACAGGTCTATTTCACCATCTTTCATCTTTCAGCTCTTACTACGGTGCTAGACTATAGACAAGTTGTACCGGATTACCCGACGATTCATGAATCAATGTGCCTAGCTGGATACCCTAAAACATATGTCCCGCTTGTACCCTAGGCACAAATAGGACTAACCCATCACTCTCCTGTCAAGGGGTCCAGGTCCCGTCCAAACTTGGACTCCAAGCCCCCACACCCGAGTCCCGGACTCAGTGTGGTGCTTAGACCTCCACCATCCCCGTCTCCAATCAGTCGGTACGAAAAGAACCAGAACCCATGATAAGAGAGCAATGAGCCTTCACTGCTCCCATAAACAAGTATGTGCTCAGGATAATAAGTCTGTGACTTGACTAGAATCTAATGCAACACCCGGTCCTTAACCAACATGAACAGAGAAACATTGTAACCAAGCTATGCCCCGTTGGCCGTGGGGCACAACCTCTTACACCCACCAATACTTGTACCATATCCCTACCCGGTCTCCATTTTCTTTCACCATTTTATCATGAGAGTGATAATATTAATCACCTATTGTGAGTAACGACAGGTTACGCACGCTACCGAAAAGCATAAGCATAGCAGCTACTTGACCTATGCTAGTGGGACTCATAGGTAGGTATATCTATGCATGTAGTTTCCATAAAATGCCTGTAATGAACATGCACATCACAAATATATATCTAGTGATTATTCAAAATAAGGGTTATGCACCGGGATTTACCTTGGGCAGGCGCGGTGTCAGATCAGTCAGTCAGTGGTGGCTCTGGGACCTCCTCCTGCACGAGGATCTCCTCCTCGTACTCTTCAATCACCTCCTAGAACTCATGATCTCCGATGGTCATGATCTCCGTCAACTCATTCTCTACCTACATGCGATGATGATGCAACACTTAGCATTTCGGCAACAACAACTCTTAAAATAAGAATACACATGGTAAACAACTAAGCTAGCTCTAGTAACTAGGATACTAAGCTAACTATCATCTTCATCAAGTAAAGTGTTGGGTTCAACTAATAAACACCTAGCTTTACAATTGAAGAATATATCTCTATTTCTACTAATGATTTAATGTATATTTGAAACAAAGAGCATTTAACTACCCTTATGTTAAGTCTATTCTAAAGCTATAAAAAATATAGTGAGCACAAAATAATATCATGAATCTACTATAAAATTCTCAAAGCTAAACCTATCACCATTTTGCCACAAAAAATCCTATAATATTTAACCTAATAATATTAAGCACCCTCAAATAATTTAATAGCCACAGGTATAAACATATATATATATATATGAACTAAATACACTAACAGATAGAGCACAATTTTAGAAACCTAACAAAATTTATTTCACGATTTTTGGACATCTATGCGAATTGATATTAATTTTCAAAGTTTAGCTCAGAAATTAAAATATAAAGTTATTTCTAATTCCTTAAGAAAAGGAAAAATGAATTCCACTCCGTGGCCCACACCGCAGCTCATGCGACGCAGCGCGCGTGCGTGCGAGCGCACGGTGGCCCGCGATGCGGCCCACGCGCGGAGGCGGCCCACGGCGCGGAGCCCGTGCGCGCTGGCACATTAACAAAAATGTCCCTGGACTACGAACAAAACAACTCATAGTCCACGTTACTATCCCTGGAGATAGAACCCTCGAACCTTTCTCCTCTTTACAACGGCGAACCCCCCCCTCTGCCTTCCCCGCGTGCTCCGACGCGGCAAGCAGTGGCACTGGCGCTTGCGCCAGCCACACGGGACCCCCGCTAACCTATCTATGAGGTCGACGCTCACCTAGGGTCCGATGCGAGACGATGGGCAGCGGTTGCACGAACCGAGACACCATAGAAGGACCTCTCCACGACGATGGGCACCCTGTGGTAATGGCGACGGTGTTCAGGTAAGCCACAGTAACAACAAGGCGGTAGGGCCACATGCGAGTGAGCAACGACAACTCACCGGTGACCTTATCGAGAAGCCGGCTCGGTCGGAGACGACCCGAGTGAGGCTGGCCACGTGCGCGCTGAGAGGTGAACGGCGGACTACAAAGGCACGGACGCGGGACGCATCAGCGGCAAAAAAAGCAGCACTAGAGCTATGACTAGCGTGCGCCCGACAAAGAGGGAGCCAAGGTGAGCTAGTGGTGCAGAGGAATTGGTGGAGACTGGCCACGACGCGGGCGACAACAGGCCTTAACAGCACGGCATCAAGCAAAGCTCCAAAATTGGAGCTCGGCATGACGCGAGTCAAGGAAGGGTGGGGTTGGCTGGAGAGGGGTGTGAAGGCGGAGACACAAGCACGAGGAATTGATGAGAGTTGCTCGCTCTCTGGCTTCACCGTGACGCAACCCGATGGCGGTGTAAAACAGAGGGAGAGATAGGGACGGTGCGTGGTAGTGGGTTTGGTTTGTCCATGCCTTGGTAAGACGCGTCCGACCGGACTTAAGGCGGTTTTTACGCACACGCTACACGACATGGCGGCCAAATCACATGCGCACACGGAGGCAGGTGGGGGCGCGGCATGCGCGACCGCATTGCCATTAAGGCTGGACAACGGCGTAGGGCAGCCCATGTGCGAACTGGGACAAGGCAAGCGGCGGCAGCATAGCATCACAGTGGCATCTATAGCGGTAGCGTTGCGACACGAGGTGGGTCGGCAGTACGAACACGACGGTGAATTGATGGCGTCGGCAGCCACTCCCTCACGGCGCGTGCGGGGCAGTCAGCAACAGTGAAAGGTCCTCATTTGGTTTTGGTAATTGAGTGATAACCTAGGTAGACTAATTGTGTTTATGTGAGATACACATGTGATTAATCCACAGGTACCTATACGTGAGCAACATATTCCATGAAGATGTAAATGGCTTGAGGTGCTGCAAAGCTCACACATGTGATGATGAAGGAGCTCATTGCACATGAGACATGACATTGAGTCATGTGATCAAGGTAGAGACGGTCAAGACATGACTTGGCTTGATGGACCGGTTGCAAGCATGAAGGGCAAGTCGGAGGCTTTGGAGCAATGGACTATGTGGTGGTGAAGCTTGAGCAAGACTTGGCGCCGATGGACGAAGGCAACGGTGAAAAGCAAGTGAATTCAAGATTGATGAACCAATATGATCACGTGATGATATGAAGTGGATCATATCATTGTTGATCGTGTTGGTGCATGTGTTGTATCGACATTTGAGGAGATGGAATGAAATGCGCAAGGCAAAGGTATAACCTAGGGCATTTTATTTCACCGGTCATAGGTGTGTAGAGAAGTTGATGACCGGATTTTGGATAGATGGTCGTACTATCAAGAGGGGTAAACTTGTTTGCATATCGGTCATCTAGTGCCACTTGAGTGATCTAATTTTGCATCGTCGCTAGGATCGAGTGGCGTGGCAAGTTGAGTGGCTAATCCTTTGGAAAATGTTTATGAAAAGCTAACATGGATACACATGGTGGCATACACTTGGTGGTGTTGACACATTTGCAAAGGTGAAGAAGTTGGTGAAGAATAGGAGTTGAATGTGCTGGTCATGGGGTGACCGGACGTGTCCGATATCTATACTAGAAGCGTCCGGTAATCTAGCTAGGCGCGGGCAAAGTTGCCGAGGTGATCGGACTCTGGCTCATAGCAGTGACCAGATGCTGAGCAATCATTATGTAGCATCTGGTCATGGTGATGTGGAGCACGGTTGTTGGTCCAAAGTGGACCGGACGCAGGGGCACGTCCGGTCGGCCACACCGGATGCGTCCGATTGAAGTTAAGCAAGTCTGGGAGCTCTCTGGACTTGACCAGACGCTGCTCGTCCTACGTCCGGTCGATCACACCAGACACGTTCGGTCACGGTTGAGCAGCTCTGGGAGCTCCCTGGACACGTCTGATCCGACATGTCAGAAGAGAGTCATTGGCGGCAATGGCTAGTTTGAATGGGACACATGGCGGTCAGGCAGCGATCGGACATAGGCGACCGGACATGTTCGGTGCACACGACATGCGCGTCCGGTCGTCCCAAAAAATGTCCAGTGAAGGGGTAACGGCTATTTTAGCCCGTGGGCTATAAATAGAAGTGGTGGTCGGCCTTTGGCCGGCAGCTTAGCACACTAGAGCCTTGGTGGCTTATGTGGTGGTGCTTGTGAGCCCTCTAACTCACTCTAGCTTGATAGTGTTTATCCAATTGAGTGAGTGAGCGATTCTAGTGCGATTGCATCATGAGGTTGCATCGAGTAGTAATAGGTGGTCATCTTGCAAACCGGTGGTGCTTGTTACTCTTAGAGGTTGTCATCTCCTAGATGGCTTGGTGGTGGTCTCTATCAAAGCCCGTAAGAAGCTTGTGCGGTGCTCCGGAGAAGAGCTTTATGAGGGGCATTGTGCTCGCCCTATGGGAGCCACGAAGAGCAACTCTAGTAGAGCGTGTCATTGAGCTACCCTCACTTTCGAGGTAGGTTCTTGCGGTGCTCGATGTGCAGGCTTGGTGGGTGATGCCAATTAGCCACCGAACCACCAAGTGAGTGGTCGACATAACGGGGACTAGCGTGTTGGCAAGCACGTGAACCTTGGGAGAAAAATCACCGTGTCAACTTTGTTCTTCCCGTTGGTTTGCGTCCTCGTTACACAAGCTTGTAATTACTTTCATATACATTGTGCTTGTGTAGTTGCTCTTATAATTAGTTTGCTTGTGTAGCTCACTAGTTATCTTCTTACTTGTGTAGCATAGAAGTAGCTCCCTTGCGTGGCTAATTTGGTTTGTGTAACCTTATTAGTCATATTGCTTAGTTTATGTAACTAAATATTTGCGCTCTCTAATTTGGCATTAGTTGCCTTATTATTGAGCATTGCTAGTGAGCTTAGGAGCTTTGTGCTTTTGCTTACTAGCATGTGTAGGAGCTCCCTCGTTGCTAAAAATACTAGTGGCATAGGTTTGTGTGACCTTGCTTCTAGAATTGGTTAAGTGAGCTCTCGCTAGCCCAGCACCTTTGTTGCCTAACTAGGATCTTTATAAGGTGCTTGTGAACTTCAATAGAGGGGTGTAGTCTTGGCTAGACCGAATTGTTTGAATTCCACATTTGTTTCGGTTAGCCGATGCGATTTAATTTAGAAATGACTATTCACCCCCCCTCTAGTCGCCATCTTGACCTTACAAGTGGTATCAGAGCTATGTCTCTCATTTGTGGTCTTCACCGACCCGAGAGGATGACGGCTTATGGGCTATATGTTGAGTGTCCATACACTTTTGATGGCACACACTTTGCACGGTGGAAAAATTAGATGACATGCAATTTTAAGTTCATTTCCCCCCAAATGTGGTGGATCGTAGATGTGGTCTTTTCTCATGTGTTGGATGAAAAAAATGCAACTAAAGCGCAAAAGAAATGCCTACATCTCGATTGCCAAGCTACTAACATTTTTATCAATCCATGAAAGATAACATATTTGGGGAGATCATGCACATGAAGACCGCCCATGATATTTGGTTGTACCTCAACTTAATATATGGGAGTGTCTCCAATGATGATGATAAGGGCACCAAGGAGGAGGCACATGAGCGTGTTGAGCATGACCACAATTTGGTGATTGTGGAAGATTGCTCCACCTCATGGTCAAGTGATAATGATGATCATGCTACCACAAGATCACTTGATAAGGTTGATGATGATGCCACAAGTGTTGCACATGAAGATTCTACCTCAAGCACACTTGGTGGTGATCTTGATGATGTTGGTTCATGCTCAAGCCATGATGATGATGCTACTACAAGCTCTCCAACTACATCACATTGCTTCATGTCACAAGGTGACACTAAGGTATCTAATGCAAATATGATTGATCTTGATTCATATGAGGAGCTTCTAGATAGATATGGTTGCATGATCAAAGTTTTAGAAAAAGAGATGGAAAAACCGAGAAATTGAAAAATGAAAACTTTTTTTTCTAAAGAACACATGTGAACAACAAAAGCATCTACTTTATGTTACTACTTGTTTATATGAGGAGCTAAAATTGGCTCATGAGGAACTAAGTGTTGCTCATGACAACTTGGTATAAGACCATGCTTTTCTCACTAAGGAGCTTTCCAATAGAAAAAATAAAACTAGTGAGAACTCATCACATGGGTCAATTGATCAATCACATGTTGTCGCCAACCCTTGTGATATAGGCAAGAAGTATGTATCCTCCTCTTGTGATGATTTATTAGAAATGCCTTGTTCTTCACAAATAGATGCTTGTTCTACTTCTATGTCTTGTGAGACTAACCTTTTGAAGAAGAACAATGAGCTCAATGAACAAGTGAAGAAATTGAGCAACAAGTTAGAGAGATGCTACAACTCTCAAGTCACCTTTGAGCATATGTTAAAAACTCAAAGAAACTTTGATAAAAAGAGTGGCATCGGATTCAAGACTAGCAAAGTCAATCATCAAGAAAGCAGCAATGACATGAGTGGCATTGGCTTCAACAAGAGCAAGATCAAGGGCAAGAGATGGGGCAAGATAAGATATGAAAGAGAGATGAAGAAGCAAGAACAAGAGAAGCTTTCTCATTTCATGTGCTTCAAGTGCCATGAAGTGGGACATCTTGCAAATGGTTGCCCCAATAAAGAAAAGCTCAAGTTAAAGAAAGAAGAAGAGCGGCTAAGGCATGTTAAGTGTTTCAAGTGCCGCACATGGGGTCATCTCACCTCTATGTGCCCAACCAATCAATTGGTGAAGCAATAAGTGAAGCCTCAACCAAAGCCACAAGTTGAGCAAGAGAAGACGCCCCAAGAGTAAGTCAAGATCTTTCATGAAGATGGTAGTGACTTGATGAAGAAGAAGAAAACTAGAAGAGGTGAAAAAATAAGAGAAAGAGCAATGCGTTCAAGGATGAATCAAGATACAAAGCAAGTGAGCAAGAACAAAGAAGAGAAAATGGAGAAGATTACTCACATGAGATGCTATAGTTGTGACACATTGGGCCATCTAGCTTTGGGTTGTCCAAATAAGTTTGAGAAGAAGGCTCAAGCAAACAAGGAGAAGTAAGGCAATGAGAAGCACAACATGAGCAAGGAAGAAAAGGCTCAAGCAAAGAGAAAGTGCTACTCATGCCGGGAAAGGGGACATATGGCACATTCATGTCCCCTAGGTAACACTCCTAAACCTATTTCAATTTATGATGATTCTATGCTTAGGAAGGATGGCAATGGTACCTCATTAGTTGTAATTGCAAAACATCTCGCTACTCATACTAAGGCTATACCTAAGTATGTTGCTCCTAACTTGAGAGGACCTAAAATTATTTGGGTACCATCAAAAAGTGGATGGATGATTGTAGGTACCATCGGCATTAGAGACTTGATTTAATTGATTTCATATCGATCATCACATATTGAGTCAAGTTATGAAGCTTAGTGTAATCCTATTTCAATGCCAAGCCAAGAATTAGTGAAGTCCAAATGTGCTACATCATATAAATGCTATAATTCAAGTTATTGGTGATTCATTGGATATATTTGATGGCTTGCAAATAATTGAGTTGAAGCTTGCTAGTTGGATGATCATGAGCTAACCAAGGTATATCTCTTGTTGATCATTTTGTTTGGGTGTATATGAGTTGATTGAATTGGATAAATATGCAATGTTGCTTGCTATAAGATGATTGAATGGATAATTGCTTAGAAATCAAGTTTGGATTGATTTATATTGGATAAGTTCATAAGATGACATTTAGTAAATAGATGTAATGGATTTATATCTTGTAAAAGTATTCAAACAAGTTAGTTTCAAGTTTGATTCACATTTGATGAAGCATAGCTCAAGTGATTGAAACCTGTCTTATATTGCAAAATCTAAGCTAGCTGTGATCTTAGCCACGCTTGAGTGAACAAAACCTATTGGATTGGCATAAAATTTTGTGTACATGCTCTAGACTTATTGTATAGGATGCTGTACAAATTTCATGAGAATTGGATAAGAGATGGTTCGGTTTTAGAGTGGATCTTGTCAGCTATAGTGTAGCAGTTTTCAGCATGTAACAGTGGTGGAAGAATTAAAATATGGTATCAATATAGAAGTTAAATGAAGCTCAAATTTTTAGAGCTGCTAGATAACTCTGTGAAGCACATCTCCACTAAATTTCGTAGTATTTGGATTTATATTTTAGGAGATATGCATTTTTCTTTGAAGAGTACAGAATCTACCAGAAAAAGTGATAATTATTGAATTTATTTGGAGTCACTTTGATTGAAAGGTCCTCAAGTTGAAAATATGTTTACAAGTGTTTGATGTACCTAAGTTTGGTTTTGAGACGATCTAGAAAAACATGTTGACAAGCAAAGAGTACAAGACAATTTGATTGTGAAGTGTACTTTGCACACATTTGGTAGTAAAATTGGAAGATCAAGATCAAACTTAAGATGGAGATGAAGTTTAAGTTCTAAGTGATGATTGAAGATCATTTGGAAGAAAGAAAAGTACTTAAACAATTACAAAGAAAAGGACTTAAAGAAGGATTCAAGGTTATTCCTCAGGTTATGTCCATCACTTGGATTAATCAATCAAGATATTTCAAGTGAGTGTTAAGAATGATTCTTGGAGAGGGGTCACTTCTCCCTAGTGTAGGAACTTGCCACCTATGTGTAGTTAAACCAAGTGTGGTACTTGAAAGGCTAACATGGAAGTGATGATCTGAGGGACATTTGAGATGCTTAGTTGAAGCAATCAAAGGGTTGATCAAGAAAAGTAAGCAACACCCAAAAGAGAGCTAGTCATGGTATTTCCAAGTGGTATTCTCACATTGATGCTTTCATGCAATAATTAATTAAAAGATGAAGCAAGCTAACCACAACAAGATAGTGCACTTGATCATAAGTGGTATTCATTTCATATGGGTGAAAAATAGAATTTAAAATGATATCTATTGGTCTTCACCAAGCTTATAATTGGACTTCACATTGCTATTGGAGAAATAAATTGGAATCTATGTGACTATCATCTACTCCAACATAGCAAATGTATCATTATAATGTGCATGATCATTTTATCACTTACTAGTATGCGATTAGTGCATATAGTACATGCTTCATACGATCATGCATAACAAATAAAATGTTTAAATTCATAGCCTATCACTATTGCTTGAATGATTAGTTGATCTAGTGGTTAGTATATGAATTTGTTCATGAGCTACTAAACCCAAGTACTTGATTTAATTTGGATTGCTAACAAGTGACAAGTATAATATTGGCAAGATAACCCTTGTAAGATGTGTGGAGAAGCTTGTCATTAGATCAAACAGGACTTAGAAGCTTAGGCAAATTAATTTAGTTCAAGTCAACCATAGAAGCTCATGATAGTGATAGGAGTATAAGCACAAGACAACAATACAAATGGATATCTAGTTTGTTTATTTCAAGTAGTATCTAGACTCAAGTATTTCATCAAGAATTCATAAAGTGATGTCTAGATCAACTCACAAATAATATCCTATAAGTGGTACTCATGAAGATAACAAAGATTCAAGAAATTGTTTTTATTGATAAATCCAACAAATGGTTCCGTACTAGAAAATTCTTTCAAGTGGTATCACATCTACACGTGGTATCAATCATGCAAGGCGATCATTCCATAAGTGATCCTCAACTTTAAGTGATCATCAAATGAAGAATACATCCCTCACCTACAAGAGCTCATGCTTATCAAATGGATGACCCATGCTATGACATAGGGGGAGGTGTCTCACAAATTGGTATCAAGATCAAAGATCCTATGTGTGGTATCTCAAGAAGCCCTACAAGTCACCTACAAGTGATATCTACAAGTGGTGTCATTCCAACAATCAAGTGATATCTATAAAAAATGCAAGATTAAAGCTTCAACCATCTATCCAAAAAATGCAAACCTTTGCATCAATGAGAAGCACACCTTTTATGGAAATTAATGACAAAGGGAGAGAGATTGTACAAAGATATGAAAGCTTTGGGAGAGATTGAGATAAAGAAGTAGATGTTGAACATGGACATGAACAGAGTGAGCAACATTGAAGAAAAAAGATGGATCAAAATTCTTGAACAAGAGAAGCACACAAGTAGGGGGAGCAAGCTCATGAACTTTTATTGGTTGCATTTAATATGTGCATAGTCATGTGCTTGCTTGCATTGCATACTTTTTTTGAATTTTTTTTGATATGCATACTTGTGTGGTGTATGCTAGTTGTAGAACTTGAATGATGATTTGATAACTAGCATGCATAGGATGGTAGCTAGACTTGTATTTTTACATGTGGTACTAGAAGCTTGATTATAATGTTGATGTCACGAGGTTTCTAGTATTTTTGTTGTCTAGCTACTCATGGTGCTAAGGATAAAATTAAAGGTGCAACTCCGATTGGTATCACACTTCAAAGGTTTATTCTATACACCTTAGCATCATTTGGTAGTAATTACTCTCCCATAATTCCAATCTATGCATATGTGCGAGCTTCAAACCAAACACTCTAGCACATATGTAGGGAGAGCTAATACTATCATTTCGGGTTCGTGGTACTTGTCCAAAATCATTTACATATGGTAAAATTGCTTGGACAAGCAACATGAATCCAAAAGAGCTTAATTTCCATATCTTTGTATAGTTGTCATCAATTACCAAAAAGGAGGAGATTGAAAGGTCCTCATGTGGTTTTGGTAATTGAGTGACAACCTAGGTGGACTAATTATGTTTATGTGAGATATACGGTGATTAGTCTATAGGTACATGTGTGCAAGCAACATATGCCATAAAGGTGTAAATGGCTTAAAGATGTTACAAAGCTCACACATGTGATGATGAATGAGCTCATTGCACATGAGAAGTGACATTGAGTCATGTGATCAAGGTGGAGATGATCAAGACATGACTTGGCTTGATGGACCGGTTACAGAGCGTGAATGGCAAGTCGGAGGCTTTGGAGCGATGGACCGCGTGGCGGTGAAGCTTGAGCAAGACTTCACGCCGATGGACGAAGGCAACGGTGAAAAGCAAGTGAAGTCAAGATCGATGAACCAATATGATCACATGATGATATGAAGTGGATCATATCATTGTTGATCGTGTTGGTGCATGTGTTGCATTTGAAAGCATCTAGGCCCCTAATTGGGTTTCGGTGATTAATGACAATATAAGATTACTGTGACTAACGTGTGTTTTGCAGAGGCAATTAAGTTAGGTCATGGTAATGGAGATCGATTGAGCAATCATGGATGTCATGCCCCTACGATGGAAATTATTTCGGTTTTCAAAGGATGGACGATAAGGTTAAGGATGACTAGTTCTAAGTGTCGATTGGAGTTGGAGAGACACTTAGAGTAGTTTCGAACTTTGTTTTTCCTTTGGCCATACTATTAAGGGGGGTATGGATGGGTAGCTTGACCTAGATGAGTCTAGTGAGTTAGGTGTGGTGCACACTTGTTAAAACTAGCACTAGGTAGCTCCTACATATGCCTAAGATCCAATGGAGCAAACTTCATTTACATATGATCGAGAGTTGGAAGTGAATGGAGGGTCAAATACTGACCGAACGCTGGCTCTGGTGCGACCGGACGCTGGCCGCAGGGTTCGGTCAATTCATTTGACCAAGGAGATTGCGTCTGGCGCGACCGGACGCTGAGTGGTAGAGTGACCGGACGCTGAGGACCAGCGTCCGTTGACTCCAGTAAGGTTCTAGAGAGGGAAAATCGTGACCGGACGCGTCCGGTCACACTGTGATCACTGGAGTTCGGGGACAACTGATCGGAGCGTCCAGTCACCCCGCAGAGGCACATAACGGTTCGTTTTTCAGCCGGTGTTATAAATAGAAGCTCCACTCGTGTGTGGAGTTACTTTTGCTCATTCCAACAGCTGAGAAACACCTTAGAGAGTGTCAAGAAGAGCAAGGTTCTAGTGAGGTGATTGAGATTTGAGAATCCAAAGAGAGCCCTCATTAGTGAAGATCAAGAGTAGCAAAGTGTGCATCCACCCTTCTCCCTAGGCTTGTTGTGGTCAAGTGAGAGTTCGTGCTTGTTACTCTTGGTGATCGCCATCACCTAGATGACTTGGTGGTGATTGAGAGTTTGGTGATCATCCGGAGAGCTTGTGGATGACCCAACTCAAGTTGTGAGCGGTTTTGGGTGATTCACCGCGACGGAGTATCAAAGAATCAACCCGTAGAGAGCACTTGATCCTTGCGCAGATCAAGGGGGAGCAACATCCTTGCGTGGGTGCTCCAACGAGGACTAGTGGGGAGTGGCGACTCTCCGATACCTCGGCAAAACATCTCCGCGTTCCTTTCTCTTTATTTACTTTGAGCATTTACTTTGAGCAATTCAATTTTTGTTCTTACATTCATAGAATTGTCATGCTAGAGTAGGATTGGAACTTAGGGTGCAAGTCTTTTGTACGGTAGAACAATTAGAAACACCTTCTAGGCACAAGGGGTTAATTGGGCTAACCATATGAGTTAATTATTGCAAAGAAATTTAGAATTAGCCCAATTCACCCCCCCTCTTGGGCATCTTGATCCTTTCAGCATTGACATTTGAGGAGATAGAATGAAATGCGCAAGGCAAAGGTATAACCAAGGGCATTTTATTTCACCAGTCATAGGTGTGTAGAGAAGTTGATGACCGGATTTAGGATAGATGGTCGTACTATCAAGAGGGGCAAACTTGTTTGCATATCGGTCATCTAGTGCCACTTGAGTGATCTAACTTTGCATCGTCGCTAGAATCGAGTGACGTGGCAAGTTGAGTGGCTAATCCTTTGAAAAATGTTTATGAAAAGCTAACACACATACACATGGTCGTGTACACTTGGTGGTGTTGGCACATTTGCAAAGGTGAAGAAGTTGGTGAAGAACAGGAGTTGAATGTGATGGTCACGGGGTGACCAGACGCGTCTGATATCTATACCGGACGCGTCCAGTAATCTGGCCAGGTGCAGGCAAAGTTGATGACGTGATCGGACTCTGGCTCATAGCCGTGACCGGACGCTGAGCAATCACTGTGTAGCGTCCGATCGTGGTGACGTGGAGCACGATTGTTGGTCTAGAGTGGACCAGATGCATGGACGCATCCGGTCGGCCACACCGGACGCGTCCGGTTGGAGTTAAGAAGCTCTAGGAGCTCTCTGGACTCGACCAGACGCTGCCCATCCTACGTCCGGTCGGTCACACCGGACGCGTCCGATCGTGGTTGAGCAGCTCTAGGAGCTCTCTGGACTCGACTAGACACTGGCCCTCCTGCGTCCGATCGGCTCACCGAATGTGTCCGATCCGACATATCAGAAGAGAGCCGTTGGCGGCAATGGCTAGTTTGAATGGGACATGTGGCGGTCAGGCAGCGATCGGACACAGGCAACTGGACGCACCAGTCCCCACCAGATGCGTCCGGTGCACACAGCCTGCGTGTCCGATCATCTCGAAAAATGCCCAGTGAATGTGTAACGGCTATTTTAGCCTGTGGGGCTATAAATAGAAGTGGTGGTCAGCCTTTGGCTGGTAGCTTAGCACACTAGAGCCTTGGTGGCTTATGTAGTGGTGCTTGGGAGCCCTCTAACTCGTTCTAGCTTGATAGTGTTCATCTAATTGAGTGAGTGAACGATTCTAGTGCGATTGTATCGTGAGGTTGCATCAAGTGGCACTAGGTGGTCATCTTGCAAGCCGGTGGTGCTTGTTACTCTTGGAGGTTGCCACCTCCTAGACGGCTTGATGGTGGTCTCCATCAAAGCCCGCAAGAAGCTTGTGCGGTGCTTCGGAGAAGAGCTTTATGAGGGGTATTGAGCTTGCCCCGCGGGACCCGCGAAGAGCAACTCTAGTAGAGCGTATCATTGAGCTACCATCACTTTTGGGGTAGGTTCTTATGGTGCCCGATGTGCGGGCTTGGTGGGTGATGCCAATTAGCCGCCGAACCACTAAGTGAGCGGTCGACACAACGGGGAATAGCGTGTTGGCAAGCACGTGAACCTCGGGAGAAAAATCACCGTATCAACTTTGTTCTTCCCATTGGTTTGCATCCTCGTTACACAAGCTTGTAATTACTTTCAGATATATTGTGCTTATGTAGCTCACTAGTTATCTTCTTGCTTGTGTAGCATAGAAGTAGCTCCCTTACGTGGCTAATTTGATTTGTGTAACCTTGTTGGTCATATTGATTAGTTTATGTAGCTAAATATTTACGCTCTCTATTCTTTAATTTGGTTTTAGTTGTCTTGTTATTGAGCATTGCTAGCGAGCTTAGGAGCTTTGTGCTTTTACTTACTAGCATGTGTAGGAGCTCTCTCGTTACTAAAAGTATTAGCATGTGTAGGGCTTATCTTCTCTCATAATAAACTAGCACCAGCTGAGCTTATCGGCCCAAAAACCAACCATCGAACGGACGTATTATATAGTAGCACACACAAGTGATGTCATCATTGGGATGCTAAAGCCTAAAGGGCATGTGCCTGAGTCCTGTGTGGCTGTGCCTGTGTAGACAATGGCTAGGGATTGTGAGCATGGTTATGTTTTGTGTAGATACTTTGATCTAGCTTGGTTGTGAGTGTTTTGTATAAAATATTGTACAAGTACAAATGTTGATGGCTTTAATGGAAATTGTGAGCATGGTTTAGTCGATTCTGTGTTTGATGCTCAACATCAGTTTGGATGGATAATGTTTAAATGGATGATGCTATATGGTTATTATAAGATTAATTAGTTCATATTATGCTAGCATCAGACAATTGGTCACTATAAATATATATCATTAGACAGTGGGTCGGTATAAACTTATAATAGACGTTAGATAGTCGGTCATTATATCTCGTACATAGCGTCCGATGGTTGGTCGTTAAAAGTCGGTCAGTCGTTAAAGATTTATAAGGACCCAGTACAAACGACACATGCAATGGTCGTTAAAGAGATATAACAACCGACCATATGTCGCTGAAACAACTTTTAACAACCCACAGGGCGACGCTAAAGATAGGCTGTGGTATAGTGAGAAGTAGCTCTTAATTAACAATTGGGCACTCACCCTGTTTATCAAGAGGGGGATTGTGGTAATCTGTAATCTTTTTTTGCTGCAGTTTCTTTTAGCAGCTTCGATATTTGGCTAACTAATATGGAAACATGGATTTCATATTTTTTTTTGCATTTAAATTTCTAAAATAAGTGTATGCCCTGTGAACAAAACATTTACATAAAAAATCTTCATCTAAACTCTAGTTGTTTTCTGAGATAAACTATGGACATAATGAATACACCATTTCTTTGTACAAACAACTATAAATTTAAGTGTAACAGAAAAGTCAAATTGATCATAAATAAATAGTAGTTACATAAAACAAATCAATTCAATTATAGCGTATGAGCTCGACAATCTCAAAATATGTCAATCTAGTCTGCTGGAGATCTTCATACATCAATTAGGAATGTCAAATGTGTGCGTTCATTCACATGAATTAGTATACTTATAAACAAATTGGGGCTTGACTTATAAATGTTTTGCAATTTGTTGTCGGAAAAGTGAAAGTTTATTGCGCTTTGAACAAGGCCTTCATATCCTAGAGAGTATATGTTTTCCTATTTCCACCGTTCATTTTCATGCAAAGGTGCCAAATACATATATATCTTGTTGTACTCCAAATAAAATAAATATTAAGAGCATCTTTGGTTGGTCAAAATTTCAATAAAATCAATTTATTTTCATAGAAGAAACCGAGGAACAGAAAATTTTGGCCTTAAATTAACTCAACATTCACTTAGCTACTACTCCCTCCATTCTAAATTCAAGTCATTTAAACTTTCTTGGAGAATTAAAGCATATCAAGTTATAGAGTGAATTACAAAATTTATGACATTAAATAGGTATAATATATACTATAAAAATATAATTAATGAAAAATCTAATGATACTTATTTGGTATCATAAATGTTATTACTTTATTATATAAATTTAGTCAAATTTGAGATATTTTAAATCTTCAATGAAAGTTAGAATGACTTATAATTTGGGGTGGGAGAGTAAATACTAGTAGTAAAAAGCATGTTTTCTCCGAAACTAAAAACCTATCACATTCTCCTATTCTACCTTGTTCCATATAAAGCCAAGAGCAAGAAATTGGACCGTTTTGTTCCATGTAAAGTCAAAGAACAAGAAATTGGACTTTATCCATCATCAACGAGGACTGAAAAGCAAATACACTTCACAGTTCACAAGTCATCAGAGGCATAAATAAGTCCAAATGACACACCACCTTTCCCCTGCTCCACCAGACCACCACCGACGCCCGCCCGCACGAGCCACACGATGGCCTCGCCGGAGGCGGCGGAGACATCACCGCCGTCCACGCCCACCACCAGCGCGTCCCCCTGCCCGACCCCGCGCCCGCTGGCAACCACACCGCCGACCATGGGCGACACGCTTCTCCGCGCGGCGCGCAGCGGCGACGAGCGGCGGCTCGTCAAGGCGCTCCTGGCCGACCCGGCGGCCCCAGACCTCGAGACCGCGGCCACAGCCGGAGGGAACACGCTCCTCCACGTGGCCGCCGCGAGCGGGCACGCGGACCTCGCGTCGCTCCTCCTCCGCCGCGCCCCGCGCCTCCTCCCGGCGCGCAACGCCGCGCTCGACACCCCGCTCCACCTCGCCGCGCGCGCGGGGGCGCACAATGTCGTCGCGCTCCTCGTCGCCTCCTTGTCCACGTCCTCGTCCTCCCCCGCGTGCTCCCTGCGCGCCCTGACCCGGGCCACGAACCGGCGCGGGGAGACGGCGCTGCACGACGCCGTGCGGGGCGGCCACGAGGCCGCGGCGCGCGCGCTGGCCGCCGCGGACCCGGGGCTCGTGGGGCTGTGCGGCGGCGCTGGGGAGTCGCCGTTTTACATGGCGGCGGCGGCCGGGTCCCTGGGGATGGTGCGCGTGCTCTTAAAGACATATAGGGACGCGGAGGAGGAGGAGGTGCCCGGGCTAGGTTCGAGCATGGGTCCGGGCGGCCGTACCGTGATGCACGCCGCTGTGCTCACGAGCAATGGTGAGTCCCTCCTGACTGCTAGTTTATGGTGCTATGTTTGTGATGAATTAATGAGCAATTTGGAGTGTATTTAATATCTAGGTTGTCAGATTTAGTTATTCTAGTTTACTATGTTTGGGGTTGAAAAAAGTCTACGTAACCTCCAAACCTATTGCAACCTGACCTACTTCACCCCCAAACCTATGCAAAACTGTTCAAATAACCCCCTATGGTGGTTTTGCATAGCAGTTTTGCCACGCTGGCGCGCTGAGGTTGACTTTGATGCTGACGTGGACGACTGACAAGTGAGACCCGCTTGTAAGTGGGTGAGTCTTCTCCTCTTAGGGGCTCACCATAGAGGGGCGCCGCTGCCGCGTTAGCTGGCTGCGCAAGCACAGGAGCAGAGGCACATGCGGAGGCTTGTGCCTGCTGCCGTTCAGGCTGCTGCTTGCATGCGCGTGGTGCCGGGCGCCTGCTGGAGAGAGAGAGCAAGCGCGCGGGTGCTGCTGGTCTCCTGCCGCTCGCATGGGAGCGGCCTGCTGCCGCTGTTTTTCTGCGCCGCGCCGTTGCTGCCCACTGTTCGCCCACCCAGGAGAACGAAGGCGACCGCCTGCTGCACGCTCGTACGTGTACCTGGGCATGGCCTCGTCGTAGGAGCGCGCCTCCACCATGGCCGCGGAGCCGGGAGCTCCCGGAGGCGGAGCGGCCTTGCCATGGCCAGGTCGTAGCACGGCACCAGCATCGGCCGCAGGAGGCCCCTAACCGGCCGCGGGAGGACACCGCCGGCAGCCCGACTCTCGTCGCCGCCCGAGCTCGCTGTCCGTTAGCGGCCGCAAGATGCTCAGCTCGGTGAGCACCGTTCTCTGCCCTTCCTCTGCTCCAGCCGAGGTCCCCATGGCCTCCTTCGTAGCACGCTGCACCTGTCGCGCTCCTCTTCGAGTCGAGCCGCCACCGTTCCTGGCCATCTACCGCGTGCGCCGTCGACGCCCCCAACCGTGCCCGCCAAGGCATGTGACCCGACCGCCCCGGCCTACCTCCGGCCAAATTGGGACCACCCACGTGTGCGCATAGGTGTGGGGCATGGGTACCCTCTCTGCCGTCGCCGGCTGAATTTTGGCCGTCGGCCGCGCGTCGGGTGCTTTGCTCTACTCGGTAGAGGGAAAGGAGCTGGGGAAAGGAAATTGGGATGCGCACGCCGGCGGTGTCCATCTCCTCGAGGATGCGCATGCACGTACCCCTCGTCTGCCGCACGCGTCGTGCCATACACCGGCCCCAGCGCCAGCAGCAGCGCCGCACCCAGCCCGGTCCCGGCAAGCACATATATCATCGCACCTGCCTGTGCTGCCTTGTGTGTGGGCACCACGACTGCCCTGTGCGTTGCCTTGTGCGTGGGCACCGGTGACGGGCGGGCCTGTGCGCAGGCACCATCCCCTCCCTTCGCCGAACAGAAGCCACGACGGCATGAAAGAAGAGGAGAGGTGACTCAAGCAGGCTGACAGGCGGGCCCATGTATCACAGTGTCAATTCTTGCCAACGTGGATTGCCAAACCAGCAAAACCACCTTTCAATACCACCCCAGGGGGGGTATTTGACCAGTTTTACAAAGTTTAGTGTGTATAATACCTGGTTTTATAGTCCAGGGGGTCATGTAGACCATCCTAGATACGTCAGGGGGCTATGTAGACTTTTTCCTTTGGGGGTTTGATGTACCGTGGGAAGCTTGTGAAAAATCTGGAAATGCTTCTTTGGGTAGAATGATTGGACTATACTGTGGTTGGATTGTATGGAATTTAGCAGTTCATATCTTACTTTGTTAAAGGGAGGATGCCACTTCTTCTAAAGCAAGTGAATGGAGTATGAGTTGGACGATTTGAGTCTCTGTTTGATGTGATGACTCATGTTCACTGTATTATGAACGTTAGTGTACATTATCTAAACTCGAACATTTGAAATTGATGTAACCTGTAATCTAGTGATAGAGATTTTTGTTTGGGTTGTCTTGACAACAGAGTGATTAGTGTGCTGTGAATCAGACTATGTGGGGATGCACATTTAGTGTTTGATCGAATAATTGGTTTTTGGGTGAGCGGTCGGGACTCATCAAATAGCCAGGGCACCCAATTTTATATTACTTCTACTGTCCCATATGTGAATCATGACACAAAAGAGAAAGGAAGGTACACGTCAAGAATCTTGCTGAAATGAATATGTGTAATCATGGACATGGCGGGACTACGGTTTAAGTAGTACTACTCTGTAGTAAACTGCGGGTGGTTCTATTGAGAAAAAGTAACTTGACAAAAGTAATATAACACTTAATTGCACCTTAGAAAACATAAACCAGTTGTGTCGAAAACTAATCATAATGTATCAAATATAGTTTTCATGATGACATTATTGTTAGGTCTCTTGCAATTTAGATTTAAAGTCCCGAAAGAAAATTGTGTAAAAAAAATATTTGTGTAAATCTTGAAATACATCTAGTTACTCCCTCCGTTCTAAATTATAAGTCATTCTAGCCTCTCTAGGCACATTGTTTTTGCTATGCACTAGATATAGGCTGTGTCTAGATACATAATAAAAGCTATGCATCTATAAGAGCCATAACGACTTATTATAATTTGAAATGGAGGGTATATATTTGAATATGAGGCATGAGTATGAATTTATTTATTTTTGATAAAAAAAATGACTTATAGCAATCTATCCAACAACAAAGCCTTTTAGTCCAATATTATTAGGTGATAACATCACTCTGTCCAATATTATTAAAACCTCTCTACAAGCAAGGCTTGTTGTTTAATTTGCACAGTGGGCTCCTTGTAAGATGACTCCTAGGGTTAGCCCCATATAAATTGATGACATATTTGATCAATTACTTTTGTTTTTGTGCTTCTCTTCTTTACTGGGCACCTTTGACTGCCTTAATTACTAGGTTGGTTTTGTGGACATGTATGAAATATGTTTCTTTTGTAAAAGCTCAAAACAAATCATTATTACTAATATTATGTGGGAAAAGGTGTACTTGAATTAATCATATGGGAATAATGCATACCTTCTAATTCTAATAGGCCGCGGTGATAAAGTGCAGCATCTTATCTGGCCTATCTATGCCTGTTTCAACTATTTGCATGAAGTGTTAATTAGGTTAAAGACTTAACATCATCAATGGCGCTGAGTGACCAATGGCGTTGGGGTTAGAATTTTGTTGGACATGCATCAGGAGAGTTAGAAAAATCTGCCCTCATGGGAGCTTTGGTGGAATTTGATGACTTGACACCCTAGCACATGTTCTGGTTAAATTCACTTCTCTGTCATTTATGTTTTTCATCTGTATTTAAGAAATATTAGGTAAGATTTGGCCCTCAAGTGCTAGATGATGTACCTTGAGGTCCATAAAGCTTTATAGAAAAAAAGGCCTGCCAGATCATGGGCCTTCATTCAATCCTTATTATAAGACCATAGGGAGTGCATATATTTTTTTTTCTTAAGAGTGATAGTGTTTCAGGTCTTATACTTTCTATTTACTGAAGTTCTTTCATAACAGAAATGATACGGGAATTGCTGCAGTGGAACCAAGCTCTTGTGAAAGAAGTTGATGACTCAGGCAGTACTCCTTTTCACTACATTGCATCTGTTGGAAATATTTCCGCAATGAAGCTCTTATTGCGCCGTGACAGTTCTCTAGCCTACAGCTCAGATTCAAATGGTTTATTTCCTGTACATATTGCTGCTAAAATGGGATACGGACAATTCATCTACGAGCTCTGTAAATTCTGCCCAGATTGTGACGAGTTGCTTGACAGTAGAGGAAGAAATTTCCTACATATTGCTATTGAGCATAAGAAATGGAAAGTTGTTTGGTGTTTCTCTGGTACTGAAGATCTTGGAAGGATGGCGAATGTCATGGATTCAGAAGGCAACACACCTCTGCATCTTGCAGTCAAGAATGCAGACCAGATGATAGTGAGCCTTCTTATGGCGACAAAAGGTGTACTGCCAAATACAGTGAACAACCAGGGCTTCACTGCCTTAGATCTTGCTGTACTGGCAACTGACAAAGGCATAAGTTATACACTGGTAAGCCTCACCTAATCTCCTAGGACTGCATTCTTCTTTGCATCTTCTAATTCATGTTCTCGGTCGATTTTAAATTTATTTCAGTTTTTAACTTGTATAGTTTGATTTCCTGAAATGTTGATTTTGTTCTGGTAGAATCCTCAGGTCATCATACTCCGCTGTTTGGCATGGACTGGAGCTGTCCTTAGTCCTCGTCGCCTCGATCATTTCATAGATGAATTTGGCGTTGGCAGAACTTCTGGAAACGAGTTCAAGAAATTCACCAACATTGCACAGAACTTAATTGTTGGGTCTGTCCTTGTCTCAACGGTCACGTTTGCAGCAGTTTTCACTCTGCCTGGTGGCTACATATCGGATGGGTATCCACATGCCGGTGCACCAATTCTGTCGCACAGGTATACCTTCAAGGCGTTCGTGATGGCAAACACACTCGCATTTGTCGGCTCCACGTTGTCCACCATCTGGCTCACCTATGCTGGGTCAGAACACGTCCATCCACTGCTTCGTGCAATCTCCATGTTCCTCTCTGTAATTTCGATGGAGCAGGCAACGAGAAGTATGGTTATAGGGTTCGCATTGGGCGCATATGTCGTCTTGAGCCCTGTCAGCGAGCGGATTGCCATTGTGGTCTGCATGTCTACGTTCATGACGCTCTTGCTTCGCAACCCTTCTAGCTGGCAGCTGTGGTTCCTGTTCATGCCGATTAAGAGGCGATTGGGATGGAAAGGAGCTTTCAAGACCCACTTGCCTCCGGAAACAAGGAGCCGTCTTACAATAGGTGTTGGCTCCAATTTTGCTTGTCAATTCCTTCGGAGGATGCTTGGTATGTTATTTACGTACAGCTTTATCTTTCTGTTAGCATTGCTATGATGAGAATCACAATAGTGTGCCTCGGTGTAATATTCATGTTCCTCGCTGGAGCTGTATGTTTTGTACTTTTGTATATATAAAAAGTTCTTCCACGAGTGGTTGATTTAGTCCTAACGATTCTAATCATCTAATGAGATAGTGGAATTAAAAAGCTCAAAATTCTACGAGTTTCACATTTCCAAGGCAAATGTCTTAGCTCCACGAAATCTAAATCCACCAAAATTCAGATTTTGTGTGTGTGTGTGTGGGGGGGGGGGGGGGGGGGCAGGATTGCGGGTTCAAATCTATGGAAGAGAGACGGTAAAATTCCAGGACTTGATCAAACGATGTAAAAAGTCATGATATTTGAAACCATATCCTATAATTATCATGGGAGATTTGCACAAGATATCCCCCAAGAAAGATGAAGCACCTTGCATTTAATGGATTTTGAAGCGACCCAGGACAAAATTACAGAGCATCTTATTCATAAAATCTTTTACTGTCCGTAAAGAGGTACGTACCCAAGAGAATCATTACTTAGTAGTACCAAATTTTTGGACTTAGGACATAAGAATCACAGTTACACATTTTAGCATTGCACTCACGGTACCGTTAACCATAGAGAAGCTCTGCCTCAGCTCCACGATCGCTGTATCGCCTGGAGCTCAACCTCAGCTCGTTGTCAGGCTTCCACCACTGCTCAAGTCCGTGCGCGTAGTGGTAGCTCGAATTCTTCCATAGCCTCGCCGACGGCAAGAGGTGTGGGCGCACTCGCTGGTCCTCGCCGCTCTCGGCGGGGTCGGTGCTGTGAAAGGATATGAGCATGTCACGGAGAGACAGCTTCATGGCCACCTCGGCGACGGGCCGGAGCCGGTCCAGCATCTTCTGCCGCTGCTCGAAGTAGTCGATGAAGCCCTGGCAGACGATGTCCCTCTCGTGGACGTACAGCTCGGGCACCCACGGCGCCAGCGTCTGGAACAGCGCGGCTCCATGTCCCTCTCCTGTCGCTTCAGCACCGTCGACCCCAGCGCCGCCTTCACAGCGTAGCTCGTCGGGTACACGACCCTCTTGGCGACCCTCCGCAGGGCCTGCGGCAGCATGCTGGGCGCCAGCGACACCTGCGGCGGGTTGAAGAGGAACGTCGGGAGGTAGCACCCCTTGGCGGCCATGTCGCGCCCGACGTTCAGTGCGATGGACGCGCCGAGCGAGTGGCCCACGAGCCAGACGGCGGCGGGGGCGACATGGCTGCCGTCGGCGACGGAGTCCAGGAGCCTGCCAACCTCTTTACGGGCGTCGCGGAAGCGGTCGCAGCCGTGCTGCTTGTTGGCAAGTATCCGGAGGTTCAGGTGCATGTCGCCGAAAACCGTGTGCTGCTGCTGCTGCTCGTGCTGGTGCTAGCGGCGAAGCTAGAGCAAATTAGAGGGTGGTGCGCTTCTTTTGTATTTGTGAAAAATTAACGTGCAAACATGGTGAAAGTTTGATCCTAATATTGGGTTTTCAAATTTTTATGGGTGCATATGAACCCACAAGCTACAGCGTAGCTTCGCCACTGGCTGGTGCTGGTGCCGCCGGAGAATGGTTCCCCGGAAGGCCACGATGTAGCGTGGAGCCGACGGGTGGCGGAGCGCGCCGCCGGCCGGGGGCACGTGCTCTAGGATGGCTCCGTAGATGGAGCATGGCCGGTGGGCTCCGAAGGAGGAGGACAGCCTGGTCTTGGTCTCGCAGAGCAGGCACTCGCATTCGTACCTGAGCGTTTTGAGCCGCCGGAAGTTGAAGCTCTCCCACCACGCCGGCGCGAGCGCCTCGCCGGTGTGCGTCCTGTTCATGTACTCGTCGCTCTCCATGGCGCAAGTCCCATTAACGATGCAGGCGGCGATGCAGCGGCGGTGCTCGTGGCTGTCCCTGATGAAATCATAAAACGCGGTCGTTAATCGTCGGCAACGCAATGCTACTGCCTACTGATGCATACGTACGTGAAATAAAATTAAAGGTAGACATGCACCAAACCCAACAGTTAACAGCGCAGCACGCCATGTCATATCAAGACGTACAGTGCATTGCCATGTCTGTTCTACTACCAATAAGCTCATACCAGTTAACGTTTATCATGGTCGCCGGAGAAGAACCCGACCCAATTTTCACCATCATATGCTTCGGACCGGAGTCCGTAAATACATATGAGTCCATCGTGCAATCCAGTCGAGCCAAGGATAGGAATACCGAATACCGATCGGCAGACGTGCAGTGCAGTAGACTAGTGTGTGCTGCTAGCCTGTTTGTTGCTTCTGATTTGGCTGAAAGAGCTAGCACTGTATCTGATGCATATTTATACACAGGGACGGGCTTATTTTTTCCCTGCGAGAAAGGAATAATGACTGATTTTTATTAGCTGTAGAAGCTACTAGAAATAGCAAGATAAGTGAAATTTTACTACGCTTGGAAATAATAAGAGCCCTCTCAGATGGTTTAAAAATACGGTAATGCTTCGACTCGAACGTCCGACGTTCTGGACGCGTGTCAGATAAGACTCGACTGAGGAGCGAGCGACCCCCGGCTCCTTATCCGTTCCCATCCCGTCCCCCGTGACCCCCGCGCCCACTTTCTGCTCCACTCGCCCGCTCCCCCTCTCCGCTCCTCCGCGCTCCTGCTGCTCTCCGAGACGGACGCCATGCTTGCATCCAGCTCGCTGCCGCCCTGCCTGTTCGCGCTTCCTCCCTCACTCACTCCCTCCCTCGCTCCGCGACCTCCGTGCCACCGGAGAGGAGGGCGATGGCGGCGGCTTCCGGCGAGGTAGGTGGGTTCTTCTCTGGATCTTAGCCCTCCTCCTCCTCTGGATCTGAGCTATCATCCTTCTTCTCCTCCTCCTCCTCCTCCTCCTCTAGATCAGGATCTGGATCTAGATCTGAAGGATGCAGCGGTGGCTAGGGTTCTAACGAGGTCTGTTGCAGTAGGCTTGTTTTGCTATTGCAACAAGTAATTTTTCTTGGTTTCATTAGTCTTTTTTTTTCTGATGTTGCATCTCGCATCGCGTTTTGTTTCTGTTGTTGCAGTAGTTTTGGTTTGTTGTTGCAACAAGTAATTTTTCTTTGTTGCATTAGTCTTTTTTCTGATGCTGCATCTCGCATTTCCTTTTTTGTTTCTATTGTTGCAGTAGTGTTGTTTTGCTGTTGCAACGAGTAATTCTTCTTGGTTGCATTAATCTTTTTTTCTGATGTTGCATCTCGCATTGCGATTTGTTTCTGTTGTTGCAGTAGCTTTGGTTTGCTGTTGCAACAAGTAATTTTTCTTTGTTTCATTAGTTTTTTTTTCTGATGTTGCATCTCGCATTGCTGTAGCTTTGTTCTTTTTGTTGCAGTCGCTTTTGTTCTGATGTTGCAGTAGACTTGTTCTGATGTTTGATCTCGCATTGCGCTTTGTTTGATATTGCAAATAATTTTTCTGATGGAAGCGCGGTGAGGATGCGACACACCTAGCGTGGACGTGGCGGGGGGATGGGCAGCACGACGGGATGGCGGGGACGGGCGGTGCGGCGGGATGGGGGACGGGCGGTGCGGTGGGATGGCTGGGGGACGGGCGGCGCGGTGGGATCTCCTGCGGGGGCGAGGCAAACGGATGGAGATGGGGATGAGGTGCGGGAGCGCGAGTTGTGGGCGTTTCGGGACGTGCGTGGGGGCATCCGATGGAAGCTTGCATGCGTGTGGGGAGCGGTTTGGTTGCGGGCGGGCGCACATGCAGGGGCAGCAGCGCGAGCGTCCGGACGCTAGCGCCCAGATCGGACGTCCGGGCGCTAGCAGTTCCAGAAGAACTAGATAGGAGGAACTTAAGTGATGGGTCGGAATAAAAAAAAATGTGTGGACCTGAAGCTAGTTTCTAAACAAATTTGAAGGATATAACAGTATTTTGACTGTCTCACGAGCTGCTTCTCTGAATCCAGAAAAGAGACTGCTTCTCATCTCACATGATCTGCTTCTCATCTCCTCCGCTCTCTCTCTCTCTCTCTCTCTCTCTCTCTCTCTCTCGTTTATCGTCGAGCCGGCGACCTGGGGGGCGGCGAGGCAGGCGGCGACGCAGGGCTCACCAGCGCGCGGCCCCCGGTGGGCAGGCTCCGCACCTCTCTCCCTCTCCTAGCGCGCGGGGGCTCACCGGCGCCAGAGCTCTGGTCCAGCTCTGGCGGCAGCTGCTCCAGGCCTCCAGCTCGGGCGTCGGCGCACGCGCATCCGAGGTGAGCGGCAGCGGCTGCTGCTCCAGCTCGGGTCGTCGGCTCCAGTTCCAGCCTCCAGGTCTAGGCGAGCAAGCAAGCGTCGTAGGCTATGGCCAAGCTTCAGCTCCACGCATCCGCCTTGAGCTTTCAATTCTTTCCCAACTTTTAAAGAGTATCTGCTGCTGCTGCATCTGTCAATTGAAGATTCATGAACACAATGACCTGTGTCAGTAGTATTAGAGCTGTCTACTACTGTGTGTTAGTACATTGGATGCACCTATCACGTATATCTCTTGTGATTTAGCTTGTCTAGCTTCTTTTAGTTGAATTTGTTGGCAATCTCTGGTTACACAGACATTCGAGCTTGAACCTTCGTTCCCTAGGCAGATTATTATTCTTGGCCTGTGTATTCGATTAATGGAAATATTGGCCCTGCAGCTGAGGCAAATGTGAGGGTTCTCTTTTAATTTCTATGATACATTCCGTAGTCCTTAGTTATCATGTAAGTAAAGGCCGTCTCGGCGACCTATTGCGGAACCAAATCCAAAATAGTTCTCCAATACAATATCTATGACCTCCAACAAAGTACCTATATGTAACCTACATTTTGGGTGTTAGGAAAGACATAACTCAAATTTGAGTATCCTCTCTCTTGAGACCTATTTGTACGAAGGGTTATCTTTTGGATCTTGTTGTTAGAGAAGACCAAAAATAGATATTGAACATTTTGTCTGTAGTGCTACCCAAAGGACGAATGGGTCTCGTAATTTGAGTCATGGTTGTTGAAGACAGTCTTAAGTAAGTTTCACTCGGGCTCTGCAAATGAGCTGGCAACTACCGGGATTGAGACAATACGAGTAACATTTTGTTAATTGGAGTTGTAACATCATGGCGCCGTAATGAATTTAGAGAAAAATAAAGTTACCTCTAAATTAGGTGATGCTTAAGCAGAGCATCACTTTGCTTCTTGTTTCAGAGGCGTCGGTAACGGGTTCATGTTATCAACGGATATTTGGGGATCCTGCCGCGGCAGATATTGTGCTCACCTGCGGCGCTAAATGTAACACACCAAGTAGGTGTATCAGGTAATTCTGCTGCACTAAAGGGTTGCATTCTTTCTGCTCTGGATGTATGTTGCATCAAGAACTTCAGACTTATTAATGACTACAGCATACACGCACAAGCATAAAGGATTAGAGTATTTTATAGCTGAACACAGTTTAGTTTAGCTGCCAGGTGAATCACACTGAAATTGACATTTACAAGTTCGGTGCATGTCTTACATCAAGGATTGAATTTTCCACTAAATTGTGAGGAATCACACAAAACAAATCTAGGCAGTAGGATCGCTACACGGCTTGTAAATAGAGGAAGGTAGCAATCTTCAGTGGGCTCCAAGTCCTCCATAGCTCCAGGAATCACATAGCCTGGACTCCAGAGGAAGAAGGGCCGGTACAACTGAAAAGAAAACGGAAAGGAAGGTTAACTAACAGTATGTCCGAGACATCAAAGTCATGGAGACATACAAGACGATGCAGCGCATGAAAGCAACATTTCAGATAAAATTATCGAAGAATATGCTCCTACTGCACCTGCCAAGTTGTTGCAAACATCATGGAGCTAACTGATCAGTGACTACAGTCACAAGCCAAATAATTATGCAGTTACATATTTTGTACTACCAGCTTGGAAGAAAATAAGAGAGTCAATTAACAGATCCAACTTGAATTAGCAGAACATAAGTTAACTGCTCAGTTTAAAAATTGAGGAACTAGTCATAATATGCAACTAGCATTAGGATATATTTAACATGGCAGAAAGGAATTCTAATCTTGACTGTTGAATTCTGCAAACTCTGATTAACAAAGCCTTTTAATTACCGAGCACACAAGTCCTGCAACTACTTTTGTGAAGACACAGTGCAGCTGTACTTCATAATTAAGAGTAGCTTTGAAGCAAACAAATCTGAATAAGAAAAATTTTAGATAAACTTGCGTACCCTTTGACCACTAAGTACAAGATGATGGCACATGCTCCTTGACAACATGGATTCGACAACAGTTCGAATCTAACATGCTTACATGTAGTCAGGGTACGATAGCTCGAAAGACCAATTAGTATAATCCTCAATACCTCAATATGGTTTGTGAATGAAACTTGGAAGGCTAACAGACCAGCTAAAGTTGCCAGGCTAAATTACAGAAGCCACTGGAGTGGAGGAGCAATATATATCTAGATCACTTTGGCAACATTAATCTCTTCTTACAAGAAGACCATGAGCATTACATCAATGTACAAGGCTAAGGTTTGAGTAGCTGAATCTGCCATTTAATAACTAACACGCAGAACCACTAACTCATCCATGCGACAACTGAAAACAACAAAATTGCTCCTCAACACTAATGATGATGCTCTCATAAAGATTTGTACCTTAACCCTTTTTTCTTAGTGAACGATCGTATACGCATGTATGTCTCTGTACATTTACACAGCCAACAAGCAAAGGGGGTTAGCTGCTAAATTCACTTCAGATGGTATCTTTCTAATTCCTGTGCTACTTAATCATTCTGCATCTGAGAGCACTCATATCTCTGCCAATGCCCTCCTCTATTGAATTTTCATCAACTCACTACATCTAGTAACGATTCACTTACAGCCTAAACAGATAATTTAATCAAGCTAGGGATTTAAGATCCATGGAATTGATAATTTTTCACGCTTCTACCTATTGCCAAAATGATGGAAGATGAATCTAGTGATTGACACTGATGCAGATGAGGAGTAGGCAAAGGCAAAGATATCATACATGTAGGACGACGAGCACCTGCAAGCGCACCCCTCCCTCCTCCGCGACAAGGCCAAGCGCAGAAGGGCAGGCCTCCTGCCACCAATCCTCTCCCCACCTCTCTGCTGCAGCCGCCGGTTTATTGCAGCAGGCAGCCGGCGGTGACCCACACAGGTGGGCGGTGGTGAGATGTCACACCCGGTGACCACCACTGAAGCCGTCTACGTTACTAGCTTTACGTATTGCGTTGTATTACGTTTCCATTATTGTACTGTCATGTGGGGCCGGGTGTCCAGTGACTATAATGGCACATAAGTGCCCAAACCATGTGCCATGTCCGGCAATACTCTTTTGATTCGGTAAATCCAAGTTGCCAAGGCAGAGGGCTTGCCCTGCCGGCGTCCTCGTCCCGTACCCTTATCGTGCTCACGTCGACGGCGATTAGCTGGCGGCCAAGGGTGTGACAAGTGGTATCGGAGGCGTTCTATCCTTGGCGTGGGTGGCGGGCGCTCATCGCTCCTCATCACCGCTTCTACCTCAGCTCCGACAACCTTCGACTCAGGATCCCACGGACCACCACCACCACTACAACGGTGCTCATCCCCTCCCCGGTAACCTCCCGAAGTCGTTCACTTAGAACGCAGTTCGTAATTCCGGTGGGCAGCTGTCAACGCCCACAAGGTGTTCGACGTGAGGTCCCAGAGGTCCCTCCTTTGGTTGAACTGGGTCAGCGGCAGCATCGGTGTCACCAAGCTTGAGCACCAACACATCCACCTTCCACTATCACCACACCACCACCCATCCCCTCAGATCCGCGTCATCTACAGCTCGACAAACAACTGGGGGACTACACCAACAACTTTGGTTCGGCAGCGAGAACATCAGTGAGCTACCCAACTCTACTCCTTTTCCTTCCGTTAGCACGTTTGGGTGAACGACGAGGGTTGCAAGACACTTATTCTTGCGTAAAATCCCGTAGTTGGTTCATTCCAATCGGTGCGGTGGCGTTGGCGGGGGAGTGTCCTTGAACTTGGGTTGCGGGGCGCTTGTTCCCGTGTAAAATTCCTCAGCTCAGCCTCACTCCCAGGCGGTGGTGATAGTGACAGACAGTACAACGGGGAGGCATAGTCCGAACCGGTTGTTTGTTCACGCAGCGTCTCGGTTTCATTCAAATCCTTCATCACGGCTCCATTAAAGCCATCCAAGCAAACTTAGAGACTCCTAGACAACATGTCGAAGAACATTGAAGAGGAGAAGACTTGGTGGGATCATGTTATGGAGCACTTTGATCTGCTGTTCACTAGAGTCAATGACATTGGAGAAGTCCAGCAATAGATGAAAACCCAGATGGACATCAGAGGCCAAGCAATGGACAATTATACAGCTGAGCAGCAATTGATAGCCCAACAAGTTAAGGCTAATGGTGCAGCGGTCGCTCAACTCACAATGAGACCGTTTGACAATGATGGGCCTTTTTCAGATGATTCCTTTTTCTTTTTTTCTCGAAAACGCAGGAGAACTGCGCTTTATTGTATTAAGAAGATAATAAAGGGGGGGTAAGAACCCATACAACACAACACACACAAAACACATTGCAGCAGCTGCTGCTGCTACTAGGAAGCTAACGCGCCTTAGACATAGAAAAAACGACCAAAAAAGAGAGAGAGGACGCTAACCACCCGGAGCGAGGGCATCCAAGAGGGATAATCCTCGAGCCCCCGCCAAAGACCACGACCTTCTGTCATCTTCCGCTACAGCAAGAGCGCCTGCAACACTTGGGGCTACACCATCAAAAACACATCTGTTGCGGTGTCTCCTTAAGGTCCAAGCTCCCAGGATCACGAGAGAGTTGATTCCTTTCCTTGCCATGTCACTAGCAGCACTGTTTACTCCCTCCCACCACGAGTGAAAGGATATTTCTGTGGACTGCATGGAAAGGGCTTGGAGTCCCATCTGAGAAAAGAAGCGGAACCAAAATTCTCTTGCAAAGACACACTAAACTAAGAGGTGATCAATGGTTTCTGCAGCCTGATCACACAAAGGGCAGTGCTCAGGATGAGGTAGTCCACGGCGTGCAAGGCGATCCGCTGTCCAACAACGGTTGTGAGCCACCAAACAAACAAAGAAGCGGCATTTGGGTGGCGCCTAGGTCTTCCAAATTCTTTCATAGGGCTCAAAAGATATAGATCCCACAAAAAATCCCTTGTATGCAGTCTTGGCCGAATACTTTCCATCTAAGGAAAACCGTCAAATATGCCTATCTTCAACACCCGGTTGCAAAGAGAAATCAAACAGGACGTCCCAAAGGAGGAGGAAGTCAACCATTACACCGACCGTGAGAGCCCCTTTTATATTAGAAATCCAAGTCTGGTTGGTAAGGGCATTCTGGACAGTTCGTTGTTTGGTCCTCCTTTTAGGGATAACGGCGAAAAAATGAGGTGCAAGATCTGCGATACATTGGCCATGGAGCCAACGGTCTATCCAAAAAAGGGTGTTCGCTCCATTCCCAACTTCGGAGTAAACAGCCACTGCAAAGAAGGCTCTAACTTGATCTGGCACATGAATTGGAAGATTAGCCCATGGGTGATATGGTTCTATTTTTTTGTAACCAGGCCCATCTCATTCGCAATGCCCAGCCAAGGGATTTAAGGTCTGAAATTCCTAGACCCCCAAGTTCTTTAGGGATACAAACCTTACCCCAAGCAATAAGATAATGCCCTCCTTTTGCATCTCTGCGGCCTCTCCAAAGGAACCCACGCCGAATTTTATCCACTGCTTTAATAGCCCAAGGTGGAAAGTCGATGGCCATAATTAGATAGACGAGCATACCGGTGAGCACAAACTGAACCTGAACCATTCTTCCAACCTTGGTCATCAAATCTGCCTACCAGCCAGGAAGCTGATCAGCAATACGGTCAATAATAGGCTGAATTTGAGCCTTGGTAAGCTTCTTCAAAGCGAGAGGTAGTCCCAAATATCTGCATGGGAAGTCAGTGAGTGCACAGGGCAGTAGGTTTTGCACTGCTGCGAGCTCCACATCACCACATCTGATGGGCAATACATTACTCTTTTGTAAGTTTGTCTTGAGCCCCATTGCTTCTCCAAATAAATTGAGGATATCCAAGGTTACAGCAATGTCACTAGCTTCTGAATGGAGGAACATAACCACATCGTCTGCATAAATGGATATTCTGTGGTGTAAGCTGCGCCTAGATAGTGGCTGCAGCAAGCCTTCAATTTCAGCCTTCAAAATCATGTGCCCAATACATCCATAACCAGGATGAACAACATCAGGGAGAGGGGGTTGCCTTGCCGAAGCCCTCATTGATGTGCAATCCTATCACCTGAGTTGAGTCTTGTCACCTGGGATTCCTCACTATCTATAATTTTTTATGAGAAAGAAGACTTTGAGAATGTGTTTGCCAGAAACAAAGGCACTCACAAACCTGAATCATCCAAGACAAGGAGGCCACCTCCTAAGCATGATAAGAAGAATCCTTTGCCGTCCCAAGCTATGCCCAAGATGTAATTTCCAAAGTTTGATGGTCAAAACACAAAGATCTGGAAAGATAATTGCCTGAGCTACTTTGAGCTATATCAACTGCCAGAAGGGATGTGGATTATTGCAGCCCACCTACATTTTGAAGGGAATGCTGCGAAGTGGTACCAAGCATATAAACAAAACCACACTTTCAAGAATTGGGACCATATTTGTTCAGTGGTAGAAGAAGAGTTTGGATCTAATGATTTCAGAACTGCCATGAATGCTCTGTTGGATCTTAAGCAAACTGGCACTGTTGAAGATTACACCTCGTAGTTTCAGGCTCTGCAATATGATGTTACCATGCACAACTCACACTATGATGAGATATTTTTTACGCCACAATATATCAGAGGGCTCAAAGAGGAGATAAGGACTACTATGGAGCCTCAAATGCCCCAGACAGTGTAAAAAGCATCAACCATTGCCAGGATTCAGCAAGGGATGCTTGAGCGAAGCAAAACCAGATACAACCGAGCCAATTCTCAAGTCAGGCCTTATGGACCGCCAAAGACTGAATACAAACAACCACAACAAATATCAACCCTGTGGAAGGACCGACAATTACGGGACTATCGCAAGGCAAATGGCCTGTGTTTCTCTTGTGGTGAAAAAATTGTGCCAGGACACCTCGAGGTTTGTTCCAAGCAACAAAAACCATAAGTCAATGCTATTGTGATCAATGACCTGGATAGGGAATTATCTGATGAAGTCCTTAATGAGCTAGCAGTGGAGGACCAGTTGCATGAGTTCTGTCAACTCTCCCTCAATGCCTTATCCAGTCAGAACAGTATAAGCTGCATTAAATTGAAGGCTAGAGTCAAAGACAAAGTTCTTCTTATACTAGTAGACAGTGGAAGTACTCACAGCTTCATTAGTTCATAGTTTGTTGAACTAGCTAAGCTACACACAGTGCCCACTAGTACCAGGAAAGTCAAACTTGCAAATGGTGAAGGGATGCAAACAGATAGGATGGTGCCTCAACTCCAATGCTATTGTCAAGGTCAAAGTTTCACTACTGACATGGTGGTACTGGAGATGCAACCATATGATGCCATATTAGGATGTGATTGGCTCCAAGCACACAACCCCATGGAATGTGATTGGAAGAACATGACCATCAAATTTTCTGAAGAGGGCAGGACAATGACACTTCAGGGGTTGCACGAGCTACCATTGCAACTGTCATCCATTTCTGCCACAAAGATTTACAATTCCACTAAAGGTAATGGTATATGGGCCTTTGTCCTACTAGACCATACCCCAGATTCCTTTTCCCCCACCAAACCAAAACAAACCGGTCCACATCCAGACGAAATCCAAAACCTCCTCACTACCTACAAGGATGTATTCACTGATCCAAAACTCCTACCACCACAAAGAACCTATGATCATGCTATCCCACTCATCCCTGGCTCTATTCCCATCAATTCCAGACCATACCTCAAGTGAAGCTAACCTGGGTGGGTCTGCCTAATACTGTAGCAACCTTTGAGGACTACTACGTCGTCAAGAACAGGTTCCCTAAAGCAGCAGCTTGGGGGCAAGCTGCAACTCAAGCGGGGGGAGATGTCACTCCCGGTGACCACCACTGAAGCCGTCTACGTTACTAGCTTTACGTGTTGCGTTGTATTACGTTTCCATTATTGTACTGTCATGTGGGGACGAGTGGCCAGAGACTGTAATGGCACATAAGTGCCCAAACCATGTGCCGTGTCTGGCAATACTCTTTTGATTCGGTAAATCCAAGTCGCCAAGGTAGAGGGCTTGCCCTGCCGGTGTCCTCGTCCGGTACCCTTATCATGCTCACGTCGACGGCGATTAGCCGGCGGCCAAGGGTGTGACACGAGCCTAGGGAGGCGCGTGGTGGTGGTGAGGGGGGCGTGGCCCTAGGGCAAGGTGTGCGGCGACCCTAGGGAGACGTGGTGGTGAGGGCAGCGCCGACGCGATTGGCGGCGAGGCAGGCGACGAGCCGGCGAGCAGGGAGGCCGTGAGACGGGCGGCGAGCAGGGAGGCGGCGAGGCGGCGGCGCAGGGAGCAGCGATATCTTGCGAGTCGCGATGCACGGAGCAGCTTCTATGGAATTAGGTTAGGGAGTTAGAGATTAAGCGCAGAAGTACTAAACTACCCTTAACTATAATTAATTAATTTTCCTAATTAATATCTGCGGCAATTAATTTTGACGGAACCGGTGGTTCCTCCCAAGCACCGTAACAAAGCTCACAAGATAAAATGCACAAGTTGCAAGCAGATAAAAATGTTTTTCCTGTAAACAATAATTCCACTAAGGGGAGTGAGGACTGAGGAGTACTCCGATATAAGATAAAGATGGAGAATATGACAAGTACTCAAGGGAAGCACTTTTAACGATGCATTTGGATTGACAAACGGAGCCATGCGAAATCATTGGAACCTAACAATATTGTTTGGCAAACCAATCATCAAGGATTGAATCGGTGCAGCACCAAACCGATCTTCTTGGCCTTCTGCCCTCCAGACATGGACACATGATGCCACTCTCCGCAGCATGGACCCATGATGGATCAACTGATTCTGGATGGAACCATACTGCAATCCAGACAGGTTGTAAGTGTGGTGGTAAAATTGTGGGTGCATGACTTCACTCACCGTGATTCAATAATTATTAGTTGGTGTCCATATAATATATGAAAGATAAAATGATCATGGTGCATCCTGATTAATGCTGATGTTGAAAAGATTAATAATTACATACACATCCTACATTAGAGCAATGTCAATAATAAAGCCAAGTGCATGGCTATAAGTCAAGTTATAAGAGCTAAGCTATACAATAGTTAGTCTTCTATTTGTCTACAAACTTTGTATATTATTATATGTTTCCATTCTTTTTCCTATTCCTCCTCACATACAGCCCTATTGAGACCCACCACTGCCTATGTTTCCATGCTGAGCTTATTTCTTGAACAAGAGCCAAGATCTATTCTCTCTCCTCCTTTTTTTCTTATTCACATCAATAAAAATGCTAACTAGCTTGACTATAAAATAATTGTTGTACTTACTCTTATACTGGTTTGGGGGCGAGGCTCAAATTTCCTCGGAGAGTGGGTTTTGGGTTACCTACACATCCTACACGGCTGTGTGTGTGTGTGGCCATGTCCCTGTGGAGAAGAAAAACAATACGGGTAGGTCTGAGCTGAAGTAGAAGACTAAGACAACTAGACGAGAGACTCGATGGAGAATCAATAGCTGGTATGGTCACCTAACAAAGATATTACTTTTAATTAGGCCCTGATGAGCAGCATCTCCCTGAATTACCTCAATCTACTATAAAATTCGCAAGCACTTAAAAATATCTCGTGTAGTGGACACTTGATTTTTTTTTAGAGTTCAAGGACATTCGCCCCGGCCTTTCAATTAACATCAAAAGACCACGAGTTGTTATAGCACAGGAGTTTTAATCCAGAAAAGCGTCCACCAGGACTAAGCCAACCACAATAGAAACAGACTGAAAATTCTAAAGATGTAACTAATAGCTAACTCCGCCAAGGCACTATAACCAACATATCTTCACGCCAAGTTAAGCGAGATGTTCAGCGAACTCTACCAGGGCATCTTCCTTAGCTTCAGTTCAGTCACTGGATCTTCAGGCAACTTGTGCTTCCAGGCCACATCTTCAACATCTCCTCTGTGGAACTTTAGGTGATGCTTTGGTTCACATAATAAGGGAGCCAGAGGGTCTTTGCCTGCTGCTGATTTGATCTTGTCGATGTACTCCATCAGCAAATCCTTCTTGTCGGTTGGACAAAGAATCATCCAGTTCAGTAAAAGCCCAGAAATCCTAAAAAGGAGCATTTCCATGCTTCTCCAGCCAATTCTCCGAAGACACAGGTCATTTCTAAGTTTCCAAACAGACCAAATGACAGCTGAGGTAATCATATTCAAAATGCAATGCTTCTTATTGCTTAGCCATATTATCCATGTGCATGTTTTATTTCACTGATTTTGAGAATAGGGTATACTTTTGTGCTTTATTTAAGACCTGTATACCGCAGAGTACTAAAGCGGTTCTAGAACATCAGGAAAATTCTAGAGGTTGATGTAAAAGAGAGAAAAGCAATGGATCAGATGACCTAAATATTTGCAAGTCTTCCCTGCTCCACCTTTAAGCACCCTACAAACTAATATCTTGATCCATTCCACTAGTGATTGCCCTTTTCTGCTAAAAATAGCGAGCATAAATTTGCCACCCACGGATGTGCGCAACAGATTCTACCAATCAAGGACAATAAATCAAGCATATTAGTTGAGCACCAGTCGCTGGATAAACATGCATCTCCTGTGAAATCATCTCTATAGGATTCCGCAAGATTATTCCTAGCCTCACTTTGGTTTTAGTTTCTGTTTTATCAATGGATCTTTACCTAACACTTCTTTTGATTTATTAAGACCATTTTATCTGTACTGTAAATTCAATATACTCCGTAAATGCTAGTTCACTTAACCCGATTCTAATTAATCACCAGAACATGAAAATAGTCTTCAAGACCACACTTTGACAACCAATAATATACTTTATATTTCATTTCTCATGGCTGAAAAAATGGCATCGTCATCGGTACTCGAAAACGATTTCTACATGCAGCCAAAATAAACTTCGAGAGATGGTTGCTTGGCCTGCCTCTAACCAAGGGCCCGTGGGAATTGGTTCTTTGCACGTCCGGCCAAGCAACCGTTTCTAGAAATGTATTTTCAGATGCAATCAACCATCTCTAAAAATCTATTCCGAGAAGTAAACCACTTAGTCGAACTACATATGAAAACGAACTACGTATGAAAATGGACTTAAAAGATGTGGTTGCATAAGTCGACCATCCCTAGATTCAAGCCAGGTCCTTTTGGACCTATCCCCTACGTGCCCCCGCGTCGCCCCCCACGTGGGCGACTCTGGCGGTGGCCAAACCGTAGCCATCGCCAGCCCCTTCTTCCCCTCTCCTGCCGTACCGCCACCGGAGCGGAGCAGGCCGTCGGCAGGGCCGCACAGCTTGCCGGGATGGCAACGGCGGGGCTCTTCCTCGTGCTCAGCGGTGGTGGCGGCATGCGCAGTAGCAGGCCGGCAGGGGACGCCCTCTCGCGAGCCGCGTGGGCTCGGCGCGGCCGCCTGCTACGGCTACAGCGACGGGGCTCCTTCCTGCTCCACTTCCTCCTTCCTCCTTCCTCCTCGACCATGGCAGCGGCGGCGGTGCTGGCCTGGGCCGGCGGATCCGGTGCCAGCTTGCATGGGGTACCGGGTCCAGTACCCTAGCGGCCGGATCCGGTGCTCCCCAGGGCATGGGGCGGTGCCTGCAGTGGAAACAGAGTTAATCAGAAGAGGGATGAAAATTTGAGGTTGATGGGAACCGATGTTACTTGGATATGGAAATGGTGCATGCCGTTGCATAACTAATTTTGATAATCTCCATAGTCCTCCTATATAAATGAGAATCAAGACTACAATCACTATTGTTTTTTTAATATAATACATACATTGCTCAGAAAAGAAAATGATCTGTGTGTGTTGACTGTTGAGTAAAATAACAAAGTTCTCTTTTAATTTCCTCAAAAAAAAATTAAGCATCCAAATAAGTAGTACATTTTTTTACTAACCCTCTTTAACACGCCATCCTTTCGAACTAGACATGTAAATTTCGTATATAAAACATAAAATTAACATCACAAAGGTGCACTGGATTAAATACTAGGTTAGAGAACTACTAAATTAAATCAAAGCATATCTGTATGAGACAATCTATAATAATATCCAGTAAAATGTACCGTAGATCCATTAACTTTTGGTGGTGTCTTCTAGGTCCATCAACTTTTAAACTGTATTTTTTGGTCCATTAACTTTTGGTGGTGTGTCATCCAGATCCATCAACTTTTAAACTGCATTTTTAGTCCATTAACTTTTACTGGTGTGTCATACAGGCCCATCAACTTTCAAATTATATTTTTGGTCCCTAAACTTTTTAACTGGTTCACCGTAGGTCCATACCCCTTCGTTTAGCGAATAGATCGAATATGGCACGCCAAATAAGCAGCCACCGTGGAGTAGGTGATGAGTCCATAGCTCCTCAAGATGTTTATGGAGACTTGTTTAGCAATAACTCAAATGTAGCAGCTGGTAATTCGTTAATATCATCTGGTCTTAAATTTGGGACTATTATTTTTAAGGATAAATACATTGTGGACATGGAGAAATTTACAACTGTTGGAGGTGTCTTATTATTGCGTGGAAATGAGAAGAAAATGAAGCCAACAAAATATATCAGTACTAATTCTAAAGAGGTGGAGATCATCAATGAAATTTTTCCAACATGATTAGCATCCTTGCTGTAGTATTTTATTATTTCCATGCATTAGTTTTCTATCCAATTGTGACACACGATCTTTTATCTAGCATCTAGTTTTTAGTGTCTACGTGAGTTAAATTGATGGTTGTGTTTGGACGTGCCGTGCATGTTAGCCGAATCAGGGAGTCAGGGTCAATCGGTCCTAGTTGGGCTAGTGGAGTCCGAGTTTTATTTGGGTCAGGTGGCCTGCGTGCCTATATCTGTGGCCTTCGACCTTGTACCGAGTAGATTAGACTGGATTTTATTATGAAGTTTATTCCCCGTCGAGCCGCCGCTCGAAAAAATCCTAGAGGGTGATCCCATCAGGTTCTTCGTCCCCTACTCCATCTACCGTGCATTTAACTCTAATATCTATATTAAAGACCAGCTGTATTCAATGGGCTTCAAGTCCAGTTCCGGGACTATAGGTTGCCACCACTGCCGGAGCCCGTGCGCGTCTTTCTTCTCTGCCCCGTGTTTTTCCACAGAATCAAGGATGGTAGGAGATGCGGCCGCTCAGTCTGCTTGCCCCACAGAGACCTCCACATGTCGTGGAAGGACAGTTTGGAAGCCAACGTGGCCACAGACGGGTGACGGGTGCCGATCCATCATCCGCTCCCGCTGCTCGAAGTAGTGGATGTAGCCCTTGCACACGCCGTCCCGCGTCCCACGTCCTTAGCTTCTCAAACACTTCCTCCATGTGATTCTTGTGGGAACTCGGGATTACTTTGCTCATCAGTGCGTACTTGAGGAAGTAGCCAACGGCGTACACGTCCTGCCGGACATGCTTTCCGATCGCCGGAGCAAGCGATGCATGCGGCGGGTTGAACAGGAAGGTGGGCAGGTCGAGTCCCCGATGGATCATCATGTGACGCCCCACGTCCAGCGCTATGGACGCACCAAGCGAGTGGCCCGCCAGCCAGGTCTCACCACCCCAGCCGCCATTACTGTCATCGGCCTTCTCACGGAGGAGCAGCTGGACATTTTCGCGTGCATTCGTGAAGCGGCCGCACGTGCAAGACCGTGGGATCCCGGGTCATGGTGCCGCGGAAGGCGACGATGTGGCTTGGAGCCGAGGTGTGGCGGGGCACGCCGTCCGGTGGCGCGTATTCGAAGACAGCACCGTAGATGAACAGCTTGCCCCCCAAAATACGTCTGATCTCGCACATGGCGCATTTGCGCGCGTGCTCAAACTTGTATTCAGGGAGCTTGCGGAAGTGGAACGTCTCCCACCACGCCGGTGCGAGTGCATGGGATGTGTTCTCCCTGTTCTTGGTTCGATCGCTCTCCAGAACATAGGTGCCTTTAACAAGACTGACGGTAATGCACCGGCGATGCTCATTGTTGTCCCTGAAATCATATATAATTTGAGGTTGATCCATGTTATTAGCTAGCTTGATCGACTTCTGCAGATTCATTGCAGTGCATCACATGCATGTACAGCAGTTGTGCTAGCGATTACGATTTGTCTTATATATACATAACAAAATACTCCGTACTTTGCAGTAGTAAAAAATGCAGTCTAAAAAATCGATCCGCGGTGGCTAGACAGCCTCCGATATATATTTTGGCTTCAGAAGAAGATTTTCTCACGCAGATCGAGAAAACCTCTGAACCCCTGTCCCACCCATATACCACGGCACCGCATAACCGTGAGATAGAGCTAGCCATAGACGAATTTAATAATATTCTTTTTTGGAATCTAACAAGTAACAACCTATGTCCGATACTCCTATATGCCATGCGTTGTCCTATTGATAAGACCAGATTTCGTTTCAAAAAAAATTTGACAAGACCAGAGTGACATGCAGTATCAAGGATACCATATCGCTATCCAGTATTACTATACTCGCTGTAATAAAAAAATGCAGAATGGATTTGAGTAAAAACGAGAGAGAATAGCGGCGCTAGCACACATAAAAGGCGTGCAGACAAGTCAATCTCAGTTTGAGTCAGGTGCCTGGGTCCAGAGACGTCGAAATTATCCCTGTCATCATCAGAAGCGCCCATTGTTCAATGGGATCGAGTTGGCCGGAGATCCAAGTCACTGCGGTGATGATCAGCCAGCAAACAACGATCGGCAAATGAACAACCTAGGAAGAAGGCAGTAGTGCAGCAGCAGTGGAAGCTAATGATGATGTACTACGGGCTTCTCTACCCGTGCCTGTGTTTGTGCTTTTGTTATTTGCCGTGAAGTAAAACTGAACCATGTGTGCCGTCTATATATACGCGTTGTGCCGTGTCTCGCGCGCAAGTTACAACGCAGTAAAGATTCGTTCGGTTCGGCGACGATACATGCATCTGCATGCTCGAGTCAGTGCGACGAACTTGTCAGAGTGTGAGACCTACTCAAAATCTATCCCTCATTTAATTTTGTTGACCCCTTCGCTACATCGTGTGTTGCTGAGGAATTTCAGGCTCAGTGGTACTCTTAAATACCTGAAATCAACACTAAGCGTGAAACCCCTTCCAAATCACACATCTAGTTAGTACTACCTCCATTCTAAATTATAAGACGTTCTGGCTTGTTTAAATACATTGCTTTTACTATCTCTCTCTCTCTCTCTATATATATATATATATATATATATATATATATGTATAGTGTATATTTAAGTATACAACAAAAGCAATGTATCTAGAAAAGTTAAAACGCCTTATAATTTGGAATTGAGGAGTACGCTAGTATTTCTTGCATCGGGTTGTGATGCAAAGTAAGTGGAACCCCTGGGCTCTATTTTGTGGCTCTCAACGGGATCGTTCATACATTGTTCCAAAGTCAAGCACTGAACTCGGCCCGGTTGACTGAACTCGGCCCCGGTTGCTGAAGCTGACCTTCTCGAGTTCTTGCACGCGTTTCTTGTATGCACGTGCTATGATAAATTAGGCAAGGACGACGTCCCCACGATCGAGGTGAGTTGATTGAAAATCCAATTAAACAAATTAATCCAAAGCTTTATTTTTATCATGTTTAATTTTCTCCTTTACCCTACTTTTTCAATCCTTATCGGTTGTTCATCATCTGATTCGATGACCAGAGGTGGCGTCTTAGGATTGCCACCGACCTAGGCCAATCCGACAACATCCACACCCTGATAGGGTCCCTCTAGGGTGAGAGTTTTAATAGTTACTTTGCTAGTTTTTACCTGAAAACTAGTCATTCGTCATTGTGTAAGCATGATACATCATTTGTTGGTTGACTTGTAAACCAAGACATTTTTCACCATGCAAGTTTGATAGTTATCATTCTTGGGCAAAACCCAGGAAAATTGTCTAGGATGGTTTCTGTAGTTGACTAGGCTGGTTTCTGCAGAATTGTTTGCGGTTTATGCGCTCTAGCATTTGGTTGTGGGACCAATTTTTATATCAACGTACTTTTTGACAATTCCACTAAGGAATGGATGATTTTTTTCTACCTCAGCCCATTACTTAATTGATATATCACCTTTGTTTGTCATTACTATTGCATCGAGCCAAAACACGATTGCATCTGTTATTCATCACTTGTAGTTTTGCTTGCTATTGTGCTATATATTGTTGCTGTTCAGACAGCAACAAGCAATTATCAGGTCAAGATCCGTTTATTGATCATGGAGGAGTACAAAGGTACTACACCGCAATATTACAACAAGTCCGAGTACAACTTGCAAATACATCATGTGTTTCCCATAATTATTTTTGCAAGTACCATAAATTCTAATGTTGGTGTTGCTAGTCATAATGATTATTGGTTGATATTTATTCTTCTAGTAGTATTCATCATGCAATTATAATTCTGATTATTACATGCAAAAGCCAATATCATCTATCTATGCTTTGAGTTATAATGTCACTGACAACATACATGTACGTACTGTAATGCCCCAGAGTCCAAACGGCTTATATCCACTTTACACATTTAGTGAACCACACACTATCGCCTCCTCCTGGCTTCCCAGTCATGGAGAAGTGGAGAACAAGGAGCCCACTAGGGAGAATGGGAACAAAGGATGGAGCCATGTAGGTTGTAGCGGCACCGAGCACAAGTGAGGCTTCGCCGACAACCTTCATTGGTCTGCGACGCTCCTGCTCGGGAGTGGGGAAGTTAGGGTCAGGTATGGACTGCGGGCAGGAGGCGGTCGAGAGTCGGCAAGACTGTAGGGGCTTTGCTGAAGTAGCCCTTAGGGAACTAATCAGTGGGACCCTCTCGCGTCATCGTCTTCCTCATGCAGAGACGGCCCGTGTCCTCTTTGTCGTGTTGCGTCATGCTTCGGGTGCAACCCTAGACCAGGGGTGACCGACACAGCCTTGCGGGGGTGAGGAGACAGAGCCCTGATAGGATCTGGAGCTTAATTTGTGGCTCTGCCCACGTGTTAGGCTCTAGACCCCTGTTAAGATCTGCTAGGAGATTCCCTTCGTCGCCGCAGGAGGAAGCTAGGACGGCTCCTCATGGGGCCACAGTTCCTGAGCTCCCTTGGTCAGGGTCATGGCCATCCCAGGTCGGGCATGCTCGGGAGCTCCCCAAGTGTGGGACTTGATCGAGGGACTATTCCATGGCGTTCTTCCTAGGTGTGGAGGCCACTTTGCGAGTGGGCCGCCTTAGGGCTAATGGGCCTTTTCTCCGCTAAGTGTAGCCCCTAAGCCCCTAACCGATCAAGGGAATTGGTTAGGGGGTTAATTGCATTGTTTTGGCACTAGTCGGGGGTTTAGGTAATAAACCCTGCTATTAGGTACTCAACACTCCACATATAGTAGTTTACACACACACACACACACACCTCGTACCTTCATATCAACTAGTAATATGATACTAATTAATTTTGCACATTTTACTTCTACTCCTGGGCTTGAACATTGAAGTTCATTAGAGAACATGTGCAATTCACCTTTGAGATTTATTAGAATTTCTACATATGGGCTCAGAGAAACTAGCTCATATAAATTCTAACACATGTTACATATCGAACTTGTTTGTCTCTAGGGCAGGTAGATTGTTACATGTCAGTAGAGTCAAAGGCCGTCTCATACAATGCCATATAGGATTTTTGATGACGTGGAGGAGAGAGGGAAAGGTAAGAGAAAGAGGTGATTGTGAAGTGACCACATCATAAGAAAAAAAAAGAATTATAAGACAATTATTTCATCATTGTACAATTTAGTATTGCCACACAACTCATAACCTTTTTTTTTATTGATTATACAAATTAAGGATAACTGAATTACTATAATGCAACTTAAAAGTTTATTCAATGTATGAGTTGGTTGTTCAATGTCTCATGATTAGTGGCAAGCATAAGACCATAATCTATGAAACAACCACCAATATACTTTGTCCTAACACATCAAATTAAAACTACAAACATCCACTGGTTTTTTTTTTTTATTGAGCATCCACGGGATCGAATAGATGGGAACAAGCATGTATAAGACCGGTCAATACTCAAGAGCACTTGTATAACTGGCTGGTCAACTCCAATTCCGGGCCTTGGGGCTGCCACCACTGCCGGAGCTCGTGTGGGTTGCCTTGAGAGCTCTGGTTCTTCCACAGTACCGCGGATGGTAGGAGATGCGGGCGATCATTCTGCTTGCCGATAGCAGAGCGGCACATATCCCGGTACGACATTACGGCAGCCGATGCGGCCAAGCGGGGGTGGCGCTCCCGCTGCTCGAAGTAGTCGATGAAGCCGCTGCAGATGACGTCCCGCGGGTGCACGTACAGATTCGGCACCCACGGCGACAGCCGCTCAAACTTCTCCTCCATGTTCCTCCTGTGGGGCCTCAGAACTGTCTTCCCCAGCACGTGCTTCACGGCGGAGCTCGAGGCGTGCACGCCCTTTTTCGCCACCTCTGCGATGGGCAGCTTGTTGATCGCCGGAGCCAGGCTAGCCAGCGACACCTGTGGCGGGTTGAATAGGAAGGTCGGGAGTTTCAGCTCATCCTCGGTCATGATATGGCGCCCCACATCCAACGCTATCGACGCGCCAAGCGAGTGCCCCGCGAGCCACACCCCGCCGCTGCTGCCGGCGCCGCCATTTTTGGGGATGGAGTTGAGGAGTTCCTCCACCTTTGAGCGTGCATGGCTGAAGCGGCCGCAGAAGTGCTGCTCGTTGAGCAGGATCCTGAGGTTGAGGAGCATGTCGCTCAGCGTTGTGGTGCCTCGGAAGGCGACGACGTAGCTTGGAGCCGACGGGTGGCGGGGCGCGCCGGCCGGTGGCACGTACTCGAAGATAGCTCCGTAGATGAAGGGCGTGCTTCTGGCTGCAAGGATGTGGTGGCCGATCTTGCACAGGAGGCACTCGCGCACACACTCAAGCACACGGTGGCGGCGGAAGTGGAAGCTCTCCCACCACGCCGGCGCGAGGTGCTAGGTATTGGCGTCGTCCTCCCAGCAATTGGCCCGCTCGCTCTCTAGAAGGTAAGTGCCTTTAACAAGACAGGCGGTGATGCACCGGCGGTGCTCCTCCTTGTCCCTGAAAGATAAAAAGGTAAATTGCAGGGTATAACTTAAGACATGTTATATTTAGTAGCAAACGTGTCCGTATATTGTAACAGAACACACACACCCATATATATATATATATATATATATATATATATATATATATATATATATATATATATATATATATATAGTACATGAATTAAAGCGTAAAAGGAGGATTGATCCAGGACGGTTATAGTAGTACAGTAGTTCATAAATTGTAGGGTATAACTTAAGACGGTAGTGTCAATGCACCTTGATAAGCACAAGTTGTGCAACAATCAGTCCAGTCCACTGGAGCATCTTCTAGCGTAGTAGGTCGAGCACTAGCTCCGTTCCAGGAAAAGTAAAAATATCGTTTTCTCAAAAAACAAACAATCACAAGTTTTATGTCTACGCGTAGTAACTAATACGAGATTAATTATGAAATAGTATATTGTTATAATAAATCTATTTAAAATATAAATATTGATAGTATTTTTTAGAACCTATAGTTCATATTAGGATTATTTGATTTCTGGGAAAGCTAGATTATTTCTTTTAGACTGAGGGAGTATTGTTTTTCTATACCACAAAGGCTCTGACGTTCATACGATATATAGCTTTCAACTTATATTATGCTTATTAGGGGCGGGTCAATGGGGCTCCATTGGTCGGCAGGCATTAGCTGCTGTGCCGGTCCTAGGATTTTGAGGGCCCTCTGGCGAACTTATCGTGACGGCCCCTCTCGACAAATGTTTCTTATATAACATTCTAAAATTCTAATACCTGACCTAAATTACAAGAAAAACATGACTATATGCGTACAAAGTACTAGACAAAAATTGAATAAGGAAAAAAAACCTAGGGCCTAGACAATTTGGATATGAACTTATTCAGAACCAAGATTCACAAATCACAAAAGGGGTAGAAGGCAATAACCAAGATCGTGATGCATCTTGTCGTCTTAGTAGGTGAGCCTACCTCCGTTCCAGGAAAATTAAAAATATCGTTTTCCCAAAAACGCCAATCACAAGTTTTATGTCTACGCTAACTAATACGAGAAGACTGAAATAGAACTCGGGCATCGGTGTCTCGGATGATCTTTATAACCTGATCGCGTGGTGAATTAGATGATCGACGCTTATTTCTCTCTCGCATTGTCTCCCGCCTCGCCGTCTCGCCTTAAGTCATACGAAGTCGCGACTTCAACTTTATAGATCGTCATGTGTCTGCGGCGTGTTCCGGTGTTGGCGGCTCGGCTCCTTGCCTCCTAGAAAGAAAGAGGCCGACAACTTCTTTTGCTGATGGGCCGCTGCATCTTCTCATTAATCTTAAATCCTAATGGACTATAGCTAAAGGGTATGGAGTATTATATACTCGGGCTTGGGCCCCCATCCCGCTTGGGCCCTCGGCCATCGCACCTCCTGCCCTCCCCTTAGGGCCGGCACTGATTGGCTGCCTGGTTGGTAGTAGGAGATTCAGATTCCAATTAAAAAGTCACATCAATTGGAGGTTTTTTTCATTTTTTGATTTTGGCAGCTCCATGTTTGGAACGACCATAGGCTGCAGACATGGCCTTACTACGCGTGATGAGGAGGTACATTGTCTCGGTCGCTAACGTATGCGCTGGTGACCTGGTTAATTTAACAGGCTAGTGGATTAATCACAAATAAAATACTTGCATGCAAATCGATTTAATTTTACTCCGAACCTTCCTCGTTAAGGGCACGTGTCTTTTAACCGATTCAAGCTGATCTTGAATCCTCCTCACCTAGTCACCCTGCAAGGGCAATGGCCAGATCACGCATGGAAGAGGCGGAGGCTGGCAGCAGGGCCAGTCGGCCAGATCACCCTGCAAGAGCAATTGCCAGATCTCTCTATTTTGTTTTTCTCAACTTATATCTCCTGATATATAATTCTATGTAGGTAGATAAAATAAATATGAGGTGAACCGTTGAGTTTATGAACATTGTCCTTTTTTATCTTCAACTAGCAAACATACCCGTACGCTGCAACGGAATCCAATACGTAGTGAGTTATAGCACAGGTCATGAGTTCGAGTCAAAGATTAAATTAACTTAGTGGTAAAAAACATTTTTTTCTAAGGAGACAAAGATTAAAATGGATGTGATCTCTTATTTATTATTTGTTTTTACTCTTATTATATTATATTAGAACACGAAAAAACCAGGTGGAGAAAACAATGAAAACAAAATCAGAAAAGTCGAGCTAGTGTAAAAAATATCCATGAGAAAAACTTTGAGCATACTCGAAGCCAAGTAGAAAACAGTTATGACAAAAATTGGAATGTACTCAAGAAAATAGCCAAGGAAACAAATCAGAACATATTTGGAACCAAGTGAAAAACGTCCAAATGAACGTAATGCAGCACGTACTCGGAGCAAGTAAAAACGGACAAACCAAAGAAAAGTGAAAAAGAACATAAAAGAAACGAAACAAAGAAATTCTACCATTCTTTCCTATTTATTAGATTTCTATTCTTATATTTTTGTATTTGGATTAAGATTCCTATTCGGTTACTTGGAGTTGGAGAGATCTAATTGGATTAAGATTCCTAGTTATTATAAAGAGAAGGGCTATAGGTGGTTTTTTACAATCATAAAGTTAGTTAAGGGATGCCCGGATAAAAAATATGTGGAGAGAAATTTTGTCTCTTTATTATTAGGTGTAGATATAGATTTAGACAATTAGCATTTATCCAAGATAAAAAAAAAGTGTCCGTTGATTTTATCTCTCTTTCTCTCTCTCTTTTCAGGTTGTGCGTCAACTCGTCCCGCTTGCTCGTCCATGGAGAGCAGCTGGATCCTGTGATGACGAGCACTTGTGTGTATGTGCATTGCTAATCTAATACACAGCTAATAATACGAACTTAACGATACTTGCTAGGCACTTAGGCAGAACGTAGGAGTACATCCGATCGAACATTCGAACTGCAGAACATCTCGCTCGCGCTGGAATAATGAGGCCCAATGGAGCCCAACAGCCTCTTTAGCCACCGAGCATCTGCCACATCACCGATAGGATACTCACCGATACCACCCCAGCCCATTAAACCCTGGCGACATATGGAGCCCAGTAGCCCACGCGCCACACATTCATGGCGATTCGAGGATCAGTAATAATAATAAAGATTATTTATTTATAGAGAAGAAATAGCATCCGTGTCTTCGCTGGGGTTGACCGGGAGACCACCGAAGGAGAACGCCGTGCATTATTCCATCCGTTAGCAGCGTAGTCATTACCATTGAATAGGCATGAAGTCTCTTTAGTTAGTTGCTAAACCCGGTTGTTTGCTAGTTAATGGCTTCTAGTGCTGGCCGGCGTCGCCAAGATCATCCTTGCTGACTATAGTTTATTACTACTCCTGCTAGCTATCCTCGTCACAACGGCTTCTCCAAAGTCCTCTGAATACACCGTTTCCTTCTTCATCGGCGGCTTGCTGTTCTTCGCACTGCTGCACGAGAAACCCAAGGGAAGGCTCCCCCGTCTCTTTCTCCGAGGACCACAAGATGAACAATCTTCTGACTGTATGTGCAGTTCGTTCTTGCAAGATCGTCTCTCCTTTTTATTCTAGTTTTCATACTGGGAACTCAGACTGTAACCATTATTTTTGGCCATGTCAGAATATCTGGCTTTGAAGCTAACTGACTTTCCTGTTGGGATATATAACCTGCAAAAACAGAGATACCAAATTTTCAGTGCAAAATTTGTAGGGGCTGTCTTCATGATAATTTACTAATATGCTTGTTGGAACCGCTGTCGGTTCGGTTAATCCTATGACAGGATTCCTTTGAGAGGGATGAGAAGCCAGAAAGGGAGAGGGACATTGAGATGGGGAATCGAAATCCCAAGGACATCTCTGATTATGGTCTCAAAGACTTCTTTGAACAGGTTTGGTCTTCAGTTTATAATGAAAGCACACGTGCAGATCTGAAAGTTTTATCAACTCTTCTTTTATGCGGTTTTGTAGCAGTGGTAGTTAATTATGCAGACATAGTATTTGTTATTTTCTTACAAGGAGTTTTTTTTTCTTGTGTTAGGTCAGAGAGATTGAGACCCTGTTGGATAAGATGTCCAACATAGTTCACAAGCTTCAGGTAACTATTACTCAATTTTTGTAGCTTAGTTCGGAAATGTTAGTTCTCCGTGACAACATGTTTTTCCTGCTCTTCCTCGTATTAGTTTTGGACCCATGTAGACACAATTTAGGGTAAAGTCCAATTTACAACCTTGAACTCTTGCCAAAGTCTGGATTTTAACCTCGAACTTCAAAACCGGATAACTTTGGCCCTCAAACTCTTGAAACCGTTCAATTTTCAACCCTGAGCTGGTTTCTGGGCGGTTTTGGTGTATGAACAGTAACTTTTGATATTTTTTCAAAACTTTTTTAGAAATCCAACTTAAGAAGCAAGGAAGGGGTACCTAGAGAGCTCTAAAAATCTTGATATTTTGTAGGTTGGTAGAGTGAATAACAAGGATGATAATGGCATAGAACATGCTAAATTTTGTTAAGTAAAATTTGAATTATTGCATTTCAAAAATGGTAAAACTTATACATTCTATGAATTTTTAGGGGATTCAAATGGCAATAAAAAATCTCAAAAAATTCATATTTGTGCATCATTTGAACTCTAGTTAATTTTGGTATCTTTGTTCAACACATGTTACATGGGCAAAAATTGAGTTGCTTTATAAATGTCAAATTTAAGCTAAATTTCAAATAATAACAATTTGTAAAGCGCAACTAAACGAGGCCTTAGATCTTTAGGGTATGTTTGGTTGGTGGTGAATGAGACTTGCATTGTACTACATCCTGACTATTATGTGACTAAACCTCTGCGACAACGGTGATGCTTTTCCAAGGAAAAGCTACGGCACACATCCCGCATGGTCAAAGAAGCCATCGCGTGCGTGCGTGCGACGACGAGAAGGGAGAAATGAATAATTGTACTCATATATGCCCACTGCCGCTTGTCACTACCACTTGTTGGAATGATCTCCCAGCCAATAAGCCCAACGGTCTATTGGGCCTTGGTCACGCGTCCTGATCGAGGGCGCACAACCCTACATGGTTGATGGGTCCCCATCGCACTGCGCTATATAAAGTGGTGGGGGCCGGCGGCTCACTGTACGAGGTTGACCGCTGAGCTACAGTCCCCACTGTACAAACCCTAACCCGATCACGAGGGGAGCGCAGCCAGCGACTGGAAGCCACCATCGTCTTCACCGTCGGCCTCACTGCACCGCCACTGCATCACCGGACTTCACCAACTCTTCCCTGACCATCGCTGCCCGTGCGCAGAGCTTCACCGACCGAACGAGATGGCCGGATCCTCCTCGACGGTGCCCACTGATGGTCTGTACCTTGACACATCTCTTCTTCTCCTTTTCTCCATGTTCATGTTCTACTGCCTTTTACACAAATTAAAAGAGTTCACCCATCTAGATTCTACTGCTAGTGATCCCAAATGTATAACAATGGTATCAAAGCCTGTCTAGTATGTGGATCTGGATCGGGGAAAGAAAAGCAAATCAAACCCTAACCCTAATTTCACCCCGAAATCAAGAAATCAATGAAAGAAAAGGACGGTTTGGCAAGGGTTCTTCCTACCTGAGATCTCCCTTCCTGTCACCACCGCCAGTGCATGGACGCCGCGCGGGACAGATCAGTGAGCCGACGCTCGTCGTCGGGACGCCGACATCGGCGAGAGGGCTCAGGGCATCGTCGAGAGGCCGTTCGACGGCGCCGCGCTCATCCATGGGCGAGCGCGCGCACCGGCGATAGGTCCCGCGGCGGCACCGTCGTCTCCTTCGGTCATGGCCACCGCAGTTTTGGCTCGGTGTGCTTGAGAAAGAAAAGCCGAAGAGTGAAAAGAGGGCAAGGGGGAGCCGGGCAGGACCTCCGGCGAGGTTTGGACGCCGACCTCCATCAAAAACCCGCCGCCACCGCTGCCGTGTTTTCGGCTGGAAGAGTGGCGATGGGAAAATGAACTAGGGTTCAGGGCAGACGGCCGGCGGAAGGGGGTTTTTGATCACCCGAAACGAACGCTGGACCGTCGGATCGAACCGGACGGACAAGATCGCTCCGCCACTCGCTGGGCTTGCGGGTAAAATCGGCACAAAGGGGTTTTGCGCGGCCCAGGCCCAGGTTAAGGCCAGGGAGCGGCGCGCGCGCGATGGTAAGCCTGGCCGCGGGCCGGTTTTGGCAGCTGGACCACTTTGTTGACCTACGGCTCAAATGAAATAGTAACAATTTTCATTTAAGTTTATTTTCAGAAGCACTTGAATGAATTTTGTAAAGTTTTGCTGATATATCTCTGTACAATATTGAACCAACGCGATATATTTTACGGAGAGTGTACATGTACAGTTTAAATGCTTCTGAAAATCATTATGATATTATTGATTAATGTTTCTGCTGCGTATAAAAAGTTGTTATTTCATTATTAAATTCAAACCAACGGGAGAATTTAATTTTGAAAAATGGACATTTTTTGGTTGATTATGATATTGTTATTTTCTAACCCACGTTGTTAATAGCAATATTATAATGATATTATGTATTATTTCTATTTCTGCCCAACGATGATGTAGATTTAATATATAAAACAGTTGTATGTTTTAATTTTGATCAACGTTGAAACTAAGGCATGCAATTGTTGTTATTATATTATGTTCTCACTTTAAAGAGAAATTGTGTTTTCAGGAGGATACTCCTTGATGGCTTATATCAAAGATATCTCAACTCTTAAAGGGGATAACTACATTGAATGGAAGAAAAAGATCGACTTGGCCTTCATATTGGCTGAGGTGGACTGGGTAGTCACCACACCGTGTCCCAAAGAACCTGTGTCACCGGTGAGGGAGACTGATGAGACTGATGCTGCATGGCAGAACAGAGAGCAGGACTTTGCTCCCGTAAAGATGTCTTTTGACCTTGAACATAGAGAGTGGGTCACAACCAATAAGAAATGTTTAGCTGTAATAAAGAATACAATTGAGCCTGCAATAGTGGGCTCAATTCTAGACTGTGATACGGTCACATAGTACCTAGAAAGAATAAAGAGTCAGTTCACTGACTCTTCAAAGACATATGCAACCCAACTGATCAAGCAACTGGTGACAGAAAGGTACTCTGGTGGCGGCAGTGGCATTAGAGAGCACATAATGAGAATGAGCAATTTGACATCTAAGCTCAAACCAATGGATTTGGCTCTCAAGGATGAGTTTCTTATTCATTTGATTTTTGCTTTTTTACTAAAAGAATTTGACACTTTTGTTGTTAATTACAACATACAGCCCGAGAAATAGGATTTAGAAAAGCTTATAGCCATATGTGTGCAGGAGGAGGAAAGAATAAAAGTTTCACAAGGTGGTACTATCAACTACCTAAAAGATAATAAAAAAAAGAACTATAATAACAGCTCTTCCTCCATGTCACCTAGAAAGGGTCCCATGCAACAGTCTCAGAACAAACAATTCCCAGTGGATAAAGATCAATGTCTTCATTGTAAGGGCAGGGGACATTACAAGCAAAATTGTCCCGATTTTTTAAAGATGATTATGAAAAAGAAATATGAGAATATTATTACGTTCGTAAATGAATCCTTTTATGTCAAGTTTTCAAAATCTACTTGGTGGATTGATTCAGGTGTAACTATTCATGTTGCTAATTCTTTACAGGGATTCTGTTCGATGAGAACTTTGCAAAGAAACGAAAGTTTCATTAAAGTCGCAAATGGAGTACAAGCAGATGTTGAGGCCGTTGGCGATCTTCCGCTAGAGCTTGTTGATGGCTTCATACTTTTTCTTAGAGATGTTCTTTATGTACCTTCTTTGCAAAGAAACTTGATTAGTGTTTCAAAGTTGGACCATGATGGTTATGATTGCCATTTTGGAAATAGCAAATGTCAGATATTGTTTAATAATAGATGTATTGGTCTTGCCTTCCTACAAGACGAGCTTTATTTGTTATCACTTCGTGAAAATGTGAATTCCGTATGTGATGTGAATGAGAAAGTATCCTCATCGAACAATGCAAATAGAAAACGAAAGAGAACTCCTAATGTATCGTCGAAATTATGGCACTGTCGTTTAGGCCATATTTCGAGGGAGAGAGTAGAAAAACTAGTTAAGAATGAAATTCTTCCTCCACTGGAGTTCTCTGACTTAGAGCAATGTATAGAATGTATTAAAGGAAAGTATGTAAAGAAAATTAAAAAGGATGCCAAACGAAGCACATGAATTTTAGAGATAATTCACACAGACATATGTGGTCCTTTTCCTGTGAAAAGTGTGGATGGTTATGATTCATTCATAACATTCACATACGATTACTCTCGTTTTAGCTACATTTATCCAATTAAAGAAAGAACATAAGCGTTGGATAAATTCAAAATATTTAAGGCAGAAGTTGAAAATCAGTATGATTTAAAGATTAAGATAGTCAGATCTGACCGTGGGGGGTACTACGATTGACATACCCGATATGGACAAGTTCCTGGACCTTTTGCAAGGTTCTTACAGGAGAATGGTATAGTCGCCCAGTATTCAACACCGGGCGAACCTCAGCGGAATGGAGTAGCTGCAAGGCGTAACCGTACCCTGATGGATATGGTGCGCAGTATGATAAGTTACTCCACCTTACCATTGAGTTTGTGGATAGAGGCGTTAAAAACCGCCATTCATATTTTAAATAGAGTACCAAGTAAATCGGTGCCCAAAACACCATATGAGTTGTGGACAGAAAGAGTACCCTCACTAAACCACTTACGTGTGTGGGGGATCTCTGCTGAGGCTAAAGTATTTCACCCAAATATTAGGAAATTAGATCCCAAAACAGTGAGTTGCCATTTCATTGGCTACCCTGAAAAGTCAAAAGGCTTTCGTTTCTACTGTCCAGACAGACATACAAAGTTTGTAGAAATGAGACACGCTGTCTTCTTAGAAGATGCAGTGATGAGGGGGAGCATGGTAGCTCGAGAAATTGATCTTATGGAGAAACGGGTGTATGCACCCACTTCGATGGTTCAGGAGCCATTTTTCGAGCTACCTGCTGCTGCTACACCTACAATGCAAGATGTTGTGGTGTCAGCACCTGTTGTTATTCCTCTTATGGCAACAACGAATGAGGATGAGGAACCCATGGTTCAGAATCCTACAGAACCTATTGCCACACATGAGGGGGAGCAACAACAGCCTCAAACAGAAAATGTGCCAAATGTGGAGGCCCTTAGAAGGTCTCAAAGAGTTAGAAGATCAGCTATTTCTGATGATTATGAAATCTATAATACTGAAGAGTTTCATATGAAGGGTGATCCCACCTCGTATGAAGAAGCCATAAGAAGCGAACACTCATCAAAGTGGTTGAAAGCTATGAAAGATGAAATGGAATCTATGAGTTACAATGGTGTTTGAGATTTAGAACAAATTTCTAAAGGAGCTAAAACAGTAGGCTGCAAATGGGTCTACAAAACAAAATATAATTCCAGAGGGAATATAGAAAGGTTTAAAGCACGACTTGTGGCGAAAGGTTTTACACAAAGAGAGGGGATAGATTACAATAAGACATTTTCTCCAGTCTCATGTAAGGATTTCCTCAGAATTATAATGGCATTAGTGGCACATTATGATTTAAAATTACATCCGATGGATGTAAAGACGGCATTTCTCAACGAGACTTGGAGAAAAATATTTATATGGTACAACCGAAAGGTTTTATCATGGAAGGAAAAGAACGAATGGGATGCCGCCTAAAGAAATCCATTTATGGAAAAAACAAGCTTCAAGACAGTGGTACATGAAGTTTGATCAAACAATAAGAAATTTTAGGTTTAAAGAGAATGAAGAGGACAATTGTGTCTACACAAAGTTTAAGAATGGGAAGTTTATCTTCCTCGTCCTGTATGTGGATGATATCTTACTTGCTAGTAGTGATGTCAGTCTACTACTGGAAACAAAGAAGTTTTTATCCTTAAAATTTGATATGAAAGATCTTGGTGAAGCTTCGTTCGTTCTAGGGATCGAGATTCACCGAGATAGAAGTAAATGGGTATTAGGACTGTCACAAAAGGCATACATAGAAATAGTATTAAATAAATTCAGTATGTATAAATGTAGTCCATCGCCTGCTCCTATAGTCAAGGATGACAGATATGGGGATTTTCAATGCCCCAGGAACCAGTACGAGCTCGATCAAATGAAAGCGGTTCCATATGTTTCAGCTGTCGGAAGCTTACAGTATGCTCAAGTATGTATGCGCCCTGACTTAGCTTTTGTTACCGGGTTGTTTGACAGATTTCAGAGTAATCCGAAAATGAAACACTGGAAATTGGTAAAGAAAGTCTTGCGATATTTGCGAGGTACGAAAGGCCTCATGTTGACGTATAGAAGATCAGAATCTCTTCAATTGGTGGGGTACTCGGATTCTGATTATGCGAGAAATGATAGAAAATCCACGTTAGGATATGTATTGACTCTCGCAGGAGGAGTTATTTCATGGAAAAACTCAAAGCAAACTGTCACTACATCGTCCACAATGTATGCCTAGTTTGTAGCATGTTATGAGGCATCGGGGCAGGTGAACTGGCTAAAGAACTTCATACCCGGTTTGAAAGTGGTTAACGACATCAATAGACCACTGAAGTTATACTGCGATAATAATCCAGCAGTACAGTATGCTCACAGCAATAGGTCAAGTGGTGCTGCCAAATAAATTGACATAAAGTATTATATTGTGAAGGATTGAGTCCGGGATCAAATGATAAGTCTTGAGCATATAAGTATCAAAAAGATGCTCGCGGATCTGCTTACAAAAGGCTTACCACCCAACGTGTTCAGAGAACATGTAGCCGGCATGGGTTTAAGGAAAAGCCTATGATTCCTGGATTATAAAGGGCCCAAAAGTTAAAGTATCTATTTCAGATCAGAGACGTGCATTGTAGCTATTAAATCTATCGGCGATTGACCGTGACGATGAAACATGCTCTATGCATCATCTGTGAAGAAATGAGAAAAGAGAAAAGGATTGAAATTTAAAGTTTAAAGATAAAAGTAATAGTGTGAGATCAAGGGGGAGAATGTTGCAATGATCTCCCAGCCAATAAGCCCAACGGCCTATTGGACCTTGGTCACGCGTCCTGATCGGGGGCGCACAACCCTACATGGTTGATGGGCCCCCATCGCACTGCGCTATATAAAGTGGTGGGGGCCGGCGGCTCACTGTACGAGGTTGACCGCCGAGATGCAGTCCCCACTGTACAAACCCTAACCCGATCACGAGGGGAGCATGGCCAACGACGGGAAGCCACCATCGTCTTCACCGTCGGCCTCACTGCACCGCCACTGCATCACCGGACTTCACCAACTCTTCTCCAACCATCGCTGCTCGTGCGCAGAGCTTCACCGACCGAACGAGATGACCAGATCCTCCTCGACGATGCCCACTGATGGTCTGTACCTTGACACATCTCTTCTTCTCCTTTTCTCCATGTTCATGTTCTACTGCCTTTTACACAAATTAAAAGAGTTCATCCATCTAGATTCTACTGCTAGTGATCCCAAATGTATAACACCACTATCCACTGAAGCTTGGACGACGGATCGGAGATTTGGAATGCACGGGAATTCCACGACATCTAGAAGGCAAGGAACGGACAAGCATCGATCTGTCAAGGATTTGAATTGTATATATACGCCAGCCGCATGTCACAGTCAAGGCTCGCTCGGAGCACGATGAGGTGAGACGTTCCATCGGCTGGGTTTGTTCGACCGGACGGGATTAATTTGGCGCCAAGCTAGTCGTTAGACCAGTCGATCTCAATGGACTGAACAGAGCGCGAAAAATCTGATCGATCGTTCGGGTCGGGTGCGGAAAATCCAACCTTGAAAAAAACGTGTGTGACTAACACGCGACCGTGACCGTTACTTAACACACACTGCGTCCATGTCGGATCGGAGACGGGGATACAGGAGTGTCCTCCTTGCTACTCCATCTATTCCAAATTATAAGACGTTTTAATTTTTTCAGATATATTGTTTTTAACATGTATATAGATATAGTGTATATCTATATGCATACAAAAACTACGTATTAAAAAAGCTAAAATATCTTATAATTTGAAAACTTGATGCAGCAGGACGACATGTCGCACGTCGTACGTCGTCGTTTCGTCCTACGTCACCAGATGGACCTACTACGTACCCACCTAGAGGATCGGATCGGAGCAGCAACACGAGTCCGGCGGAACTGCATGCACATGCTAGTCGTATTGCATTTTTGTGCTTGCTTTGAGCCCTGGGCCGGCAGTGCCTGCTGCCTAGCTAGCCATGGAGATGATTCTAACCGAGACGTCTAACAGCTCCGGCCGGCCGGCAAGGAGCCAAACAAACATAGCTTATAAGCTAGCTGTACGCACTACTGGACTCGCATGCTGGCCCTCGGTAAAGGACTAGAAACCCTCGACAAAGGAGGGCTGCCCTCGGCAAAAACTCCTCGGAGAATTTTTAGACGGCGAAGGGGACTTTGCCGAGGGCCCTTTATCGGACACTCGGCAAAGCCTTTGCCGAGAGCCAGGACGGCCCTCGGCAAAGAAAAGATGTCGTCACGCGCCGACGCCGTTGGCGATTTCTTTGCCGAGGGCCGACGCTCGGCAAAGAAATGGTTTTTTTTTGAATTTTTTTTGCCAAGCGCCGGTTTAAATCTTTCCCGATGGCCTCCTCCCTGGCCCTCGGCAAAAAAAATTTTAGGATTTTTCCCAAAAAAAACTTTGCCGAGGGCTATTGCAAGGGCCCTCGGCAAAGGTTTTTTTTTTAAAAAAAAATTGTTTACTGAGGGTCGGCACTCGGCAAAGAAATAGTTTTTTTTTGAATTTTTTTTAAAAACCTTTGCCGAAGGCCTGCTCCCTGGCCCTCGGCAAAGAAATTTTCAGGATTTTTCAAAAAAAATCTTTGCTGAGGGCTATTGCTAGGGCCCTCGGCAAAGGACCCTTCTTTGCCGAGTGTCTTGGTCATTGCCCTCGGCAAAGAGATAGAAATTTAAATTTTTTTTGTTTTTTGCATTCCATCGACACAAGCATTATATATATATATATATCACACAGAACCCATTTTCTCACAATATATCACAACCATAATTGTGAACCACAAATCACAATATATTACAACGACAAGTCACATGTTTATCATCATTCACATGTTTATTACGACAAGTTAATAAAATCCAAGCACAAGTCACAACCATAAATCATGCTAAAGTCCAACCACATCACCTAGCACGAGTCCTCATCAAGCTAGCCTATGAGACGATGGTGAAGAAAAAGCAGGATCAACCGGTGACGCACTAGCGGGTTGATTGGAACCCACGGACGGAAAGCTGCACAAAGGAGCAGAGATTGCATGTGTGAGTAATCCGGGAAAATAGTTTTGGAACTTAGAGATTGCATCTAGTAATCTAAGAATACAAAAAGATTAGACTCAATTGAAAATTTCGGCAGCACCTCCCCTGCACGGGAAGGTTTCCAAAACCTGCAAGAAACGACGGCACGAACGCCGACATCCACAACGGCACGAACGCCGACATCCACAACGGCACGAAGGCCGACATACATGCAAAGCACGTGCGAAAAGTGAATTTTCATACTTACAGGAGTAGCTGCAGGAGTAGGAGGTGGAGGAGCTAAAAACTGCACAGGTACAGCCGATGCTTGCCCAAAACTTTGCATGATCACCATCATCTCCGCCATCTGCTTCTGCACGGCCTCGAACGCGACCTTCTGGGCCTGCAGCTGTGCGGTCAGCTCCGCGTTCTGCTCTTGACTTTGTCTTCTTGTTTCTTGTAGCTCGGCCTGCAATATTTCACTCCAATGTATCAGTAATGCAAATCTAATTTAGGTGTGTAAATATCTACGTACGACGAGTAAAACAGGAATTACCTGGAGTGCTTGGACCTACTGCAGTGCTGGAGAAGGCCGTGGACGTATGGACTGGCTGGAGCTCGTGCTCCGTGCTCGGATAGCGTCGAGGGAGGGAACAGTGGTGGAGTCGATGGCGCCGTCTGCAATCCACAGCCGCCCGTGCTTCTTGCCTCCTCCGAGCCTCATGATCGCCTCTGCATCAATGGGCTCAGTGCGCATATTGTAATCTTCCCCATAGATCTCCCTTACCATTGACGTGTACTCTTGGACTTTAGTGTATACGTTCGGGTCGGAGTACGCCTGGGGCGGGGCAGCCGGGTCGAAGGAGATGTCTGGGTTTCAGGCATCCGACGTCACAACTCGCTCGAAACCTTCTTAATTTTTTACCATAGCCTACACATGCGATAACATGACATCTCGCCAAGTTTCGTAATTTTCGGACTTCGTATGGATTTTATATAATTTTAAAACACTTTTCCGGCAAGTCGGTCGTCATGTTACGCGAACAAGATGCGCGAAATTTGATGTGAGTTCGTGGATAGGGACTCAACATGCACCAATTAACATGAATAATATTTTTCGAAACACTACATTGCAATATTCCATGCACCTGCGGTTCAAATTTGACATATTCGAAAAAAATCAAAGAATCGAAATAAATTAAGAAAATATACAAAAAAATCAAAATTGGCCTAAATTTTAAAATTGAGTTCAAAACAATGTATTGTAGCACCATAAAAAAACTGGGCTAAAAAAACAAAAAAAAAATACCGAGGGCTCTTTGCCGAGGGCCTAGCCCGTGGCCCTCGGCAAAGAATTTTTTAAAAAAAATAAAAAATCTTTGCCGAGGGCCTATCCTGGCCCTCGGCAAAGGGCTTCTTTGCCGAGGGCCTAGCCTCGGGCCCTCGGCAAAGACGATTTATAAAAAAGAAAATTGGCCGAAAAACTGGTTTTAAAAAAATCTTTGCCGAGGGCCTGGTCTAGAGTCCTCGGCAAAGACTTAAAAAAAATTGCCCAAAAAACTGGTTTCACAAAAAAAAAACCTTTGCCGAGGGCCTAACGGGTGGCCCTCGGCAAAGCTTGACGGGAAATGACCGCCGTGACCCAACGGGCCTAATTTGCCGAGGGCATCTTTGCCGAGAGCCACGGCCCTCGGCAAAAATTTGATTTACCGTGGGCCTGTCTTTGCCGAGGGCCGTACCCTCGACAAAGGCTTCTTTGTCGAGGGCCGTTCTTTGCCGAAGGCTCCTGTGGCTGGCCCTCGGCAAAGAGTGTATTTATCGAGTGTCTGAGATTTGGCCCTCGGCAAAGCACGTGTTTCTAGTAGTGACGTGTTGTGTGCTACCTAGATAACGTTCCACAGAGGCCCAGACCCAGGGAGCTGCTAGCTGCTGTGAGCTGATCGATCAGCAGGTGGCTGCGTACGAATTACGATACCTCGACGACGTTGATGGCGGAGTTGAGCAGCGTGGGCAACGCGCGCGCCCACGTACACGTCCGCTTCCACCGACAGGTGCTCGTACCGCACCTCGATGTGGGGAAGCTCGATGCCAACCTTGCAACAACAACGTGCGGAACATTCACATGCATGCAACTGCAAGCACACACGCACACACGATCGAGTACAAACTGCTAGCCACCTCCATTTAAGATAATTTTATATACTAATTTACAATGATGTCAATACATATTTATGATAGTTGGGTTACTATAACATATGGGGGACATTTACCATAACGTTATAGTAAACCACTTAACAAAGAGTTACTATAATCTCGTAAATTAACATAATAATTATTGTAACTCAAAATGGCTACATAATAAGTTATTTTGTAGCCAGCTACAGGGTAGTAGTTCTATATATATATATATATACACACACACACCTCATACCTTCATGTTAACTAGCAATATAATACTAATTAATTTTGCACATTTTACTTCTACTCCTGGGCTTGAACATTGAAGTTCATTAGAGAACATGTGCAATTCACCTTTGAGATTTATTAGAATTTTTGCATATGGTAGCTCATATAAATTCTAACACATGTTACATATCGAACTTGTTTGTCTCTAGAGCAGGTATATTGTTACATGTCAGTAGTGTCAAAGGCCGTCTCATACAATGGCATATAGGATTTTTTATGACTTGGAGGAGAGAGGGAAAGGTAAGAGAAAGAGGTGATTGTGAAGTGACCACATCATAAGAAAAAATTTAGAAGTGTAAGACAACTATTTCATCATTGTACAATTTAGTATTGCCACACAACTCATAACCTTTTTTTATTGATTGTACAAATTAAGGATAACTGAATTACTATAAGCCAACTTAAAAGATTATTCAATGTATGAGTTGGTTGTTCAATGTCTCATGATTAGTGGCACAGCATAAGACCATAATCTATGAAACAACCACCAATAAACTTTGTCCTAACACATCAAATTAAAACTACAAACATCCACTGGATTTTTTTTTATATTGAGCATCCACGGGATCGAATAGATGGGAACAAGCATGTATAAGACCGGTCAATACTCATGGCCACTTGTATAACTGGCTGGTCAACTCCAATTCCGGGCCTTGGGGCTGCCACCACTGCCGGAGCTCGTGTGCGTTGCCTTGGGAGCTCTGGTTCTTCCACAATACCGCGGATGGTAGTGATGAGTACAGGCCCGATCTTCCGAGAGGTAGCCGGTAAGTTCGATATGTGGAGATCTCGACGTTGGCGATCCGGCTTCAAATCAGACGCGATTCGAACCCTGCAACCGTTACACCACTGCTCCGTTGGTTATCAACCAAGCACAACTTGATTGACCTCGCCAAGAAGGCTTTTCCTGCAAGCGAATCGAAGAGCACAAGCAAGAAGGTAAAACACGCAATCTGATATTGCAAATATGAATGACGCGAATATCAATAGAAGGTTCAAGAACTTCGGTTCCAAAGGACTAATCGACACGATGGAGGAGATCAAGAACGGGGGCCCTGGATCATTGTAAAAGGATTTGTCACCACGATTACAATGAACGATTCGGTTTCTCGATGGAAAACTAAACTCTAAACAAAAACCCAATTGTGTAGCAGCGGCGACGGCTGTGTTTATAGTCTAAGACTCGACCTAGGGTTGGGGACGGCCAGGGGTTGGGCGCCCACAACTTGGGCTTAAGGCCCGACACGATACATGGCCAAGTTGGCCCAAATAGGTGACGCAGCACCTTGCCGTGGTCACACAGAATGATCCACGGACCTTCTGGAGCTGGGACCAGATCCAAAACGACGGCGTCGTCGTCCCCTTTCCAACGCATCCAAGAACGGCCCGTTTCGACGTCGTATGAGGAAGTTATGACCGAAACAGTGACGACGTGTCTGCTGAATCCGAGGGTGACGTGGCAGCTGAGTTGGGAACGAATTGCAACTTGGGGAAGACCATGGCGTCGGTGTGTCCAGCGTGGCGATGTCCTCATCATCCTCCCCTTCTCGAATTGGAGTCGTCCTCGACTCCATCTACCAATCTGATGAGTACAGGCCCGATCTTCCGAGAGGTAGCCGGTAAGTTCGATATGTGGAGATCTCGACGTTGGCGATCCGGCTTCAAATCAGACGCGATTCGAACCCTGCAACCGTTACACCACTGCTCCGTTGGTTATCAACCAAGCACAACTTGATTGACCTCGCCAAGAAGGCTTTTCCTGCAAGCGAATCGAAGAGCACAAGCAAGAAGGTAAAACACGCAATCTGATATTGCAAATATGAATGACGCGAATATCAATAGAAGGTTCAAGAACTCGGTTCCAAAGGACTAATCGACACCAAGGGAGGAGATCAAGAACGGGGCCCCGGATCACTGTAAAAGGATTTGTCACCACAGTTACAATGAACGATTCAGTTTCTCGATGGAAAACTAAACTCTAAACAAAAACCCAATTGTGTAGCAGCGGCGGCGGCTGTGTTTATAGTCTAAGACTCGACCTAGGGTTGGGGACGGCCAGGGGTTGGGCGCCCACAACTTGGGCTTAAGGCCCGACACGATACATGGCCAAGTTGGCCCAAATAGGTGACGCAGCACCTTGCCGTGGTCACACAGAATGATCCACGGACCTTCTGGAGCTGGGACCAGATCCAAAACGACGGCGTCGTCGTCCCCTTTCCAACGCATCCAAGAACGGCCCGTTTCGACGTCGTATGAGGAAGTTATGACCGAAACAGTGACGACGTGTCTGCTGAATCCGAGGGTGACGTGGCAGCTGAGTTGGGAACGAATTGCAACTTGGGGAAGACCATGGCGTCGGTGTGTCCAGCGTGGCGATGTCCTCATCAGGTAGGAGATGCGGGCGATCATTCTGCTTGCCGCGGCACATATCCCGCCACGACATTAGGGTAGCCGATGCGGCCACGCGGGGGTGGCGCTCCCGCTGCTCGAAGTAGTCGATGAAGCCGCTGCAGATGACGTCCCGCGGGTGCACGTACAGATTCGGCACCCACGGCGACAGCCGCTTGAACTTCTCCTCCATGTTCCTCCTGTGGGGCCTCAGAACTGTCTTCCCCAGCACGTGCTTCACGGCGGAGCTCGAGGCGTGCACGCCCTTTATCGCCACCTCTGCGATGGGCAGCTTGTTGATCGCCGGAGCCAGGCTAGCCAGCGACACCTGTGGCGGGTTGAATAGGAAGGTCGGGAGTTTCAGGTATTTCTTGGTCATGATATGGCGCCCCACATCCAACGCTATCGACGCGCCAAGCGAGTGCCCCGCGAGCCACACCCCGCCGCTGCTGCCGGCGCCGCCATTTTTGGGGATGGAGTTGAGGAGTTCCTCCACCTTTGAGCCTGCATGGCTGAAGCGGCCGCAGAAGTGCTGCTCGTTGAGCAGGATCCTGAGGTTGAGGAGCATGTCGCTCAGCGTTGTGGTGCCTCGGAAGGCGACGACGTAGCTTGGAGCCGACGGGTGGCGGGGCGCGCCGGCCGGTGGCACGTACTCGAAGATAGCTCCGTAGATGATGGGCGTGCTTCTGGCTGCAAGGATGTGGTGGCCGATCTTGCACAGGAGGCACTCGCACACACACGCAAGCACAACGTGGCGGCGGAAGTGGAAGCTCTCCCACCACGCCGGCGCGAGGTGCTCGGTATTGGCGTCGTCCTCGCAGCAATTGGCTCGCTCGCTCTCTAGAAGGTAAGTGCCTTTAACAAGACAGGCGGTGATGCACCGGCGGTGCTCCTCCTTGTCCCTGAAAGATAAAAAGGTAAATTGCAGGGTATAACTTAAGACATGTTATATTTACTAGCAAACGTGTCCGTACATTGTAACAGAACATATATATCTAGTCCATGAATTAAAGCGTAAAAGGAGGATTGATCCTGGACGGTTATAGTAGTACAGTAGTTCATAAATTGCAGGGTATAACTTAAGACAGTAGTTCGTAAATTGCAGGGTATAACTTAAGACAAGTGACTTTGAGTAAGAGCTTGTTTGATACCAAGGGCTAGCTAGTTATTAGCCAGAGCTAAAATTTAGTTATTAACTCTAACCTATCCAAATAGCGGATTAATAGGTGATGGGTTAATTTTCTAGTCAAGCCTTCCACTAGTTTTAGTCAATTGTACATAATCAAACTTAGTTAATTTAAGCCATTGTTTTTTAACTCTAGCTAGCTAATAACTAGTCCTAGTTGGTCAAAAATACCCTAAACTGAGGGTAACGAGAATAGAGCCGCTAGCATAGGAAGACGTGATGCATCATATGGATCTTGAGCTAGCGTGCGTGCGTATACCAGTCAATCTCAACCGTCGTTGGAGAGGAAGCCGCGCCAATTTTCGTCATCATATGCATCGGGCCGGAGTCCGCGAACACCTTGCCTGCAGAACGACCCATGGCGTTCAATATAATGCGATCGAGCTGAGGAAGAGGATCGGATCGGAGGCACCGGCGATGATGATCAGCACTCAGCAGCTAAGAAGGCAACAATGCAGCAGAGAGCAAGTATCGTGCTGTTGTATTTGCTTGTGCCTGTGCCTGCGTGCTTTGCCGTGAAAGATCGATCACTGTGTCCTGCACATATATAACACTGTGCTGTGTCTCGATGTGCACAAGTTGCAGTGCACTTAAGACCAGTTCCGCTAGGGCTCCGCGTTGACATCACAATTGCGGCGTTTACTATCGCCCTGTTCGTTTGGGCTGGTTTAGCTTATAAGCCATGGCTAAAAGTACTATTGGCTGGTTTGGTGTGAGAGAAAAATATTGTTCCTTTGCTGATAAGCCATGGCTTATAAGTCAAATACGACTAAGCGAACATGTTGTATGAACACTTGCTAGCTCTTCAAGGATCCACGAGAGCTATCAATTAAGGCGCAACTAAATAAAGAACAGATGGTGGCTTCAATTTAATTAGTAGTTAGTACTACAAGCTAGGTCTTCCGTGTGTTTGTTGACTCTGTCAACGCACCTTGATAAGCACAAGTTGTGCAACAATCAGCAAGTAGTTCACCAGTCGACGGTCGTCCAGTCGACAGTCAACAATCTTCTAGCGAAGACTACCTCCGTTCCAGGAAAAGTAAAAATATCGTTTTCCCAAAAAACAAACAATCACAAGATTTATGTCTACGCGTAGTAACTAATACGAGATTAATTATGAAATAGTATATTGTTATAATAAATCTATTTAAAATATAAATATTGATAGTATTTTTTATAACCTATAGTTAATATTAGGATTATTTGATTTCTGGGAAAGCTAGATTATTTCTTTTAGACTGAGGGAGTATTGTTTTTCTAAATCTCAAAGGCTCTGACGTTCATACGATATATAGCTTTCAACTTATATTATGCTTATTAGGGGCGGGTCAATGGGGCTCCATTGGTCGGCAGGCATTGGCTGCCTGGTTGGTAGTAGGAGATTCAGATTCCAATTAAAAAGTCACATCGATTGGAGGTTTTTTTTTCATTTTTGATTTTGGCAGCTCCATGTTTGGAACGACCATAGGCTGGAGACATGGACTTACTACGCGTGATGAGGACGTACATTGTCTCGGTCGCTAACGTATGCGCTGGTGACCTGGTTAATTTAACAGGCTAGTGGATTAATCACAAATAAAATACTTCCATGCAAATCGATTTAATTTTACTCCGAACCTTCCTCGTTAAGGGCACGTGTCTTTTAACCTATTCAAGCTGATCTTGAATCCTCCTCACCTAGTCACCCTGCAAGGGCAATGGCCAGATCACGCATGGAAGAGGCGGAGGCTGGCAGCAGGGCCAGTCGGCCAGATCACCCTGCAAGAGCAATTGCCAGATCTCTCTATTTTGTTTTTCTCAACTTATATCTCCTGATATATAATTCTATGTAGGTAGATAAAATAAATATGAGGTGAACTGTTGAGTTTATGAACAATGTCCTTTTTTATCTTCAACTAGCAAACATGCCCGTACGTTGCAACGGGATCCAATACGTAGTGAGTTGTAGCACGGGTCATGAGTTCGAGTCAAAGATTAAATTAACTTAGTGGTAAAAATCATTGTTTTCTAAGGAGACAAAGATTAAAATGGATGTGATCTCTTATTTATTATTTGTTTTTACTCTTATTATATTTATTAGAACACGAAAAAACCAGATGGAGAAAACAATGAAAACAAAATCAGAAAAGTCGAGCTAGTGTCAAAAACATCCATGAGAAAAACTCTGAGCATACTCGAAGCCAAGTAGAAAACAGTTATGACAAAAATTAGAATGTACTCTAGAAAATAGCCAAGGGAAAAAATCAGAACACATTTGGAGCCAAGTGAAAGCGTCCAAATGAACGTAATACAACATGTATTCGGAGCAAGTAAAAATGGACAAACCAGAGAAAAGTGAAAAAAGAACAGAAAAGAAACGAAACAAATAAATTCTACCATTCTTTACTCTTTATTAGATTTCTATTCTTATATTTTTGTATTTGGATTAAGATTCATATTCCGGTTACTTGGAGTTGGAGAGATCTAAGATTTCCTAGTTGTCCATATTATTATATTTTTCCTATTTGATTAAGATTCATATTCACCCGAAATCAAAGAGATATAATGGGATTAGAATTCTTAGTTATTATAAAGAGAAGGGCTATAGGCGGTTTTTCATATTCACAAAGTTAGTTAAAGGATGCCCGGACCAAAAAATAAGTGGAGAGAAATTTTATCTCTTTATTATTAGGTATAGATATAGATTTTGACAATTAACATTTATCCATGGAGAGCAGCTGGATCCTGTGATGACGAGCACTTGTGTGTATGTGCATTGCTAATCTAATACACAGCTAATAATACGAACTTAACGATACTTGCTAGGCACTTAGGCAGAATGAAACATCCTCAATTTTCCACGAAGGGAAAATCCATAGAATGAATTATAATATGATGAATCCAATAGTTGATTCCATCATATTATCATATATCAGTCGATATCACAGTCGTACATCGTAAGATTACAAGAATATAAGATATTACATCACTGGGGAACCAACCTATTACGGAGTTAATCTAGCGGAAGACTATCGAGTGAAGGCTTCTGCTTCACGGGTCGTCATCAGAGTTGACGCAGTGCAGCGTAGATTCCATCTCCGAACCAAACTTGAGCGTAGGCACGAGACCTCCTAGTCCTCCTATAGTTAGCATCTCTGAGAAGCAGAAAATCTGCACACCGCCAGATGTGTGCAGGCCATGGTCAGCACTGATGAGCTTTAGTGGAAAAGACAAAACAAGAGGATCTGGCGATCCTAATATTTGGCTGTGGTTTGCATCCTTAGCGCATGAGAAGTAAGTAACAGTAGTAATGTAATAATAATGTCCAGTTTTTAACACATTCCCAGCCGCACACATCCACATCCATCCATATCCATCCACCAACCATCCATCCCAAACCATCTCCACACCACCACACCTTATCTCATCTCACACACTTAGGTCGACAGGCCAACTCCCTCTCGGCCTTGTCTCGGCAGCCCGCAGCCCCAAGGCTCACGACCGGAAAATACCCCAAACCCTAGAGGGAGAATAGAAGAACTCATCTCCTATCTAGTTTAAGCGAAACCCAGGAAAGGTCCATAGCCGACAAGTCGGCATATGTATCGATCGATCAACCATACACTCTGCAGAGGTTTTACATACCCACAAGATTAGCCATCCTCGGAGCCATGTATCTCCTAGGCAGAATTCCAGTCGCTTGCTAGCCTAGAACGATGCCACCCTACCTCTCAGCCCTGGAACATCCCAAGTCTAGTCTGGGATGGCTGATACTATGAGTCGTAGACAGAGCCGGGGCCCACCGGATGTCAATAGCCGGTCCACAAGGCCTCCTGAAGTCTCGGAAGGGTGTGGGGGGAAAAACCACGCGCCCCGTACCTTCTTGCACACGTTCGCCTAGCAGTAGTGGCATCGCTCTACCAAGTAGTCCGACCGTCCCGCACCATATAGGGTGAGTGGGATGTAAAGAATTCCCGGTGAATCTGAGTACTAGTAAGTCCTTAGGGGTGACCAAGCCAGGATATCTTCATCAGGGTTTCCATTTACTGTGCCACCACAGCACCTTCACCCCGGGCTCCACCTCTCCAAGGTTCACACCCAAGGCCACCTCCAATTACCATTTACCCGCCACAGGTATTCCATATCCAAGTGCCCAGGTAGCACCACATGGCAAGACTCACCCCAGGCTCGTCGTTATTCCAGCTCGGTCGACACAACCCTCACTCTCCACGCACCCAAGACACACGCAGCATGCTCACACACCACCAAGTTCGGCACTCATAGCCAAACCATTCCCAGGTTGTTCACCACCAGCATCACATCCCCGACATAATGCGAAGTGGAGTTAATTAATAAGTATAGTGGTGTAATATGCAAGCAAGCAGGCAAGTAAGCATATATAAGCGAGCGAATGCGCAAGCAGGGTGACGTGGTAGAGTGGGTTGCATCAGGGTAATAATGGCTCAGGTAGTAGCATGCATCAAAGTACTAGCAAAGGAATAATTTATAATTTATAAAGCGCTAGCAGTTCTAGATATTATGCGATGTCTAATAGGATTCTCTAAAAGAGGGTGCTGCCATGACACCTGCGTTGTAGAGGTAGTAGTGGTTCAATTCTCCATTCGTTGGTGTTCCATTAGCGGAGTTACCTCCTCCTGTGTTGACTCCATTCCGCAGTCCTTGTCGTCGTCCTCGTTCTCTTGGTCCGATCGTCAGCCACTCCGCGAAGAGACACGCAAGGCAAGAGAACACTCAACACTTGAAAAGACGACAAGACACAGGAAAATCCAATAACGCCATTGAGACAATAAGAGATACACGGCTTAGCCCTCTCGGCGGTTGTCCGATTTCCTCGGGCCAAGAATCACATATGGTAGTTTGCTAAGCACAAGCTTAAGTCATGGCCAAGCCGGTATGGCTTTAGGATAGATGGTTTAAGCCAAAGCTTATCCATAGCACACCACGGCTCATGATCTTCCGATCCGGTGTCATTGAATCGACGGGGATTGGAAGTCGGGCCTCAAGAAGAGGAACGACGGGGTTCAGCTCTTATAGCCTTATCCCGCAAGTCACAATTGGATATGAGAAGCAAACAAGAACGAATAACACTATTGTGACTTGGCTCCAATGTACTTTGGCTCACCCGCTATGGTAGGAAGCGGTAGCGCAAAGAGGTTGGACAGCGACGGGTCCTCTCGATCCACACGACACATCAACGTCGGGAGCCGAGGGGACAGTCGTTCAACACGGCAAAAGCAGCGGGATTAGTTAGGCACACCCATGTTATGCTCCCAGACACATCTTCGGGGAAGATGGTTTTAGACGGTCGATCGGGTCGACACGCACGAGTCCGAGGTACGACATAGACCATAGCTTTCCTAACCCAAAGGGAATAGTCCGGTCTTTGATCCAATCGTCATGGGCAAGATGGAATCAAACAGAGCGGCTATCGGGGCAATAAGAGCAAGAATATCCATGAGGAAGGTCCACTTCTTCCAACACTCGCACCACGATGAAAGACGGGGCATCGGAAGGAGCGACACTCAAGAACACCAAGTGCGTAAGCCACTCGTAGGGTACCCGACCTGGGTGCACTGGCACTGAGATATCTCTCGGATTCGAAGCGGTGCGGTTGTCACCGCGAGAATCAGAGAAATGTGATGGTCAAACGGGGTACAAGCATACAAGGGCTTGAGCACGAAGAAGCAACTAAAAGCGAAAGAGAGGCGTGGCTTCATGGTCATGGCGAGGTGAACTCGCGGCCACAAGCTATGCCAATGAGTTGGCATTCATCGTTCCACGATTGTTTACTCCTAGGTTTTCTCCCACAGAACTTGGTCACGAAGGGCTCAAGGCGCGCGGGTGATATCCGCATCGATGTTAGTATCGATATCGAATCCATCACGACCATGTTCTAGGGCCGAAGGCAGGAGCTAACACTCGTGGTACTATGAAGTCAACTAAAAAGCAAGGGGTCAAGTTACACTCAGCATCACGGTCATGGCGAGACGGATCCCGCGATCGTAGCGTCCGAACGAGGTACGATCCCTCAGCCAGCTCGAAGGCTCAGCACACAGGTAACAACACCAACAAGCAGCGATAAGAACCAAACATGACCAAAAGACGCAACAACTCGACACGATTGTGGAGTAGCACATTCCATAGCTGGGTGATGGATAGATCCTGTAAGACAGTCATGGATAGATAGGTCGTAAGAATAGGGCCCAACGAGGTAGATATGCGTATACGGAAAGATGCGAGATGGGGCTTTCCATGGTCCCGATAAGTCATACGACTAGGGTTCATGGTCCAGAGGGTACGACTTGCGGTAGACGGGGTCATGGTGGTCTCGGCAAGCAAGGCCATGGTGGTCTCGGCCAGCGAGGCCATGTGGTCTCGGCAACGGTGGTCTCGACAACGGTGGTCTCGGCAACGGTGGTCTCGACAACGGTGGTCTCGACAACAGTGGTCTCGGCAACGGTGGTCTCGACAACAGCGGTCTTGGCAACGGTGGTCTCGGCAATGGTGAAGTTGGTGAGATCGCGGGGGTGGTCGGAGAGATCGCTGAAGTGGTCGGAAAGATCACCGTCATGGTCGGAAGGCTGACCGAGGTGGTCGGAGTGGTCGCCGACGTGGTCGGAGAGATTGCCGAAGTGGTCGGAAGGGTTGTGGCTTCATCTGGCCAGCTGAAGCCAGCTATGGCCTACTGTGGCCAGCTGTGGTTGGCTGCGAGTGGCTATGGTTGGCCAAGGCTGGCTATGGCTAGCCAAGATGTGGCCAAGGCTTGGTCGAATGACGGTTGTTGTTCATGGACTTAGCTCCAGTGGCTGTGGCATTGGCTTGCACACGTGGCTCAGCATAGGATTGCGCATGGGCATGTTAACGGCCGCGGCGGTGTGGTCCCGAGGCTCACGCGACGTCATGCGGAGGCACAGCCGTGCGTCACCACATGCAAGTGAGCATGCATAAGTCCACGGCTCGTGGCGTGCGTCCATGAACGATGGGGCGAAGCAAGGCTGGAGCTATTGGGATGGTGTGCGGGCGTGAGTTTGTGCGATAGCTATGGTTGCGAACGCGGTGGCAAGGTTAGAGATCATGATGGTGTAGGAAACAGTTAAAAAGAGCGTGGTGTCGGACTCGTCACGGCATCACACCATGGTCCATGGCAGCGAGTGGCTGTGGTAGCAAGGCAGAGGACGTGCCGGTGCGGAACAAGGCCACGGTGGTGCGTGAGAACGTGGCCACTTGTTGGAAAAAGCCAATGGTTCAAGCTTGTGTTCGTATGGGTGCACGGGCACTTGGCTGCCGTGCGTGTGCGCTCGACCGGCAGCCGTGGCGAGCGGTGGTGCTCTGATGATGACTTCAGCCATGGGCATGGTGGTGGCTTGTGCTGGTCTCAGGCTTCACTTCTCTACTTGGTAGAACAGGGAACTAGAGACGAACGCCTCTGTGTTCCTGGCGCAACCACGCGAGTGCACGAGACGGCGAGTCCGATGGCCGGTGGTGTCACCGATGATGGCACACGTCTTACCCCAGTGGCTTGCTGGAGCTCTGTGAGATCACGTTTGGGTCTTGGATCGGTGGTCAGGGTCGCGAGTGCGACAGCGGAACCAAAAGCCATGGGGGTGCAGGGGCCCGGCGATATGGCATCCGCGTACAGATGCTATTGGGCGTGCGTGCGCGACGGCGGCTAGGAGGCTCTGGGCTCGTGCGGGTACAAGGAGCGTGGCATCCATGACGTTCTATGGCTGGCGGCTAAGGGCTGCAGGCGATAGCCGTGACCGTGAGGGCGAGGCCTTGGGTCGACTAAGGCGAAGAACGCCTGTGCGTGCATGTGTCTAGGCCAAGGTCAGGGCTGTGAGCGCGACGGAGGGATTGGAGGCCCGATGGCGGTGTGGAGATGTCGCGGTGATGCAGCTGGTACCGCGTCGTGGCATCGTGCAGGGTCACGATGAGGTCCGCCGGCGGCGTGACGCCGAGGCAAAGCGGAGCCTTGCCCGGTGAAGGCAGGGGTTGTACGGGCCTTGGCAAGGCAGGGGCCGGCTGCTACCGTGTTGTGCGTGTATAGCCCCGGTGGTGTGTGGCTGTGCCTATGTAGGTGCGTCAGTCCGTGGTCGGGGCAATCTCGCCCTCGCGCCGTAGCTCGATCGGCACGCGGGGCGCAGGGCATCGCGGATACGTGGTGACCGGCTGCGTTCCCGGGTGCCATTGACCCGGCAAGGCAAGGCCGTGGCCGTGTTCGTGAGTGCGCATGTGTGTCCTGGAGCGGGGTAGCTCCGGAGTCAAGCCGGCGTCGAAGGCCGGGACAGGGTCGGGGCTTGGCGTGGTCACGGCCGTGGACGAGGCGGTGCTCCGGCGATGCACGGGTAGACATGGTCAGCGGCTCGAAGGTCGGTCAGGCAGGCGACTAGGCATCAGACAAGGGCAGGGTTTGGGGAAGGCTCATCGGTGGATGTGGTCGAGGACGTAGTCGTGGACGCGCCGTTGTCGTGGTTGATGCGGTTCAGCAGGGGCGTCGACGAGCGCTTGCGGTCGCTGCGACGCAGGTCAGCAGGCCGGTGTCGCGAGGCGGTGCTGCAGCGCTTCCGGTGCTCGGCTCATCATGGGTGGCGCTCCAGCACGGCGGTCGCGGCTGCGCAACGAGGAAGGGCCCCTAGACGGCAAAGACTTGGTGACGCAGCGGTGTGCGTCGGCGTTCGCCGTCCGCATGGTTGAGGTCGTGGCGAGGACGGGCGGCGTCGCGTGCTGGCGTGGACGCGACGAGCGCGGCGATGGCGGACGCATGACGCGTGGGCGCGGCGCAAGGGCGCGGCATGGATGTCATCGCCGTGGCGAGGCGCCAGTGGCCGCGCGGGCTCGAGGTGGAGGGCACCGGTGTGACCTCGGTGGTGCAGCTGCGTGGACGTCACAGACGCAGCGAAGGTCGAGCTCGGCGCCTGGCCGGGGACGACGATGTCGTAAGGCGGACCACGAGCTCGTGGTGGTCTTGGCGATGACGTGCTCGGAGTGGTGCGGCTCGGTCGTGACACTGTGGAGGACGAGCTCAGCGATGACGACCGCGGCTGGGAAGTGGTGGGCAGCACCACGGGTGCCGGTGGCGTGGCCATGGTGGTTGGGCGTGGCTCGTCGTGGGAGAGGAAGAGGAGCATGGGGGCGGCGGCTGCTGGGATTTGGAGAGGGTGCCGGCTGCTTCGGTGTTTATAGGGCGAGCGGCTTAGGGCTTCCGGGGGCTCCATCCATCCTCGGCATCCGTGCCCGAGGAGGGACACGCGGCGCGAATCAGGGAGCGGAGCAGGTGAGGCATGGTTGAGGGCGCCGCGGCGTCTTGGCGTCGTCTGATTCTGCCTTCATTGGCGGGGCGGCGGCAGCGGCTGGGAGTGGCTGCTCCCGCCTAGGGTTGGTAGGGGTGTCGGTTCTTGGCAGGCTGGGCAGCGCTTCTTTGGGCAGGCAATTGGCTATGCGCCCAGTTGGGCCAAGGCGTTGGGCAGGGCAGGCGGTGGGCGAGGCCAAGGGTGAGCAGACGGGCCGAAGGGGAGGAGCCAGGCTAGGCTGGCTGCTGCGCCAGTTGGGCCAAGGGAAAGGGGATGGTGGGCTTGGAGGTATAAAAGAAAAAGGATTTTTCCTTTGAATGAGTTTTTAAGAGAGGTTACAATGAATTTCAAGGGAAGTTCAAAATAATCAGAGAGGTGTGATTTTTATGATTTCGGATTAAATGAGTTCAAGAAATGTGATGGGGATTTATGAGACATTCGAAAAGAAAATTAAGAGGGGTTGCTACGGATTTATGCACTCCAACAATAATCAAGACTCAAACACAGGACAACTCGAAAACTCCGACAATCACCTACAAACCATCTACATGTATGCAACGTCTTGTTAGCGAGTTGGACTCGTGTTTGACCTAGCAATTACATGTTTCACACATTGCAGGAATTTTTTTTTTAAAAAGTTCGTATTTTTGGCTTCTCAAAAACCCGGGTTGTTACACAGAACGTAGGAGTACATCCGATCGAACATTCGAACTACAGAACATCTCGCTCGCGCTGGAATAATGAGGCCCAATGGAGCCCAACAGCCTCTTTAGCCATCGAGCATCTGCCACATCACCGATACTAGCCCAGCCCATTAAACCCGGGCGACATATGGAGCCTAGTAGCCCACGCGCCACACATTCATGGTGATTCGAGGATCAGTAATAATAATAAAGATTATTTATTTATAGAGAAGAAATAGCATTGTTTCATCAGAAAAGAAAAGTGAATAAATAAACACGGCTGTGTCTTCGCTGGGGATGACCCGGAGAACACCGAAGGAGAACACCGTGCATTCTTCCATCCGTTAGCAGCGTTGTTGTAACACGGCCTCCGAGAGTGGCGAAGACCTACGCGGCCAGCAGTTCACAGAGACGTCTCCGACCGACTACCTAAGCAAAGACCTGGCTACCACGCCTCCAGACCCAGAAAGATGACGGTTTCTCGAGACGGCTTGCGAACGCCACGCCGTGACCACAAGCGCGCACCTCCGCCCGATTAGCTTCGTGGCGTCTCCGGCCGGGGCGGAGGCCGCACCACCTGCAAGGCTAATCAAGTGCCAATGTTATCTACGTGTGTGTGCAGTAACCGAGGAAGGCGCTGTGGGCGGCGCGCAGCGCGCCTGGTTTCGCCTCCGCTTCGTGAAGGCGAGACCCAAGCAGGAGGACGACAATCTTGGCGCGTCGAGGTCTCTGACCTCGGCGTCGAAGCGTAAATCGATGGCGAAGGCCTGATGGGCCGGCAGATCATGTAGGCCTAGTACCTGAGGGCGGCAAGACAAGATTACCCCCGAGAAGAAAGGCGAGTAGTGGGATATTTCGAGAATGTATTGTAGCAGTTGAAGGGTACTATTGTAAACTCTGTAAAAGTGGTAGTTGAACCCTATAAATAGGGAACACTTGTAACAGTACGGGAGGTTGGTGAATGAATTAATGAAACCCTAGTTTTACGTGCCATTTCCCTACACGCCCGCTTGTCGTGTCTGTTTCCCGAGCCTCAGCCTGAGGGCAGCGCTTGGCGGGCGGAGGCCTCCACCTCCTCCCCATTATCTGAGACCGCAAGTCTCAACATTAACACCCACCGTGGTTTGGCCAAGGCAAACCAACGATGGCAGGGAAAAGAAAAACCACCACCAGAGCAGCAACGACTACGGATCAGCGAGGAAGGCCTAGGCGCACCACTCATAGCACCTACGCAACCCCACCAGCGAAGGATGACACCAGAGCAGATGCCCAGGGTCAACCACCGGAACCCCAAGATCTAGAGATTCAAGATTCGGAGGCCCAACCAAACTCAGCCACAACACTCGAGCAAGAAGCTGCAAGCAATGCAAGCACGATTTGCAAAGAGCGCAAACAAGAGAGGGACGAATGGCGGCGACATTTCGCAACTAATCGAGCAAGCTATTCAAGCGTCGGCTGGCAAGCAAAGAAATAAAGGCGCGATTGGCGGTCCTACATGCTTTGAGATGCTAAGTATGCAACATGCGATGCAGCCGTCAACCTCCGCATCCTAGCCTCCGCAGCAAACACCAATCGCAACCATAACACAAGGGCCTTCGCCGGTGATCACCCGATAACGATGCCATATCAGGTGATGCGGAGGCCTATCGATCCCAAGTCCCCACTCTCTGAAGGCATACAACAGTCGTCATGGTCAACGGCGTATAAGCCAATCACACTACCAAAGTTCAACGGAAAGACAGACCCCCATCAGTTCATTATGAGTTATGAGGCAGCAGTAGCCTTCGTCGGCGGAGACGACACCGTCTTGGCAAAGTCATTTGTCATTGCAGCCGAAGGCGACGCGTTGGCATGGTATTCTATGCTCAAACCAAGCACAGTCTATTCTTGGGAGAACCTCTGGAACAAGATATTGGTAAACTTCAAGGGGCTAACAGCACAGTCGCTGACTTCCATAGATCTGTTCTAGTGCAAGCAAATGCAGGGAGAGACACTACACGACTATTTCTAGAAATTTGTGCAACTAAAGGCGAAGGCACCAGATGTCCCAGACGAGATCGCCATTGAAGCAGCGATCAAAGGCCTCTGAATCGGGCCGTTCGCAGCACACCTAGCAAGAAAGAAACCAACTTCCATACAGCAGTTGTATGACGAGTTCGAGAAATACTGCAGATCAGACAATGATCTTCGGAAAAGGCTGGAGGAGCAGGGTCAAAACAAACAGCAAAACAGCAACAAAAACTCCCAGAAAACCTATATGAACTAGAATGCATCAAATCAGAAACCAGGCCAGGGGCAAGTGCTCAGCATTGAGGGTCAACCTCACCCCGAGCAAGGGCAACAGGCAACGCCAGCACGGTCGGAGACCCAGACCAGGAACCAAGGTCGACAAGGTTACCAAGGCAAAAACTGGAACAAAAACCAAAGCCAGAAACAACGCAGGCCATATTGCGTTTTTCACGACAAAAAACAGAGCCACACACCAAAGATTGTCCGGAGACAAAAGAGACACAGGAAAGGATGAAGAACAAGCGAGAATGCCCAACCTCCGGCACACAGAGGCGCAAGAGAGGTCAACACCACCTACACAATCGCCACCAGCAGATCGCCCAATGTACCCAGCGTTAAACGCAACCCCAAATACATCCCTCCACACCGGCTCTACCTATTACCCAAACTTCCTACCAAAGATGATGGCGGTCAGCGCCATAAAGATAGCCTCCGTGGTAACTACAGTCGAGGCAAGCTGGCCTACATAAACCCAAAACCTCCCACATAACCTACCTCAAAACAAACCCACCAAAGACAAAACCAAATCAGGTTCGAGCCTCTGCCGCAATGACACCACATGCAACAATGCCTCCACCGCCACCTCACAATCAACCACCAAAGACCAAAAAAATGAGCCAAACTCAGAAAACCAAGTCAACCCCCATGGACCGCTACCAACAATAGGCATGATACTACCAATCACGGGAGGATCATCAATGGAGTTTCAAACGAAAAAGCAGAAAAAGGATCACCTCCGCCTGGTAAATAACGTAGCAGTCCAAGGCCCAACAAAATACACAGATTGGTCCAGAGTCCCAATCACCTTCACAAAAGAAGATCTCCAGCTAGAAAGTTACCCTCACGCAGACGCAATGGTAATCATGACCAACATAGCAGCATGGGAGATAAGCAGAGTACTAATTGACACTGGCAGTTCAACGAGATATCATCTTTGCAAATACCTTCGACCAAATGAAGCTCAGGTGAGAATCAACTACAGCCCTCCGAATCCCCTTTGATAGGATTCGGAGGCAAGCGAATCTAAGCATTAGGAAAAATCTCACTCCCGGTGTCGTTTGGAACCCAAGCAAATGCTAGAACTGAGTACATAACCTTCGACGTCGTCGATCAGTATTACCATACAATGCCATCTTGGGCGGAGGATTCACGACTAAATTCAACACAACACCGCATATGGCCTACACTGTGCATGAAAATACCAACACTCCATGGTATTATCACAAAATCCGAGGCAACCCGAAAAGAAGCAAGAAACATAGAAAAAAACAATCTACAGAGCCCAAAGAAACATCAATGCAATGAAGTCGGCGGACAAAAGAACTAGAGCCTCCGGATATGCCCAGAGGAAAAATAGATATGGCAGGTCAAGAAGAGACAAAGGTGACCCCTCTAGAAAAGGAGTTACAGAGACGTAAAAGTAACAATCAGCTCGAGTTGAGCAAAGCGGAGGAGGAAGAGCTCATGGAAACTCTAGTAAAAAACAAAGACATCTTCGCCTGGTCAGCCTCCGACACAGAGGGAGTCGTGAGGGACATCATACAGCATGAACTGGATATCAATGAAAACATGAGGCCAAGAAAGCAGAAACAGAGAAAAATGTCAGAGGACAGGATCCTGGCAGCAAAGGCGGAGGTGCAAAGGTTGCTAGATGCAAAGGTCATTAGAGAAGTCAAGTATTCAGAATGGCTTGCAAACGTAGTACTGGTACCAAAGAAGAATGGCAAAATGAGAATGTGCATAGATTTCACAGATCTGAATAAAGCTTGTAAAAAAGACCCTTTCCCATTGCCAAGAATAGATGCCTCTGTCGACAAGGCAGCCAGATGCCAGAGGTTTTCTCTCCGAGACTATTTCTCTGGGTATCACCAAATCTGGATGAAAAAAGAAGACGAGGACAAGACAAGTTTCACCACTCCATTCGGGACATATTGCTACACCAGAATGTCAGAGGGCCTCAAAAAATGCCAGAGCAACCTTTGCCAGAATGACAAAGGAAGTTTTGGGCTCACAACTAGATAGAAACATCATAGCCTATGTCGACGACATAGTGGTCATGAGCAAGAACAAGGATGATCATGTCTTCGACTTATAGGAGACCTTCGCCAACCTCAGGATAGCTGGCCTCCGCCTCAACCCAGAAAAATGTATATTTAGAGTTACAAAAGGGAAGATGCTCGGATACATCATAAGCAGCGAAGGCATCAAAGCGAACCCAGACAAAACCAGAGCAATAATGACAATGGCAGAACCCAAAAACAAGAAAGAAGTGCAAAAGCTGACGGGAAGAATAGTAGCGCTCAACAGATTCATCTCAAAATCAGCAGAACGCAGCCTCCCCTTCTTCCAAGCCCTGAGGGGCGGAAACTACTTTAAGTGGGGGTCCAAGCAGTCGGAGGCATTTCATAACTTGAAAGAGTATCTGGCAAACTCACTGGTGGTCTCTGTCCCAGAATCGGACAGGCACCTATTGCTATATGTGGCGGCCTCCAACCATGCAGTCAGCGCAGTCTTAGTTCACGAGCTGGAAAAAGAATCAGGCAAAACTCAAAAACTAGTTTATTTTATCTCAGAAGCACTGTCCGAAGCCAAGCTAAACTACACTAAGGTAGAAAACGTTGCATACGTAGTGCTGATGGCATCAAGAAAACTAAAGCATTATTTCCAAGCCCACGAAATATTAGTTCCAACATCGCTGCCACTGCAAGACTTGCTCAGAAACAAAGAAGCCTCCGACAGAATAGGCAAATGGGCTACAGAGCTATCATAGTTTGGTATCTCGTATGTCCCTAGAACAGCAAGTAAATCACAAGCACTAGCCGATTTTGTAGCAGATTGGACACCTCCGACAGAGCCCAAGATACAACCAACCACTCAAGGCTAGATAGCATTCATGGATGGAGCCTGGGGCCAAGCCAGAGTAGGAGCCTCCGCCGTCCTAACGGCACCCTCCGGCGTCAGACTGAAATACGCAGCAAGGCTAGAGTTCAAATCAACAAACAACATAGCAGAATATGAAGGCCTGATCCTAGCGCTCAATAAAGCAAAGGCCCTAGGGCAAAAACATTGACAGTCAAAACAGATTCTCAAGTGGTTACTGGCCAAGTAGAGAAAGAATACACAGCAAGAGAGCCAGAACTCATCAAATACCTATCCGTTGTCAGAAATTTGGAGCGAAGATTCGAGGGCTTCACCCTGAAGCACATCCCAAGATCAGAAAATGCAGAGGCAGATGAACTGGCAAAAGCTGCGGTAAACAACCTGCCACTGCCACCAAACACTTTTTACCAGATCTTGAAGTCTCCGACAACTGCGGAGACATCTAAGGCACCTAAGCCCATACTACACCTGCAAAATGAAGATTGGAGAAAGGCGATAACAGAATACTTAGAAGGCAAAACAACCGAAGAAGATAAAGCAAAAGCAGCAAGAATACAGGCCAGGGCAAGAAATTACACAATCATAGATGGTGTACTGTACAAGAAAGAAGTAGTCTAGCCTCTCCTCAAATGCATATCGCAGAACGAAGGCATAGAGTTGCTTCAAGAAATACACTCAGGAATTTATGGGTCGCACATTGGCTCTAGAGCATTATCAGCAAAGGCAATAAGGTAAGGATTTTATTAGCCAACACACATACAAGACATAGAGCAGACAGTCAGAACATGCAAAGCATGCCAAACATTCTCGCCCGGGCAGTCAAAACCATCGTCGGAGACCCAGCTTATACCTCCGACATGGCCGCTACAAAGATGGGGTATGGACCTGGTCGGCCCATTACCATCATCCCAAGGAGGAAACAGATTCGCAGTAGTGGCAGTAGAATATTTTACAAGATGGATAGAAGCAAAGCCGCTAGCGAAGATAACCTCAGAAACTGTCAGAAAATTCTTCTAGCAAAACATCATTTGTAGATTCGGTGTACCGAGGATTCTGACAGTAGACAATGGAAAACAATTCGATTCAGAGAACTTCAAAGAATTCTGCAAAAGCATTGGGACAAAACTAGCCTTTGCCTCAGTATACCACCCAGAGTCCAATGGTGCTGTGGAAAGAGCAAACAAAATAGTGTTTTCAGCAATATCAAAAACATTGCTAGGCCTACGCAAAGGAAAATAGGTAGATGAATTACCCAGAGTGATTTGGTCACACAATATATCTATCTCAAGAACAACAGGATTCACACCATTCAAATTGCTTTATGGAGAAGAGGCCATGATGCTAGAGGAAATCAAGCACAAAAGCCTTCGCACAACGAGACAGCTAATGTTGCAAGATGAAGAATATGCAAAAGAAACAATAGAAGCCATAAGACTGGAAGTAGTCGAAAACATTGCAAAATATCAGTCCCAAACCAAGAAGTGGAGAGACTCTCAGGTGGTAAGGAAAGACATAAAACACGGAGACCTCGTACTCAGAAGAAAACCCAACGCACAACTTGCTGGCAAACTGCAGCCGAAATGGGAAGGCCCATACATAGCAACGGCAGCAGGCCGCCCGGGCTCTTTCCACTTGACCGACAGCGAAGGTGTCATGACAACCCACACCTGGAATATTGACAGCCTCCGCAGATACTACATCTAGGCAATGTACCAAAGGGCAACCTCCGCAAATAATAAGCGGAGGCCCCTCCGTTCATTTACCTTTCAGCTCTTTTTTTTCTACAAACCAAAAAATGTAAAAGAGCCTATACTCTTTTCCTCACAGGGGAACTCCAAGTGGAGGTGAGGTTTTTATCGAGGCAGGCTCAATGTAAAAATCCTCTAGAAGTATAAAGAGATAATTCTCCAAAAGAACACTTGAAAAGTTCAAAACCGAAAGCGACCAGCTCTGGCGCCACAATATTCGGTGAACAAAAATAAGCACAGGTCCTTTCAAAGCGTCGGCCACAGGCATTGGCAATTTGAAACAACCTCTATGGCCAAACTAGCCTTCGACCTTGACAAAGACCTGTCCAAATTTAGGCATCAAGGCAGAAACCACATTGACCAAACTGGCCTTCGACCTTGACAAAGACCTGTCCAAATTCAGGCATCAAGGCAGAAACCACCTAGGCCAAACAGGCCTCCGACCTTGACGAAGACCTGAACAAATTTAGGCAACAAGGCAAAAACCATCTTAGCCAAACAGGCCTCCGACCTTGACGAAGACCTGAACAAATTCAGGCATCAAGGCAAAAACCACCTTGGCCAAACAGGCCTCCGACCCTTGATGAAGACCTGGCCAGATTCAGGCATCAAGGCAAAAACAACCTAGGCCAAACAGGCCTCCGATCTTGACGAACACCTGAACAAATTCAGTCATCAAGGCAAAAACAACCTCTGCCAAACAGGCCTCTGACCTTAACAAAAAAACCACTGCAAGCATCAGGGGCAACACCATTATGGCGCTAGAACCAGGAAGAAGGTCTACGCCATCGAAAACAGCAAAACGAGGAAAAGGTCTGACAAAACCCTGTCACTTAGGCACTAGGCCTATTTACTTCAAAAGATCTCAAAAGGCAAGAATAATTCAAGCAAGATATATGCCATTAAAGCCAAGATACGTTCCAACAAACAACGTACCAAAAAATTTAACAACCAAAAGCCACCACCCCGCTATAAAACGGGTTCCCCCCACGCCCTTAAAACCTCGGTCGAGAGAAGGTGCAAGGGGGAAGAAGGCGAGACACAAACACGAGCCCACAAAGAACGGCCATGGAAGCAGGGTCTCCTTAGATATCTAAGTCGGCCATAGATATTGTCACGAAAACTCAGTAAATCGGAGGCACCAAAGACACGTCGGAGGCGGTGGGAAAAGAGACAGAGCTACGGCATGGTGATGAACAAAGACAGAGCCTACGGAAGAAGGGGATATCGCACAAAATCTCATAACATCCCCGATGCCGAGACCTAACCTGCCATCTCCGCAAATGAAACATGTCCCACGGGTAAAGGTTTGAGGCCCATACCACCGATGCAGCTAAAACACCCAGCTAAAGAAATACCAAAAGTCTCCGCCATCTGCACAAGCTACGCCAAACCTCCTATCGGATCACACACCGATTCAGCAAGCCTCGCCAGGCGGACTTCAAATGCGCCCACGCCCAAAAAAAGCGCAAACACTTCTACCCCGCCATCAAGCAAGCACGAAAAGGAGATAACATGGGGCGGAGGTCCTGGCCACCACCTCTGTATCGCGCACGTTCGCCCAAGCAAAGGCCCATAGTGTGCAAGCTCGGGACTAGACGAGATATGTAAACAAGCACAACAGACATAAGCCCCCACACAAACAATCAAGAAAGTGAACCTGTTTTGTATTCCATAAAACGTCAAGTAGCATTCTTACAGGCGTGTAGGGAAATGACACGTAAAACTAGGGCTTCATTAATTCATTCACCAACCTCCCGTACTGTTACAAGTGTTCCCTATTTATAAGGCTCAACTACCACTTTTACAGAGTTTACAATAGTACCCTTCAACTGCTACAGTACATTCTCAGAATATCCCACTACTCGCCTTTCTTCTTGGGGGTAATCTTGTCTTGCCGCCCTCAGGTACTGGGCCTGCGCGATCAGTCGGTCCATCAGGCCTCAGGATTTGGCGATGGGCCTTTAGGCCTCTGCCATCGGTCGATCGTAGCGCCCACCGGAGCGCCAGCGACGGTGGAGGCGTCGCCCGCGGTCATCGAACATGGACCTGGCAGAGGCCTTCCCGCAAGACTCTTCTACGCATCATGTGGCACAGGTTAAAATATCAGTGGCACAGGGAATGAAAGCCTTCGCAGCTTCACAAAAAGCAAGGAGAGAAAAATAGCGGCTACAAAGACTAGAAATACCTTCGCCCTCTTTTCCTCCACCAGTTTCCGGGCAGCAGGTCTCCCAAACGGAGCCCAAAAATACCCAATGAAATTTCTTAAGGTTTTTCGCAAACCAAGAGAAGTCTCACCAAGCTCCTCCGGACCCGGCAGTGCTCTCTCTAGAATACTTTCGGTATGCGTGCACCCGCCGCGCACCAAAAGCTTGGCATAATTCGCTACTCCCACCAGCGCCCCGTAGTCCGTGCAGCCATTGATCAGACCGGGGAGCTTCGCAAGGTGATGTTTTAGCCAGGAGGCGAGGGCGTAGACGCTGTCTTCCTCCGGAGGAGCGGAGGTTTCTGCTCCGAACTCGGCGACGATGGCGCCATAATGGCCAACGGTTGCAGCAAGGACCCCCTTGACCGAGTCCAAACGCCTCGTTGACAAAGACAGCTGCTCCCCCACCGCAGCCGCGGATTCCTTCTCAGAGGCCAGCTCTCGCCGGAGACCCTCGGCCAACTCGTTCGCTCTGCGGGCCTGCTCGGCGGACAAAGCTTTCGCATCCCGGGCCTTGGCGAGATCGGCCCTCAAAGCCTCCTTTTCTTGTTCCTTCTCCGCCAGAGAAAGGCGGAGAGCTGCAAGGGAGTTGGCCAAACCCCCTTTTTCACCTTCTAGGCGCTCGTTCTCCACCTTGAGGGCCTCAATCGCAGTATCTCGGTCAGAGACCTCGCGAGTGCAGCGCTCTTCCATAACAACGGCCGTGTGATACCCCTACGATCAGAAAGAAGAAGACCAAGGCGATCAGCAATAGAAACAAAAACAAGTCTAAAAACGAACAGACACCAAAAAAGGCAAACCACCGAAGACGCACCAAGCTCTAGTGTTCTAGATGAACACGGAGAAGTTGGAAGAAATCCATGTCCCTCAGACGCTGTTTGAAGTGATCTATTCAAAGAAGAACAAACAAACACAAAACAATAAGGTGAGAAAAGCAAATCTCACAATAAATACACCAACTGCCAGAGACCACCTCCGACGTCTCCAAGAACCCCAAGATAGCACTCTTCCAAACCTAAGATAGAAGTGTCGGAGGAGCCTGCGCAGCAAAAAAAACACAACAACAACAACAACTCAGGTCAGAGGGCCGATCAGAAATAGGCAATAACAACAGGCCAAAAGACGAGTAAGATAAAAACACTCTATACTCACTCGAACCCGGCGCCATTAGCCCCGGTTGCCCCGAACCAAACCTGACGCTGGCATCGGCCGCTCGCTCCTCCGGGGTGAGGAGTCCAGCCATGACATCACCTACAAAGCAACAAGTACACGGTATTAGCACTTGGTACAATACATAAACAAATAAACCGGGCGAAGACAGTAAACACAAAAGTATGCGCCAAACAAACTTACTCATAAAAAGCCTAGGCTGGGCTGCCTGCCGAGCCCCCTGGGCAGATGTCTCCGCCATATCATGCGGCGAAGGCCCAAAGGACCGGCTCTCCTCAGCCAGCGGCCTGGCGGGCGGAGGGCTCGAAGAAGACCGAGCCGCCGGCGCCTGCTCAGCAAGCGGGGCCTCCGGCTGCCCGACGTCTGCCGCTGGCGCGGAGGAAGGCGCAACAACGGCAGGAATCGAAGGAGCGTGCTGCAAGGCGACCTCTACGCCATCTTCAGAACTTAAATACAGCCCGCAAAAAATGTCAGGCATAGGATCGGCGGCGCTAGCCTCCGACTGTTCGGCGACACTCGTAGCACCGTGCAAGGAGCACGCCGGAGCAGCGCTGGCCTCCGGACGCCCAGCACCACTCACAGCGCCGCTCATAGGGCGCACCGGAGCTCCAGGCGAGCCACGATCCTCGCCACTCGCGACCCGCACGTCCACTGACGGGACGGAGGAGCTCTGAACGTCTTCACTGCCGGTGGAGGCAACGCCAGCACTACCCGCCGAAGACGCGGCCATCGCGATCACCAGAGAACTGGTCTTCTTCTTCTTTTTCACAGGCGCCTGAGTTACAGCGGCGCCCTTCCTCTTCTTGGACTCAGCCTCCGCCATAACATTCTTCGCGAAGGCCTTCTTCTTCTTCTTGTCAATTGAAGCTAGGACCTCGGTGGGAACCTCGCGCTCCCGATAGATGATCCTGAGCTCCTCAAAAACATGATTGAGCCGCGGCATGGTGCCTACCACGGCTCTCCGAGACGTGTACTCACGCTCAGAAATTTTGCCAACCAACCCGATGGTGGCCTCCACAATGTCGGCAACGAAGCTGTCCTCCGTCACCCCCTCCCCTAAAGACCGGCCAAAGCGGGGGAAAGGAATCCTGGCCTCCGGACCAAAAATAGGAACCTTCACCTTTTCCAGCCGAAAGGCCGGGTTGTCCTTGCCCAGGGGCCAGTAGTTGGAGGCCATAATCTCCTCCACCAGGTCGCGGCCCCCGGAGTAGCAGCACGCAGCCGCAAAAGCCTGATCGCAAGCCTTCCTCGCCGGAGACTTTTCCTCCGGTGGATCCACGCGCGTATGCGGCGCCATCTCCTCCATTCTTGAAGTCAATGGATACTCCACGACCTTCGCACCATCCTCGGTAGTGCCGCGAACCCCGTAGGTCTTCACGTAGAACCACTGCTCAAGCCAGCCGCGGTCCCACTTGCCCTTCTGGCAAAAAGAAAGCTCCAGGCGGTCTACGCCTTGGTTCCTCTTCGACATAAAGGTGCAACTACCATACTGGTAGGTCACCTCCACCTCTTTGCCCTCCCGCACCTCCTTCTTCTTCGGCTGCTTCTGCAGCTCGTAGTACGTGCAGAAGGTGTCCACATCCGGCTTGGCACCATAAGAAACACATGCCCAACAAAATTTGCTGAGCGTAAGGAAGGCCGTAGGGGTCAGATGGTGAACTTGGACGTTGAATGTCTCCAACACCCAGCGGAGGAAGGGGACGTAAGAAAGGTGGAGGCCGCAGGTGAAAAAGTCCCGAAACACCACCGCATACCCCTCCTTCGGCTCCGGAATGGTTGGCCGGGCGGAGGGAATTTTATCCTCGAAGAAGGAAAATACGATTCCTTCAACATCTCCGCGACCGCCTCTTCAGTAATGGAGGAGGGGCCAAAATCCCATGACTTTATCGCCATGTCTCTGGAATCCATAGCGATCAGGTCTCCGATGGACGCGGAGACACTCCCCAAATCCTCCTCCACTAGCTTTTCAAATTCCAACGCGGAGGCGGAGGCAAGCATGCACTCCTCAAAGCGCGCACTCCAGCCGGCGGCCCTAATGCCGAGAAGGTGGCGATAGGGTCCGAAGAAGGCGGGCCGGCGAGTATGGGTGGAGGCGGAAAAGGAAGCCACCGCGGCGGCAGCCTAGGTGGAAGACGCAAGCGGAAAGACGGAACGCGCGAAGGCAGCTCAGGCGAAACCGGAGAGAGCAGAGAGCGATTTCTCAGAAGCAAGGAAAGCGAATGAGCAGTGCGGGGGGGACCCCGCAACCAACCCCGTCCTTATATAGGACGCGGGCAGGCGGTTCGGCTACCGCCGTACAACGGTCATCTCCGGACAATTCGCCTGTCGCCCAACGGTCATCTCCGAAGAAGTCGCAAGGTATACAACGGAAAGCAATACGGCGTAAATGGCCATAGCGTAGGACAACGGCTAGTTTTGCAGCCTAATGGCTACTATGACAAGACCAGCGGCCACGCCAGAGCGGGCCAGGGGGGAACCTGCGTGGATCGGTCGGAGACATGACTACGCGCAGTCTCCGCCCCCACGGACGTCCTTGCTTAGGGCATTTTGAGTTCACGACACGCTTAGGCGGACCGTAGTCTCAAAAGGGGGGAACTGTTGTAACACGGCCTCCGAGAGTGGCAGAGACCTACGCGGCCAGCAGTTCGCAGAGACGTCTCCGACCGACTACCTAAGCAAAGGCCCGGCTACCACGCCTCCAGACCCAGAAAGATGACGGTTTCTCAGACAACTTGCAGAACGCCGTCGGTGACCCTGGCGTAGCCTCCGCCCGGTTAGCTCGTAGGCGTCTCCGGCCGGAGGGGGTGGAGGTCGCCCCGCTGCAAGGCTAATCAAGTGCCAACGTTATCTACGTGTGTGTGCAGGTAACCAGAGGAAGGCGCTCGTGGACGGCGCAGGCGCGCCGGTTCGGCCTCCGCTCGCAGGGGCAGAGACCCAACCAGGAGGACGACAATACTGGGCGTCGGGGGTCTGCGGCCTCGGTGTCCCAGGGGCGGAGACCGATGGCGGAGGCCTGATGGGCCGGCTGATCGCGCAGGCCCAGTACCTGAGGGCGGCAAGACAAGATTACCCCCGAGAAGAAAGGCGAGTAGTGGGATATTCCGAGAATGTACTGTAGCAGTTGAAGGGTACTATTGTAAACTCTGTAAAAGTGGTTGTTGAGCCCTATAAATAGGGAACACTTGTAACAGTACGGGAGGTTGGTGAATGAATTAATGAAACCCTAGTTTTACGTGCCATTTCCCTACACACCCACTTGTCGTGTCTGTTTCCCGAGCCTCAGCCTGAGGGCAGCGCTTGGCGGGCGGAGGCCTCCACCTCCTCCCCATTGTCTGAGACCGCAAGTCTCAACAAGCGTAGTCATTACCATTGAATAGGCATTAAGTCTCTTTAGTTAGTTGCTAAACCCGGTTGTTTGCTAGTTAATGGCTTCTAGTGCTGGCCGGCGTCGCCAAGATCATCCTTGCTGACTATACTTTATTGGGATAATTATGTATTTGGCACGGAAATAAATCAGTCTTTCGTATTTGGCACTAAAAATTTTGAACTTTCTTATTTGGCACCAAGTTGTAATTTTCTTCTGTAGATAGCACTGTCGTTCATTTGGGCTAGTAACGGCGTCAAGTGGCTGGTAAAATGATATGAATGTCCTTCTTTGTAGCAGAAATACATGATGTCAAATAGGAAAATAATAGATGAACAGGTTGTCAAATAAGAAAATTATAAATATCACAAATTCTCTAGTCTTGGAGGATATATTGGATAAATTAACTTGCACTGTCGTGGAGCACTATAGGTTACCCACCCATTGTGTCGGAGCCGTCAGCGCCGCCGTAGAACATGGCGGTGGCCGGAAGCCAGTCGCCAGATCTCACCGGCGAGACGAAGAGCGCAAGGACGACGGCATCACGGGAGACAGGAGCGCTCGGTCGCTCGGGGAGTCCAGGGAGAAATTGGGTGCGTGAGTAACAGAGGGTATGCTGGTCACACTAAAAAAAACTGACACGGTCAAAATAGTCAAACAACAGATGAATGGATGAAACGGACGGTAGTGCCATATAGGGAAGAAAATTTTAATTTGGTGCCAGATAAGAAAGTTTAAATTTTTAAATGCCAAATACGAAAGACTGATTTATTTAAGTGTCAAATACATAATTCTCTCTAATTTATTACTACTCCTGCTAGCTATCCTCGTCTAGTTTATTACTACTCCTGCTAGCTATCCTCGTCACAACGGCTTCTCCAAAGTCCTCTGAATACACCGTTTCCTTCTTCATCGGCGGCTTGCTGTTCTTCGCACTGCTGCACGAGAAACCCAAGGGAAGGCTCCCCCGTCTCTTTCTCCAAGGACCACAAGATGAACAATCTTCTGACGGTATGTGCAGTTCGTTCTTGCAAGATCGTCTCTCCTTTTTATTCTAGTTTTCATACTGGGAACTCAGACTGTAACAATTATTTTGGCCATGTCAGAATATCTGGCTTTGAAGCTAACTGACTTTCCTGTTGGGATATATAACCTGCAAAAACAGAGATACCAAATTTTCAGTGCAAAATTTGTAGGGGCTGTCTTCATGATAATTTACTAATATGCTTGTTGGAACCGCTGTCGGTTCGGTTAATTCTATGACAGGATTCCTTTGAGAGGGATGAGAAGCCAGAAAGGGAGAGGGACATTGAACTGCAGCAGGTAGTTTCTGGCAAGAATGCAGCTTAGACGAAGTTGTTCAAAAACATCAACTTAGATATTTTGTTACAAGATAACAATGTTTACTACTATTTATAATCTAATAATCTATAACAGGAACATAATTGATGACATCAATTTCCAGATTCCCATGGCCACTAAACCAAGGCGTGTACTGTTTATTTTCAGATTCTTGCAGACATGGCAGTACTCGTTGATGCACAAGGAGAGATTCTAGACAGCTTAGAGAATCAGGTTTGTAACTTCACTTCTTGGTCTGATTAGTATATGTAACTGGAAAAGAAAAGAGACTGAATTTAATCAGTGCTACTGGAAAATTGTCAAGTTTGAGCGCTGATCCATTTCCACCGTCAGGTTCAAAATGCTGTGAACCATGTGGTAACTGGTACTGAAGCGCTCCGCGAAGCAAAGAGCTATCGGAAGAAGTCGAGAAAGTGCATGATGATTGCGATTATCATTCTGCTGGTAATTGCCATCATAGTTGTGCTTTCGATTCTAAAGCCATGGGCTAAATCTAAGTAAGGAGGAGCAAGGAAAAACAAATACAATCTTCTGTTGCATGTACTGTAAACGTACCAGTCTACTTATAATTCGTGTAAGTTGCAACTAATTCTCTCGGCTATATCATTCAGCCTTATTCATGTAAGAGTACATACCAAAGTGTCATGAAAACCAAAATCTTTACCGTGGAAGTAGATTATTGCAAACAAATGAAATTTCAGTTTATCATGCTGGTTTTTTCTGCAGATTTTTTATACATTAATATGTTTGTAGTAGGACTGTGATCACTTTCTTAGAAACCACCACAAGAGTAGAACCGGAATAAACACGTACGGATACTTTTTTTTTTGTAAGGATGAACGAAGGCAGGTCTGTTTTTCAAGCTTTTCAGGTAAGGATGCACGAATCCATCTCTGTTTTGACCTTTGGGGCAAGCTTTCAGGTAAGGATGCCCGAATCCGACTCAAACTCGGCATGGTAAACCTGCCGCCTCCGCGTACGGCAAGGCAAGGCAAGGGTATATAGTGGGCTCTTGCCGATCAGGGAGGCCTGAACCGGCCAGTCGTCGTGACTAGCAGTGGCAACTGTCAGGCTATAATACAGCAAATTAGAGATACGAAAGGACATTGACAGAAATCTTACCAAGAAGATGGCGAGGCCACCGCGGAGATCTGACGGCGACAAACAGCAGCGGCGACGGCGGCGGCGCCTCTACATACTAAGCAATCACGACGGCCGTTCTGGGGTGAGCGTATACAAGTTGAACGAGGACGATTTCGACTCCGACGATGCCTACTCCGAGGACGCGGACGACGACTCCTGCTCCGTCTGCTCCTCCGAGTCCGAGGGCAGCGTGGATTCTTTCGCCGCTCAAGCCCGCTTCGACTCCGAGTACAACGTGGATTCCAGGGCTCGCCGTCTTCGCCACCGCAGACTCGTCGCCCGCCTGGCCACCAGAGGGTGCCCGGAGTTCGTCGCCGCGGGCACCAAGATCGTTGGACTGGACAGCGGCTCTTTCTACCGAGCCAGCACGGCCGTTAACTTCATCTTCGACGCCAGAACGCGGCTAGTGTCCGCCACCCCGCCTCTCCGTTCACCCAAGAAGTACGACGCGTTCTGGGCGATCGGCGGCACCGTCTATGCCCTGGACACGAGCGCCGACGAACCCAGCTATGGAAAGGAGCGCTGCGTCTTCGAGAGGCTCGGCCCCGAGCCGCAGCGCCACTACGGGACCTGGCAGTGGGAGGCTCTCCCCCGGCCGCCGTTCAAGATGGACCACATCGTCGTGTCCCACGCCGTGCACCCGGACGGCGCCACGGTGTTCCTGTCCGTGTAAATGGCCGGGACGTTCTCCTTCCACGCCGAGCGCCTGGAGTGGGCGCGCAGTCGCCACGGCGACTGGGTCCTGCCGTTCCACGGCGAGGCGTACTACGTCCGCGACCTGGACGCGTGGGTCGGCCTCTGCTCGCGGCACAGGGGGCGACTCGCCGCGTGCCGGGTGGTGGACGACCGCCGTGGTGGGGCGGAGCCGGCCTGCAAGTGCGGGAGGGACCTGCTGTTCAGGCAAATGTGGAGGAGACACGTGAGCGCCAGCCTCGCCTATATGGGCAACGCCAGGTTCTGCCTCCTCGAGACTGTGACGCAGCCGCACCAGGACCGCTCAGATACCCTCGGTCTCATCGTGCCCATGCTGCTTCGCGTAGTAACCTTCCGAGTCCAGTACTCTTGGAAAGGTGAGCTTTGCGTAGTGAAGAGGAGGGCCAAGGTCTACAAGCTGCCTTGGCAATCGTCGTCGAAAAAACCTCGCGCGTTATGGATCTAATACGAAGTGAAGAAGCGTCCAAAAAAAATATAACTACGATTCATGTTTGACCAAGTTTTATAGAGGATGTTATTCATATTATGACTTTTAATATAATGATCTTTATTCGATATCATAAATATTGCTACTTTTTTATCTATAATTGGTAAAACTTATAAGGTACTAAAACGTAACACTCCGTGCTAGAATTGCATTCTTTTTAGAATGGAGGGAGTATTTAATAACAAACTTGCTGTGTCGGGTGGTACCCGTTAGCGAGCGAGCGACCACCCTAGCGCGTCGCGCTTGCTAGTGAGCGCCCCAGCAGTGGCCCCGCGCCGCCCCGGACATCGCCCGCACCGCCCCGGACGTCACCCGCACCTCCAGCCACTTCCCACGCGCATCCCATGTGCAACACCCGATCTATTTTTAAAACATCCAGATGCAACAGTTGCAACATACAAAAAAAAGACATATGAAACACTTGAAACATGCGTTTGAAAACACTTACAAAAATACCTGAAAACACTTGAAAACCGTCGCAAACATATGCAACATCCAGATAAAAAAACTTGCAACAGATGTATGAAACACCCGAACACTTGAAAAATACGCTTGCAATATGCATGTATATGCAATATCTAGATCTACTCGTTGCAACATACGTCTGCTACAAATGAAACATACACTAGAAATATACGTGCATAATCATTGCAACATGTGCAACATCCATGTCTACTTTTGCAACAACGACATGAAACACTTGCAACATACCTCTGAAACACTTAAAAACATATAGTTGCAACATGTGCTTCTCAGCGCAAACATCTCCTTGCAACTTCGGCGAATGGAAGCTCATCAGCGCGTGGAGGTAACCAGTGTGCTCGCCGACAACACGGAGCTGGGCGACGGCATACAGAGGGTGGGGTGGGGGCGGCATGGGCAGCGGTGGCGCAGAGGGCGGGCGGGTGGTGTGTGAAGGTCACCGGTGTGCTCGTCGGCGGCGCGCAGCTCGATGGCACAGAGGACGAGGTGAGAACAGCGCGTTGAAGCCGCGACGACGAGGCGAGTGGGGAGTCGCGGGGTACAGACTCGTCCATATGCACAAACGCCTTCCATGGGAGGAAACGGAGATTGGTGGAGATCACCTAAGAGCAAAGCACAGCGACGAGAAAGGCATGTGGGTGGATGCAGCGGCGTAGGGTGTGTAGGGAAAGGAGGAAGGTGGATGCGCACGGCGACGCAGGGATGCAGCGGCGCAGCGAGCGAGACCTTGTAGTGGAGAATGAGCGAGTCGTGTGAGCTTGTGCGAAGAAGCCTGAAGCGGTGCGCCAACTCGTTTCAATCCGTGGCGTTAACGGTGGATGCGGCGTCCGACGGAAAGAGAACCGTCCAGACGCCCTAATTCAAGCGTTTTCGATTTAATAAAAAGGAAAATAAAGCAAAAAAAGAATACCATGTCAAGTGTCGAGCCTAAAACATACTTTCTTCTACTGCACCCCATAGCCCAATAAGGCCCAACAGCCTATGACCCAACTTCTCTCCCACAAGTGCACTCGTATCGCCCGCTCTCTCACCCTTTAGAGCATCTCCATCGGATTAAGGAAAACATATCTCCTTTTCATATAACCAGCAACAAAGGGAATTGGAGAAAACAAACATGCTCCAGCAAATCCCCTTTCTAATATTCTTTTCTTAATTTTTTTTCTCAGTACCTCAAATAAAGGGGATCTGTCAGTATTTTTTTTTCAATCTCTTTTCATGCCGTCACCGCACCGGGTAGGCAGGTGCGTGGGTCGGCCGCGCCGCCGCTGCACCGAGCCGCCAGCCATGCCCCCTTGCCGGCCACAGGGAGAGAAGAGGGTGGAGAGTGTCACGAGAGACCAAGAGAGAAGAGGGTGGAGGGAGTCACCGGAGAGAAGAGGGACGTGATTTTTTCTCAATCTGCTTAAGCCACCTTTCTCTAAAATTAGAATTACTATTTCCTCAATTCCCTATAGCAATTTTTAAGGGAAAGAAGAAAGGGGTTCTACTGGAGATGCTCTTAGGTACTACTCCTTCTATGTTCTATCTCGTGTTTTCTCCAACCTCAACCCCAAGCACGGCGAGCACTGGGCGGTGCCCGAGCAGCGGATACGGAACTCCAGCGGCCAGCGAGGTCGCGTCGCCACGAGGCTTAGGTACAACTCCTATGTCCTCTCTCTCCTGTTTTCTCCAACCTCAAACTCTAGCACGGAGAGTGCTGGGCGGTGGCCTAGCGGCGGACTCAGGACTCCGGCGACCAGAGAGGGTGTGTCGCCACAATGAAGTATCGTATGGCGGCGCGGAATGCGCAATGGCGCCATGGGTGGCGAGCAGGGGCTGAGGGAGGAAGGGGCTGAGGGGGCAGGCGCCTCTATGCTTGGTGAGCTCATCTTGTGTATACAAAATTCCACCATTTGAAGAATTTTTTTTGATATTTATCCTCAATAATTCATCAGATAGTATTTGGCCTCCCTCGTTTTTATTTCGTGGCTCCGCCCTCGGCGACGAGCGCCGAATGCTTGCCGAGCACAAGCCGGAACTCGCAAGGGCACAGTGTTACATTGTCGTAGCCACCCCTTTCTTTGAGTTGAAAAAAGGCAGAGATTTTGCTGCAACAGGAAGACCATACCTAAGTTATCTTACAACAGGATGCGGCCTTAAACAAGATGCTGGATGGCGGGAGCGGTTGGTGTGAGAGACAACGAATGATGATTGTGCAGCGATTGTTGAAATATGTAGAAATGTGTATTGATGAATAGAGACGGAGAGGATTACATGCTGATGACTTGTTACACGGATGAACCCCCACAGTTACTCTACACATATGAGTATAATGACATACTCCTATCTTATACTACAATCTACTTGCACGTCACAGTACAGAGTATATTGCTGCGATCGTTCTACACCGCCGTCGCGGTGGGATCCCACGGCCGCCGCGTGCCTCGCCGCCGGCCACACAATAAAACTGAGCCGGAAGCCTCGCCGCTGCAGCGCGGAACACATACCAGGAGAGCAGCCAGAACTAACATGCAGCTCGATCGATCATGCGTCGACTAGTACTGTAGTAAGTTAAGTATAGGAGTAGAAATAAGAGAAACCGAAGCCACCAATTGACCCAGCAGACGAGATATGTATCCAGCTGGCTACTCCAGCCGAAGGATAAGCCTGAGGTCGCGCGTCGCGGCAGCGGCGGCGTCGACGGCGGCCACAGCTACAGCCTTTCTAGCGGAGAACTGCGGTAGCGGCAGCGAGCTCGGGTCGGGGGACGTCGAGAACGCCGGCCCGGCGTACACCTCCGCCGTAGGCCTCGCCTTCCTGCCGTGGTGTCTCCGGCCCGCCGCAGGAGACGATGTCCCAGCTGGCGGCGACCTCCTCGTGGAGGCGCCAGGGTGGTGGTTGCCGCTACCAGCAGACCTCCGGTGCGCCGCCGCCGCGGCCCGGATCCTCTGCGGCACCGGCATCAGGATGTTGTGCGCGCGCAACACATCGGTCGCCATGCCGACGACGACAGCGAGATCGAGGATGCGCGAGGGAGAAGGGGAAATTAGTTGGGCGCTGGCCGCCGCTGCGCTGCTCTGTTTGGTGGGTGGGTGTGGAATTCTCGTCGGGTGCGGGGCGCAGGTCCCGTCTATTATAGGAGCGGAAGAGGGATACTAGTGGATTCGGTCGACGCGTTGCCGGCCGGCTTTTGCGCTGCGACTTCCGGCGTGGTTTTGGTGGACTTTGACAGCTTCCTCGCCGCTTCGCTTCGGTCCCCTCCAGTCGACAGGTTCGGCGCATCTTCGCGTCCGTCTTTCTGTATGGGAATTGTTCGTTGGAATTGAAGCAGCAATCTCGGGCCATCCGATGTGTGTGCGGCCCATCCGGTGTATGCGCGGGAGCGGTGTGGCCCATCAGCGTGGAGTTGAAGGGCCACGCTAGCGCAGTAGCGCCACTTCCACTTCCCGTTTCGGTGTTTCGCCCGTCTTTCCGTGAGCCGCGAGTGAATCAGCGTTCTGGCTCTCTGCGAGATCGCCACCGCGAACGGCGCATCGTGCACACGGAATCACGGAAAGAGGATCATTCGGCACAGGCGTACTGTTTAAGGTCAAAATTTGTTTAAGGTCGGCTACGTTACAAGAAAGATTGTATGGCTTAGGTACCTGCGGCATTGAGAAGGATTTTGGACGACATTTGTCTTGATATTGATATTTCATCATCAAGAAATGTCCGGAGGTGTCTTTGTAAAAGCATTATTGTCTTGTTTGAGGTAATTATATAGTTATTTTATTGCTCTTTGAGTTCTATTTATTTACGGTAGTATCATTATCCTTTTTATGAACTAAATAAATGCCGCAAGTCAAGTCTTACTAGTACTACCATATGATTTATTCATCATATTATGCAAAATAATTCTAGTCTAAATGGCTCATAGTGTCATGTTCGTCCAAGAGTGGAGCACTCCGCCGATGGTGAGATTTGCGCGGTGAACTGGAGGGTCTAGGACCTACAAGCTCCCTAGCTACTCATCAAAGGGTAAACCTTTCGCCTTTCCAGGGCCTTGATTGAAAAAAATTTCAACCTGATGAATAGTAGCACTTTCGTCTTATTTGGTAAATATTGTCCAATCGTGGACCAACTAAGCTCAAAAGATTCATCTCGTGATTTCCAACTAAACTGTGCAATTAGTTATTTTTTTTACCTACATTTAATGCTCCATGCAAACGGCTAAAAATTGATGTGATGGAGAGAGAGTGAAAAAACTTGGAATTTTGAGGGTATCTAAACAAGGCCCAGATTTTCGAAACGAGAAAAGAATTTTGCCATCTGGACTCAATTTAGTGATATGATGATGACTGAACAAGCATGGTATCATGCTAATGTTAATGCGGAGATTTTCGTGTACTACATTTTCTTTTTAAGCTTTTCAGGAGTTATATATTCTTTGAGACAGAGAACTGAGATATAAAGATTGTCCCTGAGCGCTCTGGTTCTAGCTGTGAGCTGACTGCCCTGTTTCTTAACTTTCTCTTTGCCAATGAACCTTAATTAGCATTCATTGAAAATTCTGGCCATTAACATTCAGGGACGAAGCCAGGAATTATATATATGGGGCCAGCTAAAAAGATCCAACTTGTAAAAACTGAGCGCAGCACAACTAGTTAATTTATCGACTTAACACGGGTGATTGTATTTTTCTTATATATGTATTCTAGGATTTAATGCGCTATTTTTTCAGTAGTAGATGACTTGCCTGTTGATAGTAAGACTCTATAATGATCTCATAAATCTCTAGATTTATTGGCCAGACTTTTGGAAATGTTCATAGGGATGATTTTATTATTTAGGGTCTTTTGGATGTGCTCATATGTGTCATTGCATTGTATAGTATGTTTTATATGATTTTATTATCTAGAAGATATTAATAGGTATATATAATAAAATTTATTATATTCTCCCACTTAATATAAATAAAAACTATAAAGTTATACAATTACAAAAATTGTTGTGATATGTTATTGGGGTGGGGGTGGGGGCACTACCGGAATCCTCAAATTTGCCGAGTGTTTTTTATTTTGCCCCTCGGCACTGGCGAATAAGTGAATTGGCTTGCCACCACTTGTTGTAAAAAACACTCGGCAAAGAGTCGGTTTGCCGAGTGTCAAAAAAAACACTCGGTAAAGAAATAAAATCTTTTTTCTAGAAAAGAAGAAGAAGAAAAATTAAAAAAAAACCTTTGCCGAGTGCTAGATCTACAACACTCGGCAAAAAAAATTTCCTAGAAATAAAAGTCGCATTGCCTCGCACACCGCCCCCTCCGTCACCCCGCACGCCACGCCTCCTCCCTCCTCCCCTCCCTCTCCTCCTCCCTCCTCCTCCTCCTCCTCCGCGTCCTCCCCTCCTCCCCTCTTTCCTCCTCCTCCTCTCCTCGGCGTGGCCCGTCCTCCCCTCCTCCCTCTCCTGGATCCGGCGGCGCTGCCCCCCTCCCAGCCCTCCCTCTCCAGATCCGGCGGCGACGGGCATGGTGGTCAGTGCGCAGGCGTGGCTTTCGCGCGGCCATGGTGGTGGTGTGGCGTGGTGGGGCCCTCCCTTCTTCACCGGCAGGCGGCGGCGGCAGTGCTGGTGGTGCATGAGTGTCGGCGTGTCTTTTTTATTTTATCAGTGTTTTTTGGGCACTCGGCAACGCCTTTGCCGAGTGCCCGACAAAAAACACTCGGCAAACTAGCGTTTGCCGATATAGGGTTTGTCGAGTGTTGTTTGGCGAGTGTAACACTCGGCAAACCTCCTGTATCTGGTAGTGGGTGGGGAGAGGGGGTTGCCTTGCCTGGGCCCTGGCTCCACTGCTGTTAACATTCACAAAGTGGTTCTTGTCGGTGTAACACCGTTTTAAATTTTGGTAGGCTCTTTTGTTTTGTTTTTTTTTTTCACTCGAAGGTCATCCTTCATTTCCATTTAAGGATAAACGGAAATACATGAGATTGTTCAGAAAGAGAGAAAAGAGAGTTCAGGGCCACAATTCTAAACACCCAAGCGCCCGGCATCTCTGACTCAGAGAAGGGCAAACTACCAGACACGAAGACCTGATACCAGAATTCCAGAAGGGAAGAGAGGTAGACAAAAAAAACAACCAATCTCTAGACAACCAAACAGAACAGCCATGATCATACAACTACCCAACAGACAAATACGAGCATCAGCAGGTCTTTGTTTTGCAGCATACGTCTTCACAGGTTCCTATCGTCATCATCATCGCCAGACTTCAGGCGCTTCATCCGATCTTCAGCTGTACTCTTGGGTAGAAGAAGTCTTGCAGCTTGGTAGGCTCTGTCGTAAAACATACGGACTCTATAATAGAAGAAAAGGAAGATGAATAATCTTAATCATGTCGTTTGCATCATTATATGTGGGCTTTTACCGAACTCTTAGACCTTGGCAGGGTATTGTAAAACATACAGACTATGTACTAGAGGGAAAGGAGGAGGAATAATCTTAATCCTGCCGTTTGCATCATTGTATGTGGGCTCTTGCCAAACTCTTAAACCTTATATGAACTATATATACGTGGGAGCTCTATGTTATTATAATCATGTATATTTAGATGAATAAATTTTAGACGTTGGTATGGTTATATATATATATATATACATACATACGTGAGAGCTCTATGCTATAATATGTATATTCAGAGGAATAAAGAATAGTCTTTCTATCTCTTGTATTTGTGTATTCTACTTTCATGTACTATATATGTTGAACATGAGAGACCGAGGGGGAAAGGTCCTAACCGCTAACGATATATTTTACAACAGGCTCAACAATCCTATGTACATGCATATAACAGTACTAAAAATGAAGATTTTTAATCCCGAGAACAGAGTACCATAATCAAATTTTGTATTCAATCTCAAGTGATAAATAATCTCACAGATTGACACCAATACTTTCAACCCAACCTGGGTTTTCATTTGGAGTCATAACTCAGAACTCCATTCGTACATAGCTACACGACTCATTGATTCATTTATGCTGATTATAGTTCAGTTTGGAAAACATCTTCCCATGGCTGATGATCTGAGTCCAACTTATTTTTTTCTCATTTATTTAGGGCCTTCTCCGAATCATATTATTCTCTCTCGGTCTTCATCAAATCCTGGATTTGGCCATAACTTGCAGGCCACTGCTCCCAGTTGCGGGCCTTGAATCCTTGAACTGCTCTTCAGTAACTCCTGAAAAGCACAAGTACAAACACAATATGAGCAGCTTGGTTTGGTAAATCAGATTATTAGGTATATAAAAAACCATCAAAACTATATACTCCCCGTCCCTAAATGTTAGTCGCCACGATTTACGTGCCGATAACTTTGACTCGATTTATAGAAAATACGTGCAACATTTCTATCTCTAAATAAATTTATTAAAAAACTAGATTCAAATATCTATCCAATGATACTAATTATGTATCATAAATATTAATATTTTTTACTATATATTTAGTTAAAGTTGTTTCTGGTGAAGCGGTTAGGGACGGAGGGAGTATGCACGAGCAGTAAATTATTTTTCAAAAAGCACTGGAGTTAAATGAAATGAGGCACTTGCCTTTGCCCATGGCTGCAGTTGAGGAGAAGCCACCCTGCACAGTCTTGAGCACCCTGTCATAGAAATTGGCGCCCGACCACTTCTGATGCTCCAGCGTCTCCACGCCGTTGATCCTCTCCTCCCTCTGGATCCTCTCCACGTAGGCCAGCATGCCGCGCCGCGCGAAGTCCCGCGCGAACGTGTCGGTGACGAGCGCGTCGGCGTGGAACCCGGCGAGCGTGATGAACTGCCAGACGTACCCGAGGCGGGCGACGCTGGGGATGAAGGCCGCCATCTCGGCGTCCGTCATCCCGGACGCGTCCCAGTTGAAGGACGGCGAGAGGTTGTAGGCGAGCATCGCCTCGGGGCACGCCGCCGTGACGCCCTCGGCGAAGGCAGTGCACTCGGCCACGTTGGGGCTGGACGTCTCCATCCACAGCACGTCGGCGTGCGGCGCGAAGGCGCGGCCCCGGACCACGGCGGCTGCCACGGAGCCCCGGAAGCGGTAGAACCCTTCCCTGGTCCGCGGGAGGTCCCAGTCCCAGAACACGGACGCGACGCCGAGGCTCGCGGCGATGTTGCGCGCCTGCTCGTTGGACACGCACCTGTCGTAGCCGCCGGTGGCGCGGTCCCACTCCTGGAGCCTGCCCTGCTTCTCCTGGGCGGAGACGGCGAGGCCCGCGATGGCGTCCCTGACGCAGTCGGAGAAGGTCTTGAGCTGCGCCGCGGCAAGCCACTCGTCCTCGATGGCCTGCAGCTCCCTGCCGCTCTTGCCGGCCGACATGCCCTCCGACAGCACGGCCGCGAGGCTCCGGCCCATGAGGCGCGGGTTGGTGGCGCCGAGTATGAACTGGTGGTCGCGCGCGTCGACGTTGGTCTGGATCAGCGTGGCGGCGACAGCGTCGGTGCGCGCGACGAGGACGGTCTCGACGCCCATGACGTCGAACTGGAGCCGCGCGGCGACGAGGCGGTTGACGTGCTCCGACACCGCGACGAGCACCTTGCCCGCCATGTGGCCGCACTTCTTGGTGACGGACGACTGGTCCTCGAGGTGGACGCCCGCCGCCCCGCGCTCGACGAAGAGCTTGCAGAGCTTGACGGTGGCCGTGGCGCCGCCGAAGCCGGTGTCGCCGTCGGCGATGATGGGCTTGAGGAAGTCGACGTAGGGCGCCCGCGCGCGGTCGGCGCGGGGCAGCGACATGCGCGCCTCCCGCTGCTTGCGGTCGTGGTAGAGCTGCGCGAAGAAGAGGTGCTCCACCTTGTTGGGCACGGTGTCGTAGGGGTAGTCGGCGAGGTCCGGGCCGGGCTCGTTGGTGGAGGTGTGCGTGGACGAGCACTGCCACCCGGAGACGTAGATGGTGTCCAGGTGCTTGGCCATCATGGTGACCTGGACCGGGTCCAGCGCGCCGAAGGTGCGGGACGCCGTGCCACCGGCCTGGTGCGCCTTGAGCGTGCGCCACAGCTTCTTGGCCATCTCGCCGGAGGCGTAGCTCTGCCGGAGCGTGCCCCGGAGGAGGACCACGTCGCGGGCGGTGTAGGGACGCTTGGTGAGCCGGAACCGCTCCGTGGTCCACCACGACTCCACCTCCGCCACCTCCGCCTCGAACCGCCCTTCCTCCTCCATGATCTGCATGCACATGTACGTCAAGACGTACGGGACGAATGAGCGAGTTACGTACACGTACACGTACCTCCTGCACTAACAGTTGAAATGTACTAGCTAGAAACCGACCAGCGAGGGGACGGAGAACGGCGACGCCATGGCTGGTAGCGGAGAAGAGGTGGGTCGGCCGGGGGCACGCACTTAGAGGTGAGTGAGGGAGTTGCAAGTGCAAAGCGTGCCTTGGTTCCGTTGTCGCTTGGGATGCTGTCGTATTTATAGTCAGCGGTGTACGCCCCAATGCAAGAGGCTGCTAGCTAGATGATCGAGCAAAATCATGCATGCAACTTGTACGTAACGTGCTGCCTCCAACTTTCAATCCTTATCGTGTGAGAGGTTGCATTGGCATGGTCTGGTGCAGGTGAGAGATGGATCAGACTTGCAACGGTGAGTGATGGTGTACACGTCGTCTGATCTGTTTCGATCGCAAGGAGAACAAAAAACTTGTTTCGCGCGCGCGCGCCCGCATGGAACGTTTTGGACAGTAGCAGTGGTTAGCTCTAGCTGCACACTTTCACACTCCAGCTGAGGTCAGTTGCGTGCGTGCTCCTCCGATTGTTTTGCGAGAAACTGAGCTGACACTAGCCACAGAGTGATCGGATAATTTTTTTTTCCTCACCGTTCCTGTTCCGTAGAGAAACAGGGGAACTTGGTAGAGGGAACACGGATGCTGTTACGCAGGGCTGCAAGCAGAACTGCAGAAGTATTGCCCCGTCTGGGATTGCTCCGCTTCCTGATTCTTCAGCTCTGCTCCTCGATTCTCCGATGGCGTGATTCCATTGAATTTCTATGAGGGAGCAGGGTGGGGAGCTGATGAGAATTCTGTTGATCCCCACCATAATATAACAGAGAGCAGGGTGAAGCGGGTTTTTTAGCTCCCAACTCGTAGTGTAAATGGACAAGTGATTCTCTACTGATACCCACCTGAATCAGTTGGCATTTTGAGCATTTGGCTGGTTGTGAGTGATTCTCTTCGGAGAAGCTGAAGCTGGAGCTCTCCCAAACTGCCCCTAAAACAGTCTTGAGCCGGCGGTAATTAGGGTCAGGGTTCTAGCTACTAGGATTTTTTTTCTCTAACAGGATCGGGATCTCATCAGATGTTACAAATTTTTACATTAGACATGTGATTAATATATTGTAAAACTTAGTGAACGTGTTTGCATTATTTTCAATCCACATTAATTTTAAATTGATATAACTATTCCAAATGTGTTGATGATAGTTATCGTGCAAGATCAGTGGCGGATTTAGGGCCTGGCGACCCTAGGTGCCCGCCCGGACTCCAGCGCCGGCACATAGTGAGACTTTCGTCGTATCGCCCATTTGTCCGAAGCTTCAAAACATGTGACCTCATTGCTCGTCTTAAGCATCGCCCAAACTCTATATGAGTGTTGGGTCCGCTAGTGTGCAAAATGATACCAGAACAATTGATGTTTTGGTGGACTGTAGCATGGTAAGATTTTACATTAGATTAGGGTACGAACCATCTACATGTGATGCTCGGAACAATAAAGAACCCCCTCCCCCCACCCTCGTCCCCAACACACACTCCTTCCTTGCTCGGAGCCTTGGTGCTAGGGTACCACCTATTAATACAAGTCATCCACGCCACCTTCACTAAGTGCAAATACTATTTTCAATATATAAGAAATATAGAAGGCATGAATGTATTGTATTTGTTTTGCCATTCTTTGTTCTCTTATAATTCAATCTAATTTTTAGTTCTTATTAAATTCTTCCATTTGCATGCTTAACTTTATAATAAAAAAAGTCGATGCAATAGTATATAGGTCTAACTCATACATGCTGCAACAATTTTTTGAAGGGGGTTATTTGATTTGTCACGCAGGCAATGTAGGCATGTAGCTTGGCCAGACAATGCTCCTGGACGTTTTTTTTTTTTTTTTGATAATATACGCCTGGTACAAGGTGCGATATAAACGCGGACCTAACATACAATACATGGGCCAATGCAATTCGATATTTGCACCTAAAATAAAAGATGGAAAAAATAGGCGCCATGAATACCGTGTTATTTGACAATAACAAGTCCAAAAACGTGGTCTTACATTTCTGCAATCTTTCCTGACTAACGAACTTTTATGTTTTCGGAAACATGCATATGTTCCGACACTGTTTCCATACCCATACGGTCACACGGATTGCCGAAATGCGAGGCCTCTATAACCTGCTCCAGTGAATTTATTTTTATTTTTAACACATTTTTAAACTAATTTTAGTTTAATTTTTTTTTCACATCTAACACTTTTGGCCGCACCTATTCGCACGGCGCGGCAAATTAACGCTGTCGTGCCCTGCATGGGGACGCAGCAAGCTTGCCCATGTGGCAGGGACCAGGCGCCTGACCGGTGACGTGGCCGGCTCTACCGCGCCACCGATCAGGGCGCGGCGGTGACGCGCCACGCATCTTGGCATGGCGGTGACGCGCCACCGCCCAGGGCGCGGCAGAGCCGACAAAAGGCCCGCGGCCCAGTCCCGCCGCGCCACGCCCTGCCCACCGCACGCACGCACGCGCGCGCCCGCCTGCCCGCACGCGCCTGCCGGCTGCCGCGCCTGGCCGCCGGACCGCCACGCCTTTGCGCTCACCGCTCCTACTCGCCTGCCCGCCGCGCCTGCATTGCCCTGTTGGTGTGGCTAGGGTCACCTGCATTGCCCTGATCTGCCTTTCGCCTGTAATAAGCGGCATCCGCTTCATCTGCGGCCTGAGACAAGAACGCGTTCTCTTCCTCCTCGTTCATGTGGCTAGGCTCATCCGCATTGCCCTGATCTGCCTGTCGCCTGTAGTAAGCGGCCTCCGCTTCATCTGCGGCCTCTGCGGCTTGAGAGAAGAACGCTTCCTCATCCTCCTCCGTCTTTAAATCCGCCTCTGCTAGAGCGATGAGCTCGCTCAGTCTGTCAGTGTCGTCCTCATCCTTCTCCACATGTAAGCCCGCCTCCGCTAGAGCGATAAGATCGCTCAACCTGGCAGTGTCGTCCTCAACCTCGCCCCCCTCATTGTCCAACACAATCGGACATAGAACGCTGCGATCGGCTTGGGTTCTGTGCTCATATAACTTGTTTTCCACATAACTTGCATGGGCCACCTCTGCGGTATGGTCCCCCTGCATCCAATCCCTCCATGTATAAAATGCAATAAGTTACCAACGCGATTATAGTATATTTAAAAGCAGGCAACGAAAGCAAGAAGGCTTTCAATGACCCACTTGCACACAATGCAGCAACATGGTCGTTCAAGGCCTGCATCTGTACTGTTTCCTCCTCCATTGCAACCTTCTTTGCCCTATCCTCCTCTAATGCCCTTCGTCTCTCCGACCCCCATTTGTCAAGCTTGACATCGATCGGGTTATGAATACCGCTCTTTCTAGCAAACTCCCGCATGTTCTTCCTTCGCAGTTTAACAAAGTGGTCGACATAGTCACGTCAATATCCCCTCTTTCGTGTAATTACTTGTATCCCCTTCAAGTCATCCAAGAACTTATCTTGACCATCATAAGATTCCCACATGCATTTCCTAGTGCTCTGTTCAAACGAAAAATTATATCATAATTCTTCAAAAAATTCAGAAAATACAATTTCAGGTTTTCAACACCAATAACCAACCTCATCATAGTCAATCATATGGCCGCAATAATGACCTATTCCAAGCTTCGAAGGGGCTAGACCATAGTTGGATTTAACACCACATTCGCACATGACAGGAGGTGCTTTATAAATTACCCTTTCTTTCTTCTTTTCCTTAAGCTTTGGCGGTTCTTCCGGTCATTGGTTCTTAGGACCATACAACCAGTCCTTGAAACGACACTTCGCTATTGAAAACACCTAAATAAGGTGATATTAGTACATCAACACATATAGCTCAACATTTTAACCTATACACTTTGCACTTACTTCATGCTTGTTTAGACACACAAACTCCAACGTATTCTCAAGGTTTATAACAACTCGATCTCCACAATCGCACAGAAGGGGTTTCTCGAGTCGTCTAACTGTGGCTAAGTGCTTCTCCTTAGCCGTCATTGGAGGGGGCTTAGGGGGAGGTGGAACCCACCGCTCAAAGTGCTCTCGTGGATGTCGCCCTCTCCACCAATCGTCGAAAAGAATGTATCTGGGGTCAAACTTGTCTGCGCCGTCGATCAACTGAAAGAAAAAACATCTCTCATGGGCATACACAACAAAATTCCAAAAAAATATTAGTAACCTAGTAATACAAATGAAGAAAAAAATATACGGAAACAATTACTTACATTAAAACGACTGCATGTGTAGAAGCAACGAGCCGCTGTGTCCGGATGTCTCGATTGAAACACGGCGGCCGGACGACCACAGTCACAGTTAGGGACAGGGAGGTCAGGAGGGACGGGGGCATATTCGCTAGACTCGTCAGGGTACAATTCTCTAGGACGACACTGTTTTCGCCACAACTGCTCTCGAAACATGTCTTCCATCTAATAAAATGGTTTAAATTAAACATCAATCAAAACAACGTAAATTAATGTAAAATATAATCATTTGCATTGCAACTCAAATAATATAACCAACACTTATAGCAACAAAAATATGCATGGTAAACATACTTCTAACTAAATAATTAACCTTAACATTGACAAAATCAAACTAATATCTTCCTCCAAACCATAGCCCATAGTTCTCAAACATAATTTTCCTCGTAACCTTAACTCCCATTCATAATATTTCAATCCACCGTTCAAACGAAAATAAAAAGTGCGTCATTACCTTGAACGAGGCCGAGGAGGGAGAGAGGCGGCCAGGGAATGGAAGGGAAGGGAGGGAGGGAGGCGGCAACGGAGGGCCGGACGCCGACAATATTTGGGAGTGGCGGGAGGACGCGGCGCGGAAGTCGTCCACCGCGTTAAGGCAGACAGAGGGAGGGCGGCTCGCGGGCGATATTTAACTGGGACTGCCGCGTCGCGAGGGATGGCGCGGCGGCGCCGCACCAAGATCGGTGGCGCGGCAGACCCTGCCTCGTCACCGGTCAGCGCCCCGGTCGTCGCCACGTCATCCCTCTCGTCGCGCCACCATGCATGGTGCGGCACAAGCGTTTCGCCGCGCCAGGAAAATAGGCGCGGGCAAAAGTGTTAGTTTTGGAAGAAGAAAAAAGAGCGTTAGATTTAAAATTAGTTTTAAAAAGTGTTAAAAATATAAAAAATTCGCTCCAGTCACACCAGTCTGTATTCACAGGATTGCAGCTTGGCCCGTGACGCAGGAGGCAATCAATCAGGATTGGGCCGGGCACGCACGCACCTACCCATAGGGATAAGGATTGATTGGGCTGTGGAGAAAAAGATGGGCGACCAAGTAAGCATGGCACAAAATGCTCATGTTTATCTTCCACATCACCACGTCAGTTTTCCCGGCTTTTCTTCTAGTATATTATATATTTTCCTTTTGTTCTTGAATAAACTCAATCAGATCCAGCCGTATAGCTGGTCTATCTTGATCCAGCCGTTCCTGGACAGCACGCCACTGCTCGAGTGATTCTGCCAGTAACAAGTGCAGTGGCGAAACCAATAACTTTGAATAAAGAGGTCCGGACAAATATGACGACACTTTTAAGTATGCATGGGTGGATCTACAGGGTATGCCCCACCCGACATGCCCTGGGGTTCAGCAGTCAGTGACCCGTATTAGAAACTTTGTATGTCAAAAAAAAAGACGACCGACGTCCGCCTCTCGGTTCGCTTCTGCCCTGCGCACACGCGCAGTGTAACTCCGCCTCGCGCCTCGCGCACGCGACGGTCTAATCCAAGTCCAACGAGGTCGAGTCGTCGAGAACGAACATGAACCATACCCCACGCGGCACGCCGGCACGCGCGGCGCGGCGGCGGCCACGCCGGCCTGGCCACGAATTCGCGGTCTCGCGCCTCACGCCCTCACCTCACGGAGACACGGAGCTTCGCTGCTACGGCGGCGGGGGGGTCCTTGGCGCTCGCGTCGATCGCGGCGTCGACTGCGGCCGAGCGGACCGGCCGCTCCATGCCGCGGCTCCGCGGTGAGCTGGGCTGCTGGGGCGCTAGCCCCGCTAGGCCCGAGGCCGAGTGCCCGACGAAGGCCATGCCGCCACGCAGACGCCAGATGGCTTCCGGCCAGTTGCTTCGAGTTACAGGTTTAAGAATTAAGATTGATTTTCTTATTTGCAAAAAACTTGTGTACCAACAGTTCTACATACTTTTATTTATTTATTAATGATTTGTTTGTATTTCAGTTCAGAGTTCGTTCAACACACTAATAATTAGCGTCAATCCATCAACATTCATATCATGTGACCTGTGAGTCTCTTCTATGGCTATATTTCCAACTATTTTTATTTCATTTGAACTGTTTATATCAAGATTTGTCATCGTTTCTAGCTTAATCTTTAAATCTAAGGCTTGTCATGTTATTTAATGTACGTGGTTTTACTGAATTAGAATATGGTTTACCGAATTGCATAAGAAAAAAAATTTGCGGCATACCTTATAGTAAAATCCTAGGTCCGTCACTGTAAGTATGATAATAAATATATACATAAGTGTACGTCTCAAATTTTTTAGTGATTTTACATGTATAGTTAATATTCATAGTGAAAAATCACATTGTGACGTAAATTAGCATTTATAGGACAAGCATTTATCAACACACAGAAAAAAAGCTTTCACTGTGTTTTTTTTTTTTTTGGGGGGGCACAGGGGTGGGGGCCCCTAGTTCCACCACTGAGCAAGTGGTTTCACTTGACTCAAACAAACTTCACTGATTGGTTTTAGGGTTGATAAGTTCCGCCATTGAGCAAGTGGTTTCACTGGACTCAAAAGGCAAATCTTAACAGGCCGTGACAAATCTCGTACTTCCTCCTCCGCCCTCGTTGCACTCATTCTGGCTCAACTCGGATCCGTCCAATTGTGTTTTTTCAATGGAGATTTGTCATCTCTGCTGATAGCACGGCAATAGAAGGTGATCATCACATTGTGGAAGATACGACAATAGGCTTGGGCGCAACCGCTACGGCCCATGGTCGTCGACATTCTGCCAATGTCTGCTACGCCGAACCTAATGGCGAAGCCAGGGGCAGGGGCCATGACCCCACAACATTTGACAACAATTCCTTTTATTAGTATAGTCTTATAATTTTTATTTATATGAAAAATATAACAAAATTATTGTTATATATATCTATTAATACATTATACTCCCTTCGTCTAATAAAAGGTGTCATTCTCATTTTTCAAGAAGTCAAATATTTTCAACTTTGACTCAATATATATAAGAAAATATTTATATTTATACTATATAATTAATATCATTAGATAGATCGTTCAATATATTTTCATAATAAACTTATTTAGAGATATAAATATTTTCAAGAAACCTAGTCGAACTCAAGACCAACGTGAATTTCATAGCAACACTTTTTATGGGATGGAGGGAGTAGATAATAAAGTTATACAAAACACAACTAGATAATAAAATCATCCCTACAATCATGTCCGAAAGACTAAACTGGCAGATCTCGAGTCACCACAGTGAGCACGTCGCATACACTGAAAAAAGGGTCTTAGATTGTAGATTACATATAAGAAAATATGAGCAATCATGTCAAGTCAATGAATTAACCCAAACGATCACCATAAAAAAATATATTCAGTTGAGCCATGCTTAGTCTTTACAATGGTTTTTTTGGGCCAGGCCCCTATGTATAATTTCTGGATGCGCCCATAGCCGGACCCACGTGGAAGTAGTATCGATATAGGCTTGTTGTGTAATACTTAAGGCAGAGAGTGCGTGAGGAGAGGGTAAAAAAAAATAGAACAAAGACAATTCGTGTCCTCCTACCGATCCCCCTCTCTCTCGCTGTGTTCTTCGGGGTTCCGCTTGCTTCTTCCTCCAACTTCTGATCCTCTCTGCTAACAAGGTCGGACCAGATTTGCTCGTGACAATGGTTTTTGAGTTGGTGATATCTATCTGTTCGAACTGAAGAACAACGAGAGGAAGCTTACCATGAAGGTCTATACCATCTCCAGGCACCAGGAGCAGTTTAGTTCGAAGTTGAAACAAAAGGTTTTACTTCTGCTGGTGCTCATGAGTTATTTTGCTCGTTTTGTACTCTGATGAAGTGATTGATCCATGAACAACTCTTAGACAACAACGACTATCCATCCCGTGAGGCTGCGATAAGTTTTTATGTTTGGCAATTGCTTTGTACAGTTTCTCAGAGTTGCAAATGCATTGTATTTTCTAGCTGCTACCTGTTATAATAGTGTGTCTTGTTGTAGAAATAACATGTTTATCTCATATATGTTTAAGATGGTATTTCTTGTTCTTAAGTACATTTCAGAGTTCAGATATGATTTTACATTGAACTCGGAATAACTATTCTTACAGAAGAACCTTAGGAAAAAGTATTGTGGGATGCTGAGATGACAACTTCGTGCTTCTTACCTATTTTCATTAGCGAAGCACAAAAGGCAACTGTAGTTCTTTTTTGTTTTTCCTTTTAGGAAATGGTTTTAGTTTTTTTCATTATCTTTGCAGTTACAATAATAATTTTTAGGGCAATTTCAAGTACCAAAACCAGAAGTTGGGCCTAACATTTCAGTAGCTCATTTTTGCAGAATAATAACAGCAGTGTGTTGGGAACACCACATAATTTCAATATGGAACAAATGGTATTTGTTCTTTCTTAGAACAAAAACCATTTGGTACAGTTTATATGGACAATTGCATTTGTGTTGAGATATTGTCATGACCATGGTTAATTATCTATCTCATGTGCTGCCATGTTGTTGTGTTAATGTTGGATGCTCATATTATGATGAGATATTGTATCTATGTTGTTTTCATTACAATGATAAACAAAAAAATATAAAAGTTAATTTAAATCAATATCAATCGCTCACGTATGCTAGATATGTCAGAACATCTATTATGTAACCTCCTAAGGGCATAGATGGTCATTTCCTCAAACAATTGCATATTTTGCATCTTGAGCTACGCCGCAAGCCAAACAAGTTTCTTAGTTCCAATTGGTGCGAGAGCAGATTCATGATGAAGTTGTTCCGTGGTGGAGCTGATGCTTCGGATCCGTGTTTTCAGAGCTTTTTTTTAGACGAAAGAAGAATTGTATTAGATTATAGCTGAATACATCATCACGTTATAAGTACACTGTAATACATTACATATATCTAGAAATAGATTTTCATCTATATTGTACTCACTCTGTGAATAGCTCCAAAACTCCAATCCAAACCTATATGACGCTTCTTATGGATGACCACACAGGCAAACACTCAGCAAAAGGCTTGAGAACAAACGCCCAATGAACAACGGCCAACATTCCTGCAGGCGGAGTTAAGAAACTTCTTCTTTCTTGTGTCTTCCTTTTTCTTATTTCTACTACCAAAGAATGAGGAAGACTGATATGAAACTTATTCTTCCTAGTCCTTTATCGTGGCTAGATCTAACCATAACAAAACGGAGAAGAGACCAGAGAAAATTATTCCATGGCGATGACATCATCTCCGCCTCTTGATGTCGCCGTTCGAAAAGAAAAAAAAGTCTCCATGTCATCATGCCAATGAAGTTGCTGACGTTGTATTTGTCGCCCTCATCTTCAACAGCACCGCCATAGAAACCCTTGATGTCGCTACAGAGGAGGAGATAAATCCTCAATACCAAGAAACTTGACATGGAGAGATCCTAACCCTAATAACTCGATCTACTAGAAAACTTATTAAAAACAATAGATCCCCACTCCCTCCATGCCTCCCTCTCCGGGGACCGACGAGATGCTGGAGGGGCGGGTAGTCAGGCGAGAGCGCTACGTGGACCGCACACCTACCTAATCGCTGGTTACGTGTTTTCAGAGCTGGAGCTCTCCCAAAGAGAAGAGAACTTCACTCATACACACCCTTAAGTAGTATCAGATAAATGATCAATGCATGTCATCCTATTGAGATCTCTTATATTTATGGTCAAGTTTTGAAATCTTAGAATCCTTTATACTTCTCTGTTCGCAAATACAAGAGATTTTTTTAAGTTTGTGTTAAGTCAAATTGTCCTAAATTTTGTAAGACTCGAATATAGCTACTGTTTTAAACAATTCCTCTAGAAACTTGAAAGAAAAATGACATAAATATAGCTAGTATGCTATGAACTCAAGCCACAAGGTTCATCCTTCCAATAATTTGCTCCAGCGGTTCGTCCTATATAGGCGCTTGCCATTCCAGCTACTCGTGATCCTTGGCAATGCATAGCAAGACGATTCACTTTTGTCAAAGTCATATTAAGGCTCGATACTTTACGAAAAGCACAAGAAGAGCTTTATTCGTATTATATTGTTGCACGATGAATGTCATGTTTTACAAAGAGAATTGTATCATAAAAATATTATAAAATTGATAAACCATTATTTGCTACATGTGGTATCATTACTTTTATAAAAAGCTAGTCCTTTCTTTCAAGTTTGCTTTTGTTTTATCCTAACTCCAATTTCTCTAACTTTAATTAAAATTAATAGAAAACGATCCAATGTATACATCATTAAATTGGTTTAATTAAAATTATTCATGGAACACGGCTTGATTTGATAGTGCGTTTATTTCAACTTATATATGTTAATATAATTTTCTAACAATTTAATCAAAATTAGAGAAGTTTGACTTAGTAGTTAGTACAGTACAAAAGTAAGGTGGTACAATTTGAATTTGATGGAGTAGTTAATTGTGCTATCTGTAGTAACTTGATTACGGGTTTTGCATGGCTAAAGCAATGGTAGTGGTAGACCAATTGGCTAATGCCTTTTTTTTAAGAAACAATTGGCTAATGTCGGCGATGTACTTGGTAGGCCCGGCGTCCGGCGAGGAGTTCCTTTAGCAATTGATGACACCGGCCTAGTACATCTATAGTTTTTTTTTTTGAGTGGATAGTATATCTATCCTAGTTGTGTGTATTCACGTGCGGCCCAGTTGAAAGGTGGCCTTCTGGCACATGGGCCTCCCGGGACCACGTGGAGGGGGGCACCCACACAGTCCATCACAGTGGACAGGAGGGCCGCCCTGAATCCGGCCCGGAGACCACCACCGTTAGCCCGATATTCTGCTGCGGCCTGCGGGTCTCCATCGCTCCTCGCCGTGACGGTGGCATACATGCACCAACGCACATAGCTTTTCATCAGAAAGGAAAACAAAAGGAAATGAGACGTGACTCTCTGTCTCATCGCCTTGCTGTTCTTCAGTACTATCTAGCTCATTTATTTATAGTCATTTCATCGCGCACCACACGCAGGAGGAAACAGCGGCCTTCCCTTTATTCACTCTTCCTTCGTTGATGGATCACTAGTAGTAGTATGTCAATTCAGGCCCTACATGAAAAGCAGCATCCCGCACACCTTTCGAAGAAGGGTTGAAAGGAAAAGCTCGTCTCTTGTTTAACAGTTCCTAATTAACCTCATGCACCGCATGTAAAGATGAGGCGGTATTAAGGTGAAAATCCGTTGTTCCAACTTCCAAAGAAAAAGAAGATGCAGTCCCTGCATTCCAAAGAGATTGCACTCCAAAACATACAGGAGGTTTTAGTTTTGTCCTAAACAAAACCTATTTAGTATTCTAATCTTTGATACTACTCTAATCTTTGATACTCTTTATTAGATTACATTATTAACTTTATAGAAAATGTCAACATCTATGACATCAAGTTAATCTAGACCGTGTTTGGATCTCTAAAAAAAAACAGGAATGAGATGGAAAAATGAGAATGAGATCTAAACATCTGGATTCTAGAATAATATTTTAGAATCAACTAACAACTTCAAACCTACTATTCAAAGATTTTTACTATGTAAAGATAATAGTATTCACCATGAAACATGTCTTCATGGTGCAGTTACTTAGTATTGTAGATGTTAATATGTTCTTTTTCTATAAAGTTAAAAACATTAGAAAAGTATATGTTAGGGTGTTCTCAACGGTGGTGAAATCCCCCGCTGATATGAGTTTCTATTGGTCACAGAGGGGAGAGAACACAGCGCTAGCGCTGGGACACTCGCTAGTCTCGCACGTACCCTAGAGAAGTATCCTCTCTCAGCTCGGATCTCTGCTTACATGTCTCTCAGCCTTTTCTTTTCTTTACTGTTTTTAGCCTCCAACTCAGCTGACGATTTAATCTTGCCGCTGAGGACGTCCTTAGTGGTTCGTTCAAAAACTGAGCCCACCCACTCACTCCGGACAATCAAGAAGATAAAACTACTCCCTGCCTCACAGAAGAATGCAATTCTCACTTTCCGAGAAATCAATCAATTTAAACTTTAACCAAAATTATATAAAAAAATATTAACATTCTTGATGTAAAATTAATATCATTAAATTAGTCATAAAATATATTTTTATAATAAATTTATTTGAAGATATAACTATTAATACTATTTATTGAGCTACTTTAACCGGTATGGATGTCTGTTTCTTTTTCTGAACGGAGAGAGTACTCGGAAGAAGAAGAAAAAAACTCAACAACAGAATCAATGGACCCCCAACGCAAACAGGCCAACAGATGAGTAGTGACGTAGGGATGTGGATGTGGATCCAGACCTGGCAACTGTTCATTAATTTTGCGCACCAGACTATCTGCACAGTCCTCGTACGTTTACACAGCGAATCAGGGGATTGTGCATTGGCCATGGCCACCACGAATTGCGCGCTACTTATCCTAACGCAGGCCGCAGCATGTGAAATCTGTCTAGCTAGCGACTTTTGGCGCCTTTTTGAAGAAAAAAAAAAACAAAAACTGAATGCCAACTGGAGCCGAGTCAAAACCTATCACCCTCCTCCAGTCCTCCGCGCAGTGGTCGGCCGGTTTACCGGGACCACGCCACGGACCTGCTCCAGCGGGTGGCCGACTCTCTCCCATCTTCCTGTAGTCAGAACTCAGCAGCGCTGCGTCAGCAAGCCGGCGGCCGGCCAGGCCCCGTGTTTCCTTATGCTTACGCCCGCCGGCCCAGGCCCAGCGGAGGCATTCAAGTCTGCTGCAGGCTGCCGCGAACGCTGGATCGTCCGTTTCCGTCGTCCTCCTGCGAGCTGCCGCTGCGATCGGTCGCCTCTCCACGCCGCGCCGCAGCAAAGAGCAAACCCCGATGCGAGGTTGTTGGCTGCTGCGTGGCCAATGGCCATAAACACTTGTATTACTCTCCCCTGCTCTCCTGCCCGGCTGCTGCTGGGCTTCAGATTTCAGAATCCAGCGCGATGGATTATGCTCGATCGAGCTGAGGGAGGGAGCAGACCAATGGACCATGGCCATGGGCTCATCTTGCCTGATGTGATATGCGCACGGGATCTGAGGCTCCACCTCCACCAGTGCTCGCAATATTCTACTCCGTAGTAAACAAGAACAAAAGTTGTTGTGGTCAGCGTTGTAGCCACTCGAGGGAAAGACGGTCGGGCCGCCTAGCTAGCTAGCGAGCTGCAACGGTTCACCCGGCGCACGCACGCAGGCACGCCCAAGCCGCAACGAGCCGAAGAGAGAGAGAGAAAATAAAAAGGCAGAGTAGCCAAATTGATCCCTCATCTTTCATCTCAAGTTCAATTTAGCCCTTCAACACTCAAAATGGTTAAACTATTCCCTCAACTTTCGATTTTGGTTCAATTTCGTCCTTATGTTGATGTGTCACCACACGTAGGAAAATCATGCACGCCCTCAATAAACCCTTGGGAGCGTCGGTCAGCGTTGGCATATCCATTACCGTTTCATCTGCATTACATGAGCATATCAAAAACTTGAACATGCCAATATATCCATATATTACACAATATGCATGATTAATTAATTAAAAGGTCCTAAATATCCGTTACACAACATGATTAATTAATATCCTACCACGGCTGTTTGACTTGATCATTAATTTACTAAAGCCTTGATACAATATAGACAATCCCAAATAGCACTAAACAAACTAAACCTACAATGCACCTCAATAGAATAAGGATTTCACGACCGATTCCAACTGAAACAAACAAAAATTCTTCGCCAGTTCTTTATCGATGAGCTTCTTCTACTGGTTCCCCTCTTCATGCATAGGTGCACTCCCATTAGTCGCCTCGGTCGATTCTTGCACGTGCTTAACGTACTCTTCCTCCCAATACCAACCTTTACATCTAGACATCCCGTACCATCCAACTGAAATTAGAACACCTAGTTAAGAACTTTAATTAAAATCATCATAAAAATAGCTACAAACCATAAAAACGTGGCCAAAAGAGAACTCACGTTGCGATCCGGACACTTATAGAAGATGTGGCTATAGTTCGGACACTGCTTCTTCGCTCTCTACTCCAACACAGTCTTCTTCCTACATTTGCGCACGCACTGGTAGGGAGGTCCGGCCTTAGTCGCTCACAAACCCCATGCGAGGCCGAGGATCCAGAAGCTGTCGCCATCTACTCTATATTCATTTTGATTAACTACTATAAATTTCTCCATTTCTAAACCATGAAATGAGCTGTATACTAGCAAAGGAGGGTGGATAGTCGTTTTGATCAACTACTATAAGCTTTCTTCTTTTAGATATGCAAACTATCAAGTGAGTTCGAGCTCAAATGGCGTATAAAAAAAATCCACCATTATTCCCAACCTAAAATGCCTCAGATTTCTCTATTTCTAAATCATGAAATGAGCTATATATACCAGCAATGAAAGGTGGATACTCATTTTAATCAACTACTATAATTTTCTTCTTCTACATATGCAAACTATTAAGTGAGTTTGAGCTCAAATGGCGTATAAATTAAAAAAATCCACCATTATTTTCAATAAAAAAAATACCACAAATTTCTCTATTTCTAAACCATGAATTGAGCTTACTAGCAATTAAACATGACAGGATGAAGTTGCTAACCTTGAGAACCTTAGAATGGATAGAGGAATGAAGTCTTCACAAATCCCCCAAGCATGAGCTTCTTCCATGAGCAAGAACACATCACGAATAGAGAGCTTGAAATGGCTCGAGCTAGGGGAGGAAGAAACCCGGATATATAGCATGGGCCTTTACTCCTGGTTGGTGGTGCAGTTCGGGACTAAAGGTTATCCTCTTGTCCCGGTTGGAGCCACCAACCGGGACTAAAGTCCCCTCATGCAAATACCTACGGCGCTAGCCGTTGGACAGGCGATTTTAGTCTATGTTGGTAGCTTCAACCTGGACTAATGCTCCCTTTAGTCCTAGGCCCAACTCTGGCTAAGACTAAAGGTAAAAACTGAAGGTCTTTTCTCTACCAGTGACTCGCCTATTTACCAAAGCCAATGCCAGCACATTTACTCACTAGGGCTGCCACCGTGGAGTTCCATGTCAGCACAAGGATGAATTTGGACAAAAAGTTAAAGATGGGGGCTACTTTGACTAATTTAAAAATTGAGGGATTAAATTGAGTCTGAGACAAAAGACAAGGGACTAATTTGGCTATTCCACCAAATAAAAAAGCAAAGACACAAATTTGCTGCACGCTTCTTGAGGCCCGCCCACAACTTGTGTCTAACTTTAAACCCGCAGCTTAGCCTAAACAAACGCGCTCCTGCCCGTCTGATTCTCCGATAGACAAGACACGAGACCGCCTCGTGCTTTGCCCCGACCCCGAAGGTAGCATCTGCCAGTGCCAGCCAGCCAACCCACACAGCTTCACTACTCGATCACTCTCCTCCTCTGCCTCTCTGATCGGTGGCCAGCTCGATTCGCCTTCTCCCCATTCCCGACCGATGACGGGGCCGTGGGCGGGCGCGCTTCTTCCTCTCGCGGCCGCCGTCGCGGTGGTGCTGTCGTACTGCTGCTGCCACGGCGCGTCCGCGGCGGCGGCGTCGTCGTTCGGGGACAACTTCGAGATCACGGGCGCCGAGGACCACGTCAAGACCTCCGCCGACGGGCAGACATGGTACCTCTACCTCGACAACAAGACAGGTAATAATGCTTGATCGATGGATGGATGGATCTTCACTCGTCACCAGGGATGGATGCCGCCAAAAGGTAGCCTCAGTCGTCAGTCAGCTCACCTCACTCTCGATCCCCATTTGAGTTCGCGTGCAGGCGTCGGGTTCCAGACGAAGCAGCGCTACCTCTTCGGCTGGTTCAGCATGAAGCTCAAGCTGGTGGGCAACGACTCCGCGGGCGTCGTCACCGCCTACTACGTGCGTCGTCGCCGGCTCGCCGCTCCTTCCTTCTTTCCTTCCGATCACCGGTCCTTCCTTCCGGCGATCATCATCTGATGAATGGCTGCTGGCGCTGATGATCTGCAGATGTGCTCCGACGTGGACGCGGCGCCCCTGCGCGACGAGCTGGACTTCGAGTTCCTGGGCAACCGCAGCGGGGAGCCCTACATCATCCAGACCAACGTGTACCACAACGGCGTCGGCGGCCGGGAGATGCGCCACTCGCTCTGGTTCGACCCCACCGCCGACTTCCACACCTACGCCATCCTCTGGAACCCCAAGCACATCGTGTAAGCTGCCGTTCCCGTTCCCGTTCCCGTTCCCGTTTCCATTTCAAGCCTCTCATCCGTCACCACCACTCGCCTTGGCTGCCCCACGCTCACGCTCCCTCGCTCCCCCTGCTGCTCTGCCGCTCTGAGAGAGGGAGAGAGAGAGAGCGCGATCCGGGGCGAGTTGAATGAGGCCACCCACCTCCTTGTCCGGCCCCGCACCCTGGACTGGAGATATGCGAGCCTCTGGTTGGCATGGCCGCATGGCACTTTGGATTGGATACGAATACGATTCGCTCCCGCGCGTCGGCGCCGCTGCAATGCAAACTTGGTACACGCCCTTGCTTGGGGGCCAAACCATGCTCGCCGTCTCGCCCATGCCCACCGGTCCATGTCTATTCCCGTCCCGTCCTCCTCCGACAGCTCTTCTGCTCCGGACCACCACACCGCACATGGATCCTCGGCAGCCGCCAGTGTGTGTAACTAGCGACTGGCGATCGATACCCTGCCGTGGTGTGCAACTGTTCTTGCTGGCCCTGCTGGCTGCTGCTGCGGGGCACGGCAGGAATTTTACCACATGCCATCCGCCCATGTCCATGATCACGACGCACCAGTGGTCCATGACGATGTTGCCGATCGAATCCCGATCATGGGTTGCACAGCACAGCACAGCACAGTCTCTAGAGCAGAGCACGTCACGCTCACGCGTCGGCACGCAGGACTGTGGCGACGAGATAGGTAGCCAACCTACCTGTTGACTGACACGCTTCTTCTGTGTCCGTGCCCTTGCATGCTTGCAGGTTCTTCGTGGACAAGGTGGCGATCCGGGTGTACCCGAACGACGCGTCCAAGCCGGGGGGCGGCAGCAGCAACGGCTTCTTCCCGATCTCCAAGGCGATGTACATCTTCTCCAGCATCTGGAACGCGGACGACTGGGCGACGCGCGGCGGGCTGGAGAAGACGGACTGGTCCAGGGCGCCCTTCGTGTCGTCGTACCGCGACTTCGCCGCCGACGCCTGCGCCTGGCCGGCGGACGCCGGGTCGCCGCCGGCGTGCGCCGCGGCCACGGGGGACAGCTGGTGGGACCAGCCCCCCGCGTGGGCGCTGGACGCCGGGCAACGCCTGGACAACGCCTGGGTGGCAAGGAACCTCCTCATCTACGACTACTGCGACGACCGCAAGCGCTTCCCGACGCCGCCCGAGGAGTGCGCGCTCCGGGCCGCCGCCACCGCCTCGTGACGACCTCGACCTCCTCGTCGGTCGGGACCAATTCATATTAGTATACTATTGGTCGATGATGACATGATTTTTTTTTTGTGTGTGTTTGTAAACTGGTTGCTGATTTTTGGGGATAAAGGTTGGACGTGCACTGTGTTGAGACGTTTGGAACGGACGGGCCATTCTTTTTGGTTGGAGGAAACGAGGAATGGGTTCCAGTTTTGTACCACCAAAGCAAATCTGTTTCTGTTGGCAAAGCTGCCATTTCCGTTTAATTAAGGACACAGCGAGCTAGATTTGCATTGGACCTGGGGATATACACGACCATGGGTTTTCGCGGAAAAGTCATGCTAAAAAATACTGTTTACTCACGAGAGAAAAACACCGTACTATATGATAAACTAGGCCGATCGGTTCGAGCGACTGGCCATGATCCATGCAGTTTGGCAGGGTAGGGGCATGAGCGGCGTGGCCCGTGGCAGACTGGCACTGGCAGGCTGGCGGAGGAATCAAGGGCGGCGGCAGCAAGAGAAGAGAACCCACAACGTGCGGCGTCGCAGGGCGTGGGCGGAACTTGCGCCTAGATCTCAGTCGCCTCGTCCGGCACGGCTGTCAGGCAGCCAACCAGTTATGCCTTGCCCGTGTTCGGCCACAGATCCCGCTACCTGTGACCTGAGACCTGTGCTGTGCCTACCCGGCTAGCCCCCGCTGATACGAAACCGATCGACGACTCCATCTACTCCGATCGATCGACTAGGGAGCCTTTTGTTTTTCCTTTGCGTGGTACTCTACCGTGACAAATGTAGGGATCGCGAACGAACCGGAAAAAATAAAGTGAAAGGAGAAAAAGGTTAGGCCATGGGCGAACAAGTGCATGTGAGGATGACGAGGAAAAAGAAAGATATGGGGCTGGGAGGAAAAAGAAAGAAGCATCCAAAAAGACGCCGCGACATTTTCAACGGCAGGCAGGATCGGACATCGAAACCACAGCCACAGAGCACGGCCACGTCACCACCTCTGGGCTCCGGCTCGAGAGATGCTGACTCGCTGAGGTCTGCTCCGTTGAAACAAACTCGCTCGTCATTTTCTTCGCACCGGTGAAGCCGATCTCAGGAACCGGTAGCATCGCTGGAGAGCTCCGAGTTTCAGGCCCGTCTGAGAAGAGGCGCAACGAATTTCGATCAAAAAAATGTTGGAAATCGGTCAAAGTATGTATCATGTCCCCGAGTGGCGTGGCGCTTCAATTTGATCTGGCCAGCTGATCGCACGAACCGCAATATGATATGATATTGATGCCACGTCCAGGTCCACTGACAAACAACTCTGGTCGTGCTCAGAGAGCTGTCCGTCGCGGCGGATTAGGATTAGGCTGCTGACAACGTTAACGGCTACACGGGATTTCAGCAAATGGGATCGGGCTCGCCGCTCGCCGTATTCCCGGTGCGGGAGGGGAGCACGTGGATCCCATGTTCACCGCACCTGCCCGGCGGCGGCCCGGCCCTGGCACCCGGCGCGACACATGGAGGCATCTCTGCATGCACGGCGACGCCCCGTCGTGCGCGCCTCGTCTCATTCTCATTCTCATTCTCATCTCATCAATCAGAGAATATAAAAAAAAACCAGCATCATCATCGATTCAGTTGCCGCAGAACAGCATCGGGAACCCAAGTGCTGAGTGCCGACCTCTACCTCTAGAGGTAGATCTAAGAGATCGAGGCGTCATGTGCTGTGTACTAGTAGTACAAGCACGACGGAAACGATTCGCGCAATTCCTCGAGCACCTGACGACAACGGCGTGCGAATACCTGCAGTTCGCCGAGCACTGTAGACCTCAACGCCGAGTGTGCTTCTCTGAACAATAAACGACTGGCATGGCAGGGGCCATTGGGCCAAGCGACCTTGCGTGCGCTGCAGCGCGGTGAAACGTATCAGCGACACTGCGACAGGGTTAGGTCAGAGTCAAACTGATGGAAATCAGGAAAAAGAAAACGCAGGACAGGATTTGGTACTGGATCCTGCCGACATGGTACGAGATGTCGGAGAATCATTTCAACGATCCCACAGTGCTAAACTGTAGTGTCATCAGCTTGCTCCTAGTTTGGGCACTGGAGTACGGTAGTAACTGTAACAACCGGGTTTTTGAGAAGCATGTAGATGTCAGATCAAACTAAGAACAATTTAGAAATAAATTGTTGTATGCATATAGAATTACTTGTAGGAGTTTGCCGAAGTTTTTTTTGTTGGTTTAGTGTTTTGTGTTGGAGAGCACAAGTCCGTAGCAAATCCGTTTGATCTCTTCTAGAATATCTTAAGAACCCCTTTTCATCTCTCTCCATTCACCTTCTTGCTTTTGAACCTTATTCGAATCCCTTGATCTAATTCATAAAGTCAATCGACCTTCCTTGTAAATCAATGCCTATCGATGCCAACCCTCGACATGGACCCCACTAACCCACAGATAACCCCTAGAGGACCCCACTAGGAGCTGTACATGTTGGCAACACATGTATACCAATTTAGGAGCGTTTGGAAGTAAATATAATAGAGGAATAAATAGATAAGGAATTAGAAAAGGGGAAAGGAAAATAGGAAAGCCAAACAGCCCAAAGCGCCAGCCCACGGCCTGCTCGCGCACCAATCTTTTCTCCTGGCCTTGTGGCCCAACCATCAACCGGCCGGCCCAGCATGGCCATAAGCCCAGTGGCGCTCGCAGGCCTCCTACGTAGTCGGCCCGCGTCGCCCCCGCACCAAACCGCCTTGGCCCAACCACAACGCCGCGGCCCATGAACGCGGCTGGCTACGTGAGCCAGCAACCGCGGCCCGTAACCACATCAGGCAAGCCGCCCCAGGAAACGACAAACACCGTCACAGCAACTGACCATGTGGGCCCGCCTGTCATGATCTCCACCTTCCCTATCCTCTGCCTCACGAGAGACAGAGCACACGTACTCGCCCTCGCATCCGCAAATTCTTCACGCAACCTCTATGGCACCCCGTTCCCGCCGTCGCACCCCTCACTTGGCTCCGTGCCCTCCACGTCTCCACCGCGGGTCCCACGGATCACGCGATTCACGTGACCCTGTCAGAGCTCGCAACCGCCGCGCCAGAGGCATGATGATGCTGTGGCCTTGCACCCAATGAAATCTTTCCCGCACCCATGAATTGGAGCCCCTCACTGTCAACTGGCCCCCGTGCGACGCCCGCGACCACGAACAGGAGCACCTCAACCGCCGGATCACCTTGGGCGGTATCACCAGCCGTCCGCACCCCTTCCCATGGCGCCACCGCATATAAATCCCACATTAGAGCACCATGGGGTTCCCAAACCACACGCCACCACCCTGCGGCCTTCCACCATTTGCCCCGAGACGAAGGAAGGGAGAAGGAGGGAGGCAAGGAGGAAGGAAGAGGAGCAGAGAAGACGGAGCATGCCGTCGGAGTGTACCGCTGCCGCCGGAGCTACGCCGTGCACGGGAACGCTGCAACGACATCCACACTCGCCGGAGGAGACGTCACAGTCACGATCGGCTACACCTACGAACCCGCTTGCCCTGCATGGACACACCGCCATCGACGCCCTGCGTCACCAACCTGCCATCATGAACCCACGGTGAGCTCCATGCTTCCCCCTGCCTTTCCCTGATCACCGCGCTAGCCCTAGTCGTCGCTGTGTTCTCCCAACTCGGGAGAGCTTAGGGCCGAGCCTTGCCCCTTGGATCGCCCTAGTTGGGATATGGCCACGCGTCGCTGCGCGCCGTCGTGGCAAGCACCGTGCGCACGCTAGACTGGAAATTTGGCCACTAGATGCCCTGAACCATGAACCTTGCCGGCGCGGTGCGTGATCTAAAGCGCCGCCGCGTCGCGCCTACCCTGCACCGTTCCGGTCGCCTCGCGCTGCACAAGTGAACCTCCTAGTTCCGCCTCGTGTTGCCCGACCCGACCAAAAGATGAGACCCGGAACCCCCTGTATTGCCTTGACCGTGTTACCGCCCTTCTCGTCGGAATTCTGCCGCGAGCCCGTTTCTCGCGCGGGCGCCACCGGGCGATTTGGTCGTCGCTGATGAGTCGAATAGCCCCCTGGAGACCTTCCTTGCTTGGACGATGCGCCAATTTACCTGAGTTGAGACCGTAGTCGTGACTTTGATGCTCGCCCGCGACGCCGTGCCACCATCACCGTGGCCGGCCGCGTTGGGCACCTCGCAGCCACCGTCGTAGTCCCTGATAAGCTCGCCCAGTCACCACGGTGCTAGCGCGCCCTTAAAGCCAGCCCTGGAAGACATGGAAGACTCCTTGTCGCGGGCCTCGCCGTTGCCGAGAGCATCGTTGCCGAGACCACCGTTGCCGAGATCACCGTTGCCGAGACCACCATCGCCGAGACCACCGTTGTCGAGACCACTGTTGCCGAGACCACCGTTGTCGAGACCACTGTTGCCGAGACCACCGTTGCTGAGACCACCGTTGCCGAGACCACATGGCCTCGCTGGGCGAGACCACCATGGCCTCGCTGGCCGAGACCACCATGGCCTCGCTTGCCGAGACCGCCATGACCCCGTCTACCGCAAGCCGTACCCTCTGGGCCATGAACCCTAGTCGTATGTCTTACTGAGACCATGGAAAGCCCCATATCGCATCTTTCCATATACGCATATCTACCTTGTCGGGCTCTATTCTTACAACCTATCTGTCCATGACTGTCTTATAGGAATTCACCTATCACCCAGCTATGGAATGTGCTACTCCACAGTCGTGTCGAGTTGTTGCGTCTTTCGGTCGTGTTTGGTTCTTATCACTACTTGTTGGTGTTGTTGCCTGTGTGCCGAGCCTTCGAGCCGGCTGAGGGATCGTACCTCGTTCGGACATTACGATCACGGGATCCGTCTCGCCATGACCGTGATGCCGAGTGTAACTTGACCCCTCGCTTTTTAAGTTAACTTCATAGTATCACGAGTGTTAGCTCCTGTCTTCGGCCCTAGAACATGGTTGTGATGGATTCGAAGTCGATACTAACATCGATGCGGATATCACCCGCACGCCTTGAGCCCTCCATGACCGAGTCCTGTGGGAGATGACCTGGGAGATAACAATCATGGAACGATGGATGCCAACTCGTTGGTGTAGCTTGTGGCCATGAGTTCGCCTCGCCATGACCATGAAGCCACGCCTCCCTTTCGTTTTTAGTTGCTTCTTCGTGCTCAAGCCCTTGTATGCTTGTACCCCGTTTTGACCATCACGTTTTTCTGATTCTCACGGTGACAACCGCACCGCTTCGAATCCGAGAGATATATCAGTGCCAGTGCACCCCGGGTCGGGTACCCTACGAGTGGCTTACGCACTTGGTGTTCTTGAGTGTCGCTCCTTGCTATGCCTCGTCTTTGTCGTGGCATGTGCGTTAGAAGTAGACCTTGCTCTTGGTTGTTCTTGCTCTTATTGCCCCGATAGCCGCTCTGTTCGATCCCGTCTTGCCCGTGACGATTGGAACAAAGACCGGACTATTCCCTTTTGTTAGCGAAGCTATGGTCTATGTCGTACCTCGGACCCGTGCGTGTCGACCCGATCGACCGTCTAAAACCATCTTTCCCGAAGATGTGACTGGGAACATAACATGGACATGCCTAGCTAACCTCGCTGCTTTTGCCGTGTTGAACGACTACCTCCTCAGCTCCCGACGTTGATGTGTCGGGTGGATCGAGAGGACCCGTCGCTGTCCAACCTCTTTGCGCTACCGCTTCCTACCATAGCGGGTGAGCCAAAGTACATTGGAGCCAAGTTACAATAGTGTTATTCGTTCTTGTTTGCTACCCGTGTCCAAATGTGGCTTGCGGGATAAGGCTATAAGAGCCGAACCCCGTCGATCTTCTTTCTTGGGGCCCGATTTCCAATCCCCGTCAACCCAATGACACCGGATCGAAAGATCGTGAGCCATGGTGTTTGCTCTGGATAAGCTCTGGCTTAAACCGTTTATCGTAAAGCCATACTGGCTTGGCCATGACTTAAGCTTGTGCTTAGCAAACCACCACTTGTGATTCTTTGGCCCGAGGAAATCGGACAACCACCGAGAGGGCTAAGCCGTGTATCTCTTATTGTCTCGATGGCGTTATTGGATTTTCCTACGTCTTGTCGTCTTTTCAAGTGTTGAGTGTTCTCTTGCCTTGCGCGTCGCTTCGCGGAGTGGCTGACGATCGGACCAAGAGAACGAGGACGACGACAAGGACTGCGGAATGGAGTCAACACAGGAGGAGGTAACTCCGCTAATGGAACACCAACGAATGGAGAATTGAACCACTACTACCTCTACATCGCAGGTGTCATGGCAGCACCCTCTTTTAGAGAATCCTATTAGACATTGCATAATATCTAGAACTACTAGCGCTTTATAAATTATTCCTTTGCTAGTACTTTGATGCATACTACTACCTGAGTTATTATTACCCTGATGCAACCCACTCTACCACGTCACCCTGCTTTGCGCATTCGCTCGCTTATATATGCTTACTTGCCTGCTTGCTTGCATATTACACCACTATACTTATTATTAACTCCACTTCGCATTATATCGGGGATGTGATGCTGGTGGTGAACCCCCTGTGAATGGTTTGGCTATGGGTGCTAGACTGGTGGTGTGTGAGCGTGCTGCGTGTGTCTTGGGTGCGTGGAGAGTGAGGGTTGTGTCGACCGAGCTGGAATAACGACGAGCCTGGGGCAAGTCTTGCCATGTGGTGCTACCTGGGCACTTGGATATGGAATACCTATGGCGGGTAAATGGTAATTGGAGGTGGCCTTGGGTGTGAACCTCGGAGAGGTGGAGCCCGGGGTGGAGGTGCTGTGGTGGCACGGTAAATGGAAACCCTGATGAAGACATTCTGGCTTGGTCACCCCTAAGGACTTACTAGTACTCAGATTCACCGGGAATCATTTACATCCCACTCGCCCTATATGGTGCAGGACGATCGGACTACTTGGTAGAGCGATGCCACTGCTGCTAGGCGAACGTGTGCAAGGAGGTACGGGGTGCGCGGTTTTCCCCCCACACTCTTCCGAGACTTCAGGAGGCCATGTGGACTGGCTCTTGACATCCGGTGGGCCCCGGCTCTGTCTATGACTCACAGTATCAGCCATCCCAGATTAGACTTGGGGTGTTCCAGGGCTGAGAGGTAGGATGGCATCGTTCTAGGCTAGCAAGCGGCCGGAATCTGCCTAGATGGGGCACCGTCGAGGATGGCTATCTTGTGGGTATGTGAAACCTCTGCAGAGTGTTTGGTTGATCGATCGATACATATACCGACTTGTCGGCTATGGACCTTTCCTAGGTTTCGTTTAAACTAGATAGGAGATGAGTCCTTCTATTCTCCCTCTGGGGTTTGGGGTATTTTCCGGTCGTGAGCCTTGGGGGCTGCGGACCGTTGAGACAAGGTCGAGAGGGAGTTGGCCTGTCGACCTGAGTGTGTGAGGTGAGATAAGGTGTGGTGGTGTGGAGGTGGTTATGGTTGGGATGGGTTGGTGGATGGTTATGGATGGATGTGGATGTGTGTGGCTGTAAATGTGTTAAAAACTGGATATTACTATTACATTACTACTGTTACTTACTTCTCATGCGCTAAGGATGTAAACCACAGCCAAATGTTAGGATCGCCAGATCCTCTTGTTTTATCTTTTCTACTAAAGCTCATCGGTGCTGACCATGACCTGCACACATCTGGCGGTGTGCAGATTTCCTGCTTCTCAGAGATGCTGACTATAAAAGGAATAGGAGGTCTCGTGCCTACGCTCAAGTTTGGTTCGGAGATGGAATCTACGCTGCACTACGTCAACTCTGATGATGACCCGTGAAGGAGAAGCCTTCACTCGATAGTCTTCCGCTAGATTAACTCTGTAATAGGTGTATTCCCCAGTGATGTAATATCTTGTATTCTTTAATCTTACGATGTATGACCGTGATATCGACTGATATATGATAATATGATGGAATCAATTATTGGTTTCATCATATTATAATTCATTTTGTGGATTTTCCTTTCGCGGAAAATTGAGAATGTTTCAGTAACTTAGGGCCAGTTTGGTGGTGGCCTGTTCGATACAGTTCACCCATTCTTAGCTCTAGCTCGTTGAAATTTCTGATGGGTAATTTCGATCAAAGGGCAAGGTAAGAAGCAGGTAGGAAGTGATTTTAGAGTGATTGCGACGGAGGTTCAATGGGGAGAGATAAGAGCAGCTTGTGTAGCTCGCAGCTCCCAGTGCAGAGAAGCGTAGTTGTATTTTACCTGTTTTGCTGTCTAGGAACAATTTCATGGAGAGAATTTCAGAGCTTGGAGCGCTCCTGAACGACCCCCTAAATAAAAGAAAAAGAAGAAGGAAAAAAAAGGCACCAAGCTATGGTTCAACCTGCAAACTGCCATGAACACCAGGATAAACTTAACTGCATAACCTATCAGCAGGCTTCATCAAGCCGACTGCGCAAGGTTCGACTGCTGAACTTCATCTTCATGCCAGACTGGTAAACTGTTTCACCCATCCAACAGGTGTTACTAAAATTCAGTTCGCCATACCCTTCCGAGTCACTAGTGTTACTTCAGGCTCATTCGTTCAGGCATTCAGCGGCTGCTACAGCACTTTATTTTCGAGATCACGAGAAGCTTGTGCGTCTCTTCTCCCTGATCGGCTGGCCTTCTTGGCTTTAGCTGCACCTGCTGCAAAGACCAGACTGTTTATCCCTCTGCTTGTGTGCAGCTGCAGCTGCAGCCGGAAGAGCACAGCCAATCAACGACTCTTAACTGCTCTCAATCGTCATAAGATTGCAATGATCACTGACCAAAACAATTGAACTAAAACTACCCCTCTCCAATTCGATCATCCTTTGGTGGCATATCCTCGTCACCGGCACAGCAGATGCGAACAAGGCAACAGAAACTGAAATACTGAATGAAGCAAAGTTCAGCGAAAGCATTGGACGCAGAGCATACCAAATATCGTTTATTCAATCTTGTTCTGATAAAGAAGCAAGCCATCGAAGTTCGATGGAGCCTCGTACAAGATTTGACACAACGGTAATAAGCATACACGCAGGGAGGGGGCTGTGTGTTATGTGTATAGGAGAACGCGCAGGCGTAGTAGTAGGCCTGCTTGTACACAGCCGGATATGCTCCACCTCAGATATATAGCTGCTTTGCATGCAGGGCTTGCTATGGACCCGGCGGTTCCTCAGAAACCATGAATCTTGATGTGTTCCTTCTTCACAATGCCAGCCTGCCAGGACACAACAGGAACAAAATTAGTCATCTTCGTACATCACTATATGTATGCGCACAAGATGATAAACCAAATGGTAACTACCTGGACAAGGAAATTCGAGACGTTCTTCCTCTGATCACCCTGGAGTTGAATGACCTATATAGTTGGGCAGAACAAATCCGTCAAGATAACTATCTTGTAGACAGGCGAAGTTGAAGATGCATAGAGATGGCCTAGGAACCCAAGTTCGTCAGGAGTACCATACCTGTCCAAGTTCTGGGTCCTGGACCACTGTACCATTGCAGCAAAACTCTTTCTTGAGATCTTTGAGGATCTTGCTGTAGCTGAACTCCTTATTCAATCCCTGGACAGTAGTCAGACTCTTGCGACCATTACGCTGCTGGCTGCGTACATGAACGTAGTCCTTTGATCCTGCTGCCGCACCAGAGTCCCCAGCATTGGCCTCAGCAAAGGGATCTGTATGTGTAACACAGATTAGAATAAAATGCATGTACTCCAGGCATCGCAACCATAAGATAACTGAACTAAAAGAAAACAATTAACTAACATACCGAAGGCAGTTGGGATCTGATCGCCGAGATCAGACATGAAAACTTGATTGGTGAGAGTGGCAAGCTACACCAAGAGCTGTACAATGGAACGATATAGATAATTAGAGAACATTCAGTGCAGAGTAAGGCAACCACATCACAGTTTCAAACATCTACATTTTCTGTGATCAAACACTACTGGAAATATAGGATAAGTTTCTACTTAAGTCAAAAGGGTGCACCCATGAAACGATAGAGAGTAGATGACCATACTGAACACAGCAATTTGTACCAAGCTAAAAAAATCGAGACTATATGATATAGCTTTTCTTAAAACTAACAAAAAAAAAAAAAGCTAGCAGAAATGGGGTATGTTGAAGAATTCAGTCACAAACCCCACCATGTGACCATCTCTATATTGAGATCTCAATGGCTTTTTATCATTGTCCGTGCAAGTGTCTATGACATGGGTCCATTGTAATTTGCCTCATTATTCATCCCAGCAACTATTTATTCCTACAATACAGATACTTTCAATTAAGTGGTCCTAGGCTTAAATGAAGGCATCTCAATTGTAGACAAGATGTCAGGGATATAATGATGCCATCCACATTAGAAATAAGGAGTTAGTTATAATCAAATCAACCACCCCAAGTCCAAAACAGAAATTGAGCTGACTAGAGGCATCAAGTCCAACCCTTTCAGTTCCTATGCTCTTAACATACATACAAACTTAATGAGCACCCCTTTGGTCTTTATACTACTGTATTATTGAACCAAGATACAAACAACATAACGAACAGCTAAAAATGCATCCTTGGTAGTACTGATCTGCTTAGGTCACTATCTTTTGCTTCACATAACTGTAGAATAAACAAAGCAAGCGCCATAAGATGACATGGTTTCATCTCATGAATGATTTCATCTAAATTATTTCCATCAAGATTAATTATTTCTGTTCAGCCATGCTCAAAATTACCCAACACAAATCCCTCAAAAGGAAGCAAGCTGACTGTTGGATTTCAGGGCCATCAACCGTACCCAATCTGATTACAATTACTTAACAGCCTCAGAACAACAGTCATACTAAGATCCAGACACGATTCAAGAAAAGCGCTATCTAACAAAAATCAAGCATGATTGCAAACATCCAGACACAACTCAAGCAAAGCGCTATCTAACAAAAATCAAGCATGATTGCAAACTTCGGGGAGAACAGCGTCCTTTTGTTCATTGACAGGGCTGATCTTCATTAATAGAAAAGCAAGGTCGATACAGATTTAGCGCAGTAGCCTAGCACATACTCAGCAAAACAACTAATTTCCTAGCACCAGCTACAGAACGGATCCCTAACAGCTAAACCGGGACACAATAATCACAGATTTGTTCAGAGAAAGGGGGAAAGGGGAACACGGGGGAAAGGGTGCAGTTCATCATACCCTGGGAGGTGGTCGAAGAGGAAGAGGTCAACCAAGAACTCGCTCGGGAAGGATGTGGATCTGAACGGGCGCCGGGGAGTCCTTGGTGCTCTTCCCTCTCCTTGGCTTGGATGATCCCCTGTATATGGAGGAAGAAAAGGAGGGGAATTTATAGACGGGAGGAGGAGGACGCTCCGTCCGCGGTTTCTTGCTTTGCTTGCCCCACTTTTCCTCTTCTCCGTTTCTTTTGGCCACAAAGCCTGTTGATTAATGGTTGTCCTCCACCGGTAGAACACTTTGTGGCAACGCCTTTGGTTGCCCCTCTGTGTGGCCTGCCACGAGGAAAACACCGTCGGCTTTTTTTAGATGCTACTAGTACTAGTTAGCTGTTTGTAATTTCTTAATCCCACTATTATATCGGCAGCACCGGAATCGCGTCCGCAGAGGATCCCACTCGTACAACCGACTTACGCGAATGGTCATCCCATAGCAATATAGCATAGCAGCATCCAGACGATGCCTACAGCGGGTTTAGCGTTATGATACGCAATTAAACAAATTATTTTTTGTTAATTAATAACTATAATCGAACGGCAGTGGCAGTGGCAGTGGCGGTAGCGTGTAGGCAGTAGGCGCGTCAGGCGTCAGCGCTCAGCGATCCTCCGGCCCGGGAAGCAGCAGCTGCTGGCCCGGGCCCCACGGCGAGACGACCCATGCCGGGGCGGATGGAGGGCTGCCTTCACGTGGGCGCGGTCGCGTCACGGCCGCAGCCGGCTGCCGCATCGCGTTCCCCGTCACGGGCCCGCCGGAGATTGGCGTGGGGCGGACGCGCGGGTAGGAAACGGGATTAGAGGAAGGAGATCGATCGCACCGGACGTCGGAGCGCGCACGTCACGCGTGCTACTGTGTGACTCCGCGTCGAGCTTGGCGTGGCGTCAGGGCGGGACGTGCCGCGCAGCGCAGCGGCGGGCGGCGCTTTGCCGTGATCTGGAGCCGCGGGGCGGGGCGGGACCGCGCGTGTCACCAGTGCCGTCCGTCGTTTGTTGGTGGACGGGGGTGGGCGTGGGCGTGGGCCGCCGCACCCGACGAAACGTGCACCGTCACGGACACGGAGACGACGCGGTCGGTGCGGTGCCGAGCAAGCTGTCGAGCTGTACGTACGTTTGTTCGGCGAGTAGCGAGTTGGTTTCCGTGGAGCCGTCAGCAGTCAGCACCGTCACCGACAACGTTTATGATTTTTTTTAACTAAAACAAAAGCTATTTGCATAATTGCATGCCTTGCGAACCTGCTAAATTTGCCACCGTTTTGGATTTGACCTAACTGGAAAAAAGATAAATTACTTACCCTCGCCTGTGATTCCATCCATCTCGATGTCTCGGGCCTGTTCGTTCGGAGGAATTTAGAGAAACCTAGATAAATCTAGAGAAATTTATGAGACTATAAACAGTAAAAACAGCTATGAACAGTGAATTCCGGGCTGGCCGATTCCATCCATCTCGATGTCTTGGGACTGTTCGTTCGGAGGAATTTAGAGAAATCTAGATAAATATGAGAAAATTTACGAGACTATAAACAGTAAAAACAGCTGTGAACAGTGAATTTCCGGGATGTCCGTGAACAGTGAATTCCGGGCTGGGTTTCCTACCAGCCGAAGGCAACCTCAATCTCTTCCGTGGAGTACGTCCTCTTCCTCCATCCTCCCCTCCTACCCTGTCTAGCGCTCTCAGTCATCTCCATTTGTTTTCTCTGGATCTCTCTCTCCCCACTCATCAAATTGCAACGTTGAGACAACTAAATCCATACCCACAGATGTAAAACCATGCTCAGAGAGGAAACAAATTACAACTATATTCTTGTGTACAAGGTATTGCAATAGTAAGCTAGTTAGTCATTACATACGAATAAAGCTACAAATTAAAGCTGCCAAACGGAACCTCACTGGTTAGGATCATCATAATCAAGAATCAATAAAGACTAACAAGAGCGATGACAGCCCCAAGAATCAAAGAACAACAACTTGGGTACGTACGATACGAGTGTTGGCAAGTACAAACCTGCAGCTTAAATTTAGATCGTTCTTTGTAAAAGTATGATGCTGCTTTGCACAGAATAAATTCGATCGGCAGCTAACTCCATTTTGTTCATTCTCTTAATAGAGTGAAACTAGCTAGCAAGGTGACGCAACCTAAGCTACCCTTTATGAAACAATGGATCATATAGGTGGTGGCTTTCTGCTTGTGTGGGAAAAGATGTACACCACATGCAGATTGTTGATTTAAACATTTGGAAATGTCACACTCTCGATTATCAGCATGCTCTTGATTTATTGGCTCAAAAGTAGATTTTTTATTATAATGACTCAAGAACGATTGAGCTCACACCTCATGTGATACAAGTTCGTTTTATGTTCAAATATAGTTTAGATAGGTTAAGTCTTACACTCATTTTTATTCGCGCACAAATAATATGCAAGTTGATATCATTTACTTGGCCAAAGGCGATTTATTGTGTGATGCTCGTGACAATGATAACGAGCTAGCTATTTTGTTGGATTTAGTTGGAGTTGGCCCAACCTAGAAACTAATAAATTCCACGTCCCATAATAAATGTTAGTCCAATAAAGGATTAATCCTATATGAAAAATTGACTGGAGATTGACTTAGCTTAAATATGTATCTAATTGTGTGTACATGTTGTGAGGTTAGAAAAGGTGACAGTCATAGCACGTGTAGGAGCTCGTCTGTCACCCATCCCGCCCCGATTCGCCGTGGCATCCCGTCCCCGCCGCTCCTGCGTTCGCGATCTCCATCTTCGCCACACCAGGGAGCCACAACAGGTGACCTTCTTTGTGTTACTGCTCTCCTGCTCGGGCATCAGCACGACCACCGACAGCTTGGGATTCCTTCATACCTATCTCCAAATCTACTTTTACAACACTCAGATGAAATAATTGCAACATAGTCTGAAACAGATGAAACATTTGAAACATACACTTGCAACATAGCCATTGCAACATCCAGATAAAAATATTTGCAACATACATCTGAAATAGATAAAATATTTTAAACAAACTCTTGCAACATAGGTGTATAGCCATTGCAACATATGCAACATACGGTTCTACTTTTGCAACATCCATATGAAATACTTGCAACATACCTCTGAAACGTTTGAAACACATGGAACAAATGTTTGCAACACGTTTTCAGCGCAATATGGCGCGGGCGGCGCAACAAACTGGCGTAGTGGATGGCGGCCGCGACAGCGGATGGCGGCACCCGATGCGGCGGAGGCATCCGGCGCACTGCAGGCGGCTGCGGCATGTGGATGGAGGCGCCACGACGTGGTAGAGTTGGCCGCGGCAGACGAATGGAGCAGCCGCGGCGGGCGGAACGAGTCCGCGCGGCGCGGTGGAGGCGGCAAATCCGAGCAGGCAAGGCGAGGACAGATGGAGGGACAGCCGTGGCATTCATGGCGCGCTGCGCAGGCAAGGCTAATCCGCACGGGCGGGAGTGAGCGGAGCGAGACGTTCGGACAGAAGGACGCCCTAATTGTATCATTATCGTTAGTTAATATGTTGCATCATGAGTGGTGGCATGCTGCGCGGACACCATTCAGCGTTAGGTTGGGTCTTGGGTGGCGCAGGTACAATGGAGTAGGGCGCGAACCGACTTGGCGTGGCGGCTCCGTGTTTCTGTCCGTCCGACGCCGAAGAGACACGGGCCCCGGTGGACGGCGGTGCAGCGCAGCGGCGCGCTTGCCGTAGACTGGAGCCGCCGGACCGAGCCGCGGCCAGCTAAATGGGACAATTGGACGCGGACGGTGCCCAAAGCGCCGAGTTGGTTCAGTGAATGGCTGGGGAAGTCCGTGAGCGCCGAGGGTGATCATGATAAGGAATCGACGAAGACTAGTACCGTTCAGTTCCCTCACAAAATACCAAAATTTTCAAGATCCTCGTCACGTCAAATCTTTAAACGCATATATAAAGTATTAAATATAAATAAAAAATAAAACTAATTACACAGTTTAAACAAAATCGACGAGACGAATCTTTTAAGCCTACTATGATTGGACACTAATTCCCAAATAACAACGAAAACTACTACAGTGTCATTTTGGCCAAAATTTTCGGCATCTAAACAGGCCCTAACAAAGGCGACGATGGCCGCAAGAAATCCAGAATCGACTCAGGGTATACAAGTGCTGGCGAGTACGAACCTGCTTAAATTTAGATCGTTCTTTTACAGGAGCATATATAACGATACTTTGTGCGGAATAAATTCGACCAGGACAGCTAGGTGTACATGTATAAGCACCGCAGTAGCAAGCAACCAATGGCATTTTGTTCACGCATCAATCAATGCTTCAACCAACTGAAAATATCGAATCCTACAGTGCCCACCATTGTCGCCACTGATGGTCGAGTGGCCATGAAAGCAGGGTCACAGGACGAGAGGAATCATGCCGTACCTTGCCGATGGTTCAAACCGACCCGAACAGTAACAGGGTTAGGAATGGTCTTTTTTGGGATAATAAAGACAAACAGGAGCGTATCTACAAGCTAACCATGTCGAGGCCAGACGGAACCATACACATCCTTCTTTGTGTACCTCCGATCCCATGACCAAGGGACATCTGAAAGCAAAAGAACTTATAGCCTTTAAGAATATATTATTAATAATTATTATTGAGGATAAACAATACCTACGGTCAAGGGAATGACTAACCTTGTGTGCCATAAGGTTGTGGAGGAAGCTGGTATGGCACAGGCAATCTCACAATAGATGGATCCTCTTCGTCACCTTTCCAGCAAAGAGTGACCAGCTTGGTCTTGATCGTCTTGCCAAGGGCGACGCCATCCTGAACATGCATGTAAAAATCGAGCCATGATGAAGGGGTAAATTTTCACAGCAATATTTAAGTGACACTATGAAGGAACAATTAGCAATTACCCGGCTTGAGTGGCTCTTTTCCGTGCATGAAAACTGCGGTATTGATTGAAGCGTTTGGGGCAAGAATAATACACCTAACTGAAAAGAGGTCAAATGATGGGGCATAAGCGATGAATTCTATGACGTGTGTGGATCACCTACAACAGGTAGTAAACTATTCTTGGCTAGATCTTAAAAGCTGAATAGTGTTCCTTGTTACAAAATCTGTAATCCTGAATGTCCAGAAAGTATCATGAAAAATGAAAGAGATAGTACCTCATATGAGCGTATCATTAGCTGTGTGTTGTTCTTCTGCAGAGCGCCCCAAGCAGCTTTGCTTAAATTTGATGAGGTAAGCAGAAACCATCTGATGGGAATAGACAAGAGTTCAGATGATGGTCGTCATCCAGAGTTATTTATGCCCTGGAATGGAATGAGGTTACATGAAAACTTACGCGATGTTTTGGCCACTGTAACGAGTAAAAGTTTTTATGTGAGGCATAGCCCGACTGGTACAGGAAAAAATCAAGGTCAGAATGTTAGTCCTTGACAACAGTAAGCAGCATTGAAAGATTAACAAACGAAAAGGAGGGCAATCTTTTTCAGGCCATAAAGCATATATGCCCACTTGAATGTACTGATGCTGTTTGGTTTACCCAGAGATTATTCACTGCCCTGTTAAGTAGGATAAAAATACCTGGCCTCAGTTATAAGCTGTTGTTTGTAGTAGAGGATTTTTTTTAAGACCTACTACGCTACAGAAACATGGAGACTTGATTTGCTACCATCGCAAAATGTCAGAACAGCAGGGCCAGAAGAGACACCTTCATCATTCCTAGGCCCTTTTACTGATAGTGCCCCATTGGCCACTCCTCAGTAAAGAAATATTTTTCTGGACAAGCTATACTTCTGCAGGATGTTTGAAGCCTTAGGAACTTAATTAAAGGTCCTGAACACCATGTGCCAGTCTTTCAATCATGGCTATGCGTTATGCTATTCTGTAAGTGGTAAAAAACAGTGGTGCGGTGGTACATGTATAATGGGCCAATGTCTGCTATATAGCAGCTTACTGGTGGTATAACATTCATGTAATTACATTTAAATAAATCATAGGTTTTCAGGCAATTACAGGAAAAGAGAGCATACCAACGACCTACATGATCCGCTTTCCACCTGGACCAATATTTCTTCAAGAAGTCTTTCTCAACATTCTTTTGTGGGCTTGGGATGCAACTACCAGCTGCATAACCCTAATATGAATATGAAACAGAGATAATAGCAGGAAAATAAGATAGATGATACACAGGTAAATATGATTAGTAAATTTCATATCATGTATCTAGCAAGCATTGATCGGAGTGAAATATTATTGTGTCTAAATGTAAAATGTTCATGAGGCCAGTACAGATCCATCTTGGAATATAAGAACCTACTACTTGTTTTAAAGAAGTTGTTTACATGTCATGATGTCAAGACTCAAGAACACACAGATCTGGATGTGTTTGGTTGGGACCCTGAGCCAGACAGCTATGGCCAGGCATCCATCTGAGCTCCAGGCATGGAAAATCCAACGCCTGGGAATGATGCCTGGGCCAGGCAGCTTCGACCAATCCACAACCAAACAAGCAAAGACAGCATGGAGCCTTCTGCGCATTATAGTTTTGTATGTTCACAAATAAAGAAGAATGCATTTGAGCTTAAGTTTCTTCTACCTCTATTGAGCACCGAACATCCTCCACCGTAGGCCAGACAATCAGTGGTTTCCCGATTCCTAGCTGTGATCCATCATCTGATTTACCAGCTGACAGCGAGCATGCAAATTCACTCATCCATTTCTCATCAAGTGACCCCAGGGAAGAAAACTACATCCAAGAATGAACAAATGGTAAGCATCCTACAAGTTCAAGTTGAGGTGATAGATGATAATACATTTTGAACTTTTTACTAAACAGAAAGGATCCAGAAGTTCAATTGTTAAGGCGATAATAGATAGTTTCGTACAGTCATACCAACCCACCATTGAATACACTCCTATGCAGGCAACAATGATCTGTTTGTTATATGCTTCTTTGTTCATCATTGCAATATTTGCACAGCTCAATGAATGACATTAGTATGCTATACGAAGTACTAGAGTGGCTTTCAAGTTAAAACTGTGGTAGAAATACTGTCAAGGCACAAGTTTTGTGTCAATAAAGTTTATTCCTTAATTTCAAATATCTACATATTAAAGATCAAAAGATTAGTTTTACCACCACTTTTTTCAAAGTTGCATGCTCTAAAAATGGATAAATGAAAAAAGGTACCTGATAAATCAGAGGGGACTTGCAAAATTGTTTATCGAACGTGATTTCATCAAGAACATTCCTAAGCTTCATATGGCCCCACCTTCTAATATTGGGGCCCACATGATAACCAGGAACCGATCCAATCAACCTGACCTGTGAATGATTTAAATCAATTAAGACTGACTAATAATGGATAAACTAGCAAAAGAGGATGGGTTAAATGTGTGTTGATGGAAAGTAGTGGACCAAAATGGATTAGAAATATGTAGCACATTTTTATGAATCAACATGGAACTTCTTCCTCTAAATGAATATTTTGTACTATACACGACCAAAGGATGCACTAAATAACAGAATATGCAATTCATTTGGCATGATAAGAACCTTGCTTGTCAAGCAGTTCATCAATTAATGCACATAATAACGAATTCAGTGCCAATAAACACATGATTAATAAACTGCCATGTTTCCAGTGTTTATCAAGCTATGCATAGAAACTTGCTATAACACCAAATGACATTTTGACAGAAGTGCTAACTTCATTGCAGGTGACAAATATCCTTTGGTTATTCATTTCATTTCATGTCAGCCTAGTTGAGAGAGAAGACAGGAAACTAGTCGTTCAGCAATGCATGTAAGTTTGAAGCAACTTTGAGGTTCAAATTGTACTAACCATTGAATTTCTATAGTCAAATTTCCTAAAGAATGCTGCATTGATGTTGACATCACCAACCTCGGGGAGATTTACCCTGAACTCAGGCCACTGCATTGTCATGAAGTGAAATTTCACTTTACTACCTAAAATAGATAATATGAGTTTAAACAAACTGCAACTACAGGGGAAACAAACATATTGTATAAGGCAAGCAGTAGCAAAATGAACAAAAAGAGGGAACTAACATAATCTAGACAATTCCAAAGATTATGCTAGGATGGGTTGGAGAACAAGAATGGAACTTATTGCAGAAGAACATCTTTAGAAGAGAAGCCAGATTATATCTCGTGATCATAGAAACATTCTTTAACTTGTTGAAGGCATCTTCCAAGCATTCTTTACTGTTTAATGACATATATGACAAGGGCTATCTATATGTTCTTCCACTCTGACAAAAAGTACAGAGTTCCGTATTTTAATATTCAACAGTATTTAAGTAACGGTGAATTTTCACTTCCTTTTCTTCTATTCAGCTGTCTGGAAAGGCACAATATTCATAAGCTATTTCTTTAATGGAAACGTTTTGTTAAGAGTAGTTGAGTGCATAAAAACACAAGTTATTGTGTCAACTGGAACTGTCAAAAAAATTCACATAAACATTATCAACTTTTTTCCCCTTCTGACATGATCAATAAAATGACACTTTTAAAATTTCCAACGATAATTTTTAAGACCTCAGCCTGTTCTTGGAAGATCTGAAACTTTGGGAATTTGCTGGAATCCGTAAACTCCAGGATCAGGACTAGGTCAGGTTGAGGACTAGTTTAAAGTAGCTTTGCTTTGGTCGTGTCCTTTTTAATTTTCCAGTGATTGTATAATTTATCTAAACCTGAGCCTCGACCCCTTTGTTCTCCTAAGCAAGACAAAATGGGCTGTTTGTATTTCTTTCTCTCTATTAATACAATGATACGGGTCTCCTGTGTGTTTGAGAAAAAAAGGAAAAAATATTCAAATTTTAAAAGATTAACGATAAGACACAGAAAACACCCTGTTACCTTAAGTGCACTGAGATAATCAACTAGATCATTCTCAAAGGGAACTTTTTTATTCATATCATTTGTGTCTTTCCAGGGAAAATCTTGCATCCATAGTCCCTGACTTTTGTAATTCCAGTCAACATGTATCAAATTCGCTGTGTGCACAACAATTCGAATTCCTTGAGGATATACAAGCAACATGGCCTTAGAATGATGTGTTCCAAATGAAATTGGGAGTGGAGGTTTGTGGAGGATCCAATTTGCAGGCTTCAGTTTCTGTCAACCAATCATGAACATGAAAAATGAGAAAATGAAAGTAAAGATAACAAACAGTTTTTCAACATTTTGCAACCTTCATAAGCTCTAATGAAGCACCATCTTGTCCATGTAGAACCAGGACATGTGGAACCTTCCTCAAACTTGGGCATGCTGCATGATGGGTGTCTAATTAGTATTAAATCAAAAATAAATTATGTAAATAATGATACAAGGAAGAACATTGATATATCACTATGCAGCATATTGAACATAATAATCTCAGCACAACTTATAGACTTATAGTTGCCTATTCGATTGACTTTTCCAGAAGCAAAATATGACAGCGATTTGACAGCTAAGAACCACAGATGGGAAGAGGTTTTGTGGCATTTGCAGTTCGAACACAGGCAAATGCACTGTATTTGAAAGAAATTAACCACGTACACTATATATAAAGGCAATCTTCATGTAAAGGCTAGCCTTATATTGACACATTCCTAACTATTAGAGGAAGGCCAAACTGGCTTAGTATTCCTTAATCAATAGATTACAGAGGGTTTACACTTATATAGAGATGGGAGACGGACGAAAGGGCCAGCCCAGCCTGGCAGGCGGCACAGGTAGCTAGGGGATTACACGGGTAGCTAGGAGATTACAGTAAAGGAGTAATTAATTCTAACACCCCCCCGCAGTCGGAACGTCGGTGGAGCGAACGTTCAGATTGGAGCGAAATTCCATGAACACAGAAGAAGGAAGCCCCTTGGTGAAGACATCGGCGAACTGTGAGGTGGTGGGAACGTGAAGAACACGAACAGCACCAATGACAACACGTTCACGGACGAAGTGAAGGTCGATTTCCACGTGCTTGGTGCGCTGGTGCTGAACGGGGTTGGAAGAGAGGTAGACGGCGTTGACGTTGTCGCAGTAGACGAGGGAGGCAGACTGCAGAGGGTGGTGCAGCTCCTGTAGGAGTTGCTGCAGCCACGAAGCTTCGGCGACGCCATTGGCAACAGCCCGATACTCGGCCTCGGCGCTGGACCGAGAAACAGTGGGCTGCCGCTTGGATGACCAAGAGATGAGGCTGCCACCGAGGAAAACAGCATAGCCAGAGGTGGAGCGTCGAGTGTCAGGGCAACCGGCCCAATCCGCATCAGTGTACACGACAAGCTGTGTTGGAGCAGATAGGGAATGATCGGACCGAAGTCGAGGGTGCCACAAGGTACCGAAGATCCGCTTAAGCCACAAGATGAACTTCCCGGGATCATGCATGTGAAGGCAGATTTGCTTGAACGGCGTCGCGCAATGTCGGGCCGTGAATGTCAGTCTCAAGAGCACCTGCAAGACTACTGTAGGCTATGGGATCGACAACAGGAGGACCGGCATTTGCCAGGAACTTTGGCACACGTGTCGGCGTGAGTGGAACAAGGCTTGCGATCGCTCATCCCATGGCAAGCAAGAATGTCCAGGATGTACTTGACGGCAGATGTGAGTGAGATGATCCTGTGTGTACTGAATGCCACACCAAGAAAATGATGAAGAGGGCCAAGGTCCTTCATGGCAAACTCTTTCTTGAGCGCCTCAATCACACGATGTAAGAGCTGCTCGAGGAGGCGAAGAACAATGTTGTCGACATAGAGGAGCAAGTAGATCGCTTGATGGCTGCGGCGGTGTATAAAGAGAGATGTCTGCGATCTTGCTTCACTGAAACCCGTAGAGAGCGGAAGGAGGCAAACCGGCTGTACCATGCTCGCATGAGCACACTTTTAGACCATAGAGGGATCTCTGTTGAGCTGCATACATGTCCGGGAAGTGCGGGATCGGCAAATCTAGTGGGTTGAGAGCGATTACCTGCTTTACGACAAGGTCCGTGAAGGAAGGCGTTTTCACATCAAGTTGATGGATTGGCGATCCCCGAGAGTGAGCCAAGGTGAGAACGAATCTGAACAGTAGCGCGTGCTTGGCGACGGGGCTGAATGTCTCGTCGTAATCAACACCGGACGTTAGGTGAACCCGCTGAAGCACCAATGAGCCTTGTATCATCCAGGAACCATCCGCATGAAACTTATGCTTGAAGATCCATTTGCCGGTGACCACATTCGCCTTGGCGGGGACGGGAAACGAGATTCCAAGTGTTGTTGTCGAGAGGGCAGCATACTCGTCTTCCATGGCACGACGCCATGATGAGGGTTGGCGAGGCGCGTCACGACAAGAGCCAGCAGTAGTGGTGACAGGGCCTCGATTAATGCGAGGCGGTAGCGGCTGTCAGATATCCGGACTTCGCGTGGTCGCCATGCCATGAGTGTTGGCGGCCGTGAGATGGAGATAGCTCTGTTGGAAGAGGAGGTCACTCTTGATGTAGCGAAGGGGAGAGAATCATCTTTGGAGCGTCGAGGAGGTGGTCCAACGTGGACTCGGTGGCGGTAAGGCGGGTGGGCCGCCGGTGTGAACATGGACGACCGGTGGTTTGTCGAAGGAGGGCGCCGAGGCGGCACAGACGGGAGGCACCGCCATGGGCGCTGTCTGAAGGGTGCCGTGGGCACTTGTTCGAGAGGGCGCCGGAGTTGAAGTGGACGTTAGGGCTGTCTGAGAGGGGGCGCCATGGGCGCCGTGAAAGTGGTAGCGATGTCTGAACACCGAGTTGGAGAAAGGTGGAGGGTGCTGCGTCCGGCAAATGAAAGAAGCAATGAGGCGGCTGAGCAGCCGGTGTGCCCAAGGTGGGCACCCTACCGGGAAGGGCATAGGTCTTGGCAGGTGCCAACACCCCAGTGTACTTATAGGTGGAAACGAAGCCCGGCGAAGAATCGTGCGTTAGTTAGAAAATCAAGCTCGTGTGTGGATGGCGAAGGTCATTTAAGGGGAGAAAGGGAGCGTTGTTTCGTCTAAGACAACGTGGACGGAGATGATGACGCCGTTTGTGGCGAGGTCGAGGCACCTGTAGCCCTTGTGGTCAAGAGAATAGCCAATAAAGGCGCACAAGGAAGATCGTGGAGCGAGCTTGTGAGGAGTGGTGGCGGTGAGGTTGGGGTAGCAGGTGCACCCGAAAGCCCGAAGGTCATGGTAGGAGGGAGAGTGCCATGGAGAGCGAGAAAAGGAGTGCTCATGTTCAGGGTCTTGGTTGGGAGACGATTGATGAGGAGGGTGGCGGTGGCAAGGGCATCGGCCCAGTAGGTGGGGGGCATGGATGCTTGGAAGAGCAAGGTGCGAGTGACATTGTTGACGGTGCGGGTCTTGGTTGGGAGACGATTGATGAGGAGGGTGGCGGTGGCAAGGGCATCGGCCCAGTAGGTGGGGGGCATGGATGCTTGGAAGAGCAAGGTGCGAGTGACATTGTTGATTGGTCTGAAGCATGCGCTTTTTGCCATTTCTTCATGCGAGGTGTAGGGGCATGACATGCGAAGGGTGACACCTTTGGCGAGAGAAGAAAGCGAGACGAGGGAGTTGTCAAACTCACGCCCGTTGTCACACTGCACAGACTTGATGGTGCAACCAAACTGAGTGAGCACAGAGGTGAAAAAATTCGAGAGAGCAGAAAAGGTGTCGGACTTTAGCTTAAGAGGGAAAGTCCAAAGAAAATGCGAGCAATCATCGATAATTACTAGATAATATTTAAAACCGGATACAACAGCGATCGGGGATGTCCACAAATCACAATGTATCAAGTCGAAATTTTTAGTTGCGCGACAAGGAATTGGTGAAAGGCAAGCGAACATGGCGCCCAAGTCGACAAGCATGGCGAGAGGTGTCGACATTGGTCATTTGCTGCAGATGATGGAGGACGACTTGGCAAGGCTCAAGAGTGGCCTTCCGGGATGGCCGAGACAGACGATGCCAAGTAGTTAAGGAGTAGCCACCAGAGCGCGCAGAGAACGGATGGTGACGACGGGAGCTACAAAGGTGTATAGGGGTCCCGAGTCATCACAAATAAGGAGGAGGTTCTGATGCGGAGATCCTTCACAGAAACACCGAGAGGTCAAACTCAAGAGACAAGATTATCGATGGTGAATTGCCGAATTGACAAAAGATTTTTAATGATGTCGGGGGCAATGAGAACATTGTTGAGGCGAAATGGGCGTTGAGGTTTGAGTAGCCAGCGCCAACAATCTGAAGGTGGCGCCATTGCCCACAACAATGGAGGAAGGAAAAGGAGGTTGGTGACATGGTGACCATACCAGGATTGCTTAGCTATGTGAGAGAGAAGCGCCCGAGTCGAAGACCCACTCGGAGGAGGTGGCGGAGTGAGAGCGACGGTCTTGAAAAGGCGCAAGGCGAGGGACTCGAGGTCAGGCGACCAAGCCGGAGAGGCCGCCGAGGCGGGCCAGTAGTATGCCCTGTGAGCCGGAGGAGGCGCGTAGTAGGGCCAGAGCGTCTTTGTGGCGGAGGGGCCAGGGGGGGGGCCATGCGGACCTCCAGGGGTGGGCCGGGCCACATGTGAATGGACCCAGTCCACGGGTTGAGGAGGAGGAGGGCCACTGCGCGCCGCTTTGGGCCTTAACCAATATAGCGCCTACGCGTCTTTGCTGCAGCGCCGCCATGGCGCCACGCCGCCCATGACAAGCATTTGACGAGGCCCCCCCCGCCCTGGTGAGGACGGACGGGGAGGCGAGAACAGAGGCCGGTGGGGGGCGGGGGTCTTGCTTGACGACGAGGCGACGAGGGAGAGGAGGACCCGAGGAGGTGCCATGTTGAGCTCGGCCAGTAGCAGATCAGCCTGAACAACATCGCCAGGAAGGAAGGAACGGCTTCGCCGGTGGTGACGAGCCGCAACATGAACTGAAAACGGTCGTTGAGGCCGCGCAGGGCGTTTCAAGACAAGGGTGCGGTCCAGTAATCGCTGGCTCGCCAAGATCGGCAAGGGCATCCGCCATGGTCTTCATCTTCCGCAATAGTTGTCGATGGAGAGGCGCCTGGCGGAGGTGCGCGGAACTTCGGCGTCGAGGAGCATGGCGCGCGGGACTTGCGGTTGTTCGGGAACTACTGTTCAATCCGAGCCCACGCCGCCCGAAAGCGATGATGCCATCATGTTCATGGACGCACGTCCGGGGAGGTCGGGGAGATGGTGTTGAATATCCGAAAACGACGACGCAATCCATGCGAGCCCACGCCGATCGTAGAGGCGGAGACGCGTGTTGAGGACGTGGTCCTTCAAATGCAAGCGGCCGAGGATTTAGAGGGCGTAAACTGCGCCACTTGGAATAATTGGATGACCGGAGATCAAGAACGATTGGAATCAAATTCTTGATGTTCGGACCGCGGCGCGCTTTTGCAGTGCGCGGTGGCGATGGCCGCGCCTCGGAGGTAACAGAGCGGGACGTCGTCGTCGTCGTCGGCGCGAAGTCGTCGCTGCTGGAGTCGGTCAAAAGCGATCCGGAGAGCGGTGGCTCTTTGCTCGAAGCGTCACCGCTGCTGTGTTCTCTTGTCAAGTCAAGCAAAGCAAAAGGCATGCGCAATCGCGCTCTGGCGGCGGCGGCGGACTTGAGGAGGTCGGCCTCCGCTTGATTTGCAGTGCGCTCCTCGTTGGTGGTCTTGCAGAGAAGCGACCTCGATCTCGAAGCTTAGGCGGCGGCAAGGGCCTCATCAGCGAGCTTCGTCGTGGTGGCCATGGCGGATGGATGCCCGAGCTCGAGCCGCCGGAAGGAGGGGCTGCCATGGGCGCGCTGGGAGGTCTTGAGAGGCTCGCGCGCAGCGGCGAGCAGACGCTTGCAGCTTGCGCAATTGACTGAGTCTGTGTGATGTGAGGAGTCAGCGGCGCGTGGTGGAGCGGAAAACAGGGAACGTGGTTAGTCCGATACCATATTAGAGGAAGGCCAAACTGGCTTAGTATTCCTTAATCAATAGATTACAGAGGGTTTACACTTATATAGAGATGGGAGACGGCCGAAAGGGCCAGCCCAGCCTGGCAGGCGGCACAGGTAGCTAGGGGATTACACGGGTAGCTAGGAGATTACAGTAAAGGAGTAATTAATTCTAACACTAACTACTACTCTTGTAGGCTCATGTGACACAACAAATAACCAACTTCAGATACATCCCTTCCCTCAAGTACAGTAGCCCAGCACCAGCCCCAGCGTCCAATGGTACCGCAACCACTACTAATGCAGTTGGACTCACAGTTAGCTTCACACTGTTGCTTTATCCTCATCTGCACTCACTGACAGCCAATTGATGTGACCAAATTTCTAACCACTCACTTTCTGGCCAGTTTGCCATCCTCATTATCAAACACTACCTTGATGGTGCTAGACTTCCCACTATTTGCATCCTGCCACATCTCCAACTGTCCAGACTCCAGATATGGACAGGGGCAACTGGGCAAGCGACTAACCCCACTATCCATCTGACTTTCTTGACTTCTAGTTGATTCTGTCTCTCGTTTTTCCAGATAGGTATCTGTAGTCTCCTTACATCTAACAAATGTTAATATCTCATTTTAAAACTGTTGTTAATTGGTTAAGATTCAGATATCTGAACTGGCTGTAATATTAATTGGTCAATCTTCATTTGATTTAAGATCTCTGAATGATCCCAGTTTCAGGGCTTTGAATGATGGATGCTAAATGGGTGTACGCATGATTGCAAGACAAGTGTTATCGACAGTTTCTTGAATACATCAGCGCTGTTCGAATGGAACCCAAGATGCTCTAAAGGTTTGCATGGAATAATATTTCTGGTTGACTTTGCCTGGCTGTAGTGGATTACTCTTGAGTTATGTATCTGTCTGGTTTGCACTTTCATCAGCTGCATAGTTCACTGTTTAGTGCCCTGCTGTCCTTTTATAAGAATAATAGGCCCACTCTTTGGTGATAATGCATGATGTACAGTATTTATCTTGCAGGCGGTATTTCATAGTTCATACTCCAGCTAGAACTCAAATTGCCAGCTGGCTGAACAAAATGACACACTGCCCGATTTGGAGGGAAGGGGAAAAAATCTACGAACATATGATTTTAGCTCAAATCTGACTATCTGAGTTTGCAACTAGTACCTGGGGACTTGCTACCACACACTTAAAAGTCATAAATATGATAGTCCACCATAGACAAAGCATTGGGAGAAAATCTATCTGTAGTGAAGCTAAGTAAGTGAGAAATGTGGCGATTTACAGTAAAAAAATTACAAGGAGACATGTTCAAACTACCATCAATACATTGTTTTGCAGTACAAATAAAACATTTGGAAATTATAATAAGTTGAACAAATGTGTTTCACTATAGAGCATGATAACAATATATACCACATTGCCCTAGCACATAGATGGCTTCAATGTTTCATTTTTGTACGAACACACGGTTCTCTTTTATTTTGAAAAATGAACAGCTAAAAATTTGATAAAATCAGCTATTTGGAAAATAGACAACCTTATACACTTATAACAAACTTACCAGTAAGCAGCCAGTCAATATCCACCATGTAATTTGAGAGTACAGCAAGAAGCACTTCACCCTAAGAATCCATTCAGATGTAAGAAGTAAAATCTACTATACTTCTCAGCAAATTAGGCAATGTAAGCATATAGCATTTCTTCAAGAATTGGTTCTGAAATAACATGGAAGAAAGGCCCAGTACATTATTAAATACAATAACATGAAAGAAATGTGCAGTACGCCAGTAAATAATTGAACATTGCAGCACAGAAGTGCTTTTTTTTTGTATTTGCATCACAAAGGTTCCGCTTGAACACAGTGAATCAGTGATGGTAACGAAAGCATAATGCACAAAAGTTCTTTCATGCGCTATTTAAAAGGTAGGAATTGGTTCTTATGCAACAGTTACGTCACTAGCAAACGTTTATCTTAACAGCACTGGCATGTTGAATGAGATGAATTGGTCAAACATATTCTATCAAAGAGTTCATGCTGGATAAATGAGCAATACCTGAATGACATCTTGAATGCTAACTGAGGAAGTGTTAGTCCATGATGGAAGACCTTGGACACGCATGAGCCGAAAAGTCAATGGGAGAATATCTTTCAAAGGACCAACAGAGCGTGTTCTCTCATTATTTCTTCCAGAAGAACCAGCACTGTCATGTGAACTTATTTTTTGGACAGAAGTCATGCCAGAAACAGCTGTGTCGTCTTCTGCGAAGCTTTCCTGTTTAGATAGGACACAGCATAATTTGATGGTGCACTGTGATTTTACACAAGGAAAGCCCATCTGCCAATATACAAGTGAACTCTACCAGTCAGCAAGGAAAGGTGCACAGAGCACGTGTATGCACAACGAATCAAATTATCAATCGTAAACACAAGGATTTACACTCATGTGTAGTGTTATGATTACGGTAGAATTTTTTTTTATTAAATTTCCTTTCCAGCCTTCCTTCATTACTCCACTCGTCACTTTCATTCTTAGTTTATAAGTGGAAAAATAGAAAACTGTTTGTGAGGTGCACAAAAAGGAAAAGGAACTACCATACCATAGCTCAAAGTCACCCGTACATGCACTCATGTTTCATTGGAACTTTGCAGAGCAAGAAAGATAATGCATCAAATCCTATATTACAAAAAAGAAAATAGTTTGCAGACCTTATATCAAGATATTCATCATTGAACTTAGACCTAAAACAGTAATAACTCAAATACACCCGTTGTGACATTTTATTTCAGGCACATTGGATTAATGTATAACTTTATTTCTGTTAGCAGTATCAGTAAATAAAAAGATAGCTCCTGATCTATATGGTTGCAACAGTTTTGGAATAACTGCTTCTAGTTTATAAACACAACAAAGGGAATAACAGAAGTAAGCATTGGCAAGTCCCTTGTTTTTCAAGCCTGCTACATCTTTCACTAAGACTAGTTTTAGTGTTATCCAAGTACTGCCCCAATTAAGCAGACACTCAAATCAATTAAATTCAGCTAATAACAATAGGAAAACATTCCAAAATAATTATCACTAATATCATGTGTTGTCCTGTTGTCAGACAAACAAACAGTACACGAATGGATTGGAAAGAAAACTAGAACATCAGCTAACCTGTAGTGTTCTTGCCAAAGCCTCATCTTCCATAATCTGTCTATTCCTCTTGACTGCTGCACTATCTTCCTCACTATGCCTCTTACCCTTCTTTAAGTCGCTCAAATTCATTGGTACAGTACTTTTATGTTCATCACCCATGTCCACATACTTCACGAAATAGTCACCAGGAATCAGTTCCAGGACATCGCCATGTGCAATCTTGGCTTTCTCTTTAGCACAAACCTTCAACCTCTGCCCCTTCGACCGCACCATTATAGGGTTTGGACCTTCCTGAAAATCCATTAACATAGAACTTATACAACTTCTTATCTCCTCAATCAAAAGCCGTCGAAATACAATGATGTGGCACCATTACATTAAACAAATAAAGACATAAATACGTTCAATGATGTGGCACCATCAACAACCCCCCACATTTTCCCTTACCACTACTACTTCAATGGAGCTGTCAGTGGAGGCATGGAGGCTCAGATGCTTGCGGCTGATCCTCTTGTCGACGACAACCAAATGATCCCTCCCGACTACATTGGACCCCTGGAATATGGGAATGCTTGATACAGATCCATTCGATGAGCCAGCATTGTCCTTGGTAAGGGGGACTAGAGTGCCAAGCCTCACCTAGAAAACCAAGGCGCTGAATATCACTTTAAATGAATGCAACACATCATCTTATTTCTTAGAGTGTTATGAGTAAAAGGAACCCATCCAACCGCCAAATTTTCCCCCGATACCGGACAGTGTGATGGACCGGAGAAAACATGATTCAGAGACAAATTGCTACACTAGATTTTGCATGGAGGAAAGGAGAGGCTGTGGCTTACTCGAGATGCGGACGCCATGGCGGATCTTGGAGAAGGGGTTTGAGTCTAAACCCTAAACCCTAGGAGAGGAGAGAGCTCGTCGCTGTGAAAGAGATGTGCAAGACGAAGGTGAAGGCTGTAACACGCGGGAAGTGGTGCCGTCTTCGAATCATTCCATGGGCACCCTGTTGAACATCTGAGTTTTACTCCTCTTCAAGTGACTGAGAATTTGCAAGTGATCAGTCACCATGATTTACACTAGAGATTTGAATTTGGGGGGTTACCTTAGCTGAGGTCTCCGGGCTTAGAGAGGTCGCCGGGAGCTCGCCGGCCCGGCGGTGGAGACTGGAGGCGCGCCCAGCGGAGGTGGCGGGACGTCGAGCGGTTAGCAGCGTCGGAGGCCGCGGGAGGTTCGCAGGCGGTGGTGGCGAAGGCGTCGGGCACTCGGGCGTCGAAGAAGGACGATGGAGGAAGGCGAAAGCGAGAGAAGGGCGCAGATCTGGGCTGTTGGATCTAGATCGAACGGTCAAAACGGTGACTCATGGAAAAAAAACAAATCACAGTCTACAAACTGTCGCTGGCAAAGCAGAAGCCCAACTAGGCCCAGACGAGCGCAACATTCAGCCCGATCAGGCACGTAGCTTCGCCCCGCCACCGCTGGAAGCGAAAGCAACGCGAAACCGTTTTGCTATGTAAGGCTAACGACACCCAAAATATAAGACCTATTCATTCTTATAGTGTTATAGGCAAAATATTTAATATATATTCGACATTTTCTCCAACAACGAAACCTAAAAAAAAATTATTTCTACAAATGGGTTTTCAAAAAGAAAGAATGTCTATATTTAGATCGTACCTTTCAACTAAAATAGATCTCGTATATAAATACTGTGTTGAAGACTAATCTTGAGTATCTTATTTTGAGTTTAGAAGGTGTTCCTTGTTGGAGTAAGCACTCCCGTGGCCGTCGTCCACCCACGCGGGCGAAGAGTGAAAGGCATCGTCGTCTTCGTATCGGGACCGCTGGAGTCGCCGGCTCGCCGCCGCCCTCAGCCTCAGCTTTTTAGATAACGGAACCAAGGTCCCGCAGCCTCTGCATCTTTTTGGATAATATGTACTTGTACACAGCCTCAGCTAGCTCAATGATTGGGAGCGCCAAGCCGCTCGCGGAGCCGCTGCAGGCCCGCCCGCCGTCTCCTGCCGGTCGCCGCCTCGCCCCCTCGTACTGCGCCCCTGACACCACCCCAGCTCTCCAGTCTCAGTCTGACGGCGCCCCGCCACCACGCCCGGATGAGACCGCCACGTCCCACGCGCTGCGGTCGGGCCGCCGTGTGGGGCTGGACCGGTGGTCCCGGTCACGGGCGCTGCGGTCGGGCCGCCGTGTGGGGCTGGACCGCGCGGCGCTCTCCTCCGCCTCGGCCTCGGCGCCGCCGGTGACCAAGACGTCGCGGCCCGAGGACGCTGCGGTGGCGGTGGAGGATGGCGAGGACGACGACGTGTGCGTGGCCGAGAGGGACGATGCGGCCGGGAAGGCCATCTACATAGTGTCGGACAGCACCGGGTGGACCGCGGAGCACTCGGTGAACGCCGCGCTCGGACAGTTCGAGCACTGCTTGGCCGACCGCGGCTGCGCTGTCAACACCCACCTCTTCAACTTGGTAAATATCTCGCCATGATTCCATATACTTTTTTTGTGTGCTGGAAGTACGTTCATGGTGTGCTAACTGCTGACAGAGTGAGTAGTTATCATGGAAGATGTCCTGTTTTGTCATCTAACTATCGAATTAGCCAATTAGGGGCCCTGCAATTTTTGGACTGTAGCTGTAAATTTTGATGATGCCACAAGTGTAACTGAATAATTGAATGTGAAATGCTAATTTGGAGAAATGAAACTGAGGAAGAGCCAGATCTTGGAGGATAAATCTGTTATGGTACTAGTGCTACAAGATCACTTTAGAACAGGAAATATGTATCTAGATACAAACTACGGCAGAATTGGTAGTCACCGACAAATCTCGAGCCGCAGCTCGCCGCCAGTTCCGGCACCAACCAAATCGGATTCCAGTTTGCTTCCTCTCCTTCCTAAATAGCTATCTCCCTGTTACAGGTGTGGACACAGTGTACACCAGACGCAGCTGGGCTAGGCTAAGTCTTACTTCTTCCATTCTGGGCCGACGACGCGTTGGTTTGGCTTCCTGGGCCTCTTGGTCTTCATGCCTTCTCCTGGAGTCTTGGCCCATACCGTGACATTCCCCCCTCCTTGAAACACGGCTTGTCCCCAAGCCGTTGGTGAAGTTAGCTTCCGTGAAACTTGATCTGCATCTTCCCAAGTGGATATGTCAACTAGTAGTCCAGCTCACTTGACTAGAATTTGAGTAACGACTCTGTTCCTTTCTCATGGAAGATGGTACTCTACTACTTTCTTCAGTAGTGCAATATGGGTGGATAGATAAGTGTCTGGTATGCAATACTATCAGCTCTCACTGCTCCTTCAACAATGTCGATACAGATTGCTTGGATAGTTGATTGGCAAGTAATTGACCGATGTATGTCCTGAACTGAATGAAGATAAGCTTGCACCCATAACTCACTCATCATGTAGGTCATAGGGGTTCTCAGGTACACAAACACATCATGTTGACTGAATTGGGAAGAAATCCAAAGTCTGGGTTGTCTTTCTTCTGAATTTTCAGTGATGTTCTTGTTTACCTCTAGTAATTTGAGCTGTTGCGGCTGCCAGCATATCCTCTGTATTTGCACCCTTGTAACTGCTTCAGTATACTTGATGTCATGTGGAGTCCAATATGTATCAACAGAATCACTGAAGTCTGTAAAAATCCCAAGCTGATGCAACATTGTAAGGTCTTCGAGACCTCCAAAATGTAAGTGCTGATGAGATCTGGGCCCCTCTCCATCTCAAGCTGGTCATAACCCTTTATAGACCCACAACTATTTCTGCATACAATCAGACACCGACAACCTGCTTGGAACACGAGCACTTGAACCACCATGAATGATTGGTCGACTTTCTTTGATGGGGTACTAGCAAAAATCAGAAGCAATGCCCAGACCGAACGAGTATCCTTGCTGCTTGCAACAGAAACTAACTCCACATTTTCCTTGTAAGGTAGCAGCCACACAAGCATAGATTGCACTCCTGTTGGACTGTACAACTGATATGCACTTATATTATTCCAGAGTAGCCATAGATTAACCTGTGCTATTAATCATCCATTTTTAATACTTCCAGAAGCCATCTGACTTGCAAGTACCATAAAGCCAATAGCATATTTCAGCAACTGGCAATGCCCATGAGTTAAGTTGCCCTCCTTCAAATCAAGCTGTGCATAGTTCTCCTTCTAGCTGAAAAACGTAACTGCTAACCAAGTGCATGCATAATCTTTGAATAGGTGGTGGCCAAGGTTCAAATTTCCATGAGACTCCAGAGAGCAATTTGTAAAGCACATGATGGGTATAACTTGTGACTAACATGAGGGCACCAAGAGCACTAGGCTTGTACAATCTAGAAATAACTCTGTAATTTTCTGAGGATGGAGATAGATCAGGAAAACTTATCTGATGCTTAATCCAAAAGTATGTGATTAAATAAAATCCCCCATTCAAGAGCATAGACATGCCTACAGCTAGTATCTCAGTGAAAAGCCAAATCTGAGAAAAATTTGACAGAAATAGGTCAACAGCTGCTTTTCTGTTGCCCTCGTCAACTTGTGCAGCACTTTGAAGAAACTGAAACCACTGCAGCTTGTGAGGTGAAGTAGATGGATTGAAACCCAGATTGAGAGTGTGCCAGGGTGAGGACTCAAGCAGAAATCCATCAGTCAAAAGTGTCTTCTCAGACCATGATCTAGCCAAATCAATAAACTGAAACCATGGAGGCTTTGACATCTTACTACCTTGCTGAAGCCTGGCATTGCTAGTACTTGGTGGATTGCTAAAGGCCATGAACATATCTAACAGGTGACTGTGCAGCATGTCTGTAGTTTGGAGATCATCACATGCTACAAATTCAACAATGATGTTGCTGGTGTCGGTAGAGTAGCAGCCACTCAACGATACTGTTTTCACCTTGGCATATTCATATATGCCTCTGGCGTGCGTGGTCTGCAGGTGTTCGCTCCAAGTGATTTGGGTGTCGGTAGCAATGTTGTGAGGTGGGATCGAAGCCAAGGAAGCTGATGGCGATGCCAAGGACTTGGTCACAGACACCGGAACACTAGCGATGTTGTAGAGACCCAGCGTCGAGCACCTGGTGGGCGAGGCATAGAGGAGCTCGGTGGTGCCAATCTGGAAGGCAGGAGTCGCTTCCTGGCTTGGAGTGGAGGTTAGGGAAGGGGTGGGTGAGGCCGAGGAGGCCTTCACCAGGTTGCTGGTGGCGGGGTTGTTACCCAGGACGGCGTTGCGTGCGTTGGCGTCGTAGATGATCCGCGCCCCGCGCTGCACGGCGAAGAGGTTCGCCGCAACCTTGCGCGCTGGGTCCCGGGCTGGAAGTAAATCGACGGAGGGGAAGCCAATGCGGGCCTGGGCGGCGGGCGGGCGGTCGAAGAGCTCGCTGGGCACTGGCCCTTCGAAGCCGTGGAAACGGAGGCCGAGGTGCCTGAGGTTGGGCTTGGGCGGGTTGAGGTCGTGGGAGAAGAGGTAGCGGTGGAAGTCATCGAGGGTGAGGAGCGGGGCAGCGCGCCAGATGAGGCTCCAGCGGTGGGAGAGCACCGCCGTGCGAGCGGCGTCCTTGATGGGGAGGCGAGAGACGATGTCGCGTAGGAGCGAGTCGGGGAGGCGGTTGAGGCGGTCGACGCCCGACTGGAAGCCGGGATCCGCGTCTTGCGGTGGTGCCGAGGTCGGTGAAGGCATGAGCGACGCCGAGGAGGTCATCGCCGGCTTGGTCGAGATGGTGGGAGCGCTGGCCTCTCATTCCTCTGTGTCGGTGGTGAGGATGGAGGTCGAGGGAGGCAGCGAAGGCGTCGGTTGCTCAGTGGGGCTGTGCCACTGGGCGTTCATCTCCTCCAGCTTTGCTAGAATCTTGGCCAACATCTCCTCCGTCGTCATGGTGGCATGAACTCCAAACGAGTTGGTAAGGCTCCCTCCGGCACGGTGGTGAGGCTCCTTGGATCGAGCTGAATCCTGATACCAGATGTTACGGTACTAGTGCTATGAGATCACTTTAGAACTGGAAATATGTATCTAGATACAAACTATGGCGGAATAGGTAGTCGCCGGCAAATCTTGAGCCTCAGCTCGCCGCCAACCAAATTGGATTCCAGTTAGCTTCCTCTCCTTCCTAAATAGCTATTTCTCTGTTACAGCTGTGGACACAGCGTACACCAGACGCAGCTGGGCTAGGCTAAGTCTTACTTCTTCCATTCTGGGCCAACGGCGCGTTGGTTTGGCTTCCTGGGCCGCTTGGTCTTCATGCCTTCTCCTGGAGTCTTGGCCCATACCGTGACTCCATATACTTTTTTTTCCTGGAAGTACGATCATGGTGTGCTAACTGCTGACACAGTGAGTAGTTATCATGTAAGATGTCCTGTTTTGTCATCTAACTATCGAATTAGCCAATTAGGGGCCCTGCCAATTTTGGACTGTAGCAGTAAATTTTGATGATGCCACAAGTGTAACTGAATAATTGAATGTGAAATGCTAATTTGGAGAAATGAAACTGAGGAAGAGCCAGATCTTGGAGGACAAATCTGTTACGGTACTAGTGTTACGAGATCACTTTAGAACTGGAAATTTTGTTCGTTAAAATTTTGTCTCGGTCTTGTACGCACATTAATAATTGTTTATGCAGAGGCAACTATGTATCGGGCAGTTGGGATACTAGTTATCAACGCACATTATGTTATTTATTGCCATGACTAGTTTTTTTCCTTGTCTGTTTGTGTTGATCATATTGTTGGAGAAAAAGCAGATGTTTGTCATATTCTTCTCTCAGGAAAATCCCGACTAGATGCTAGTTATCCACTTTTCTACCTGCGTTGGCTTTGAAAAATGTTAGATGCACATCACTTTTTGGTATTAGGCTGCATCTTTTGTAAGTATAACAGCTTCTGATAATGTTCTGTAGATTGACAACACGGATCGACTTCTTGAGGTAATAAAGCAAGCAGCAAAGGAAGGGGCACTGGTTCTATATACCCTTGCTGATCCTTCAATGGCTGAGGCAGCTAAGAAGGCCTGTGATTTCTGGGGTGTTCCATCCACTGATGTTCTTCGGCCTACTGTTGAAGCCATTGCTTCTCATATTGGTGTTGCTCCATCTGGAATTCCACGAAGCTCTCCTAATCGAAAGGGTCAGCTAACAGAAGATTACTTTCAACGGATTGATGCTATCCATTTTACCATCAAACAAGATGATGGGGCTCAGCCACAAAACCTCAACCGTGCAGACATTGTACTTGCCGGCGTTTCACGTACAGGGAAGACACCATTGTCAATATATCTAGCTCAAAAGGGATACAAGGTAGCGAATGTGCCAATTGTGATGGGAGTGAATCTTCCAAAGGCTCTTTTTGAGATCAACCAAGACAAGATTTTTGGGTTGACAATAAACCCAGTGGTTCTTCAAGCAATTAGAAAGACTAGGGCCAAAGCTCTAGGTTTTGTTGATGGGTATCAGAGCAATTATGCTGAAATGGAACATGTGAGGCAGGAACTGGCCCATGCAAATCAAATTTTTGCTCAAAATCCAAGGTGGCCAGTCATTGGTAAGTCAAGTTAGTTGTATTCATGAAACCTTTTGTTTGTTGTTTCTTTGTTTAAAAACATGCTTTGATACTGTTTTCATGCAGCCGTCACTGGAAAAGCTATAGAGGAAACAGCTGCTGTTGTTGTGAGCATTCTCCAGGACAGGAAAGGGAAGTGCTCCATGCCACGCATATCAAAACGGTACTAGCATTTTGTTCTATCCCTTCTACTACACCTTGTAACGTGTGCATGTTTTGATAAGCTCCGTGTCAACTGTCAAGCACCATAGCCTTTATGTTTTTTTTGTTGGACCACCTTCTAGGTGGCGTTTGTATGTTAAAGATAATTTGATGTTTAGTGCAGCAGAAACGAATGTATATTGCATTTATGACCTTCTGTTGGCCTCACTTTATTTGGTCATTAGAGAAATTCTATGCCAGGTAAAATAGTTGGGTGAAATGCCTTTGTGCAAATTACCAGAAAATTAGAGTAATATATCTCCTGCAGGAAACTCAACCCCATGACCACAAAACTTTTAGTTGTCTGGGTGGCAGGGACAAATCATTACATGTGAACCTGAATATTCTAACTTTCCTCCTGACAAGCATTTTCAAGGCAGTATGCTCGGATGCGCACCTTTGTTTTTTCAAGTATTCGCCCATAGTATTGTTTGATTTTTTTGGTTAAAAAATACGCACTTTTGAATTAGATAGGCTAACCTTTCCCTAAAGGAGTTCAAAATGTGTTCGTACCCAACCTGAAGATTAGATGCCATTGGTTTTTGTTGATTTTTCTTTTGCTGTTTCTTTATCAAGTCCTGTTTCAGTTTTCCTGTTAGTGTTCATTTAACTTGGTAGATCTTGCTCTTTGGTCCCGATGCCTTTACAATGACCACATAATGTGGAATGATGTTTTCTACTCTTTCTATTTTTTCTGGTTGCTGTTCGAACTAAGCATCTTGTGGATGTGGTTGAAAGTACCAGGATGAACTTCTGGTAGTATGTGTGCTTGGGTTTATCTGATGGACAAGGAACACCCTGAAGTGAGATACAAACATCTAGTCACTGAAAGTCTGGTTGAGATGAAACTGTAGCAGACTCAAGAGCTGGCATGAGGATCTTTGAAATGGTCTTAAGATAATCCTTACTACTTGATATTTGTTTCCATTTGATACAACTACATAGAAACAGGCTATACTTGCAACTGAGTGAAAACGAGTTTTAGACCTGAAAAATACAAGATATGGCTACTGTTTTTTTAGGGAAGGTACCTGGCGCATTTTATTGATTTGAAAACAATGTTACATCGTTCACTAGGGCTTCAGGAATGAAGCTAGGGGGTCCATCGACCCAAAAACAAGATTGCTTTGACTGAACAGCTATGCTTACTGTTGGTGTCAATCAACATTCAACCACACCTCTCGAAAAAATGCAATTTTCGTTGAGTTGCTAGTGTAATGCTGTCGAGGCTTCCAAAACAGTGTTCACTCTAGACAGGTAGCATGAGATTTTTAGCATTAGACTGAGTAACTAGAGAAATCCGTTTGTGTTGTTGCAGGGTGGCTCCAGTTCTAGTCTACGATGTCAGAGGTGGTTAACACTCATATCGAGTATTAGAAGGTCTTTGGTACGGAGTTTTAAGTCTATATACTCGGCTTGGCTGAAGTGATTTGAAAAGCCATAAACCTATTCAATCCGGCAAATTTTATCTAAAAGTCTAGCTGGCTAGATTAGTATAGCCAAACAAATACCGATGTAGAGAAGAGAAGAGAGGAGGGAGAGGAGAGATTGGCTCTCAAGCTGGATGCGAGAGTCTATGTAGTGCTGGGTTCAAACATTAAGTGAATTAAAAGCATACTCCGCGCGTTGCTATGGGAATTGCGGATTAGTGGATTGCGTGGTATGATGATGTGGATAACAAAATACTTGTGTCTTGCTAATATGGACATCATAGTTGCATGTAATGGATTTTAATTGTATATGATAGTACATTGTCTAGCTGGACAGCTTTAATGTTGAGATGAATAGATAGTGATGTTTTGTTTAGTGGATTTTAATTGTATGTGACAGTGTATTGCCTAGTTGGACAACTTGCATGCTAAGAAAAATAGCTAGTGGGGTTTTGCTTTATAAGAATATATATAAGATATATAAGATAAGATATATATAAAATATAATATAAGATATAAGATATATATAAGATACAAGATAAGATGTGAGACATGGTTACAAATAAAAGACTGCTATTGAATAGATTGACTTTTTACGAGTTGGCTAGTAGCCAATCACTTCTCTATCGTTGGACTTCCTCCTAGTGCCACAGAACACCACTACTGGTAGCGAAAGCAACGCGAAATCGTTTCCTCTCTGACTACTCCCGTCCGTCGTCCACCCACGCGGGCGAACAGTGAAAGGCGTCTTCTCGTGACCGCTGGACTCGACGCCGCCCTCAGCCTCACCTAGCTCAATGATTGGGAGCGCCAGGCCGCTCGCGGCGCCGCTGCAGCCGCCGTCCCCCGCCGGTCGCCGCCTCGCCCCATTGTTCTGCGCCCCTGACTCCTCTCCAGCTCTCACCCGCGCCGTCGAGAGCCCAGGCCAGTCTCAGTCTGACGTCGCCCCGCCACCACGCCCGGATGAGGTCGCCTCGTCCCTCGCGCGGCGAGCGAGCCCGCAGCTCAGTCGGTGGTCCCGCTTGCGGACGCTGCGGTCGAACCGCCGGCCTGGACTGGACCGCTCGGTGCTCTCCTCGGCCTCGTCCTCGGCCTCGGCGCCGCCGGTGACCAAGACGTCGCGGCCCGAGGACGCTGCGGTGGCGGTGGAGGATGGCGAGGACGACGTCGTGTCGAACGGGAAGTCCATCTACATAGTGTCGGATGGGACCGGGTGGACCGCGGAGCACTCGGTGAGCGCCGCGCTCGGACAGTTCGAGCACTGCTTCGTCGACCGCGGCTGTGCTGTCAACACCCACCTCTTCTCCATGGTAAATATCTCGCCATGCCTTCAAGTACTTTTTTTTTAGCTCGAAGTACGTTCATGGTGTGCTAACTGCTGACAGAGTGAGTAGTTATCAATTATCATGGAAGATGTTCAGTTTTGTAATCTAATTACCGAGTTAGCCAATTAAGGGCCCTGCAGTTTTTGGACTGTAGCTGTAAATATGGATGACGCCACAAGTGTAACTGAATAACTGAACGTGAAATGCTAATTTGGAGAAATGAAACTGAGGAAGAGCCAGATCTTCGAGGACAAATCGTTGACTGCTAGCTTTACGGATGGAATTTAACACCCTGGGAATACAATGGCACCCTGCTCTGTAGTGATATGTGCACAAGTTTGATCTATTTTCAGGTTCATTATAGTACAACTACTATCAATTACTGTGCTATGCTACAACTTCTCAATTTGAGGGATAATTTATTTGTAATACAGAAATTTCATGTTTTGGACGTTTTCTTTGAGTGAAGATAAATTCGCAATCTCCAAGGGTATGCATATGGATCATGTACTGGGGTAGACGGTAGAGGCAGAAGTTTTGTGCAAATTCATAACTGCAAGGTTTCTTCATGCATATCTATTTATTTTATTGGTTAAAATTTTGTCTCGGTCCTGTACTCACATTAATAATTGTTTGTGCAGAGGCAACTATGTATCAGGTAGTTGGGTCGTTGGGATACTAGTTATCAACGTATAAGTAGCATGTTCGTTTGGTCGTATTTGGCTTATAAGCTATGGCTTATCAGCCAACGAACAATATTTTTCTCTCACACCAAACCAGCCAACAATACTTTCAGCCATGGCTTATAAGCCAAACAAGCCCAAACGAACATGGCAAAGGTTTTTATTGCCATGACTAGTTTTTTTTTGTCTGTTTGTGTTGATCATATTGTTGGAGAAAAGCAGATGTTTGTCATATTCTTCTCTCAGGAAAATCCCGACTAGATGCTAGTTATCCACTTTTCTACCTGCGTTGGCTTGAAAAATGTTAGCTGCACATCACTTTTTAGTAATAGGCTGCATCTTTTGTAAGTAACAGCTTCTGATAATGTTCTGTAGATTAACGACATGGATCGAATTCTTGAGGTAATAAAGCAAGCAGCAAAGGAAGGGGCACTGGTTCTATATACCCTTGCTGATCCTTCAATGGCCGAGTCAGCTAAGAAGGCCTGCGATTTCTGGGGTGTTCCATCCACTGATGTTCTTCGGCCTACTGTTGAAGCCATTGCTTCTCATATGGGTGTTGCTCCATCTGGAATTCCACGAAGCTCTCCTAGTCGACCGTGTCAGCTAACAGAGGATTACTTTCGACGGATTGATGCTATCGATTTTACCATCAAACAAGATGATGGGGCACAGCCAGAGAACCTCAACCGTGCAGACATTGTACTTGCCGGCGTTTCACGTACAGGGAAGACACCATTGTCAATATATCTAGCCCAAAAGGGATACAAGGTAGCAAATGTCCCAATTGTGATGGGAGTGAATCTTCCAAAATCCCTTTTTGAGATCAGCCAAGACAAGATTTTTGGATTGACAATAAACCCAGTGGTTCTTCAAGCAATTAGAAAGACTAGGGCCAAAGCTCTAGGTTTTGGTGATGGGCAGAGCAATTATGCTGAAATGGATCATGTGAGGCAGGAACTGCTCCATGCAAATCAAATTTTTGCTCAAAATGCAATGTGGCCAGTCATTGGTAAGTCTAGTTGTATCCATGAAACCTTTTGTTTGTTATTTCTTTGTTTAAAAACATGCTTTCATACTGTTTTCATGCAGCGGTCACTGGAAAAGCTATAGAGGAAACAGCTGCTGTCGTTGTGAGGATTTACCTTGACAGGAAACAGAAGTACTCCATGCCACGCATATCAAAACGGTACTAGCATTGTGTTCTATCCCTTCTATTACACCTTGTAATGTGTGCATGTTTTGATAAGCTCCGTGTCAAGCACCATAGCCTTTATGTTTTTTTTTTGTTGGACCACCTTCTAGGTGGCGTTTGTATCTTAAAGATAACTTGAAGTTTAGCGCAGCAGAAACAAATGTATATTGTATTTACGACCTTCTATTCGCCTCACTGTATTTGGTCATTAGAGAATTTCTATGTCAGATAAAATAGTAGGGTGAACTGCCTTTGTGCAAATCACCAGAAAATTAGAGTAATTATCTCCTGCAGGAAACTCAACCCAATGATCACAAAGCTTCTAGTTGTCTGGGTGGCAGGGACAAATCATTACATGTGGACCTGAACATTCTAACTTTCCTCCTGAACAAGGATTTTTCAAGGCGCTCGGATGCTCACTTTTGTTTTTTCAAGTATTCGCCCATAGTATTGTTTGATTTTTTTTTGGGTTAAAAAATACGCACTTTTGAATTAGATTGGCTAATCTTTCCCAAAAGGAGTTCAAAATGCGTTTGTACCCAACCTGAAGATCAGATGCCTTCAGGGTTTTTTTTTTTTTGGCTAATTTTTCTTTTGCTGTTTCTTTATCAAGTCCTGTGTTCAGTTTTTCCTGTTACTGTTCATTTAGCTTGATAGATCTTGCTCTTTTTGGTCCCGATGCCATTACAATGACCGCATAATGTTGAATGTTGTTTTCTACTGTTTTAATTTTTTCTGGTTGCTGTTCGAACTAAGCATCTTGTGGATGTGGTTGAAAGTACCAGGATGAACTTCTGGTAGTATGTGTGCTTGGGTTTATCTGATGGACCAGGAACACCCTGAAGTGAGATACAGACATCTTGACACTGAAAGTCTGGTTGAGATGAAACTGTAGCAGACTCAAGAGCTGGCATAAGGATCTTTGAAATGGTCTTAAGATAATCCTTACTACTTGATATTTGTTTCCATTTGATGCAACTACATAGAAATAGGCTATACTTGCAACTGAGTGAAAACGAGTTTTAGACCTGAAAGATACAAGATATGTATTAGGCTTATTGTACGCTAATAAGCCTAATAATATGGCAACTGTTGGTTCGATCAACCGCACCTCTAAGAAAAAAATGGCAGATGGTCAATCTTATTTCCGTTGAGTTGCAAGTCAGGCTGTCGAGGCTTCCAAAACAGTGTTCATTATAGACGGTCGGTTGACATGAAATTTTTAGCATTAGACTGAGTAACTTAAGAAATCCGTTTGTGTTGTTGCAGGGTGGCTCCAGTTCTAGTCTACGATTATCTGTCAGGTGGTTAACACTTATGTCGAGTATCATAAGGTCTTTGCTACGGAGTTTAAGTCTATATACTCTACTTCGGTGAAGTAATTTCAAAAGCCGTAAACCTATTCAATTCGGCAAATTTTATATAAGTCTAGCTGGCTAGATTAGAGTAAGTACAATAATGGTCTTATAGCCAAGTGATATTGACGTGGATGAGAGAAGAGAGGAGAGTTTAGCTCTAATGTAAGCAACAAGCTAGGCTCGAGAGCCTATATAATGGTGGGTCTAGACAAGTGCACGTGAGGAGGATTATGAAAGAGAAGGTGAGACACGGGTGAAACTAACAATAAAAAGTTTCTTATGAACGAATAAGAGACTACTATTTTATAGCTTGACTCTTACTACTTGGCTAATAGCTAAATACTTGGCTCTATGGTTGGACTTGCTCTTAGTGCCACAGTGCATAGAGGGTCCCAAATTATCTTGGATCATCCTTTGTGATTCGCGTCATTCTTTGTTTGTCCGCTACTAAAATGGTGGAATTCCTCTAGTGTTATAAGTACTAATAAGAACACTGTACTAATAAGAACACTGTACTAGTTCTAGCACTTAAGAATCCTAACTAGGAGACATTTAGTAGGAAAAATACCGTTCTATATGTTGAATGCTAAATACTATAGGAGAACCCCATATTATTAGGAGTTGTAGTTCATTAAGGGAAGGTTCAACGAGGATATATATATATATATATATATATATATATATATACCACTGTTTAAACGGCATCCGAGCACAGACTTGGCTATCGCTGTTAAGATATGTATCACAATTTGTTTGGTTGTGCTTTTAGCATCATGGGAGAATAAAAATCCAGTACTATCTGTTACCTTGTAAAGTGACATGTATCCCTTTTTGAGAAAATTACAAAAAAAGAGAGAGGGAGAATAAAAGAAGAAACAAAGATGTCTACCATCACAAACTTCTCCATCAAAAATCCCCAGCCGTTCGATGTCGTTCTTCCACTCTATGAGATTGGCCTTTCAGATTCACGAAGCACCACTCCTTTCTTTTATATATGCCTGGACCACGGTATTCTTCTCAACCTTTGCAGGTTTGAAAATTCTCAGATCAGGCGAAATGCCCCCTTCGCTGTCGACGGCCGGCGTTTCACCGGGCGTCGCTGGCGCTGCCGCCGCCGCTACTGTAGTCCGCCCTGCTCATGGATAGCGTGAAGTAGAGGAGGATCAGCGTTCCCACGCTGGACCTAGAGAAATCAGAGAGATTTTTTAACCTTTCTTTTAAAACAAATTCTAAATCTAACACCCTTGCTTTTTTATTTTTAAATATAACCTGTTTGGCTGCGCCTAAGTCCCTGGCGCGGCCAAAACACGCTGCCGCACAACATGCATCGGCGCGGCATGATCTACCACAGTGGACTACGATTGCCACGTGGAAAATCTTATCGTGCCACTCCTGTTGGCGCAGCAACACTTGAAAGCCCTAGTTCGGTTTTGGATAATTGATGAAATCTATGCACTAATCTTTGTTATGAGTTGTGATATGAGCTAGGTTGGTGCAGTCCAAGTGAGGAGCACGGTGGCACTCAAATGGTGATATTGATCACATGAAATGATGAAGATGGTGTGGCAGAACCGCTCAAAATGGCACGCTTTTAGAGACGCTCATTTTCTACTAGACACTAAGCACCCCGAAAGTTGACTACATCGGATGGTTCCGTCGAGCACACCCCAAGGGAGAACTCGAACAATCCACGTTTTTCATTCAGGATCCAATAATGAGAACGAGTTTACAATATTTAGACCATTTCATACAACAAGAGTTCTCGAAAATACATTATTACAATACCAAGTTCAGAGTGCGGAATTTAACAGCGGAATTGAAATAAATATATAACGATAAGATACGAGGATCCGTCTGTGCCCACCAGAAGAATCCTCCACACAACAGTCATTCCTCAAGCTGCACCTGCAACAGAGGTAAATAAACCCTGAGTACACAATGTACTCGCAAGACTTACCCGACTAGTGGGAATAATTTTCCGACTCCAAAGGATATGATAAGCTTTATGATTTGCTGGATTTTCTTTTTGCGTAAAGCATTACTAATAGTGAATCCTTATGTATGTTTTGTTAGCAGTCATGATTAGTTCATTAGCTAACCATTCTATGTAAGCACATGTTCTACTTTCAAGCAAAAGTTGAGCAATTAGGTCCATTCATTCCCTTTTATCTTACAATTCTTACTACGGTGCTAGATCGTAGCCAAGCCGTACCGTATCACACAACGAATCGTGAACCAATGTATCACAGCTGGGTACCCAGAAACACACGCCCTGCTTGTACCCCAGGCACAAGCAAGACCAAACCACCACTCTCCCGTCAAGGGGTCCAGGTCTCCGTCCAAACTTGGACTCCAAGCCCCCGCTCCTGAGTCCTGGACTCAGTGTGGTGTTTAGACCTCCACCATCCCCGCCTCCAATCAGTCGGTCCGGAAAGAGCCGAACCCATGACAAGAGAGCAACGAGCCTTCTCGCTCCCATAAGCAAGTATGTGCTCAGGATAATAAGTCTGTGACCTGACTAGAATCCACAGCAATGAATGGTCCTTAACCGACACGGACAGAGAAAATAGTGTAACTAAGCTATGCCCCGTTGGCCGCGGGACACAACCTATTATACCCACCAATACCCATACTATATCCCTGTCCGGTCTCCATTTTTCTTTCACCATTTTATTATGAGAGTAATAATAATCACCTATTGTGAGTAACGGTAGATTCCTCACGCTAGCGAAAAACTTAAGCATAGAAGCTACTCGACCTAAGCTAGTAGGACTCATAGGTAGATATATCTATGCATGTAGTTTCAACAATAAGCCTATAATGTAAATGCACATCACACACACACATATATATAGTGATTATTCAAAATAAGGGTTATGCACCGGGACTTGCCTGGGGCAGGGGGTGTCAGCAAAGTCAGTCACTGATGGCTCCGGGGCTCCCTCCTGTATGAGAACCTCCTCCTCGTACTCCTCGATCACCTCCTCGTATGCTTGCTCTCCGGCGGTCACAAACTCCACCAACGCGTTCTTTACATGCATGCAATAATGATGTAACACTTAACATTTTTACAACAATAGCTTTTAAATTAAAGAATATCTTCACTAAGTTGCTAAACTAACTCTAATGACTAAGGTGCTAAGCTACCCACCTTTTCCATTAAACAGGCATGAAACATTCAAGTATTATCTTAGCAACAAAAATGCATTTCTTACTTTCTTTACGATTTCATATATACTAAAACAAAGAGTACTTAGCTACCATATTTCTCAACCTATTCTAAGGCTACAAAAATTACAGTAAGCACATAATAATATAATGAATCTACTGTAAAAATTTCATGGCCAAAGCTATTACCAATTTACCACAAAAATTCCTACAATTATTATTCTAAATAACATTAAACACTTTCAAATGATTTAATAGACCTTAGCATCAACACAAACATGTATAAACTAACCATACTATCAGATAGACAACAGTTTTAGAAACTCAACAAAATTTATTTCATAATTTTTGGACACTTATATGAATTGATGTTAATTATCAAAGATCAGCCCAGAAATAAAATGATATAACTATTTCTAATTTCTCAGGAAAAAGAAAAGGCAAATTCGGACTTGCGGCCCAACGAGACGCGGCCCACGCGCGGGGGAGCCCGCGCACTCTGACACATTTGCACAAAAGTCCCCGTGCTTAAATGAAATCGCGCGTCCACTATGCGCGCTATTCACGCAGTCAGCAATCATGCACTAATAACCCTATAATAATTCACCTTCGCATCGGGGAGGTCCCAGGCGCCCCCGCGCTCGCCGGCATGGCGGCACGGCACTGGCCGGCCACGCCGGCCACCTAAGGTTCTCACCGGCCCAGCTAGCAGGCCGACCTCCATCTACGGTCCTAGCGCCTTGCAAGAGCTATTTAACTAACCATGGTGCTAAGGATGGTGTTCAAATAGCAACTCCGATTGGTATCACGCTTCAAAGGTCGATTCTTTACACCGTAGCATCATTTAGTAGTTATTACTCTCCCAAACTTTCTAATCCATGCATATGTGCAAGCTTTCAAATCCAAACTCTTAGCACTTATGTAGGGGGAGCTAATACTACCAAATTAGGTCGATGAAACTTGTCCATAACTTTTACACATGGTAATATGCTTGGGCAAGCAACATGAATCCAAAAATATTTCATTGAATATCTTTGTAAAAAAGGTTGTCATCAATTACCAAAAATGAGAAGATTGAAGGCCCTAGTTTGGTTTTGGATAATTGATGAAACCTATGCACTAACATTTGTCATGAGTTGTGATATGAGCTAGGTTGGTGCAATCCAAGTGAGGAGCATGGTGGCACTCACATGGTGATATTGATCACATGAAATGATGAAGATGGCCACATGTGATGATGATCAAGTGCTCAACTTAGAAAAGAAGAAAGAAAAAAACAAAATCCTATGGAGATCAAGACAAAGGTCTAAATAGGGATTTTGTTTCGGTGATCATGACACTATAGAAAGTGTGATCACATTAGGGTAGATGGTCGTACTATTAAGAGGGGTTCTTAACTAGGCAATTCGATCATCTAGTGCCACTTGGTGTTGGACTTCATGCATTGCATTTAGGCCTAGTGCACATTGGAGAGCAAGCGAAAATATTTATGGAAAATATATTTGAGAAATGCTAAGTTGACTCTAATATATTTTGTAAAAAACTTTGAGAGTTAGCATCGCTTGCGGGGTGTGGCTCGAGTTGACGTGGATCGAATCGCGCAAAAGTTTGCAACTCGGTGAGCTAGTGGAGCTGCCTGGGTGGCACCACCACCCCCTGTCCGGTGGGGCGGTGCCCACCTGGGCTCGCCAGAGAAGGGCCGAGAGCGGCCGGTTTGGGGTGGTCACCGAACATGTTGGTGTACACCGTCTCAGGTGTGGCGGTGCACCGCCTGGTCACCGCCACTAGGTGCCCGGTGCCACCGTCGTTTTCCTCCAGAGACGGGCTCAAGCGAGGGAGGTCACCGCCATGGTGATGGAGGTGCACCGCCCTATTTTTCCAGAGAGGGCCAGTTTTAGGGACTTGGCTAGGATGGTCACGACCACCCCTAGGGCGGTGCCACCGCCATGCTATGTCCATTGACTAGCCATTGGAAAGTGATCGTTAGGGCACCGCCACCCCAGGGGCGGTGCCACCCCTGTGTTCGGTGCCCGTGCGCAGACAACTCCAAAGGGTACAACAGCTCTATTTGCTTGTGTGGCTATAAATATAGGGTGTGGCTGGCCTTAGCCACTCTCTTGGCACCTCTTACACTTGTGCACACCCTTTGGAAGTTGAGCAACATACTCCACTCACTTGTTCACTTGATTTCATCATCTTGAGTGAGATTGGAGAACCTCTAATGCATTGCATTGAGTTGCATCATCTTGTGGCACTAGTTGGATGATTTGGTCTGGTTGTGAGCTTGTTACTTTTGGTGTTTGTCGACATCTAGACGGCCCGGTGATTGAAGGATCTTTGAGCGGAGTTAGTGATTGTCTCCGGCCTCGATCGGTTGCTTGTGAGGGGTCTTGTGTCTTTTCCGGTGGAGTGCCAAAGGCAACTCTAGTAAATTGCTCGTGTCATTGAGCTACCTCACTTGTGGGTAGGTTCTTGCGGTGTCCAATTGTGTTGACGAAGTTCGTGCAACACCTCTTACCGCCGAACCACCAAGTGTTAGTCGACACAACGGGGACTAGCGTGTCGGTAAGCAAGTGAACCTCGGGTGAAAAATCGCTTGTCTTTTGCCATTGGCATTCTCCTGGTGATTGTATTGGTGATCTTATTGTGATTGGTTCATCCCTCTACACGACGGTATAAATGTCCCACTCACTCTTTTACTTACTTACAAAGTAGTTATAATAAACTCTTTAGTGTAACTAGTTTTAAGAGCTTGTTTGTTTGCTAGTTTAGTATCACCTAGTGGAACTATTTAGCGTAGCCTTGTTGATAGCTCTTAGTGAGTAGTGACATAGCTATTGTTTGTGCCTAGTGATCATAGCAACTAGAATTTTTGGATAATTGATTTGCAACCCTTGTAGAGCAAGAGCAAAATTGTATTTTGCCATTTAGTGCACTAACCTCTTGCTTTAGTGTTTTTGTAGAAATTTTTATAGGCTATTCACCCCCCTCTAGCCATTTAGTACCTTTCAGCACTGTAGCGTCGCGCCAACCAAACTGGCGTGGTAAGACACAACTTTAAAAAATTTATATCTTTTTCATACGATCTCGGATGAAGATGATCGTTATATCAAAATTGTAGCTTTATACGAGATAGAGATTGAATGAAGGGGCACACTAGAGAAAACCAAGGATGGGTAGTTAGTTGACTAACACTTTCGAGCACTATGCTGGTGCTCTTTGATAGAGCATTATCTACAACCCTGAAGTGAACTATTTAAAATCAATCGAGCAGTCTCTTCCAGCAATGAATTGTAGCAGGGCTTTACAACTTTCTAGTTTTGAGTTTTTTTCCTTTGAGGTCATTAAGATGCTCAAAAAATCATACAAAATTTAAACAGTATATTTATTAATGATAACTACAAAATTTAAGCAACTTAATGGCCATTTTGGATTTTTCGTGGCCATTAACCTTGGATAATTTTGGGGAGAGGGGGGTTTACCTTACCTGAGGTCTCCGGGCTTAGAGAGGTCGCCGGAGCTCGCCGGAGCTCGTCGGCCCGGCGGTGGAGACTAGAGGCGCGCCCAACGGGGTGGTGGAAGACAGCGTTTGGGCTGTGGAGGTGGCGGGACATCAAGCGGCGGGTGGCGCGCAGGCAGTGGTGGCGGAGGCGTCGGGTGTCGAGGAGGAAGGAGGAAGCGAGAGAAGGGCGTAGATCTGAGCCGGTGATCATGAAAAAAATAACCAAATCGCGGTCTACAAACTGTCGCTAGGAAAGCACAAGAAGCCCAACTAGGCCAACACGAGCGCAACATTCAGCCCAATCAAAGCACTTGCCACCGTTTTCCCTCGCGGCCAGCAGCACGCGAGCACTGATTTAACTTTCACCTGTCGTTTCCATGAGGAAAAAGTCTACATTACCTCCTCAAATTTTGCGAAAGTCTGCTTTTCCTTCCTAAACTTTAAAACTAGGTAAACCACCTTCCTGAACTTTTAAAACCGTTCATTTTACCTCACTGACCAATTATAAGCGGTTTTGTCTTTTCTTTTTTTATTTATTTTGACTAAATCTTTGAAAAATCATAAAATGGAAAATTCAAATTTGTCGGACTCCACGTGAGTAGATCCACATAGTGAACATATAATATGGTATGCTTTAGTACAAATTTTTTATTTTAGCTTTAGATCTATGCTTTTTTACAATTAATTCATAGCTGTAGTTTCTATGGTCCAATTGTGGTGAAATTTTTCTAGTGGGCTAATTATTATATGCTTGAACTGTAGTAAAAATTTCATACTCATTGAATCATGTATAACTTAGTTACATAATCCAATGAGTATGAAATTTTTACTATAGTTCAAGCATATAATAATTAGCCCATCATAAAAATTTTACCATAATTGGACCATAAAAATTGCAGCTATGAATTAATTACAGAAAAGTATAGATCTAAAGTTTAGCAAAAAATTTGTACTAGAGCATACCATATCATATGTTCACTGTATAGATCTAATCATGTGGAGTCCAATAAAATTAGAATTTTCATTTTATGATTTTTTTTAATTTACTATGATTTTTTAAAAATTCACCGAAATAAATAAAAAAGAAAAAGACAAAACCGCTTATAACCGGTCAGTCTGGTAAAATGAATGGTTTTAAGGCCCCGTTCGCTTGGAGGAATCTGGATGGATCTGAAAGAATTTGTGAGATGAAATCAGCCATAAATAGTAAAATTCAGTTGTGAACAGTACTTACTCCATACCAGCAGAATGAGGCCTAAAAGTTCAGAGGTGGTTTACCCAGTTTAGAAAAAACAGACTTTAAAAAAAAAAAAATTGAGAAGATACCGTGGACTTTTTCCTTTCCGTGACCACTGACCACTCTCCAGAGTCCAGATTTCTACTCTGCCCTGCGTCGCAAAAGAGAAAGGGAGAACACCAAAGCACAAAGCTCTACTGTACTTCGGTATTTCGTTGCTCAGAACTTAGAAGTCAGCAGCGGCGGGCGGATTCCATGGTCGACGCAACGCGAGACGCGACGAGCCGATCTGTATGCCTCTGCTTACGTCCGCCATGTACAGCGAAGAAGCCCTGTTTTCTGATTTTTTTTTTTTGATAAAGCCCTGTTTTCTGATTTAGACCCAGTTTAGTTCCCCTGTTTTCTGATTTAGACGATGGCATAAAAATAAAACTAATTACACAGTTTTACTATCGAGGCCGCTGAATTGACACTAATTATTAAATAACAACGAAAAATGGAGCGCAAACAGCCCCTAGACGATGGCATTGATAAGGTAGGGAATTGGAGTATGTGATTCCGTATGGCAACCAATCTAGAAGGAAAAATCCGAAATGGCCAGGAAGATCAAAATTATCCAAGGTTATCGTCAGCAGCCCCGCTCGCCCCGTCCACTCGATATCCGAACGAAAAAGATGTTGGTTATTCTAAAGCTCAATCGTAACCGAAAGGCAAAAGGATACGCCGTCTCCGGACGGGACCAAAGAGCCCAAAAGGAAAAGACGACGCGCGAATGCGGTTGACAGCGATTGACGGCCCCAAGTCTAACCGCGGCGCGGACAACGACAGCGCGAGACAATGGCGACGGGGAAGACGGCGGAGCAAGAAGATGGTGGGGCAAGAAGACGGCGACGCGGCATCCTTTTGCCGTGGTGCGGTCGGCTCCTTCCTCGATTTGCCCCAGCGTGGTGCGCAGCAGATTTCGTGAGACGACGGCAACACGAGATGCTAGGGTAGACAGACAGCGCAGTTGAGTTGTAGTTGTAGGAGCGGTCAACGAGGCGGAGTCACGTCCGTCGTATGTAGTAGGGTGGAGTCGTAGTTGCACTCTCAAGGTACAAATTATAGTAGTTTATATGGACATTGATTATAGTGTCATAATATTTTGCAAATATGACAAGGGCGGGGTTTAGATTGGGGTTAGAAATCAGTATTTGGTACTGTAACACTTTCGTTTGTATTTGATAATTATTGTCCAATCATGGCCTAACTAGGTTCAAAAGATTCGTCTCGTAATTTACAATCAAACTGTGTAATTAGTTATTTTTTTTATCTATATTTAATACTCTATACATGTGTTCAAAGATTTGATGTGATGGAGAGAGAGTGAAAAAACTTACGATCTAAACAAGGCCAAGGTAGTTATTGAGGAAAGAGTAAAAATTATAGAAATCAGGTCTAAGTTAAAAATCATGTTTATACGAGAACCAAGACACAAAGATATGTGATTATTGATAGAGAATGGAGAGATAATGTACGTGATTAGATAAAAAATTATTTATAGAAACTGTCCATTAGTGTCTGAAAATTACACCCTAAGCTCGGTGGTGGGCAAGGCAAAGTCTATACGGCTGGAGGCGCCGCAAGCGGAGTCTGCAACTGGAGGTGCCGCGAGCGGAGCTGTAGGCGGTTTGGGCGGGTGACGTGAGAATTAGTCCCTCCGTGCAGGAAAAAAAAGTTATTATGAGATTCGTGTCCATCAAACCAAGAGAAGTTTGATTAAATTTATAGTAAATAGTATTAGTATTCATGTGTTTAAATAAATTTATTATGAAAATATATTACATAATTAATTTAATGATATTTATTTTATATTATAAATGTTGTTACCTTTTTATAAAAATTTAGTAAAAATTCAAACTGTTTGACTTCTCGAAAAACGAGAATTACATTTTTTATGGAAGGAGGGGTAGATAAGAGCATCTACAGGAGTTCAAAAAACCCACTCCTAATCTAGAGTATTTTTTGCAAGATTGAAAAAACTGCTCTCCAACAACTCCTTATCTCAACTCCCAATCTCTTCGCACTTGAAAAATCGACCTAATCACGAGGATAAATATGCGCGTGTATCTATTGACCAATTTGAAGGTGGAAGAACGTGGGAAAGAATAAAGAGTAGGATATGGTTCCTAATGTAGATATACAAGACACAAAGAAAATATAAAAATAGTTAGCACGATTTATATATAGTATGAGATTCATGATGTAAAATTATCTTCTATATTTTACAACCGAGATTTTAGAAACTGTCGAAGCAACCCAAAAAATATGGTCCCAACTTTTTTAGCCACTTGAAAAACGCATTGATTTACCAATTGCTTTTTATAGGAATAATGGAGATGCTCTTAAGAGCAACTCAAGAGACTTAGTAAAATTAGATACTAAATTATGAGATTTAGCCATTATGTAAAATAGAAAGCCCATCTAAAATGTAGAGTTTTCAACAGCTTAGCTAATTTGAAAAACACAGATAGCAAGCAGGACTCGTTAAGGAAATATAGCCAGTGAGAATGGTGGGATAGCTAGCTGAGAAAAATAGAAAACAATATAGACAAACTGTTGGAATACTTTTTTAAGCATAATACGTATAAATGGCTTCAAATATATTTATCTAGTCTGTTGGAGCTGCTCTAAGGAGAGAGAAGAAAAAAGAAAAATAAAACCAATAAAATATAAGGGTATTTTGTAAATTTCACCTTTTCAACAAGGAGATGTTTTACTTTTACCAAAAGTTTTTTCTAAACGGTAAAGTTAGAGCAAAAAGAATGGTTTCATCGGAGAAGCTATAACTTAAGCTGTTTTAGGCCCTGTTTGGATGAAATAGGACTAGTGATTAGCCGGCTAGTAGTTAGCTAGCTAAAGTTTAGCCTAGTCCTGTTTGGATCCTCAGCTAATTGTTAGTCGTTTTTATTTCTCTTTCCATGTCTACCCTTCCTCACGTCATGCATTGTGTCTTCTCCACCACACTTCACGGTCTGCTCCTTCCTTCTTGCCATGGCGGAGACGCTGCGGGCTTGGCAACCACCAACGCCTCCGCTTTACTCCGGCTGAGGCGGATCGACGTTAGCCGTGGTAGATCTTCAAGGCACGACGGTGGGCAGTGGCAGAGGATCATCACAAGCTCCAGTGGACGCTAGCGGGCCAGATGAAAGGGCGACGGCGGGCAGGCGAGATGCAGCGTGGACACGACCGTCTAGACGAACTTCGATGGCGGGCGCACCCATCTGGACAAACTCTGGTGGTGGGCGCAACCATCTAGACGGACTCCGACAGTGTGGGCATAACAGGAGGCAGCTCATCCTCGGTGGGCGCAGATGTCTAAAGGAAGTCCGGCGGCGAGCACGGCTACAAGGAACTACGGCGAGTGCGTTGTGACTCCACGACGACGGCGGTGAAGCGGGGCGAGAAGGATTCAGCGACACGGGTGGCGAAGGCACGCTATGGGCATGGTGGATGTAGAGGATGTAGCTATGAGCGCGGTGGAGGCCGGCCATGGGTGCGAGGGTGAGAAGCAGCGGCGACGTGAAAGGATGTAGGAGAGTGGAAACCATAGGGCTGAGCGGATAGGGTCGCGCGGGGGAAGGGCACCGGTGTCTTTTTTATATTCCGTGAAACTTTAGCTCCTGATAGTTGGGTATGATGAACCAGTAGTGAGCTTACAACTAGTCCAAGCCGTGGCTAAAGTTTGGCCCACCAATTAGTTCACCTGTTTGGATTATCATGGGCTAAAGTTTAGCAACTAGTTGTTAGTCCAAGGGATCCAAATAGGCCCTTAGCTAAATCTAGAGCTCTACCAAACACACCCTAAGACTGCACTATATGGGTATCCGTCCATGCTGACAATGGCGGCCGGCCATCACCACCTGTGGTTTGTCGTGCTCTGCATGCACCGATACAACCACTAGCAGCATGCGTGGCTTGAGCTTTGGCGCCTCACTCCATGCACTTGTCGCGGGGACCAACGTCGTGGAAGTCCAACTTCGACGGGCGCTAAGCCTTAAAACGGTTGTCCAAAACCATGGCCAAGCCCAATCATGATGCTAAGGGCGTGTTTGATATCCTGTCCCTGGTCGGCACGGTAGGTTGTGGCCTGGCTGTGGCCAACTAAAGCCCGGCTCCCATGGTACAAACCTGCTTGTTTGATTCCATGTTCCTGTTGAGATAGACCAGGTTGTGATTGTGTTTGATAGGGTGTACAAATGGATATGATCAACTTGCATCTGGAATATGGTGACCTTACCCTCCCCTTTCTCTTGTTGGCATTCCATCGAGCACCTGCTAGGCACTGGCTGGGTCACCTGGGCGGCGGCGAGGAACACGAGCTGGACTAGCACCACCGTGATGTGCTTGGAGCCGGCAATGACAGAGGCAAGTTCAGCAGCCGTAGAGGTGGAGAAGGTGCTTGGTCTTGAGCTACATGCGATGGAGGTGGCAGAGACCCGGCCGTTCACATCGGCGTGGCTCATGAGGCGGACATGCACATAGGAGAGCTGTAGTTTGAGGAGGTGAGCGCCGGCGAGTTCTTCGGGGATAACGCCACGCTCGAGGCGTCGTAGCAGCTCGCTAGCCACGACCTTAGCCATGGACACCGAGTCGCCAACCACAATGGGGTTGCTTTGCCGCCCCGATGTGCTTCTTCAACGCTCGGGCTCCTTCACGGTCCTAGCACACGATGAACGCGCCTCCGCCACCATGGTGGCCAACACAAGTTCCAGTAGCGGCACGGTGATGGAAACCACGTGCACACGGCTAGCTCAGCCTTGGTGGCTGGCGCTGCCTTGTCTCTTGCATCTTGCAGTGGCGTCGCAATCTTCCTCGTCCCCTGACATTGCTCCCCTGGCGCCCTCCATCTCCGACGGCGTCTGCTTCCCTGGTCGGCGTCCTCTCCCCTGGCACCCTCCATCTCTGTCGGCGTCTGCTCCCCTAGCCATGAAGGGGCCTAGCGCCAGTGACGCCTAGGCGGTCCAGCGTGGTCGTCCAACTCCAGAATGCGAGCACCACGCTTGAGCGCGGCCGGCTCGGTGCGGCGGTGGTGGCACACTGTAGCGGCAATGGAGAAGAAGGGAGCAGTGTGTGAGAGAGGAGTGGGGAGGTGATTCCATCTTAGGCTTGTGACCCTTGCCCTGCAGCAGTACTAGTCATTAATGGCCTCGAACATCGCTCGCCTCGAACGCACGAAAAATTTGGTCGATTCATTTGTAGCATTTGTACTGGCCCCACGCAGGTACCAAAGGTGGACTACGCCAGGACCACTGATCGGTCTGGCATTACAAGAGGGGCCTGGCCTAGCCATTGGTACCACCACTCGGTGCACTCTAGCTCACCTAGCCCTTCCTCTCGAGCAAGCTTTTCGCTTAATCCTTCCTTGCAACCACCCACCAGGGATGGCAGGAGCCTAGGTTAGCAGTTACTGCCTGAACATTGAGGGTTTTCCCAAAATCCTGTATGCCACCCTGCAAAAACTCGAAGCCAAAGATTGTCCTGAGTATGAGGTCCATGAGTATGAAAAGCATGGCACCGAGCGGTGTGAAGTTACCGTCTATATTGGCAAGAGTGAGGAGTTTCTCGACATCACTGAAGCCTGGAATGTGACCGCAACCGGGTCTCGCTTCATCGACACCTACCAAGTTGTGGCCCGCAAAGCCTTGCGGGACCTTTGCCAGATCTATGAAGAGCCCATTGCTCATACCCCCATGAGGTTCTTTCCACCTTTGGAAAAGAATCGACAGGTATGGAGGGCTCGCATGGAGGCTTTGCAAGGGTGGGATGAGCAAGAAGACAGTCCAACCATGGTGCACTTGACCACGTACCTGCTTGCTCTAGATGAGCAGTATGATCGGCAAGCCTTGGAGCTGAGGAAGTGCCTCCGGCGAGCCGAGGAAGCTGAGATCTTCTACCGGATGCTCTAGGTGTAGCTTACTAAAGCGCATGCCAGTGTGGCAGCCGCAGAGAGTCGTGAGACTGCCATGTTAGAAGGCCTAAAGGAGGCCGAAGATCGGCATGCCCATCAGCTAGGAGAGGCCTACCTTGTCACCAGGGCTAAATGTAGGACGCTGGCCTGCTGAAAGGCAGGATCCCTTGACCATAAAAGGAATCCCTGTCCACCCGCTGGAAAGAAGGAGAATAGGTGTTGTAGTACCGCCAGCACCCCACCCTCGGAAGTGTCAGAAGTAGAGCCCTTGCTTCCCCTCACTCAGCCATTGTCAAGAGAGGAGGCAGAGCCATAGCCAGGGCGGTAGAAGAATCCGCCGAGCCCGGGGATGAAGATGTGTGGTTGGACAAAGTAGATTAGTTGCCTTGGGAAGATGTACCTATAGTTAGTGGTGCCTTTCATCGCTGTCCTCCTGTATTGTAATCTTTCAATTGTATTTCGTCCGTAGTTATTGAGATCGTCTGGTCATAAGGAAGGTGAACAATGTGTCAACAATGGGAGAGTGAATGCCTGTATGTTGTACCAGTATAAGGATGTTTGGAATGTGCATTTTATTTATTTATGTTGTGTTTATTGCATCCATCTATCCTTAGGTCTCGTTAGATGTGCTTAGAGTTTTCAAGGGCGACGTTAAGTGGGTTACAAGAAAGCCACCATTCATATACTAGCAGACCGACCATGATTGGATAACGTAGGACACTATATCGACTAATTGTGGATGTCCTAGTAGAACACTTGAATCTCTTTAACTCAAATCTGTTGTGGGATTTGAATTCCTTGTCCCTTGTTGCGAAAGGAACCCTTATTGTCTGAATCTTCCCTTGTAATATTCTTCTGATTCTATGGTCTATGACCCCACCGCCTTCATTACGTGTAAGTTAATAATAGTTGCCTGGTTAAAAGCTTATGGTGCTGCAGTGAAACCGAGGCCCCTGTGGAACAGCGGCCACATGGTGACGTTGCTCGGCACGTGCTGGTATTGAGGTTGTTGACCAAGCACCTTTACCAAGTTACACCACCGTACCGTTTTTGATACAAAATATTCTTCTTGGAAATATTCGGGTGTTCGAATGGGAAATCCACAACGGGTTGATGAAATAGTGTTTCCCCAAAGTAAACAAGAGAATGTGGTTTTGGAGGAAGCATGTATGTCACGATCTCAGTTCGTACAAAAGGTTGGCACATATGGTGAACAAGGAAGGAAAGGAAAAGAAAAACAACAAGGAAAAGTTTGCCCTCGGGTAGTAGTGAGTGATTGAAAAAGCCTAAGTGGATGTCATGTCCCAAGCACTATGTCTAGCTCGCCTGCACTATGCACGCCAGGTCACTATTTCCGCGATGCCCTACGGACACTGTTAGTGTCAGGGTCCACTAGCAACCTGCCCTCGTGTAACCATGACATTATGCCGCATCCACCGTACTCATGCACTGTGCGCTTCCCCTTTTCCTGGCACCCCGTCGGCTCTCGATCCTCACCCTCATCCCCGTACTGGACCCCCCCCAATCCTGTTTTCTTCTTTTGGGGACACGGCCGCCCACACACCTCCCTCGTCGAGCGAACCCCCTCTCCTCTCTTTTTTCCTCCCTCCACTCAAGCTCGCGCTGGGAGCGCACCATGGCTGACACTCTTCCTACCTCGTGACCATCAGTGTTTCCCTTCCACGCCGCCTCCACTTCTAGTGCGCTATGCCCCACCTCCATTCGCCACTATAAGATGCCCTTGGCCTTTGCTTTCCTTCTTCATCCCCATCCCCTCGAATCTGAAGCAGAGCTACGAGATCTAGTCATCATTCAAGGAACTAGATTTGTTAGTCAGAGGTGATTGTGTAATCTGAGAAGAAGAAGGATCTGGTTTTCATCGAAGAAGTTTAAGTCTACCGTTGGTTAGTGGTCTTAGGGTTCACGATGTTTGAGTTCTCAGTCTCCTGTTTCTGGATCTATTGGGCATACACTATGTTTTGGATAATCATTTTCTTATTGTTCCTCCAGTGTCCTCGTCTATCTCGACTTCTTGATTAAGCCTTGGTTTTATTAGGTTGCTCTTAACCGTGTATCTCTAAATCCCTGTATGGTTTAGTGTTTGACGTAGTGTGATCTTTTGTGTAATTTTAGATCTATAAAGTGTAATCGTATTTTCCCCTTCTGATTCGTGGTTCAAATCTCGGGACAAGATTTTGTTTAAGGGGGGTAGAGTTGTAACACCCTCGGTGTTACGCCCTAAACCAACTACTAAATCATGTCATGAGCATCATGTTTGTCTAATAATGCTTGTGATAGAAGGTGTTGATAAATTTCTTGTAGCCTAAAATAATCAATAAAAATGTTAAATCAATGTTGATGCAATAGCTCATGTATATCAAGTAGGGTTTAAAACCAATTTTTATTAAGCAAAAATACTATAGAACATATGTGTAATACTTAAATAAAGTTGGAAGTGCAAACTGTGTAGATGACAATGAAACACTTGTTGTTGAAAAATAATATTGCTCAGTAATATTTTCAATAGCTTAGAAATGCAATTTGAAATAGAGTTCAACTAAAAAAACTTAGAAAAATTCAAGCTTGTGTACTGCTAGACATTGCAAAGTTTAGCAATTTATTTAGAGAGATTGGGTTAGAGGGTGATGCGGTGTTTTAGCTCGGTTGAGCAGCCTCATGTATCAGTTTGATCGTGGTGAAGTCTGTTTCGGTTTAGAGGCAATGGTTTAGTGGTAGTAGCTGCTTTAAAATCATGCCTTTGCGTTTCGGCTAGCCCTCCTCCGGTCGGGCGCGTCCCCAGCAGCAAAGGGGCGCGCCGTTCTTGCGTTAGCGCGCTCTCACGTGTGCACACGCCTTTGCCACGCTATTAGCCACTGGTCGCCTGACCCGACCACGAGGAGCCGCCGTTGCTGTGGCTTGCCCGGCTAAGCGGTGCTCCCCTACCCCGCGCGGTGCCGCGCGGCCGACCCACCTCGAGCCACGACACGCCTACCGCCGCTACTTCTTTGTTGCACCACATCGCACTTTTCGCGCCAAGCCGTGCCTGCATCGCACGTCGCCGCTTGCCGCATTGCACGCTGTTCGCGTCGGCCGCCTAATTGATCGGGATGCCGCGTCGCTCTCGATCCGAGCTCCTTAGTGGTCGGTGGTGGTTTGGTGGTGTTTGACGCCAGAATCGCAGCCACCAATAGCTGGTCTAGAGGCTTGTCGACCGTGGTATCTTCCTCTCCGATGGAAGGCGTGAGCAGGTCTTGAACAAATACGCCATGTGGGATTTTGGCTTGGGATGATCCTAACTTTGACAGCGCATCTGCTGCTTGATTTTTGTCCCGGACCACATGTGTGTACTCGATGCCATAGAACTTGCCTTCTAGCTTTCTGATCAATTTACAGTATGCATCCATCTTTTCACTGGTCGTATCCCAGTCTTTATTGAGTTGGTTGATAACTAGAGTCGAGTCCCCGTAGACATAGAGATATTTGACACCGAGCTCGACTGCAATGCGCAGACCATGTAGGCATGCTTCGTACTCGACAGCGTTATTAGACGCCGGGAAATAAATCCTGAGGACGTATCGGAGCTGCTCCTTGGATGGCGACACGAAGAGGACTCCTGCTCCTGCGCCATCGATGTTGAGAGAGCCGTCGAAGTACATCTTCTAATACTCGGTGGGCCCCTGAGAGGCAGGTGTGCTTAAGTCTGTCCACTCGACGATGAAATCAACAAGTGCCTGAGACTTGATTGTAGTACGGCTTGCAAATTCCAAGGAGAAAGGGCATAGCTCCATTGCCCATTTGATGATACGCCCGTTCGCATCCTTGTTGCGAATGATGTCTCCCAGAGGGTACTCGGTCATGACCACCACACGATATCCGTCGAAGTAGTGTTTCAACTTTTGGGATGTAATCACTATGGCGTAGATCAATTTCTAAATCTATGGGTACCTGGTCTTGGATTCATTGAGTACCTCACTAATGAAATAGATTGGTCGCTGTACCTTGTAGACGTGGCCGGGCTCATCACGTTCGACCACCATGGCAGTGGAGACCACTCAGTTAGTTGCCGCAATGTAAAGTAGGAGAGTTTCGTCTTCTCTGGGAGCAGTGAGGACCGGAGGTGATGTAAGGTATTGTTTCAGCTGTGTAAAGGCAGCGTCTGCTTCCTCCGACCACTCAAATTTCTCGATTGCTTTGAGCAGCTTGAAAAACGAGCAGTCCCTTTTCGCCTAATCTTGATATAAAACGACTGAGGGCAGCCATGCATCCGGTGAGCTTCTAAACACCCTTCACCTTTTTAGGTGGCTTCATGTCCAAGACAGCTTTTACCTTCTCTAGGTTAGGGCATATGCCGTCGTGACTGATGACGTTGCCAAGCAATATACCAGATGGAACACCAAAGATACACTTCTTTGGGTTTAATTTCCACTAGAATTTGTTAAGAGCTGTAAAGGTACGTTCGAGATCATTAACAAGGGTGTATGCTTCCTTGGTTTTAACAACTACATCATCAACATAAGCCTCGACGAGGTTGTCTTTTATCTCATCGTTGAGGCAGGCCTATATGGCGCGTTGGTAGGTAGCCCCGGCGTTCTTTAGCCCGAACGACATGGTCGTGTAGCAGTAAGCGCCGAAGGGCATGATGAAGGATGTCTTGATCTGGTCATCCTCTTTGAGAGCGATCTGGTGATAACCAGAGTAGCAATCGAGAAAGGAAAGCAACTCGCAACCGGCAGTTGAATCTACGACCTCATCTATGTGAGGTAAGCCGAAGGAGTCTTTAGGGCAGTGCTTGTTGAGATCAGTGTAATCAACGCACATTCTCCATTCATTATTCTTTTTGCGTACAAGGATCGAGTTGGCTAACCACTTCGGATGATACACTTCTTTGATAAATCCAGCTGCCAAAAGCCGTGTAACTTCTACCATAATAGCCTCCTTTTTATCGTGAGTGAACCGTCATAGCTTCTGCTTGATAGGTTTGGCCTTGCCATCGACATTTAAGGAGTGCTCGATCAAGTTCCGAGGTACACCGGACATGTCAGCAGGTTTCCATGCGAACACGCTCACGTTGCTCCTCAAGAACCTGACGAGCGCGTCTTCCTATATAGGATCTAGGTTGGCCCTAATAAGGGCCGTTTTGCTGGGATCACCGTCGACCAGCTGGATCGCTTTGTGCTCTTTGGACTTGACGTTCTTGCGTGGGGCCTCGAGCTATGGGATCTCTAGGTGGTCGGCTGGGGTCTTCTTGGCATCGAGCGTGGTCTCGGCCATGTGAATAGAGAGGTCGTGAGCCTCTGCTATTTTGAAGCTGTCATCCTCGCAAGTGTAAGCTACGTACACGTTGCCCTTAAGAGTTAGAACCCCCTTCTCAGTAGGCATCTTGAGCATCAAATACCTATAGTGAGGTATGGCCATGAACTTCGTGAGCGCTGGTCGACCAAGGATAGCATGGTAGGTGCCTTCGAAGTCGGCGACCACGAAGTGGTCTGGGGTACCAAATTGCGCAGGTAGCGTGATCTGCTTGAGAGGAGTAGAGCCCTATCCGGGGAGAACACCCTAGAACTACGCCTCGTATGGCTTGAGATCAGCCTAGGTTATCTTTAGAGCTGACAGACTGTTCTTGAACTGTATATCAATGGAGCTGCCGCCGTCAATCAGCACTCTATCGAACTAGACCTTGTTGATACAAGGATCGAGGACCAGGGGAAAACATCCTGGCTCAGGTATTGCGGCCCATTGGTCCTTTCTGCTGAAAGAGATCTCACGGTGAGACCAAGGAGGGAGCCGTGGATCGGCGATGAGGTTGTCGGCGTTGGCCACGTTCAAGCAAGCGCGGGCGAGCAGCTTGCATTCTCGTTTGGTCTCGATGGACACTTTGCCTCCAATGGTGGTGTGGACGCGATCGGTTGGCTTGACGTACTTGTGACGGGGATCTGCGTCTTCATCATTGTCGTCCTCATTGCGCTGTTCCCCTACGTCGTTAGGCTTGTGGGACGTATTCGGAGCCTGTTGATGTGTGTAGATAGACTTGAGAACGTGACAATTCTCCATGGTATGGTTCGACTTGGGGTGGAGCTGGCAAGGTCCTTTCAATGCTTTAGCGTAGTCTTCTTCGTAGTTGTGACATCCGCCACCTTTCTTAACGGTGTTGACCTCACCATCGTCTTCCCGAGCACGCTTGCCCCTGTAATCATCACGGCGATTACGCCACTGATTACGCTGGTCGCGGTGGTCGCGGGGGTCGTTGCGCTGGTTGCGGCGATCAAAATTGTCGTTCCGACCACGATTGCCGTGGTAGTCGTCGTGGTGTGGAGGGTGGTCGGAGCGTGGAACCCTTGCGCTTCTTCAATGATTATCTTTTTAGCATCGTCGGCATCCGCATATTTCTAGGCAGTGGCCAGGAGTGCTGTGACTGATTCATGTCTCTTACGGAGGAGCTTGTCCCGTAGGGCATCATGGAAATGGAGACCAGTAATGAAAGCCTCAATTGCCTCATTGTCAGAGATTGATGGGACCTTGATGCGCATCTCCGAGAAATGCCGGACGTACTCGCGTAGTGGCTCATCTTTCCGATCTCAAATCCGATGCAGATCATATTTGTTGCCGGGTTGCTCGCAAGTAGCAATGAAGTTGTCGATGAAAGCTTGCTTGAGCTCTTGCCAAGAATCAAAGTAGTTCGCTGGTAGGCTGACCAGCCATTGGTGGCCTGCATGGCCGACAACGACTGGGAAGTAGTTAGACATGACGTGCTCGTCAGCTATGGCTGATCTGCACGCGATTTCATAGAGCATGACCCATAATTCGGGGTTCTCCTTGCCGTCGTACTTCTGAAGTTTTTCGAACTTGAAGTTCTTGGGCCATATGACTTAGCGAAGGTGTGGAGTAAACTGCTTCAAACCCGAAGGGCCGTGGGTAGTATCATATTCCATACGGCGATAGCTTTCGTGGGATGCACGATCGTTGGCACTTTGATTAATGCGATCGCGCAGATCGCGTTCTCCGAGGTAATGGCGGAGATCGTTATTGCCATCACGGCGATCCCGGTTGCCACCCTGGATAACCCTACGACCACGGTTATCACGGCGATTATCGCAGTTGTCTCGGCTGTTGTCGTCTCGGTAGCCACGGCGATTGTTGTCCCGACCACCATCATGGCCACCGTTCTCGCCTTGACGGTTGTCTGATGGGTTATTGTTGCGCGAGCCACGTTGGTTGGGTGGCTGTGAGCGACTTGAGTACTAGCGACTGTGGCTTGATTCAACTGAGACGGATGGAGCCCGGGCTTGATTTACAATCTCTGCGGTCTGGGCCATAGCAGCCGTCAAGTAAGCTTGTATATCATCACAAACTGCCTGGGTTTCCAGGGTATTGGGTAGTCGTTGCATCGTCGCCATAGCAACAACTACGTTGGCGCTTGGGGTCCTGAAGACCTGCTTGTCCCCCACCCTATCAAAGGCATTGTTAAGGTCGCGCGGCTAGACCCTTATGTGTCATGCCTCCTCTTCAGCCTCGGCTTCGATTTGTCGACGATTAAACCGGTCAATATTGCGTGCTTCGCGTGCTAGCCTTTCTTGTTCTGTTTCGCCGACAGCCGGTGGTTCGTCATTACTAACAACGTTGATCAAGTCTCCTCACCTTGGTGGGAAGGATGGGAATCATGGGAACCCCGGGGCATGGTCTGGGATATCCAGATCGTATTCAACGCCTTCATCGTCATGATGCTGGAGCTCGGTGTGGATGGAGCCATTAGATGCGGTGCTGGACGTGGAGCTTGAGCCACCCTCTCGAACTGTGTGGACCGATCCTTCTTGGAACTCCTCGATCCGGACCATGTTGATGAAGTTGCTTGGTCTTGGCCAAGATCGTTGCATACTGTCCACATAGTTGGAAGCAGTGTTTCGCAGGCCGTAGGGCTAAGCCTGGTAATTCTCCATTGAGGTTTCGTATTCGGAGAGCCGGAGACCCATCGCGGGGGCTGGCCGGCGACGAACGGAGCGCCCTTCAGGAGTAGATGTGACCACGAGATCTGTACCTAGTCGCGCAGGACGACTGGCCCGAGCGGGTCGGGTAGATCTGTTGTGGGTAGCGGTTACCTGCTCATTAGGTTGACTTTGAATTGAACTTACCAGAGCTTGGGTTTCGGCAAGTTTGGTGCTGACCCGATCGATGGGGTCGAGCAGGTCGGTGTTGTCGATCTGCTTCCCTTTGTAGCGAGGAAGCGGACGACGGGTTGTCGGTGTGGCTGAAGGCGATGCGGATGTGGTCGGAGCCAGATCCACCGTGGTCGGAGCCATAGCCGATGCAGGTGAAGCAGTGGTCGATGCGGATTGAGTCCGCACCTCCTCCATGATCATGGCGATGAAGTCATCGGAGCTAGTGGTCCAGCGATCTGGCCGACGGTGAACGTGAGGCCGTTTGGCATAGCCACGGAGCCAGGGATGATGATCATCTTGTTCGCTTGGAGAGCAGTATGCACACCCCCTACCTGGCGCGCCACTATCAATGAAATATGGTCGGCAGTCTACCTAGGGGTATGCCCAAGGTAGTAGATTGTCGGTAGATAGGTGCGCAAGCTACGAACAAGATGATGATGCAAGACAGACACGAGGTTTTATCCAGGTTCGACCACCGTGAGGGCGTAATACCTACGTCCTGCGTCTGATTGTATTGATGTATGTCAATGAGATGTGTTTTCTAGAGGGGTCCCCTGCCCGTCTTATATAGTCTAGGGGCAGGGTTACAGATCTGGAAACTAATCATAATAAGTTACAATTGCCATAGGTGGTCGGATAAGGATTCATATTCTAACCGACTAGGATCTTGCTTAATCTCCAAATCTGCCTTGATTCCTTGCGCGGGACTCTCCCCTAGTCCGGGCCAGCCCGAGCCTAGCCATAAGGGTATTAGGGGTTAATACCCCCACAGTGGCTCACCGGAAAGCCGTTGCTGCCGCTGTAGGTTGCTCGTCACTAGGGAGAGCCCACTATGCTTCACCTCCGTTCGTGCAACCAACACCCATCGTCGCGCGTCGGCCCATAGGTGAGCATCGGTCCCATAGCTAGGTCTGCAAGGGTCCTAGTTAGCCGACGTAATGGGGCCGTACCGGTCCACGCCGCGTCGGCGAGTGTTAGGGTCACGGGGACCTCCTCGATATGAAGACAGCTTCTCTCAGGGTCTTTCGAGCATAAGTGCTGACTGAGTAAATAGGACGAATAATGGCTGCGAGAATAGTAGGAAGCTCAGGGGCATTTTCGCTAAAACACCAGCGTGCGCGGGGGCTCCCCACCGTGGGCCGTCTCCGCACGTGGGCCGCGTTGGGCCAGTTTGGTTCGTCTTTATAGTAAAGAATTAGAAATGGTCTTGTATTTTTATTTAAGAACCAATTTTGTGTAATTAATCTAAAATCATGTAGGTGTCCCAAAATTATGAAACAAATTTTGTTAGGTTCCTAAAACTATGATCTATCTGCTAGTATATTTTGTTCACATAGTTTTATAATATTTCTAAGAGTTATCTAATTAATTTAAGAAGCTTAATATTGTAAGATAATATTTTAGAAATATTTGTGAGCAATTGGTGATAGTGTTGGCTCTAAAACTTTTACAGTAAATCTCTAATATTATTAGGTGCTCACTGTAATTTTTGTAGCTCCATAATAATTAGTTTGCAAAGGTAGCTAAATGAGCCCTAGTTCAAAAATATATATTTAATCAATAAAATGTCAAAGCACATTGGGATTTTAAAACTAGAATATTTTTTCAGAGACAAAGCCTTACTTGACAACGTGGATACGTAGACCATTACGTTACTCATTAAATCTAGCTCGTTAGCTTGTGGAGAATAATCATATATTTAAGAGTTATGGTTACCGTTGATTAATTCCCCTCTGCGTTGTATCCATGTACATCATAATAGGAACAACGTTGGGTCATCGAGTCAACTGAAGTAGCGGAAAAGATGATGCCTTGATGATCGTGTCACTATGATGGAATGTGAACTTTTGGTTAGATCTTACCCAGAGAAGCCCGGTACATAATCCCTATTATTCTACACTTTATCTTATGCTTGTGCATTAAATTTTAAGGACTTGAAATGAAAACCACTTGCATATATACATCCATATCCTATGAGTCCTATTAGTATGTCAGGATCATGTAGATTGCTATGCTATAGGATTTGGTAGAAGTCGAGTGATTTTCTGTCACTCACGAGAGATAGGAAAGATATTATTGTTATTATTATATTACTGTCACATGGAATATATATGAATGATAATTGGAGACCGGGTGGAATGGTACTTTGGATCTGGACTTGGTTAGGCATTCGAGCGAGGCTTGGATTGCACTTGTTCTGCCTGTGTCGATTGAGGACCGTCCATTGTTGTGGATGGTAGTTTGGTCACAGACTTATTATCCTGAGCACATACTTACTTATAGGAGCGGGAAGGCTCGTTACACTCTTGTCGTGGGTTCCGGCTATTTCCAAACCGACTGATTGGAGGCGGAGAAAGGTGGAGGTCTAAGCACCATACTGAGACCGGGTCTCAAGTGTGGGGGCTTCGAGTCCAAGTTTTGACGGGACTGGACCCCGTGACAGGAGTGGAATGAGTTGGTCTTATTTGTGCTTGGGGTACAAACGGGGCATGTGTTTTGGGGATACAGAGCTGGGATACATTGGTTCACAAATTGCTGTTTCTATGAGACGGTACGACTTTGATATGGTCTAGCACTGTAGTAAGAACTGGAATATGAAAGATGATAAAATGGTTCTGATTGCTTACCACCTGCTTGAAAGTAGCATAGGTGCTTACATAGAATGGTTAGTTAATAAACTAATGATGACTGCTAATGAAGTTGAATATAAGGATGCACGTTTAGTAATGCTTCCACAGATGCAATAATCCACAAGCCAGATAGCCTTGCATATCCTTGGAGTCTTTTATTTTTTCCTATCGGGTAAGTCTTGTTGAGTACAATCGAGTACTCAGGGTTTTATTCCCCTGTTGCAGTGATCGGAGGATACTTAGAGCTGACTCTTGTGTGTGGAAACCTCCTGGTGGGGTCAAAGAGGATTCATTTCATGCTACGACCGTAGTGTTTATTTATAACTCTCATGAAAGGTTTTATAAGATGTAAAATCTGCTAGCATCTCTTGTATAAAAATGTCCACTATGTTAATGCTCCACCATGTTATTAAATTAATCTTGTTTCCTCTATAACTCTGATAACATTGTTATATTCCTCTGTTATAATAAATTGAGGTAATATTCTGGTATTATAATAAAGTGATATAAGAAATGACTTAAGAATGTTGTAAGCTTTATTCTCTCATTTATGATCCAGTTGGAAAAATGTAGATTTTCGAGTTCTGCCTTGGTGTGTGCTCGATGAAACTGCATAGTTTAGTGTCCTCTCTTGCGAACTTAGTGTCTAATAGAAGACAAGTATTCCTAGAAGGCATTAGATTAGGTGGTTCTGCCACAATGGTGGCTAACCTATTTCTACTATACTCCTTAAAAATATATCTCTCTTTTGAAATTTAGAAACAACTTTACAATAGAACATGGGCTATCTTATTCGTCTTTTTTTCAGGCGGGCATCGAATTACCCATTGTTTTAGATATCTCGGACACTTGTCCATTTTTTCTCAACTTTTTTTTCTTCTCTTTTTTTTATAAATAACTTTTGCATAGCCCATGCCGCTTTTCTGCAACAAAACTTTTGAGAGATAATAACAAGAACTTGGAACATCTATTTAGTGGAAAAATCCTATGAACATGTTCTTGGTGTTTTACTCCCAGTGTAGCAGTGAAACATTTTTGGGTGGATATAGATGGAAGGCATGTTTTTACGCCTACCCCCATTGTAGGAGTAGTGCATATGTGAGTGGTGTGTACGTGATCTTGATTTTAAGAGCATGACAAACCTCTTATAAGGGTCAACAAAACTTGACTAAACTCAATGCAAAATAAGCAGCATGTAAGTAGAAGTTTTTCTAGTCTAAATATTAGGTTTCTCTTAGAGGGTACACTCTTGGTGGAACGAGATGAAGTTGACTGGGTCAACTTGCTCTTGATCTCATGTATACCATCCTGCAAAATACTAACAAGAATACCAAAACTCGTGAAACGAATTAGGATAAAGGGTTAGCGGTCAGCCGTCCTTGAGATTAGTTGTTTTTGAGGTTCAGAAATATTTTTGTATTGGTAGAATTTTAGTAGGATGTTTACCTAATATTTTTTTTGAATTTTCTTATTTATGATATGTAGAACAAAAAAATATGTGTGCATGGTATTTTTAATTTTTATGCAACCACAGCAAATATTCCCTTGGTTATTTACACCGTAGATCTATTCACATGGGGCTTAGAATTTTATGATGCAATAATGCAATTTTTATTTATTTTACTAATGCAATGCTAATGCAGAAAAATAAATATGCTCAAGTGAAAAATAATTTATGCAATGCGGAAAAGTAAATATGGATAATTACCGATGTTACATCACGGCGAGGGTTTGGATTTTTAAATCCTCCGGACAGAACTCGGCTGGAGAAGAGCCCTTTTATTCTTTAGGTGCATCATCTGGTCTCAACGAAAGGAGACCTTGGTGGTTGCACCTCTTGTGATGGTGATTCTGACAACATCACCTTTTCCTTCTATACCTGCTTGGCCTGTGGACTGAACTTTGGCGGAGTAGGTTCATCTTTCACAAGTTCTTTAGGTTCTTCATCTTCTTCCCATCCATTCTTTGGATATTGATTCTTCCGCTGTGATGATCGATGTCTCCTCCTAGAGCGGGTCTTGTTGGGCTGCTCATAAGTGGTATAACTATTGAAATAGCATCATACCTTTTCTCCAGGGAATTAGAAGTGGACTTGTCCAGATCCAACGTAGATGATCGCGTTGGTGGTGTTGAGGAACAGTCTTCCCAGGATGATGGGTGTATTGTCTTCTTCTTCACCCATGTCTAGAACCATGAAGCCGGCAGGGGTAAACTGATCATGTATTCTTACCATGATATCTTTTGCTATTTCCTTCGAAAATCGGATTAATTGATCCGCCATCTGCAGTTGCATATATGTAGGGAACAAAGGTTCGTCACCAAATAAATATTCATACGTTACCTTGGACATTATATTGACACCTGATCCAATGTCGTAAAAGGTCTTGTGGAAGATTCTTTGTCCAATGGTACACTTGATCGTGGGTACACCAGGATCATCTTTCTTAGCAAGGAATGGTGAAGTGAGGAGGTGGTCGTACTCTGATCTGAGTGTGTTGATCATGTTGACTGATTCTTCTTGTGACTATCTAGCCTTGTTCTTCCTCCTATTATTTTTCTTCTTGGTCACTGTTGTATCTTCAGGCAGGTGCAGCATTTGTAAATGTCCAGAAGATTGCAAGATACGATTCTTGACAGAAAACTTCTCCTTTCTATCCTTGATTGTGAAACAGATCTTGGCACTATCCGCATATAAGATGGCTTTCACGGTGCTCGGGAAAGGTCGACCTAAGATAATGGGTGCCCTTTCATCTCCACCTGTTTCCAAGACCACAAAGTATACAAGAACATATGATTGTCCCACTCGAACAATGGCATCTTTTAGAACTCCCTTGAGGTAGCAAAGTGATTGATCTGTAAGCTGCAAACGCATATTTATGTACAACAAAGTATCTCCATTAATTTTATCATAGATTACCTTAGGCATGATGTTGACACTTGATCCGAAGTCACATACAACTTCTTGGAAAATATGAGGTCCAGTAGCGATGAGGATGACAGGTCTCCTTGGATCGCTCTTCTTCTCAGGCAAGGTGTAATCTATCCACCTTCCCGTCGATGGTTGTATACAGTAATATGCGGCATTGTGAATATCGATAAGATTTGCAGTTTCTAGATCTTCCTGTTGCCCTAGAATCTTACCTTTATTGGTCGGAGGAGCAGCAGCCACCAGCTGAGCTATTTGCGATTCTATCATTTTGTTAAAGCTATGCTGGTTCTTAATGGCAGAGGAGAGGTCATCTATTTTATTACTCATGTTTTCTAATATTCTATCATTGGAAGCTAGTTTTATAGATAAGTTCTCCATAATTTTAGCTTGGCCAGAAATCAATTCTCTCAAGGGTGGTTGATTGAAATTATTAAAATTATTACCTTGAGGGTTACCTTGGTAGTTTGGCTTCTGTTGCTGATTTCATCCTTGATTCTGTTGAGGATGAAAGTAGTTGTTGACAAACAAAGTTCACATCCTCATGGGTTTTAGGACATTTATTCCCTAAATGCTCAGTGTTTCCACATTCTTCACATGTCATGCGGGAATCATGAATGTGCATGACTTCTTGCTTCTCATTAGCTCGGTCTTTGAGCTTCTTCAGCAGCAAGTCCATCTGGGCAGAAACATGTCTACCTCCTTGAGTAGATGCATACCTCCACTTCTCTTACGAGTCTAAAGACGTTCTTCATTCCAACCTTGGTTGGAGGCCATCTTCTCAACAAGAGCTGTTGTAGCTAGGAATGTGAGTGATAGGAATGCACCTCCAGCAGCAGCATCCATAGTCTCACGGGTACTGTTGGTCAACCCATGGTAGAAAGTCTACATGAGTAGCCAATTCTTCATCCCATGATGAGGATATTCTAATATGAAATCTTGGAAGCGCTCCCATGCCTCAAGGACAGATTCATCATGTTGCTGTTAAAAGCTTGAAATTCTCCCACGCAAAGCATTGGTCTTGCCTATGGGAAAGAACTTTGCTAGGAAGGCAGTGGAGCAGTTATCTCATGTTGTATTTCTATCTTTGTTGGCGTAGAACCATTGCTTCGCCTTCCCCAAAAGTGAGAATGGGAAGACATGAAGTAGTAAGGCATCTCTAGTCACTCCTTTGTGGTGAAAGTACTACAGATCTCTAGGAAGTGTTGGAGATGATCACTCGCATCTTCATGTGTCTTTCCACAAAACTAGCTTGCTTGCACCATGTTAATGAGAGCTGGCTTGAGTTTAAATCCATTGTCTCCAACATTGGTTGTCGGTCCAGTACGGATGTTGGCCATAGTTAGAGTAGAGAATTCGTGGAGAGTCTTATCAGCCATAGCTTCAAATTTAGGTGTTAAGCTTCACCTTATCTGGTTGTCTTCTAACTCTAAAAGCTGAAACTTTCTTGAGTTTAGCTCTAGTTCTCTTAAGTAATCTTTCGGATCGTCAATATAGTTTGTCGGAAGGTCAAAACCGGTCATACATTACCCTGCATATAAGATACACAAGCAGACAAAACATGGGTAAGCCTATTTGAGTAGAGGTCAATGGTTATCTCGATCACATCAATAAGTATAAGTTTATCAATACTTTCTTTGCCAAGCTACCTTCCCCAGCAATGGTGTCAGAAATACTTGTTGGTATTTATTAACATATCACTTGTTTTAAGTAGCCACCTATGATATGCCTACATCTCTTAGCATTACTTGTACTAGGTTGTCATCTCTAATGATGGTGCTAGATATGCTTGTTGGTTTTACCTAGTATTACTACTAGAATGATACTAAGTAGTTCTTTATTATTTCATATGACTAGAAAGAATATATATATATATATATATATATATATATATATATATATATGGAATGGAAAGAAATCTGCAAGCGCACAGATAATATACCATTGTAGCACTTTACCGAGAGTATTCTAGGTATCGTTATTTATATTTTTACCACAGGGAAGGTATGGCATGGACATGTATTGATAACTTATATGATTGATAGAGAAGTAAACCATAACCAATATTCCACTCATAACAGGGGTAAGTCATAGGATAAGATATATATGATACGCATTGATCAATGATAATGATAAATCACTCAGAGTACTCCTTTCTATGGCATTAGCATGGTTAGGTAGAATATTAGAGGATAATTCCTAAGTCATTCTTAATTACAAGTCAAAGCATATATTGATTAGTGCAATTATACCTAGTAGTCATTGCTAAGACCATCGTCATATCTAAACATAAGGGATATTACTAAGGAAGATTAAGAACAGAGCTCGTCTTCCTTCGTAATCGCATCCTACGTGCATACCTATATTCGGGGAGTGGACTACAAAGGACTCAACAGGAGTGTCATATCCGTGATCTACCACGTGACCCAGAATATAGGGTGTATCCATAGGTAAACAATGTATAAGCACCACGCTTACACAATGTCAACCACCCACCCATGGATCCTTAGAGTGAGCGCTATACGAACTTATGCATGAACATGATGATAATCCAACTATACTAAGCATATAAACAAAGAATAAAAGAATATTCCTAAGTGGAGCCGGCATGTTCAAATATAGCTATGCAAAGAACAGATAATGATCATACAAGTTATATGACTAGAGTTAGAACTATGATTAAGATGGACGGGAGATCTCTGAGCATTGGTCTACCAGCAAGCGCGAGAGACTTTAAAACTCCTACACAATATTCGGACGTGGGGGATTACAAGGGATGGACAAGGGCTATCACCACCTACCACCTACCCCTCAATTGTGGGATACCGTCATATCCAAAGGTTCTCGTGAACCCGAGCACCATGCTTATGTACAAGGAAACTACCTATATCCCCCCGGGACTCCAACCCTACGGATTGACAAACAAGAATATAGGCAACCTCGAAGGAACGACGAACCACCACCCCAACCCTAGCTCTACTTCTACTCATACAAGTCATATGAATGATTAAGCTCAAAGTTGAACATGTTAAGATCATAACACACAAACTATATGATAGTTCATATATCTTGATTATAACATAAAAACTATACTCTAGTTCATATGCACTACTATATAAATGATATGAGAGCATGAATATGGAAGAACTCTTCATAGTATTATTCATACCAAAGTTGCTCTTTCTTCCAAGGAGACAAACTCTCCAAGTAGCTCTTGCCTTGCTCTCAAATACTACTAAAGCTAAGAACTAAAAGAGTACAAGTAGAGAGGTGAGGTGTAGCTCCAAATGTTGGTGTCTGTGAGAGGTGAGCTCTAGCCCTCTTTATATAGTGGAGTGAGGATGGTTTGGCGCTGGAAAATTAGGAACCCTAGGGAACCGCCTATGCATGGCGGCATGCAACCGCCAGAGCGAGGTGGGGCCAAGGCGCGCCGGTGGCGGTGTGGCCGCACCTGGGCCTGCTCCGCTAGCCACCGCCTTGCTCTGGTGGGCTGCTAGCTAGGCCTAGGTCACGTCCTCAGTGGTATTCTGCCTAGGTAAGTTGTGTAGGTGGGCTTCTTTCTCCTTCTTTGGAATAGAATCTGCTTTACGCTTAAATGTTTGCGCATTTTGCTATGTTTTCACTTGTATTCGAATATGTGTCCTACAAAACATGTTTTCTCCAATACAAGTGGAACTAGATCAATAGTAAATGCATATGTGTCAAAAGTATGTTTATTTCTCTTGTTTTGGACTATAATTAGAGGTTAGAAATGGTCGTTAGTGACCGCCAACAGTATATATAGGCCAGAGCATCAATCTTGGGCCCTCCGATCAAACCAACTTGAATAAACGGTGTAGATGCAATCCTTAAGGCGGTGGAGAACCAACGTAGCGAGACGGGATTGACATGTGGGCCACAGGGGTCAACCAGCCTGCAGCCACCGCGGTTGTTTGATTTTTCGGTGCAAAATATGTGATCAATAGCCTTTCCTGAGAACCAAAATAAGCGAGAGGAGGAGAGAAGGAACTCAGATCTGGAAAAGAACAAATTTTCGGTGAGCTATTCCTTTCTTCCAATTTTTGAATCATTGTGACACCCTTGTTTTTTTATGATGTTCAAATAGCCTCTCTAATTCGTTGTTTACCTCAACTACTATGGATGAGGATAACTCAAGATCCTATGGTGATCCGATTGGTTCCGCTTTAAATAATAAAAATTTTAGTGCCAACGAAGAAAAGGACAATGATTTCAAGTGCAGCTTTAAGACCAAAGAGCGGGTCTTTTTCCATGGGCGAGGCCTCCTCGATGAGCCGTGACGGCCTTGGTGCCTAGCTTGAAGGCCATGGCCACCAACCACCTCCACCACGAGCACCTTAATTCGGGACGCTCGTAGCGAGAAGTGGGGGGAAGAGCATGTTGGGCTAGGAAATGCTGGGGGGATTTATTTGTACAGGAAGTGGGTGGCCTCATGGCATGGGGTGGGAGAGGGAGGGAGCAGAGTGGTACATGGGGAGGGTGAAAGCTCTAGTTTGGTTTTGGTGAATTGATGAAACCCTAAGTGCTAACCTAGTTTATCAAGTGATCATGAGATAGGTAGCACACTCCAAATGGTGAAGCAAATGAAGATCATAGCATGATAAAGATGATGGCATGGTGATGATCAAGTGCTTTGACTTGGAAAGAAGAAAGAGAAAAATAAAAAGCTCAAGGCAAAGGTATAATTTGTAGGAGCTATTTTGTTTTGGTGATCAAAACACTTAGAGAGTGTGATCACGTTTAGGATCGATAGCCGTACTATTAAGAGGGGTGAAACTCGTATCAGAATGCGGTTATCAAAGTGCCACTAGATGCTCTAACTCATTGCATATGCATTTAGGATCTAGTGGAGTGCTAACACCCTTGAAAATGTTTGTGAAAATGCTAACACATGTGCACAAGGTGATACACTTGGTGGTTGGCACATTTGATCGAGGGTGGTGAAGTTTGGGTGCAAGGGTAAGGAACTACACCGGTGGAGTGTTCGCCCGTAGAGTGTGGACAGTCCGACGGTGCCACCGACGCCCTAGACAGAAAAGACGGAGGTCACTGTGAGTGACCGGATGCTGGCCTCGGTTGGACCGGAGCGTCCGGTCAGTGGCAGCAGAGGACGTGTGTTTCGGTCTCATGACCGGAATGACGGGGTCACTCAATGAACAGACGGCGATGACAGTGCGTCCGGTCGATCTTGACGACGATCTGTTGACGTAGGGCGACTGAGAGGTAACAACTGTGACCGGACCGGGTCGGTCCGGACCGGACGTCCCGGGCCGGGAAAAAATCGTGTTTGGAACCTTACTGGAAACTACCGGACGCTAAGGTCCAGCGTCCGGTCACTTTCTAACTGACGCGTCCGGTCAGCAGATGACCGTTGAAATCTGACGAACAGTATTTGAAGCAGGGGACACATGGCGTGAATCACGTGACCGGACACTGAGGGCCAGCGTCCGATCGATCGGACCGGAGCGTCCGGTCACCCCGCGCTGTGCCCAGTGAAGGGGTACAACGGCTCTATTTCATGGGGGCTTCTATTTAAGTCCCATGGCTGGCTCAAGCTCACTCTCTTGGCCATTTTCATTGACATAGCAACCTTGTGACCTTAGCCAAAGCCCTCCCACTCATCTCCATCATTGATTCATCATCTTTGTGAGATTGGGAGTGATCCAAGTGCATTGCTTGAGTGATTGCATCTAGAGTCACTTGGTGTTCGTGTTTCGCTGCGGATTTCGCTTGTTACTCTTGGTGGTTGCCGCCACCTAGACGGCTTGGAGCAACGAGGATCGTTGAGCGGAGGGTGGTGATTGTCTCCGGCTCTGATCGTGGTGATTGTGAGGGGTTCTTGACCTTTCCCCGGTGGAGCGCCAAAAGGTACTCTAGTGGATTGCTCGTGGCTTGTGTGATCCTCATCTTGTGTTGGTTGTGCAGCACCCTATTGAGGGTTTGGCGTGTGATGCCAATTAGCGCGTGAACCTCCAAGTGAGTGTATCGCCACAACGAGGAGTAGCTTGCCGGCAAGCAAGTGAACCTCGGTAAAAAATCATTGTGTTCATCATTTGATTCCGAGGTGATTGGTCTTCATTGTTATTCATTCTTGTGATTGATTGGCTCCTTCATCTACATGGCGGTATAACTTTCTAGATCACTCTCTTTACATTACCGTAAACTAGTTGTCAAGCTCTTTAGTGTAGCTAGTTGTGAGAGCTTGCTTGCTTGGTTGGTGTGGCTCTTTTGTTAGCCTTTGACAGCACACTAACATAGGGTAGTGTCATAGCTATTGTGTGAATAGATTCTACCTAAACTAGAATTGTGGTAGGTGGCTTGCATTTTGAGTAGGCTAGCGCAAAACTCACTTCGTCTCATAATTGTCTAATCCTTTTGTTAAGTGTTGTAGAAATTTTTATTAGGCTATTCACCCTCCTCTAGCCATTAGGACCTTTCAGAGGGGCCGATGACCGTGGCCCGTGGGGAACAAAACATGATAAGAGACGTCGTAGTCTGCCAGTCTCGCATCGCATCATAGTGGTTGCCACTGGCCAGGCGACCAGGAGGTATTGGGAGGAAGGGACCAGAATCATGGATCCAAGGGAGCCAACGGCGTGAAGAAGCAGCGGCTTAATAGACGACCCAAAAAATTCCGCGCCATTTGTTGTTCACATCTCAAATTGTATGTACTATCGGTTGTTTGATTTTTTTCGTGCAAAATATGTGATCAGTAGCTTTTCCTGAGATCCAAAAGAAGCGAGAGGAGGAGAGAAGGGACTCAGAACTAGAAAAGAACAAATTTATGGTTAGCTATTCCTTTCTTCCAAGTTTTTTTATCATTGTGACACCCTTGTATTTCAAATTACGTTCAAATAGCTTCTCTGATTCGTTATTTACCTCAACTACTGTAGGATGAGGATGCTAGTAACTCAAGATCCTATGGTGATCCAGTTGGCTCCATTTTAAATAATAAAAATTTCAACACCGACGAAGATAAGGACAATGATTTCAAGTGCAGCTTTAAGACCAAAGAATAGGTCTGTTTCCACAGACGAGGCCTTCCCGGTGAGCAGCTGTGGGCGACGCCACCGCGGCCTTGGTGCCCATCTTGTACGACATCGCCACCTACCACATCGACCACGAGCACCTTAATTCGGGACACTCGCAGCAGGAAGTGGGGGGGAAGAGCATGTTGGGCCAGGAAATGCCGAGGGATTTATTTGTAGAGGAAGTGGGTGGCCTCATAGCGTGGGGCGGGGGTGGAAGGGAGCAGAGTGGTAGGTGGGGAGGGGCCGATACCCGTGGCCCGTGGAGAATGGAACGTGATGAGAGACGTCGTAGTCTGCCAATCTCGCATCGCATCGTAGTGGTTGCCACTGGCCAGGCGGCCAGGATGCATGGGGAGGGAGGGATCGGAATCATGGATCCAGGGGAGCCAACGGCATGAAGAAGAAGCGGCTTGATTGACGACCCAAAAATTGTCGCACCATCTGTTGTTCCCATCTCAAATTGTATGTACTATCGGTTGTTTGATTTTTCCGTGCAAAATATGTGATCAGTAGCCTTTCCTGATATCCAAAAGAAGCGAGTGGAGGAGAGAAGGGACTCAGAACTGGAAAAAGAACAAATTTATGGGAGCTATTTCTTTCTTCCAATTTTTGAATCATTGTGACACCCTTGTATTTTTTATGATGTTCAAATAACTTCTTTGATTCATTGTTTACCTCAACTACTGTAGGATGAGGATGCTGGTAACTCAAGATCCTATGTGATCCGGTTGGCTCCGCTTTAAATAATTAAAATTTTAGTGCCGATGAAGAAAAGGATAATGATTTCAAGTGCAGCTTTAAAACCAAAGAACAGGTCTGTTTCCACGAGGCGAGGCCTCCCCAGTGAGCCGCCACGGCCTTGGTGCCTAGCTTGAAGGCCATCGCCACCTACCACCTCCACCACGAGCACCTTAATTTGGGACACTCGCAGCAGGAAGTGGGGGGAAGAGCATGTTGGGCCAGGAAATGCTGGGGGACTTATTTTTAGAGAAAGTGGGTGGCCTTGACGTGTGGCGGGAGAGGGAGGGAGCAGAGTGGTAGGTGGGGAGGGGCCGATGACCGTGGCCCGTGGGGAACGGAACATGATGAGAGACATCGCAGTCTGCCAGTCTCTCATCATGTTTGATTTTTTCGTGCAAAATATGTGATAAGTAGCCTTTCCTGAGATCCAAAAGAAGCGAGAGGAGGAGAGAAGGGACTCAGAATCGAAAAAAGAACAAATTTACGATGAGCTATTCCTTTCTTCCAATTTTTGAATCATTGTGACACCCTTGTATTTTTTATGATGTTCAAATAGCTTCTTTGATTCGTTGTTTACCTCAACTACTGTAGGATGAGGATGCTGGTAAGTCAAGATCCTATGGTGATCCGATTGGCTCCGCTTTAAATAATTAAAATTTCAGTGCCGACGAAGAAAAGGACAATGATTTCAAGTGCAGCTTTAAGACCAAAGAATAGGTCTGTTTCCACGGGTGAGGCCTCCCCGGTGAGCCGCCGCGGCCTTCGTGCCTAGCTTGAAGGCCATCGCCACCTACCACCTCCACCACGAGCACCTTAATTCGGGACGCCACGCAGCAGGAAGTGGGGGGAAGAGCATGTTAGGCCAGGAAATGCTGGGGGACTTATTTTTAGAGGAAGTGGGTGGCCTCGTGACGTGTGGTGGGAGAGGGAGGGAGCAGAGTGGTAGGTGGGGAGGGGCCGATGACCGTGGCCCGTGGAGAACGGAACGTGACGAGAGACGTCGCAGTCTGCCAGTCTCGCATCGCATCGCAGTGGTTGCCACTAGCCAAGCGGCCAGGAGGCATGGGGAGGGAGGGATCGGAATCATGGATCCAGGGGAGCCAACGGCGTGAAGAAGAAGCGGCTTGATTGATGACCCGAAAATTGTCGCACCATCTGTTGTTCACATCTCAAATTGTATGTACTATCGGTTGTTTGATTTTTCCGTGCAAAATATGTGATCAGTAGCCTTTCCTGAGATCCAAAACAAGCGAGAGGAGGAGGGAAGGGACTCAGAACTGGAAAAGAACAAATTTACGGTGAGCTATTCTTTTCTTCCAATTTTTCTATCATTGTGACACCCATGTATTCAAATAGCTTCTCTGATTCGTTATTTACCTCAACTAGTGTAGGATGAGGATGCTGGTAAGTCAATATCCTATGGTAATCCGGTTGGCTCCGCTTTAAATAATAAAAATTTCAGTGCCGACGAAGAAGTGCAGCTTTAAGACCAAAGAAAAGGTCTATTTCTAGATTTCTGTAATTCTTGCTATTAATTGCGAAATATCTACAACTATTCCAAATGGATCCAATGTAACTATTCCACCAATGCAACCATACAATTTGGAGCTGCTTTCATGGACAACTATTGATGCAAGAAGTAATGTTGCGTCCTCTAGCTTGATTTTCTTGCTGCAAGAAGCAGCTACTGATACACAACGACATCATTTTTTTTGCAGAATGGATGTTTGGAGAAGAAACATTTCAGTGTGCTCCAGTCAGCTCTATAGACCAATAAGTTTTCTGCATCCACCATAGGCTAATGTAACGCCTTCACAATGAATGATTTGCTCTGTCTCACCATTGTCATTTTTTCTGTTTTTAAATATAGCTTCTTGTGATCCTATTCTACCTGAGCTCAAATTCCTGTTTGGCTGATGTTGTACAGAGTTAAAAGGAGCTGGCTAGCATTTGGCTCATCCATCAAGGTCAGCTAACTGCTTGATCAACATTTCATGAAGTGAGCCTGTCTCTTTTGGTAGGTGCTAAGCAATTGAGAAAAATGCTCACAGGAAAGCACAAGCAGTTCACAAAGGTCGTATCTCCCTGCAATCTAAACAGCTTAGGCATTGAAGATAATAATTGGCTTCTAAGGAGGTGCTTAGTAAAGTGAACTACAAGCTGTTCTTGTAAGACATTTGTCCATACAAAGTGTTTCAGTTGTCTACGCCTGTACTCAAATTAAAACCATGGTACACATAAGTCATTTCTTTCATATATGTATTAGCTAAAAAAGGGATAAAGTCCAATTTACATCCTCCAATTTTCACCAAAGTCCAGATTTCAACTTCGAACTTCAAAACCGGATAACTTTGGTCCTACAACTCTTGAAACCGTTCAACTTTTGTGGGTGAACAGTAACTTTTGATATTTTCGGGAGGCGCTGAAATTTTATATTATTTTTTCGAGCATCTTAACGTCCTCAAATGAAAAAACTCAAAACTACAAAGTTGTAGATCTCTCATCGATTGAAGGAATACAAACCCTTCAACACGATATATGAAGATAAATTTTATATGTAAATTGTATATCTCGATGAGATCTACAACTTTGTAGTTTTGAGTTTTTTCATTTGAGGACGTTAAGATGCTCGAAAAAATAATATAAAATTTTGACGCCTCCCAAAAATATCAATACTTACTGTTCACCCACAAAACCGCCCAGAAGTTTGAAAGTTGAACGGTTTTAAGAGTTGGAGGGCCAAAGTTATCCGGTTTTGAAGTTCGAGATTAAAATCCGGACTTTGATAAAAGTTGGAGGGTGTAAATTGAACTTTACCCTAAAAAATATATAAGATCGTGTGAATTTATAAACCCGTAGCGATGCATGCACGGGCTGAACATTATATTGGATCGGGAGCGATTTGTCAGATAACATTATTATCTTATTATACGATCGGTGTGTTTTATAAAACCAATTAGTTGTTCGTAGCCACGCTACCTGATCTAATCTAAAAGGACAAATCCGCACGCAGATTTCCCCGCGGGTTGTTCGTAGCCACGCTACCTGATCTAATCTAAAAGGACAAATCCGCACGCAGATTTCCCCGCGGGCCACGGATGCCGAGACATGGGTGGCGCCGTGGCGGACTGGTGGTCTATGGTCCAACCCCGTTGGCGTCATGGCGTCCCATGTTTCTTACCGACCAAACCCGCGCGGCCACCTGACCAAACCGGCGACTCCAATCACCGCCCCGCCTATATATCAAATATACGGAGTACGTATCAAAAACGCCTCCAAACGCCACCGCTGGATTGTAGTGCTGCTCGGCAGCCACGGTACAGTATCTTGCTGTCACCACCACAGACACAGCGTCAGCCGTGGCAGCGCTGTCTTGAAAGCAACGCGAAATCGTTTCCTCTGTAACCACTGCCATCCGTCGTCCACCCACGCGGGCGAACAGTGACCGCTGGACTCGCCGCCGCCCTCAGCTTAGCTCAATGATTGGGAGCACCAAGCCGCTCGCGGCGCCGCTGCAGCCGCCGTCCCCCACCGGTCGCTGCCTCGCCCCCTCGTCCTGCGCCCCTGACTCTCCCCCAGCTCTCACCCGCGCCGTCGAGAGCCCACGCCCGGTTAAGGCCGCCGCCTCGTCCCACGTGCTGCGCGCGAGCCCGCAGCTCAGCCGGTGGTCCCGGTCGAGGGCGCTGCGGTCGGGCCGCCGGCCGGGGTCGGACCGCGCGAAGCTCTCCTCGGCCTCGGCCTCGGTGCTGCCGGTGAACAAGTCGCTGCAGCCCGAGGACGCTGCGGTGGCGGTGGAGGATGGCGAGGACGACGACGTGTGCGTGGCCGAGAGGGACGCCGCGGCCGGGAAGGCCATCTACATGGTATCGGACGGGACCGGGTGGACCGCGGAGCACGCGGTGAACGCCGCGCTCGGACAGTTCGAGCACTGCTTCGTCGACCGCGGCTGCGCTGTCAACACCCACCTCATCTCCATGGTAAATATCTCCCCATGCCTTCATATACTTTTTTTTTATTTTTTTTGCTCGAAGTACGTTCAGTTCATGGTGTGCTAACTGCTGACAGAGTGAGTACTTATCATGGAAGATGTCCTGTTTTGTCATCTATCTATCGAATTAGCCAATTAGGGGCTCTGCAATTTTTAACTGTAGCTGTAAATTTTGATGATGCCACAAGTGTAACTGAATAATTTGAATGTGAAATTCTAATTTGGAGAAATGAAACTGAGGAACTGAGGAACTGAGGAAGAGCCAGATCTTCGAGGACAAATCAATGACTGCTAGTTTTACGAATGGAATTTAACACTCTGGGAATACAATGGCACCCTCCTCTGTAGTGATATGTTGGGGTGCACAAGTATGATCTATTTTCAGGTTGATTATAGTACATCTACTATCAATTACTGTGCTATGCTACAATTTCTCAATTTGAAGAATAATTTATTTGTAGTACAGAAAATTTATGTTTTGGACGCTTTCTTTGAGTGAAGATAAATTAACAATCTCCAAGGGTATGCATATGGATCATGTATACTGGGGTAGACGGTAGAGGCAGAAGTTTTGTGCAAATTCATAACTGCAAGGTTGCTTCATGCATATCTATTTATTCTGTTGGTTAAAATGTTGTCTCGGTCTTGTACGCACATTAATAAGTGTTTGTGCAGAGGCAACTATGTATCAGGCAGTTGGGATACTAGTTATCAACGTATTGTATATGTTATTTAGGCTGTGTTTATTTCCCCTCCCTAGACTTTAGCCCCTGTCACAACGGATATTTAGACACATGCGTGGAGTATTAAATATAGACTAATTACGAAACTAAATGCACAGATTGAGACTAATTTGCGAGACGATTTTTTTAATCCTAATTAGTCCATGATTTGACAATGTGGTGCTACAGTAAAACATGTGCTAATGATGGATTAATTAGACTTAATAAATTTGTCTCGCGGATTACTGAGGACTTGTGTAATTTGTTTTATTATTACTATCCGAACACTCGATGTGACACCCGATGTGACATCCCTAAACTTTAGCCCCTGAATTTAAACACCCCCTTATTGCCATGACTATTTTTTCTTTTCTTGTCTGTTTGTGTTGATCATATTGTTGGAGAAAAAACAGATGTTTGTCATATTCTTCTCTCAGGAAAATCCCGACTAGATGCTAGTTATCCACTTTTCTACCTGCATTGGCTTCAAAAATGTTAGCTGAACATCACTTTTTGGTAATAGGCTGCATCTTTTGTAATGTTCTGTAGATCGACAGCATGGATCGACTTCTTGAGATAATAAAGCAAGCAGCAAAGGAAGGGGCACTGGTTCTATATACCCTTGCTGATCCTTCAATGGCCGAGTCAGCTAAGAAGGCCTGCGATTTCTGGGGTGTTCCATCCACTGATGTTCTTCGGCCTACTGTTGAAGCCATTGCTTCTCATATTGGTGTTGCTCCATCTGGAATTCCACGAAGCTCTCCTAGTCGACAGGGTCAGCTAACAGAGGACTACTTTCGACGGATTGATGCTATTGATTTTACCATCAAACAAGATGATGGGGCTCAGCCACAGAACCTCAACCGTGCAGACTTTGTACTTGCTGGCGTTTCACGTACAGGGAAGACACCATTGTCAATATATCTAGCTCAAAAGGGATACAAGGTAGCAAATGTCCCAATTGTGATGGGAGTGAATCTTCCAAAGACCCTTTTTGAGATCAGCCAAGACAAGATTTTTGGATTGACAATAAATCCAGTGGTTCTTCAAGCAATTAGAAAGACTAGGGCCAAAGCTCTAGGTTTTGGTGATGGGTATCAGAGCAATTATGCCGAAATGGAACATGTGAGGCAGGAACTGGTCCATGCAAATCAAATTTTTGCTCAAAACCCAATGTGGCCAGTCATTGGTAAGTCAAGTTAGTTGTATGTATTCATGAAACCTTTTATTTGTTGTTTCTTTGTTTAAAAATATCTTTCATACTGTTTTCATGCAGGGGTCACTGGAAAAGCTATAGAGGAAACAGCTGCTGTCATTGTGAGGATTTACCATGACAGGAAACAGAAGTGCTCCATGCCACGCATATCAAAACGGTACTAGCATTGTGTTCTATCCCTTCTACTACAGCTTGTATTGTGTGCATGTTTTGATAAGCTCTGTGTCAAGCACCATAGCCTTTATTTTTATTTTTTTTGTTGGAGCACCTTCTTGGTGGCGTTTGTATCTTAAAGATAACTTGAAGTTTAGCGCAGCAGAAACAAATGTATATCGCGTTTATGACCCTCTATGGCTTCACTTTATTTGGTCATTAGAGAATTTCAATGTCAGGTAAAATAGTAGGGTGAACTGCCTTTGTGCAAATTACCAGAAAATCAGAGTAATATATCTCCTGCAGGAAACTCAACCCCATGATCACAAACCTTCTAGTTATCTGGGTGGTAGGGACAAATCATTACATTTGGACCTGAATATTCTAACTTTCCTCGTGAACAAGGATTTTGCAAGGCAGTAAACTCGGATGCTCACCTTTGTTTTTTCAAGTATTCGCCCATAGTATTGTTTGATTTTTTTGGTTAAAAAATACACACTGTTGAATTAGATAGGCTAACCTTTCCCGAAACTCCGAAAGGAGTTCAAAATGCCTTCAGTTTTTTGTTGATTTTTCTTTTGCTGTTTCTTTTATCAAGTCCTGTTTCAGTTTTCCTGTTAGTGTTCATTTAGCTTGATAGATCATGGTCCCTATGCCTTTACAATGACCGCATAATGTGGAATGATGTTTTCTACTCTTTCTATTTTTTTCTGGTTGCTGTCTGAACTAAGCATCTTGTGGATGTGGTTGAAAGTACCAGGATGAACTTCTGGTAGTATGTGTACTTGAGTTTATCTGATGGACCAGGAACACCCTGAAGTGAGATACAGACATCTTGACACTGAAAGTCTGGTTGAGATGAAACTGTAGCAGGCTCAAGATCTGGCATAAGGATCTTTGAAATGGTCTTAAGATAATCCTTACTACTTGATATTTGTTTCCATTTGATACAACTACATCACACCCCCCCCCCCCCCCAAAAAAAAGAAGAAAGAAACAGCCTTTTACTTGCAACTGAGTGAAAACGAGTTTTAGACCTGAAAAAAAATACAAGATATGGCAACTGTTGGTGTCGATCAACCACACCTCTCAGAAAAAAATGGCAGATATGGTCTATCTTATTTCCGTTGAGTTGCAAGTCTAAGGCTGTCGAGGCTTCCAAAACAGTGTTCGTTATAGACGGTCGGTTGACATGAAATTTTTAGCATTAGACTGAGTAACTTAAGAAATCCGTTTGTGTTGTTGCAGGGTGGCTCCAGTTCTAGTCTACAATTATATGTCAGTTGGTTAACACTCATGTCGAGTATCACAAGGTCTTTGCTACGGAGTTTTAAGTCTGTATACTATGCTTCGGTGAAGTGATTTCAAAAGCCGTAAACCTATTCAATCCGGCAATTTTTATCTAAGTCTAGCTGGCTAGATTAGAGTAAGTGCAATAATGGTTTTATAGCCAAGCAAATGCTCATGTAGAGGAGAGAAAGAGAAGAGTTTGGCTCTTATGCAAGCAACAGGCTGGGCAGGAGAGTCCATGCAGTGGTGGGCCGTTGACCCCCAAACATTACATGAATGTGAGGAGGATTAGAAAATAGAAAGTGGGACATGGGTAATAATAAGAAATAAGATACTACTATTGTATAGTTTGGTTCTTACAACTTGGCTTTATTAGTGGAATTGCTCTTAGTGCCACAGTGCATAGAGGGTCCCAAATTATCTCGGACCACCCCTTGTGATTCGCATCATTCTCTGTTCATTGAGGTTAGGTTCAGCAAAGATATGTATATGTACCACTGTTTGAAGAAACGGCATCCGAGCAAAGACAATTGGCTATCGCTGTTAAGATATGTACCACTATTTGTTTGGTTGTGTTTTTAGCATCAGGCGGGAATAAAAATCCAGTATTATCTGTTACCCTGTAAAAGTGACATGTATCCCTTTTTTGAGAAAATCAGAAAAAAAAGAGAGAATAAAAGAAGAAACAAGGATGTCTACCATCACAAACTTCTCCATCAAACCCCCAGCCGGCTCGACTTCTTCACTGTCGTTGGTTCACTCTATATTCATCCATGAGATTGGCCTTTCAGACTCACGCAGCACCACACCTTTGTTTTATATGCCTGGACTACGGTATTCCTCTCAATCTTTGCAAGTTTGAAAATTCTCAGATCAGGCGAGATGCCCCCTTCGCTTGCCGGCGTTTCACCGGGCGTCGCTGGCGCCGCCGCCGCCGCCAGTACTGGTGTCCGCTCTGCTCATGGACAGCGTGAAATAGAGGAGGATCAGCGTTCCCACGCTGGACCTGCAGAAATCAGAAAAGGGCGTGCGTAAGCCACACTAGGATTTGAACTGAAGACATCACTTCTGAACTTGTATTCAGCCATCCGAACAAACTTTTCCAAATAGTTAGCTCAAGCAGCTGGATGGGGCACATGAACCGAGAAACACCACGGCGCCGCACTGGGCACGGCGGTTGCTCGTCGGTCTCCGTCTTTATTTTTCCACTGCTGTCGCTGCTGAGAATGCGACGCCGAGGGCTAGTTCTGCAACGCAACGGAGACTGGGCCGACAAAACCTGCGGCCTGTCCGTCCTGTGCTGCAACCCTGCCACCGCGAGCATCGCCATCGCCATCGCCATCGCCATCGTACTGCCGCAACGAACCGAGTGCGTCTGGCCTACTCCCTCCGTCTCATTGAGTTTGTCGTTTGAAAACCGTGCCCCCCTCACAATCCCGCTTCCCGAGCGACAAACTCAATGGGACGGAGGGAGTATGGGCTGCACAACAGTGCACTTGATGCCCCTCGGCCCCTGACACCGCCCGGTTTCTTGCTCCTAAGATCCGTCGCATCGAATTGATGGAATGGATTTGGTGGGTTTGGTTGTGTACCCTGTACCCGCTACTGACTCTCTGAAGATGCTACACTGTGGAATTTACTGGCGCTCACTGTCACTCCGTAGCCTGTTTGTTAGCTTGTTCAGGCTCGCTCGCTAACGTGGTGTTTAGTTCCCAAAATTTTTCAAGATTTTTCGTCACGTCGAATCTTTGAACGTAGCATTAAATATAAATAAAAAATAAAACTAATTATACAATTTAGACGAAATTTACGAGACGAATCTTTTAAATCTAATTAGACTATGATTAAACATTAATAACCAAATAACAACGAAAATGCTACGATATCATTTCTCAAAATATTTTGCCAACTAAACAAGATCTAAGTGCGGTGCCTGACCGTTTGGGCACTTCAGGCAGGAGTATTTAATCACCGCAGACTTTGGCAGACACTATTAAGCTACTAGCACGGACGAATTAGGGCCCGTTTAGATTTAAAAAAATTTACGCAGTATCCGTCACATCGAATCTTGCGGCATATGTATGAAGTACTAAATATAGACGAAAAAAAAACTAATTGCACAGTTGGGTAAAAATCGCGAGACCGAAACTTTTAAACATAATTAGTCTATAATTAGACACTAATTGTCAAATACAAACGAAAGTACTACAGTAGCCAAAATCTAAAAAATTTTGATCTAAACGGGGCCTTACTGCAAGACATACGGAGTACTCACTACTGCCACTTGTCATGTTGAGCTGATAGGTCAGAGCATCTGTTTTTCTCTTTTATTTCTTCTTAAAAAAAGAGTTCGTCAGAACCAACAACTGATCGAAGGGGATAGTTTCTACTAGGAGTATTTCTTACAGCGTGGCGAAGAGGAAGACCACCCTCCGGGGATCGAGCCACGGCGCCGGCCGCCTGCCGAACCGCCGGGACTTGCTTCCGGGCGTGCCGGTCAGCGGCGTGTGGACGACCAGCCGCGCGCTGCCGGGCGCGTCCCCGAGGTCGCCGGCCGCCACGTGCACGAACAGCTGCGGCCGCTCACTGCCGCCACCTGCACACATACATCATCAATAGCGGAGGAAGATGGAGGCTGTCAGCGCTGCATCTCTCGGTAGTATCCGCCATGTCGCGCAAATATTGTTGCACCTTAAAGATGCCAAGCCATGCCTTTGAATATCTGATTCGTCGTTGGAATTATGACACGGTAATACTAATACAGTACTGTCAATTGTCCCTTTTACTGACACTAGCTTAAGTGACAAGATAACAATTAATCACTATCAAATTAGCGTGGATAAACGGAAGCCAAACAAAGAAGAGAAGAAGTAGAGAACCACGAAAAAAATAATACTAACCATTGGCATCAAACTGCGACTTTCTTTTCACCAAGAGGCAAAATCAGAGCGAGATTTGGATGCTAACCAAAGAGAGCTAATCGTTTGGAGTGACGTACCGGCGGTGCCGTTGGCATCGGCCTCGGCCGGGGGCGGCTTCCTGTCACCCTTCCTCGACAGCGACCTCATCACCTTCTGTCGCGTTCACGGCACGGGCGCGAGGGAAAAAAGAGTCAGCTTTGGAAGCAACGGAAGCGAATTTGGCGCGTACCGCCGGTCCGCCGCGCCCGGCCGGCCGGGGCCGGCCCGCGACGCAAACTCGCGAACGTGTGTTTTCTAGCTCGGACTTACGGGTGTCCGCGGCGGCGCGGTGGGCGTGCCCGGCGGGCCAGCGTCGCCGGCCAGAGACGACAGCGCGCCGACGTCGAGGGCGACGAAGCCGCCGGCGGCGGCGGTGGCGGGGGACGAGTTGGCGCCGAAGCTCGATTGCCCAGCGTCTCCTCCCGCCGCGACAACCTGCAAGTATGAGAGAAACCAGAAGCGGAAGTTCCTGTCAGTGCTGCCGTTTCTGTCTGCAAGAACAGAGCGCAGGAGAACTCAACCAAAACGGAACCAAACTTGGGAGTACTTTTTTTAATCCCCTTGGGCACAACTGCACAAGAGAATTCAGCCAAAATTCACTCCAAACTCCAATTCCTCACAAGGAAAAACGTTAAGCCGATTGGTCGTCACGAGATTACGTACTACGCTGGGCGAGAGACTCACGGGGTGGCTCAAGGCGGCGTCCCCCATGCCTCTGGGCAGGACCGCGGCGGCGACGCTCTGCTGCGTGTCCGTGTGGCGGCGGGCGGCTGCTGCGCCTGATTCGTCCTTCTCTTTTGTTGCTTGCGATGCGAGCTCTGCTGGTTCGTTGGGAAAGGAATGGGCAGAGTGATGCAGCTCAGCTGGAGTAGTACCAAAACTAGGAACTGGGGGAAAGGGCTGACACTTTGCTCTTTTTCAGGGCGAAAGATTCTCCCCCCTCTCTTGGCGCCCTGCCCTGTGAATGTGGAGTGTGGAGGCTGAAGAACATGTGGGGGGAGAGGTCGAGGAGATGGCGAGTACGGCGTTTTATATACTGCTGGATTTTGCTTGGATATCCGACTACATTTTGTAAATTACAATGATGTTTGCTTGTCTTGGACTCTTGGCACGCGCGGATTCTACGAAAGCGGTTCTTGGGTAACTGATGGAGTGGAAATTCTTTTGGGGCAAATAGTGGAACGAAATTTTCGTAGTTCCAATTTTAGCGGATGTCTCCCAAGATACATAAATTCTTTTATATCGGTAATGGCTACCCAGTTTAGTAGCTATAGTTTGGCTTATTAGTCAGTCAATACTGTTTTTCTCAATGGGCTCACCAATTCTGACTTATAAGCCTTGGCAACAAAATAAATGCATGCCAGATCTGCCAAAATAAATGCCAGATCACAATAAAGAAAACATTAAGTTCTTGAGCACTATCTGCCAAAATTGTTGCCAAAATATATGCACTGTATCTGACTTATAAGCCTTGGCTTATTAGTCAATTAATACTGTTTTTCTCTCACACCAAACTAGCCAGCAGTACTTTTAGCTATGACTTATAAGCAAATCCAGCTAAAACGAATATGCTGATGTTTGACCGACCATTGCTCTTCCAATTGGCTAATTATTAATGTCTACGGTCAGGTACTCCAATTGGTTAGTACTATTAAAATTTGGCATGGATTGGTGAGCCAAGTTTTAACTACAGGTATCCACACAACGCTCCTAGATTCAGTCTCTTTTTTTAAACACGTGAGTTTTTTTCCTCGAATACGTAAAAGATTTGCATATCACTGCATTAAGTAGAAGAGTTTAAGCAAATATATAACGTGTTTCTATCGAGCGCCGAAGGAGGTTAACCTAACACAACCATAGTTAAACCATCCTAGCATGAGAGTTTTATGAGATGCTTCTTGTGAACCAAATAATACGCCATTAAGGACGTCAATAACATGAAATTTTAAATAAAAGTGATCTCGTATTATGAAGGGAACATCTAGAAAAGAGTAAAGTCAACTAGCAGTCCTCTTGTTTCGACGTGTCATTCCTTTTTTTAAGAAAATGGAACATACTTCTCGCTTCTGCTTCTCTGCACATAGCGTTTACATTGTTACATAGTTTCAACGGTATTTCTGATGAGCCTTGTCGGTGTTTTGGAACCGGGGGTCCCTCAACCAACGAGTGAATTTGTGCTGCGTGCCCCTAATCCCGGATGGTGGCGCAAAGAGACACAAGGTTTATACTGGTTCAGGCAATCGAGGCCCTACGTCCAGTCCGAGAGATCGATCTTGTATTCCTTGCACCGGAGTGCTCGTAGTAGGGGGGTTACAAGCTAGGTGAGAGAGGAACTAGCCCCTGTGTCTCGGCGAGTGTGGTGTGCGGGCTGCTTGAGGCGTTGTTCCCAAGCAGCGTGGAGTGCGTGGTTCTATCGGCGTGTTCGTCTTTTCCGCCTCCCTCCGAAATGGCCCTAGTCCCTCCCTTTTATACTCTAAGGGAGGACCGGGACCGTGCACAGGGTGCTACATAGCGCTTCTGTAAATGGGGTGGCGTGTCCGAGCCCTGTAGTCGGCCACCGTTGTGGTATGGTCGATGGAGTGGCCCGTCCTTGTCATGCGGAAGTGACATGCTTTGGTCATACTTTCGGTCTTGTGCGTCGTGGGGCTCCAGATGCGGCTTGATGCGTGACATGGCGGGCGACGTCTTCGGTCGCCGCCGTGCAATGACGTCGTGGGGAGCAGCGGCTCTGCGAGATGCCGAGGCCGAGCCATCGTGGGGGCTCGGTGGTCATGGACCCTCGGTCGCCGAGCCCGTGAAGCAAATTGTCGAGGCCTTGGGGGAGTTATTGGCCACGGGTATGCGATTCCGAGGCCACAAAGAGCCAGACGTGGCTCCCCATGCTGCGTTGTCCTTGGAGCAGGAGTTGGCGGACAAAGTGAGGCATGGGTGTCAACCATGTGCACGGTGGATAGCATAGTGACGGGTAACCCCGCCCGATCCGGGGACGTCACGCAGTCATCGCGTGATGACGTCGTGGGGGCTCAGTGGCTCAGAGGTGCCGAGGCCAAGCCATCGCGGGGGCTTTGGCGGACATGGGTCCTCGGTTGCCGAGCCCCGAGCAAGCCGCCGAGGCCTTGGAGGAATTATTGCTCTGGTGCGATTCCGAGGCCACAAGAGCCGAGATGTGGCTCCCCACGCCGCATTGTCCTCGGTGAGTTTGGCGAGATAGTGAGGCATGGGCGTCAACCCATGTGCACGGTGGTTAGTCGATGGCGGGTAACCCCGCCAGATCATGTGTCAAGAGGTCATCGCGTGATGACGTCGTAGGGGTATAGGCTCTGTGAGGTGCCGAGGCCAAGCCATCGCGGGGGCTTTGGCGGACATGGGTCCTCGGGCCGTCGAGCCCTCGAGCAAAGCTCGCCGAGGCCTTGAGGGAATATTGCTCCTGGTCTCGATTCCGAGGCCACATTAGCTGTGATGTGGCTCCCCACGCCGCATTGTCCTCGGTGCGGGAGTTGGCAACATAGTGAGGCATGGGCGTCAACCCATGTGCAGTTGATTAGTGATGCGACAACCCCTGACGTCCCTTGTCCCCGCCCCCATCGCCCATTCTCATTGAGGGTCGGGGGCATGTGGTCATTGTCGGTAGCGGCGGTCGTGAGTTGATGCGACCCGCGTTTTGCGCGGGACGGGAGAAGGAAGAGGTGGCGAGTCTTCGCCGAGCCCTTTTTGCGCGAGACGAAGTCCGAGGCCTCGGCCGAGGCCTTTGGCGGGGAATCGACCGAGGCGACGTGAATCGAATCGAGAATCGGCCGAGGCGCCAGCGTTTAGTTGGTTTCGATCTTCTGAACTCTAAGCGATGCTTTTTGGATCGTGCTTAGGGTACCCCTTCTCATGGTATCCGACAAGCCTAAACTCTCAAAATACTTATTTAGGTACCTAAACACTATTCCGCTATTGGTTACATCGGTTTGGATAGGTAATGAGACATGGACAGTGATAGGTATCTAAATGAACATTCCGAGAGTATAGAGACCGGGATAACACAATCCAGACTGATAGTGCTCAAGAAAACATATTGGTTGTGATCGGTGGTGCTAGCCATAGCCAGCTAAAGCCATTGCTTTAGAGATATCTACAAATTATAGCCTTTTAGGAGTAAATACTTTTAAGGTCTTATTAGGCTAATCTCAATGGGGGGTTTCACGAGAGTTTCATGGGCATTAAATATGCTGATATGACACTATATTGATGAAGAGAGAGATGATAAAAGTTTTATGGGAGTAGAGATAGTTTCACGTGGATAAAACTCTTCTGCACTATTTTCAAAATATAAGTGTGTTGGCAACTGAGTCATGAAACTCCCACTGAGACCGGCCCTTATGTCAATTGTCAAATCTTTGCAAGCGTGACCTTAGCGAATTCCAAAGTCCTCGAGGAGTGATCCATAAAAAGTAGCGAGAAAAGGTCCGATTATATATATATATATATTTATTCACTCGAGGTCGTTTTCGTGAGAAAAGATTTTGGCAGGCGGATATCCTCAAGCATTCAATGGCTGCGTCTTTTCCTTTCCGCCACTTCCACTTGAGCTAGCCAGGCAAGCGTGCGAGTATTTCCCCCAACTCCACCCATTTCTCCCTTTTTCCTCTCCTTTTTTTTTCAAAAAATCAAAAGGCAGCATGTATTTTTTTTAATGAACCCATGTAATACTACTACGTACTACTAGTACTCCTCCAATCTTTTTCTTTTTGCGGAAAGCTGTCAGAATATACGTACATCTAACAAACATGGAAAGTTACGCTACCTAGCTACCATATTACTAGTGTATATGAAAAATGATCAACCAGCCAGGAAGTACAAATATAATGGTGCCAAATTAATGATTATGTGAGTTTATGTTATCCTGATTTGTTTAATTTTCGGAAGAGGATTATCTTTGTTTATTCTATTGACGAGACAGCCAACTGGAGGCTGGAGCAGCAATATAATCAGGTTATATTCTCGATCGGACAGCATGCATATGCGCGATCGAGTGGCCATGATACGATCGACCGGCCGGTGACATGGCCGTGGAAAGGAATCCTCCGTGGAGCTATCAGCAATCGAGTGGTTTTTCTTTTAGTCCAAAAGGAATCTCAGTTGAAGCTGACGGAGAGAGCAACTATATATCTGATGAAAATAATCTAAGCTAGAGAGTTCACCGGAACCCTATCTACTTTCTAACCAAATTTATCGTAATTTTCACGAGATTGGCATGATCATTATCATACCATATGGCAGACTATATGTATGGTTCGTTATCACCGGGTCCATGGAATCTTATTCCCAAAATTAAGGCGAAGAATACATTTGAGTGGGGCACGTAGACCACGGAGCTTCTACCTGGCTAGCTCCCCGTGCGCCAGTGATCACGGCGAGTGCTCGGCACAGGCTGAGGCAATCAACCTCAGCTGCAATGCAATGAACGCGGCCATACGGATTTGTGATCCGTGAATATTGTGCGCGCGGGCGACCTATGCCACAGCTCAACAGCTGTAGTGAACTAGTGATCATCGATCCATCGACGACAATATCCGTGATATGATATTATAATCTTTATTAATGCATGGAATCGTGATTTGTGACGGGGGGATTGGACGATCCGTGATGCACGCACGGATATTCGAAACAGAACTGTCGTCTACTCCATCAGAGGGATCATTGCAGGGGGGCCGCACATGCGCACATGCGCTCAATGGCCTGATTTGGCACGCAAGTTCGCCGCACCTCGTGGCCTGATCAGATCGGCGACGAAGGCCTCGCGTACGTACGTTGACTTCTCTCGCCCGCCGCGTCCCGTCCCTCTCGCCCTCTCTTGCTGCACGCATGATCCTCCCCCACCAATTTCTCGGCCGTGTATGGCGAGCTTTGGCATTTCCCCCCCGTAATCTTGAAAGAACGGGTAACAATTGTACTGCATTTTTTCTAAAAAAAGAAGAAGCAAGTTCTAGTTTGGTCCTTAGGCCATTCACGGTGCTTGATTGCATAGCACTGTTTCCCAGAATAATTTGTTGACGTTGAAATAGATCAAGATCCAAGATGCATAGTTTCATTTCACATTTTTATAAACAATACACATTTAAATATTGTATAGTGTTATGACATAAAACGCTCTAATAAGTAGAGTTTCACTTAATTTCCAACACCTTGAGATAAAACAAAACGCTCCCGATCAGTAGAGTTTCACTCTGTTTCCGGTGCATTGGCAACAATTATTATTCCACGTGGTCATTTTCGCTGATGTGTTGCCTCTTCAGTTGGGAATGAAATACCTCCGCTGGAACTGGCCTAAGCACCAACATCTACAGATACCAAATTATTAGTTCCATATAATCTATGATACAGTTAATATGTAATGGTACATTCCTTTATATTGTAGATGTGTTAACGTTTGTTTATAAAGATGATCAATGTTACAGACGCCTTGTCCAGGTTCAAAGCTAGAGTTGTGTTTTTTTTATGGAGGGAGTACACTTTGTTTGTCTCAGCTTGTCCTCTTATTGTAGCCTAAGCTCGTCGAGTCACTCTTTTCGGATTCCTTGGTGGAAAGTTTTAGCATCATGATCGACGAAAGGGATAGAACCAAACAAAACATGCTGATCTAATGTCTTGGCTGAAAAAATCAAGAAAAGCATATTCGTTTTTGATGTCTTACATGCAATTGATCCATTCATTCCTCAATGCAAACTGAGGCCCCATTTGGTAGAGCTCCTATCGGCTCCAGCTTATCTGACGCATTCACTATTGATGCACTGTTTACATGAGCTATTTTTCTCTTTCCTCTCTCCTTCTCTCACAGAGCCAGTGGAAGCAGGAGAAGGCAATTTTTTTTGGCTTCACATGCTCCCACTAGCTCTTTGAGAAAAGTGGGGACCGTGACGCCTAAGAGAGGGTGAATTAGGCAACTTAAAATTCAATTTCTAAACTATGGCCTCTTTTTCTAACCTTAGCAAAACATATGCAAAAGATAAACTATCTAAAAGTGCAACTACGGTTTTGCTAGTGTGTTGCTATCTCTACCATAAAGCAGTAATGTAATCAATGTAAATGCGGAAGCTAAAGAGCAAGATAGAGATATGTAAACTCTCGTCGACAACTCCGGTATTTTTACCGAGGTATCGAGAAGCGCTCAAGCTTCCCCCTAGTCCTCGTTGGAGCCCCTCGCAAGGAATCCCTCACAAGGGCCAAGCTCAAGGTCGGGTAACTCCGTGGATAGCCTCAGGCCTTCCCCACGCGTAAGTGGGTCTCCGACATGCCTTCCGGCAAGCCTCTTCTGGATGCTCCCCGCCGTCTTCACTATCAAGCTTCCGGCCGAAACGTCGCAGACCTTATTCCCTCCGGTACACGGTGGCGGCCACACCACAACCGCGGTTGGTGTGATCTCGCAAGACTACAAGCCCCTCCGATGTACAACAATGGTGCGCACAAGCACCGAGTGGTACGAGGTATGCAAACCTCACTAAACACTAGGCCTAAACCTAGAGCAAGCGCATAAACAGTGGTCTAATCAACCTAAGCACTTCGCAAAGCACCTACGCTAATCACCTAATGAATCACTAAGCACTATGCAAGTGGAGATCACTAAAATGGTGTATCAACACCCTTGATATGTTTTTCTTAGCTCCACACACTTTAAATGGCCGGTTGGGGGGTCTATTTATAAGCCCCACTGAGAAAGTAGCCGTTGGGGACGAAATCCTGCTTTTCTGCTACTGACCGAACGCTGATCACGTCCTGACCGGACGCGTCCGATCATCTCGACCATTAGAGCCGCGATCAACTGATCGGATGCTGCCAGCGTCCGATCACTTACCACCGGACGCGTCCGGTCGTAATTTCACTGCTTATGAACCTTTCTGTACTCGATCGGACGCTGCTGTTCTGCGTTCGGTCGATTTGCCACCAGCGTCCGGTCGCTGCAGCTGACGCCTTCTGTTGTCGAGCCTCTTGATCGGAGCGTCTGGTCACCTTGTGAGCTCATTTCTTCGCGATCTTGCGTCTGGCTTGGTTCCTATCTTCGTGCTTGATCTTTGCTTGATATCTTGGGTCTTCTCTTGTGCTTCTAAGGTCTTGCTCGTGGTGTTGATCATCGGATCATCACGTCACCTTTGTCCAAGTCACGTCTTGCACCCTATTGAACTACAAAACAATCACTTGTAAATTTATTAGTCCCATGATGCACCCCATGAAATGCATCCATATTTTGCCAAGTCTCCAAATTCCCCGAAGTCCATCGGACTTCTCACTTCCCTTTCGGGATCCAAACCTTCTTGGTGCTCTTCATGTTGGAAATGATTTTCTTTGGCACCCAAAAGCGTTTGACCCCATTGTTGGCTTGCTTGTTCACCTTGATAGCCACCACCTTGTCATTTTTCTTCTTCTTTAACAAGTATGGTGTGGAGGCCTTCTTGTCCACCTTGTTTGTGTAGGTGTTGGAGAGCTTGCTTGTTTGCTTTTTCTCCTTCTTCTTTGCTCCTCCCCCATTCTTCACCTTGCACTCATAGGACTTTGTGACCTTTCTGTGGCACACGTAGCAAACCACAGTTTGTCCTTTATCAAGCTTCTTCACTCCCTTGACGGTGTTATCTTGATGAAGTTGGGCTTGCTTTGCCTTGCCTTTCACTTGAGTCAAGTCCTTGGTGAGACGAGCTACTTCTTGCTTGAGTTGCTCATTCTCCTTTGCAACCTTTTGTATGCATGTATCTACAACAACTTTCTCAACACAAACTTGGTTGCACAAAGATGAGTCTAAACATAAATCATTAGAAGAAGTAGAAGCATCCTTTTTAGACATGTTAAAGATAGAACTTTTCTTTTTAGATGCCTTGGTGGGGGTTGTACTAATGGCTTCAAGATTAGCAACTTTATTTGTTAGGTCATCACAATGTTTGCATATGGTTTCTATTTTAGCAAGCAAACTTTTATAAGCATCTTGTGAGCTAGCTAACTTTTCTTTTAATTTTTCATTTTCTTTACAAGTTGCTCATCATTGATTGTGCATGCATTTGTTGTTGCACTAGCCTCAAGTTGCTCAATTTTAGTAGATAGTTCAAAATTGAGATTAGCAAATGTCTCATATTGTTCAAGCAAAGTTTTATATGCTTCTTGTGAACTATCTAGCTTTTATTTTATTTTTTTGAGCTTCTTTTGTTGATTAGTGCAAATTTTAGCATAATTAAGATTTTTGTTGCACAATTTCATCATAAGAAGGCATTTCATCATCACTATCACTCTCACTAGAGGATGAGCTTTCATTACCTCATGCCATAAGGCACACACGAGAAGAGCTTGATGATGAGTGCTTGCGACCTCGCCTCTTGTGATGGTGTTCTTCTTCACTTGAAGAATCATCCCATGACCTTATTAATGTGAGGGCTTGGTTCTCTCACGCCTTCTTCTTTATCTTTGGTGTGGGCTTGTTTGGATAAACTTGCACAAAGTGCCCCAACTCACCGCATCCATAGCATCATCTCTTTCTTTTCTCATTTCTTTGATTGGTGAAAATAAGATCTTGAATTTGGATGGGCACACCCTTGACATTGAGCCTTTAGATCATCTTCTCCACCTTGTTGATAAGTTTGATTAATTCTTCATCAAGGTCAGAGGTGGAGGAGGAAGATTGATCATCATCACTTGAATCTTCATCATCATCATTCTCATCTTCTTCTTCATCTTCACTTGAGGTGCTTGAGCTTGAGCTTGTCTCAACTTGCTTGCCCTTCATCTTCTTTTTCTTGCTACATGCGAGAGCTTTGCCTTTGCTTGATGAAGAGGCTTCTTCTTGACCCATCTTGCGTGACATTTCAAATGCCACTATCTTGCCAATGACTATGGCCGGGGTCATGGTGCTCAAGTCCTCCATGTTGTGAAGGATGGTGATGATGCTTGCATATTTCTTTTATAGTAGCACGGAGATGATCTTCCTCACGATGTCCGCATCGTCTAGCTTTGTTAGTCCTATTGAATTGAGCTCATTGATAATTAGATTCAAATGAGAATACATATCACGAACAAGCTCATCACCATTCATTGTAAAGGAATCATAATTTTGTTTAGCTAGACAATATTTTTGCTCACGGACATTAGATGTGCCGTCATGGAGCTTTTGGAGTTTTAACCAAATTTCATGTGCCGTATTTAAAGCGAACACTTAGTTAAACACATCCATGCTAAGAGATTCAAATAAGCAATTCTTAGCTCTAGCATTGAAATGTATTTCCTTTTCTTCACTCTTTGTGGGTTTATCAGGATTCTTAATATGTTTCATCCCACCACGAGTGACTCTCCAAACTCCCAAATCAACCGCCTCAAGGTAGGAAGCCATTCTAGCTTTAAAACAGGGGAAGTTAGTGCCATCAAACTACGGAGGCCTAGAGGTATCCATCCCAATCACTCTAAATAGCGTCGGCTCAACGGTAGTTAAGCCAAAGGTCCAAATTGAGTCAACCGGCTGTGATACCACTTTGTAGGGGACCGTGACGCCTAAGAGGGGGGGGCTGAATTAGGCAACTTAAAATTCAACTTCTAAACTATGGCCTCATTTTCTAACCTTAGCAAAGCATATGCAAAAGATAAACTATCTAAAAGTGCAACTATGGTTTTGCTAGTGTGTTGCTATCTCTACCGCAAAGGAGTAATGTAATCAATGTAAATGCAGAAGCTAAAGAGCAAGATAGAGATATGTAAACTCCCGTCGATGACTCCGGTATTTTTACCGAGGTATCGACAAGCGCTCAAGCTTCCCCCTAGTCCTCGTTGGAGCCCCTCGTAAGGAATCCCTCGCAAGGGCCAAGCTCCTGGTCGGGTAACTCCGTGGATAGCCTCGGGCCTTCTCCACGCACAAGTGGGTCTCCGATGTGCCTTCCGATAAGCCTCTCCCGGATGCTCCCCGCCGTTTTCACTATCAAGCTTCCGGCCAAAACGTCGCGGGCCTTGTTCCCTCCGGTACACGGCGGTGGCCACACCACAACCGCGGTTGGTGTGATCTCGCAAGATTACAAACCCCTCCGATGTATAACAATGATGCGCGCAAGCACCGAGTGGTAAGAGGTATGCAAACTTCACTAAACACTAGGCCTAAACCTAGAGCAAGCACATAAGCAGTGGTCTAATCAACCTAAGCACTTCGCAAAGCACTTACGCTAATCACCTAATGAATCACTAAGCACTATGCAAGTGGAGATCACTAAAATGGTGTATCAACACCCTTGATATGTTTCCTCAGCTTCACACACTTCAAGTTGCCGGTTGCGGGGTCTATTTATAAGCTCCGCTGAGAAAGTAGCCGTTGGGGACGAAATCCTGCTTTTTTGCTATTGACCGGACGCTGATCACGTCCTGACCAGACGCTGATCACGTCCTGACCAGACGCGTCCGGTCGTCCCGACCATTAGAGCCACGATCAACTGATCGGACGCTGCCAGCGTCCGGTAACTTGCCACCGGACACGTCCGGTCGCAATTTCACCGCTCTGGAACCTTTATGTACTCGATCGGACGCTGTTGTTCTGCGTCTGGTCGATTTGTCGCCAACGTCCGGTCGCTGCAGCTGACGCCTTCTGTTGTAGAGCCTCTTGATCGGAGCGTCCAGTCGCTATACGCCAGCGGCCGGTCACCTTGTGAGCTCGTTTCTTCGCGATCTTGCGTCCGACTTGGTTCCTATCTTCGTACTTGATCTTTGCTTGATATCTTGGGTCTTCTCTTGTGCTTCTAAGGTCTTGCTCATGGTGTTGATCATTGGATCATCACGTCACCTTTGTCTAAGTCACGTCTTGCACCCTATTGAACTACAAAACAATCACTTGTAAATTCATTAGTCTAATTTGGTAGTGTTGGTCATCAAACACCAAAATCCAAAGTAAATGGGCCTAGGGTCTATTTTCCTTAAAAGAAGGAGAGAGGGGAGAGAAAAAACAGATCCTATGAACGCTGCGTATGCCAGTCACTATTACCGCGTGCCCTACGGACGCCGTCTGTGTTGGGCCCATTAGCAGCCTGTTCTCGCGTGGCCACAACATCGTGCCGCACTCGCCGTACTCGTGTACTGTGCACTTCCCCTCCTGTCGGATCTCGATCCTACCAGACCCCCCTCCCCTCTCCTTTTCTTGTCTTGGGAACACGGCCGCCCGCATGTCCCCTCGTCAAGTGAATCCCCTCTCCACTCCTCTCCTTATGCTCCCTCTGTCGCTCGCGCAAGAAGCGCACCATGGCCGACTTTATCCCCACAGCATGAACCGTCTGTGTATCCCATTCATTTCGCCTCCACTTTTGGTGTGTTGCATCACATCTCCGTTCGCCACTATAAGATACCCTTGGTTTTTGCTCTTCCTCTCCATTTCCATCCCCTCGAATCCGACATAGAGCTACGAGATCCAATCATCATTGTGGAACTAGGTTCGTCAGTTAAAGGTGATGGTGTAATCTAAGAAGAAGAAGGATCTAGTTTTCAAAGAAGTTCAAGTCTACCATTGGTTAGTTCGGTCTTAGGGTTCACGATGTTTGACTTCTCAGTCTCCTGTTTCTGGATCTGTTGGTCATACGCCATGTTTTGGATAATCATTATCTTGTTGTTTCTCTATTGTCCTCGTCTGTCCCGACTTCTGGATTAAGCCTTGGTTGTACTAGGTTGCCCTTAACCTTGTATCTCTAAATCCCTGTGTGGTTTAGCATTCGAAGTCGTGTAATCTTTCATGTAATTTCTGATCTACGAAGTGTAATCGTGTTGTTCCCTTTTTGTTTCTTGCTCCGAATCTCGGAACGAGATTCTTTTTAAGGGGTGTTGATTGTAACACCTCTGGTGTTACGAGCTCGCTAAGCACTGAGATTATAGCCTGAGAAATAGATCTACAAATATAGTGAGTTAGTTACTTAAATATGCTAATGAAAATCTTAACAAGAAAATAGGAAAAATAGTTTTAATTGTTTAGCACGAAAAGCAATTTCTGTAAACAAGAATAAAACATAACTTGTATTTAGTACTTAAATAAAAATTGAAGTACAAGTTTAGTAGATGGAAATGCAACATTAACTTTTGGAAAATAGATATTGTTAACTAGTGTTGTGGGAGCTCTAAAATCTAACTTGACGTAAGATAAGCTATTTTCGTTAAATCGGCAAACGCTTGAATTTATGTTTAAAGTACTATTTTTGGTGAATTATATGGAGCGAATTAGTTAAATGGTGCTTAAATATTTTGCTCCCATGGGTTAGTATAAGGTATGGGCTATGGCATGAAGTATTTGTTAGTTGAGGTTAGCAAGGTTTAGAGCTATTAAAAATTGCGACAAAAGAGTTGATGGTTACTTAGTCCTAACTGAAAACCTTAACGTTTCTAAGTATGAAGGGTGGTAGGCAACGCTATTTTGGCATTTAATTTTTAACAAAAATGTTTAAACACTAGTTGCATGTTTTTGAATTGTTGATTGCATCAAAGTGAGTGCTTTGTGATGGTATAGGTGTTGATTTGGTTAGTGCTTGTTTTGATCACTAGTTAAATGCCGTTAAATAGCTAGAACGTGTTGTTGGCCAACTAGTTCTTGACCTCGGGCGCTGGTTGGCAGTCCCAAGTTGGCACGTCTCTATCTTCCTCTCCAGTTCATCTTTGTCTGAGTTGTTGCTAGTGCTAGTAGCCGTATATACCTTCTTGAGCATTGTCGAGATGGTTTAGTCTTAACCGAGCTGGATTAGAAATTGGGCGCGCTTTAACATTCGTGCAGCGCACGATTCTGGCCGTTTGGCTTGGTGTGCGCGGACACCGCATGCTTTGGCGCTCGTGGGCTACCTTGCTCATCTTGTCGTCGTGCTGCGCTGGCCGAACACCGTGCTCAACTTGGCCGTGTGCCTGAGCAACGCCATGTGCTTAAATCACCTTGCCGTTTTTCTATTGAAAAATAAATAATGAAGTACAATAGGAAATGCACTTATACGTATCCTATACCAGCATGCCATCGTGAGCCGATCATTTCACCTACCACGGCCTGCTCTGTCCTTGCGACCTTTTTGCCATGGCCGCACACGCTTCGTTGCCCCTGCCCTCTACCTTCTAGAGGTTGTCTAGCCGCTTCTTGCTCTCCCTCCCTCTTGCTCTCGATGCTTGTCATGGGCGCGTCAGCCATGGACGCGACCGAGTACCCTTACCGCCCATTTTCATTGCTGCGTGCGGTCACAAGCCAAGCCGAGCTCGCCACCGCTCCACCCTTCCTCTTCTTTGCATCGCACTGGCCCTCTCCGCTAGCCTAGCTCACCGCGCGTAGGAGCTCCGCCATCTTTGCTTGCCGCCGCCGCGCTGCACATCGCGCCCAGCCGTATGCTCGGCTAGCCTGTCGAGGGCCCTTCCTGATCCTACCACCCACCCCAAGGGTGCGCAAGGGCCCTGAGGACCTCCCGTGCCCCTTGCCTGGGACCGCTCGCCGCTGGCGCGCCCCCACCGTAGAGCCACCTGGTCCTGGGCGCCGACACACGTGGCTGGGGCTCCACGCTCTAGCGTTGGCCAGGTCGCGTCCATCAGCGGGTGCGCCTGATCCCGCCATTGCCCACGCACCACCTCCTCGTCGTCGGTGAGTACTCCCCCGGCCGGTATCAACCTCGCCCTGGCGCTCCTTTGCTCTGCTCTATCACGAGGTTGGGGAAGAGGAGTGGGAGCAGGAATATAAACTTTTCCAGGGTTCTCAATGCAAACCCGTGACTCTTATGAATAGTGCAGCATAGTGTTTGGGCCATGTGTAATTTTTGTAAAGTGTGGGGGGCTCAATGAAAAGTGTCGCCGCCTGCCCCGCCTGGGCCGCTCACACCCGCGCCGCATTGGGCCGCGCTCGCCGCGCCATGGGCCACGACCTATGGCCGCACGCACACCCCGGCCCCGCCTAGGCCTCCAGCCGCTAGGCCGGTGGCTGACCGAGCGGGCAGTGTTGGGCCAGCCCGAGCCCACAAAGCTTTTCCTTTCTGGTTTTGTGTTTTGTTCCAAAGCAGTGATCTTGTAAAATTGATAATAAAATGTAGAAAATTCACAAAAATGCCAAACTAATTTTGTTAAGTTTCTAAAATCATGATTTATCTAATAGTGTATTTTGTTCACATAAGTTTTGTATGTTTTTAGGGTTGCTCTAATTATTTTAACATACTTAATATTGTTAAGACATAAACTTATAGGAATTTCCGTGATAAATCGGTGATAATGTTAGCTCTAAAATTTTTACAGTAGGTTAGAAGTGTTATCAGGTGTTCTCTATAATTTTTGTAGCCCAATAATAATTAGTTTACTAGAGTAATTAATGTGCCCTAGTATTGAGTATATTAAATCATTAATAAATCAAAAAGAGACTTGATTTGGTAAGAATTAGTACTTGTTGATGAAAATGATGCTTTGTTTAGTGAAGTTAATACTTAGCTAAAATATTAGTCATAGGAGTTAGCTTGTTAGCTTGGTTTGTGCACTCGTATTTTAAGAATTATTGTTGCCTTTTGACTGATTGCGCCATCCCTGTATTTGCATCAATACATATCATAATAGGAACAACGGTGGATCGATGGTATCAAATGGAGTAGCTGAAAAGATGGTACCAGGGATCAGGACACAAAGATGGAATACTAACTTTTGGTTATATGTTATCCAGGCAAGCCCCGGTGCATAACTCCTACTTTTCTGCACTTTATATTATGTTTGTGCATTAAGTTTTAAGGAGTTGAATGAAAACCCACTTGCATATATATATATATATATATATATATATATATATCCTTATCCTATGAGTTTTCCTAATATGACAGGATTGTGTACATTACTATGCTATAGGACTTCGGTAGAAGTCGAGTGACTGCCTGTCACCCACGAGAGATAGGAAAAATATTATTATTGCTATTATATTATTATCACCTGGAAAATATATATGAATGATAATTGGAGACCGGGTGGAATGGTACTTTGGATCTGGACTCGGTTGGGCATTCGAGCGAAGCTTGGATTGCACTTGTTCCGCCTGTGTCGGTTAAGGATCGGCCGTTGCAATGGATGGTAGTAAGGTCATAGACTTATTATCCTGAACACAAACTTGTGTATGGGCATGAGAAGACTCATTGGCGCCGTTCACGCAGCGGCAGCTGGATCGGCTGGAAGTGTCTCACGGGGGTTACTGTAGCACTTTCAGCCGGTTTCAGCCGGAACAGTATTTCTCTCTCACACAACCAGCAGCTACAGTGTTTTTGCTTCTTTTTCAGACAAGCGAACGGGGCCATTGTTCTCTTGTCATGGGTTATGGCTCTTTCCGGACTGACTAATTGGAGGCAGGGATGGAGGTCTAAGCACCGCACTGAGTCCGGGACTCAGAAGCGGGGGCTTAGAGTCCAAGTTTGGACGGAGACCTGGACCTCGTGATAGGAGGGTAGTGGGTTGGTCTTGCTTGTGCCTAGGGTACAAGCGGAGCGTGTGTTTCAGGATAACTAGCTGGGATACATTGGTTCACGAATCGTCGGATGATCCGGTACGACTTATCTACGATCTGGCACCGTAGTAAAAACTAAAATATGAAAGATGGTAAAATGGTCTGATTGCTTACCACCTGCTTGAAAGTACTACAGGTGCTTACATAGAATAGTTAGTTAATGAACTAATGCTGACTGCGAATAAAATTGAATATAAGGACGCACGTTTAGTAATGCTCTAGCAGATGTAATAAATCCACAAGCCAGATAGCCTTGCATATCCTTGGAGTCTTTTATTTCCTTCTGGCAGGTAAGTTTTGCTGAGTACAATTAAGTACTCAGGGTTTTATTTCCCCCTGTTGCAGGTGACAGGCGGATGTTAGAACTGACTCTTATGTGTGGATCCCTTCTGCTGGGCTCAGAGAGGATTTCTTTACGCTGCGATCATAGTTTTTTTATTCATAATTCTTACTAAATATTTTTATAAATAAAAGTTTTATAATCTGTTGTCATAGTTTATACATCAATGCTTCATCATGTCATGAATAGATATTTATTTTCACTGTAACTCTGATCGCATGTTTATATTCCATTGTTAAAATAAATTGTTCATAACTCTGATAACATGGGTATATTTCGCTGTTATAATCAATAAATATTGTACCCTGATGTTGCATGAAAAGTGATATAAGAAATGGCTAAAATGTTGGAAGCTTTATTCTCTCATTTATGATCCTGATGGAAAAATATAGATTTTCTGATTCTCCCTTGGGGTGTGTTCGACAGAACTGCGTAAATTAGTGTTCTCCCTTGGGTATTTAGTGTCTAATGGAAGACAAATACTTCTGGGAGGCATTAGATTAGGTGGTTCTACCACAGTTGGGCCGGTTTCCCGCCTCGGTTATTCGTGGCAGGGCAGCCGCTCCAGCAATCGCCTCGGTTAATGCTTAACCGAGGCGGGCAACGTAACAGAACCGCCTCGGTTAATGCCTATTAATCAAGGTGGTTGCCCTAACGCAACCACCTCGGCTAATTGATTAACTGAGGCGGTCGTCTATAAGGCCCGCCTCGGAAATTCTGGCCTAGCCCGCTATTGTTTCCAGGCCCAATATCCAGCTCTGAGTATAAATAGCGGGATGAAAACCCTAACCGTGACCACTCCGTCCTAGCCTCCCAAGCGCTGCTCTCTTTTTCCCTCCAGGCGCCGCGCGTTCTCCTGTTTTTCCTAGGCAGCGGTGTAGGCCCAACCCTTCCCTTCCCTCCCACTCTTTCATCTCCCTCACTCGGCGACATCGCCGCTCTCCTCTCTCAACCCCACCGCCGCATCCCACCTCGATCTCCTCTTCCTCTCTTGGGTCTCCCTCACCAACCACTGCACTCCCAGCACCGGTGGCCGCTCTCTCTCTCCTCTCGCTTAGGATCTTCTCCTACGACGGCGGGACGCACTCGCTCCCCGGCGGGCCGCACGCGCCAGGTCCTCCGGCGCTCACGGGGCTGGGGAGCCCTCCACCGGTGGAGGTGTGTGGCGGCGGGCTCAATCTTGGGGGTGGTGGCACGGGCTCGATTTTGGGGGTGGCATCGCGGGCTAACTGGTGGCAGCATGAGCTTGGGGGTGGCGGCGCGGGCTCGATCCGGTGGAGGTGTGTGGCAGCGGGCTCGATCTGTCGCGGATCTGGTGGAGGGGCGCGATGGTTGTTCGATCCGGCGAGGTAGAGCCCCCAGCAGCAAATCCGGCAGCATGGCGTCCTCCCTGATGGCGGTTGCTTCGATCCGCAGTGGATCCGACCAGGAGGTACCCGGATCCGACGAGGAGGAGCCCTATGGCGACGGATCCGGCGATGTGGCATCGGCTGGGATTCGAACTGCGCTCCCCAGTGGTGGATCCGACGACGGGGCGGCATGGTGCGAATCGACGGCGCGGCGGCGTGGTGCTGCTGGTAGCGGCCTAGATCTAGGCCTAGACCTAGTTTCTAGCCGAGTTTGGGCTTTTTTGTTTTTTTATTTTTGTTAACCGAGGCGGTTCTGTTAAGGCCGGATTAACCGTGATCTTTTGATGGAAGCGGATCAGTTGCTAGCCTCGGTTAATAGTTTTTGCCAGCCTCGGTTAAAATTACAGTAGTAGTGTATGAGGTCACAACATAGCCAGTAGCAACATGATAAAGTAGCCTCGGTTGCAGGCTTGAGATTAGCAATTCAATAGCGTCAGCTGTGGTTCCACAATTTGTTTGGGAATGCCTGATGCACTAAAAAATGTTGGCATCAGTAATACACTTTATCCAATATCTTCTTATGGCCCAATTTCTCACGCGGGACAGACCCATACGCATACTACATATCTTATATTTTAGTCCTTACTTCATATAAAATGGTTAATCCAGAGATATTGCGTTTAGAGCGGCAAAAATTACAAGGTAGCCCTTACCCTCTTAAACTTCCAAAGCGATACTAAACCTATTAACTACAACCACACATGGAACAACTGCACAACTATTACAGATTTTTAATGGGCAGATGTAACACAGAGCAGGCTATCGATTAGCTGATGCAGCAGTGGCTCCTGTAGATATGAGCAAAATAATAGGAGTGCATCCAGAGGAGAGGATAATTTCAATAAACAAATAAAAATATTTATAAAAATTATTTTCAAGAAAACCAAATGCCAAAAAAATGTAAGGCACCAACCCTATTTGTGCGAGTTACTTACTAGTTATCTCAGTGGTAGGCGTTGTTTTCGTCGACAGCGAGACGCGTGTGGTGGCTTCGTCAATCTCGTCTCAAGGATTTCTCGGCCCAATCTTCGAATGTGCTCATAGGGGTATGGTTTGTCTGTGTGTGTTCATATGAGTGATTGTGCGTGCATTGTGAATAGGGTTAATTTTCACCATGGTTATGACTCAAATCTACGTATCTACAAGACAGCTGCATCCCTCGGATTTGCTTTAGCTTCGCCACTGTCTGTGTCGTATTGTGTAATCTAAAAAATTGAAACGCGCATGGGCCGGTGTCATGCAGTGGTCTTTGGCAAATAATGACCTAACCGCTTTAACAGTCAAACTTAAGAAAAAGTCGCAGCATAAGTATATATACTACTACTAGGTAGCGTGTCCGTGCGTTGCTACGTGACAACTAAATCTTTTGTACTAAAAACACACAGATCGCACGATAAGATAACAATACTGTTAAATTAAATACCGACGTTAAAGTGACATTTAATTCAAAAGGCAAAGTTCGTGAAATTAACACAGTCACGGAGAGCATGGCGTCGCAGGCTCACAAACTCTACTGTATAGACTTTTTCGTGATATGGCTAAGATAATATTTTATATCGTCAGAAAGAATTCTCCGATATCCATTTCTTTCATGCGTCAATAAATCCATGAATAAGTTTCGCTGCATCTCCATATAATCCTGTACACACAGGTTCGAGTATATATATGTAAATATTGGTGCCTGTCACATGGATATTATTGCGTGTCTTAAAAAATTTCTCATAAAATTTTAAAACAAAGTATGTTATACTTACTATAAATATGTGTGGCTTTAGGACTATTCCACATAGACATATATTATAGAATAAGGTATCCAATTGAGTATCTGTTCCAAGATATTGAATTACGTGTTGTAATTCTTAATTTCGACACATTTTTCAGGTCAAGGCAATCAATGGTGATATTTTTTTAGTGGTGCATAATTTTATGGTGCACCTCTTGACTATCTGAGTAAGGACAAGTTAGCACTACAAAGGCTCAGAAAAGCTGCTGAGAAGGCCAATGTTGAGTTTTTCTCCACTATGCATACTAAAACATATGTCCCCGTTTATCATTGTCGATGCTTTTGATGCAAAGCAATTCAACATTACCATAATCAGATATAAGTTTGCGTCTCTTGTGAGCAATCTCATAGAGGGACTCTCATCCTTTATGTGATCTGCCTCAAGGATATTGATAGGACGATGGACCCATGTTAGAATGTCGCACCAAAAAGTGTTCACGTTTTATCCATAATTTATTTCCCATGAATACATGTGGGTACTATGATAACACTAACTACACCAAATAAAAGATTAGAGAGAATTTATATTGCCTCCGGAAGGATTTATTTATTAAGTTCTTTGGACTCTACAGGTAGTTTTGAAATATCTGTTTGCATGTCTTATCTCGTATCCAAATTCAAAATTTTATAGTTTAATTAGAATATGGGGAAATGATTCAAAATGAACAGATCCAAGGGCAATTTCAGCAATAAACAACAAGCGAGGGCGATGGAACACGTGAGCGTGAAACCAAATGAAAGGAGGAAAAAATTATCCCTTTTGCAAATGCAAAGAGGGGAAGTAATTAAATGTAGGCAGATTTAGCAAGGTTCTCAGAAATACAAAGAGGTTCCTTTTGTCTTAATTCTCTTTCTTTCTGCGTTAATTCTCTTCCTTTTTCTCGTTGTCATGTATGGTGGCGCATGCAAACATGCAATGTGTATATGGATAACACAATAATTTTCTACTTCCTATTTTGCCATGATTTCTCTATCACATGACAGGCAATATTCAATCAAGAAGAATCGCACCAAATGACGCAGCATGCGGGAGATGTCGTGGGATCGCAGGCGTGGACAGATGGATGAACCAAAACAAATATCGTACAAAAAAATATTCACATTTTGTTCTTTTTAATTATAGGAGATGTAAGAAAGAATCTGGATATATTGTTTTTAAGGCAACACGCTTATGACGGTTACGTCATTGCACTAAGCAGCAAAGCAGTCCAATATATATATATATATATATATATATATATATATATATATATATATGCCCTTTTTTGTTTCTTCCGCATGCTGTAACCCTTCAAGTGCCCCCACCTTATTCTCCCCACAAGGCAACCCATGTAGGACTTGCATTGCATCTCGAATGAATCCCAGTCGTACCTTCTTTCATCTCGAAGCTGGCGAGCGGCGACTCGTCACTGTACCGCTACTAAATTGATTCACAACATGTTATAAAGATTTCCAAGGATGATCACTACAACATGACGCGCACTATTAGGACGTCCCAACGAGGCTGAGTCAGCTAGCTATTTATCTGTACAGATCAGCGTGCATCCTACGTGGAGGAAAGAGAAGATGCCAAGAAAATCGAGCCAGCGACGAACTCGTCGCTCATCCAGGACCTTTTTGGCTTGGTAAAACTTGACTGAAAGTGGCTGAAAATACTGTTTTAGTTGAAATATTGTGAGAGAAAAACACTGTTCTGACTGAAAAAAAAGAAGCCGAATATAAGGTAAACTGAACGGGGTGCATCCCGAGACAAAAACTCACGCAGCTGCATCACCTTCTCTGCTTTTGGAGCGGGGACAAGTGCCCTGTTCGTTTGTCTGATAAGCCGCTAAAAATATTATTGGCTGATTTGTTGCGAGAGAAAAATATTGTTCGTTGATTGAAAAAGTACGGCTTATAAGCCAGGTGAACAGGGCGAAGAGTGCGGGTGGGATCCACGGTGGTGGAGAGAAGATAAATTGAATAAAAAATTCTTGCAAGTGGGATCAACGTAAATTGACGTAGCACTAAGGCCCTGTTTGTTTTCGCTTCTCCCAACACGCTTGGATTATAATCTAAGCGAAGATTTTCTCGCTTCTCGCTTCTCGTAGTTCAAATCTCTGAAGCGGCTTACCACGTAAGCGAGAATCGGTGGAAATAAGCAAAGCATTTGGCGGGATTCTCGCTTATTTCCACCGATAAGCCGTTTATAAGCGGAAACAAACAGGGCCTTAAATAGATGGCAGCTGACTCTGAGGACGCCCTTATTGCTCGAAAATGAACCAAGAAGAGGTCACTCGAAATATGAGCGTATATACTCACTCCTGTCGGTCACACACTCCCTAGTCCCTACGCAGCACATAACTCTTTGTATCATGGACTCTCAAAATAAAGTTAGTTGTGTTTCTTGCGGTGAAAGTTGCTCATCTGAACTTAAGTTTTCGACTTGACACGGGTGTTCGTATTTTTCTGAATTTATTCCAGAATTTAACGGACAACGTGTTCGTCGACAGCGGGGTGCCTATGGTGACTTTGTCATTCCCGAGATTTGCCGGTCCAACTCAGTTCTTCAGAGGTGCTCATGAGGGTAGGGTGTGCGTACGTACATTCATAGAGGTGAGTGTGCGCTCGTACATGTGAGCGTCTGCGTCTGTAACGGTGTTGCGAAAAAAAATCGTATGAGAAAGCAGTCGCCCAAAAAAGATCTAACTGCATGCGCTAAACAATATACTAACATATATACACGTTTGTGAATTTTTCCTTGTGGCCGATCGAGCTAGATGGTTGATCCCGTACCGCCGTACGTCACTAGCACAGTGGGGACACAGAAGTCTTGCATGTGTTACATACTTGGACCCGGTAGTGATATATAGTGATACATACAGCTCCTCTGCTGCATACACACTTGTGCTTCCATTCCATTCCATGTGGCACACAGGGCATGCAACTGGCGCTTCAACTTGGGGAAGAACGTACGTGCGGTGGCTGCTGTCCAAGCAAGAATGCGGCCGGTATGTTCCAACGGACCAAAGTGCTCCACCACAAGAGGACCACAGCCACGACGGAGACGGCCGGCCGGCGACCGGCCAGGAAAGGTTCAGAGAATGAACCTGAAACATATTGCAGGGCTACCCGATAAAATCACACACTGACATTAATGATCCATGCGCTTTTCGTACGTGCGTCGTGCGCGGCGCCATATATGCATATAATCAAACCGACCGGACCCTGTGAGCGAAGGCACTGCACGCATGCACTTGGCGATAGATAGATCGCGAGTTGCTTTTGCAGCCGCAGCACTTGCTGTCCTTGTCCTTGTCTTCGATTTCTTTATCATGCATGGGCAAAAGCAGGGCCTCCAAATGTATGATCACTTCATGAATTCAGCAGCACTTGTAGTGCTCGATTAAAACTGATCGATCTATCAGCTCTCGGAATGATAACGACGTGGACCAGTGGAGCGGACCGCTGGGCGCCACTGCACCTTTTGGTTTCTTTTACACACCATCCATGCGAGTTGCTGGCTGTTTTGCCCGGCCGCCGTCCATGGTTCAGCTTGCTAGTTTCAGCTGCGTGGTGCATCACATGGGCACATATCAACAGCGACACACCCACTAGCGAGCGAGAGGCGGAGAGTGCGAGACGATAAGATTAGAGGGTGTTTGGGACAGCTCTGCTCTACGTTTTTCAGCTCTACTCTATGTTTTTCTAGTTAAACGGTTTCAGCTCCATACACTCTGTTCGAGGAAAAAGGATGGAGTTGTGAGAGCACCTAAAAAGATGCTCCACAAACTTTAGTTTTTTATGGAGCTGCTCCATGATAAAGTTTATAGAACAGAGTTTATAGAGCAGTCTCAACCACCCCCGTGATCCGATTTGGTTCTTTCTTCGGAGGGGGTGCTGTATCTAATCAGATATAGTTTTTTTTCTATTCTTTTTTCTACAAGTTCAGTTTTTTTTTTTTTGAGACACACCACACCTCTATATACGCCTTCTGACGAGAAACCAAACAAATCTACGACTAGTGTAGTAGATGCTACCTTTTGCTACACTATCAGCATCTACATTCGACTTACGATTCTTATGAGCAAACTCAACCCAAACAAACAGTTCAGTCAGTAGTTAAGCTTTGAGATAGCTTGGTGGGAAATTCAAGTATCGTTGCCCAAACTGTAGCGATCCAATTGCAATGACTTGAGCTAGCTCGGCCCGTCCCAACTGGATCTTGGCCCGCATCCTCGATAGGTGCCCCGGCTCAGGCTATATAGCGCAGCTCAACAACCCAAAACTAAACAAACAGGGCCTAGTAGTACAAGTACAATGCCTGCTCCATAAACATGTAGATAACCACAATCAAGATGACATGCCACAATCAAACAAAGACATCCTTCATTCAGCTACAACATAGGTAATCCATAATAGAAAATATCTTCACCATCTCATATTTTTAACCTTTTCCTTTGTTGTTAACTACCCCAGTATTTACATCTATAAAACATTTTGATTTTCAGGCCTTCTGCTCTACAAATAATGGTGCTCCAAGACACTGAAATTCTACACCACACACTACAATATTTTTCTCTTTATTTCTATTGTGTCATCATCCCTGAACAAGTTCCATCACAAACTTGTGTTACCTCAAACATTGAATATTATGAAATTCAAACTTCTTTCAATTCTACCAAATTTCCATGTTAATAAAAATTCATAAGATCAATGTTTTGTTAACAATTAGTCATCCATTAAAGATACATGCCTAATTACTATAACATATCAAGAATTCTCCCTTCTCAACTATATCTTTTTTCCTATTATTCATTGTTGATGGGTATGCCACCTATCATTGAAAAAAAAGCACACCATTACTTATTGTAACACATTCAGGAAATTAGAGCACCCGTGCAAGTTGAGAACTTGCCGAAGTGGGCAAGCTCTACCACAATAAACTCAACTAATAGAGCTGCAAAGTTCTCCTATTCTTTGTTTGGAATTCAAATATTTTTTGAGATTTATGCTAAAGTTAGATTGTTTAAGAGGGGGTTATGCAATTGTTTTGGTCTTAAGTTGCTTACTACGAGTCAAGTGGGAGAAAACAAAGTGTTGGTTGGATGAATTGTTTAGATTAAGTTGGAGGCATGGGTAAAGGATTTGCTTTGAAAACCCATTAAAATACTCAAAGTATGTGAAATATAGGATCAAATCGTTTCTATTTTAACCTAAATACATGCCATAAATAATCAAACTTTAGAAGTTTAGAGGGAGGATTTCGTCGTTGCCTTCATAAACATAAGAATAAATGCAAGTTGAGTTTAATCTACATAAATAGACCAGAATGACGACAATAAAATCCCAAACAAAATGGATGTTATTATGGTAAGTATAGAATAAGTGGTATCATACAATTTTGGTGTCATATCCAAAGAAGTCAAGGTTTAGGTCATGGCGCAGATTTCACAACACTCGGCACATTGGGGAATTGGATATTTTATGAACAGATGCAATGTAGCATTGTGTGTATTAGCAAACTGGAATGTATATGTCTATTCTTTATCTCTATCGGTCTTTTCTACCAAAGTTGAGTAGTTATTCTAACTAGCAAAACATGTCTGTGCGTTGCAATGGGAGAAAAACTATCATATATTTATGAAAACGACAATGAACAGTACACACGCACATGCACACACACAATAATATAAGTTAATGATGCTAATAATATATCAATATCCTATTAACATATATCGAATTAAAATATAATCTCGATAGATTTTTTCTCCCAATGCAAAGCATGGAAAAATTTAGACGTATTATCATAACTTATTAACTTTAATTTTACTATCCATGTGTTGTAATAGTTAAATGTCACGAGGATCCATAAAAATCCATAGTTCTAATAAAAATTATAAGACATTTTGGCATATCTACATTCATAGCTTTTAATATGAATCTAGACATAATATATATCTAGATGCGTAGCAAAAGTTATGAATCAAAAAAGACAAAACGTCTTATAATTTTGAATGAATGGAGTATTTAATTAAAGCCGACAAGTAGTTAGTTGTTGACGTGTGAACAATTGATCTGTCCATTGATGACTGTGATGGAAGACCTCTCCTAATTTTTCACATGGCAGCCCTGGTCGAGGATTACAGGGTTATATTTATTTAGACTAAATTTGGCAACAAACTACTTAATAGATCTCAGTTAAATTAGGCAACAAACTACTTAAGAGATTTCAGTTCACGTATTGATTAGTTAGACCATTTGCTAATCTAGGTAACTTGCGGATAACAGTTCAGAATAAAAAAACAAAAACAGATAAATGATAGAAGCAAAGAGAAGCCACAGATAAAAATTCTGAATATAAAACATGGAAATGGAAAAAAGGTAGTAGGGAAGCAGTTTTATTTTTGCAGAGAAAAGGCGAAACCAATGAAAGGATGAAAAACTAAATTAATATTAGGCATTATAGATAGTAGTCGTGTCCGTGCATTTCAGCGAAACATATAGGAATCGAATCTGGATTATTGCTAGACCTACACGTTACGCGTCATGAATACCAGACACACACACACACTATATATATATATATATATATATATATATATATATATATATATATATATATATATATATATATATATATATATATATATATATATATATATATATATATATATATATATATATATATATATATATATATAGAGGGTGCAACCAAAATCCCTAGCGTATGAGATAGGGACTCAAGGAAGAAAATAAGATACATGTTAATTTCTAGAGTTTGATGTATTCATCGTGAACTATTTGCTCTGATAACTTGTATTTACGTGAGCTAACATGACCGAAGCTAACATAACCGAATTGAGTTAGAAGTCTATTCAATTTATTAACATAATATCAGAATCAATCTAAAGGAATTTCTAGAAGTAGATATAGATAGATAAGATATAGTTTTTATTTTTTATAAGAAAAATTGAAGAATACCGGAAAAGAAATAGAAAACAGGAAATAAAAAGAGGCATATCCGTGCACCCCCAGGCGCTCAATTCGGAATTTTTCCCTTGTGCCGTGTACCATGTGGAAGGTAACGTCTTCACGTAAGAAAAAACAGACGCACGGGAACATCTCCGCAAAAAAAAAAAAAAAAAAAAAAAAAAGGTGACGTATTCTATTCGTATTCTATTTGCAACAGGCGTTTGGTATATGGATTCTGAATAAACGCGTATCTATTACCTAATAATAACACATATGAGCACTTACACAATATATTTTGGAATCGAACTCCATATCACGCTATACAAGAGCTATTCTAACTCATATGAGCACGGGTTGTATATATATAAGTCCGAACGGAAGAAACTCTCAATTGTCTCGATAGTTAGAGAGAGACGGATAAAAAAAAATGGATGATGAAAATGGCTGAAAATTTTGCCTCTTTATTATTAGATATAGATATAGATTTGTTTAGTGGTTCATGGTTTGAAAAGTGCAAAGAGTTTGTAAAATTTCCAAAGCTAAGTGTTGGCCTTGTAGCAATAACATATAGTCTACTTTTGAAATTAGATGTTTCAAAATATATGACACTTGGCATTTTGCAAGTCATTAAAATGGAACATCTACACTATATATACCACCCATGTCGAGTTTTGTGGAATTTAGATTGCAACTACTAATCTATTGTTTTTTTTAACCTGAGTTTCTTCTTCTTTACTCATTGGCTAACAAATCGTTAGCCACAATCACAGATACAACATCAGGTATAGAGTTGGTGATCAACTCCTCACCCTCATTACACAAATGATCTAGTGCAGCCAGCTCATGAGCACAACTAGATCATACTCTACCAACATGAACACACTCAAAGAAAATAAAATTGAGCACAACAGAGACTTGATTTCATCGATCAAATGACCCTCAGCTGACAGATCATACTCACATGACTTGATAGCCCTCACAACTTCTTGTGCGTCGGAGTCAAGCAGGATCCGGCCAATGCCCAGATTCACTGCCATTTGAATTCGTTGGAGACAAGCGCTCGGCTTGTTTAGAAGGGAGAAGAAGCAATCGAGAAAGAGGTAGCGATAGCCCTCTCGCACCAGCAGGGATGGTGGGGCAGGACCGATCGTCGTCAGCACGGTATGCCACTTTGGCAAATTTGCTGCGCCACACGGACCAACATCACCAAAATGGTTAGATTTGGGAATAATTTTTAGGGTAGGTTATTTTTAAAGTATTATTTTAAAAGGGTTAATAAATAAAAAATCACGTATTTGTAGGCCTTGGATAATAAAAATATGGGGGCAGCCTCGAATACAGATACAAAAGTCAGAGTCCAAACACCAGAGTGTCACTTGTGATCAAGCAACTGATTATAGGCCTGCTCAGAGATAAATGGAATAAGTGATGTTAGGCCTGCTCTCGATGAGCTTTCCTAAGAGTGATCCATTTGTTTTTTTTTTACAAAGGAAAATGCTCCCTCCAACCCCTAAAATTATAATTCTTACTTTTTAAGAAGTCAAATATTTTTAAATTTGATCAAATCTATACAAACATTTATGATACGAAATATTTACTGATCCATCCATCACAATTCTCAAATGCGATAACTGAAGCCTGGTGACGGGCCCAAAAGGGAGCCCAAAACCCATCTGCCATCCAGATTCCTGAGTCCTAACTCACCCTGCTATCTCTAAATTTGCTCAAAACAAACCTTCTCTCTCTAAAGTCTAAACGCCCAAAACCTCTATGTCAATCATCAAATGAAACAAAACAACAACTACACAATATGCAAGTTGCAGGCACACAATTGACAGGTCTTTGCCCAACGTTGCAGGGCAAACTTCAGATCCAATCATGGCGGGATCTCAGCACGACCTCGACTCTGAACTGTTACGCGCGCTGACCTCGGGCGACGAGGCCCGCGTGGAGGAGCTATTGGCCCGCCAAAGGGATGGCCGCTCGCGAACGGACGGCGGAGTGGCGATAAACCTCCAGCTGGGCGCGGCGACGACTGGAGCAGAGGCGCCACTCCTCGGCGTGACGGGCAGCGGGAGCACGGCGCTCCACCTGGTCGCCAGCCGCGGGCACGCGGGGCTCGCGAGGCGCGTCTGCGAGCTGGCGCCCTCGCTCCTCGCCACACGCCTCCTGTCGGCGATGCGCGCGGGCGGAGCAAACGCCGAAGGTTGCGGGCGAGGAACGGGCTGGGCGCCACGGCGCTGTACGAGTCCGTCCGGAACGGCCACGCGGGGACAGTGGTCCTGCTGGCGACGGAGGCGCCCGAGCTGGCCGCAGTGACGACGGACGACGGCGTCTCGCCGCTGTATCTGGCGGCGATGACCGGCTCCGCGGAGATGGTCCGCGCGCTGCTTCATCCGGCGCCTGATGGGACACCGTCGCTGGCATCGTTTGCAGGACCCGAGGGACGGACTGCTTTGCATGCCGCGGTGTCCAAAAGCAAAGGTACTTGCTGGATGCACATCCCCGTAGCAATTCTGCAGTCCCTTTCCCGTAGCAAGCATGGTGACGACCAACTGGCAATCTTCAACTAGAAATCGTTCAAGGAATCCTGGAATCAGAGCAGGGTCTGGCATTGCTGCCCAGAGCTGATTCATCGGGGAAAACTCCTCTCCATTATGCGCTGCTTTCACACGGACAACATGCAGCATGTTCGGGAGGCCGTATCGTACCGTGGATTATTTACTGCTGACTGGTTTGGTGTAAGAGAAAAACATTGTTCCTGGCTAGAAATTTACGATCGTTTACGAGCAAGCGAACAGGCTGATGGCATCGTCTCGCTACTCCCGAGGCCTTATTGATGCGCATGTATTTATCTCAATCCACATATGTTGGAGTGGATTAGAGTGGAATTAAACTAAATTTCATTCCATTCCACTCCAACACATGTGAATTGAGGTGGATACGCATGCATCAAATAGGGCCTAGAAGCTTCACTAGCGCGTGTCTCCGACAACGAAGGTTTGTTTCCAGTGCATGTCACCGCCATGATGGGGAACGTTAGGAACATCGTTGAGCTTGTAGAGAGATGCCCTGACTATGCAGAATTGGTAGATCGCCGACGAAGAAATTTCCTGCACTATGCTATTGAGCATAATCAGGAAGGTGTGGTTCGATTCATTTGCCGAGATGGCATGTTTGCTATCCTGCTGAATGCCATGGATTACGAAGGAAACACCCTGCTCCATATAGCCGTCAAGTATGGCCATCCAAGGATGGTCAGTTTTCTGCTGCAGACCATGAGCGTGGAGGTAGGCATTACCAACGTGGATGGTCTAACGCCTGCAGATCTTGCTTACAGTCATCTGGAGCCTGGTTTACACTATTTCCTGGTAATAATGACACTATTTTTTTTCCACTTTCCAGAACTAAATGTTACGACTCGCCAGTCTCCATGACTCCATTGATCATCTGATCGTCTTGTTTGGTGTACAGAATCCTCGAGCCTTAGTGAAGAACTGTTTGTACTGGACAAGAGCACCGGTCACCCTAGGGGACCATGTTCATCTGCACAGCAGGATGAGTAACACCACGACGCCGGCTACGGACGAGGACCCCAAGGACATCGACGGTATCACGGCGACCGCAACGATCGCGTCCGTGCTGATCGCCACCGTCACGTTCGCGGCCGCGTTCACCGTGCCGGCGGGCTACGTCGCAGACGACCACCCGCGTGCGGGCACGGCCGTGCTGGCCAGGCGGTTCGCGTTCCGGGCGTTCGTGGCGTCGGACACCATGGCGTTCCTCTGCTCTATCGTGTCCACATGCTTCCTCGTCTACGGCGGCGCCGGGCAGGTCCCCCGAGGCCAGCGCCGCTTCTACCAGTGGTCGGCTTCCGGGCTCCTGCCGCCCGGCGCGCAGCTCATGGTCGCCGCGTTCGCGTTCGGGACCCACGTCGTTCTCGGCGAGGCCAACCGGTGGCTGGTAACCCTGGTGTACGTGCTCGCGCTGGCCGCGGTGCTCCTCTGCTTCCTGGGCATCTGGGCGCCCTTCTACCTGGGGAAAGCGATATGGCGACGAGCCGGATGGAGAGGGCTCACCAATGTGCACCGCCGTCCCGCGAGCTTGGAAGAGTTGTTCTGGCTTTTCATCACGAGCTTTCTGTTCAAAAATCTCATGCGCCCATTGTTTGCTGTGCTCATCTCGGTCGCATTTGTTGTGTCCATTGCACTTAACATCGCTTTGCCGAACTACTGAGTTGTAAATTTTTTTTTTTTGACATGGGGACATCGTTGAGGGGTCTCCTTCATATATAGGCCAAACCAATTCCTCCAATCTAGACTTACCATAATTACATTCTTTTGTTTGGGCTTTATTGTCGTCATTCTGGTCTACTATTTATGTAACTCAACTTGCATTTATTCTTGTTTTTTTTTCAATTAAATAGATTTTCATTTAGGTATGGACGTCACGCTCCATCATAAACTGTGTGGTTGCGACTTTCATTGTTGCCGTCCTAATACAACAATTGAGCTACACATTTCAAGCTATGCACAACTAACTCTGTTTTACATGATATGATATATGAATCGTAACATTGAAATCTTAAATGGGCATTGTCAGCAATGACTTACGCATTAACTAAATTGTGCTATCTTATTTCTCTTACTTCACTTTTTAGTGGTATATGTGGTATATATGTAGATAAAGAAACATGTATGGAGGTATTTCTGACTTATCTTTTAAAGGGTGTTAGTTTATAGATAGGTAGATGGGTATTTTGCGGGGTTAATTCAAAATGGCAATGGTGACTAATTTGTAAATAGGCATATAGGTATTTTTGTTTATTTTTATGTTGTAATCTCTAAATGCTATCCAGAACCTTTATTAGTATTTGACCTCTTGGGCAAGCCAAAATCAGTAACTCTGAAAAGCTAGTATCGTTACCTCTTTGTTTCCTCGGTCTAAGGCAAGCTGTTTTTTCTTGATCGTGCCAGAGCACATTTTTCATTAAGAGGAAATGAGTTACAATGACAGAACCCTCGTAGCGTAGAGTTACAAATCACCACCAAGAAGGTGGCCAAGCAACCTAACGAAATTACCCAATACAACAAGAGAAAGAAAAGGAGGTAAGAAGAGGATCCTCTGCCTCAAACCTAATCGACTGTGCCTGCAAAAGGGAAATTACATCAACGCAAGGTTGCCAACAAAGACGATGAAGCAGTGGTGGAAAAGCATCCACCGAGAGTAGATGAGACAAGCATTTGGTAGCACAGTGGCAAAGCATTCGCCAAAGACGACATGGAGCGACAAAGTATCTGCAAGGGACTAAAGCAGCGACAAAGTATCCGCAAGAAGGGGGCCATCACACACTCAATAGCAAAGTATCTGCCTGAGATGGGAGACCGAAGCGACGTCGGCGGTAAAGTATCCGCCATAGTAGCAGTGACGACAAAGCATCCATCAAAGAGAGCACAAGCTACCAAGTATCCACTACAAAGAACCAAGCATCTGCAACAACACCAAATACCAGGGTTGGACAGACCAACGCGAATAGTAAGTTGAAGCACACACAGTCACAACATAGCAAGGAGCGACTCTAGCAAGAAAAGCGGGACGATAGCAGAAGTGCTCCAACGCAGCCTCCAAGAAGGGGATGACATCCATAGACGCCAACACTATTGGAAGGAGCACACGAGAAGGACTTTTGTCCCAGAACCACCCCAGCGACTCGTGCGGCGAATAGAAAGTTCGGCGACACCTCCAAAGCCACCGACACCAGCCTGAAGCAAGATGTCGGGAACAGTTTTCACCTAGAAACTATTCGACCACAGCTGTAGGGGGGCATCCCACGCACAAGTGCCGAAGTAGCACAATAGTCCAGGTAATGACTGAAAAGCTCCATCCTAAATAGTGCGCTATTGGCCGACCAAGAAGTTCAAAGAATGACGCGTTAGAAAATCTTTTCAGCATGTTCGTTTGGTCGTGTTTGGCTTATAAGCCATGATTTGTCAGCCAACGAACAATATTTTTCTCTCACACCAAATCAGTCAACAGTACTTTCAGTCATGGCTTATCAGTCAAACAAGCCCAAACGAACATGGCTTTTGTCTCTGTCCTTCTCACACGTTTCATCTCTCAGAAAAAATTAATGTGACACGGTGGGCGCCAGTATTGATGCGGAGCACCAACATGAGAGAAGATTGGAGAGTGAAAGGGAGAGTGCGACAAAATGAATCCAGGTAGAGCCCCCTTCTCCCCTCTCCCTTTTTTACATGAGAGGTGGGACGAGAGATTTTCATTATTTTCTCTAGTGGGACTTGTATATTTACAAAAAAAAAAGGCATCAGAGGCTATAAATGGGCCCTAAAAGCCTAAATATTATCTCACAAGCGGCTAGGTTGTGTAAATGAGCCCTAAACACACTAGCGGGCCCCCAACGTATAATATACCCCAAACAGTGGGGTTATGGAAAATTCCGAGTAAGGTGTCTATTGAAAAAAAATCATGAATCCTCAGCTAATTTTTGGTGCAGAATTGTTGGATCTCTACAGAGCTGGTGAATCCTATTGGAGCGAGGGAGGCTGACCAAAGATGTTTAGAAGAGAGGATGACCCTGATACAGAGTTGGATCGTAGAATTTATCAAGAAGATGGATAATGAACCTAGTGATAGTTTCATGTAATTTTATTTAGACTTAGCCCTAGAGCCTTCATTGCTTTGTGGTTAGGCTAAAGTTTCTTTTGTTCTCGATCTAAAGCTGGCAACACCAGTTGTTATGCACAAATTTATATGCTTTCAATAAAAACAAGGTAATAAGTCTTTGTAAAAAATGTATATAGATAGAACTCTACTTATGTAATGCTCAAGCACCTCTGGATTGTTCTTGCCACATCATTAATAGGATAGTCAAGTATGGTTTAAAGATGTTCAAAGCCTTATGTCATGTGGGGGGTCAAACACAAACAAAGACCGAGGGAGAGAGAGGCTGGCGAGAGAGACTACAATTGCGAGTGTTGGCGGCAGACACGTGTTGAAAATGAAGTAGAGTTTGGTCCGGGTGCTGAGGAGCGGGAGGATGCTTAAGGTCCTGTTTTGTAGAACTCCTACTCCTAATTCTCTGGGAAGAAAGTGATTCTCTAGAATAAATTCTACATATAAAGTGATTATGTGTGTAGATTGAAGCAAGAAGAAACTTCCTTGAGTTCCTAGACTCCTAGTTCATTTCAAATAATCACTTCAAGAAATAAGTATAGAATCACTTCTTAGAAAAAACCGTTTGGTAGCTATCAGACAAGTTATGCTGGAACGGGAGTAGGTCCCTAAGAGAAACCCCCGCAATACCCCCGACTTGACCCCCTACTCCCAATTTGGGTAGTGGGGGTAAAAAAACTAGCTCCAGCAGACATTGACGGCCCTGACTGGCACGGCTTCTCTGGTCCTGGCCGCCACCAGTTTCATGCCCGACGAGGCGGCTCCCCTCCCCAGCGCTGTCTGCCCTGCCCGGCGCGACAGCCGTGCCTGACGCCGGTGGCCCTCCCTGGCGCGGCTTCCCTGGTCCTGGCCGCCACCGGTCGGAGCTTCCCGGCTGTTCCTCTTCCCTGCACGATGCGACCGACGAGGATGGCCGAGTTCGTCCATGGCCATGAGATAGGGAGGAGGATGACATATGGATCCCACATGTCATTCTCTACCAGGATGAATTTAGGGGATCTATTTTAGGTTATGTTGCTAGAGCAAAGAACAACAAAATATGTAGTATTGAAATATATGGCTATCCAAATCCAACAGTAGGAAGGGTCTGATTTAGGTGGTATTGCTGGAGATGCTTGTCTAGTTCAAGCACCATACTTGGTATAGGGCCAGTATGGGCCCTAAGCCAACGGGCCGTGCGCCCGTGCCATGCTTAGACCGGGGATGAAAAATTACGGGCATATCTAGCCATCTATAATTGCCCGCTGATCTGATCCATTCCACCCTAAAAAAGGCTGTCCTGATCCATTTTTGAAGAGAGCATAACACGGATGGTTTTTGTAACTACATACAACGTGTATACGTTCACATATTTCTGATCTATATATACACATATCCATGACTATCACCTGATCGAGTACAACTGCCAAGTACCAAAACTGCTACTAGTAGAGATGGAAGTACCAAACAATATAAATACGTGCTAAGTAATTAAACTAATAGTAGGAGCGTGCAAACAGATTCAAGGCCATAAATAAAGATGTGCAGGCGGCGCATATGCAAACAGATTCAAGGCCATGGACCGATGTGGATGTGATCCCAAAATCTTTCTACTCATCCAAGTCGTCTTCCTGTATCGTCTCGAGCTTGGGTGGCCGGTGCCTCTCCGCCGCGTGCCGGAACTCCTCGACGTCGACGCGCACGGTGCCCATGCTCATGATCTCCGCCACGACGTCTTCGTCAGGCGCCCCTCCGCGACCGGCGGTCTCCAGCAGCCGCCGCAGCTGGCCCTTGGTCATTCTGATCTTGATGCGCGTTCCTCCGCTGTTCTCCGCCGACACCACCCTTCGCGCGCTGCCGGAACGCTCGGCCGGCAGGCCCAAGTCATCGTCGACGTCGTCCCACGCCGTCACCCTCACCCTCTCCAGACAGCTGCAGTTTCCCATGGCAAACGAAGCTAGCTAGTTGATCTCGAAACTGGCTAGTAGTAGCAGCGTTGACTGGGAAAGGTACAGGAGGATGAGAATAGGCTGAAGAAGGCTAGAGATCGAGAAGTAGCAGTGGCGTTTGTTTGAGCTTATTGTAGGCTTGGGGTTTAGATCTAATGGGTTTTAGTGTAGTGGAGAGACAGGGTATATATGGAGGTTGGGGTGCATATATGAGTGTCTGATGGTGAGACGACTGCATAGAGATTAGAGAATGAAAGAACAGGTTCCAGGAAGCAGACTAAGACTACATGCATGCCGTACAGGTACAGTACAGGACATAATCGTTGCTGGGATTTGTATTTTTTTTTTTTACTTAAATGAGAGAGATGCTTCCGTACCTCGTCGAGGTCTGAGCTTGAGTGCTTGACCGACGACAGAGAGGCTGTGGCCGTGTAGAGGGCTGCATGCGTTTAAACAAGTAGCCTTTGTCTGCAGCTAGATCGAAGCCGCGTCGCCGGCGGATTATTTAAAGTTGTGATGATGCTGATGATCTTGACGACTCTGTATGAGAGAATACTAGCTGATGATAGTACTCGAGTAGTTTATCCTGTGTGTCAGCGCCTGCTTACAACTTGTACAGATTCAAAACTTTGTTTTATTAGTGTATCAAAAAAGATGTATATACTGCTGCAATAATCGAATGGTATTTGGGGTACGGTGGCATGTATATATATACGTTTAACGTTTATAAACCGGCCTGAAAATTTGGCAGCTTTCAATGATTCCATGGCCATTTGCGCCCGGTTAATTGCAGCTAGCTATATGTCCACTTTTTTACCGCTACATAATATAATCGTTTCTTCTTGTTTTAGCTTTTGAAAAGAGAAGCGCTGGCAAAATCAAAAGATGCCATATGGACATGATAGCCATAGATATCAACATATAAAAGTCGCAAATAACAAAAGAGAGGATATCGACATGATAGCCCACAGTTCGTAATTAAAGTAGCAATAACAAAATATAAAAGTGCTGCAAACGTGAGCAATGACATAGATAGCACTAGACCGATACTAGCGGCCGCCACACATAGACTAGTCTTAGAGGAAGTTTCATCTAAGTTTTATTTACATTTAATATCGTGACACGTCAGCAAATTTGATGATTTGACAGGTTAAATATGAAGAGAGAGATACATATTAATTATGAATAGAGAGAAATTTGGCAACCACGGGCTCAATCTACGATAACGCTGGATTGTACTACTGTTGGACTGTTGTGTTATGAAACTTTCACTGAGATTGGCTATGCAAAGTTCCCCGATACAGTACGGACTCTGTCTTGTTGCGTGCCCGCCACGCGCCTTGGATTTTAGTATATTATTACAAGTATTGTGTAGAGTTAATCTCATGTTGATCTGATTGATGATGATTATTATGTTGTTGTATATATAGTTCGTCACATGTTAGTCTGGTCGATGGTCAATTAACCACGCAATAATACAATCATCTCTGGTACCATCAGTTAAAAATGCTCTATATCCATCTTAGATATATTAGATCTGAGTATTATAGCTTCAAGAGATTTTGGATATACTACTGCAGCAGATACATCAAGAGTATTTAGGTTAATTATTTTATTTACACGTTAGACTAACTACAAATATTTAATCTGCTTTAGTTTACTCAAAAAATTATACTAGATTAGTTCAACGTAAAGTATAGGATCTAAAGCTGTGCCAAACAAGACTTGTAAATCTATACTTCACTACGATCGAATCATCGAATGAGTTGTAACTTTGAAGATCCATCGGCATCAGCATCGATTTGACAAAAAAGAAAAACCAGCTCTGAGTTTTCCAGAGACGCTTAGTAACGTAGGATCGGAGTATTATAATTTTTGCGCCATATGGTGATGGTTTTCCAGAAGTATCCACACACTGTCATATTTTACTCTGACGAGCAGCATCGTGAAATCTGCACGTGTGCGCATATGCATTTGGCAACCACGGGCTCAGTCAAAAGTCAACGAGAACGCTGGATTGTACTACCGTTAGACTGCTGCACTGCCAAGTGCCAACTGGTATCCATCCATAAATACTTTATGATCGTCGTTGTTTACGAACCTTTTAGGTTCCGTTGCTACGTTACTCAATCTGAAATCTTTCTTTTTTTTTTAATATAATCGGCAACTTTTTTATCTGATTTTTTTCAAAAAAATAGTTTATAAGTATTAGATTGGATTAACACGTTCAAGTATACACGACTTCAATTTATACAGAGTAGAGTGGTCGGCCTGCGGGCATTAGTGGTGGCAAGTATAGCCTCTCATGTAATTCTATAACTCTGTTTCTTTTTTTTCTCATCTAATAAAAATCTAGCAAAATATGTTGCCACCTTTCGGGAAAAATATGACTTCAAAGTTTTTGGTTCCACGAAGTGAGACGAGATGAAACAATCTCACTTTCAATTCAAGTGCAGTCTTTTAGTGTGGCGTCCTCAAGCCTCAATAATCAAGTCACCTCTCTTGATCATCTCTATAAATAGTGGGCTCTTTTGAGACGGTTGGGTTCCCAGCTACCTCTAAAATACCATTTGTATTAGAGTCGCCTTTATTAATAGCTACAGTACAGCCCCTCTCTCCCGGATAGAGCCATCTTTATTAATAGCTACAGTACATTCTCCCTCCTCCCCGGGGCAGCTGTAGTCTGAGGAGGAAGCAAGGAACTCACGCAACTTTCCAAAAAAATACATATCTAAGGGGAAATTTTTTGCTTTGACTCTAGAAGGTAAGTACATGCTATTCCTAACATATTTTTGAAGGTATAGTGGTAGATTATTTGCTTAATTAGTTTTTTTATTTTCTCTCTCTTGCATGCTGGTTGAGGTATTTATGAAAGAAATTAGACTAAATTTTTGAAGATCCTAGGTTAAATTTAGTAGGGAACAAGATTCTACCCTTATTCAATAGCCACATCTTAAAAAGACTAATACTATTAATTAGAATTAGATTTATTTTTTTGTTCAATATCCATATTTTTTGTTTTCGAAAGATGATTAAGTGCATCAATAATGGGTTGAATATTAGTTGGTGCAAAAATTAATTATTTTTTTGTAGCCATGTCTTGATGTAGTTGGTTTTTTTTTGGTCTTTTGAAAGATGAATCTCGTTACAACAAACACCAAGACGGGAAGTTCTCGGTGAAATCACATTACCTAGCCAAGCCATGATCCACAATGTGATGTGCCAAACATTAATAAGCGTCTGTTTGGGACAACTCGTTTACCGAAAAAGTGAATCTAGATTTAAGATTCACCGTGAAGCAGCAGCTCCAGATCAGGGCATTTTAGTTGGAATGGATGGATTTACCTTGAGATAGGCCCCACGTGTCAGTGTCAAGACAAAATGCAAAAAAAAAACGCGATTCTTCGTCCAGCCGCCTCGGGCTTCTTCTTCCTCCGGCCGGCGCGGGCTGGGGGGCGCGGCAGGCACAGGGGCTCGGCGTGGGGACCTGGCCGGTGCAGGGAACTCGCGGACTGGGGCTCCTGCGGCCAGGGCAACGGCGGGGCAGCGAGGTGCGGCCGCGCGGGGAAATCTGGCCAGCGTGGAGGCGAGCTCGGGGCGGCGGGGCGCGGACGCGTGTGAAGGCGAGCCCGGGGCGGCGGGGCGCTTGCTACCGGAGCTCGCAGTACTGGGGGGGCGGGGCCGGGCACGCAGACGCGGCCGGACCCTCGCCGGAGCGGGGCAGACGGTGTCGGGGCGGAGCCTCACCGGCCAGAGGGCGCGCTCGTGGATCCCACGTGGCCGGAGGCTAGTCAGGCCGGGGCGGCTTGCCGGTCACGGTGCGGGCGGGAGGCAAGGCCGGCGATGGTGGGGGCGAGGGGCGAGGCCGACCACCGGTGGTTCGGTGAAGAAGAAGAGAAGAAGCGTCACGATGGGAGAGAAGAAGAAGAAAAATTAGAACGAATCGGAATGTTCGTGTAAGCGGTGGCAGAGTTGGGTAATTTTTCTACTTTGACCAATTGTGTAGCATCCCCGATGAGATCTACTATTTTAATGAATTTAGCCCTCAGATTCAACTGTTTTGGTGGATCTAAATTTAGTGGAGCTAGAGTATTTGGCAAGACTTTTTGTGAAGCGGAGCTAGATTTGCTAGATCTAGAGTTGGGGAACAATCACAAACACAACCTAAATGTCTACCCTGGCCTGGCTTTGCTGGCACGGATAACAAGACCCTTGCTAGCCTAGAAGCCAATTTGGCTCTGTTGCAACAGCAAAGAAAATCTTGCCACCACAGGAATCGAGATAAGTTGGCTAGTCATCTAAACAAGCTTCTAATTCTAGTCCCTTGCTCAGCTAGATGACATAGTGCTTGGCAAAAGGACCAAGGATGCCCTTTGTCTCTCATAAATGCTAATAGGGTAGAGAGTATGCATGTGTTTATAAAATGTGTGATTGTGCTATGTATATGTGAGCATTTGCATCTTACGGTGTTTAAGGGGAAAAAATACAAGCAAACAGTGCCTATTATAAATTAAACTTTCCAAGATGCTAATTTGGATGTGCATCTGCACCATGTCATGCATAGGTTTTTTGGGCTGTGACAAATTTGTTTTTGTTGTGAATGTTGCATATTATTGTGATGTGCTTAGGGGCCAAAAAAGATAAACCGTTTCAGATCTATAATAACATATTATTGTGTTTTTGTTGTGAGCTATTTGGTTGATGGTTTGTGCGGCTGATAAGCCGGCTGAAGCTGATTTGTTGTGAGGGGGTGTTACCATGGTGAAAAAACTTTTAGAAATTTGGAAAATCTATAATATCATATTGCAATGGCCCTATTATGCTGTTTGTAGCTGAAAATACTCCCTCCAATCATAAAACATACTGTACCATTTTAAACAAGACTCGGTAAAATCATAAAAGCTATAAACACCAATAATTTATAATTTTTTTATTTGAAAAAAATCATGAATTTGGAGGATTTTAAGAACACGTCGTTTAATACAATATTAGTGGTCGAAATTATGTAAAGTCAGGTATTTATATGAGGAGTTACTTTAGTCTGCTGTCCGTGCAGGCAGTGCACCGGTGTGGACGGAAGCAGGGACAGAAGGGCGGCGCAATGGACGCGTGACTGTCGATGGGCCCCAAAACGGAAGGAACTGGACTGGCTGGGCCCGTGATTTGCGATGGGCCATGTACGGAAGGAACTGGCCTGTCTGGGCCCGTGATCTTCGATGGTCCATGTAGTTGTTTCTCAGGAATCCAAGGATAATACTTGCCCGCTGTCAGAGGAGTATAGGACGAGCATTTGTGCCTTTGTGTTTGCCCCAGGGCAAAGTTTGGGCTACTATTCTTCCGGTATCTGCAAAAACTTCAAGCAAGGAACCTAAGAGTGGATTACTAAATTACTAAAGAACATAAAAAAAATCTCAGAATAATACTGCCTTTACACCCAATAGCTTCAGTTACAACCTATATACACATGCTGAGAATCAATACGTACGGGAGGACAGAGGGGAGAAACTAAAAAGGAGCAAAAAAGACTCATAAGGTATCTTCAATCCTTTTTATAAGATCAAGACTTGCAGATAGATCAGGATCACCGATCACCTTCGAGAGAATTTGGACACCTTCTGTTTTCACTTTCCAGCACGGTCCAACTCCCTGCTAGGAATCAAAACCCAGATATCCTCTGTGTCTTTGCGTGTCAGCATCTCGCCTTTGCTCAAGGCACGAATATTACTGCCTTGCATGCGTGCACAACGGACCGGCCCCTGCAGCTGTATACAAGGCTCCTCTGTGTCTTTGCGTGTCAGCATCTCGCCTTTGCTAGGCACGAATATTACTGCCTTGCATGCGTGCACAACGGACCGGCCCCTGCAACTGTATACAAGACGTGGATCGCCTGCGACACCATCACGGTGTTGGTGTGCAAGACGACACAAGACAGGCAAAGACAGCAGCAGCACTAGCAGTGTAGCAGATCAGAGGAGAACGAACAATGCGGCGCTACGGGCAGTCGCTGTACCAGCCGCAGAGCCCGGTGGCGCGGTGCGTCAACTTCCTCTGCGCGGTGCTGCTCACGCTGATCCTCGTCGCCGGCGTCATCCTCTTCGTGCTGTGGCTGAGCCTCCGTCCGCACCGGCCCAAGTTCTACCTCGCCGACTTCTCCATCCCCAACGCCAACCGGCAGTCCGGCCTGGCCAACCTGCCCGTGCACTTCACCGTCAACGAGCACAATCCCAACCAGAAGATCGGCATGTACTACGACGAGATCCTCGCGTCGGTGTTCTACGGCGACCAGCTCGTCGCCACGGGGCCCGTGATGAATCCCTTCTACCAGCAGCCCAAGGGCGACACGCCCGTGCAGGGCACCCTCCAGGCGAGGGGGCCCGTCCCGACGGACCCGTCGTGGGGGCGGTTCGCCGGCGAGATGTCGGCGGGGAGCGTCGAGATGCGGCTGGTGCTCACCTCCAAGGTGCAGTTCCAGGTGAAGGTGTGGGACACCAAGCATCACCACATGAAGGTGGAGTGCGACTTCACGATGCAAGGGGACGGCACGCTCCGTCCGCAGGACAAGAACTCCCGGTGCACGCTCTACTTCTAGCACGTCTCTCTCTCTCTCTTTTTTTTCTCTCGGTCTCGATCGGCTTGAATTGGTGTGGACATCGCTGATCCCTTTCAATTAATCTTGGTTTCAAAGGTCATGTTGTATTTAGTGTTTTTTCCTTCGTTTGGCTGACATTTGTGATTCTTCTAGTGCAATTACTTTTAACACGAGCGTATTCATTCAAGAGAATATTTGCGAAATGTTACCTGCTCTTCCAAAATTTTAAGAATCAAGAAGATATATACAGAGGATGTATAATCTACTCATATTGTTAAACCAATAATCACATGAATTTAAACAATGACATCGTCGATTCATAAATACCGACACAGCATCTCAATAGAGCACCGTGTTCCAAGTGTCAATTCCTAACCAATCATAGAATGAATGAACAGCCAAAACACATGCGGCTATTCTTCCTTTCTTGAGAAGTACATACTAATTCTACTAACTTCTAACAAATTTACAACAAAAATGAGCTGGCCACTTGATGTGTCCCGGACTCACTTTTTTTTTTGGAAGTAACCGAATTACAAGGTAGCTGGCGGTAAACCCCTAACCAAATGCACTTGTATTGTTTGGCGTCTCTTCATTTCTCCTCTAGTCTCCTCAAGACAGATTCGGCGAATATGCGTTGCCTGGAGATTGGAAACCACTTTAGAAACTTTGGAACTACACAACTCAGGAAATGGGGGAAGGAGTGAGGGAGGAAACTCACTTCTCTTCAGTGTGTTTGGGACTAGGGCGGTTGTGTTTCAGATAGCCATCCCATGGAACCTTCTTAAGACCAGCTCTAGCTGCTATCATGTCCCTTACTCTGTTCAAAGCATTTAATCATGCAAGAAATAATAATATTATGGTCTCTCCAAAAAGACAATGCACCTTAAGCTTTTCTTGGAAAATAAAACGAATTTAAAAATATGTTACCTCTCAGCAAACGCAATTGCAGTCTCTCCCTCCCTCAGATATTGAGGCTCCAAGTACCAAACATCACACACAACAGCCCATGATGTCATCAGTCGGACCAAGTGCATTGTAAAAGATTGCCTAAAACATTTCATGCAAGGTAATCATGTTAACCAAAGAAAAGTGTGGATGACATAAATTTGTTTCACCATTTGTATTCCTTACTTCTTACTGTTCCAAAAGGCATCCACAAATATTTTATTGTACTTGATAGCTATTGGACAGACAGCGCACCCAAGCTCAAAGGCACCCTAGAGAACAGAAACAATAAACAAACATTGTCATAGTAAATAACAGCAAGTCAGCAATTATGCAAATAAATGCCATGGTGTGACTAACTTCTAGACTATGACATCTATTTACTGTCTCACATATGAGCGAGCGACAATCAGAATGTCCCATGTTTGGCTACCAGGAAGGCCGAGATAGTAATTTACAAATTTTTAAAAGTTCTGTAGTTACTTGTAAGTTTTTTTTTTCTTGAATATGTGTCATTGCATCAAGGAGAAGGAAATATATGAATACCGGACCCCCCCCCCCAACACACCAACCACCACCACACACACCTACAGAAAAAGATACATCAAATGACAAGAGTAAATGAAGATAGGGTTCACCTTCTTGAACATGACCGTGTACTGGTTGTTAACACAAGTTCCTTCTGGGAAAATCAAGAGAGGGTTGTTGTCTGATTGTTGAACATGGTCACGCAACCTGACAATGCAATTCTTTGAACAAAATAAACTACATAATCAAGGGGATTGTCATTTCAAAGACAAAACTTACTTCCGTGCCGTAACTTCACGATCCCGGAGATCATTACGGTTAAACCAGATGCAACCCACACTTTCCAAGATAGTTTTCTGAATAAATCCTGCAAATAATGGGAACAGAGAAATAGAGAAATAATAAATAAATCATTTGAAACTTAAATCAGCAGAGAATTTTCTGAAGAACCAGGGACTCACCAACCCATCCAGGATGCTTCTGCATGATGACAGCAAATGCTGTCATTTGCTCCAGAATAATGAAATCTATCATTGATGTATGGTTTGCAACAAATACCTAATGTATTGGAATAGAATTGCAAAGGGCAGTTATCAGCAATGAACTCAGATTTAAGGAAGCTACAGTGCTTACATGGACCTACATAATGATTCCATTAACACAATTTTATTGGAACTACAAGCAACCTAATTTTGAGTGCAAAAAGTCGACATTTCTTTTACAATAGCGAAAAATCAATATTTGGTAATGCATAAAATTTCCAAGTTCTAACACTCTTATGTTTTACAGCTCAAAAGCATGGACAATTTGCACCTACCTCTAATGTTGTTACATATACACAAATCTAAACACGAGTTACCGGAACAAAGAAAAAGGTAACCTGATGAGGTCGTGTGCTTGGGCGTGGTCCATGGTACTTGATCACTCCAGTCCATGAAGCAACAAAAACACTGCACATCATTTCAACCAACTTCCTCTACATGAAGATTGAAACAAAATAATGTAATTAAGAGACCAAGAATACACAATATAGATGAAGGAAAAAAGAAACAGCAAATAAACAAAAACTTTGGAGGTATGGAAATGTAGACTGCGCTATTAAAAAAAGACCAGAAACTGTTCAATCCTCCTAGTGCTACTCTTTTGCAGTCAAATCTAAGCAAAGCAAAATATCAATTTCATGAGAAATACTGTGAAAACAGGACATTTCCAAAAAGCTTGAAATGGCCATCTTTTAAGCACTTGCTAGGCTTAATAAGATGACTTAGAGGATAACCGTAGCATAGACGGTCATAATTGATTTTCATGATGCAGATAGTTGCTACTGCCATGGAAGCTTTATTATGAACTGAACAGATAAAATTGAAAAAACTTAATGATAAACTAGGTAGATGATGTTAATCCCTATAATTCAATAGTTTAAAATCATCACTCAAGGCCTGAAATAGCAACAGCAGGTTATTACTCCAAGAACATCATCTCAGAAGTAGCCTGAGGAATGATGGATGAACAGTGATAGTGTGATACTATGCAAGCTAACATAGATATACCGGATTAAATAGCTTACCTCAATTTTACTTCTCAACTTGTCTTGACCTTTCAATAAGAAATGGACGGGGAAAAAAAGGCGGCAAAAAATGCTAACCATCCTATTGCAAGTGTTAAGGACCTGATTAGAAAATTAAAACAATCAGGTGGTGATGATTTAATGTTTGACAAAATAAATAGAGGAAGGTGAAACACTAGAAGAAAATGAATTCCATTGACACGCTTATCGGCAAAATTTTCTAAGTGAATTGTGCTTCGGGAAACTAAGACTTCTACTGAAGCAACTGAAGAAGATGTGGACTGTATGCCATAGAAGATGGCTTATGATGAGATGGTTAGATATATAAATATATATATATATTTTCAAACTGGCCTATGAAAGCAAGTGTAGATCATGACATTTTTACATTGTTATTGTTATCTCATTAAAGGCAGAGGTAACCAAATAGGCCCAATTACATATTTAGTATTGTACAAACTAGTAGGTTCCACACAGGGCCTCCAGCCTCCCTAAATCCTCTTTTGACTCCAAAAGTTTTGCTAGTTATGTTGGCTTCAATCACTTCCCAATTTGTGCTGACAATAAACAAACAACTGCAGAACAACACGAGTGCTAAAGAAAGAGTGGGTTTAGAATTTAGTGTCAGAGAACTGAGTAATCTAATCAGTTGAATAACAAAAATTACTCAGGGAAAAGATTTAGGAATATCTTAACACTCAAGTACCTCAGTGGGAAGAGTATTCCATATCTAATTACTACACCGAAGCACCATAAGGGGAACAAATATATGTTCCAATTCCATGGTTCTGGAGAATTAGACTTAAAGCAACGCGTGAATGAATCCTGCATATGTGTAAAATACAGTCGAAAAAATAACAACACAGTGAAACAAATAAGGAAGAGTCAGAATAACAAATGTTATCCTGTTTATTTCATACAGCAATTTAAATCAAAGAAACAGTGGTACAGAAGAAATAAAAATATGAAGATATGGAAGATTTTATGTAATGATAACATCTTTGTAAACAAACACATAACCCGGATTTTTCCACCTCAAACATAAGGTGTTCTGTGGTTTAACCAGGCTATATACATATACTCCTACAAAGGATCATCCAATTAATATTCGTGTGAAACAGGATATTCATGTTCCATCTATATGAACATAGGAAGATTTCCTGCAGATCTTAGTTGACACTTGACAATGTGGCAAGAACTTTACAATTTGAATTAACTAATGTAAAACAAAAATATGAACTGTCATTATTTAGAATGACATAGACTGTATGTGGTTCTTCCAACAATATGCTTCTTCCAAACAATATGCTTCAATGCTATACCAAAAACTATGTATCCACAATGCAACAACAACCTATAACAAAAAGCCTTTAAGTCCCAAACAAGTTGCTAGGCTACCAAAACTATGTATCCACGTGAATAGCTATCAATGAAATGAAAGAAAATAAATAAAATTAAACACTGAACCAAGCACGATTGGTTCCAACAAGAGCAATATGCTGGCAGATGGACAGGGTCACTGCAAGGTTGGTTAGATAATTCATTTAAATTGCAATAAAAACAAAAGAGGCAGCTGGTACCTAGATGCTCCACAAAGGCTAGTATCCTGGCAAGATTTACTATACTATTAGCAGATCATCTAAAAAGGAGGCTCACTCACTCAGATTGAAATCCTTAATACCGAGGTAGTACTTCTTCATATTCACCACTCACCAGGGTGGTGACAATTAACTACAAATTGCAAAAAAAATCAACATTTTAAACAACCAAATGAAAATCTTGCTAAGCAAGGGGATGACTTAATATTAATAATTGATAAAATTTGTGAATTGTGAAGTCTCAACCTTCACAGAAACAATAATAAATCCTCTACAGGAAAGATTCACAAAATCAGGCCAATTAGATACTTTCAATAAATGATCTTTTGTAAGTTCATCTAAATTAACTACAAGATTAAGTTTTACACCATTATTTCATAGACCAAAGTCAGAAAATTGACCTTGAAGAACTTTTAAATAAAATGGAACATCTAGCAGGTGGATGGAATATATCAAATTCCTACAAAATTCCAGATAATAAAGTCATGAATAACAGATTCAATGAAGTTCCTTTGATGAACGGTGGGCTATAGCTGAGCGTTTGGTCGACGAGCAAGCTAGGAAGGGCATTGAACTATGTTGTCATCTTATGTACTTGGACAATTTGGGAACACCATGACTGGTGCACGCTTGATGGTTCTGCTCCTAGCATAGCTAGAGCTCTGACGCTTGCTGTTGAGGAGCTCCAACTCTAGGGTTTGGCAGGGGCTCGAGGAATCACATACCTTCTTGCACTTGCTCCACGAGGATGATGGGTAGCTGTTGTTGCCTTGTCGGATCAGGATCATTTGTTAATGTGTTAGTTATTAAAGCGAGATTTCCCTTTTGTTGTGGGAGTGTGTTTTTTTTTGGGGAGAAACAGTTCTTACACCTTCAACTTATATATGTTCCACAAAAAAAATGGGATAATAACAGAATAAATGAAACAGTTAGACAACAGCAGCTAAAGCCGAGACTCATCTGCCACGAACCCACGACAGCACCTTCTAACCCAAAATACATTACACAGAAGATTAAAACTCCGGGGAGGCACTCACATCGACGATGGCACCCGCCGCCTCGGTTAGCACCGGCGAGATGTCCAGCAGATCGCGCCTGCACAGCAGAAGAAAAGCGCAGAAAGCCTCATAAGTCTCGGTAGTACAACCGAAGCACCAGGGTTAAGGAACGGAAAAGTAAGGATTGATTGAGAGAGGCCCTAGGGCGATTACAGATGGAGATTCCGGGGCGCCTCCTGCGGGAGCGAGTCGGGCGGGAGGTAGTCCTCCAGGTTCGGGCGGTCCAGCTCCATGTCCGCCGCCACAGACGAGCTCGCCATCGCCTCCGACCGCCGGTCGCACGACCGCCGCCGGTGAGATGGCGATGACGCCGAGGAAAGCTACGCGATGGGGAGAGGCGAGCACGTGGATGGGCGTAATGAGGCGTGTACGGTATCTCTTCTTCTCCAGCGAATTGGTGCGGACGTGCGGTGCGGACCGCGGTCGTGTCTGTCGAATGGAATCGCACCATCACATTCACCAACGAGTGGATGCGGCTCATAAACTAGCGGGCCCCACCTGGCAGGAGGTCCATGGGCTGGCTCGGTGGGCTCACAGGCCAATCTTTGCGGCCCGGCCTGGCCCAAAAGGATCGCTTAAGGTGAGGGCGCTCTCCCTTCTTGGGTTGTGCCAGCCCTCGAGGTGAGCAGCCCTCCTCTCCGTCGCCGCCGCGCCCTCGCCTTCGTAGCAGCCAGCCGCCATGGCGCCGCCGGCCAGCACCGACGAGCCCGCGCGCCACAAGAAGGCCAAGAAATCCAAGCTCGACAACGAAGAGAAGAAGCAAAAGAAGACGGACAAGGCGCGCGCCGCCACAGAGGGCGCCCCGGTCCCCGACGCCGCCGAGCGCAAGAAGCGCAAGCACAACGACGGGCGCGAGGAGAAGCGGGACGGCAAGAAGTCCAAGAAGGACCGGAAGCCCGGGGAAAGGGAGCGGAAGCCGAGGCAGCCGAGGGGAGGGACGAGAAGGTGAGGCGGGCGATGGAGGACGAGCGGTTCGCGGCGGCGCGGACGGACCCGCGGTTCCGGCCGATGCGGAGGAAAGAGGCCAAGGTGGCGCTGGACTCGAGGTTCAGCAGCATGATGACGGACCCGAGGTTCGCCTCGTCGGCTGCGCCCGTGGACAAGCGCGGGAGGCGCCGCAAGAAGCGCGAGAACCCCATGCTGGAGTACTATCTCAACCAGGAGGACTTGGAGGAGGAAGGGAAATGGAAAGTGAAGGGGAAGAAGGAGAAACCGGAGCTTGTTGAAGAGGAGGAGGAAGATGAAGAGGAAGTAGAGGAGCAGGAGGAAGAGGAGAGCTCTAGCAGCGATGACGACGAAGATGAAGACTTGGATGACGACGACGAGGTGACGCTTTGCTTCCAGTCCTTTTCATGATTTAGCTTACATTCAGCTTGTTTTGCTCTGGCTGAGGTCAGGAATTACTACCTGTATATAAGTTTTGCAGCTTTCTTCCATTTTCTGTCGTCCTATAATATTAGTGCAGTGTCTATGCTCTTTAGCTCTTGCGCCAGCTAAATTGCACTTTTCTTAAACCAGTACGGTCATACTGGCTTCATGCCCTTGCTTTCAAGTGTTGATAATATACTTTAGATTCTTGGGAGAACAATGAGCATTCGAGCACCTTCCTGTTTACAGTAGCCTAGTTGGTTATTTTTAACTATTAGTTTCTTAATTTTATCTCATGTGGGTTAAGGTGCTATTTTTAATCCCACGGTGCTCTTTCTAATTAGTTATTGCAGCGCAAGTTATTGTATTCTAGTCTCTAGAGTCTATTTTCCATGCAGACCTCAGGACTCCATTCTGGACTGGAAGATATTATAGATATGTGTATTTATGTAGTGCATTTCAACATAGCACACTTGAGTATGGACATCTCAGTAACATTGCTTAGTTAGTTCACTCCCTGTTTTGAGTGAAGTAGTGTGCTTATGTCTGTAATTGTCCAAGTGATTGTCTCAGTACCATTGATATATGCTTGTGATTATAGACAATTACACAACCCTACAAGTGCTCAAGCCTGCATCCAGGAAAACTTTGGGAGTGCTTCTATGCTTTATCTCTCTTTGCCAAGTGTTGTTCTCTTCTGCCTTGACAACCTTCATAACGCACCTCATTTCTGTAAAAATGTGAAAATCCACTTGTACAATGGTGCACATGTGGAGCCAGAAAATCAAATTTTCCTTTGTTAGGGGGACCAATAGTAGTAATATTTTCAGAATTTTGTTGAATTCAATATTTTTATTGCAAATTCAGCTTTCTGTGTTTCTATGCTCTATCCTGTTGCATATTTTATTATTTTGTTTTTACCAGCCTTGTTATTTCCATTGCTTAAAGGATATTTTTTAAAGTTCTATATAGATTCTTTGCCTGAAAGAAAACAAAATGCTATGCTACAACATGCCATTTTCTTTATGGTTAATTCTTGGTTTTTATTTTTATTTTTCTACAGTGCTCTGTTGGCAGTGACATTGCTCATTACTTAATGGGAAGGCATGATGATACACCTATGATTGACAAGGAAACTCACAGGCTTGCTGTTGTTAATATGGACTGGGATCATATTAAGGTGCGTGCTAGTGCAATAATTATTTTATCCTGAGACGTGAACTGATGTGCCTAAACAAATATCAGCTATGCTAAAAGGCTATCTTATTTTACATGCATTTAAGAATTAACTGGCTCTATCAACAACTTTACTTGAAATATAACTGTGAATCTAACATATATCTTGACTCCAAATGATAAAGTCATGTGTCTTCCTGCAAGAAAAAAAAAGGAATATTAAGAACTAAAAGTAAAGTAAATGTTGATGGTGAATCACTGAGTTCCTTGACCTATTTATGCATTAGCTGATCAGCTATTGCTCGTATATACATGATAGCCAAAGCATAATGGACCTAGATCAGTGCAAGCACCTTAACTTCAGATGTCCTAGTCCTAGATGCTAGTGCAGACAACGAACACAACTTCCTTCATAAAATTTGAAGGTTGGGCCACTATTTTGGGTGGTTCTATGTAATTAAGATCGTACATAGGATCAGGATGGAGATAATCAAACAGGATTTTACCTACTGGCTGCACAGAATTGCTAATTGAGATACTGAACCGTAACTATGTAAGATTGATAGAATGATACCAAATCCAGATCTAATTAATTGAAAATCGTCTGTTGCTAAAACTGAAGGCCTGAACAGCCCCTTACCATTTATGTGTGTTTTTAAAGTTCTTCCTAGCAAATTTTAATGGGTAAATTTGAATGCAATGAACTGATGATGTAATGACTATTATTGCTTTTTCATCCCTATTTCAACAGGCAGTTGACCTGTATATGGTGATGACTTCTTGCCTCCCAAAGGGTGGCCGAGTTTTGTCAGTCTCAATCTATCCATCAGAATTTGGACTGAAGTGCATGGAAATTGAGTCAACACAGGGCCCAGCTGCTCTGGTCAATGCCAATGTTGATAAAAAAGACAGTGATGAAGATGAGGATGACAAGGATGATGATGAAGAGAACACTGACGATGATGTTGATGATGATGATGATGATGATGAAGAAGAGGAAGTTGACTCCGACAAAGAGAACAACAAGCTGCGTGCTTATGAGCTAAACAGACTCAGGTTAATGTTGAATTGGAGTGACATTCATTTGATGATAGATTTTTTTTGTTATTTGTTTTTCCTGTGCCATGAGTTGTAAATGATATAAAATTGGCATCTCCAAACTGATAGCTACAAAAGCATGTAATAGATTAGTTATGGTGGAGTCTCCTTGACATATTTAGCATTGCTTTCATATTATTTTTGTCAATTGTTTTTTTTTTCGATTTGTTCCATTTTAAAGTGTTAGTATACAAGGGTTACAGTTTTTCTGCTCTCATGCTTCAATTGATCCTTCTGCAGGTATTACTATGCAGTTGTGGTGTCTGATTCCAGCGCAACAGCAAATCACCTGTACATGACTCTTGATGGGACCGAGTTCTTGAAAACAGCAAATGTGTTTGATTTGCAGTTCATTCCTGACTCTAGGGAGTTCAAACACCCTGCTCGAGACGTCGCTACAGAGGTACCTTCCTTTGTTGAGTGTATCCAGAACCAATTTCTTCATAGTAGTATTAGTTGAGCAGTGACGAAATATTGGAATAGCATAGTGACAAGTGCCTTTTTTAAAAAGAAAAAAGATCACTTTTCCATTGCTTTTCTTACTTTGTGGTTTCTATGAATGTACAAGGTCCTAGTCATGCTAAATGAAGCTTCCGTTTTGTAAATAACTTGAATGATTTCAGGCACCTCCGAATTACAAGGAACCTGATTTCGAGACTCGTGCTTTGCAACATAGCAGAGTTAAGCTCACCTGGGATGATGATGAACCTGAGCGTAAGAAAGTCTTGAGGCGAAAGTTCACTGATGATCAGGTTAGGTCTTGTTTTTTGTTTTTTTTATGTTCCTATTTATCCTTGTAATTATTTATTTCTTGTACTCTTATATACAACTTTTGTTACTTCTATTTTTCTGATGCAGCTAGATGAGCTTGGCATGTATTTAGCTAGTGATGGCAGTGCGTCAGATGATGAAGGTGTAGACAATTCTGAGGACGAATCTCTACCAAATGGGGGATCCAAACGGAAGCTAACAAAAGAGGAGAGGTTGGCTCTTCTGCTGCAAGGTGACAAATCTGATGAGGAGCAAAGTGATGGCCAGGATATGGAGATTACATTCAACACAGAGCTTGAGGATCTTAGTAAACGTATCCTAGAGAGAAAGAACAATGAGGAGAAGACCGTCTGGGAGAAGCACCAAGAGAAAATGAAAGAGAAAAGGAAGGCTAGGAAGAGGGGATTAAAGGATGAAGACGATGATGACGACTACAGCAGTGAAGATGAGCATGAGAATGATGATGATTTCTTTGCAGATGAACAGTCTGATGAAGAACCTAAGCCAAGCAAAAGCAAGAAACACAAGGCAAAGGCAAAGGACAAAGCAAAGAGGAAAGGAAAGGATGAAACCACAGAGGAGCATTTGGAACAAGAAGCAACCAAAGAAGAGTTGGAGCTCTTGGTTGCTGGTGATCAGGACACTGCCAGTGGTGCAAAGGGTTATAACCTGAAGCATAAAAAGGGTAAAAAGGGCAAGAAGAGCAAAGAGGAATTTGCTGAGGACAAACTTCCTGATATTGATCTTAGCAAGGATGAGAGGTTCTCACCGATGTTTACGTCACACTTGTTCGCATTGGATCCTACTGATCCCCAGTACAAGAGGTACGTGCTGTATACAACGGTGAGAAACTTCCTTAATATTTCTGATTTGGTGTTCACTCGTGCTGGAATGTTATTTTATAGGAGTGTGGCCTTCATGCGAAAGCAAGCTGGGAAGCCAGGGCCACATGAAGGCAAATCAGGCAGGGAACCTCCTTTGGAGGGTTCGTCTCTGGGAGGTACAGTACCACCTGACGATGCTGCTACTAACAATGATGATCAGAAACCTGATGGTTCAGCCACAGAGAAGCTGCAAATTTTGTCTGCTGTCAAGTCTCTCAAGAGGAACCTTGGTGCATTCAAAAACTCCAATACAGCTGTTGCTGACGGATAAAAAGAGCACCATTTTGTTCCGGCTATTACACTTAATTAGTGAAACACCTTTGGGGGAAAATGATTTCAGTTATATAGGCTTCGAAATAGTTTCATGGTTATGTATGCTTATCTCTGTAATTCTGTACACATGCGTCCAATCTTTGGATTTTCAGTTTTGACACTATTCAGAATCCTGTTGGACGATTCTGTTCATTTTTGGTGAGATAATTGGTTGAATTTATCAATTTAGTCACAGCGCAGGTGAATATCTGGCATGGTTGTAAATGTAACGGCTCTATGAGACCCTTTGGAATCCCTATGGAATTCTAGCAAGAGGTTGAGACTTGTAGAAAGTTCTGTCAAAGCCGGTTTAGGGCCTGTTTGGTTGAGATTCATCAGCTCTAGATTCACCAAAACCAGATCCAGATCCACGTTGAATCGTGAAGGAGAGAACCCCTGACAGATATCCTGTGACCAAAGCAAGATAAAGTTTTGTCAAGTCAATTTCCTGCATTGGTTTGCTTTGGTCACTGGAGATGACCTTTAGGCTGTGCCCAACGTTGGATGGTAGTCTTGTCAGGAGATAAATGACAGCTTTAGGCTCTAGCCTGCTTTGCTAAAATGGTGGTTTCAATCGCTTCTGCCCTAATGCAAATTTTGTTTGGGAGAATTATCTATTTGGCACTGAAACAAATCAGTGTTTTGTATTTGGCACTCAAAACAAAACTTTCTTACGCCATTTAACTTGAAATTTGTTTTTGTAAATGGCTTGTAACTATTTATTGGATACTCACCTACATTGACAAAATGATATGAATACTTTATTGTTAGAAACACATGGTGCCAATAATGTAAATTCAAGGATTTTCGGCTATGGACGATATTACCTCAACTATTCGTTTTGCTCAAATTTGGCTAAAAAAAAATCCCCTTCCTCTCGCTTTCGTTGAAAAATGGTGGTTCTCCTTCCGTCCATGCCACTTTCAACGTCGCCACCGTGATGAATTCTACTTGAGTCAATGACGCGCGCGGATTCCTCTATGAAATGTGGGTCCAGTGGCAAAAAAGCGGTGGGTGCTGCTCACATTGGTAAAATTGCAATGTTGTTTTCTAAAACCGGGATCAAAATGTTAGTTTTCCGAAACCCTACAAAGGGACAACCCTTGCAAGCGCTAGTAAAGTTTTGACGCCCACAAAGGACCCGCCAGGATTAGGAGCGTGGATGTAAGGTCGAGGCACCTCCTCGCCGATGAGAAGGTGAGCTCAGTGAAAATTGCAGGTCGGAAGGGCCTCACGGAGCTCTGCCACCAAATGGCGGAAAACAGATCCAAAATGCCATGGTGGGGCGGAGCTCGCCAGGTGGATCAAGGGGCGAAGCAGCCGGATTGTGGCGGCGCTCACAGGTCGGAATGGCGCCTCCGCCGGCCTCTCTCTTCTCTCTCGCGCTCAGGCAATGCAGCTCTCCTCTCTCTTCCTCTCCTTGCCGAGGAGAGAGAGAGAGAGAGAGAGAGAGAGAGAGAGAGAGAGAAGACCAAGAAGAAGCTGCTCATCTCTCTCCTCCTTCTCCTCGCCATCCTTCGCCCACTCTTAGCTCTCCGCCGCGCTTGTCCATCTTTCTTGCCATACCGGACGAGAAGGCGCTACCACTGCCATGGCTAGCAGACCATGTACAAGCCGCCCATCCGAAGCCGCGCAAGCACGAAGCGGATGCCAGCTGCTCAGCGTTCGACGCTCACACGGCGACATGGTCGCGCCCGGCCATGCGACCGGGGCGGAGAGTGTTCGACTTTTTTTTGCCTTGCGCGTCTCGACTTCATCCTCACACTGCTCCCACCTCGGCAGCCTCGCTTATTTATCTCGGGGCATTTACATATTTATCACTATTACGGATGACATCTTACACTGTGTCACTGATATGGTATTTCTTATACTACTCACGTCGCCATGATGGTAAATATGTAAAAATTCCATTTATCTCGGCGGGGGCGATGGTAACCGCAGTGTGCAGTGCGCTGTGCCCAAAGGGTGCCGTGCCGGTGCAGAACAAGTGGGTCGCGTCGCTTCCCTATGTACCAAGGCGGATTACACGCCAATGCCCGGGTGCCGGTTCGGTGCGGGACAACTGCGGGCGTTCGCCACGAGACGCTTTTTGGCGGCTGGTGGGGCGAGTGGCCGTGGGGACTTCCGTCGGAACGTGGGTTTGGGACGCACGAGTCTACATCAGGGCGTGATTACTTGAACGTGATCATGGCCCCGGGGCCGGCTGGCGCAAGCGGGTCAAGTCGTCGCCCTCGCACAGTGGCACAGCAGAGCCGGGAAGAAGGGAAAGCTTAACAGAGGGGTATACTGGACATAAGAAAAAAAAACGGTCAAATCAGTTAACTAACAGATAACCAATAAAAATGGACAGCAGCGCCATTTAAGAAATAAAATTTTAACTTGTGCCAAATAGGAAAGTTTAAATTTTCGAGTGCCAAATATAAAACACTGATTTGTTTCGGTGCCAAATAGATAATTCTCCCGTTTTGGTTCCTCTACACGAACTCATTGAAATAAGGTATATTGGTTTTTAGAACAAAACAGTGGTACGCAAATGAACTAATGGATTGCTTGTAACTATCCATTGGATACTCACCTACATTGGACAGCGTAGGATGCCAACTTTATTGTTAGAAAACCGATAATGTAACTAGGGATATGGCTATGTGAAATTACAAATATTCCGTTTCGCTGAAATTTGGCTAGAAAAAAAATATTGTTCGTTCGTTGAAAAGTGGTACGCGATTTGCAATTTTACCACTTTCAACGTCGCCACTGTGATAAATTCTACTTGAGTCAATGATGCGCGTGGATTCCTCTATGAAATGTGGGTCCAGTGGCAAAAGAGTGGTGGGTGCTGCTCAGATCGGTAAAATTGCAATGTTGTTTTCTAAAACCGGGATCAAAATGTTAGTTTTCCGAAACCCTAAAAAAGGGAAAACCCTTGCAAGCGCTAGTAAAGTTTTGACGCTTGAGCACAAAGGGACACAGCTAGTCAGCTACAAGAAGAAACAAACACTACTGAACACTGTACTGTACGTAGTACAGTAATAACAAACAACTTTGCAGTTGCCGCCAAGAGCTCAGCTCCTAGCGAATCATGTCGGGAGCTCTCGCCGCACCGGTGGAATTTGGGCCCGAGCACATGCCGCTGGGCACGGAGCTGGTGCGAGTGCTCACCATCGGCGACGTTTCCCGATTGAAGGAGGTGCTGAGCGGCGAAGGCCGCACGCAAAGGGCGGACGGCCACGTCGCGATTAAAGTCAACGGCACGTCATCACCGGGCGCGGGAACGGGAACGGGAAGCCTCCTCGGCGTGACGATCAACGGGAACACCGCGCTGCACCTTGTCGCCAGCCGCGGGCACGCCGAGCTCGCCGCGTTCGTCTGCGAGAGCGCGCCCTCGCTCGTCGCCGCGCGCAACAGGGGCCTCGACACGCCGCTGCTCTGCGCGGCGAAGGCCGGGAGCAGGGGCGTGGCGGCCTGCCTCCTGTCCAGGATGCGGTCCGCCGCCGGTGGAGCGGACGAGGCGGCGGCGCTGCGGGCGAGGAACCGCCTGGGCGCCACTGCCCTGCACGAAGCCGTCCGGCTGGGCCGTGCCGGGGTGGTGGATCTCTTGATGGCCGAAGCTCCCGAGCTGGCGTCGGTGGCGACCGACGATGGTGTCTCGCCCCTGTACCTGGCGGCAGAGACTCGGTCGGAGCAGATGGTCCGGCTGCTGCTTCGTCCGGCGGCTGACGGAACGCCGTCGCCGGCCTCATTTGCTGGTCGCCATGGACGGACTGCTTTGCACGCTGCGGCAACTTTTAGCAAAGGTACGACTGAAAACTGGGTACAGATAGAATTCAAAGTTCCAGTTTAACTGACTGTTTACTTCTACAAATTTTGGACTCAGTATTTGGCTATTTGCATTTTCTTTTTTTCTTTTGTTTATTTCAAACAAGTTCGTCTCCAACATTGTGGAAATTGCAATTTCTGATCCGTCAATTGGTGACAAATTGCCAATCCTCAACCAGATATGGCTCAAGAAATACTGAACTGGGAGCCGGTTGGTCCAACTCTGCTTACCAGAGCTGATTCGTCAGGGAGAACCCCTCTTCATTTCGCAATACTGCATGGACATCTGGATGTTGTTGAGCTGTTCCTCGAAGTCCATACATCCATAGACCAAACTCGCATTTCCGACAGCCATGGCTCATTTCCGGTGCACGCTGCTGCCATCGCGGGGAGCACACGGATCCTTGATGAGCTCGTGAAGAAATGCCCTGACTACTACGAATTGGTCGATGACCAAGGAAGAAATTTTCTCCATTGTGCAGTTGAGCATAATCAGGACAGGGTGGTCCAGCACATCTGCCAGAATGACACCTTTGCTATGCTGTTGAACGCAACGGATTATGAAGGGAACACGCCACTCCATTTGGCTGTAAAATACGGGTTTCCGCGGATCGTCAGTACGCTGTTGCGAAATATGAGTGTGGAAATAGGCATTGCCAACAAGGATGGCCTAAGTGTTCAAGATCTTGCTAACCGTGCAATAACACCAGCAAGATGGTGCTACTTTCTGGTAAGTTTATCTGACCCATTTGAAAATCTAGCTTTTTTTTTTCCGATCGGGCATATAGCCCGATTTTTATTAGAGGAAGTAGAGGTTGTTAAACAGCCCGGTAATCCCAGGATTACCAAGACCCCAAACACCCAATATAAGAAAACAAGAAAACAAGCAAGAAAAGCGGAAGGGAGAGGACCCTTCATCACATACTTAACCGACTAAACCTATAGAAAAAAATTCAATGCAAAGGCTACCCACTCAAAAGACAAAACCGCGGTGGCAAAGCATCCACCGAAAGAACCAAGATAACAACGACGACAGCGACTAGGTAGCCGTTGTGATCAACCGAATGACAGCATCGGCAACTCCAACAATGACCGGGGTGTAGTCGTTGTGAACCGAAAGCGATCGCAGCGGCAACATCAACAAATGACCGGGTAGCCATCAGAACTGTGCGACTCTGGCTTTTAACATCAACAACGACCGGTAGTCGCCAGTGACCAAATGAAAGCGATCGCAGCAGCGAGAACATCTCTTTGAGGCGGCAAGCGCATCGATGCGAAGAGTAGAAAGAGGCACACACAGGCACAATACAATAAGGAGAGACCTCCAACGAACGCACGTGAGGAGCAAAGCGGTAGTGTAGTGTAGCTTATCGCCGCAGCCGTGGAGGCGGACGGAGCGTAAGCACGGCAGCGAGAGCCCTCCAACGACGCCTTCAAAAGGGAACGGACGTCCGCGGACACCAACGTCGTTGATAGAAGCACACCGACTTTCATCCCAGAACAATCCCGACGTGGTGAGCGTAAGCTTCGGCGACGCCGAGAAGGAGAATGATGCGCATAACGACCGCCACCGCCACCGCCCCGCCCAAAGCCGCGGGCAGGTGTGCACCCAAGCATGGTTTCTCCACACCACAGAAAGGGGAGGCTGCTGCGCCTAGGGGCGCCAAGCCGGGCTGCCGCCACGCATCTAGCGGCGACGAGACTGTGGCGAAAGGATTTAAGCCCACCGCAAGGCCCGGCACCAAACGCCAAATCCGCCACCAGCCGCCAGCGGCGACATCCCCCGCCCAGTTGGCCACCGCCGCCCCACTCGCAGCTGCCAGGACCGAGATCCGCCGAGCCGGCCAACGGCGCCACCCACGAGACGCGTGAGATCCGGAGGCAACCGTCTTTGCCAGTAGTGCCGCCGCCAGTGAGACCGCCCAATGGTCACCAGGCATCGAACCCGCCTGCAGCAGCCCGCGCTCATCGGGACGGGAGAGTGCGGCCACCCCCTCGCCGGACGTCGCCAAACCACCGGATCCGGAGAGGGAGGCGCAGGATGCGGCCATGGAGGTCCCGGATCCGCCCCGCCAGCCACACGAATCGCCAGAGTTGAAGGAGGGGGGGAGGAGGGGTGGTAGAGGAAGCTACAGGGTAGGAATTGAGGATTGCGGATGATTGCCCGTTTTTTAGGGTGCCGCGGGCCGCCGCCACTGCAGCTGAGGGTGGCGATGGCAGCCGGAGGGGGGCTCTAGCAACGGCTGCACGAGCGCCCCCCGAGTCGCCCGTTGGGGGGAGCTCGGGGAGAGAGAAATAGTGTCAAACTAGGCAGCTAAAAATTCTGGCTTTTAGTTTGGACGGTAGCTGTTATATATGTGGTGGTGTTGACGTCGATCTATTATGTCTACTACCAAACTAAAATCACTACTTGTGTTGTTTATAAATCATTATAAGGGAAACTGTCAACATGTTGGAGCTTTTCTTCAATACTACTAGTAGTTTCCATTTGTAAACAATCGCTTGGTAGTTGGTATCGAAAGGGAAATGCAGCTTTGTATAACATCGGCATGACGCCATGACCCCATCCCTTTCTACATGAAATGTACTAAAAAAACTAGTTTATTTTTCTTTTGGTCTGCAGGATACACATTTTATCGTGTCGAATTGTCTGTGCTGGCTGGGACTGGGAACATGCATTACTCCAGATCGACGGCTCCACCCTCTTCATCAGCAGGCAGACCCGAACCCAACCGAAGAAGGAGCTTCTGACGACGAAGAGCATGTCATGCTGAGAAACGGCACGATTGGATCAGTCCTCATCGCCACCGTGGCATTCGCGGCAGCTTTCACCGTGCCGGGCGGTTTCGTCGCCGACGATCGCCCGAGCGCCGGGACGGCGATCCTGGCGAGGCGGTTCGCGTTCAGAGCGTTCGTGGTGTCGTCCATCATGGCCTTCCTATGCTCCATCATGGCAACCTCCTTCCTTATATACGGCGGCGCGAGAGAGAATCCACTGAGCCATCGGATCTGGTACAAAGTGCTGGCTTCTAGGTTCATGCCGCTAGCAGTGCGATGCATGATCGCTGCGTTTGCCTTCGGGTTTCACCTGGTGCTCGGCGACGCCAACCGCGGGCTGATTGTCTTCGTGTACGTGGCGTCTCTGGCTCCGTTGCTCTTCTGCTTCCCTGACGTCTGGATTCCCTTGCAACTTGGGCTGGCGAGGACGGTGTGGCGGCGAGCGGGATGGCGGGGACTTGTCAACATACACAGACGGCCGTCGAGCCTGATACAATTGGCCCAACTTTTCATGGCAAGCTTTTTGTTCCAATATCTTGGAGGCACATTGCTTGTTGTGCTCATCGCCGCCGCCTTCGCGGCGGCAATCGCACTGGATATTAGTTTGCCAAACTACTGAGCGATGTCAACTATACAGTCTGTCAATCTGCAGTATGCATTAGAATTCTGAAATGTTACTGCCATCTAGTCGCAAAAATATATAGGGCATGTTCGCTGGTTGGTTTCTGGGCTGGTTTGGACTGGCTGGTGCTGGTTTATTGTGAGAGAAAAATACTGTTAACTGGCTGATTTGAGCTGGTTGAAACCAACAAGCGAACAGGCTGATAACTTCATCCAAAAGTATTACACCATGAGTGCACCTGTTTTATCGTCTTTTAATCTAGTACATACTCCATCCGTTTCAAATTATAAATTAGCTTTTATTTTTTTAGGTATATTTATTTTGTCATGTATCCCGACATATACATAGTAAAATAGATGTATCAAAAAAATCAAAGTGACTTGGTCCCGTTCGGCTTACTCTATATTCGGTTTGTTCGGCTTTTTTTTTCAACCGGAATAGTATTTTTCTCTCACAACAATTCAGCCAGTTTCAGCTAAAATTCTGCCAGCCGAACGGTTGGGAACCGCGTTCCCTGCGGTGGCGGTGAAAAGAAGCTGAGAATCGCGCCAAATGTTCCCGCGGTACGATGATTCTTTTTCGCGCACATGGTACCGGGTCCGCAGAAATGAACTAGCGCCTGTGTTTTTTTGTACCGTTGTGCGAGAGCTACGATAAACGTAACGCACAGCGTGGTCGACAACAACCATAGTCCCAAATAGGCCCTTATAATTTGGAATGGAGGGCAAGCAGCAAACCGAATTGAGTGGGCCATAAACTGCAGCTCTTCCTTACTCGTTTAATTCTAGTTTTTCTTAAATCCTAGACTTATTAAAACTAGGACCACTCTTATGCTGACTTGGTAAAAGTGTATCAATATGTGCATGCGAATGATCTCAACTCCAACTTCCATCAAGCTGCTAGTTTCGACCCTTTAATAGTGCAGACAACGACTAAACACAAAAGGCCTAAACTCTATATCAAGTGTATCCGGAGCCAAGAACAAAAACAATGCATTCACACTTGAAATCACATATGGGGCCAAGAACATCCATATGGTATCCAATGCGACTAACTAAAACTGATTGATCCTCTACAAAATACACATTAGTCACAAACACTTGTGTTTATTGATCGTCCAAACTCTAAATCTGCAATATGGTTACTCACAAACACTTGTGTTTATTAATCAATCAAAACTCTAAATGCAAAATATGGGCCTAGATGAGTTCAGTAACGATAGTTCATTGTAGGTATTTTGTCAACAAGCAGGATGATATTTTTGTTTTACTTTCCCCGATTAAAATGGTAAATTCTAGAGCATATCTAACAATATACTACCTAAATCAGGTCCATACTTGCCTGTTTAGGTAGCTCCTGTTTTCTAAGGCCCTACTTTTTGTTGTTATCTCCAACAGTACTATATAAACATGGCTCCTTTATTTATTAGAACCCAAATTATTTCTAAATCACTTCAGCCCTTCCAAAACTTTCTCTCTCTTGCACTTTCTCACCTAGAACCTTGCTCTTCTTTCTTTTTCTTTCCCCATCTTTCCCGTCTCCTAGGAATGTAGAGAGTACAGCACACACAGGAAGAGACGGCTGATTTAGCCGGTGACTAGGCTCTAGGCAGGAAGGAGGTATCGTGCGGGGGAGGGGGGATCGGGCGGGAAGGTACTAGGCGACGGGGTAGATGTGGTGTCGAGCGTGAAAGAGGCATCAAGCGGGGAGAAGGTGTCACGTGGGAAGGAATCGGGTCGGGAGCCGGCGGCGCGTGCGAATGGCTATGCAGAGGCATGGAGGCAGGCATGGCGGGTGGGAAACCAAAAGAAAGGAAAAGTAGAGGCCCCTTCCGTGGAAATGGGTAGTGGCAGTGAGGATTTGGGTGGCCAATTAATCTAGGAGCCAAATAGATAGTTTGTTGGAGATCTTTTTTTTACTCCATTTCTCAAATATAGAGTAGGGGATATGTTTAGATAGTCTGTTGAAGATGTTCTAAGAATTTGAGATTTAGCGTTGACTCTTTTTTGTGGAAAAATTAATTATAAGATTAGTATAGATGTCATGGCGTACGTAATAGAGAAATAGATATAATAATTCTTTAATAGTGATACATGTAATAGAGAAACATGTGCATCAGTCACATAGATTGTTACCCATAAAAAGAGATATGAGAGGCATTACTAATCTAAATTTTTTTAGACAACCATGAAACCCTAGACTAAAACTATTACCACTCTCTCTCTCTCTCTCTCAAAACAGAACCATGAAACCCTAGATCTAGTCTTGCCTCAAATTGAGAAGCACTCATGCAAAAAAATATATGAGCGGCATTAACTAACCTTCTTGAGCGACCTCCTTAAAAAAAACTGACGAATGAGCCCTATCTGTCAGTAGCTGATCCCACTTTTGATGTGTCCGGACCAAAATGAAAAACGGGTTCGTCTTATCCCTTCTCAACCAAACATAAAATGATTTAATCCCATCCAACAAAAAAGAGACATGGTCATCTCACACCACCTTATCTTCCAATTAAATAATATTTTTCTCTCATAACAAATCAGCTTCAGTTGGCTTATCAGCCGACTTTAATACCAGCCAAACACACCCTTATATGCTAAGCTGTTGTAACCTTCCGGTGAGAACATTGGAGGCCCACCAGGCACCTACCCTCCTACCTTGGAGCAGCGTCGTTGTATCACTGTGTATAGGACAAGGAGACCCCTCCAAGTTTAGAGAAGTTTCGTAGTGTATACGATGTTGACTAATGGCAAGTTAGATCATACTATAAAAACCTTAAGTGCACATCTTAACAGGATAGTTTATAGTTTTTTGTGGTCGTGGTCGTCTTATTTTAATAAGCGGATTAAGAATTAAAATTAAGCACCCAATTCATTCTTTGACCATCACGAGACCTTCCATTAAGCAATCTTGTTAAATATACCATTCGCAGATCCGGACTTCCTAATCAATCATGGCGGAAATGGTTGCATTCGGGCCTCACCGGATGGGGCTGGGCTTAGAATTGCTCCGGGTGCTCACCGCCGGTGACACGGTCGGTTTGGCAGAGCTACTGCGAAGAGAAGAGCAAACAGCTGGCCAAGTGGCGATACCAGCATGTTCGGGAGACCGTATCGTATCGTGTATTATTTACTGCTGGCTAGTTTGGTGTGAGAGAAAAACACTGTTACCGGCTGAAAATTTACGATCATTTACGAATTAGCCGCGGTGGCACCCGGCGCAGTGGCGCCGGTGCCGCCGGGAACGAGCTGCCTCCTCGGCGTGACCAGCAACGGGAATACGGCGTTGCATCTTGCCGCCAGCCGCGGCCACGCCGAGCTCGCGGCACTCATCTGCGACAGGGCGCCCTCGCTCGTCGCCACGCGCAACAAGTGCCTGGACACACTGCTGCACTGTGCGGCGAAGTCCGGGAGCAGGGACGTGGCCGCCAGTCTCTTGGCCACGATGCGGACTACTGGAGCGGACGCGGAGATTGCTCTGCGCGCGAGGAACCAGACGGGCGCCACCACCCTGTATGAAGCTGTCCGGCACGGCCATGCCAGGGTGGTGGATCTGCTGATGGAAGTGGCTCCCGAGCTGGCTTCTCTCGCAACTGATGGCGGCTTCTCACCGTTGTACTTGGCGGCCTCAATTAAGTCGCTGCAGATGGTCCAATCGCTTCTACGGCCGTCGCAAGATGGAACGCCATCGCCAGCGTCTTTTTCTGGTCCGGAGGGACGGACTGCTTTGCACGTTGCAGCAGCAGCTAGTATCCGAGGTACAAACATTTATTTGTATTTGGGTTTCATTTCAAGTTCTGCTTCTTAGTTTAGTAAATTGCAATTTGAAATCCCACACTTGGTAACGAGATGCTCATGTTCAACCAGCAAGTCGAGAAATACTGAAATGGGAACCCGTAGGTCTAAGTTTGCTTACTGAAGTTGATTCATCAGGAAGAACAGCTATTCAATATGCAGTACTGTATGAAAGACTCGATGTTGTTGAGTTATTCCTAGATGCAGTGACGGATGCGAAACAGGATTGAAGGGGGGGCTGGTCTCTTCTTCTTCCTATCTCTCTCCATTTTTCTTCTTTCCTTCACCTCTTCTTCTCCCTCACCCTCCCCATGTTTCCATTGATGCACCAGTTGTAGGGGGGGCTGGAGCCCCCCCCCTAGATCCGCCCCTGCCTAGATGGTCATACATCTGAACAAGCTCGCATTCCAGATAACCATGGCTTATTTCCAGTGCATACTGCTGCTATGATGGGGAATTCAAGGATTATCGATGAGCTCATAAAGAAATGCCCGGACTACTATGAACTGGTTGATGATAGAGGAAGAAATTTGCTTCATTGTGCTGTTGAACATAATAAGGAAACTGTGGTTCGCCACATCTGCCAGGACGATAAGTTCGCGATGCTGGTAAATGCGACAGACACTGATGGAAACACGGCGCTGCATTTAGCTGCCAAACACGGATTTCCACGGATCTTCAGTTTACTGCTGCAGGTAATGACTGTGGAAATAGGCATTACCAACAAGGATGGGCTGACTGCAGCAGGTCTTGGTCACCGTGCGATCCAACCCAGAAGATCGTACTATTCCCTGGTAAATATATCTTCCTTGTTCTTTCGCCTAGTATAGTTTTTAACGATGGTACGAAGTTTTTGCTGATTCTACTGTCTTTTTAACTTCCCACAAGTTTTACTATGAGAAGAAAATAAAAAATGCCAGCTCAGTTTTTAAGGAAAAATCAAAACAAAAAATCATCGAAGGTAATGACTGTGCAAGCTTGGTGTAATCTCGCAAGGTCACCAGCCCCTCGGAGTACAAGCTTGGATGTGCAAGCATCGGGTAACAAGAAGTATGCAAACCTCACTAAACACTAGACCTAAGTCTACAACAAACACTAATTGGGTGGTATAAACTAGCCTAAGCACTAAAACTAATCACTCCTTAACCATGTTTGGTGGCTAGAGAACTGATTGATGAGTCTCAACTGTTCCACAACTTCAGCACACTCTAACACAAATGTAATGGCCGACCTAAGGGTATATATAGCTCCATATGTCAGAAGCTTCCCTCCTGGTGATGCCACAAGTGAAGCAGCCCATAGGCCAAGAACCGGAGTACGCGCAAGGAAGCCCAACGTTCGCTTAGCTGGCCGAGAATGGGCCTAGCGTGCCTGCGTGCACGAGCGGGGCTATGCCCGTGTAACGAGTGTATCAGGTAGACTGGGAGAGGAGAGATTCATTCAGAAAGTTGTAAACCAAATTCTAAACTACCTAAGCACTCATCCTTCCTCGCCTACTCCTTCCTGCCTCCTGCTTTGCTGTTCGTCTGATTCCCAATTCCCCAATTCTCTATCCCTTGTCTACTGCTAACAATTGGTATCAAAGATACCAATTTTGGGCAATTCCGCTCGAGACGCACGAACTCCATCGATCGATCCGAGCAATTGATCTGGTTGGCTTGATTCAATCGCTAGCAGTGAGCTGCTGGTAGTGATTGGAACGCCGTAATTCCCTTCTCCGCTTGGATCGATTTATGGGTGCCCTCAATCTGGATCCTCCCCAGCCCCTAGCCCATGACCATTTCACCCGCCGTCAACATCGCCTCGGCGTCATGAATCCCGAAACCCGGATCATCCTCAACGAGCTCAACAAACGCTTCACCGAGCACGATCAGAAGTGGGACTCACGCTTCGCGTATCAGGACGCTCGCCTCTCGCGCCAGATCCGTGATCTGGAGCAGGCGCAGGCGCACCGCATTGAGTCGATCGAGCGCGTCACAAAATCCCTCAACAAGTGGCGGCCTTCAATCGAGGGCGTCGTCGACGACATCAAGCTCGAGGTGTCCAAGACCAAGCTCGAGGTCTCGAAGATCTCACGCAATTGGGAGTGCACCATCCTGGACCAGCCTGCTACCTCACCGGGCGTCTTCGCCGCCACTCTCGCCGCTGTTGAGCGTCCTCCTCTTGGCGCTCCAGCACCACCGCCCAACGGGCACCGCGTCGACAACCATCACCGGGAGAGTGGATTCGGGGTAGTGTCTACCCTGGTTCATTCCCCGATCAAGGGTACGCCACCACCTCCCCAACCCACATCTCATGTTTCAGTTCTGCAGCCACCCATAGATCATGGTGTTCGTAGTGGTACTACAGGGGTGGGTCACAATGGGTTTTAGGGTCCCAAACTGCCTAAATTTGATTTCCCTAAATTTGATGGATCCCAACCCAAGTACTGGCTTAGTCAATGTAAGGACTATTTTGAACTCTATGGTACTGAACCATGCATGTGGGTGAGGGTAGCCAAGATGAATTTCACTGATGATGCTGCACGTTAGTGTCCATCCATAGAGTCCCTGTTACAAACCTGTTCCTGGTCCACCTTCACAAGCATGATCTTAGATCGTTTTGGTCAGGATCAACATGAGCTTTTGCTGAGACAGCTTTTCCAAATTCGCCAAACCGCATAAGTTAATGAGTACATTACCCAGTTCACCCCCCTAGTTGACCAGCTCAATGCTTATGGTGGCACTACCGACTCTCTGTTTTATACCATGAGATTCATTGACGGCCTCAAGGATTACATACGAGCTGCTGTTTCTTTGTATCGCCCACAAAACCTGGATATTGCGTGTATTCTTGCTTGATTGTAGGAAGAGGTCGCGGACCCTGCCAAGAAACGTGACTTCAGGTGCTAGGACAATACTGTTGGGATGAAGCCCAACCTCAAGGCGGCGTTGCCATTGCCGGCGCCACCACCTCGGTTTGAAGCTAAACCAGCTCTCTGGAGGGAGGTCTTGGACCTTCCACAGGTGAACGCTGGTCTGCACTTCGTTCTGCCTGGTGTGCCCAAGGTCTCTGCATGCGCTGTGGTGGCAAGTGGTCAAGAGACCATCAGTGCCCTCAAGTTGTTCAACTACATATTGTTCAAGAGTTGCTGGATGTGCTACAAGTGGAGGATTCTCAGGTGTATGAAGTTGGTACATCTGATCAAGCTGAAGAACAGCTATTTTTAACACTATCTGCTGCTGCAGTGTCCGGAGTTGCTATTCCCTGAACCATGTGTTTTTGGGGACAGCTGGGTGACCAACATATCCGTATCCTTCTAGATTCCGGGAGCTCACACACATTCATTAGCTCTACTATGGTGGCTCAGTTTTCCTGTCTGCAGTAGTTATCTACTCCATTGAAGGTTCAAGTGGCTAATGGACAGATGTTGCAATGTTCTTCGCACATACCTGATGCTATTTGGTCAGTTCAGCAATGTCAATTTACTTCTGACCTTAAGGTGTTATACCCCTTTCATCCTATGATATGATCCTTGCCCTGGATTGGCTTGAAGCCCACAGTCCCATGGAGATACATTGGGCTCAGAAGTGGATTCAGATGCAATATCAAGGAAATTATGTTCAATTGTGTCAGATTATTTAACTCTGGTAATGCCTAGCAACGTGATCGCGTAGATTGGTCCAGATGGTTGCACACGAGACACAGAGATTTATACTGGTTTGGGCCCCCAGGAAGTGAGTAAAAGTCATACGTCTAGTTGCTACTTCTTCTTGTATTCGTATGCTCGATTAGAGGGGTTGTTGCTCCTAACTATGAGGTAGATTAGAATGAGGTGATGGTGTCGTGGTGGACATGACGATCACAAAGTCCTTACCCCTCCTTATATAGGCAGAGGGGTAGGGTTACAATGAGGGCGATCGACGCTACCGATTGGATTCTGAGTTTGTTACAGCAAATCAATTCTATCCTACCATAGCTGCGATGGCGGCAGATATCCTTGATACATCATGATCTCCAAGTTGGTAGTTGTGCCTAGTCCTCGTGGGCTTCATCCCCGGCCGTCCTCCGTTGATGGGCGAGATATATGGTTAGTGAGGGTACCTCGGGCCCATATCTCTGATAGTAGCCCCGCGGGATTTAATGACAGACTCGTAGAGCTGTAGCATCCTTCGGGTGCTATGAGTCCCTGTAACGCTCTGGTACCGTAGGTTCTGATGAGCTTTTCTTGGATACCGAGACGCTTGAATACAATCAGAAGGCCCCGAGTATCAGGACGACTGTGTGTGTTGCACTAACTGGCAGTAATGCCCTCACGAGTTTTGGGATTCCTCCGGGTGGAAGTCTTCCACCCGTTTGAACGCATTGCATGGGCGTCATTGAATCCTGTAGAAGATAAGGATAGTGGTGCCTGGGAACTCAAACCGTTCTGTTTCCCATGCTTTTACTTTGTGGATCCCTCTCAATGCCTGAGTGCATCTTTAATGCCAACCACCCACTCCCTCACTACCATCCTCAGGGTGCTTATTTAAGCAGGGGGGTAGGGAGGCTGGCGAGACTCACCCCTCCTTTCTTCTCCAAATCCATTAACCTTAGATAGAGTGCAAGAGTGGATATTCTGGTTGTGCGCCATGGTTCATGGCGATTCCCAGCAGTTGCGTCGACGTTGGGAGAAGGCTTTCAAGATCGGGTTCCACAGGGGCCTGGCGGCGGCCGTTCTCCTTGGGTGTTAGAGGAAGTTCCGCGAAGATGGGGAGGAACGACACCATTGGTGGCTCGAATCACCGAAGGCCCGGTGGCTGGGCTCATCGGTGGTCGGCGTTCAGGAGTTCCCCGGGGTTAGGATATCTGTAGGGAATGCCAGAGGACAAAGGGCAGCTTGCTATTGCCGGAAAACCCTTTACCCCACAGATCTCGACCTGGGTGCTCTCGTGTATCGATTCGGAGGCTTGACACCACCGAGTAGACGCCGTTCACTCCTCCCCGACACCACAGAAGATGGCGCAAGCCGCCCTCCTCACGAGGCTCCTCCTCTTGGATGTTAAAGGAAGCTCTGTGAGGTGGGATTCCTAGAAGCGTCTTCCAAGCGTTGTCCGTTCTCATGAAGGTCGAAGGTGGGGTGAGAGTCGTGGTGCTCCTTCGTTCGACTTCTGCGCTTCATGAGATGTCCATTGCTTTAGTGGTGAAGGCGAACCTGTACTTAAAAGGCTTATCATAACTGCAACAGTTCTGATAGATTTTGGTTTATTATAAACCTGATGAGGTAAAAGGCAGCAAAGTTTAATCAGAAAAGAATGACTTTTATTGATTTTGAACACTACTACCTGTGCCCCGATTAGATTGGGTGGTTTGAAGATTTTTCGTTCAGTCAAATCTGACCTTGCATTTTTACGGGCCCCCTTCCCGACCCGATGGGTAGTCACTGTAACCATGGGTTATGCAAGGCGACTCAATCTGAAATTTTATTCCGACCAAGCGCAGTCGTTTGTGGCTCCGGATGCCAACAATCCCGAGGGCTCAGGGATTACTTGGGCGAATAGTGAACACATGTAAACCTCTAGGGATGTGGTGTATGCTATTCTATCAAGTTAATAACTAGTAGAACAGGTGACGTCAGCTATCCGGAAGCAGCAGGACGAAGCCTGACCAGCTGGGGCACGCCATGGAACTATTTTTCTAGATTTTAGGAGCTCGTACCTTGGTTGCAACCATGGGTTGACCGGTTTTCCAGTTTACCCCGGAGGGGCACACATCCGCTGAAATAAGGTACTTGGAGCCTGTCCAAACATTCGAGAGATTTACTTAGCCTCGAGGCCAGAGGTTTTAGGATCGACTGGCGACCCCCCGAACATCCCCCTCAATCTAGAAATGGCAGGGTTTGGCTTTCATGATTCTGAGCTAGAATCACTGACTGCGCCTGCCGCTTTGGTGGGCTACGTCGGGCTTTGGTGGGGCCCAAATGTTGGTCCACCCGGTTTCAACAGCAATTTTGGGCCTCAGGCCCAGGGTCCATAAGGGTTTATGACTAGTATTAGTCGCCCTTATAGGTTAGCCGAGGGTGGAGACGGTCCGTCCCTTTGCCGCCGCCGACAAAAGCAGTAGTGCTCACTCCTCTACTTATCTTGACCTAGCAAACGTCGTCACATCTAGATCCCACTCTTGGCAGTCGCAGTCATGGCGCCGAGAAAGACCCTAGGCAAGAAAACCAAAACCATTAGTTCAGTAAGTGAAGAAGATATGAGCTGGAAGAGCAAGGGGGGATGGAGTCCCGTCCCCAGTTCTCCGTGGGAGGTGTCATTGGCGACGGAGGAGGATATCAAGAATCTTGTGGTTGGGGGGTTCCTGGCACCAAGGGAGCTTTCGGGTTACTAGTGTGCCCTTGGCCAAGATGTGCCCACCCCTGATGTAACACCCCTGGTGTTAGGCTTGCATGATCGCACTTGTATTCCATGAACATGAGCATCATTCATCCATTCATGAGCTTATATTACATGAAACATGTTATCGAAACATTGCAACATACTGTATATTTCAGGAGTGTTGTTTTTGTTTATGAAATGATTAGTGTGCAACTCTCAAGTGCAACATGTGCAACTTACTTTAGTGGAACCTAGCTAGTTAGTACCATACAACAAGATCATGAAACATGTGAAACATGACCATGAAACAAATGTAACATTTCAATTGTTTTTCATCGTTTCAGTGCATTCTATGCTTGATTCTTGTGTGACCAATATGTGGTATGGCTAAATATATTTTTAAACACCTTAGCTAGGCTTATAAAGTCATTAGGAACAATGTTCATGTTGACCATTTTGCCTAATTAAGTTTTCAAATAGTGGTTTGACTTGTGTTGACTCCTAAACTCTTTAGTTTGACTGTTTAAAAAGTATAACTTAGAGTCTATGGATGTCTGAGCAACCTAAAACAAAGTTGTAGCAAATTTTATAAAGAACAAACTTTGTTTAGAAACCAAGTTATGAAAATGTGCACAGCATGCTCAAAAAGGGCCTACAAGTCAGAAATTGGGTTGGGTCCAACACTTAGAAATTTTCTAAGTACAAAACTCCACTTTTCAGTTTCTTGAACACGACTTTGGCATGATTTTACTCTCTGTCCTTTGTGAGTTAGACCTTGATCTCTAAATGAGTTTTGTAGCTGGTATGTAGGTGTACAACTTTTGTTTTGATTTCTTTCGCTAACGATCAACGGATTAGGAGTTTTGGAGTGTTAAAAACGCGCTGTCAGTCGGTCTCGACGTTCTCTGATGGACGGTTCAGGCCGGCCAGCTGGCCGACATCGTCAGGCCGCAGCGACCAAGTGGTGGCCATACGCCGTCGCTGCCCCCACCGGTCAGGCCATCGCCGCCATGAAGACACCACGCGCCCGACGGCTCGCTTATTTGTTTCGCCCGCGTTCCCTCGCCTCGCCAGTTCGCTCCGAGCCGAGCGCGCGCCTCCGCCTTTGCCGCCGAGCAAGCCGCCGTCGCACAGCTCGCTCGCCGCCGTGAAAACGTCGCTTCCAGCTAGCCCGTGACTCCATCGTCATCCTCTGGAGCTCGTCCACCTCGCCACTGAGACGGTGAGTCAAGGTAGGCGCCATTTCTTCTTCTTCTCCGCCACAAATCGCCATTGCCGCCGGAGTCAGAGCTGTGCTCGCCATGGCCGACCACCACCGGAGCTCTACCACTCCTTTCTCCCCCTTCCTTCAGTTTCCCTACGAACTCTTGATGCTCACGCCAAGCTCGGATCGGACCGCCATGGCCTGAGTTGGCCGGCGTACCTCGCGCAGCGCCGCCGTAACCTCCATTGCCACCGGCGATCTCCTCCTCTATAGCTAAGGGGTCTGTTTTCCACTCCCATCGGTGCGGGGCAACATGCTGTGCACGTTGGTGCCACCCCCTTCGCCGGACTCCTCGCCGTCGTCGAGCGGTGGCCGGTCAACGACCTCCCCTGCTTCGGCTGCGACTGGCTGGTGGGTCCATTGACCCTGTGGGCCCCGCTTGTCTGTCTCTCTGAAGCGGTCTTGGGTGCAGATCCGGGTGCATCTAGTAGATTAGGACCCAACTGATTTTTGTTTTAAAAGGAAAAGGAATTTTCAGACTTGGTTTAAAGCTTGGAAAAACCATATCTTGGTCATTTTTGATCCAAAATGTATGAAACAAATTTTGTTATGTTTATTATGACTAAATCTATCGGGTAAAAATATTGCATGTCAAGTTTGTGATACTTTTCTGTGTAGCTTGATTTAAAGTGAATAAATGCTGATTTCTGAGAAAAGGTTTAGTAAATAAAATATACCTCAGAAAAATATGATTCCAATTTTGTTAGTTTCCTTGAGTGATTTACTTTTTGTGAAAAATGTATGCCATGCATGTCTTGTAGAAAAATTATGAGGTGTAGTTCAAGTGCCTTTAATGGCTGATTTTTATTATTTTTACTAGAGAGCCAAAGTTGCATAGAACATGCATGTGATAATTTTTGTACAGTGATTGTATGCTATGAAGATCATAGGAAAAATATTAAACCTGTTGTTTGACACTTTTCATAGTGCAAAGTATTTTCATGCTCATAGTTGTGCCATAGCTTGTCATTTTTGTGTAGGCTATTTTACTTATCTAAATGCCATGAAAATTTGATGGTAGTCTACTTAGAGTAGTACTAGGCTACTTTAATTTTCTCAGATTTTTATAAACACCAAAAATGTATGTTGCTGTTGTAGCCCGAGTTTAAAATGAAATAAAACAATCTTCGTTAATGCGAGTTAGTTAATAACGTTCACTTTGGTGTATCTTTGAAGCATCTTAGTTTGCTGTGGTGATTTGGCATGTTAGTCCAGTGGTTGTCGTAGTAGATAGTAGTACATGTTCTTGGATGATGTTGACTACCTTGTAGAAGAACTTCGCTACGACTATGTCCAATGAAGTTAAACATGCTCGTCCACATTTCATGCATCATGATCATTTCATGTCATCTCTCCGGTGCACCTATACATTAGCACTTATACATCTGCATCATACAGGATCGCAGGAGGAGTTACTAGTAGCAGTTCAGGAAGAGCAGACCGGGACCGATCCACAAGAAGTCTAGGCACAGGAGATGCCAGAGGAAGAGGAGCAAGGAGAGGACTTGCCCGAGTGCGTGGATCATCAACCTAGTTCGTTCGAACGAGGCAAGCCCCAGAGTATTCTAAGTCTCCTACTTTATAAAAGCAATTCTTTCTATATATATATGAGTTTATATATTGTTGCATTAAGTTGTAGGAGTTGATTGAAACCGTTGATGCATTTATTACTATCCTTGCCTATCTTATTACCTTTTTTCCTGTTAGGTCAGGATCGAATAACTGCTTAGCCTTGCTTAGACCGATAGCGATCGGTGATATCCGGTCACCTACATCATAGGTGGTTACTGGAAGAAATTGGCTATGGAAAGAATGATATCCTGGAATTAACCATATGTGATGGAAAATTGGAGACCGGACAGAATAGTTGGAGGCAACCAGACAGGGTTCTGGGGTGCTGTTAGTTTCTGTCTGTGTCGATTAAGGACCGATCGTTGCTCGTCCCTCTTGTCATGTTGAACGCATGCCTCACATTTAGCTGGCCGAATAAAGTACCTTTCGATCGCGAAGCTAGTGTCACTATTCGGACCGGGATCTACATGAGTGCGTGTATTGGTGCTGATGTGGGTATGACAGGGGCGCAAAGAGTGAGCCCAAGGGCAGGTGTGACTTGATTCCTGGCAGTCGAGCGGTCCCTGGGTACTGCGGCTCCAGATTATCCCGCGGCTACCTGAAAAGTGTCATTGGTAATCCAGGCTACCCTGGCAGGGGAAGCATGGTTTGTGTGAGGAATAAATCACCAGCTGGTTAGGAATCGATTCGAATCGCCATCGCTCCTGGATAGTGAGCACTTGACTTGAGCTACGGCATCGTAGTAATTATTATGGAACAATGATGGTTATCTGGATGATGTGAGTTATGCTAAAACTAAATTGGTAACTGGATGTTATTGTTTAAGCATGTGATTGCCATAGTACAGGTGCTTACCTAGATGGATAGGTTATAATAAAGATGATGCAAAGTACTTAAAAATAGTTTGTTCATGATAACTTATGCTTTCGCAAAAAGAGTTAGCTAGCCCACTAAAGAAAGTCTTGCATAATCCTTGGTGTCGTTTTATTTTGGTTTAAGACGGGTAAGTCTAGCTGAGTACCTTCTCGTACTCAGGGCGTTGTTCCCATTGTTGTTACAGATGGTCAAATGTACTACGGCTATTGCATTAACTGACTGTATCCGGTGATGGGTGACAACTAGGACCAAGGGCAAGTGGTCACTCCGTATTTCTCATCTGATGCTTTTGTTGGAATTGACTACCTACTGGCACTGTATCTGGATCAAAAGTGTGTGTGGCTTTAAAACTATTTGCTTCCGCTATTTCAGCTCGAACTTGGTATGTAATAACTTATGTTCCAAACTCTGATGTATCAACTGTCGTTGCGAACTTTATGTAACGTATGACGGTACTTGCTAAACTTGTACGATCTTGGTTTGTATGTCGATTGGTTTGAAATCCTTCGTGGTTTCACGGACTACCGGGTTATACGGGTTTAAGTTTGCTAAATTATCTGCTTCGGCGGAAGATTTTCTTACTTAATCTCGTATAATTGGTCGGTTCTGTTACACCTGACTCTGGTGAGATTGTAGTCTTCGTTGACTTCTTTCACCATGGATTCAGGGTGTCCATCCACTAGTTCGTCCGAGATCTCCTCCGATACCACGACGCGGAGGTACACCACCTAACCCCGAACGGGATCATGCTTCTGGCGATGTTTATTTCCTGTTGTGAAGACTTCACGGGGTAGAACCCCACTAGGCGTTGTTTTGTCGTTGCTTCGATGTTCTTCCTCAATCTGACCGAAAGGTCGCCGGCAGCCTTTGGATCAAGGCGGCCAACAAATCTCCCTTCTTTCACATCGATCTCCCTTCCAATGTCCCGAATTAGGCGAAGAAGTGGTTTTATGTTTACGACTGCCCGACCCCGGCCTTCTCCCACAAGCTCCCACCCCCTCTGCCATTGGCAGAGAAAGAGGAAGTTCCCGAGTCTGAGCAGGAAGAAGCGGACAAACTCGAGAGTGACTTGCAGGATTATCACCGGAGGAGAGGGGTTACTGGTCAGGCTTGTCTGGCGGCCTTCTTTCAGAGGTGGATCTAGCACCTGAGGGAAAGGGCGTCCCTGATGTGTGACTCTCCTGACGCCGTCAGTCCATCGGGGGAGCCCATCGAGCCGATGACTGCGCTTCAGGTGCTAGTTGTTGCCAACAAGGTGCTGGGTCTAAAATCCCAGCTCACAGGCAAAGACTGTCTGGTGGAGCCCCTGAGCTCGAAGCCAAGAGGCGATGAGAACTCGGTAAGGTGTTAGTTGTTTAGTGATCAATTGACAACCCGTTCCGATCAACGGGCGCTCGGGTGGTGCATCCCCCAAAAACCAACCAACTCCCTAGAGTTGGGTCAGGGGCCGCTGAGTAGTGAGCCCAACGAGGGCCTCCGTCCGAGCCTCGACATGCTCCCACTTCCCGGATCTATGGCTGCAGAGGGGTGGCCCTAGAAGGCCGGCTTAATAGGATCGGGACCTGTTATCGCATCCCTCAGAAGGGCGTGGAGCTCCGGATGATCAGATGGCCCCAAGCCATAGCCCAGCGCTCTTGATCACCCCACCCACGGTAGGATTCGATCAGAAAGGAGGGCGCCCCCGGGCCTACAGTCGACGACTCCTAAACGAGTCTGTCGAGCTCTTGCTCAAGTCAAAGACCCATGTGACATGGACTCGCAAAGGGATCAACATCGACTTTGCTCAGCCTCGACAGCCAAGCACCATCCATCACACTAGAGAAGAAGGCCCCAAGCAGGGCACAACACTCTCGCCAGCAGAAGCCGTCCCCACCAAGGAGGGTTCGGTCACCAGAAGATCGAATTCATCCCTTCGTCACCATCACGCCAGGTGAGGCCACAAAGGGCTCGGGGGCTCCTGATGAGATCCTAACATACATGTATGTTACGCCTCGGGTTCAATGGTTCCCGAATGAAAAAGACCCCTCGACCGACCCCTTCAGGATTGCCCAGGGGCTCAGGGGCTATGCCCATCGGGCACGCTCGTGTGTACCCTCTGACAAAGAGACCCGACCGAGCCTAACTCGACCGCAGCTTCCGTCTGGGGCTCGGGGGCTTCCTTGAGCCTTGGGCTCTCAATCTACGGCACCTCCGGGCCTGGCCCTTAGCTCCTGCCTAGCTCACAATGCCAGCCAAGGCCCGGGCATAAGAAGACAAGCCCTAGGCTAACGATGCCCGGGGGCTCCCTGGCACCGCTCCATAGGCGTGCCCCCGCCAACTGCTCCTCCGATAGGGTCACGTCCGGGGTGTGACACAAGAAGACAAAGCTTACCACGGCCTCCTTCGCCACCAAGAAGACTCCAGAAGGTCTCACCCAGGGGAGGCCGGTCCAAGTCGATACCGTCTGACACGCAGAGTGTCAGAACAGAGCAGCCGGACGCCGCCTAGGCTTCTTTGGCTCCAACACACCTCGACGGTCCATAGCGCACCACTACAAGCCCCTCCTAGACTCTGGCGCACGTAGACCATAGACTAGAACCCCCAAACCGCCTTGTACCTGACCTATCTCATTATATAAGGGATAAGGTGGAGGATCCCGATTCGATCACTAGACACTACATTCCATTCCATCTGCCTTCGCTCTGCACCGAGAGCAAGGCAACCCAGAGAGGGGCACCGAGATCCTCTCCTCCACTGCATCCCACCATCTCCTTCCTCTCCAATGAGGGGGAGACTCCACCGGCGGTGAGGCAATATTAGGATTAGCACTGAGCTAACCCTCCTGCCAAACTTTCTTCCTTTACACTTTGTTGTAACCCCCAGATTTTGGGTGCTCTTGAGTATAAGGATCATCAGCTGCTGGACGTAGGGACTGAATTGGCCCGAACCAGGATAAACCGTTACGTCTTCTCTACGTGATTCTGTGTTCCTGAGTCCACCCGAGCCATCGGAGACCCCGTACTCTGACACCGACTCGAACAACATGCTTGCCACGGTTTCGACCCCGTGACAGGTGGCCTCTTAACCGCTTGGTGCTCGGCCCTCTTCACCATGACTAGCCACTTCTCCTTTGACTTCACGTCTACTGTGCTCCTCCGTTCCACCACCTCCGACCTCCAGTTCGCGGTGACCAATGTCTATGGTCCTTCGGGCCATAGCTTCACTGATCTTTTCCTTGCGGAGCCTGATACTGTCGCCGGATCCATCTCGGATCCATGGATTCTTATTGGTGATTTCAACCTCACTAGGGATCGCTCTGACAAGAACACGTCGATGTTCAACTCTACTCTCGCCACTAGATTTAACCACACCATTGATGTGCTTCAAGTGAGGTCACTCCCGGTGTTGATGATGGCTGGGAAGGCCACGAGCGGCATGCCGACGGACAGGGTCATGTGGTACGACCCGGCACCGTTCTCCACCAGCGCCTCGAGGAGACCATGGCGGGAAGGGGCAGAGATGGTGCTCGTGCTCGTGGTCGTCGCCTCGCCTCCCGTGGCCCGATACGAAAGGAGCAGGAGGCGGCGGGCGTCGCGACGTGCCACGGCGGAGTAGTTGCCGGGATGCTGGGTGGACGCGAGCAAGGGTGGCGCGGAAGCCGTGAGCGGTCTTCGCGGGAGTCACCGGCGAGAGGAAGCCGATGAGAATAGCAGCAAATGTCAGCAGCGCTGCTACAGCTTTGCACGCCATGTCGTGAGACACTGAGATGTCTTCCTTCGTTTTGTTTCGACAGGTTTCGTTTGATCAAACAAAGCAAAAAGGCCCATTGACCTTATCAGCACCATGCCTTCGAACCTTACGTGAATACGACCTAGCTGAAATTCAGTATCTCCGATCCAGAGTAATATTTGGATCACTCCTTTTCACAATACGTCACTAGTAGAGAACATACCTTTGATCCTCGGCCAAAATGGGCTCTAGTCCCGGCATTTTTTGTGCCTGGGACTAGAGATACCTTTAGTCCCGGTTGGTGGCTCCAATCGGGACTAAAGGTCCCTGCCCAACGGCTACTGCGCCAGGCAAAGGTGGCAGGGACCTTTAGTCCCGGTTGGAGCCACCAACCGGGACTAAAGGTATACTTTTACTCCCGGTTGGTGGCTCCAACCGGGAGTAAAGGTCTACTCCCGGGCCGTGGCTGCGTCCGGCGTTGGAAAGTTACCTTTAGTCCCGGTTGGAGCCACCAACCGGGACTAAAGGTCCCCCCTTTATATCCCGACCGTCTCCTTCTTCCTCCCGAGCCCGAGCTCAAAGACATTTTGAAGCTCAACTTTGCACTAGTGTTCTTGCTTCCTCCCTCCCTCCATTGTTCCTCCATCCATTCTTGATTCCTCCGTCGATTTCTTCGATTCCTCCGTCGATTCTTCAGTTGTAAAGGTTACCAATCTCATACTCTCATTTTTCACCATTGTCTTATCTCATTTTATTCACTATATATATATGGTTCTTTATTGTGGTTTTTTTCATCTGTAAGCAATTTGAGCTCAAAATCATTTCAAGCTTGCATATTTACATGAAAGAAGGTTAAAGTAGCTAGTTGAACTTGCGGACCGTGTTCATCTCAGCGAGCATGTTCTCTGCCGAGCGGTAATGGACATCAAGGAGGACCTTTGATTCTACGAGGGAGAGCGGCAACGGTCGTGGAAGACCGTGTTCCCTTCCTCGTAGAATCGGAGCTCTTCCGTGGCCAAGTACGGTGCTGTCCGGTGGAGAAATGCTCGTCGAGATGATCACGTAAGCAAGTTCAACTAGTACGGATGGTTATTTATTCATATGTCCCGATATCGCCGCAGATACATCAATCACCATACCCAAAACGTAGTATATATATAAATATAAACTTAGAAAATAGTTAGAAAATTATAGAAAATCCGTACTAGTTGAACTTGCGGACCGTGTTCATCTCGGCGAGCATGTTCTCTGCCGAGCGGTAACGGACGTCAAGGAGGAGCTTTGATTCTACGAGGGAGAGCGGCAACGGTCGTGGAAGACCGTGTTCCCTTCCTCGTAGAATCGGAGCTCTTCCTTGACCAAGTACGGTGCCGTCCGATGGAGAAATGCTCGCCGAGATGATCACGTAAGCAAGGTCAACTAGTACGGATGGTTATTTATTCACATGTCCCGATATCATCGCAGTAGTCTGTCAATCACCGTACCCACGCGTGTATCTAGGATAATTCAATCCATATTTGTATCTCTCAAGTTCAGAAAGTAAAATAAGAGAAAAACTAAGGAATGTTACAGATGCCGTTGACGACAGAGCTGACGGGACAAGCTCGAGCTAGCCATCACGGGATGGCGTCATCGAACTAGCTAGGAAGCCGTCTATATACAAAAGGGGCAGCCTCTATTTTCCAAGTGATCAAAATTTTGTCATTAACTAGTTATATAGTACCCCCTCCATTCCAAAATATAAGTTGTTTTGATTTTTTAGATACATAACTTTTTAGATGTTGGTAAGGAGCTTAACGATAGCCCAGAACCCACAAATTTTGTATCTCTCCTAGCTAGTCTGCCCCAAAACAAAAAGATGATGAATCACGTAACAGCCCCGGCCCATGCCTTTAAAAAGCAAAACTTATCGTGTATGATCAACTAAGAGTAGTGGCGGAGTAACACACACTTTGTGTGAGCAACACAAGAAAACCGAGAGAGAGGTAAGGAGCACATGAGTGGGAAGAATGGAAAACCTAAATTGTCGTATAGGTTTGACCGCTTGAGATAGCCATAACACTGGATTTGTGATTCTTCGATCTTTAATTATCACAATTAGCATATATAAGGGGTTTCTATCTCTGACAGGCCAGGTTAAAGGTTAGGGTTCAAGTTGACAAGACTACATAAGCATAGGGCTAGTTTGGTGTGGGTCAGAGTCGAGAGAAGCCCCCCAACACCAACCCTACCGGCTCCTCTGCGTAGTTCACTTTTTGGGCATGAGAGTAGGAGCCATATGGAAGCCTGACCAAACGAGGCCTTAGTGAGAAGCACCAACAATAAGCCCGATTCATGCACAAAGCGATGAGGGTTGGGGTGGTAGAGGATATAGCTGCTGAGCATGATCGATAAGGAGCACTCACGATGACGACAGTCCCTCCATTATAAATTATAGGACGTTTTAACTTTTTTAAATACATTGTTTTTGCATCTACACGTGATATATATCTAAAATGCATAGAAAAAGCTATGAATCTAGGAAAGCCAAAACATCTTATCTAATTTATAAGAATGGAGGGAGCAGCAGGTAATGGACGAGGCATCGATAAGAACCACAGGTTATGGTGAAGGAGGAAATTGGCAAATTGCATTAGTGTTCTGGCAAAACCCTACCCACCTATGTTGGTGGCCGAATGTACGGATGGTAGCTTGGGTGAAGTGTTGTAGAAGCGTATTGACAAATTGCCTTAGCGTTCATCCGGTAGCATTGGACGTTAATTGTTGGGTGCACAAGTTAACAATATCTTGCGTTGAGCTGATCCAGTTGGCCAACCTAAGAAAATCAAAGCAAACATTGCTGAATTAAAATTCTTTGGATCGATGACTTCTCAGCTTTGGTATCATATACCCACGCGCTAACGATTTAGCGGCTGAAAAGGCAGCAGCATATGCGAGAGATAGGCAATTTACCTCAAAACAATCCCTCAAATGTTACACAACGTCATTCAGCTGCAATATGCTCCAAATATCAGCATACAGATGGGCTCACTCAATTTCAACGCACCGTTCCCAAATCCTAGAGCTCGCCGCAGTTGGCGGGCTCAAAGGACAAGACGTCCCTCTCGACGTCGTACAGGACGTGCATGTTCTGCTGCTGCATGCTTCCGAGCACCGACATCCCCCGCGCGCTCACCATCCCCAGGCACGCGACCCCGGCGACGCTGTCCTCCACCACGGCGCTGCTCCGCCGCAGCTCCATGTCGGCGCCGTCGAAGTGGAGAACCAGCCGCGGCACGGCCACGGCCTCGGGCCCCCGCCCCTCGGGCGCCGCGAAGCAGACGCTGAGGCCCAGGTGCGCGCCGCTGGCCAGCGGCAGCGCCACACGGGCGGCGACGGCGCGCGCCAGCACCACGAACGCGCGCTCCTCTAGCGCCGTGATCGTCGTGCCGGAGTCGATGATGAGCCCGCCGCGGCCCGACGCGGTGAGCTGGAACACGGCGGGGTCGATCCGCAGCAGGGTGTCCCCGACGGTGATCCCTTCCAGGGAGAGGTAGTAGTAGGAGCTCCGCGGCGGGCCGGTCGGGTTCGGCACGAACGGCGTGGACTTGGCCGCCGGCGAGAGGCTCGCCGACGAGCCGAGGAACAGAGGGCTCGACGTTGCCGTGTCGTTGAATGGCGTGAAGCAGTACGAGAACCTGGTGACGCCGAGCTGGGACACCAGCGACAGCGGGCCCCGGCCCATGCCGACCAGACCGGAGGAATTGTCCGTGCCGCCGAGGTTGTACGTGCCGCACCCGAAGGCGAGGCCGTGGACGGTGGTGCCCGCGCCGAACGTGAACGCCTCAGTGGCGAGGACGCCATCGGTGGAGCTGCCGTCGCCGTAGGAGGTGTAGTACGCGCAGCCCCGCACCTGCGCCGACGCCGACGCCGAGCAGCGGGAGGAGGGCCTGAGGCTCGGGAGCGCCTCGCAGAGCCTGGAGCCGCACGACACGTTGGCGTAGGTCGCGGACCTGGCCGGCGCGTACAGCGGCGCGGGCTGCGGGAAGCACCGGCGGCACGGCGCGTCGCACTGCGTCCAGATGAGGTCGCTGCCCGTGTCGAGGACGGCCGAGAGCGCGACGGCGGCGTGCCGATGGCGGGGTCGACGAGGTAGGTCGCCGTGCTCGCGTGCACGGATGCCGCTGCCGTGGCGGCGCCGGCGCCACCACCACCACCGTCGCTCCGCAGCGTGGACGTGGACGTAGCCGGCGGCGAGACCGCGGCGAGGAGGCCGTTCACGCGGCGGTGGCTCCGGTCAGCGGCGCGGCGGATGCGGTCGGGCCCCGTGAGGTCGCCGCGGGCGTCGACGTGGGTCAGCTCAAGGCGGACGCCACGGCTTGGCTGGCCGTGGATGGGGACGGCAAAAGACGGCAGCAAGAGGAGCAGGCAGAGGAGAAGCGGCGATCGCTTGGCGGCCATTGCAGACGGTACGGAGGGTTCGGTCATACTACCTTGTTCCTTGTTCCAGGACGTCGTTTTTAGTTATTCTTGATGAACTTGATCTGGATGTCAGTGATCTTTAAAGTATTTGAATGATTGAATGGTGGTGTCTGCCAAGTGCGTTGCACATCTGCGCAACGTTGCCAGAAGTTTATAAATCTTGTTCATCTCCATTTCGCCCATCAGATTCGCCACTTGCTGAACTTGAGTCACGCGCTCCAGGCGCGGCGGCGGCGGCGACGGCGACGACGACGACGAGAGCTCCCGGACAGTGAGTCGCCTCCTCGCCGGTGCTTGCGTGCCCCTGGTAGGTGCGACCTGAATAGCGTGGATCTGTCGTGCGTCCTTGCCCAACTGATTGGCCCATCTTAAGAAACCAAACCTTCGTGAGCCCAATTAACAATGATTCACATTCCACAGCCCACCTGTTTTGGCCCATCACGGTCGTTGGAGCGTCGCTCTGCATTCTGCAACTGCAAGGCAAGTAGGCAACCGTATATTCCCTTTCCCTGCAGAGAGAAATCAGTGTATCGTCGTCTCCGGCCGTGGGACGGGAGCCAAGTAGCCAACGGCCGCCTTCCTCCGGGCGTCCGGGCGGAGACGCTCCGCTGCTGCATCCATCGACGAAAGCGTGTGAGTCCATGCATCTCTTCCATCATCTCTCTTTTAATCTTGGAACCACGTACGTATGCGCTGTTTCTGATTTTCTCTGTAGATTCGCGTGCTACGTTGTCTTGCTTAGTCTTTGTCTATCTGGTTGATGCTAATCTGTTTCAGTTTAGATCCATACTGTTTTTTTTAAGATAGATCCATACTGATTAACTGTGTCTTTTGATTAACTGTGTCTGCGAGAATTCAAGTTAGACAACTTTAGTGAAGAATTCTAGCAAATCTCTGATTATCTAGCTGTAGAACGCAAAATTAACAACCATCAATTTGTGCCTAATCACTAGGTTTTGGGGTTCTTTTTTCTGGCTTTTCTTTTGGAAGTTGGGAAAAAGGCTGACCGAATCTTATGCATCATACATCTTTGTGAGTTCAGTGACTTGTTACGGAAGTTGTCGTACAATGCACTTAATAATTAATCAATCGCTCATATATGTACTGCTTTGTGTAAATAGCAAAATGTGGACTGGAGACTATTTCAAAAAATATGGCTCCATGACTTTGATCAGCTGTGTTTCAAAGTAATGAATTTAGATTGGTTTGGTGCCCTGTTATATATGTTTAGCACCTCCAACAATTTTTTTTTCTATATCCGCCACTGCGTGGAATGGAATGGATTGATTCATCATCACTTAATTTCTCAAAATCTAATAATTAGTTTATGCATTAGGAATGAGTTATTCCACCAAAATTCATTGGATGAAGTCATTGATGCACCACCTCATATAACAACACAGCCTAAATATCTCTCTTATGTATCGTAGGAATATGTCTAGCGTGCTGCAACCAGACTTTCCCAGGCTCATACCATTTGATGCTCGAAGAGACTATGTCACATGGGCCAGAAATGTTGAGAATTATTTAGCCCAGAATGATCTCAGCGACACAATTGTCTCAGGCTCCAACTGCAGTAAACAGGAGAAGGCACAGGCTCTGTTTTACATCCACCTCCATCTGAACGAAGATTTCAAAAACGAGTATATGCTCGAACGGGATCCACTTGTTATATGGCAATCTTTGAAGGATCGCTTTGATAGGATGAAGGCAGTAGAGCTACCACGAGCGAAGTTGGACTGGGACTGCCTGCATTTCAGCAATTTTGACTCTGTGACTGCATATGATTCGGCTCTGCGACGCATAGTTTCTCAACTGAAGCTCTGTGACAAAGAAATCACAGATGAAGAAATGATCGAGAAGACTTTGTCTACCTCCCCGCCAAGTGAGCGTATCCGCCATCAGATGCATAGGATGGCAAACTATGGCAAATACTCGGAGCTGATTTTCGCGTTATTGCAGGAGGAGAGAGACCGTCAGGAGCTCATGAGAAATCAAAATGTCAAACCAGCCCAGAGGGTGTCTTTCAAAAGGAAGAGAAGACGGGGTCAGAGTGGGAGGTTGAATTGAGTGGCATATCGTCGCTTAGCCCGGGACCTGTTAAGAACTATATCTTTTGGTCGTCTGTCCATGTCAGACCTACGTATTCTTCAGTCATCGATTTCATGTTTGCTTGTTGAACCCCATATATCGAGTGTCTCATTCATGTAATTGTTAAGCCACATTTGGAATGCTAAGTTAACAATTCTGAACAAATCTCAGTTTTCAATAATTCAAGGGTATGCTAAGTCAGATCAATGTATGCTACTTCAGTCATCGATTCCATGTTTGCTTGTCAAAACTCAAAACCCATATATCGATTGTCTCGTTCATGTATTTTTCAAGCCACATTTGGATTATTCAGTTAAGAATTCTGAACAAATTCCAGTTTCCAAAAATGGAATTAGAGTGTTTGGTTAACAGTTCACTGTATAAAAAATCGTGAATCCTATGCACACATGTATATTAGTAACTGTATATATATACAACTATGGTATTGGTATCGTCAAAGAGTGCTGCACTTGGCCGGAGCAAACGACAGCATCTCCTTCCGGACGTCGTAGAGGATGTGCATGTTCTGCTGCTGGTAGTTTCCGAACGTGCTCATGGCGCCGTCCGTCTGGTTCCGCATGGCCAGGCACCACACGCCGGATCCCGAGATCATGTAGCTGTCCGCGGGGAGCACCATGTCCGCGCCGTCAAAGTGGAGCGTCATGCTCGGCATGGCCGGTGGCGCCGACGTCGGAGTCGGCAGCGCGTAGCACAGGTCGAGCCCCGTGGAATCCGACCCGTCGGTCGTGGGCAGCGTCACCAGGGACTGCACCGCGGCGCGGACCTGCTGGTACGCGGCGTTTACCAGCGAGGTGATGGTCGTGCCGGAGTCGATGATGAGGCCGCCTGTGCCGTCGGCTTTCAGGGAGAAGGCGTTTGGCGAGATGGACAGCGCCTTCGCGCCGAGGGATATGCCGGTCAGGTTGAGGTAGTAGTAGGTGCTCATGGGCGCCTTGGCCGGGCTAGTGACGAACGGCGTGGAGCGGACGCCGGTGCCGTTGAGCGCCGCCGACGGGCCGAGGAGGAGCGTGCTGGTGCTGTTAGTGTCCTGGAACGGCGTGAGGCAGTAGGAGAACCTGCCGGCGCCGAGCTGCGACACGAGCGACAGGCTGCCCCTGCCCAGGCCGACGAGCCCCGCCGAGCCGTTCCAGTCGCTGCTGCTGGCGTTGCTGCAGCCGAAGGCGATGCCGGGGACGCGGGCCTGGTCGGCGGCCGCCGAGCCGAAGGTGAAGGTCTCGGAGCCCTGCACGCCCGCCGTCCACCCGGTGCCGTACGTCTGGTTGTACATGCAGGCGCACCCGGGCGGCGGCGGCGCCCCCGCCAGCGCCCCCGCGCACATGCTCAGGGAGCTGTTGCACGGGAGCACGCCGAACGTGGTGGAGCTCGCCGGGTTGTACAGCGGCGCCGGCTGCGCGAAGCACTGGGCTCCGCAGGGCGCGCACTGCGTCCAGATGAGGTCGCTGCCCGTGTCGGCGATGGCCGGGTACGACAGCGGCGGCGTGCCGATGGCCAGCGTCATCAGGTACTCCCCGCCGTTGGGCAGGTCCTTGCGGGTGCGCGCGGACACCGTGGTGCCGTCGGACTCCGCGAGCTCGCGGCCGCTGAATCGGGACTGCTGCCGGTGCATGTCGCGTCGCAGTGCGTCGCGCACGAACTCGGGCGCGGTAATGTCGGGGTCGGAGTGGATGCGCGTGAGCCCAACGCGGACGCTGGCGGCGCCGGAGGCAAGCGTTGCGCAGACCACCAGGAAGACGAGCACGGCGAGCGACGCCATTTGTGAAGTCGATGACGACATGGATCTAGTAACAAGCTATGGTGTCTGGCTGGGATGATTATGCAAGAACCAAGAATGGAATGGCATTGAGAAATGTGAGCTTCATATAAGGTGATCATGGATGACCTGTGGCTTGCTTGCTCTAAGCTAGCCTCTAATACCTGGTCAGAGCCGCCATCTTGAGCCGGTCTCAGCTGGTGAGTTGCCGGGAAGAGCTGAAACAGTCTGCAGCTGTAGCATTGTTGTCGCGCTCACGATTAGAAGGTGTCGCCTACGGTTGTATGGGCGCTGAATTTTTAAGCGAGTAGGTGACCTATTTGTTCGGTGTGCGACTGTGCGGGCAATAAGTGTTCAAACATGGTTCTACTAAATTGAACGGGGCCTGTGGTCGTTGGATAATTGTTAGGCACTTTTTGAGGAAGCAGCAGCAGCCGTCGTGGTCCAAAAGCAGGTCAGATGCAGGAAATTGACTGAATCAGAAGAACGTAGGCGAAGAACCGTGTGCAGGTATCGACTGCAAATTTTTCCACCTCTGTTGGTACTAACTGAGATCATCAGCAGCAATCGGAACATGGAGATGGAGAAAAAAAAAGGATGAGGGTTGCAATGAAGTAAGATAAAGTAAAGTAGGATGAATGCTTATTTCTTCAAAGAAAACAGCTGTTTTGGTTTAGTGATTTTTTTTTCTAACCCATGTAAATGTACTACTACTACTACGGTACTACCTTATCCTTCTCCAAACATTACCATTGACCCTCTTTTTTCATGTCATGGCACGTGTGCTGTGACCACATATGCTGTCCGCTGTCATGCTGAGGCCAGGCGTGACAAAGTATGGTAGGCGTGACAAATTGAGTTCTATCTCTGAATTAGTTGATCTAAAAATCTAATGCAACCGCATTAGTTGTTCCTGGTGATCTCAACCTAATTTGCTGAGCCAAGGATAAAATTAATGGACGTATCAACATGCAAATGATACATGAGAAACTTCCTGTTAACGTATAACGGAATGGCACGAAGTCTTTTCGATCCCAATACCGATCTACAGGTGATTGCTTATTTGAGTTCTACCACTGCCTATGCTTGGCGATAGAATATGACTTTTATGGAGGCTTCAGATTAAAACGAGGAGATGGAACTATGACACTACCTTAAACAAGATCGTCCCTTGTATCGGGATCAATAGAATGGCCGAGAGCGCACCAAGATCCAAGAATAAATAACATGGATACGCAAGGGTAACACAAACTTCCTTTTTTTCAATTACACGGCAATGCCAGATGGGGGAAAAACATTACATAAGAAGCTAGTGGTGGAGGGAGTGGGAACCCAAAGTCAGTGTAATTTTCATTGGAAAATTTAGTTTTGATCAATTTTTTATACAATTTACATTGGACCCTTGTCAACTATATGGTCCCTGGCTATCCTTACCGAGGATAAAAACCAATGCCATGGAAGGGAGTGGGGCGGATCCAACCGATCGGAGGAAAAATTAAAACAGATAAGGGGTATACATAGAAACCACTGTCTATTGTAACCAACTTGTAACTCAATTGGGGCATCATTCTATTTGTAACCCTATCCCCGAACTACACTATCTCTCTAATCTAATGCACATGATTCGTTGATTACTCATCATCGTTGGAGGTTAAAAAATATCGACAATCGGCACACCAGGTAGGAGAACATTGGGTGCAGATTCGTTTAAATAAGTCGGATGGGTTTCTTCGATAATGGCATTGACGACTTAGCTCTAGGCAGCACCATCACCTTCGGCATAGTATGGACTTCACCGCCGACTTGTTGGGGTAACTTTGCATTGCCCCCACCTTTGTCAGCATCCAGGCTTTCCAATTCAGAAGCCTAGATTTCATGGTAGATGGATTTGCTAAACTCCACCTCTATGATTCATATTTGATTTTTGTTGGCAGAGGAATTGCCACATGCCCTTCCTGAGTACCCCGTCGAGCTCAGGAACACGGACCCGCACCATCCAAGACGAGCTTCTCCAGATGCATCTACACTTTGTCCCTAACTTCCACTCCATGTTTGTTGGCATGATTAGCCCGATGGCGGACGACATCACCAAGTTCAACATCGCTAATTTTAACCATTTTGGGATCCTCACCAGGTTCTTTGACTACTCCACATGTAGTTCTGCATCCGATAATGAAAGCATGACAAGTAAACCATCTCAGGAGTGCTACATGGCGGACACGGGACACCCCACAACGACTGGAGGGGCCTCAAGAGTACCCCGTCGGGCTCGGGAACATGGCCCCGCACCATCCAAGATGAGCTTCTCCATAAGATGCATCTACACTTGTCCCTGACTTCCACTCCATGTTTGTTGGCATGATTAGCCTAATGGCGGATGACATCACCGAGTTCAACATCGCTGATCTTACCCACTTCCGGATCCTTGGCAATTTCTTCGGCTACTCCACCTGTAGTTCCGCCTAAGATAATGAAAGCATGAGAAGCTACCAGCCGTCTCAGGAGTGATACATGGCGGACACCCCCACAATGACTGGAGGGCCCTCAAGAGTACCACGAGTACCTCCGTGGACAGTTCAAACGCCTCATGGATCAACAAGCGTACCTCGAAATGGAGAGGCGCCAACTTGTTGAGGAACAAGCAAGAATTAGATTATCATAGTTTTGCTTAGGGTGAAGGTTATCGAAGTTTACTTTATATAGAGAAGGGAATATGTTTGAATGGGCACTACTCAAGATAAGAAGGTGCATTGATGTGGATTTACAATGTTCATGCCACTGTTGTAGAGAACGCCGCCGAGGAACATCTTATCGAGAGGGATGATGCAAGAGGGTTTTAGAGAAAAGGTTATGACAAGACATCCAAGGATGGTGATATGTTGGTTAGGCTCATGTCACGAGCTCAGCAGTGTTGGAGTTTGACCGAATTAATAGGACGGGCTAGTCCATGTAACTGAGCTCTAAACACCCCTGATAAACAGTACCGAAACTATTATTTACTTAATGGAGATTAAGTTGAGTAAGGAGGGCCATGGTCCATCTTGGCCTCAACCAAGCTCCACACCTGGGCTTGGGCTTCTCAGGCTGACCTAAGGTAGGCATGTTTTACAAGGATTTAACAAAAAGTTTAATAAGATTGGATTTTTTTGGGTCATTACACAGGTATTACTTTAGATACAATTTTATATTTCAACTAAAACATTATGACATTTATATTGATGGTATTGTTATACTATTTTATTTTATAAAAAGTACCACTACACATGTAATTCTTGATAAGACAATTCAATATCTTGAGCCACGAAGGAGGTTAGTGCACACCAAAATTGACTATGATCTCCCAAGTTTTTGAGATTTGTCTTAATTATAATATTCTCATAATTATAAGACCTAGGCCCAGTTTTAGATCTCACTTTAAACTATATGCTATCTTGAGCATTGTGGTGCATTCTTAGGCCCCGTTTGGGACGGCTTCCGCCGGCTCCGGCTTTTCTGACCGCGACACTGTAGCAACACTGTAGCGCGAAGCTGGCTTTCTCTCTCCTCCCTCCCCTCTCACTGACATCGGCACTGTTCATCGAAGACGGTTTCTGGCTTTTCCCCCGCGTGCTACAGTGCACGCGCTACAGTGACAGGCGAAAAAGTAGGAGAGAAAACCGTCTTTTTTGCTACAGTATTTTGTCAGTTAAGCCGGAGCCGACGAAAGCCGTCCCAAACGGGGCCTTAAACGAGAGTTTTGATAAACAGTACAATATGCGCAAGAGTTTGAATTTAGATTTGAGAACAAAAAATTGCAGAACACAAGGTATCAACTAAATTCATCTAGGAGGCACACATAAGTGCTCAGCAGAGAGAGAGAGAGAGAGAGAGAGAGAGAGAGGAAAAATATGGACATGGATGAAATAACATATACAATAGGTGATAAGTTTATTACAAAAAAATTGGATAGAGGTTATAAAGTATTTATATGGATACTGCGTTAGAAGATAAATAGAGAGGACATGCAGAGATAAATAATTTTGTTTCTTGTAGGTATTGAAAATGAATTTGTGATGCTTATATGCTCCTGAAGAGTGCATTTCAAATGAAGAATAAAACCCTGACAAGAAAAAAATGAAGAATGAAGTACATCGATCCCAAAGGAAAAAATATCTCCTGCTTTATTTACAACACAACTCTAGTAAACGCCCTAAAAATTCCTTTTCCTAAAACAAAAAATAAATATCAAACTAAACCACAACTAGACTGTCACAAGGGAAATAGCACTGCGCCCAGCCGACAAGTCAATGCTATATGTATCTATTGCTTGTGGTAGTCTAGTTCGAATTTCAGCATTTGCATTGGAATAGGATTTCCATAAAAAAATTGGAACAGATTTCTTGACGGCCCATTATTACATATATAACAAAACTCAAAAGAAAATCATCATGAAACCTATGCACACACATGTTTGCAGTTCTGTAAAGCTCTGATCAGAGCGTGCTGCACTTGGCCGGAGCAAACGACAATGTCTCCTGCCCAACGTCGTAGAGGATGTGCATGTTCTGCTGCTGGTAGTTGCCGAGAATGCTTAACCCGCCGTCGGTCTGGTTCTGCATGGCCAGGCACCACAAGTCGGAGTCCGACATCATGTAGCTCTCCGCCGGGAGCACCATGTCCGCGCCGTCGAAGTGGAGCGTCATGCTCGGCATGGCCGGCGGCGACGACGTTGAGGACGGCAGCTCGAAGCACAGGTCGAGCCCCGTGGCTGCCGACCCGTCTGTCGTGGCCAGCGTCACCAGGGAGACGACCGCGGCGCGGACCTGCTGGTACGCCGTGTTTCCCAGTAATGTGATGGTGGTGCCAGAGTCGATGATGAAGCCGCCGGTGCCGTCTGCCTTCAGCGAGAGGGCGTTGGGCGGGATGGACAGTGCCGTCGTGCCGAGGGATATGCCGGTGAGGTTGAGATAGTAGTAGGTGCTCATGGGCGCACTGGAAGGGCCGGCGACGAAAGGCGTGGAGCTGACGCCGGTGTCGTTGAGCGACGCCGACGGCCCGAGGAGGAGCGTGCTGGTGCTGTTGGTGTCCTGGTACGCCGTGAGGCAGTAGGAGAACTTGGGGACACCGAGCTGGGAGACGAGCGACAGGCTCCCCCTGCCCAGCCCGACGAGGCCGGACGCCGACGAGGTGTTGAAGCCGCCGCTCGCGTTGCTGCATCCGAAGGCGATGCCCGGGACGCGGGCCTGGTTAGCCGGCGTGGACGACCCGAACGTGAACGTCTCGGACCCCTGGAAGACAAACGTCCACCCGCTGCCGTACGTTTGGTTGTACATGCACGCGCACCCCGGCGGCGGGGTCGTCCCGGCCAGCGCCGCCGCGCACATGCTCAGCGAGCTGTTGCACGGGAGCACGCCGAACGTGGTGGAGCTGGACGGGTTGTACAGCGGCGTCGGCTGCTGGAAGCACTGGGAGCTGCAAGGCGCGCACTGCGTCCAGATGAGGTCGCTGCCCGTGTCGGCGATGGCCTGGTAGGACAGCGGTGGCGTGCCGATGGCCAGCGTCATCAGGTACTCCCCGGGGGTGGGCGAGATCTGGGTCGGCGCGGACACCGTGCCGTCGGACGACGACGCAGCTAGCTGCCGGGCGTTGTGCCGGTGCATGTCGCGGCGCAGGGCGTCGCGGACGAACTGGGACGCGATCAAGCTGGGGTCGGCGTGGATGCGCGTGAGCTCCACGCGGACGGCCGCGGCATCGGAGGCAAGCGCTGCGCACACGAGGGAAACGAGAATGGCGAGCGAAGCCATTTGCGTCGGTGATGACATGGAATGGAATGATGGAAAGCGAGCTAGAAGCTGCAGGAGACCAGGAGTATACAAGAATGGCGTTGGAACGTTCGCGTTTATAAGCTGGTGAGATCATGCTCGGCGTCGTGGCGGCTAGCTCTAACACGACGGTAATGTGGACCTGGTCAGAGCACGGCATCTTTGTGCCGGTATGATTGGGTGAATGAATTTGCCTGGAAGAGCCGAAGCAGTTTCCGACTCGGCTTTACATTGTCCTGCGGCCATCGTTGTCACTCTCAACATCAACACGGTGGCTTCTACGCTCTCATGGGCGTTGAATTTCAAAGGGATTAGCCGATTAGGAGCGGTATTTGGTCGCCATCCAGGCCAAAAAAAGTCATGCCTGTACGAGTGATCAAAGTACGTACACAGGTGTGTGTCAACAATTCTCAACTGACCACGGCAAGCTAGGACGCCCCCTTGGAAGAAAGCTCTGTACGCCCAGATGAACCTATCGGGGACGACATCAGGACGCGGTCACAAATTCTCCACACATTCCCGAATTTGAACGTGATCAGGACGTGCCTGAAATATTATCCCTCTCCCACTGTCGTTGTGAAGGGCTTCCTTGATCGCTCACCGACCAGCTCCCGGCCCGCCCACGGATTAGCGGTCCCAAGCGTAACACCTGGACGGTGAATCAAATGCGCGCAGAGGCACGTACCAACAGAATCTCCCCTTCCGCCCTGCCCTTTCTGTGTTTCCTTCTGAATCGCAACCATGACAATAAATTCCGAAATTTTCAATATATCCCAGTTATCGGTTGGGCCCGAAATTTTTACTCTATCACCAGAAATTTTTAGAATTTTAAAATTTATCTGCCCAAATAGACAACAAAGCTCACCCAATGCTCTATTCTTAATCAATGTTTCATTTTCTCTCCTCTTCTCTTCAGGGTTCAAGTTGCCACCACCGTAACACACTTGCATGCTCCAGCCGCGTCGCTGCCCTCCTCGTTGAATGGGCAATTGATAATATGGTTTTATTTAGTTTTTTATGTTAAATGCATTAGAAATGATCTATGTGTTTTCCTGAACAAAATGTGCTACTTTTTGTTTAATTTTTTTCTATCACGGATAGAATTCCAATATATCATATATTTATGTTTATCCGTGACCACCTAGATTTAAAAAATATCGGTAGAGTAAACCTTGAATCGCACACGCTCAACCTGCCAACCATGCGGCCGAACCATTGGAACAGCCTCTCCACGCGCTAGCTGTTTGCCAGTCTCGCTAGATGTTTCCTCCTACTCAAACAGCAACGCCGAATTCTACTTCTCGATCACGCTGCTCGCCTGCCCCTCCTCCTGCTCTTCCTCGCGGCCCGCGGCTCACGTACGGCGCACATGGATGGACTCGTCCAAGCCCGCAGTGCATGAGGACCGTGGATTGGCGCAGCGGCCACCGGAGCTACAACCAGCGCGCAATCTGTCGCACTGCAATCATGCATGCCCAGCCTTGACCGCACCAAGATGGCCATCGCGGCAGCGGGCCATTGGTTGCACTCCACCGGAGAGGACATCGCGGCAGTAGGTCGTTCGTTGCAAGCCCCCGGAGAGGCCATCGTGGCAGCGGGCCTCTCGTTGCAGGCCACTGGAGCAGGCGGGGATGAGGGGATATGGATGATCAACGCCCACAATGAACACATGAACAATTAACATGAACATCCAATGCCAGCACTTGTTGGGGTTGGGGGTAAGGGCGGCTGCGCCTACACCCTTCCACGTTAAAAGGCCCAAGGTCCAAGAGGTCTAAGGACCTCAGTATAATTTGCAAACCAAAAAGGGTAGAGAGAAAGGTTGGTCCTCCCACCTCCCCTATAAATAGAGTCCAAGGCGCAAGGGCAAAAGGGTTCCCCTCATTCTCCAAAAACCTAATTTCATTTCCTCCCATTCTATTTTTCTTGTGTGGAACTAGTACCTTAGCTTACCCTTTACCCTGGTGAAGTACCTTAGCACCTTCATCCCGGTGTGGTACAAGTGAAGGACTACAACCCAACAACACTCCAGCCGAAAAAATGGCAATTGACATGAACACAACTATTCTAATTTCAAGTCAACATAAAACACTAGTTATAACATGATGAATATGAATACACTATAAGTTGACAAAACATATGCCCACCACAGTTCACATATAACATTATAGCATAACAAAGCACCTTGTCAACGGCAAAAATCATAAAATGCGAAAAATATGATAACTGTAGTTATCCCTGTCTGCTGATATAATGTTGTTCTGACCACCATAGGGAGGAAACAAATTTAGCCCTCATATAAGCAACTGTGCAAATTAGACTCTATGGTATTTATCAACAGAAAGATAGACACAATTAATCGTTTGATGCATACAACTTATGCCTTACATGGAGACGTAATCAGGTCATCATCATAGGTGGACAAAACACTAATAAGATCATATGAAATGTCTACATGAGGCGTGGTATGCTAATTAAGCTGAGCATAATGGAGAATCTAAATAAAAGCATGCTATTTAAAAAATAGATTTAGACACTAATAATAATTGAATAATAGATGAGTACCACCACAAAACCTAATTATATGAAAAAAAACACCAGCAATCCAAGCTAGGGTTCAGCGGCAGCCTCCCCTCTGGTCCTGCGGCGACAACCACAACCTCTTGTCCTTCCCCTAATCAAAACAGAATGCCATGTCATTTGAGTGAAAAGAAAGAATGCCATTGAGAAATTACTCAAAACATTAAGACAAAAAAATTACGATGGGAAACACATACTAGCTGCAACAGCATCAAAAGCTGCTAGAATTGACCTTGCTTCATGAGTTTCATGATGGCTTGAACGAATCTCTAGGCAGAGCTGTCTCTTGGTGTTTGAATATCCTTCCACTTGGCCGATAAACCTCCCGACTTCTTTTTCTTATCATTGATAGCCTCTTTCTTTGACTATGATCTTCCTCTCCCTCGATCTTCCTCTCCCTTGCCGCAGCTTTAGCGGCTTGAGATAGGCCCTCAAGCGCCCGCTCCATAGATCCTTTCAGAGCTAGCGTATCATTGAGTCCAGCACTCGCTTCAGCTAAGAGCTCTTTGTTGTTTCTTTCAACCTACAAAATGAAAATGTTAGACAAGATCAGTATTGGTAATAATTGTGTGGCGTTATGGGATGCAAAATGAAAACATTAGGCAAGATCAATAATAGCTGTGTGGCGTAATGGGATGAAGTGCATAGTGTACAACCTATGGATAGGCTAGATAAGACCAATTGCAATTAGACAAGAGATGGATTATACACGAAAAGTTTGAAAGGATCCTTTGATCCGTTCAATAGCAAAACAATCTTGGCCATCTGACAGGACCATGTGGAAGGCAAACACAAACTCCTTGCTCCTTGCATGGTTATTGGTACAATGCAAAATTGTAACAACAAACAAGATCGCAAGTTTCCCATTTTGTGAACAAAAACCTGAAACTGCAGCACATATTTTTGCTTTCATTTCCCTTTCCCAAAAGAAGGATGAGACCTTGGACAAGATCTGCAGATTTTATGGAAGGCTGCAGATCTATGGAGGTTTATATGGTGTTGCAAGGTTGTAGATTTTATGAAGCCACACACCTATGACCTATCCTTTGTGCATCCACCGACTACATGGTACTGTTACCCCCACCCCCACCCCGAACCTAGGCGCGGAAGTCAGATCAATACCAAGAGAGGGTGGCATACCCGTTGCGATCATTAGTATAGCTTAGGTTAAGCAAACAAGCTTTCTTGATTTAGCTTCTGATTTGGAAAAAAACTAGCATTTGATTGTAGGTTAGGTCCAAAAATTTCTACTATCACGATGATTTTCCCGATTTATAAGTAATGCCAACAAAAAATATATTAGTTGGCTTCTTTAGAGGAAGGAGAAATGGTGGACGTCGAGTAGGGAAGGTGAACCAAATCATAACAAATTTATCTATATTAAAAAAATAACAAATTTCTTAATACCATAATTATTTGCATAGCTTTTTCCTACGTCTTTACTTGAATTTTTCATAATTATATCACAAGACTAAAAGGAGTATTTATCCTACGTCTTTCCAACAAAGTTCTTAATACCAATAAAAGCATCATCATTTTAGGCTACTCTCGAGCTTAGTTTTTTTTGCCACAGAACAACTCCAAGAGTCTACAAATTTCAATCTCTATATCCCTATTTGAAGAGTCATTCAATGAGTATTCTCTTTGTATATCTCTCATGTTTCCAACAGGCTCTCTAATTTTTGTTCAAAATACTCCAATAGCTTATCATAATTTTCCTTATGTGAAAAAAATCATAAGAAAACTATTATATATTACATTTAGAGTCATGTAGGTGGAGAGCGAGAAAGGTGATTTTGCATAAAATATAGAGAATGGTTTACCGATTCTATTGCAGCATGCTTTTTCTGTTTGCTTTCTAATTTTTGTGATAATGAGTCATGTAGAGAGGCTCTTGTAATGCTCTCAGGATTTCACCAAATAATCCCTGCTGCCTAATGATTAAAACATGCCCACACATAAATTTGCTAGTTTGCTTCTATGGATGCTTCCTACGGAAACAAGGTCCCATTTGAAGCACATAAATTTCTTATGAATCATACAAAATTTTGGTAAGAATCAGTTCCATTTTTCTGAGAAGAAGAAAAATGCAGAATTCAGGGGGGAGATCCGGTACTTCGAATGGGCCTCAAGGTTGGCGAGCTTCGTACGGCGTCGTGTGCCGTGTGGGCTGTTGGCACAGTACGTCTGCGCGAAGTCCGTGGGTCATCAAAGTTTCCACCGGCCCGTCTGGACAAACGAGGCGAATAATTTGGCCTACAATGTGCATGTAGACTTGCAGAGTTCCACTAAAGAAAGGGTGGACTTGCAGAGTGCTCTGCTACATCTACATGTGTAGGAGTAAGTGTGCTAGCTCGTCCAGAACGGTTGTTTTCTTTACTTTTTCCTTTTCCTTTCAGTTTTGCCCATTTCTGATAGGAATTCTGTAGCGCTGTGGTCAACATTTTAATTAGTAAAGTTACCAAGAAAAAACTACAAGTACTATTGATGTCAAATCTACTAGCGCTCGCAATTCTCCTCCTCTCCACCACGCCGGCGCCGACGGCCGGTGACCAGTCCTTCTGCAGCGATGCCAGTGCCACGTACAAGAGGGACAGCACCTACAAGTCCAACCTGAGGTCGCTAGCCGGCGCACTGATCGGGGACGCCGCGAGGCTGCACTCGGCCACCGGCGCTGCTGGGGAGGACCCTGACAGGGTCTACGGCGCCGTGCTCTGCCGGGCGGACTCCGCGGGTGCTGACTGCGCCAGGCGCCTCCGGGATGCCGCCCTGGGCGCCATCGACGGCGACAGCCGCTCACCTTGCGCGCTCCACAGAGGCGTGGCCGTCTACTCCGAGCTGTACCAGCTCCGTTTCTCCGACCGAAAAACTTCCTCGCCAACTTCAGCAACGCGCCAGTTCGACGAGTGGGTCACGGAGATGTTGAGCGCGGTTGCTGATGCCGCGGCAGGGCGACCGGGCAGGTGGGCCGTCGGCAAAGCACCGTGGTCGTCGTCCGGGGACAGGGACCGGACGGTGTACGGGCTGGCGCAGTGCACGCGGGACATGCCGCCGGACCACTGCCGGGCCTGCCTCGATGGCGTCGTCGCGGATAGGCGACGGGAGATCGGCAGCGGCAAGATGGGCCCGGCTGTCTTCGGGGCGCGGTGCACCCTGCGGCATGACATGGACCTGCAGTTCTTCAACGTCACTGGCAACAGCAAGATGGTGTCCCTAGGTAAGTTCCTGCCTAAGCGTTACAAACCTGAAGGTCGTCATGCTTGTTACCAAGATGCGTTATTTCTGAAAGAGTAGAGTGCACCAGCGGTCCCTAAACTTGGTACCGATTTCTAAACTCGCAAATCGACCGTTTAGGTTCTCGAACTTAAGTTCATCTGTGTCATCTCGGTTTGTGTCATCCCGGTCCCTAAACTTGATTTTGAGTCTCATCTGGATCAAAACAGGGTGATCTAAAAACTTTATATCAAAAAATAATTCATAACTTTTTCATGTGAACTCGAATGAAGACAAACTTTATATCAAAATTGAAGCCTTCGACGCGATCTACGACTTTGTAGTTGAAAAGTTTTTGATTTAAAACTGTTTAAGGCCCCAAAATATTATTGTATGTTTATAGATTTTAAAATTTAAAATTTAAAATTAAATTTTGGGACACTAAATGACTTCAAACAAAAACTTTTCAACTACAAAGTTGTAGATCATATTAAAACTATAATAATTCATTTTGGGACCATAACAGTTTTAATTCAAAATTTCAACTACAAAGTTGTAGATCAAATTTCAATTCAATTTTGATATAAAATTTGTCTTTTTCGAGTTTAAATTATCAAAAATTATGAATTATTTTTAATATAAAGTTTTTAATTCAAAAACTTTTGACTCGTATTCGAGACTCAAAACCAAGTTTAGGTACCGATGACACAACTCGAACATATGTTTGATGAATTATTTTTAATATAAAGTTTTTAGATCACTCGTTTTGATCAGATGAGACTTGTAAGTTTAGGGACCGATGACATGATGACACAACCTAAAAGTTGAGTTTAGGGACCGGGATGACACAGTCGAACAAGTTTAGAGACCAAGATGACACAGATGAACAAGTTTGAGGACCTAAACGATCGATTTGCGAGTTTAGAGACCGGGATGACACAGCGGTACAAATTTAGGGACCGCTGGTGCACTTACTCTTTCTGAAACCTCCAAGAATTCAGCTGGCTCCCCGAAGTAGAGTTAATCAATCTGGAGTGCATATCGGCACTCCAAAAGTTTTTCAGAAGTTGTCAAACCCCATCAATGATCATTTCGTGTATCATGTCCACGGAAGAAGAAAGACCGTGCGTTCTTCGTCGTTACCATCAGGTTTTTTGAGCGTCTCCGTGACTGCTCGCTAACTTCCTCGGGTCATTTTCGTCTTCTTCCTCTTCCTCGGGGTCGCCTTCTTCTTGGTGGGCGTTCGAGGGACGGCACTGCGAGCCTCGTCCTACATCAACTATGGTCCGCGATATCGAGCAATGCACTATGTCGACTAATGCGCGTGGAGCCGCCGGTGCCTTGAGCATGGGGTCCCTTCGCTAGGTATACTTCTAATCTTACTGTTTTTATGTTTAGTAAGGTTTTTTGTGCTCTTCAATATGATCAGTATGTTCATCATAGTGTAACACCTCTGGTGTTACGAGCTTGCTTAGCACCGAAGTTGAGACCCAAGAGGGATTAGCCAATCAAGTTTTCGGGTTTTAAAATTTTAAAACGCACATAAAATGATAAACGAATCCTATGTGACTCATTTTTGTGGACTCAACTAAATATCCCAAGTTAACTTAGTGCATAAAAGTGCTAATGAAAATCCTAACAAGAAAAATAGGATATGTCGTTTTAATTATTTGGCACAAAAACATTTTTTATAAATAAAAATAAAATACGACTTGTATATAGTACTTAAATAAAATTCGAAGTGTAAGTTTAGTAGATCAAAATGCAACTTGGATTTTTTAGAATAAATATTGTTAACTAATATTTTTGGGAGTTCAAAAATCCCAATTTGAAATTAAGATAAGCTCTTTTCTTTAAGTCGGCAAACATTTGAACTTATGTTTAAAGTGTGAATTTTGTCAAATTATATTAAGCAAACTAATTAAATGGTGCCTAAATATTTTGTTTCCATAAGATTAGTATAAAGTATGGACTATTGCATGGGATGCTTGTTGGGTGAAATGAATAGGATTTAGACTTTTTAAAAGTTTAGACAAAAGTGTTAAGGATTGTTAGTTCAAACTGAACCCTAGATTTCTCTTAAGTCTAAAATTATAATGACAATGCCATTTTGGCATTTAAATCCCAAAAATGGAATTAAAAACTAGTGTCATGTTTTGGCCTGGTGATTTGCATCTCGACGAGTGCTTTGCAATGGTATAAGGGTTAGTCGTGTTAGTGATGGTTTTAGTCGTTAATTAAAAGTTTTAAATAGTCTAAATTGTGTTTAGGCGCGGCTGTTGGGCCTTCTGGCCGCGGTCACCACGCCCTGGCTCGGCAACGCCATGCTCTCGGACGCGCTTGGGTGGTCATTGTCGTCGTCCGCGCCGTGGCGATATGGCCCGACCGACCCGTTGACCGCCATCGCCGCCGCCACGCCGCAGCACTTACTCTATGTCATTGCCGCTGCCGCCATCTCTTGGCGTTACTTTACTGTTGCTCTCTCTCTCTCCGTCCCTTCGCCGTAGCCTCGCTTATTCATTGCGCGGCACCGGCTTGATCTTTGCCGTACACGGCCTCGGGACCGCGTCTGCCTTCTCGCTTGCCGCCGCCGCCGCGTCACATCGCTGCCCCCTCGACGTCTGAATCGTCGTACACCAAGTGGCAAGAGGCCATACGGCCGTCTGACCGTGCCACCGTCGGCCAAGCGCCACAGCGCAAGCATGCCACCGTTCGTCGTTTGGTCACATCGCTCGCGCCACTTCCAGCCAAGCACGCATCTTGTGCCGGTGTGCACGCTCGCTGTTGCACGTGTGCTTGACCTCGCTAGTAGCCAGCCATGCATCACCGAGGCAAGGACGAGCCGTGTAAAAGTGTGACCCCTCCCTTGTCTCTTTCGCCCGACGCGAGTCGCGTCCAACCAGAGAGTCAAGGCAGCCGCTGTGGCGTTTCCCTGCCCACGCTCTACCCTCCATGCGTGCTCGTCACAAGCCATCACCGCCATCATGGATGATAGGCCGACGTCCCCTCCCGTGGAGGATTCAAAATTCATGCGCCTCAGTTCATTAGAGCTCGATTTGTTGCACTTATAGCTCCGCCATAGAGTTGTCTAGCTGAGCCATCCGCCCCGAGCCACATCCAAGCTCTGTTGCCGACCAATTTCATGTTTTTCCTCACCGCCGGTTGCCTCCACCGCCGTGCCTTAACTCGGTCGGGGGTAAGCCGGTATCCTTCGATAGCGATTTGATTACTTGCTCCTACGAGCCTACCTTGGCCCCCTCGTCCTCATGCGCGCTAGTTCCACCGGAGGCACTGTCGACGAACGTCGTCTGCAGAGGTGGTGCAGCTTTCGAGTGCTGCCACACCACCCGGCCAGTCGCGGCTGGCAAGTGCGGCTCCGCTTTCCTCGGTCCCGACCATCACCTTGGCTAGAACCGTGGTAAGCTCCTGGTGCTCCCACGCCTTCCCATTTGTCTTACCGCCGCTCTAGATTACCGGAGTAGCCGCGCCAATGCCGTGAACGGCGCTGTTTCGCCTACCGTCGTGGCCAGGCCACTGTAGGGCCCCGCTAGTCACCAAACCACCTTCCAGGGTCCCCCTTTGTTTAGGTTTAGGTATTTGACCCCTTTCGCCACCGGCTAACCCTGCCGTATGCCGTCGGTGCGCCGCACCGTCGCGCACGCGCGCTCGGGGGCATGCCCGTTGCAAAGATGAGTCTTTGCATGGTGCTGAGCGCAAATCCTCTCTCTGTTGGAATAGGGACACGTTGCGTTGCGTGGTTGTTCTAGTATCCGGGGCCTTTTTGTAAGATTACCAGCGCGCGGGCTCCCCGCCTTGGGCATTCTTTGGGCGGCGATGATGTCACATGCAGACGCACCAGACTTCTCCGGGCCGCGAGCAGTCACGGTGCCCTTTTCTTTCTCTAGTGAATTAGTAAAGATTTTCTAAAATAAATTCTAGGCTGATTTTGTTATTTAAATATAAAATCATTTAGGTGTCCAAATAAATTTTGTTAGGTTTCTAAAATTGTGATCTATCTGCTAGTATATTTTGTTCACATAGTTTTATAATATTTCTAGGAGTTATCTAATTAATTTAAGATGCTTAATATTATAAGATATAAACTTGTAGGAATTGTTGTGATAAATTGGTGATAGTGTTGGCTCTGAAACTTTCACAGTAAATTTCTCACATTATTAGGTGTTCACCGTAATTTTTATAGCTCCATAATAATTAGTTTGCTAAGATAATCCGGCTTCCTCTGTAACTCTGATAATATTGTTATATTCCGTTGTTATAATAAATTGAGGTAATATTCTGGTACTGTAATAAAGTGATGTAAGAAATGACTTAAGAATGTTATAAGCTTTATTCTCTCATTTATGATCCTGATGGAAAATATGGATTTTCAAGTTCTCCGTTGGGGTGTGCTCGACGGAACTACATAATTTAGTGTTATCTCTTGAGAATTTAGTATCTAATGGAAGACAAGTACTCTTGGAAGGCATTAGATTAGGTGGTTCTGCCACACATAGTTGCCACTAATATTCACACGTGCACATATTTGTATTGTTACGGTTTTACTGCTATTCTTCTGGATTAAATTAACCATAAAAATACCTAAATTCCTAACATAATGTGCATTCTTCATCGTTGCAACAGCTCATAACTAATGGAGCTTTGGTTGTATATGGAACTAACATGCATGTTTACTATCATCTTTTCCTTTATACGTAGCAAATGAAGTTGTATCATATTCTCTGTTTGGTTTTACGTGCACGTTATTGTCATAGTGAGAACTAACTGTATATGTGTGTTTTTCTTGTCTGACGTTGTCACAGTGACCAAAATGTTACCATCAGTTTGTACCCAAACAAATCATCATGTCGTAAAGAATTACTACACTCTTGATCTGAATAAGTCAGATCTTGACATACTTCTCTAATAATGCAGTGTGGTCGAGACCTATCTATCCAGGCTACACAAATGCAGACTTGGGTAAAGTATAATTTACACCTTTCAACTATCGCCAAAGTATAAATTTCAACCTCGAACTTCAAAACCGGATAACTTTGATCCTCCAACTCTTGAAAAACTTCAACTTTCAACCTTCTGGGCGGTTTTGCGTATGAACAGTACTTTTGATATTTTTAAGAGACGTTGAAATTTTATATTATTTTTTTAAGCATCTTAACGTCCTCAAATGAAAAAACTCAAAACTACAAAGTTGTAGAGCTCATTGAGAGCTACAACTTTGGTATAAAAAGTATTTTCATTTAACTCTATACAAATAATTGAGGACGATCCTTATTTTGTAGAATTATGTATTGTCGTAATGGGCTTTCTATGTTGTATATTATGTGCTTTAATGCGTGTCAAGCGCTTGAGTTGTATTGCGATTATTATTGATAGTTGAAATTTTATATTTTTAGCTTTTTCGGATTTTTATCTACGAGCATCTTTCTTCGTCGAAAAAGTACAAACTAAGAACGCTCCTGTGTCAACGCTCAAATGAAAAAAGCCAATTCGTCCGGAAACCACCAAGACACTATAAAATTGTAGATCTCAGATGCCAAGCAGAGATCTACAATTTATATATATAAATATTATCTTCATCCACCATATATATATGAAGGGTTTTCTATTTTTAAGTTAAATTAAAGTCTCATCGATAATGATATTTATGATAGTTGAGTTATATATAGGATATATATATATATATATATATATATATATATATATATATATATATATATATATATATATATATATATATATATATATATATATATATATATATATATATATATATATATATATATATATATATATGTGTGTGTGTGTGTCAGCGCGTTCGGCTGGCTGAACAGCTGCTGAATGCAGCTGGTGCGGTGCTACGGTACTATGTGACGGAGGCTGCAGCCAGCAGCAGTGGCAGCAGCTGTATAACAACCAGCCGGAGAGCTTGCACAGGCGGCACACCTAACGCATACACCGCAGCTCAGACAATAGAATCATCACGCAGAACAGCAGCTGAAAGGCCGAGGAACTAGCAATGAAGGGGAGCAAGGTCCATGAGTGCGAGACCGACGTCCCCGCCTCTGAGCTCTGGGCGATCTACGGCACGCTCCGCGCCACGGAGCTCCTGCCGCCGCTGCTCGCCAAGGTGGACCTCGTCAGCGGCGACGGCGGTGTTGGTACCATCGGCTGAAATGTTGTGAGAGGAAAACACTTTTCATGATTGAAAATTACTTTCAACTATGAAATAGTATTTTTCTCTCACAATATTTCAGCATAAGCCAAATTTTAGCATAAACGAACAGGATAACCTATGTCCTCCTGGTGAGAGAAACTTTATTTGTAGAGAAAAATTCATGGCCGGTCATTCAACTTGGCACGAGATGTCATCCAGATCTCTCTCCACTTAAAAATGCTATTTTGGGTCATGAGCTTGGCTTTCGGTATCATCCAGATCCAAATAGGTCCTAACCCAATCTCTATGTTGACGTGACGTGTTGACTGTGTATGACATGACTCTTCCATGTGGGGCCCACATGTCAGAAACACTTATCCACCATGTTACCCGTCGCTGACCTATGGGACCCATATATTGGTTGAATATATTTCTATTTATACTTATTTTTATTTCACCCATGGACACGGTCCCGGGACTCTTGCCGACGCGCAAGGCCACCCGCTGCTCGAGCTCTCCGCCGTGGCTGGGGACGCTGTTGGCGCGCTGGGCCACCCGCGCTCGCCGTCCCTGCCGTCAGGGCCTCCGCCGCTCATCGTCGCCCCAAGATCTCCACGCCGGAGCCACACCGCCAGGAGGCCCGCGCGCGCCTGCATCGCTGGGCCCCAACCCCAGTGGCAACGTCGTCCTCCCTGCGGTGGTGCACTTCCACGCGCTCAACGTCCCCTGCAAGGGTCCTTTGCCCCAGACCTGTCCTCCCCATTCCCGACGCACATGCAAACCCTTTTCGCTCCTGGCCGCGTCGTCATGTGGGTGCTGCGCCGAAGCAGGTACGGGAATTGGCAGGGCCCGCTTCGTGTGGGTGATGCGCGATGCCGACCGTGCGGACATGCGCTACACTGGGGAGGGGGACGCCGCGGCCGAGAGCCTCCGTGCGTTGGGCGCCATGGCGAGTCCGCCACCACGCGCGCAGGAGCTCCACCCGCTGTCGGGTGAGGATCTGGTCCCTCACCGCCTCCCGGCACCAGAGGTCGCGCAGGAGCTCAAGGAGGCGGGAAGGCTCGTCGAGTCGGACACCATTACGGCCTTGACTTCGCTCCCAGGGAGGCGGAGGCCCGCGAGCTCCTGGAGGAGGCAGCCCATGCGGGGGTGGGCGCTGAGGAGGGGCGGAGAAGGGATGCGGACTCCGTTGCGGTGAGGCCGGCGGCACGGTGGAGGAGTTGGTGCAAGTCGGTGGCGGCGCATAGGGGAGGAGCTCGAGGAAGGAGCAGCTGCGGCGTCGATGTCGGCTGCGTACGCGGCGGCGGCCGACGACGCCAAGGACAACGTGGCGCTGGGGCTCGGTGCAGTGGTGGGGCCAGGTGTAGGGGCGGGATCAGACGAGCAAGCTCGGAGGAGAGAAGAATGGGTGGAGAGGAGGACCTGACAAGGGGGCCCACATGTTGAGTTGACTTCAATGCACAGTCAGCGTGCCACGTCAGCGTACAGAGCGGGTTAGGATCCTTTTGGACCTGGATGATACCAAAAGTCAAGTTCATGAACCAAAAATAACATTAAGAGTGAAGGGACCTAGATGACATCTCATGTCAAGTTGAAAAACCGACCATGAATTTTCCTCTTACTTGTATATATAAGGACACATGTAAGTCCATGTGTCTCCAAATAAATCATTTTTTCTAGAATCCGTGTAAGTCAAACTATCTTATGTTTGACTAACTTTATAAGAAAGAGTAATAACATCTATGACATAAAATATGCAAATTATAAAAATATATTCTATGGTATGTCTAATGACATTAATTTAATGTCATAAATCTTGATGAGTTTTCCTAGAAATTCGGTCAAAGTTTAAAAGATCGACTTAAGATAACTCTAAAAAACTATTTATATATGGACAGATGGAGTAACATTTAAATTGCTCTGCTCTGCTCTTGCTAGGGATCCGGCCTGGGCTGCAGAGTTACAGGGAAAGTTCATCAAAGTTGACAGCGAGAACTATACCAAGGAGGCAGAAGCCATTGATGGCGACATTCTGAAGCTGGGGTTCCTGGCCTACGTGATACGGTTTGACATCATTTCCAAAGGGCCCAACTCGTAGGTGATCAGGTCGACTAGCGATTATGTGTAGTGCGATTCACTTGCAAGATTCCGACTTGCTGAACGATCGATCTTATCGTGGTCAAAGTTTGACAAGATTAAGGGGTGAAATGTTGCATTGCATCTTTGTAGAATCTATAGTTTACGATTTTTTTGTAAACATGTTTGATTACGTGTAAAACGAGCTTTACGTTTTGACCGCTTACCATGCCTTATTTTTAACACCAACCAAACAGGCCCAAGATTGACAATGCGCACCCAGAGGTTGAAGCTATGGTGAGCACGGCACATTTGGCTGCAGCTGCTGTGAAATTTTCCGAGCATGCTAAGGAGAAGAAGGTCCTACTAATTGGCTCCTCTTCTATGAAAAAAATTAATCGATGTTAATGACTCCAGAGTAAAGGGAACTAGATGACATGGAATTTTCCTCTTATGTATTAATTTTCTAGAATGTCATAAATTTATAAGAAAGAGTTGATGAGAATTATAAAAATATATTCTATGGTATGTCTAATGACATTAATTTGATGTCATAAATCTTTTGAAATGTTTAATCATTTTGGAAGACAAATGTTGGCATTTTCATTTTTCATATATGTGGAGTTTCATAAGTCATTTTTTGTCTTTTGCGTTTTCAAATATATATACCCTAAACGTTTTTAGCAGGAGTTGGGGAACCCTGATCGTACAAATCACAAATACGGTTTGCTTGGTTCGGTCTATCACAAGAATATATTAATCTCGAAGAAAGCTAAAACAAAGTCCAGTGGATGCTCACCGATCCGGATCTGGAGGTGAGCACCCTATTCCATTGGCATCAAAGTTGACAGCGACCAAATCATAAGCGTATTAGGCGAATTCAGCACTGGCCTACGGCTGATTTTTGCAATTTCATAAAAAAAAATCATCTCCTTATTCAAACCGTGACCAAACGAGGTAAGTTGAGATTGACGATTAGTTAGAGGTTGAAGCTATGGTGAGCACGGCACATTTGGAGTTGTGAGGTTGGAGATCTACAGAGCATGTATGGCTGCAGCTGCTGTGAAATTTTCAAAGTTGACAACGAGAATGTAAGGAGGCAGAAGCCATTGTTCAAGATATTGGAAGGAGTTTTTCAAAGAGCCCATACTTTAATAAAAAACCCAGAGGTTGAAGCTAATTACATAATGGACTACAACCTTTGAACGCTTTATGTTTATTGCGTGGATTTAACGCTTATATGTTGCGTTTCAAATATATATCCCTACGTTGCAGTGAAATAGAAACCCTGATCGTACAAATCACAAATACGGTTTGCTTGGTTCGCTCTATCACAAGAATATATTAATCTCAAAGAAAGCTAAAAACAAAGTCCAGTTGGATCGTTATCCACCCCTATTCCATTGGCTTGTGCAAGCGACCAAATCTAGCGTACTAGGTAATGCAGCACTAGCACTGGGCCTGCTTTGAGCAATGTGCAAAAAAATCATCTCGAGCAACCAAACAAGGGTAAGTTACACTGCACGACTCTAAATTTAGACTAATGCAACCCAGGGTAAGGGTAAGCAATCGTTCGAGCAGCTCTTGGAGCACCGGCCCGTGGCATACATCAGATGCCAAAACTTCTATTTTGGTTAACATAAATTGTTTCAACAAACTCATCAATAGAACTTTTCTCAAACTACAACTCATTGATCCTATGCATGGATTATACAAACAACACAATTGATGTCTTAGTGGGAATGGGAGGTTTCCTAAAGGTAATATCCATTTCTTGCTTGGTTATCCATGTATGGATCAAAACACAGCAATAGAGAGGTCTACACTAACATAACAACAGATCAAAATGTGTGCCATTAATTAGTGCTCTAATAATATCTATACCTAACTCTACCAATAGTCGAGAGTTTCTTCTGTTTAGACTTATATGACCCTAGATAGTTAGGACAAATATATCTCTCGAGCCTAAATAAACTGAATAGGAATAGGAATCCTAATTCAAATAGAAAATAAATTAGACAAAATCTTATTTTATTTTCTATATAGCAAAACTATCACACCCAAAATTTCTGATTTTGGGTTGTGCATAGAAAACACTAAATAAAATGAAAGGTTTTAATATTTGGATAAAATTTACCAAGTTTGAATTAGCGCAAATTTAGTTATAGGAAAAATATGAATTTTTAAAGTTTTCTAATTTTGACGGGAGTTTAGATGATGTGAGGTTTGCTTGTTGCTTGACTTGGTGTTGTGAGTAAGTAAAATATTGAAAAACGCGTTTAGTAAGTCTTTATCTTTCTTCGTACTGTATCTATCTTTTTTTGTAATTAAATCCCTACTCTCTTGATTCTAATCTTATCATTTGGAGATTCCCAAGGTCCTTTTCTTCTACTCCAATCACCCCTTTTGGGTTTATCATCCATCAACCTATATCTCAAAACTTCTTGAAATTTTTCCTGCTTCTATCTGAACTTCTTCCCATTTTTCTAAGAGCATAATCTAATTTTTAGATGCTCCAAAATATCTTTTCATGAGCTTCAAATATTTTATTTGAGTTCTTCATTCTTCAATCTGTCTCCAAGATTTTTCCATGTGTTTTTCTAAGTTTCGAAGCATTTTTGTGATATAAATGGTAATTCGGACTTTCTAGAATTATTTTATTTCATGATATTAATTAATTTCGAAATTTGGAAAATCCATGCCCAATTTTCCATAGTCCCTCAAAGTTCATGTGCAATTATCCTAATAAATCTCAAAGGCCCATACACTTATCTACTAATGTGCTTTAATAATTAATTAGGCATATTATTAAAGATGGATGGTGCAACATCAATTAGCATCATATTGCTAATTGATATAGAGGTGGGGAGTTCTTCTCCCTATATATGTACCAACCCTTTAGACAAAGTACACCAAAACTACGTAAGGAGAGCTCCCTAGTTTGAGAATCCTAAGGTAGTAAATTAGATTTTTCCATACGTCCTTTCTCCACTACGTCATCTTCATCATCTTGCCTACGCCACCATCGCCCGAGCCTCGCAGGCGACCACCGGCCACCTCGGTCGGCCATGGCCACCTCCGGCCTCGCCGTGCGTGGACACCGCCATTTGGCCCAGTTGCCGCCGCCACGTATCTGGGAGCCAACGTCGCTACCGTGCCACCGTGGCCGCTCCGTCGACATGCATCTTCGTGAGAACCATGCTACCGATCCATCACGTTAGGAGCAAGACCACATGAAGGTCTCAGCTAACACTTTCGTCTCCACGTGCAGCCTGTCCGCACGCCACCGCCGATCTTCTTCTACTGCCGGTGAGCACACGCCAAGCTCTTCACCAACTCTGTTATCTGTGTTGGTCTCCTCCTGGACGTTCTGAAATTGCTCCTTTGCAAGTCTGTAGCCGAGCACATCAGTTTAGCATATACAACTGTGTTTCCTGCTGCTGGCTTCCAGGAGCGCTAGTCGTCTTCTCCAAAATCAAGAGCCATGCCATGCTGCACGATCAGTTTATCCGGAATTATCATCGTCGGAGTTGGTGAGCCTCTTTGCGTGACGTCTCTGCTATTATTTTTAATCTGCAATTATACTTGCTCTGCTCTCGTTGCTTCAAGTTTATGATTAGCCATCTGCGGATGCAAGCAGCTGCTTCACGTCCTTCCTTCACTTTCAGAGGAAACCAAGTCACGCCTCCTATTCTGCAGAAAATTCACCTAGTGCACATGTTTGTTTGTCTCTCGTGTACTAATCTTCAGCCTTCCGTACTATTCACGAGCACATGCAGCTCAACTATCTGATGCTTTTCTTTTTCCAATCAATGCATATTAAATCTCGTTGATACCCGATTCATCACCATCTTAACCTGTTTTAGTCCATTCATGCTTGCGTTAGTACCATATCGACGCGATCCACGTGTTATTAGTGATGCTAAATGTTTTTGAGCTTTATAATTTAAATATTAAGTTGATGCAACTAGTTTTATAATTGAAATCCATATAGATTTTAAACTTAGGTGTTTTATATACAAATATTGATATGATTAATTACTAACATAATCATGTTTCTAAATTATAAATTGCATAGTCTAAACATGTGTCATATATAATTCAAATAGATGTTCCCACATGTTATTTTATTTTGCAAAATTAAAGTTTAATTTGCTTAATTTATACGGCAACATTTATGAATAAAATACGATTAGGTTTAACTTGGTTTTTGAATAAAAAAATTGACTAATCTGAATTAATATGATTTTCCTTAATTAAAATAAATCAAGCTTGTAAATATTTCTTTTATAATATAAAACTCTAAGTAGCCGATTTTTTTAACGATAGTTGCATTATCGGCGTTTCTTTTGATCTTGTGACCGTAGAGCTACTCTCTTTTAATACGTTGTTTTGTCTCGTGTGGTGTACTACTTCTTAGTCGTCTCTCTATTTGTTTGCTTGTATGTTTGTTGGTGTGCTACGATCTGCGAGTAGAAGAGTTGTTCGTAAGCGCTGGAGACCGAAAGAATAGAAGATCAAAGGTTCTATGAAGAGTTGACCATTAGTTATAAAGTAAATGAAAGACAAGTATATCATGTGATCATTTTTGTTACCTATTCACCATTAATTTCACTTAATTCATGTGCATGTGTCTACCTTGATTACCACTAAGATTTTTAGTATTTGTACTTGTACCTTGTCTCCTATGAGTTATTGCATTGGGTAGTATTTTTGCTAGTGCTCAACTAAAGCCATGATCTTATAATTTGACTAATGGAATATACAATAAACACTAAAAGATGACTTTTTAGCAACATTGATAAAGGGGGCTGAAGTGTTTGGCTACTTTCTAGATGCTCTAGATTTCTCTCTCTAAGAATTTATCTGTAAGTGGTCATCGAGACTTATAGTACAACCATGAGGGTCATATGGCTCTGGCTTTAGTCAAGTATGATGATCTTTTTTAGCTTGTTATCGGTTACCCAAAAGGGCGCAAGAGAGGCTTGACAAATCAGGTATAGTGCGGCCACTGAACTTATGTGTATAGCCTGCGCGGAATGTGTCATTTGGAGCTCTACATCTATTTGCCAATTGGAATCATAGCGGCCCTATGAACCTTTGAAAGACTTTATAGTGACCCTTATCTGCTCACCTTGAAAGTGTTTTGGGAGTTATAAACCCGGGCATATGGGTACCACGACTCACAGTGAAAATGTACAACCTCTGCAGAGTGTAAAACTGATATATCAACCGTGCTCATGTACAAGAGCAGCCTTGGAACTCTTACGGAATAGATGATCATTAATGGTTAATTATTTATGCTATTTATTAATCATGATTACCTAGTCATGTGTTTACATGGGCTTGTGATAAACTTGTTGCTACTCAATTACTAAAAATCATGACTCACTAAAAGCTAATCACAGTTAAACCAGTGTCAACCTTTTGAGCCTCATGAACCTCATGTTATATTTGCTGAGTACGACATGTGCTCACCCTTGCTATTTTTCCCACACCTCAGTCTGTAGTAAAGTTGCTCAGAAGATTGATGATGACACAAAGGAGTTCCTAGAAGATTGATATGGGTACTAGGCGTATGTTACCCCCAATTAGCCGTCCCTGTGAATGATGGAGCTTGAAGATTAGTTACCGTTCCACGATACTCTGATGTAAGTGTTAATATAGTTATGTATATATTATTTAATAATATTCTTTCTAATACTATTTACTCTATTGTTGTATGTGTGGAATTCTTGGACACACATATGACGAGCTTGGTTTTCTTTGTAAAACTGGGCGTGACAAAAACGTCAACCACCATATTGCATTAATGCCCGCAATCCGAAGTTTGTGTCGGGCAAAGAGACCAGTCCTACCACGATGCGTCGGCGTTGGTGCCCGTCAAGAGACCGAGTTCTCCTCTATGTGCATTAGCTTAGAATCTCTTCTCTACCTAATACTAAAGAGGCAAAATTCTGCCAACATTAAATTTTCGTCCGACCTAATTATATGTGTTCTGTCCGCATTACTAGCGCTCTCCGGGTCTTTTTTTTCTTTCTAATCTGGAGATGGACTCAACGTGCCAAACCAAATAGGTGGCATCCACGAGCAGCTGAGATGAGAGAAAACAACTACAGGGCACTGGCGAAAGAATGGATAAGCTCATGGTTGTCTCTGACTTTCTTTAAATATATAATAATATAGTATTGTTCTTTATTTTAAAAATGATATTGTACTGTTCTTTAGAGATTAAATATTGATTATTGTCTAATTATTTTTAGACATACTATTCTTTCCTGTATTTTTCCTATGGTCATCAAAGACTGGTTCATACAAAATTTTCAATCCTCTGTTGTCTTCATGTATTTCTATCATATTCCTACGTTGTTGTATTCTTACGTTCCAAAGAGGCCTCTAAAAGTAAGCAAAAAAAAAAAAATAAAGGAAGAAAAAAACATTATTGACATTTTGTTTTTTTTTATCGGAAGGGGCTGTTTTACTAAACGTTTTAAAAAATAGGTTTAACTTCACCTATGAAGCTGTTCGTGGAGCCGAAGTAAAAAAAACATGTTCAGTGTGAAGCGGAGCTATACAAACGGGATCTAAATATTTAGAGCAGGTCTACAGGTGGTTCCACGTATTTTTGCGAAAAAATAACAACAATGCGTCCTGTGGTTTTATTCAAGATTATAGCCTTTGTGACATTAATAAAATCAGCTTTGATAATTCATTATCTTATTTTGACAAAAGAAATCTATACAATTATGAATTGTTTTTTTAGCAACATATAATTATGAATTGTTAGAATTAGTGTTTTTGTCTCTCCGCGTTGTAACACACGGGCATATTTGCTAGTATGTATAATTTCAATGAAGGGCGGGCCTGGTGCAAGCGGTAGAGTCTTACCGCCTGTGACCGGAAGGTTCCGGGTTTGAGTCGCGGTCTCCTCGCATTGCACAGGCGAGGATAAGACTTACCACTAACACCATTCTCCAGACTCCGCGCAGAGCGGGAGCTCTCTGCACTGGGTACGCCATTTTTTATGTATAATTTCAATATTATTTTTCAGAACAAGCAATATTAAAGTTACGACAAATGTCTTTGTCAATACAAAGTGTGATAAACCTATGGAGCATGGAAGGTGGCAACTTGGGATTTTCACAGTACGATTTCTCTCATATAAAAGGAGCTACAAATAACTTTTCGGTTGACAATAACTTTGGCATCGGTCTGACAATAAACTGACCAGGAGAAGGATTTTCCCTCTCAATGCACTGTTCATCAAACCAGCCAAACAAAGGTTTTTTTTCTCACTTCCAAGTTTCGCACCAATGTCCCAAGGTATTGTGTCCTTACACCACAAATATAATGCCTTCTCTATATTAATATTGTAGAGATAGGTTCTGCAATGATGCATAGTTTAATTGATATTTTTGTGACTAAATAAAACACATAAATTTCCAGGAGAACAAGTTATTGAAAACCAAAACTTGTTTATTCTATTTTGATCAATCACAGGGCCAATTGAGAAGTGGAATTAAAATAGAAGTCAAGAAACTTGAAGCATGTTCTTTACAAGGATTATTGGAATTCCAAAATGAAATTCAGCTTATAGATAAGCTTCAACACAAAAATCTCGTTAAGCTGCTGGGTTGCTGCACTAGAGGAGATCAAGAAAAGATGCTTATATATGAATACATGGAAAATAAAAGTCTAGATTACTTCATATTTGGCAAGGACCGTCTCTTCTACATGTGTAATGTTGCTTATAGTATGTCAACGCCTCATCGGTTTTGATAAATTGTATTACTCAAAAAAAAAAAAGTTTTGATAAATTGTACATCTTTTTCAGATGATGTGAAGGGAGCACACCTAAACTGGTCAAAATGTCTTCACACAATTAATTGGATAGCTCAAGGGCTTCTTTACCTTCACAATTATTCGCGGTTATGTGTTGTTCATAGGGATTTGAAAGCAAGTAACATTCTCTTGGATAGTGAAATGAATCCAAAAATATCAGATTTTGTGATGGCCATAATATTCTGTTCAAATGTGAAAGAATCAAATACTACCATAATAGTTGGCATACAGTAAGAACATATGGATCTGTTCACTTTGAGTACATTTAAAATTCATAGAGGTGTTTCTTATGAAAAAAAAACAACACTGTAGCATGTCATCAACTTAATTTTTTTAAAAAACGCTTTTTTTGCATTACACTGACACTATTTAACTTCCATCCTCAGTTGCTATATACCTCCTGAATATGCTTTTCATGGGGTTTGCTCCATCAAATCAGATGCTTTTAGCTACGGGGTATTGACATTGGAAATTGCAAGTTCAAAGAGGACAGCACAAATCTATGCGTACAACGGAAAGCTATATAATCTCATCTCCTATGTGAGTGTAATTAACCTTAATGAATCAAGAACTTTATCTGCACATGCCCACTTGCTTATAAATGCATACCCCTATCTCACTTGTTTCACAAAAACATGTTTGGCAGGCTTGGCAACTTTGGACAGACGGAAAATTAGATGAGCTGATTTATTCTCCTCCAGGCAATGCACGTAAAGAGATAGAAAGGCGCATTCATGTGGCACTCTTATGTGTTCAAGAAAGCGCAGAGCATCGACCTGATATGGAGCAAGTTGTCACAATGCTAAACAATAAGGATGTGAGCTTACCAAAGCCTATGCAGCCAGCTTACTTCCATGTAAATCCTAGTGAGGAAGAAGTTTCATCACGGAGCGTTACTATGACTATGAGTATCACACTAGAAAGGTAGAAGCACATTGTCATCATTTCTGAGAAAAATGCTTGTAATTAACTGCATCAAGAGGAAAATGTTTGCACCAATATAGCCATATGAGTAAGTTTGATTGTTATGTATATTTATTAACACAACATACATTTTCACATTTTTGCTTGGATATGCAAAACACTTCTTGGGCTGAACTGAACCTGGACCTTTGAAATTTCAACCTCGTGTCTCATAAACAACAAAATAGGGCGTTCTGATCCTAAAACAAATGCATTTTAGAAACCACAGTAGCACGCTTCAAATAAAAACAGCAACAAGACTATTTTGTGATCTTGAGTTGCTTTATTCCTACAGTAAACTTCACAACAAGCAGTCCATGAATTGATGTCCACTTAAATGAATCAGACAAATTCATGAGCACGAACTGCAATTGGGCACACACATAAATGGGGGTACAGTAATTGCTACCGTAGGGTACTCAAAATTTAGGCCTGTTTGGTTGACCCCTTCTAAAGCTTAGAGTTACTTTTAGTCACTAAAATATCAAACACTCCACTAAAATTTAGGAGTCATTAAAGTTTAGTGTTTTTAGTCATCAAGAGGTAGCTAAAAATGATTAAAATATATATGGGATAACTACTTTAATAGGTGGAACCAAACATGGATCATTACACTGTAGAGGAGTCACTAAACTTTACTTTAGGAACCACTTAACTTTAGTGGGTCGAACGACCCTTATAACTTGGCAGTGAACGGCACTCCCCACAAGGAGACAAGGTTAATCTACCATAATAATAATTAACCTTTATTCTTGTATACCAAACAACCATTCATGTATAACTTCCAACCCCTTCACCCGAACCAAAGCCATCGTGCGCCACCACCCGAATCATCGCTAAAAAAATAAATAAGTCCCTTCGCCCGTGCGGCCGAAGCCATCGCCGTTCTTTTGTTCCACCCGAATCGTCCAGCCAAAAAATAAATAAGATCTCCTGAACCTTCTTCTTTCACCTTCACCTTCACCTTTCCAGTCAAAAAATAAATAAGATCTCCTGAAACCTTCCATTCCCCACCAGACTCAGCCACCGCACATGTGCGAAAAAAAAAACGGCCCTTCCGTTTCCCACGAGGCGAAGCGACCCCAGCGCGACGGCACCGACAGCGCCGCCACCGGCGCCTCGACGGCTGCCCGGCCGACGACTGGTAGGGATGGCATAGGCGCCATGGTGCCTGGACCGACACCAGATGGCCCCATGGGACGGCAGCGGAGGCGCCGCCCGGTCAACGGCGTGCCGTGGCCGACAGCCGCAGGCCACGGCTGTGTCGAACGACGATGACCCGCGTTGTGCTGCCACCGCTGCTGCTCACGGGAGAAGCGCCACCGCGCGTGCACGCGCTCGCGGCTGCGCGCTACGGCCCGCTGCTCCCCTTCGTGATTGACGGCGATTCTGTGCTCCAACAAACCCTACCAACCATTTCTTCCCAGGTTAGTTCTCACCCTCCTCGACCTTCTTTGCATCCTCTACCAGATTTGTCTTACTCACCCATCAGGGAGGTTCTCCTTTGCAGGAAGTGGAAGCCCACCTCTCCCGGCCACTCCTAGGGCCGGTGGCCGCGGGCGCGGCTGCCCCCGCTGAGCGCCGACCGCACGCTGCCCCCGGCGCAGGCCATCCTCGCCCCTGCCCTCCGTCCAGACCAGCCCTTGAACCAGCGCCCTCTTCTTCCTCCTGTGCACGGTAGGTCCTTCTGCGCCTTTGACGTGCTCGATGGAATGCCAACATACACACAAAAAAAAAAACCATCCTTCTTGCCAACTCCGCCCAAGTTTACCAAATGTTCCTCCGTGTTGTCATGACAATTATCTGTCTTGCTTTGGAGGGCGTCCTTGATTTACTTTTCTGTTTTCCTTACTGCACCAGGTTGTTTGTGAATTTGTATGATGTCTAAACATTTATGTTTCGTCCAGTTTATAGTCCAAGTAACGGTTACAGGCCAAGGACTTCTCACGCAGACCAACCATTTGGACCTCAGGCAGTTCCATTGTGCGTAAAAAAAAGGTTTGGTTTCAGTCTCTCTATTTCTGCATTTTTCCTGTATGTACATAAGAGATCCTTCGTTGGTTTCAGTTTGCCATATTGACAATACAGCAATGAACTCTCAAGGAATGTTACTTCATCCATGCCAGCTCCTCATGTACCAATCGCTACTTCAGAATCTATCCTACCATCAAATCGATACACGACGACTTATGTTGCCTTCAGGTGATCCATATACTTACAGATATATTAACTAAATAACAAAGCATGCACATATTGTACTCTGTCACAGATATAGATAAGTCAGTGAACATCAAAGGCTAAAGCTACCATAGCGACTTTTCCAAAAAAAATATGAATGCATACAGATTTACTTTCTTCTGCACATATCAGATTGTTAGTGATTTTTGGCCTCTATTAATCCCAACCTGCTCACCTAAACTATATTTTCTGGATTCATTGCCTATACCTTTTGTTTCTACGGGATTTACCGCGACCAGATGCTGAAACACGCACCGAATGAAAGGATTGGGAAAAAAGGTAGGTTCCCATGCTCTTTTGCTTAGGTTCCTGATTTTTACGCCATTGATCTTTTGCTTACTGCTATCCATCTGATAAGATTATTACCATTCATATTTTGCTTACTATTATCCACCTGACAAGATTATTGTCATTTTCAAACGCTTACCTTCATGTTCCCACAAAATTCAGCACCTCTCTTGCATTAGCCGACACCGCAGTAAGTTCTTAGCCTCTACTATTTCTTTTGTGCTCATTCCATTCATTTATGTTTCATACCCTCTCTCATAGAAACGCTGTCAGACAAAAGATATTCAGGCCATATCTGAAGATCCCTTCAATATCATGGCAGTACCATGGCAATATCATGGATAATACTTGGAAAGAATCGTCTGCAAAAACGTATGTCAAAATGTTTGACACAGCCTTTGCATCCACACATGCTGATGAAGAGCAGGACTGAACTGGTAAAATTCTGCACTAATACGCCATGCATCGTGTTTGCTCTACTCTTGCTTCCTTTCATCACTTTCCAAGAATTTTAGTAAGAATTTGTCATTCGCAGCATATGTGGATCCATTCTGACTTTTGCAGCGAAGATGGGGAGCAAGCCAAATCATACATGTCCTGAGTAAATAAAAATACTGCGAAATATGTTATCTGATTTATGTAGCATTATTTATCATGAGATTCCTTTTGTAATGCACAATGACTACTGTGGTATAATACAGGGACAGCCTCAGGGACAGCTGATTGTCGCCAATATGGCCCTTATTGCTGACTATCTCATATCTTCAAGCAAAATTTTTCCATATATGACCCTATTTTGTGATATGGGCTCTAAGAAATTTATCCAGGCTTACATTTTCTTCAAGAGTAATCTCATCTACGCTTTTGGTTTTCTTTTCTAGCAACAGTCAACAATAGTGCATTTGCAAATTGTGTGATGCTGTTATATGAATGCTTTGTCAAAAAAATGCACCTGCATCCTGCTATTTGCCTCATTATTTGTTTGTATTACGGATTTAATTTACTGCAATACTTCTTTTAAGCTTTTATATAATGCTTACTGTATTAGGTTCCTTGCTTGGTCCTTCCATATATTCTAACATGCAAATTTATGCAGCCTTACATTTAATTTACTATCATAATTGTCAAGTGCATATTTCAACTTTTAACTAATATAATGCTTCATGTATTAGATTTCTTGCCTGGTCCTTCTATGATTTACAGCGGCATCAAGACATCATTTCTCTGGTAATATGCTTAATGTTAATCTACCGCAGTTTGTATGAATATGAGCCCTGTGCTGTGACATCCATGGTTATATGACTTTTGGTTACCGAATTCAGACAAATAAAATATTTGTGTCATAACATGAGAGCAATCAATTCTTTGTAAATTGGTTTCTGCCAGTCTGCTCTTTATGTGGTTAGTACTCATAAAATTGTATCCTCATCTACATGCTTTGTTAACAGTGCCTACGCTAGGTACCCAATACCTCAGCATAACACTTAAAAGGAAAACATCATCACATCCAAAGGGCCATACATAATTACTTACGGAGGATTCACACATGCGCTTCTCCTTATGTGCTTACAACTGTGTTTTTTTTTGCTTCTTTTGATTGCCAATTCTTCCTTATCCTCATGCCATCACACTCTTTTCTCAGTTGTGCCTCTATGTTTTCCCTGATTCTTATTCTTTACTATTATTTATGCTATCATTTGCTGCATGTATTTGTGCTTACAATCATGCTGCCTGTGCATTTGACATTCAGTTCTTTGTCAGGTTTCCCTATGCAGCTTCAGTTTGAATTTTGATGGACTCTTTGAAGACTACCTAGGATTGCAGAATTGTAGATGGGCATACCATGGTGGATTCTACCTCCAAAGGATGCAACTGAGATGTGGCATACACATCAGCCTGCAAACAAAAAAAAAAAAATCTTTTCTCCCCTAACTGAAGTAGTTTTACTTTGTACAGCAATAGCTCTGACAGATTGCCATGTACTCCTGTGAATATTTTCCCTGAATCTATACTTGCTGCTGAACCTCAAGCCATGAACCTCAATACAACCTTCTTCTGTGCATGATTCGAATAGAAGAAATCAGTTTGCAGAAAAAAAAACATATGCACATTGCACAGAAAAAGAATGAAGATTTTACTTCGTGTACATTCATAGGCTCTTTTTTCCCTGAAAACCTATTCATAGGTCGTTTGGCCTATGTATTGTTACTTGCTCAATATTTTCTGGCGCCTTCTCATCCTACATATACATATACGTATGCTTGCTACCCCGCGCTCCTATGAATCCCTGACTCGAATCGAAAGCAAAAGCGAAAAGAGGGAACTCAATGTCTGTCACCACCCGCGCGAGCCTGAACCCGGAGAAGGTCGCGGCGGTAGCCCGCCGCTGTACCCGTCGCAGGCCGTGTGCGTCCCTGGCGGCCGGCGCAAGGGTGCGTGCCGCCTCGCCGGCGCTGTTCGTCACCAGTTCCACTTCGAGCCCGTCGTCGCCACTCGCCAGTCCCATTCAGGACCGCCTGGGCCGTGGGCTATCGAGTTGAACCAAACGTAATAATGGCCCAGCATGTTCTCTTGTGGGTCTTGATTGGGCCGATCACACAATGTACTGGTAGGAGTATACTACTCCGTATTTTCTAGGGGAAAAAGTCCACATTAACTCCCTTAATTTTCGTAAAAATCCGTTTTCCTCCCTGAATTTCAAAATCGGGTCCTCAACTTTTAAAACTTTTCATCCTACCTCCATGGCCGTGTTATAAGCAGTTTTGAAAGACGGTTTTGTCTTTTTCTTATTTATTTATTTATTTATTTCGGCTAAATCTTTGAAAAATCATAGAAAATCACAGAAAAATCATAAAATGGAAAATCTAATTTTGTTGGACTCCACATGAGTAGATCTACACAGTGAATATATAATATGGTATGCTTTAGTATAAAGTTTTTGTTGTGGCTTTAAATCTATGCTTTTATGCAATTAATTGGAATAATTCACAGCTGCAGTTTTTTATGGTCTAATTGTGATGAAATTTTTATTGTGGGCTAATTATTATATGATTGAACTATAGTAAAAATATCATACTCATTCGAAGCTTAGTTATAGATTTATTTATATTTAACGAGCATAAACCTAAATAAGTTATTGCTCGGAGCGTCGGGCACTGCTCGGCTTGGCCACCGGGAAGGTGTGCGGAGAGGTCGGCGGCGATGGAGTCGAAGGCGACGTCAGGCACGGGCGCGAAGGGAAGAGCGTCGAAGTCGGTGGACTCGAGGTTGCTCTCCTCCAGGGTGTGGGCAAGCTGCTCGAACAGCCCACCCCAGTTATCGACGACGATGGGCGCCTCGCAATGCTGCTCGTCGGAGTCGTCGCCTCCGTCGAAGAGGCCGCCCCAGTTGTCGGCGACTACGTCAGCTCCGACGGGAGCGGACTGGGTCAGAACGAAGTCACCCCAGGAGGACTCCTGCACGGCGTCCTTGGTGAGTCCCCACTTCACATCGAACTTGAAGAGCTTGTGGAGTTTGCGGAGTTCGTCGAGGATGAGTTGGGTGGAAGGAGAGATCTCGGAAAGGGGATTTATGGTGCTAGGATCCGAGAATCGACGGTTCTGGTACCACTTGTTAGCGACCACAAGGGATTGACACTTAGATAATCGGATTCGAACCTGGATACAGGACCTCGAGGGAAGGGAGGTCGGATCAGAGAAGACGAGGTAGAAACTGGGTACAGAGGAGATAGACTTGGGGAGGAAGATAAACAGTAAACTAAGAAGTAGTATTCTGATATTTGGTAAATGATTCGATGCCTTCCCCCCTACTGCTCCTGTGCTCTTGTAGTTGTAGAAGACGTCCAGCGGTCCAGGCGATTGCTTGCCTAGGCCAAGGCCCAGGGCCCATATGATGGCCCAATCCATGAGTGATCCCTGACACATATGTAGATTTGGCATTTGTTGATCTCTTTAACATCTAATGCGACCTGGTTAATTTAAACAATCTGGTACTTATTAAACCTAAAAGATAGGAAAGGTTTTCATCCAACGCATCTTCGCGGGCGCGGCTGTCGATCGGGTCAATCTTGGTTTCCTCCATCCCGTGGAATACGGAAATAGAAATAGAATATGGAAACAGGGGAAAAAACGCCATCGATCTCCACTAGAATAGGGAAACAGAAAAAAAACGCAACGTCACCCAGGGCCGTCCCGGGAAAATTAGAGCCCTGTACGATACTAAGAAATGAGGCCTATTAGTCTAGAAAAAAAAACTAAATATACGATATTATAAAGCATACAGTATATTGCAATAAAATATATATCAAGATTCAAGAATGATACCTATATTACATAATCTTTACTTGAATAACATCATTCTTTTAGTGTTCTTTGGAATGAAGTCTTCAATAATATGCTCATAATCAATCTTCTCCAACAGTTCACCTTCAAGTGCTATTATAGCCAAATCATTAAGTCTTTCTTGTGTCATTGTAGAACGCAAATAAGTCTTCAATAGCTTTAACTTAGAAAAGCTTCGCTCTGCTGATGCAACATCATCCAGAATAGTCAACAAAACTCTATATGCAATAGTTGCATTAGGAAAACAACCATGCTCCTTTAAAAACCGCAAAATTTCAACAGGCCCTTTCTTTCTTATCGGAATGAAGTCTTGTAGAAACTTCACTCCATATATAGTTCTTTGGCATCAATATCAGATTTTTCATCCTTTTTAAGGACAGCCTCAAGATTATCACAAGAAGACTTCAAGCTTTGGTTATCCAACGACCGCAATGTTTCCAAAGTAAATAAGAAACCAAAATTTTTTTGGTATTCTTTGTACTGCTCAAATCTTGTTTCCAGAGAGACAATAGCTTGATCAATAAGAGTGTTAAAATACTCTATTCTAAATAACTCCTCTGGAGACATTGTGGCAATATTTGTGTCTTCTGGGTTCTCATCGTGATGCCTCTTTCTTGTAATTTTTCTTTTTTTAGTGAATGTAGTACCAATATCCATCTCAAGTGCAATTTCTTTATTCCTCTATTCTTTGTTTCTTCTTACGCTTTTGAAAACTCTATCCATAGCTCCTTGCTGAGATTGGACTAATTCCTCTATTCTTTATTTCTTCTTACGCTTTTGAAAACCTGATTCAAATTTTCTAGAACGATTTGTAGAAGACATGGCTTCAATCTTTGAATGCTATTCCAGTAGGTGTCTAGATCAAAAGATAAAAAAAACAAATTTAGAGATCGATCAACTACTTATTGTTCGTGGCTACCAAAGAATGAATTGAAAAATAAATATGAATGATTTATATTACCTTCAGGGCCTTAGCGCCTCGCTCTCATTGTTGCGCGTTGCAGCTAGATCGTCACGCTCACCGTCACACTGCGATGCGCGTCAGCGATGGCGGCGACACGAGACGAGACGTCGAGAGGTAGTACGTGAGACCTAAGATTTGCGATCCGTGGAATTGGGATCGGAACATTGCCAAAATAAATGGCCGGGCAACAAGCCATTGTTTATTGGGCTTTGGTCAATTGTTGTACACGGCTTTGCTAATGGGCCAAAGGCCAAAGCTCTGCTATGATTCTTATTTACCAAGCAATACATATATACGATATATACTCTATATATATTTGAGGCCCACACCTCAGATCGCGCAAAAGGGACGACCTCGTCACCCGATGATACCAAGTCTCGACATCCTTGCTCATGCGTCCACGTCCGATAAGAATCATCCTCTACTCGAAGCTTACGAGTCTATGTCCTGTCTGGTTCCGATACGAGGAACGGATCCACATATCCGCCTCCGATATGATTTTAATTATTTTCTGCAAATCAATCGCCATAGGTGTCAACAAAAAATCCGTGCCTCTGGTGCAACGCATGGGCATTTATCTAGTTTACAATAATAATATTTATAATCTATATAGATTCGCAACACAAAATTAAATTAATCAAAAAAATTAATTATGACAAAATTTCTATTCAAGTTAATACAATTTTATATAGATACTATTATTAGTTGGATTGAAGTTATAATAGTTCGGCAAGCAAGCCGGGGGTCTTCCGTTGCAAGTAGCAGCGCGCGTCGAAACGCTTGTACAATTCAAAAACGACCAACACTTCTGACTGTATGAACACTGAAGAAAATAATCACGCGTGATTGACTGACTGACTGGTGGCGGCTGGAACAGGCGGTGTTCAGTTCAGATAAGAGACATCGCCATCAGTTTCAGAGCTTCCAACTGAACACTCTGCATGCGGTGAAAAAATGAGACATTATTTAAGACGCATTCATATGTACTCCATGTGTCCAAAGCCACAAGTCCCATACTCAAACACAAATACCACGCACGATGCTACTTGTTTCCCTCCTACTTCTTTCTTCCCCAAAGCTGTTAGCTGAAGGTCCCTTCTGCAGCAATGCTAACACCGCATGCATGCCAAGCAGTACCTACATGTCCAGCCTCAAATCCCTTGCTGAAGACCTGATTGGCAACATCACAAGCTCAAACTCACACTCAGCTCATGGCGCAGCCGGAACAGGTGCTGGCAGGGTCTATGGAGCGGTTCTATGCAGAGGAGACACAACCCCAGGCCACGATTGTGCACAGCGCCTTGAGGCCCTTTATGCAGCCATCAGCAACAGCAGTAGCTCTTGCTCCTCCCAGAAGAACATAAACCTTTTGACGACAGAAACCGGACCCAGCTAATATTCTCTGATCAGGACTTCAACTCCAGCTCCAGCAACCCTCAGGAATGCGTAGTGAGCGCTAATCTGAACCCTCCGCCAGTTAGTGATGGTGATGACTCAAAGTTCGATGTGCCTGTTTCCAAACTGATGAACCAGCTTGCTGATGACATGGTGAGTAAATCAGTCAGCAGGTACGAGACAGGCAAGGGCTGGCTCCGTCAAACATATCAGACAGTATATGGCTTTGTGCAGTGCACAGATGATATTGCATGGGAGGATTGCCGAGGTTGCCTGAAGGGCATTATAAACAACAGGAAGCAGATGGTTGGTAGTGGCCAGATGGGAGGTGCAATCCTAGGGATGTACTGCAGCTTGTGGTACCAGACTGAAGTTAAGTTCTTTGCTGGTAACCCGACGTTGTCAGTAGATATGCCCGTAGACCCCCCACGTAAGTACATCTTCAATCCTGAGTTGGTTGACTTGTTTCAAGTTTTCATCTTCATCTCCTCTAACCATCTGATTGAAACTAAACTCAGGTGAACGCAAAATTAGATTTCCCCCCACCAAAAAGACAAAGTGCCTCTTTTTTTTAGAAGGGTCAAAATTGGGGTGCACATACTACATTACAACATTGTGTTAAATCTACCAAAATGATTTTGAAAGCATAGAAAATGTTTGCTTGCTTCCATTAAAATTTACTTGCTAGGTATCAATCTACCATGTGACCCTCTTATTAAGATTTCTCGAAATCCAGCATTGACTACTGACTAGAATTTTCATTGGTTATAACTCATATACATGGATGTGCAGCAAACAAATTTTGGATCTGGATCACTATTGGATCATTCTCCATCGTGGTTTCTGTTTCTTGGTTGCTTGTTCATATATGGATCAGAACAGAGAGAAAAAGAGGTAAAGTATTAGTCTCATGGCACTAACCTTGTTTCTGCTTTGATTTTAATGGTAAATAATGAGTACCAACAAAATAACTTCACAATTGCTTCCAGAACGAGCAAGATATGAATTGCAATTGCTGTCAATGGCAATACAAAATGTTATAAATCTTTGGAGGATTGAAGAAGGAAACTCAGGATTTTCACTGTACAATTTCTCTCAGATAAAAGAAGCCACCGGCAACTTCTCTAGTGAAAACAAACTTGGACAGGGTGGCTTTGGACCTGTTTATAAGGTAAATGTGCTAGCATATTAGCATTCAAATTCAACTATTTTTGTTATTGTATATTTGGTAAATATTGTTTGCTTCTTAATAATAACTTCATGTTGTATTTTATAAATAACCTTTCCATTTCTGAGAAACAACCATGCCCATATATTTCACAAGAAAAATAAAACCTAATATCTTCTACTAAACGTGTGCTTTTTTTCTGAATCTCTCTTTCAAAAAAGGGAAAAAAGAGAGGAAATGATGCATGCTTGTTGTAGCACCAGCTATAAAGTGATGAATAAAAAGCGTACTACTCTTTTTGTAATGTTTACTAATTTCAGGGCCTATTGCTTGGTGGTGTTGAAGTAGCAGTCAAAAGGCTTTCAGCATGTTCTGTACAAGGTTTACTAGAGTTCAAAAATGAAATTCAGCTGATAGCAAAGCTTCAACACAAAAATCTCGTTAGGTTGCTTGGCTGTTGTATCGAAGGAGATCAAGAAAAGATACTCGTCTATGAATATATGCAAAACAAAAGCTTGGACTTATTCATATTTGGCAAGCCATCCATAAGATTTCATATTTTCAAATATTCTGTAACTTGTGAGTTTTTTTATTTTTTTTTGAAATCTAGATATTCAATAATTTTGTTCCTATTTTGCAGATCCAAAGAAAAGAGTACAGTTAAACTGGTACATGCGTCTACATATAATTGATGGGATAGCACAGGGGATCTTGTACCTTCACAAGCATTCACGGTTATGTATTGTTCATAGGGATTTGAAAGCAAGTAACATTCTCTTGGATAGGGACATGACTCCAAAAATTTCTGATTTTGGAATTGCTAGAATATTCAGCTCAAATATGATAGAATCAAATACCACCAGAATAGTCGGCACACAGTAAGTATAAAAGGCATGTGGATTTTAAGTTTATATCTAAAAAAAGCAATTCTACACTTTTCTAATGAGAATAATGCAAACTTTATAGCAGTCCCATTACACAGACTAATCTCCATAATTAAATGTATTACCAAATTTGGGCTTTTCTTTCAGAAAGCATAGACAAAGTTAATTTTAATTTATATACTTCTTGTGGGTCTATAGATGGTAATATTATATATAACCATTTCTCTTGTTCCAAACAGTGGCTACATATCTCCAGAGTATGCCTTTGATGGGATTTGCTCAATCAAATCAGATGTGTTTAGCTTTGGCGTCTTGGTCTTGGAAATAATAAGTGGAAAGAGGACTACTGGTTTCTACCAATATGATGGAAAATTGTACAATCTCATTTCTTATGTAAGTGTTAATTATTTTTAGATTTGATGTCAACTTGCTTGTACAATGTTATAGCCTTAGGAGTATCATTTGCTTGACAACAGAACACTGATTTCTAACAGGCTTGGAAACTCTGGAGAGCAGGAGACTGGTACCAGCTGGTCTGCTGTCCTATAGGAAATGATCATGAAGTGATAGAAAGGTGCATTCAGGTGGCACTGTTATGTGTCCAAGAGAGTGCAGAGGACAGACCTACTATGGACCATGTGGTTACCATGCTAAATGGTGACAATGTGAGTTTGCCTAAGCCAAGGCAACCAGGTTATTTCTTTGTACGTTCTAACGAGTCAGAAGCCCAATCAAGCAACTTCAATATAAGTATTACATTAGAAAGGTAGACTGTCAATCCATGAAATTGTGAACCATGTTTCTGACTTCCTATGACACAAGGAAGTAGGAATGGTCCAAGCCTAACAAGTGGTTTGTCTATATGTACGATAATGACATTGTCATTGTTTAGCCAAACATTGTTTCCAGTTTTCTACTTGAAAGTACAAATCAGTACTCCCTCCGGTTCTCTAAAGCAAGTCGTTTTGGACATCGACACGGTCTTTAAGAAACGACTTTGACCGCTACTTTTTGCTATAAAATATTTATAAAATATAGTCAATATATACTTTTATGAAACTATATTTCGAGATGAATCTACTTACATCACATTCATATTTTCAAACTCAACCCAAAAGAAATTATTTGTAGTCAAAGTTTAAAATGTTTAACTTAAGACAACCTCAAAACGACTTGCTTTAGAGAACCGGAGGGAGTATTATATAACTCTAACCTTCTTTGTTAATATATATAATGTTTGCTGTAGTCACAGTAACATGCTAAAATGGCTTTCTGGGTGCTGTAAGGAGTACTGATTGTAACATGACAACACAAATAAGCTTCAAGTGCTTTAACTCTTTGCTGCTCCTCTTCAAACATTCTGTAAGAGTAAGACAGTAAAGTGTGCAAAGTTGTCCTAATCAGTTGTGCACACTGGCGGAGCCTCTCAGAGGCCAAACTGGGTGCTGGCCCCCCCTTTCTACTCCCATTCCCTTGATTTGTTCACTAAGCTAGGTTATATTATATGGAGAAACTACTAGTATTCTTTATACAAAACTCAAAAGTAGATTGTTTTGTAGATATATATTGCACAAATACAAAGCATTTGCATAACAACTTTAAAAAAAATATTCATTGGTTTTCCTTAACAATTTAGCCCCCCTTAATTAATCCCCACGCTCCGCCACTGGTACTTGTGCATGAATCAGAGCATCAGGCACGTCTGTATTTACAAAATCCTAGTACTGACAAAAGTTGCAGGTGCTATATCAGTACCAAATTTCAAATTGGGATAACTAAAGGCTTACATATACAAGTATGAAAAACTTGAGTCTCTCCACTCAGCACTGGCGTGTAGCAGGAGAACCAATGAACCATAATAACAGAGCCATCATGCGAACACCACTTGCATGGTTTCGATTTTGTTAAATATTTTTTCCAAGGAATTGTTCTATTAAATCTTGATAATGCAAAAGCACATGACCATCAATTTATGCCTGGCAAACACTCCACTAAAACGTACCACGATCTATATTTCGAAGTCGATTTCGACTTCATCCTAAATCCAATCAAAATGTCGAAATAAACCCCTACCCTGAGTAGAATTAAGATTGCATTCTAGAGATAGAGCAAATCAGTATCTTCGCAAGCTGTGAAAAGTGGACCTGAAAAATAGGTTTGTGGGGGTGGGGAGCATGGTGAAGTAACAAGAGGACATTAACCTGCGAGGCCGGCGGAGAGCCAGGGAGATGCGCGCAACCAGACACTGAGGACTGAACCAGTGGCTACCGTGCTTGTCCGCGTGGCCACGCCATTGGGTAGCTTCCTTCGCCCCGTTCGCCGGCGGGCAGCCCGATTTTTTTTTTGTTTTTTAGCCCTTTTTCTAAAAGTTTTTCACAAATATGCCCCAAGGTATCATTTCAAAAAAATAAACCCTCACCTCGGCGCCGTCGTTATTGGCATCTATCTTACACGTTTCGGCGCCGGAGTCTTTGGCGCTTAGCTCTCGTGGCCACGGCGGTGTGGGGGGCTGACCTAGCAGCCAGCACGGCGCCATAGATCTTAGGCGCCGTAGATCTTAGAGCCGAGCTAGGCGCCTCTAGCCGGCTGGCTAATGGCCCCCCAGTCTCTATCGTTTCATTCCTTCTCCCTCCACTCGGCCCGACTCCCTCTATCTCCCTCAGTCCGTCGCCGCCGCCGCCGCCGCGCTCCTCCTCACAACCACCGAAGTCGCCTCCCCTCGGCCACCAAGCGTCCCAGCCCCCACCCCCACTGCGCGCTGCGACACGCCATCCCGTCCACATTGGGGACAGGCGGCGTCCGCCACTGCTTCTGCCAAGCAAGCAAAGGGGTAGCGGGGGCTGTGCCTAGGTGCTCGGGGCCTGGTGCCTGCCTCCCTTGGCCGCACGCCCCCGCCCGCCTTGTCGTTGTGGTGGCCGGCTAGGAGGGCGCCTTGGCGCACCAGGGGCGCACGATAGCTTCCCCACCGGCCGCCTCTGCCTCCTGACGACCGGCTCGTCTCCCGTGCACCGGCTACGCCTCCCCTACAGCGAAGCAAAGTACATTAGTTTGTTAATTTTCTTCTTATTTGACAATAGTTAGTTAGTTAATGTGGTAGTGATTTAGATAGGTAGAAAGATATTTAGATAGATAGGTAGATTGATGGATGCTTTACATAGTTAGTTAGATAGTTAGTTAAATAGTTATATACTTAGTTACATAGTTAGTTAAATAGTTATTTGACATAGTTAGTAGTACTTAGTAGTGAATTGATAGTATCTATTTAGTTAGTTATGATGTACTAGAGACCTTGTACTTAGTATGTTTCATTTATATTGGACTAAAGGAAATATGTTTCGTTATATGTATGAACTAGATGGACAATCTAGTGAGCATATATCATGGAGACACCGTGGAAAGAGATCATTATGGATATGTTGAGTTTGTTGAGATGCAAAGCGTGCCTGTGTTATTTAATGGGAAGCCTTCATTTAGTGAGTTGATTGCAAGGGCTCAGGAGGAGCTATATTGCCATGGAGATGATGGCATCATAGTTGAGGGTGTACTTCACCTAGGTTCCTCTCCCAACATCCTAAGGAAGATGATCCTAATTGGGTGTGCGGATCAGTGGAAGAACTATGTGAGATCGGCTATGAAGAGCTAGTTCCAAAGTTTGGATGTGGTTGTGCGTTGGGTGGTACTTGATCGCATCCCTCATGGTTTTCCCCCAGAAATGGGTCAGCAGGCACACTTTGACCCTCCCATCCCGGAACCTGATATGGATGTGGAGGTTTCACCTACGGTTCCTGATGCTCAATCTGCCCCCAATGAGGTAGTTGGAGATGCTTGTCGGACTCATGATGTTGTGGCAGATCCTCCTCATGAGATCCCTTTAACACAGAATCATCCGAGTAAGTGTCTTATCCGCATCATTATTGGGAGCTTACCCCCTTCCTTACATTCATTTTTCTCATTCTTTCCTCGTATTTCTACTTATGTTGCAGGAGACATTCCTGACAATATGCATGTGCCTCCTGTTGTTGCGCAAGTGCACTATAGAGACGGATTCCGTGGCTCCAATAGTGTTGAAATTATGAATGATTCAGAGCCATATGAGATGGCAAGGGCTCTTGATTCTGATGATGATCGTCCTGCTGGAGAGCTGACGGAGAGTGACGTTGAGATGCTGAGGCGTATCTTTCCTGGCCACCATGATCCAAGAGTTCACGAGTTCAGCAATCTTGCTCATTCCGATCAGGCGTGTGCAGAAGGACGTGATGATGAGCTGCTAGAAGCTCCTGAGGCCGGTCCTAACATGGTAATTGAGAAGGGTAGTGTATTCAAGGACCTTCCTGCATTGAAGAGGTGGTTGCAGGCGTTTGCAGTAATACGAAAGAGACCTTACAAGGTCTTGCAATCATATGCGGAGCGCTGTTACATAGTTGTGTGCGACAAGGAATGCTGCCCATGGAGGGTTTGTGCAAGTAAGCAAAAGATCATCGGAAAGTGGAAGATCATAAAAGTTGTCGGGCCACACAATTGTGCTAACCATGTGTTCAGACTGAAGCATTGACAATTGACATCTATCCTCATTGCCAAGCGGTTGAAATGGTTTAGTATAGCATCTAACATCTTATTTTGACATGTTGCAGGTGTCGTGGGAGCCGTACGATGGAGAGAGGGCACTTCCTTTTTGGTTGAGCAACATGTGTAGGTGTGACTACGACTTCTACAAGATGAGGTGCCCTCTAATCTGCTTCTATGCTATCGAGTTCCACCTGCCACATAGAGTTGCACGCCAATTTAGAGTGAGACGACTTTGGCCAACGGCTCCGTTCTCGACTAGCGTTGACTTACACAAGTAAGTGTTCTGCTATTTTCATTGTCCCATTATAATCCATTTGCATTATTTCCTATATAAGATGAAGTAATGATGATGTACGTGCACTTTTAATATGGTCACATGTATATGGATTGAGATGAATGTCCGTGTATGGAATGCATATATTCGTGTCATATTTTTGTTTGGTTTGCATAAAAAAATAAAGGAAACTCTGCCGAAATTTTCTGCACAAATTTGTATTACTTCATATAAAAACTTCACTAATGATGGCGTACATGACGTGCAGGTTGGATCGTCAGAAGAACAGGAAGATTTTTGATTGGGAGAAGCACCACCACTACTACATTGAATAGTGGGAGCTGTTAGACACCAACGTGGATAAGAACGATGAGTCGCACACGAACCGTGAGTACAGGCGCTACCAAGCTTGGTACTAAGGTGCGACACGTTGCAGGCTGAGGCTACAATGGACAGAAGATGACTACGCCGACATCGAGTCCTCCTCCGACGAAGACACGGCGTACAACCAAACTACTCGTGTGAGAAGGCAGGTGGAGACAGGACCAATCTTGGACAGAGTGGTAAGTCAATTGCCTTATTTTTCCTATGTTGAGTTACATATCAATACAATCTTACTGAGAACTTTATTGCAGGGCTACACCCTCAAATGCTCTGTTGAAAACATTGAGCGCTTTCGTCTGAGAGTCAGGGACGACGACATGCGTAGCTTCCTAGACATAAGATTCTAAAATTTCTTTCAAGTATAATATTAATACGTTAAATTCTTTTAGTTAACATGATTTTGTACAAAAGAGACTGTCACATCAGCTACGCCGTGCAGTTGCTCGTTGTGGTTGTAGGACATCCATACGTTCCTTCCACAAGCAGAGGAGGCTTAGGTTTGTCTAGCCAAGCACCTACAGGATCCATAGGCATTGCGTATGAGGACGGGGATGAGGACAACAAGGAGGTGGACCAGAGGCACGAGGAGCTTGGACTGTCTCAGCTATAGGACACTCTCTCGACTCAGCCTACACAGCCTGCAGGCACTAGGCGACGCCGTCCACCTGATCCTTTCACTCCAGGCACCGACGCTCTTGGTCACAAGGGTAAGGGTAAGACTAGAAGGTAGTGAGAGTTTATGGTAGATGTTATTATGTACTATTATAGATTTTGTAGACTTTCATTATCAACTATTGTGGACTATTATTATGGACTATATGAACTATTATGGACTATTAATATGCTCATGTATATGGTTTGAGATGAATGTGGCATATATTTGTATGTTTGAACATGTTGTATTGAGGTTAAATATTCATGTCATATTTGTGTATGGATTGCATCAAAAAATAGGGGAAATTATGCCAAAATTTTCTACCTAAAGTACATTAGACTGAATATTATGACCACAGATAATGAAAACAACAATGAAAATTCTAATACTATGACACATTAAACAATACAATAATACTAGAAGTACATACGGACAAACTAAATAACGTAGTACATGACCTAAGTACGCCCATACTTAAAGTGCATTACATAACACAATGAAAAGTCCAAGAGTAGACAACATTGTTCATGAATAAACCATAGAACTAGTGTGGTAGGACCGCCTAATCTAATGCCTTCCAGGAATACTTGTCTTCCATTAGACACAAAGTACTCAAGGGAAGATACTAAATTACGCAGTTCTGTCGAGTACACCCTAAGGGAGAACCCGAAAATCCACATTTTTTCATCAGGATCACAGATGAGAGAATAAAGCTTACAATATTCTTAAGTCATTTCTTGCACCACTTTTCATGCAACATCAGAGTATAATATTTATTATTTATAACAACAGAAAATAACCATGTTATAAGAGTTTCAACGGAGATAAAATCATTTAATGACAAGTTAAACCCTAACTTGATGATCCGTTATATCCATCAAAATAGGTTATAAGTTTTTCCATTGGAAAACATTTTGGGTGGAAGTTTCAAATAACTCTATGTCTGCAACATTAAGGAAATCCTCGCTGAGTCCACCAGGAGGTTTCCACACACAAGTGTCAGCTCCACATGTTCCTGTCACCTGCAACAGGGTAGAACAAACCTTAAGTACTCAATTGTATTCCGCAAGACTTACCCATCAGGAGGAAAGAAAAGACTCCAAAGATATGCAAGGCTATCTGGCTTGTGGGTTATTGCATCTACAGGAAGCATTGCTAAGCTTACGTCCTTATATTCAATTTCATTAGCGGTCATCATTAGTTCATTAACTACCATTCTATGTAAGCACCTATGCTACTTTCAAGTAGGTGGTAAGCAATCAGAACCATTTTCTATCTTTTATATTTTAGTTCTTATTACGGTGCTAAATTGTAGACAAGTCATACCGGATTACCCGGTGATTCATGAATTAATGTGCCCAGCTGGGTACCCCGAAACACACGCCCCACTTGTACCCTAGACACAAGCAGGACCAACCCACCACTCTCCTATCAAGGGGTCCAGGTCCCCGTCCAAACTTAGACTCCAAGCCCCCACACCTGAGTCGATCCGAAAAGAGTCGGAACCCACGACAAGAGAGCAACGAGCCTTCCCTGCTCCCACAAACAAATATGTGCTCAGGATAATAAGTCTGTGATCTGCCTAGAACCTAATGCAACGGCCGATCCTTAACCGACACGGACAGAATAAGTGCAATCCGAGCCTCACTTGAATGCTAAACCAAGTCCAGATCCAAAGTACCATTCCGCCCGGTCTCCAATTATCATTCATATATATTCCATGTGATAGTAATATAATAACAATAATAATATTTTTCCTATCTCTTGCGAGTGACAGACAATCACTCGACTTCTACTGGAGTCCTATAGCATAGCAATCTACACAATCCTATCATACTAGTAAGACTCATAGGATAAGGATATATATGTGCAAGTGGGTTTCATTCAACTCCTTAAACTTAATGCACAAGCAAAAAATAAAATGCAGAATAATAAAGGTTATGCACCAGGGCTTGCCTAGGAAAAATATAACCAAGTTAGATTTTCATCATGATGGCATGATCATCAAGTCACCATATGCTTCCGCTACTCCGAACGACTCCGTGATCCAACATCGCTCCTTTTATGAAATACGTGGATGCAACGCAGGGACGTAAATATTCAACGGCAATCGCAACTCTTAAAATACGATTACACCTCTCAAGCTAATGAGCTAGCTCTGACAATTAACGTACTAGGCCACGTATTCAAGTTGTCGAACTAGGCGCTAATTTCCCACAATGTTTTAGTTATAAAATCCCTAGATGTTTCGGTAGTTTATTGATTTAAACATATATTTATGAACTAGGGCTTATTTAGCTACCTTAGCAACCCAATTATTATGGAGCTACAAAAATTATAGTGAGCACCTAATATTGTTAGGAATCTACTGTAAAAATTTCAGAGCCAATGCTATTACCAATTCATCACAACAATTCCTACAAGTTTATGTTTTAACAATATTAAGAATCTCGAATTAATTAGATTACTCTTGAAAATTCTATGAAACTATGTGAATAAAATACACTAGAAGATAGATCATGATTTTAGGAACCTAACAAAATAAGTTTCACAATTTTTGGATTCTTGCAAGGTTTTATTTTGAATTTACAAGTTTGCCTCTAGCAATTAAATCAGAAAATGCTTTGGAAAAGAAGGGTCGACAACCACCTATTCGGCCCAATAGCGCAGCACGAACTCGACGCGCGCGCTGCAGCTAGCCCAGCAACGACCCAGATGGGGGAGCCACGTGCGTGGGCCAGTTTTGTAGAAATGGACCCGCACTACTATATAATTGGGTTACACTGCTTGGCACTATTCCTAGAGACTCAGCTTTTGCATGGGGGTCTTTGGAACATCCTATCTTTACAATGGGGTAGCCCTCGACGTGCCCGTACATGACAGCGCGGTTCCGGCCGGCATGGCCCAGTCACACCGGCCCTCTAGGGCTCACGCAGACCCACACAGGGGGTCGATCACGCTCCCAAACAAAAACGGCTGCGCTGGGCGGCGGTTGGAAACTCGAAGGAACGCTACAGTCCGCCGACTACGGTGGCGGTTGAAACAGTACGGTGCGCGACGGAGGTGGGGCTACTTTGACAAGTAAGAGCAATGATGAAGACAACTGAAAGAGGTGAGAGCAACAGTAGATTACCCTGAGCCGGTCCGTAGTGATGGTGGGAGCGGGGGCAGCCCAAGCAGGTTTGACCACGTGCACGCGATGGAGACAGCACGGCTCCATGGCGGCATGGCCACGTAAGCTTCCCCCCTCTGGCGGATCCCTTGACTGCCCAAGGGAGAGCACCGACACAAGGAAGTCAGGGCAAGCTCGTGGGCACAATCAAATGAAATGCTACCGCTTCGCCCCTACCTTTCTTTCCCGCTTCCGGTCACGGCGGCGACATGGCCGCGGCGAACCGGACTCCAAATTGACGCGAGGGAGGGCATATGAGGGGACTTGCATGGTCGGAACCACTAATTACTTACGAGGCCTTGCTACAAGGACACCGAATTGAGCCGAGGTGCCACGGCCACGCGTTAATACTATGGACATTGGCGTGGTGGCCTGCGAACGGACAGAGCCATTAAGGCATGCCCACGCGTGTCCATGCGCACACAGTGGCACAGTGTTGCGATGCGGCAGATGCCCATGATATCTAGGTTCTTGGCTAGGTAGGTGGTTCGAGCGGTCAGACGGGCACCATGTCACTCCGACGACTGCGTGACAATGTTACGGACCACCGTTACGCTCGCAACATCCACGCCACGACAACCCATCAGCGCAGCGACTCGTGGAGGCGACCCAGGCCACCCCTAGCCCGATGAGCGGTCGTCAGCCCTAAGGCTAACCACAGACACAACCCTAGCCAGGAACGGCCGACCACGGCAGCGTGCACGTGGTGTCCACGCCTATGAAGCTAGCGGCCGAATGGTGACGAGCATGCTTTTTAAAGCAATGTAAAAAATGCTAATGATCACGATTGAGGTTCAACTAATTCCACGACTCTAAAGTTGATCTTATCATCTATCTAACGGAGCAATCCACACAACAAAAGGGCCACCCGAGAGGAAGATACATGCGTGCCAAGATGAGTTCGTCCTCGAAGTTCCGGTCCACGATAGAGCGTTGACACAGAGCTCGCAGCGCGTTCTAATGAACTTAGGCAATTTTTTCCGAGATCCACATGACACTCAACACGACTATACCCAACACCATTCTCGAGTGCTCACCTTGGGGCAACCAATAGTGCTCCAACATATAAAAATTGCTTAATCATTTTTGTTGGAATTTAAATGTCTAAATGGCATTGTCGATTATCGTTACAGACTTAGAAAGGATGAGTCCCGCTTGAACTAAACAACCATTACCACTTATGATTGAATTTTTAAAAGGTCAGAACTTCATCAATTTCAACTAGACAAGATGTCATGACCTAGTCCATACTTCGTACTAACTCGTAGGAACAAAATATTAAAGCACTATTTAAGTATATTCCACTATATAATTTACCAAAGATAGCACTTTAAACTTAAATCGTTTGTTTGCCGACTTAACCGTGAAGAGTGGATTTAATTTCAATTTGATTTCTGAGCTTCGCAAAAATACTAGCAGACATTATTATTCTCCAAGATTTCAAATTGCATGCCCAGCTACATAACTCGCCCTCAAATCTTTATTTCCACACTATACTCCAGTTATAAATGGGTCATTGTTCATAGAAATTGTTTTTATGCCAACAATTAACACAACTCATTCTATTCTTTTTGTTAGGAGTTTTCATCACCACCAGTTTACGCTAAGTAAACGAACTCACTATATTATTAGATCTATCTCTCAGGCCATAATCTTGGTGCTTAGCAAGCCCGTAACACCAGAGGTGTTACAACCAACCCCCCTTAAAAAGAATCTCATCCCAAGATTCGGAGCAAGAACCAAAAACGAGACAACGTGATTACACTTCGTAGATCTAAAATTACACGAAAGATTACACGACGTCGAACACTAAACGACACAGGGATTTAGGGATACATGGTTATGAGCAACCTAGTACAACCAAGGCTTAATCCAAAAGTCGAGATAGATGAGGACAATGGAGAAACAACAAGAAAATGATTATCCAAAACATGGCATATGTCCAACAGATCCAGAAACAGGAGACTGAGAAGTCCAACATCATGAACCCTGAGACCAAACTAACCAAAAAGGGGACTTGAACTTCCTTGCCAGAAATTTGGATCCCTTCTTCTTCCCAAATTACGCCATCACCTCTGACTGACGACCTAGTTCTTCGGATGACGACTGGATCTTGTAGCTCTGCTTCGAATGCGAGGGGGATGGGGATGAAGAAGAAGAGCAAGGACCAAGGGTATCTTATAGTGGCGAACAAAGATGGGGCGCAACACACTAGAAATGGAGACAGCGTGGATGGGAGACACTGACGGTTCATGCTGTGGAAATAAAGTCAGCCATGGTGCGCTCCCTGCGCGAGCAAGCAAAGGGTGGATAAGAGAGAGGGGAGGGGATTCGCTCGGTGGGGAAGGCGTGCGGGCGCTCGTGTCCCCAAAAGAAGAAAAAGGAGGGAGGGGGTTCCGGTATAGGGATGAGGGCGTGGGATCAAGGGCCGACAGGAGGGGAAAGCATAGTACACAAGGACGACAAGTGCGGCACGATGTTGTGGCCACATGAGAACAGGCTGCTAATGGGCCCGACATAGATGACGTCCATAGGGCATGCGGTGACAGTGACCCGGCATGCGTAGCGTGGTCCAGCTGGACATAGAGCTTGGGACTTGACATCTACTCAGGCTTTTCCAAGCACTCCGTATTACCCGAAGACTAACTTTTCCCTGGTGCTCTTCTTTTTCTTTCCCTGCTTTGACCACAAAAAGTGCCAGTCTGTTGTGTGAACTGAGATCACAACATACGTGCTTCCTCCAAAACCACCTCCTCTTGTTTACTTGAGGGAACACTATTTTATCAACCCGTTGTAGATTTCCCATTTGGAACACCCGAATATTTCCAAGAGGAATATTTATATAAAAAATGGTATGGCGGTGTAACTTGGTAAATGTACTTGGTCAACAACCTCAATACCAGCGCGTGCCGAGCAGCATCACCATGTGGCAGCTGTTCCACAAGGGCCCTCAGTTTCATCACGGCACCATAAGCTATTAACCAGGCAACTACTACCAACTTACAAGCAATGAAGGCGGTGGGGTCATAGACCACAAAATCAAAGGAGTATTGCAAGGAAAGATTCAAACAGCAAGGATTCCTTTCGCAACAAGGGACAAGTAATTTAAATCCAACAACGGATTTGATTTAAAATAATTCTAGTGTTCTGCTGGGACATCCACAATTAGCTGATACAGTGTCCTATGTCATCCAATTATGTCTGGTCTGCTGTCATCTGAATGGTAACTTCTCTTGTAACCCACTTAACATCATCTTTGAAAACTGTAAGCATGTCTAACGAGACTTAATGGTCGATGGATGCAATGAACACAGCGAAATAAATAAAATGCACATTCCGAACGTCCTTATGCTGGCACAACGTACAGACACTCACTCTCCCATTCTTGACACATCGTTCACCTTCCCTACGATCGGACGACTTCAATAACTATGGACAAAATACAACAGAAAGATTGCAATACTAAAGGACAGCTATGAAAGACACTACTATGGGTACATCATCCCAAGGCAACTAACCTACTTTGTCGGACCACGCATCTCCATTCCTAGCTCGGTGGATTCTTCTACCGCTCTGGCTATGGATCTGCCTCCTCTCTTGGCAGTGGCTGAGTGAGAGGAAGCAATGGCTCTACTTCTAACACTTCTGAGGGTGGAGGTGCTGGCGGTATTGCAACACCGGTTCTCCTTCTTTCCGGCGGGTGGACAGGTATTCCCTCCATGATCAAGGGATCCTACCGTTCAGCAGCCAGCGTCCTCCGCTTGGCCCTGGTGATAAGGTAGGCCTCTCCCAACTAATGGGCATGCTAATCTTTAGCCTCATTTAGAGCTTTCGACATGGCAGTCTCATGACTCTTTACGGCTGTCGCACTGACATGCGCTTTGGCAAGCTACACCTGGAGCATCTTGGAGAGGATCTTGGCTTCCTTAGCTCATCAGAGGCATTTCCTTAGCTCCAAGGCTTGCCAGTCATACTGCTCATCCAGAGCAAGCAGGTATGTGGTCAAGTGCACCATGGTTGGACTGTCTTCTTGCGCATCCCACCCTTGCAAAGCCTCCATGCGAGCCCTCCATGCCCATCGATTCTTTTCCAAAGGTGGAACGAACCTCATGGGGGTACGAGCAATGGGCTCTTCATAGATCTGGCAAAGGTACCGCAAGACTTTGTGGGCCATAATCTGGTAGGTGTCGACGAAGCAAAACCCCATTGCGGTCATATTCTAGGCTTCAGTGATGTTGGGGAACTCTTCACTCTTCCCAATGTAGACGATAACTTCACACCACTCAGTGCCATGCTTTTGATACTCACTGCCCTTATACTCGGGATGATCCTTGACTCTGAGTTTTTATAGGGAGGCATATAGGATTTTGGGAAAACCCACAATGTTCAGGTAGTAACTACTATCCTAGGTTCCTGCCATCCCTGGCGGTGGTTGTAAGGAAGGACTACGCGAAAAGCTTGCTCAAAAGAAAAATCTAGGTGAACTAAAGTGCATCAAGTGGTGGTACCAATGGCTAGGCCAAGCCCTGCTTATAATGGCAAAGCGGTCAGTGGTCCTGGCGTAGTCTACCAAGGTTTCTGCACGGGTCACTTCAAACGAATCGACCGAATTTTTTGCGCGTTCAAGGCGAGCGATGTCTGAGGCCATTAATGACTAGTACGACTACAGGGCAAGGGTCTGACAAGAGCATAGAAAAGAGTATGGAGGGACGTGGGTCATGGCAGACGTGAACCACAAGCGAACGTGAAGCACAAAGCCACAGTACAGCAATAACTTCTGAACAGGAACGAGTCAGGAGTGCACCATACGACTCGCGAGACATCTACAAAGGGAGCATCTACCAGCAATACGGTCATGACGACTTAAAACAGTACCAGCGCGACCGACTTATAGATTGTATACTACACAAGAGTCAGCCCACCAGAGAAAACCTAGTTAAACCTATTCTAAATTCTTAACTATAGTAATAGGGCTATTTATATACTTCGTAGTTAAACGCCCTAACTTTTTATAAAAATAGGTTGTCAAATCTTAGTTTAGAAAAGGGTTTCAAAACTTTATTTCCTCATTTATGCTCTGATACCACCTGCGGCAGAACCGTCTAATCTAATGCCTCCCTAGAGTACTTGTCTTCCATTATGCATAAAGTACTCAAGGGAAGACACTAAATTACGTAGTTCTGTCGAGTACGCCCCAAGGGAGAACCTAAAAATCCACATTTTTCCATCAAGATCACAAATAAGAGAATAAAGCTTACAACAATCTTAAGTCATTTCTTGCACCATTTTCCATGCAACATCAGAGTATAATATTTATTGTTTATAACAGCGGAAAATAACCATGTTATAAGAGTTTCAGCGGAGATAAAATCATTTAATGACCAGTTAAACCCTAACTTGATCCGTTATATCCATCAAAATAGGTTATAAGTTTTTCCATTGGAAAACATTTTGGGTGGAAGTTTCAAATAACTCTATGTCCGCAACGTTAAGGAAATCCTCGCTGAGCCCACCAGGAGGTTTTTCACACGCAAGTGTTAGCTCCACATGTTCCTGTCACCTGCAACAGTGTAGAACAAACCCTGAGTACTCAATTGTACTCCACAAGACTTACCCGGTAGGAGGAAAGAATAGACTCTAAGGAAATGCAAGGCTATCTGGTTTGTGGGTTATTGCATATGCAGGAAGCATTACTAAAAGTGCGTCCTTATATTCAATTTCATTAGCAGTCATCATTAATTCATTAACTACCATTCTATGTAAGCACCTGTGCTACTTTCAAGCAGGTGGTAAGCAATTAGAACCATTTTCCATCTTTCATATTTCAGTTCTTACTATGGTGCTAGATTGTAGACAAGTCGTACCGGATTCCCCAGTGATTCGCGAATCAATGTGCCCAGCTGGGTACCCAGAAACACATGCCCCACTTGTACCCCAGGCACAAGCAGGACCAACCCACCACTCTCCTGTCAAGGGATCCAGGTCATACCAGTAAGACTCATAGGATAAGGATATATATGCAAGTGGGTTTCATTCAACTCCTTAAACTTAATGCACAAGCATAAAATAAAATGTAGAATAATAGGGGTTATGCACCGGGGCTTGCCTGGGAAAAATATAACCAAGTTAGATTTTCATCATGATGGCATGATCATCAAGTCACCATCTGCTTCTGCTACTCCGTATGACTCCACGATGCAACATCGCTCCTAATATGAAATACGTGGATGCAACGCAGGGACGTAAATATTCAACGGCAATCGCTACTCTTAAAATATGATTGCGCCTCTCAAGCTAATGAGCTTGCTCTGATGATTAACGTACTTGGCCACGTATCCATGTTGTCGAACTAGGTACTAATTTCCCACAATGTTTTAGTTATAAAATCCCTAGATGTTTTGGTAGTTTATTGATTTAAACGTATATTTACGAACTAGGGCTCATTTAGCTACCTTAGAAAACTAATTATTATGGAGCTACAAAAATTACAGTGACCACCTAATATTGTTAGGAATCTACTATAAAATTTCCAGAGCCAATGCTATTGGCAATTCATCACAACAATTCCTACAAGGTTATGTTTTAGCAATATTAAGAATCTCGAATTGATAAGGTTACTCTTGAAAATTCTATGAAACTATGTGAATAAAATACACTAGAAGATAGATCATGATTTTAGGAACCTAACAAAATAAGTTTCACAATTGTTGGATTCTTGCAAGGTTTTATTTTGAATTTACAAGTTTGCCTCTAGCAATTAAATGAGAAAATGCTTTGGAAAAGACGAAGGGCCGAGAGCCACCTATTCGGCCCAATAGCCCAGCGCAAACTCGACACGTGCGCGCTGCGGCTGGCCCAGCAATGGCCCAGACGGGGGAGCCCACACGCGTGGGGTAGTTTTGTAGAAATGGACCCGTACTACTATATAATTGGGTTACACTGCTTGGCACTATTCCTAGAGACTCAGCTTTTGCATGGGGGTCTTTGGAACATCCTATCTTTGCAATGGGGTAGCCCTCGACGTGCCCGTGCGCGACGGCGCGGTTTCGGCCAGCGTGGCCCAATCACGCCGGCCCTCTAGGGCTCGTGTAGATCCACCCAGGGGGTCAATCACGCTCCTAGACAAAAACATCTACGTTGGTTGGCGGTTGGAAACCCGAACGAACGCTACTGTCAGCCGACCACGGTGGCGGTTGAAACAGTATGGTGCACGGCTGCGGCGGGGCTACTTCGACGAGCAAGAGCGATGACGAAGACAACCGAAAGAGGTGAGAGCAACATTAGATTACCCCAAGCCGGTCCACAGTGATGGTGGGAGCGGGGGTAGCCCGAGCAGGTCCGGCCACGTGCACGCGGTGGAGACGGCACGGCTCAGCGGCGACATGGCCGCATCAGCTTCCCCCCTCTGGTAGATCCCTCGACTGCCTAAGGGCGAGCACCGACACAAGGAAGTCAGGGCAAGCTCATGGGCACAATCAAATGAACTGCTACCACTTCGCCCCTACCTTTCTTCCCCGCTTCCGGTCACGGCGGCGACATGGCCGCGGTGAACCAGACTCCAAATTGATGCGAGGGAGGGCATCTGAGGGGACTTGCATGGTCGGAACCGCTAATTGCTTATGAGGCCTTGCTACAAGGATGCCGAATTGAGCCGAGGTGCCATGGCCACACGTTAATACTGTGGACATTAGCGCGGTGGCCCGCGACCGGATAGAGCCATTAAGGCGTGCCCGCGCACGGCCATGCGCACGCAGCGGCGCGGCGTCACGATGCGGCAGACACCCGCGATATCCAGGATCTTGGCTAGGTAGGTGGTTCGAGCGATCAGACGGGCGCGACGTCGCTCCGGCGACTGCGCGACAACGTTACAGACCACTGTTGCACTCGCGACATCCACGCCGCGACAACCCATCAACGCAGTGGCTCGCAGAGGTGACCCAGGCCACCCCCAGCCTGATGAGCGGTCATCAGCCCCTAAGGCTAACCACGGCATGACCCTAGCCAAGAACAGCCGACCACGATAGCGTGCACGTGGTGTTCGCGCCTATGGAGCCAACGGCTGAATGGTGATGAGCACACTTTTTAAAGCGACGCAAAAATTACTAATGATCACGATTGAGGTTCAACTAATTCCACGACTCTAAAGTTGATCTTATCAGCTATGTAACGAAGCAATCCGCACAACAAAAGGGCCACCCGAGAGGAAGATACATGTGTGCCAAGATGAGTTCATCCTCGAAGTTCCGGTCCGCGACAGAGCGTTGACACAGAGCTCGCAGCGCGTTCTAATTAACTTAGGCAAATTTTTCTGAGATCCACGTGACACTCAACACGACTATAACCTACACCATTCTTGAGTGCTCACCTTTGGGCAACCAATAGTGCTCCAAGATATAAAAATTGCTTAATCATTTTTGTTGGAATTTAAATGTCGAAATCGCATTATCGATTATCCTTACAGACTTAGAAAGGACGAGTCCTGCTTGAACTAAACAACCATTAACACTTATGATTGAATTTTTAAAAGGTCAGAACTTCAACATTTTCAACTAGACAAAGATAGCACTTTAAACTTAAATCGTTTGTTTGCCGACTTAACCGTGAAGAGTGGATTTAATTTCAATTTAATTTTTGAGCTTCGCAAAAATACTAGCTGACATTATTATTCTCCAAGATTTAAAATTGCATGCCCAGCTACGTAACTCACCCTCAAATCTTTGTTTCCACACTATACTCCAGTTATAAATGGGTCGCTGGTCATAGAAATTATTTTCATGCCAACAATTAACACAACTCATTCTATTCTTTTTTGTTAGGAGTTTTCATCACCACCTCTTTACACTAAGTAAATGAACTCACTATATTATTAGATCTATCTCTTAGGCCATAATCTCGGTGCTTAGCAAGCTCGTAACAATAGAGGTGTGAAAGCTCTAGTTTGGTTTTGGTGAATTGATGAAACCCTAAGTGCTAACCTAGTTTATCAAAGTGATTATGAGATAGGTGCCACACTCTAAGTGATTAAGCAAATGAAGATGATGACATGATGATGGTGATGGCATGGTGATGATCAAATGCTTGGACTTGGAAAAGAAGAAAGAAAAACAAAAAGCTTAAGGTAAAGGTGAAATTGATAGGAACTTTTTGGTTTAGTGATCGAGATACTTAGAGAGTGTGATCACATTTAGGATCGATAGCCATACTATTAAGAGGGGTGAAACTCGTATCGAAATGACGGTTATCAAAGTGCCACTAGATGCTCTAACTCATTGCATACGCATTTAGGATCTAGTGGAGTGCTAACACCTTTAAAAACATTTGTGAAAATATGCTAACACATGTGCACAAGGTGATACACTTGGTGGTTGGCACATTTGATCAAGGGTGGTGAAGTTTAGGGTAAAAAAGAGCTATTTCGTATTGACCGGACTCTGCCTTGGGCAGTGACCGGACTCTGACCCTACGTTCGGTCAGTGGCGCGCAGTGATGGCCGCCCTCGGTCCCTTGACCGGATGCTGAAGTGAAAAAGCGACCGGACGCACAGGGGGTGCGTCTAGTCACCTAATGATGTATGCTGACGCAAGCAACAGAGAGAGACTGTGTTGACTAGACGCTGGCCTGGGTCCGGTCATGTGCCACCGGACGCGTTCGGTCCTGAAAAACCGTCTCTAGAACCTTACTAGAAACGACCTATCGATGCAGAATGTGACCAACTTGTAAATATTTGTAGTTTTGCCGTACGTTGTGATCGGAGGTGGCCTAGCACTCAATGACACATGGTTTATCTTTGGTTCGAACAGCTGCTGTCCGGTTGTGAATTCCTAAGCCTAGGTGAACTTGATCAAGAAGGAGAGAGATGGGGTTTAAGTCCGGTACTCGAAGGACTAAAACAGAAGCTCTGTTATGAGCTAAGTGTTCGAGGGCTTGCGCATCCCCTTTCTAGATTGTGAACTGATGAACTTGATCGATGTTTGTTTACTCGAAAGGACTAAAAGAAGCTCTCCTTTGTTGGAGGGAGCGCATCCCCTTTTATAGATAAAAGGGATGGCTTTTACAAGTGAGAGGATGAGGGTACGTATGCTATTGGGCTCTGTCGCTCATGCCGATGGGTACAAGATAATGGTAGGCGCCTACAACATTGTTGGCGTCACTGTAGAGTGCTAGATGCATGTGGGAGGTTGTGTTGCCTTCTTGAGAAATGGTAGATGTCGGTACCTACAAAACACTATTGATGCCTAGAGGCATGTGAGGAGTTTTACCACGTTCACCTGGTACGGTAAATCCCGGCGCCCACAATACTATCGATGCCCAGAGGCACGTGGGGGGCCTTACCGTATGGGAGTTAACGGCACCTACAATACTATAGAAGGAAATGTCGGTGCCTACAATACTGTTTGTGTCAGGGTGGTTATAGGGTATGGTCCCTGGTATCATGGTTTGACTTTGTGCGCCCCGGTGTGCTTTTTCCGTTCGTCACCTGGTTACTTCTGAGCGGGTGTTCCTGGTCGGATGGCCCCGATCGGTCCTGGTCGCGCCAGTCGGAGAAGGGTGGTGAGCAGGGTTTCTATGAACTCTGGTCGGAGACATGGGGTTGGAGTCGGAAGTAGCGCTTTGGGCCATCCTTCCGATCAGAGGGGCTGTCCGGAGGTGGCTGGAGTCCGAAGCGAGTGCTCTGGTCGGAGAGGTGGACCGAAGTAGTCGACGAGCGGGCGCTGTCCCCCTTCGGTTAGACCTTCCGGTCCATGACTAGACCGCTCTTTTGGACTGTTGTTTTAGATCCTTTGGGCCGGCCCATGAGTTGTGCGCTGCCTGCTTGGGCCGAGCCTTGGTGTGGAAGCCGGTCCCCGAGGGACCCCGGGTTTATGAACCCGACAGGAGCCCCCGAGCCCCCGGGCGATCCGGTAGAATCGTCTGGGGGATTTTATTTTGCCGGTGGGTGTGCGTGAGCGCATCCGCGAGTGTAGCCCCCGAGCCCCCGGGTGGTTCGGGAAGAATCGGCTGAGGGGTTTTCCGTGTTTGTCAGCGGGGGATGTTTTTTCTGTTGTGTCGGCGGGTGCACGCGAGCGCACCCACGGGTGTAGCCCCCGAGCCCCTGGGTGGTTCGGGTAGAACCGTCTAGGGGATGTTCGGTTTTAACGGGCGTGTGTGTGTGTTCCTAGTTTGAGACCGAATTTTGTCACCAAGGCGTCGCTGTGCAGCCGAGGTGGTTAGGCGTGGGGATTTGGTTTTTAAGACAGAACTGACTGATCCTGGCGTCGATGCACGCCGTAGGACCGGGTGAGTTAGTTCGGATGTGACTGAGCTCACTGATCCTAGCGTCGTTGCGCGCTGTGGGATCGGGTGAGCCAGAGTCACAAATGGACCCTGGCATCGATGCGCGCCGTGGATCGAGATAGTTTGTTTTCAGGGATCGGACGAGACGAAGCCCGTGGGTCTGAGCATCGGTGTGCGTCGTGGGACCGGGCGGGTCAGAGTCATGGATCCTAGCCTCGGCATTGCCTGGGCAGCCGAGGTAGCAAGTTTTAGTTAGTTTTTGGAATCGGACGAGCCAGAGCTTGTGGATCCTGACGAGGCGAGCTCGGGGTCGTGGTCCCAGGAGCTTGGTGTGCAGTCGGAAGCATAGCCGGATGGGGCGAGATCGGGGTCACAGACCCAGGTGTCCTTGGAGCGTAGTCGGAAGCGTAGCCGGATGGGGTGAGATCAGGGTCACAGACCCAGGTATCCTTGGAGCGTAGTCAGAAGCATAGCCAGATGGGGCGAGATTGGGGTCATAGACCCAGGTGTCCTTGGAGCGCAGTCGGAAGCGTAGCCGGATGGGGCGAGATCGGGGTCATAGACCCAGGCTTTTTATGTCTTGAGCCCCTGAGCCTCGTTGGGCCTTAGTAGGGGTCGGTGTGAGTTGTGTGCGTTACCCCATCCTTGGTTCCTCACAACTGGAGGGGCTGAGTTTTGTCGCTTGTCCTGATCGCTCGGGCTCGAGTGACATGCTCGGTGAGTTCGCTAATGGGTGTGAACAAGTGGAATCCGGGTTCGTCGTTCGTGACGGGGTCGGCATAGCCCTCTTGTAACATTCCACTACTCCTTTACCCGCTACCCGACAGATGCCTGGGTCGTTCCGGAGATCGACCCGGGTGGCCTAACGGCCTCCCCTCGATGGAGATTCTGTGGGCTTGGTGAGAGGTTCAGGATCGAACGAGAAGGTTGAGATGACCCAGTCTACTAGACTGGGCGAGGGCCACACGAGCCTCATCTACGGTTTGCTCCCCTAGCTCTGTTGGTTGCTTATGTTGAATAAGGCAACCGCTGCTTCATGACGCAACACGGAGCGTTGTGATGCATTTCGCTGCACGTGCGATGCTTAGTTCTTGAGCCCCCGGGCGGTTCAGGGCCTGAATCGTCCGGGAGGCACGAGCGTATGGAATGAATGCGCGTATGGATGTATGAAATGATTATAAGGAAATAGAGGGGGTTCTTGGTTTTTACCTTGATGACTTGAGTGATGGGGTTTGGAGAGCTTGATCGGAAATATCCGATCGGGACCCATGCTCGTCGTTCGTAATGAAGTCGGCATGGCCTACATGGGGCGCCCCTTTACTTTCTTACCTGTCTCTTGGTGTCTATCCTGAGTGATTCGATCGACTCAGGGGGCCCGATGATCTCCCTCGGCGGAAATCTCGTTTGGGTTTCTCTAGGCCTGGCCTAGGGAAGCAAGATGCCACCCACGTGCGGTGGCGCTTCGGTTTTCGTGCCCGCCGTGCGGTAGTGGTTAGTCGTGCGATAGTGGTGGGCCCTGCCCAGGCCTTGTCCCGTCTGATCAGGAGCCGTTCCGTCGAGCAAGGCATGTCTCATCGGTCAGGGTGCGTCTTATCTACATTAAATGGGAGAGGGAGAGAGTTTCTCGCTCCGCCGTTTTGCCTTCCATGATCGGCGCACCCTTTCCTAACTGATGTTCCCTTTTCCTTAAGTAGGAGAGGGGAGAGGGTTTCGCCCGTTCTTTAGCTAGTTCCTCATCTGTCGCCGCCTTTCTTCTTCCTTCTTGCCGTGAGCGTTCCTGAGAGCCACGGTGGTTTCTAGGAGAGAAAGGGGAGAGAGCGAGAAGAGAAGAACTCACCAATCCTCAGAGTGCAATGTCGGACTAGAGGTCATCCACCGTGAGGAAGTCGGTGTTGGAGGCCTTCGTCAAGAAGGGGTTTCTACCACCGCAGGAGGTGGCGCACTGGAGGGTTCCGGGAGGGAGGAGTTTCTGCAGCCTCGGCCTGATGAGGTGGTGTCCTTCCTCACCTTCCATGGGCATGGGTTGGGATACCCCATGCACTGGTTCCTATGCGGGCTCCTAAATGGGTGGGGTCTGGAGCTGTAGCACCTTAATCCAATAGGGGTGCTGCACATCGTCGGCTTTGTCACCGTCTGCGAGGCTTTCCTCGGGATGGAGCCACACGTGGATTTCTACCGGTGGCTGTTCTCCGGGAGGACCTTGACGGTGGGGAACCCGACCGAGACCGCACTGGTGGGGGGTTTTGCCCTGTAGAGGAAACCGAGCGTGGGAGATTTGTATCCTGCGTACCTCCCCTATGACTCCAACCGAGGGTGGCATGGGGAGTGGTTCTACATCAGGAATCCGGTGGCGGCGCCATTCCTGGTGTTCACCGGTGGGAGGTCGGAGAAGCTTGATAGTTGGTCGTGGGGTTGTGCCAAAAAGGAGAAGCATAAGGTGGGTGTCATCGAGGAGGAGCTCCAGAAGCTCATAAAGCATGGCCTTAATGGGGTGCGGGTGTTTTACACCCTGTACCATCATCGGGTCGCACCGTTGGCAGAGAGGACGCGGCCGATGTGGCTGTACAGCGGCCCGCCGGACCCAGACCGCGCGTCGCCGAAGGATCTACGGGACGACGAGGTCTGGAGTCGCCTTGGCCGGGTGCTGCAGCTGAAGCCTAGAGAGAGGGTCGAAGGGAGGCCCGTGCCTTTCAACTCCTCGATCGTGTCCACCCTAGTATGCTCCCTTTTCTTTAGCCTGCATGTCTTCCTCTGCTTTTCCTATATGTGTATTTTTCTTTTTTGATTGAGAGTCACATGTTCCGTAGGGGCTTGGAAATTACAAGTCCCGGTGCACCTTCCCAAGGGTCCGAAGGGCGTGGCCAAGCAGGCCACTCAGAAGGAGGCGACAGACGCTAGGAAGAAGAAGAAGGCCGAGGTCGCCCGCTGGAAGCAAAAGAAGGAGAAGGAGGTTGCCCGGCGCGTGAATGCCAGGGAGAGGAAGAGCGATGTTGAGTCCGAGCTCGAGTCGGAGGACCCCACGGATGTGGATGACATGGTTTTCTCTGAGGAGGAGGAGAGCCGGGAGGTCGTTGTGACCTTGGCGGAGCGTCGCGACCTTGTGGCGACGTCCGCTAGTGATGAGCAGGAGGCCGCGCGGCGCGCGGTGGCTTCCACGCCGAGGAAGCGCGTGGCGAGCGCGGATGCCATCGGCGAACGGGTGGCAAAGCAGATCGCGGTCACCGTGCCCTTTGGCAGTGTCGTCGGTCCCGTCGCCGCCTATGGGCGACGCGGCCGAGGAAGTCAGGCGGTCCGAGGAGCGGGCTGGCACTTGCGCATCGCCGGGACCAGTGCCAATGCGCGATTCGCAGCCGGGGAGGCCCCGCCTATCGCAGATGAGGTCGAGCAAGCCGGGCGGTTTGAGGAGCAGACTGGCGCTCATGCATTGTGCGACTTGCAGTGAAGGATGTCCCACTCGCCACTCCAGTCGAGGAGTCCCGAGCCGAGAGTCACGGCGACCCATAGGTTGGGTAGGAGCCGGTTGGGATGACTCCATCCCCCGCCAAAGTGAGGGGGAGCGGGTCGTAGCCCGGGAGCGGTCCATGCGCTGCAGGCCCGTTGACACCGGTCTTGGTTTTAGAGTCGTGCCACTCGCCTCTTGGTATGTTTTTTACTTTGCTGCTTTCCAATCTTTTGCTGTTGAGTTTTTCTTTGGAGTGTGACTTACCTGCGCCCTCTGTTAGTGGCTAGGGGATGACGGGGTTGAGCATCACCCCAACTCCCATGCGGGAGGCATGGAGGCCCACCCTACAGCGTGTCGCGATGAGCGGCGGGGGGAGCAGGGTGGCGGCGGTGAGCCCTTCCCTTTTGGGGGTGGTTGTAGCCACAACGATAGCGGCGGCGTCGATATTGGTGATGATTCTGGTGCCGATGGTGGAGGCTGCATTGGAAGTAACCCTCGTGGCCCTTCCTCCACCAGTCGCGGTGGAAGAGGAAAGGGAGAGCGAGCTCCCTGCCTCACCGGGCGAAGGGCCACACGGTTCACCCGCGCGGTCGGAGCCGAAGGCGCCGGGGAGAGCGTGACTAGGACAGAGTTGGAGCGTTCGGCGGTGGTCCACGCAAGGGAGGTGGTGGACATCCCATCCGATGACGAGGCGGATGATGCGGTGGAGCCACTGGTGTTGTTGCGGGAGCTGGCGGTATCCTAGCCGAGGCTAGGCCCTCCGTTGAGCTGCCGGAGGGTGACCTAGAGTGGCCCTGCCGCGAGGACCCGGCGAAGGTGTGGTTTGTTCTCCGGGATTCCTAGGAGTGTCAGCTCTGGGACAACCTTGGGGAGCAAGGGCACGCCGCGGTGTCCGAACTCGCCAACCTATCCGTGAGGCTTGGAAAAGCCCAGGAGCGGGTTAAGTCCGCTCAGCAGTTAGTTGAGGTCGACCTGCAGCTCACCGCGGAGGTGAGTTTTGCGTAGTTGTCTTTGACCTCTGAACTTTTGTTGGTTGCCTTAGCATGTTTGTTTTTTGTAGAGACTGAAGGAGACGTCGTCCCGCAAGTCCCGCTTTCTCCGAATGGAGCATGCCCGGATGGCTGAGCTCGAGCGTCAGCTAGCGTCTGCCCGTCGACGAGTCCTAGGACCGGGTGGCTGAGGCGACCGTGATAGGGGCGGAGGGGCAGCGTGCAGCCGAGTGGGTGACTACCGCCGAGCGAGGGCTCGAGGCGGCGAAGGCTCATCAGACGGAGACCGAGGCGGGGTTGCGGACATCCCTGGCGAACACCAAGGCGGCGTTGCGAGAGTCCTTGGCGGCCCTTGAGCCGGAGCGGGCCGCTTTGGTGTCGGCCCAAGACACCCTGGAGTCGACGCGTAAGGCCCTAGGAGGCGGAGCAGAAGGCCCGGTCGGAGGTGGACCAGGAGGTGCTCGCGCTCGAGGCCAAGTGATGGGGACGGAGGACGCAAGTGCCCGGCTACGCGAGCAGGCGGCCCGGCAGGCAGAGGATCTCTCCACCCTTGAGAACTTCCACGTTGGTACGTACCTTTTCTATTTTTCATTGTTTGGTTTTTCCTTCAGCCTATTTCTGAGCTTGTCGCTCTTCTCTCAGAGCTGGGTGGAAAGGTGAAGACGCTGGAGCGGGACCTGGAGATGATCAAGGCAACCTTCAGCCGGAATGCAGAGGAACTGGCCAAGTCCCATGAAGAGCGACATGCTCTCGAGGGGGATCTTGACCAGATCCGCAACGTTGCCCAGCTCGTCATCTCGGACGTCTTCGGGTCGACGCCAAGCACTAGCGTGCCCGCCGTCTAGTTGGCGGAGGTCCCGGATGCGGTTCGGGACCTTATTAGGAGCGGGCTATTCTACAGGGCGTCGGGGGTGCTGACTTCGGTGGCGACGCACCACCCAAACCTGGACTTCGCTGCCATCTACAGCGGGTATGCTGAAGATTTGAGCATGGCGGACATCCAGTCGATCAGGGAGGGCTTGCTGCCCCACGCAAGGTCGGTGGCAGATCAGGTCTCTGCCCAGTGGGTGATGGACGTCCATCGTGAAGATATGGCCAGAAGCATGCGTGGGGAGGATGCTGCCCAGCCTACGGATGGCGCGGATCCTGGGTCGGAGGTGAATGTCGCCCCGGCCTCAACCGAACCGAATGTCGCGCCACCGAGGAGTGAGCAGCCCGCGCCCTCGTCGGTCGCAACCGACAGCAGATGCCGCCGGGCCGGTCCAGTAACTTGTAAAATATAAGTAGTTTTAATGAGTGTTAGAAAGTTTAAATTCATGGGGGAGCCCCTGTGTAAATGTTCCTATGTGTTTTAATGACTATGGTCTATTTCGTTTTCTGTAATGGAGCCACTCCGTTCGGGGAAGCACGTTCCCCCTTTGTTCCTTAGCTTTTTCCTTAGCATAATTTTGTTTCTTTATTCTTTCTTTCTTGTACCTGCCCGTTTGTCCCGTAGGCTGCGACCTTGGGAGCCCGGGGCATGGCCCGCGTTGCTTGACTGTTCGTAACCGTAGGAAAAGGCGGGGTGCGATTGGTCGGAATGTTTTTAAAGCAAAGGTACGCAAGGCAAATTGAAGGAACAAGCTATCCTTTTGGTTGGGTAGGAAGGAATTTCACCATGTGATAGTAAACAAAATAGAGAGGTAGTAGTGCAACCTAGTGGAGCCCCCGAGCGCCCCAGGCCGAAAGAGTGTTCAGGTCGGGGTGTTCTTATAGGAGCGTACGCTAAGTAAACAATGGTAAGACTAAAACTTAGGGGAAAAGTGACATAGTTGTCCCGAGCGTTCGGAGAGAGGGGCATCATGGTTGTCCTTCAGTTGGTAGGCGTCCGATCGGATCACTTTGTTCTTCAGTCGTCCGGATCCTTGCCCGCCATGCCCCCTTTCACGGTTGCTGCTCCTTTGCCTTTTTCTTTCTCTGTCCTGTCGGTCTGTCGTAGAAGGCGCTTGAGGAGCTGGTAGTCCTTGTAGAGGTGTTTTACGGGGTAGTCATGGTTGGTGCACGGGCTCTCCATGAGCTCATGGAAGTGGCCCAGAGGGTCTTGCTAGGGCTACGTGCCCGTGTGATCGGTCGCGGCGACCGACGCGGAGTTGGCCGAACGGCGGTGATCCTTTCTGTTCTTTTTTCCCTTCTGCGAGGAGGGGCCCTCGTCTTGATCCTGGCGCTTGGCGTTACCTTTGCCGTGACCTCTGTTGAAGCGCGGTGGGAACGACGCTTGCTGGGGGTACTGGACAAAGGTCCGTGGTCCCAGGCCATCAGGGCTGGGGCTCCGGTCGCCGCTCCGTGTGTCTCGATTTGGTCCGAGCCGCGCGTAGATAGGCGGTTGGTGCGGGGTGGTCGTTAGGTCAAGACGAGGTGCCGATGCGGCCTCTTGTATCACGCTCGACGATTGTAGCGGCGATCGGGTGGAGCGTCCCATCTGCTGCACCCACGTTCCCCTGATGTGGAGCGAGGCCGCGAGTCGGCGTCGCGATATGGAACACTCGACTTGTTGAATGGTGGCGGTCTCCACTAGTGCCCGGAGGTTCCGGTGGATTGTCTGTTCATGAGGGTTGTTCGGCTCGGACAGGCCGCGCAGAAGCATTGCCACGGCGACGATGTTCTGGTTCGCCCGAGCGAAGTGCGGGAGATCGCTTCCCCTATCCATGGTGTTATGCTGGACCTGGTGGGTGCGACCCCGAGCACCGCTCGCCGGTCTACGTGCATGGGGCGCAACAAGGTGCACCGAGCGTGGTGGCGCAGTCGGTGGCTAATGCAGCCACCGTTGTCGTAGCTCCTCCCCATGCTCAAGTGTGAGCTCAGGGGTTTCTGCGTGAGGGTCCAGAGAGGTGTGAGTCTGTGAGGACTCCACTTCCGCCGGTGGGTGTCTCGGAGCGTCCGCCATGGCGCACTCCCGGGACGAACGATGGCTAGGAGCCATGTCGCCGATGCCGGAGTCGTCACTCTCACCATCGTCATCCATGAGGTCGAGGAAACAGGTGGGAGCATAGCTTGCCATTCCCACGAATTCGGATGCGAGAGGGGGCGGTGTTGGCCTCCTTTGGAGCCCCCGGGCGTATGCGTCCGTGGAAGACGCGAGGTCATAGGGGGACCAGTCGTACGGCGGTTGCGTCGGGGACAACAGGGTTCCGCTGGGTAATCGGCGGAAGATAGAGAATAGTAAGTAAATAACAGCGTGTAAATTACTCACAGCAGGGTTTGAGCAGAGAGTTTGCTTGGAAAGAAGCGCAGATGCCGCATTGTCGAAGTCACACGTCCTGGAGTTGATGGAGGGCGCCCCTTCGACGGGTGCCAGAGCATGTGCCTCCTCCTGGAGGTGTAGCACGCCGAGTCGGTCGGCGACGAAGTCCAGGCTTCTGAAGAGGAAGGCCTGGGATGGCTCGAAGACTGGGGGAGCCCGCATCTCAACAGGTGAGAGTGCAGGAAACTCCAATGAGCCGAACCGAATCATATTGCCCGAGCCCGCCACGGTGAGGGTGGTGAAAAAGTGGGCCATCCGATGACCAAAAAGTGTTGAACGTACAACGTCTTCCCTATGGACGGCGCCAACTATCGGTGCAGAATGTAACCAACTAGTAAATATTTGTAGTTTTACCGTACATTGTGATCGGAGGTGGCCTAGCACTCAATGACACAGGGTTTATACTGGTTTGGGCAATGTGCCCTACGTCCAGTTTGGGTCGGTCAGTGACTTTATTCCTGAGCCTAGGTGCTCGAAGTCTACAGTGGGGTTACAAACAAGAAGGAGAGAGATGGGGTGTATAAGAGGTCTGGTCGGCTCTGGTCAGAAGGGCTAAGAGCGACAAGAGCTACGCTATGAGCTAAGTGTTCGAGCGTGTGCTTGGGGTACGAACCCGGCGGCTTTGTGGTTGTGAACTGATGAACTTGATCGATGTTGGTTTACTCGAAAGGACTAAAAGAAGCTCTCCTTTGTTGGAGGGAGCGCATCCCCTTTTATAGATAAAAGGGATGGCTTTTAAAAGTGAGAGGATGAGGGTACGTATGCTATTGGGCTCTATCGCCCATGCCGGCGGGTACAAGATAATGGTAGGCGCCTACAATACTGTTGGTCGTCACTGTAGAGTGCCAGATGCATGTGGGAGGTTGCGTTGCCTTCTTGAGAAACGGTAGATGTCGGTACCTGCAAAACACTGTTGATGCCTAGAGGCATGTGAGGAGTTTTACCACATTCACCTGGTACGGTAAATCCCAGCGCCCACAATACTATCGATGCCTAGAGGCACGTGGGGGGCCTTACCGTATGGGAGTTAACGGCGCCTACAATACTGTAGAAGGAAATGTCGGTGCCTACAATACTATTTGTGTCAGGGTGGTTGCAGGGTATGGTCCCTGGTATCGTGGTTTGACTCTATGCGCTCCGATGTGCTTTTTCCGTTCGTCGCCTGGTTCCATCCGAGCGAGTGTTCCTGGTCGGATGGCCCCAGTCGGTCCTGGTCGCGCCAGTTAGAGAAGGGTGGTGAGCAGGGTTTCTGCGAACTCCGGTCGGAGATGCGAGGTCGGAGTCGGAAGTAGCGCTTTGGGCCAGCCTTCCGATTGGAGGGGCCGTCCGGAGGCGGCTAGAGTCCGAGCGCTCCGGTCGGAGAGGTGGGCCGAAGTAGTCAATGAGCGGGCGCTGTCCTCCTTCGGTCAGACCTTCCGGTCGGTGACTGGACCGCTCTTTTGGCATATTGTTTTAGATCCTTTGGGCCGGCTCATGAGTTATGCGCTGCCTGCTTGGCCCGAGCCTTAGCGTGGAAGCCGGTCCCCGAGGAATCCCTAGGTTTATGAACCCGACACGACCGAACTCCAGTGTTGGAGCGTTCGGTCACTTCAAGCAGCGCGTCCGGTCACAACTTAAGTGCATCGATGACCGTTGAGATCAGACGGTCAGCATTTGAAGTTAGGGACACGTGGCGAATATCTGAGGACCGGACGTTGGGGTCCTACGTCCAGTCAAACCGACCGGTGCGTCCGGTCACCCCGATTTTTCAGGGGACAGAGGAGCCAACGGCTCTATTCTTAGGGGCTCTCTATTTAAGCCCTATGACCAGCTCAAGCTCACTCTCTTGGCCATTCGCATTGACATAGCAACCTTGTGAGCTTAGCCAAAGCCCTTCCACTCATCTTCATCATTGATTCGTCATTTTTGTGAGATTAGGAGAGAATCCAAGTGCATTGCTTGAGTGATTGTATCTAGAGGCACTTGGTGTTCGTGTTTCGCTGCTGGATTCGCTTGTTACTCTTGGTGGTTTACCGCCATCTAGACGGTTTGGGGCAGCGGAGGAGGATTGGCATGAGTTGGTGATTGTTTGTGGCCATCTCCCGGTGATTGTGATGGGACTTGTGCCTTCCCCGACAGAGCGCCAAAAGGTAACTCTAGTGGATTGGGCGTGTCATTGAGTTACCCCACTTGTGGGTAGGTTCTTACGGTGTTCAATTGTGTGGACGAGGTTCGTGCAACACCTCTTAGCCGCCGAACCACCAAGTGTTGGTCGACACAACGGGGACTAGTGTGCCGGCAAGCACGTGAACCTCAGAAGAAAAATTGGTTGTCTCTTGCCCTTTGATGTTCTCCCGATGATTGAATTGGTATTCATCTTGTGATTGGTTCACTCCTTCACATGGCGGTATAATCATCCTACTCACTCATTTATATTCTCGCAAAGTAGTTATAACAAGCTCTTTAGTGTAGATAGAATTGAGAGCTTACTTTGTAGTTTGAGTTTATCTAGTGGAGCTCTTTAGTGTAGCAAGTGTGAGAGCTCTTAGTGAGTAGTGACTTAGCAAATTATGTGTCTAGTGATCATAGTAACTAGAATTGTTGGATATATGACTTGCAACCCTTTAGAGCTAGAGCAAGTTTGCATTTCGCTATTTGTCATACTAATCAAATTGCTCTGATTGGTTTGTAGATTTTTAAATAGGCTATTCACCCCCCTCTAGCCATATTAAGACATTTTAAGTGGTATCGGAGCTGTGGTCACCGTTTGATTGAAAGCTTAACAACCTCGGTGTCAAATTATAGCTCAAGTTATGTTCAACCATGTGGAGTCAAGTCGTGGTTTGGTGACTAGTCATTAGCCCAATAGATCCAAACAGGACCTTATTAGCCTAGACTAGGACTAAAACTAGCTGTTAGTCGGCTAAAAATTAGTCTTGTGCTGTTTGGGTCGTAGGACTAATGGATAGTACTATTACTATGCATAGACCTTTATGCCCATTCTCTACCCGTTATTCCCGATCTATACCATGTCTGGAGTGTAGTGTCAAGACACGCACTACCCTAAAGTATATAGACTGAATGGATCTTTTCATATCCATACAGGTTAGAGCAGTGCGTGAATGTATTACGCGACTTTGAATAAGTCTTTGAGTGCAAGTCTGTTCATGTAATCGTGCAATGAGTTATAGGCATCAACTTTGTTAGGCAGAACGTCTTGCTTTTTTCCACATGAGTTGAATAACATTGGAAATCTGGAGTCAAGTCGTGGTTTGGTGACTTGGTCCACCATGAGTAGTCGAGCGCGCTCCGTCCACGACCACGATGGCTCGTTTTGACTCGTTGGTTTATTTATAATTCGTCCACGATAAGTCAAGTCGTCTCGGCTTTATTCTGGACTGAAGCGCGCGCGAAGGAGATTGAAGATTCAATGCACGGCTCACAAGTTGCCCGCGTGCAGTGGGAAGCAGCAGTGCAGCACTAGGCACCAAGCCATGTCTGGAGTACGAGAACGGGCAGTAACTATCGTTGACGAAGATAAAGTTCGGTGAATGAGGAGCTGGCATTTCGATCAAGCAACATAAGAACATCTCTTTCACTGCAAATATCAAGAAAACTGAATATAGAACAAATGTCACGCAAAATGTTGTACGTTATGTTCGGTTTCTATTTGTGAACTATTATTAGTTGAATAGGCCATTAATCTGTGCTCTTTTACAGGTAAAAATATTAGAAGACGATAATCAGTTCAATGCCTCTTTTTGCTGTTTGGAGGTTATCTTTTTCTTTGTACCCCAACGCCCTCTTTAATTAAGTTCTTCATTTAAGCTGTAGGGACTTCGGTCCCCCCCAGATTCTAAAAAAAAATACTCATATTAAATCATATGTTTTTCTCTTTATTTATTATGTGTCTCTATCTAGTTATAATAAACTTATTAATTTTATCTTAGAGGCCGTTTGGATCATTTTATTTAAAGAAATTAAAATCTACTTAATAAATTAGACTATTTGGCTTGGAATTTGACATTCCACCACTTTTCAAGATCACATAGACTATCTCAAATTCATAGGGTGGGAAATAGAAATTGATTCTATATATCATCATCCTATATTTCTACTTTGCAACCTATAACACGCTCTTCAACTCACTCCCCTATGGTAAAAATATAACACATAAGTTTTTCTCTCACAATAATATACAAATATAATCTATATACAATCATATTACCTTAATTAATTTGTGTCTAAATTACGATTATTAAAAGAGTCTGTCTTTGTGACAGGTGACTGAAGGTTTGTTTAACCATCAGTCACCTCTTATCAGCAAATTAACCAGCCGCTCTCGCGCGTCCCCGTCCCTATCCCGGCGCCCAGGATGCCCAACCCCTAGGCCATCAACTCCAGCAACCCTGCTCTCTCGCACGCACACCACCTGGGCGGCGGCGGTGCCTGCAGCAAAGCCGCATGGAGCCCCGCCCCGCCTTCTCAGCGACCTCGGCAGTCGGCACCCTACGCGGTGGCGGCAACAGTATCCTGGCTGGCGGCGGTGCCTGCGGCACAGCCGCATGGAGCCCCGTCCCGGCTGGCCGTGATCGGCCGCTGAGCCCCCGCACCACTGCTTTTGGAAAGAGGCAGAGGCATGCTCACCGGCCGGACTTGGACGTCGCCGTGGCTCGCCTCCCTTGGATATCGTGGTGCTCCGTTCCTCACCCCATAGAAGAAAGGTGTGACAGAGGAAAGTGATGGATTCACGGACAGAACAACACAGAGACAAAGGAGGACGTATACATGAATCATCCAGAGGGAAAAGTGACGGACATGACAACACACAGACAGAGAGGAGTATACATAAATCATCCAGATCCCTTCATCTCACATCTGACGCACTGACAAAAAGATAAACTCTCATGCGACTGCGAACTAGTAAATCTCTTATTAAAATAAATTCAATTCTAAAGATCCAAACGGACTTTATAGAAAAAAAATTCTATTATCTTAGTTTTATCTTTTGCACGCCGTCTCTGTGTATTATTAAAATTGTCGTTATAGTGGCCTGTACCCTCGCCACTAGGACAATAGAGATAAGCCCGATTAGGATGTGGTGGGCCGAGTATGCTAAGAAAGAGACCCAAACCAGATATGGTGCATCGGCTACTTGGAAAGCAGGATATCCACTAGATAGCCTTGGGAACCAAGCAAATCATGTTTGTCCGATAGAGTTAGATAAGATTGCCTAGTAACAAACAAGGAAGTTGTATATTGATATTATTTGACATTCCATCTGTAACCTTACCATCAGGCTATATAAGAAGATGTTAACCCATTCAAAGATCCGATATTCATAGCTAGTAACCATAGACATACCCATCAGCGCCCTGTAAACCCTGATTATACAATATACGAAAAACATTCTCCACTAGACGCAGGGTACCTCGTATTTGAACCAATATAAATCCATGTATAGTGTGTTATCCCTTTGATTCCCTGCGTCGGACGATAAACTCTACGGCAAATATGCATTTATTTAAAATATTAGCTTAAACTATGATAGTTTTGTTGCAGCCATATCTTATGACGCAATGAATCTAAATTTTAATTTTGGCATTTTCATCTTAATGATTGCTATAATTTTTTATCCCATATTTATTAAGTTGAAACTCTTATGCTTATTAGAACATCTCCAAGAATCTCTCTTAAACTCACTCTCTAAATCCTCATTTGTAGAGCTATTTGAATAAAGGTCGCCCTCCATATTTTTTCCACCCTCCAACCGCTTCTCTATATCTTGTGCACACTTTAAGAGCTAGTCCCACTATCTATTTTTGGGTAGTAAGAATCGGGAATAGAGGATGACTGTGACATCTGGCCTAGTTTGGAATTTGGCCCATAGTAGCCCATGTGCAGATTAATGAGATATTACGGGGTTTAGTCCCACCTTGATTGTTAAAGGTGGGTTAGACCAACATATAAGGCTTCTGGCTAGAGTCCATCCCACCATCCCGGGTTAATCCTTTTACATGAAGCGAGGGCGAAAGCGTAAGTGGGATGGTGGTAGGTGTGGTTCACTCAGCGTGCAGAGTGGATCTGAGCCGTTTGGACTCTGGGGTATTACAATGACAATATTTGTAGCTCTATTAAAGAAGCTATTGGTGAGTATTTTTTTCACCAAAATCTCTATTGCTATCAATACATAAGGATGTAAAGAGGCTCTCTTTGGAGTTGCTCTTATATCCCAAGATAAATGTCTATAATATTTGTAGCTCTATTAAAGAAGGTATTGGTGAGTATTTTTTTCACCAAAATCTTTATTACTATCAATACATAAGGATGTAAAGAGGTTCTCTTTGGAGTTGCTCTTATATCCCAAGATAAATGTCTATAGTATGAAAGGCATGGACACCTCCATCGTAAGGACTATGTTGGTCTCCTCCTTGCTTACAGGAGAAGAAAGCGAACTCTACCTGGCTTTATGCCCATATGGGTGGGCCCTTCGTGGGGTCCAGCATGGGTCATCCTACTTTTGAGGACCGGTAGACAAAAAAACTCACTTCAGCAGGGCGCCTACTCCGGCCCTCAAAAATAGGAGGCACTCAAAATCTCCTCCTCAAGACCTCATTCTTGGGGGTTTGGAGGGAGTCCCTACTTTTCTGTTTTGATGGTTTTCACTCGCATGATGGATTTTTTGCTCGCGCTTACGCGACCTTCCTCCTCCGTCGAGATCCCCTCCCTTGGTAACCTCCTCCCCTCCCGCGTGGCGAGTCCCTCCATCGCGGCACCCACACCCCCTCGGGGGCTCTTGCCTTCGATTGCACATACATGGCCAAGTTCCTCAATGGGAGAAGAAGATAAGAAAGAGGATGATGGGTGGGTCTTATATGTCATTCCCTCTAAGTTGATTGTCTGTTTTAGGGGCTCCTACTAGAGTGCAACCTAGAAAATAGAGCTCTCAAAATTAGGGGAGCCCTCAAATAAAAAGTAGTAACTCTGTTTTGAAGGCTATTGCAAGGAGTTGCTAGACAAATCCAATGACTATAAGGTCGGCGTTAGGAGTCCACTATCCTCAGACTCAGCCAACTATTGGTGCGTGTAGGCACACATTAAATTGGGGTGTCTCCATCTGTGCAATTAATTTTGTATTTAATCTATGTTTAATACTTTAAATTAGTGCCCAAACATCCAATGTGACAGGGACTAAAGTTTAGTCAGGGGAACCAAACACCACCTGAGATACAGGGCCCATCATCCCGAGCGTGGAGTCAATATGCTGGCTTCGTTTGTCGTGAGTCATATCCTAGTGTCCTTTCCTTCATCCAAGTGTCATGCTAGTCGAGCTCCCCTCCCCCTCAACTGGCAGTGAGCCCTGAGTTTGGGGGACACGGTCACATGGTGAAAGCCCTGGTTTGGTTTTGGATAATTGATGAAATCTAGCACTAACCTTTGTCATGAGTTATGATATGAGCTAGGTTGGTGCAATCCAAGTATGGAGCATGGTGGCACTCAAGAGAAGGTGATGGCCACATGTGATGATGATCAAGTGCTCAACTTGGAAAAGAAGAAAGAGAAAAACAAAACCAAGGCGATCAAGGCAAAGGTATAAGCTAGGTTTTGTTTTTGGTGATCAAGACACCATAGAGAGTGTGATCACATTTAGGATCGATAACTGTACTATAAAGAGGGGAAATATTTGGCTAAACGGTTTATCGAGTGCCAATAGGTGACATGACTTTTGCGTATGCATTTAGGAACCTAGTGTGCTAACTTTGACCCTTGTAAAATGCTTTGAAAAATGCTAACACACGTGCACACAAGTTCGACGCTTTGTGGTTAGCAAGTTGGAAGCAAGGGTGAAGTGGTTGCGGACTAAGAAAAAGAAAAGGAGGTGCTGCACTGTGACCGGACGCAGGGGTCGTCTTGACTGGACGCTGCCCAACGAGTCCGGTCAATTTTAAACTTTGCCGCGAAGCTACCTGAGAGGGGCAAAGAGTGATCGACGCAGGGTTTCAGGCACCTGTGCGTCCGGGCATCTTTTGCAGTGCTGGTGATCAAGCGCGATCGAACGTGCAGGGTCCAAGTCAGGTCACATTGACGTACGATGAAGTTGGCCTCGCAAGCGCGCGCAAAGAAGAAGATAGGCGACAGGACACACTGGCACGTCAGGTTGCCTCTGACCTAACGCGACCAGTCATTGAAAACCAGCTCTGGAACCTTTCTGTTCGTGACCTGACGCTGTGTACTCCAGAGTCTGGTCGATTAAGGAGCAACTTCGGTCTCAACTTAACAGCGCGAGCGATCGGGAGATGACCGTTGGAGATCAACAGCGCGAGTTTAAAGCAGTGACTCATGGCGCGAGATCCTTGACCGGACGCTGGCACCGGCGCGTCCAGTCGGCCCCGACCAGAGCAACGACTCTATTTCTTTGGGGGCTCTATAAATAGTTGGGGGTCGGCTCCAAGGTGACTCTCTTGGCACTTTGACATTCCTAACATCCTTGTGAGTCTAAGCAAACACCTCCCACTCATCTCCATCATTGATTCATCATCATAGTGAGATTGGGAGTGATTCCTAGTGCATTTGTTTGAGTGATTCCATCTAGTGCCACTTGGGGATCATTGTGGCTGTGGATTTCTTGTTTCTATTGGTGGTTGCCGCCACCTAGATGGCTTGGAGCAGTGGAGGAGCTTCGCCATGTGTTGGTGATTGTTCGTGGCCGGCTCTGGTGATTATGAGGGGTCGTACCTTTCCCGATGGAGAGCCAAAAGGTAACTCTAGTAGATTGCTCATGTCATTGAGTTACCTCACTTGTGGGTAGGTTCTTGCGGTGTCCAATTGTGTGGACGAGGTTTGTGCAACACCTCTTTGCCACTGAACCACCAAGTGTTGGTCGACACAACGGGGACTAGCGTGCCAGCAAGCACGCGAATCTTGGGAGAAAAATTGGTTGTCTCTTGCCCTTTGATATTCTCCCGATGATTGAATTTGTATTCATCTTGTGGTTGGTTCACTCCTCAACGCGGTGGTATAATCACCCTACTCACTCCTTTACTTTCCCATAAACTAGTTGTCGCAAGCTCTTTAGTGTAGCTAGAATTGAGAGCTTACTTTGTAGCTTAAGTTCATCTAGTGGAGCTCTTTAGTATAACAAGTTTGAGAGCTCTTAGTGAGTAGTGACATAGCCGATTGTGTGCCTAGTCATCATAGTAACTAGAATTGTTGGAATATGTGGCTTGCAACCCTTGTAGAGCTAGAGCAAGTTTGCATTTCGCTATTTGTCATACTAATCAAATTGCTCTAGTTGATTTGTAGATTCTTAAATAGGCTATTCACCCTCTCTAGCCATATTAGGACCTTTCAAGTGGTATCAGAGACATGGTCACCATTTGATTGAAGGCTTAACAATCTTGGTGTCAAATTATGGCTCAAGTTGTGTTCAACGATGTGGGGGGCAAACCACCGTTCTTTGATGGCACATGCTATGATTATTGGAAGAGAAAGATGAAGATGTATCTTGGTTTAATCAATGACCAAGTGTGGGATATGACCGAGAGTGACTATGTGATTCTTGATCCAGACAATCTCACCAACACCAACAAGGCCAACAAGCAATGCAATACAATGGCTCTCAACACCATCTATAATGCCATTGATTTCAAGGTGTTTGAGCAAATTAAGGATTGTGAGAAAGCTAGTGAAGTATGAAAGAGATTGGAGGAGACCTATGAAGGCACACCGGTAGTGAAGAGTGCCAAGTTATATATTCTCAATGATAAGTTGACATGCTTCAAGATGAAGGATGATGAGAGCATTCCAGAAATGTTCCGTCGTTTGCAAGTGATTGTCAATGACTTGAAGGCATTGGGAGAGAAGATCAATGATGATAATGTCTCTCATCGATTCTTGATGTGCTTACCTCCAAGATTTGAGATGTTGAGATTGCTTATCATAAGAGGAGGATTAAAGGAGATTAACCCTAACCAAGTACTAGGTGATGTCATGACACAAGAGACATACCGTGTGGAAAGGGAGGGGGTTGACAAGGATGAGAAGAAGGAAGATGAAGACAAGATGAAGAAGAGTATAACATTTAAGGCTAGCTCATCATCCAAGAACAAGGGCAAGTCCAAGAAAGAATCAAGTGATGATGAGGATCTAGTGACATTGATGATGAGGCCATGGCTCTATTTGTGTGCAAGATGGGCAAATTCATGAAGAATAAGGGCTATGGTGCAAGAAAGAGAAGAGATCACACCAAAAGCAAAGAATATGTGAGAAGATGGTACAATTGCAAGAGCCCCGATCATGTTGTAGCGGATTGTCCCTACCATAGTGACAATGATGAGGATAAGAAGAAGAAGCACAAGAAGGAGAAGAAGGAGAAGAAGATGACTTTCCAAAAGAAGAAGAAGGGTGGAGGCTATGTGGTCACTTAGGATAGTGATGGCTCTTTGGATAGTGATGGCTCTAGTAATGATGGCAAGAAATCTATCAAGAAAGCACTAGCAAGCATCGCCATCAACAACAAGCCCTCCATCTTTGACACTCCATCGACATGCCTTATGGCAAAGCCTACCAAGATAAAATATGATGTGAGTGATGATGATGAATGTGAAAGTGATGCTTGTAGGAGTGATGACGATGATGATGAGTACACCAAGGAGGAGCTCATGGACATGTGTGAGCAAATGCACACTTGCTTTGGGATGAAGAGAAATGGGTGCAAAGAATTGAGCAATAAAATTAAATTTCTTGAGCAATCCATTGATGAGCTAAATGCCACTCATGAGAGGCTAATAGAAGCCCATAAGAAGCTTGGCAAAGCTCACTCTAAGCTTGAAAAGGCTCACTCCTCTCTCATTGAGCAAGTCAAAATACAGGAAGCCAAGAAGGAGCAAGTGATTGTGTCTTGTGATGTGGGACTAACATGTGATATTATTGATGAATCTTTTTATAAACCCATTGTAGTTGCTCCCACTAACCCTTCTTGTAGCACTTCTACTTCAATTTCACCTTTGAGTGATGGTTTCACTTGTGATGCCTCACTAATGGTGGAAAATGAGACCCTCAAGAAGGAGGTGAATGAGCTCACTTGTGCCTTGGCAATGCCTATGGTGGAGATGCCCGCTTGCTAAAGTGCTTGGGTGGCCAAAGGTTTTCTCTCAACAAAAAAGGATTAGGCTATACCCCTAAGAAAGGCAAGGTGGCTTTTGTCACTCCCACAGCTAGCTTTGTGAAGAACAATGGTCGGTTTTACAATAGATGCAAGCAAGTTGGGCATATAAAGCAATATTGCAAGACTAACAAGAACAAGCAACCTATTGTATCCTCAATTAGATTTGATTCTTGTTACATGCTTGTTAAGGGTGCCAATGGTGTGAATGCTAAGTTCATTGGAACACCAATTGTGGACCCAAAGAAGAAGGCCATTTGGGTACCAAAGACCTTGGTAACTAACCTTCAAGGACCCAAGCAAGTTTGTGTACCTAAAAAGAATTGATCTTCTTTTGTAGGTCAATTATAAAGCCGGAGGAAGGCATTGGGTGCTTGAGAGTGGGTGCACACAACACATGACCGGTAATCCAAGAATGTTCAATTCAATCAATGAAAATAAGAGCAATGGGATTGATAGTATCACATTTGGTGACAATGGCAAAGGCAAGGTCAAAGGTCATGGTAAGATTGCAATATCCAATGACTTGAGCATTTCCAATGTGCTACTAGTAGAGCTTGAACTTCAACCTATTATCGGTAGCTCAATTGTGTGATCTTGGTTTCAAGTGCATATTTGGTGTGGATAATGTAGATATCATAAGTGTAGATGGATCTAACTATATTCAAAGGATTTAGATATGATAATCTATACTTGGTTGATTTCAATGCTAGAGAAGCTTAGTTGTCAACATATTTGATCACTAAGTCTAGCATGGGTTGGTTATGGCATAGAAGGCTTGGTCATGTTGGAATAAAACAATTGAATAAGTTGATCAAGCATGACTTAGTTAAAGGCTTGAAAGATGTCACATTTGAAAAGGATAAGCTATGTAGTGCATGTCAAGCCAGAAAGCAAGTTGGTAACACACATCCTAAGAAGAGCATGATGAGCAAATCTAAGGTATTTGAGTTGGTGCACATAGACTTTTTTGGACCAACCACATACACTAGCATTGGTGGAAACAAATACAGATTTGTGATTGTGGATGATTTCACTAGATACACATGGGTGTTCTTTCTTGTTGACAAGAGTGATGTGCTTGCAACCTTCAAGACATTCATCAAGAGAATTCATAATGAGTTTGAAACAACCATCATGAAAGTGAGAAGTGACAATGGAAGTGAGTTCAAGAACACAAGAGTGGATACTTTGTGTGATGAGTTTGGAATTAGGCATCAATTTTCGGCCAAGTATACTCCACAATCAAATGGGCTAGTTAAAAGAAAGAATAGAACTTTGATTGACATGGCAAGATCAATGTTGAGTGAGTACAAGTGAGTCATTTATTTTGGGCCAAAGCAATCAACACGGCTTGCTATTATAGCAACCGACTCTATTATCACCCCATGATGGAGAAGACATCTTATGAGCTATTGAATGGAAGAAAGCCCAACATAGCATACTTTCGAGTTTTTGGTTGTAAATGCTACATATTGAAGAAAGGCACTAGATTGAGCAAGTTTGAAAAGAAATGTGATGAAGGTTTCTTGCTTGGTTACTCTACTACTAGCAAGGCATATAGAGTTTGGAATTTGGCTAGTGGTACTCTTGAGGAGGTTTATGATGTGGAATTTGATGAAACAAATGGTTCCCAAGAGGAAGATGAGAATCTAAATGATGTGAGAGGCACTCAATTAGTCAATGCAATGAAGAACATGGACATTGGTGATATAAGATCTAGAGAGGTGATTGATGTTGAAGATGACAAGAATCAAGTGCTCTATCTCAAATGTACAAGCTAGTGGTTCTCAAGATCAAAGTCAAGCAAGTGCTAGTGTTGACAAAGTTCAAGATCAACAACAAGTGGCTAGTTCATCATCTCAACCAAATGATTGATCAAATGCAAGCAATCAAGTGCAAGTGCTCCAACCAACCAATATCGCAAGAGATCATCCTTTGGACTCTATAATTGATGATATTTCTAGAGTTGTACAAACAAGATCTAAATTAGCATCATTTTGTGAACACTTTTCATTTGTGTCATCCATTGAACCTAAGAAGATGGATGAAGCTTTTAAGGATGTCAATTGGGTCAATGCTATGCATGAAGAGCTAAACAACTTCAAGAGAAATCAAGTATGGGAGTTAGATGAGAGGCCTATGGATCATAATGTAATTGGAACCAAGTGGGTTTTTCAGAACAATCAAGATCAAGATGGGATAGTAATAAGGAACATAGCAAGATTAGTGGCTCAAGGCTATACACAAATTGAAGGTCTTGACTTTGGAGAAACATATGCCTAGTTGCTAGATTGGAAGCAATTAGAATCTTGCTAGCCTATGCTTGTGCCCACAACATTAAACTCTATCAAATGGATGTCAAGAGTGCATTCTCAATGGTTACATAAATGAAGAAGTATATGTTGAGCAACCTTCCAGTTTTCAAGATGACGAGAAGCCCGACCATGTGTACAAGTTGAAGAAGGCATTGTATGGCTTGAAGCAAGCACCTAGAGCATGGTATGAGAGATTAAGGGACTTCCTACTCTCTAAAGGGTTCATGATGGGCAAGGTTGACACCACTCTTTTCATCAAAAAGATTGGCAAAGACTTATTTGTGTTGCAAATCTATGTTGATGACATCATATTTGGATCAACCAATCAAGACTTTTGTGAAGAATTTGGAAAGATGATGGCTAATGAGTTTGAGATGTCCATGATTGTAGAGTTAAGTTACTTCATTGGTCTTCAAATCAAACATTTGAAGAATGGTACATTTGTGAGTCAAGGCAAGTATATCAAGAACATGATCAAAAAGTTTGGCATGAGTGATAGCAAAGCTATTAGTACACCAATGGGGACAAATGGTATCTTGGATAGTGATGCAAGAGGCAATATGGTGGATCAAAAATTGTATCGATCTATGATTGGAAGCCCACTCTATGTGACCGCATCAAGGCCGGATGTCATGTTTTGTGTATGCATGTGTGCAAGATTTCAAGCCTCACCAAGAGAAAGTCATTTGAAGGCTACAAAGAGAATATTGAGATACTTGAGGCATACACAAAATGTTGGTTTGTGGTATCCCAAAGGAGTAAAGTTTGAGCTAGTTGGTTACACCGACTCGGATTATGCGGGATGCAAGGTTGAAAGGAAGAGCACCTCGGACACATGTCAATTGTTGGGAAGATCACTTGTTTCATGGTCATCAAAGAAGCAAAATAGTGTTGCATTATCAACCGCCGAAGCTGAATACATATCCGCCGGTAGTTATTGTGCACAAATATTTTGGATGAAGGCCACCTTGAATGACTTTGGAATCAAGTTTAAGAAAGTGCCATTGCTATGTGACAATGAGAGTGCAATCAAGTTAACCAACAACCCGGTTCAACACGCAAGAACAAAGCACATTAATGTCCGCCATCATTTCATAAGAGATCACCAACAAAAAAGGGACATTTGCATTGAGAGTGTAGGCACCAAAGATCAACTTGCTGATATATTCACCAAGCCATTAGATGAGAAAATGTTTTGCAAGCTAAGGAATGAGTTGAACATATTGGATTTCTCAAATATGTGTTGATGCACCCCCCACTCATATGACATGCCTCTCTTTCGAGCAATCCAAGGTAAAAGTTGATTGGCATGGCATACATCCTTGCTAAGGACATGTTTAGTGCATCTAGACATCTTTCACATTTAAGAGGCTCATTCATGAAAATCAAATGATTTTGATGTTTCTATGGTACCACTATTGCTTCTATGCTTAATTCGGTCTAGTGGTAGCATATGACATGTTTGTGGGCTTGTAAACCTAGTGTTTGATCTAGAAAATGAGCTCTAAGTGTTTAACTCAACATGGTACAAGATAACCCTTATTTGGAGGTGTGAAGAAGCTTGTCCTTGGATCAAACCGAGTTAAATATCTTTTAGTGATCTAGATTGAACCAAATTAGGAAAATGATCCTCACTTCACATGGTTTCACCCCAACCTATCTAAAATTTGAGCTCGCCTTTTGTGCTAATTGTTGACAAAGGAGAGAGAAATTCACAACGATAGTAAGATAGGGGGAGCAAACAAATGAAATGACATTGTAAGGGGATCAATCAAAATTGTACACAAGTAGGGGGAGCAAGCTCATAAACTTGTATGTTGCATTTGAATGTGTATTTTCTATATTTGCTTGCATGGCATAGGTTTTAAATTTCAATATCCATGCTTGTGTGGTGTATGCTAGTTGTAGGTTTGAATGATGAAATGAAAAACTAGCATGCATAGGTTAAGTAACTAGACTTATGTTCATTTTATGGAAATTAGACCCTTACTTCTAATGTTGATCTCACGGGGTATTCTTGTTTTTGTGTATGTCTAGCTACTAATGGTGCTAAGGATGGTATATTGGTGCACTCCGATTGGTATCACGCTTCAAAGGTCCATCTCTTATACCTTAACATAATTTGGTAGACATTGTCTCCTATATTTACTAGCTAAGCATATGTGCAAGCTACAATCCAAACTCTTAGCACATATGTAGGGGGAGCAATTGCTACCATTTGAGGTTCATGAAATTTGTCCATATCCTTTTACACATGGTAAATATGCTTGGACAAGCAACATGAATTCTGAAAGCATCTAGGCCCCTAGTTGGGTTTTGGTGATTAATGACAATACGTGATTACTGTGACTAACGTATGTTTTGCAGAGGCAATTAAGTTAGGTCACGGTAATGGAGATCGATTGGCCAATCAAGGTGGTCATGCCCCTACGATGGAAATCGTTTTAGTTTTCAAAGGATGGATGACAGGGTTAAGGATGGACTAGTTCTAAGTGTCAATTGGAGTTAGAGTGACACTTAGAGTAGTTTAGGACTTTGTTTTTCCTTTGGCCATACTATTAAGGGGGGTATGGATGGGTAGCTTGAGCTAGGTGAGTCTAGTGAGTTAGGTGTGGTGCACACTTGTTAAAACTAGCACTAGGTAGCTCCAAAACAGCCCTTAGATCTAATGGAGCAAACTTCATTCACATATGATCGAGAGTTGTAAGTGAATGGATGGTCAAATATTGATCGGACGCTGTGAGGTGAAGTGTCCAGATGCTGAGAGCCAGTGTCCGATCGACTCCAGTAAGGTTCCAGAGAGGGAAAATCATGACCGGACGCGTCCGGTCAGTGTTGACCGGACGCTGGCCAGAGTCCGGTCACACTGTAAACACTGAAGTTCAGGGTGTACTGACCGGAGCGTCCGGTCACCCCTGTAGAGGCACATAACGGTTTGTTTTTTAGCCGGTGTTATAAATACAACCTCCACTCGTGTGTGGGGGTACTTTTGCTCATTCCAACAGCTGAGAAACACCTTAGAGAGTGCCAAGAAGAGCAAGGTCCTAATGAGGTGATTGAGATTTGAGAATCCCAAAGAGAGCCCTCATTAGTGAGATCAAGAGTAGCAAAGTGTGCATCCACCCTTCTCATTAGGCTTGTCGTGATCAAGTGAGAGTTCATGCTTGTTACTCTTTGTGATCGCCATCACCTAGACGGCTTGGTGGTGATTAGGAGCTTGGTGATCATCCAGAGAACTTGTGGATGACCCAACTCAAGTTGTGAGCGGTTGTGGGTGATTCACAGCAACGGAGTGTCAAAGAATCAACCCATAGAGAGCACTTGATCCTTGCACGGATCAAGAGGGAGCTACACCCTTGCACGGGTGCTCCAACGAGGACTAGTGGGGAGTGGCGACTCTCCGATACCTCTATAAAACAGTGCCGCGTTCCTCCTTCTCTATTTACTTTGAGCATTTACTTTGAGCAATTCAATTCTTGTCTTTATATTCATAGAATTGCCATGTTAGAGTAGGATTGGAACTTAGGTTGCAAGTCTTTTGTGCGGTAGAACAATTAGAAACACTTTCTAGGCACAAGGGGTTAATTGGGCTAACCATAGGATTTAATTATTGAAAGAAATTTAGAATTAGCCCAATTCACCCCCCTCTTGGACATCTTGATCCTTTCAATTAGTATCGGAGCCTCGTGCTCACGTATTTAGGCTTAACCGCCTAGTGAAAGATGTCTCATAGGGATAGACCTCCTCCTATCTTCGAGGGGGATGATTTTTCATATTGGAAAATCCGCATGGAGGCGTATCTAGAAGCTCTAGATGTTGGAATACTTAGAGCCGCCTCACAAGGTTTCCCAAAACCTCGGGATGCCGCACACCCACAAGGCGATGAGTTGAACTATGAAAAATGGAATGCAAAGGCTAGAAACACCATATTTAGAGGCCTTTGTAAAGATGTGTTCAACCGGGTGAGGAACCATAAAGACGCCCATGCACTATGGTCGGACGTTTGTGCGCTCCATGAGAGAACAAAGAGTGAGCGTGAGGAATGCTATCATCTTGTCATGAAAAAGCTTAACTCTTTTGAAATGCTTCCCAAAGAATGTGCTAATGAAATGTATTCACGTTTGAATATTCTTGTAGAGGAAGTCAATGGGCTTGGACTCACTCAAATGCAACCATCCGATGTTGTAAGAAAGATCTTGAGTGTCCTCCCCATTGACAAATATGGGCATATTGTGACCGTGCTACATCAAGGTGATCTTTCCACCGCTACACCGACATAAATCTTGGGAAAGATCAATGCTCATGAGATATACATGCACATCACACCTTAAGATGGCTCATCCTCTACAAAGAAGAAAGAAAAAGATTTATCATTCAAGGCTAGCCAAGAGAAGGGCAAAGCAAGGCTTGAGTATGAGAGCTCAAGTGATGATGAATTTGATGATGCAAGCCTTGCTCTCATGGTGAAGAAAACCACCAAGATACTAAAGAAGCTCAAGAAGAGTGGCATCAAGTTCGATGGCAAGAAGAAGAAGTTCTTCACAAGCTCTAGAAGGAAGCCAATCTCCGAGATGGATTGCTACAATTGTGGAGAACTTGGTCATCTAGCACACCAATGCACCAAGCCCAAGAAAGACAAGTTCAAGAACAAGAACAAGGGCAAGAAAGATGACTCAAGCAATGAAGATGAAGATGAGAAAAAAAAGAACAAGCCATACAAGAAGAGAGATGGCAAGAAGGACTTCCACAAGAAGAAGAAGAGTGGAAAGGCTTACATCATCGGTGATTGGCTCACGGACATTGATTCATCTAGTGGATCATCCAATGATGATAGTGACGACGAGAAGGTGGCCACCATTGTTATTGATTCTTCATCATCTTCACCACCACCATCGCCATCATCCTCTACACACCTATGCCTTATGGCCAAAGGTGAACACAAGGTATCAAATGATGATGATAGTAGTGGTGATGAACATGCTAGTAATGATGATAGCGATAGTGATGATGATGAATATGAATCACCTTCTTATGATGATCTTGCTAGATTGCTTAAACAATACACTAAGATCATTATAAAGACTAGAGCTAAGAATGAAAAGCTTGAGGCTAAAAATGATGCACTTTTAGCAAAATGTGATATAACGGAAAAGGCTAGTGTTGAGCTTTGAGAAGCAAATGATGCTATGTCATTCAAACTCAAGGAGCTCAAATCTTCTAAGAAAGAGCTTAAAGATAAACATGATAAACTTAAGTGGGTGCACAAAGAGCTCATCACTAGCCACAACAAGTTAAAAGAAGAATATACAACTCTTAATATTAATCATGATAATCTTGTCATAGCTCAAGAATTTCTATCCAATGAGCCACATGATGCTACTAACTATGTTGTTAAGATTGATATAGCTACATCATGTGATGACTTGATCATTGAGAGCATTGAGCAAAGTTCTAGTAGCAAGGGCAAGCAAGTGGTTCAGGCCAATGATTATGATGAGTTTGTCAAGCTCAAGAATGACAATGCAAAGCTCAAGAAAGATCTTTAAGAAATCAAAAGCCACAACACTATTGTGCTAGAAACTCTTGATCATGATGGTGACTTGATCCTTGAGAATGAGAAGCTCAAAGAAGAAAACAAGAAGCTCAAGGAAGAGAAGAACAGTGATGCTCTTAAGGAAGAGAACAAGAAGCTCAAGTTGGAGAAAGAGCATCTCAAGATTGGATTGAGCAAGTTCACTAGAGGCAAGTATCTTCAAAGTGAGCTACTAATGAACACCGTCATGAAGATGGATAGAAGTGGCATTGGGTACATAGCAAACAAAGAGAAGAAAGCTCAAGCTCAACAACAACAAAAGCCAAAGCCAAAGAGATGCTTTGAGTGTGGACAAGAAGGTCACTTTGCGCATGAGTGCAAAACTCCACCACCACAACCCTTGCCCAAGCATGCTAGACCTTTTGCCTTCAATGCTCATTTCATGCTTAGAAAGGATTCTAATAGAAAGATGAAAGTGATGTTCTTAGGACCTCCCAATAAGAATAGGCCTAAGAAAATTTGGGTAGCAAAGTCACTTGTTGAGAAGGTGAAGGACCCTCAACAAGTTTGGGTTACTAAAGCTTGATCTCTTGTGTGTAGGTGAACTACAAGACCGGTGGAAGTCCTTGGGTTATTGATAGTGGTTGCACACAACATATGACCGGTGATCCTCGTATGTTCACCTCGCTAGATGAAAAAATAGATGGATAAGAAAGAATCACATTTGGAGATAACTCAAAGGGCAAGGTTAAAGGATTGGGCAAAGTGGCAATATCAAATGATCATTCTATCTCAAATATGCTATATGTTGCTTCATTGAGCTTCAACTTGCTATCCGTTGGACAATTGTGTGATCTTGGCTTCCAATGCTTGTTTACCAAGAAGAAAGTTGTTGTATCTAAGAAGGATGATGATCAAGTGATATTCAAAGGATTTAGATACAACAACCTATATCTAGTGGACTTCACCTCCGAAGATGCAAATTTGAAGACTTGCCTATTCACCAAAACAACACTTAGGTGGCTATGGCATAGAAGACTTGCTCATGTTGTGATGAGCTCACTCAAGAAGCTAATGAAGAATGATTTTGTGAGAGGGTTGAAGGATGTGAAGTTTGAGAAGGACAAGCTTTGTAGTGCATGTCAAGTCGACAAGCAAGTTGCAAATACTCATCCAACCAAAGCTTTCATGTCAACCACAAGAGTGCTAGAACTCCTTCACATGGATTTATTTGGACCAACAACATATAAGAGTTTGGGAGGAAATCTTTATTGTCTTGTGATTGTTGATGACTATTCAAGGTATACATGGGTATTCTTCCTTCATGACAAATCCGAAGTTGCATCTTGCTTCAAGAAGTTTGCCAAGAGAGCACAAAATGAATTTGAAGTGAAGCTCAAAAAGATTAAAAGTGACAATGGGAAAGAATTTGACAACACAAGCATAGAAGCCTATTGTGATGAAGTTGGAATCGAACATGAGGTCTCCGCAACATATACTCCTCAACAAAATGATGTAGTTGAGAGAAAGAACCGGACATTGATCACTCTTGCAAGAACAATGCTTGATGAATACAACACCCCCGAAGCTCTATGGGTGGAAGCAATCAACACCGCATGCTATGTATCCAACCGCCTATTCCTTCAAAAGTTTCTTGGCAAGACACCTTATGAGTTGCTCAATGGGAAGAAGCCGGACGCCTCCTTCTTTAGGGAGTTTGGTTGCAAATGTTATATCTATAAGAAGCGACAACATCTAGGGAAGTTTCAAAGACGTTGTGATATTGGTTTTCTTGTTGGTTACTCATCAAAGTCCAAAGCATATAGAGTATTTAATCATGCCACCAGCTTGGTTGAAGAAACATATGATATGGAATTTGATGAATCTAACGGCTCCCAAGGAGCACATGAGAATCTTGATGATGTAGGTGATGAACCATTGAGGGAGGCTATGAAGAACATTCCGATTGGAGACATAAAGCCTAAAGATGATGAAGATGATGTACAAGTAATTGATCCACCCTCTTCATCAAGTGTGCCACAAGATGGTGAAAAAGATGAGAGAGTAGAAAATGAAGACACTCATGTCTCCCATGAGCAAATGGTGGTACAAGCACAAGATGTTGATGCTCTACAACCTCCTCCTCAAGTGGTCAATAGAAGAAATACACCTCTACTACAAGATCATCCACAAGATCTCATCATAGGGAGTCCATCAAAGGGTGTAATGACTCGCTCATAAAAACTTGCTTCATTTATTGCTCATCACTCTTTTATCTCTTGCTTTGAGCCTACTAAGGTAGAAGAAGCTCTTCAAGATCCGGATTGGATAAATGTTATGCATGAAGAGTTGAACAACTTCACCCGTAATAAAGTTTGGACTCTTGAAGAGCGGCCAAAAGGTACAAGAGTCATTGGAACAAAGTGGGTGTTCCGAAACAAGCAAGATGATCAAGGCGTTGTTGTGAGGAACAAGGCAAGACTAGTTGCAAAGGGGTTCTCTCAAGTTGAAGGTTTGAATTTTAGAGAGACCTTTGCACCGGTTGCAAGACTAGAAGCCATTCGTATCCTCCTTGCATATGCATCACATCATGAAATGAAATTATATCAAATGGATGTGAAAAGTGCATTTTAAATGGCTTTATTAATGAACTAGTCTATGTTGATCAACCTCCCGGGTTTGAAGACCCTAGATATCCTAATCATGTTTATAGGTTGTCCAAGGCATTATATGGGCTTAAGCAAGCCCCAAGAGCTTGGTATGAGCGCCTTCGGGACTTCCTCATTGAGAAGGGCTTCACCATTGGGAAGGTCGACACCACTCTATTCACCAAGAAGCTTGATGGGCATATCTTCATTTGTCAAGTGTATGTTGATGATATCATTTTTGGATCATCAAATGAAGAATCTTGCAAAGAGTTTGGTGAATTGATGTCGAAGGAGTTTGAGATGTCAATGATTGGAGAGCTTATATTCTTTCTTAGTTTTCAAGTCAAGCAAATGAGAGAAGGGATTTTCATCTCTCAAGAGAAATATACAAATGATCTTCTCAAGAGATTCAAGATGGATGAATGTAAGCCAATCAAGACACCAATGCCAACTAATGGACATCTCGACCTAGATGAGGGAGGTAACACGGTTGATCAAACTCTCTACCGCTCTATGATTGGTAGCTTGTTATATTTAACCGCATTTAGGCCCGACATCATGTTTAGTGTGTGTATGTGTGCTAGATTTCAAGCTAAGCCTAAGGAATCACATTTAATTGCCGTAAAAAGAATCCTTAGGTATCTTAAGCACACACCAAGCATTGGCCTTTGGTATCCCAAAGGAGCTAGATTTGAATTAATTGGCTATTCTAATTCGGATTATGTCGGATACAAAGTTGATAGAAAAAGCACATCCGGAGGGTGCCATTTGCTTGGTAGATCACTTGTCTCTTGGTCCTCCAAGAAACAAAATAGTGTGGCCTTGTCCACCGCCAAAGCGGAATACATTGCCGCGGGTGCTTGTTGTGCACAAATACTTTACATGAAATAAACTTTGCTAGACTATGGTGTAGTTCTAGAAAAAGTACCTCTTTTGTGCGACAATGAAAGTGCGGTAAAACTTGCAAATAATCCGGTTCAACACTCTCGCACCAAGCACATAAATATCCGCCATCACTTTCTTAGAGATCATGTTGCAAAGAATGATATATCATTAGAAGGTGTAAGGACCGAGGATCAATTGGCGGATATCTTCACTAAACCGCTAGATGAGGCAATATTTTGTAGATTGCGGAATGAGCTCAATGTTCTTAATTTTAGCAACTTTACTAAAAGATGAGCTTGTGTTGTCCCTTGCATTGCATTGTAAAATACAACATGTTTAATCTTTGGTAATGCATATAGGGCTTGTCTAACATGGTTAAGATAACCGCTGAAAAGCGTGTGAAGAAGCTTAACATTGAATCAAACTTGACAAACAACTAGATTTACTTTCAAGTATTGCATTGCAAATGCATGATTGTTGTTTGTCGTTTATCTTAAATTGCCCTCTTATTGCCTATTTTCTTAAAAATATTTATAGCCTAAGGCAAAATATTTTTGAAAAATATGAGGGTTTGAGAGAGGTCACTCACATCAGTCCCAATTGGTGTTTATTTGGATCTTATTGGAGTTGGGACTTGATTGGGAACAGGCAGTGTGAAGGACATTGAAGATTTGCTGAAGAAAGAGTGACCGGACACTGCACCAGACTCTAAAGTCCAGCGTCCGGTCAGTTCATAGGAGGTGAACTGCTGCTGAGAAGAAGTGACCGGACGCTGAAACAGTGTTCTCCCAGCGTCCGATCAGATGGTGGATGTGCGTTCGGTCGATCGAAGACGAAGACAAAAGCTTGCACCGGACTCTGGCTGCGTCCGGTCGGTGTTCACCGGACGCGTCCGGTCATGATTCCAGGGGTTTTCGACCTTACTAGAATCGACCGGACGCTGGGTGGCAGCGTCCGGTCGCTGCCACCAGAGCGTCCGGTCAGTAGAAAACGTGCGGGACCCGGTTTCTTTCTCCATTTCCTTTTCTACTCCATGGGGGGCCCCCTTATAATCCACTTGTGCATTGACCTTCCCCGAGCCGCCAGATTCGCCACCACAGCTCCTGCCCACGCTCGCCTCTGCCCACGCCGCTGTGCTGCCCAACGCCACATCGCGCCGCCGTGCCGTAGCCCCTGTAGCGCCCGTGCCACCACACCAGAGCCGCCCGAGCCACCGCACTCCAGCGCCGCCGTGCTCCCACACCGCCGAGCACATCCACTGACCTAGCCACCGATTTCGCCATGTGCCCGCGCCTCAGCGCCGCCATTGCCCGAGCCGCCGTGCATCCGTGCCCTAGCCACCGCAAGCTCCAGCGCCCATCGCCATCGTGACTCGCTCGCAGCAGCTCCTCCGCGCTCCACCGCACACCGCTGCTCTAGTGCGCCACCATGCCAGTGCCCTGCCCGAGCCGCCGTGCCTCCACAGCAGCAGAGCCATCCACGCCCAGCACCGGTAAGGCCCTGCCCTAACGCCGTCGTGCCCTAGCACCCACATTGCAACCTCATCCGTGACCTAGCTCAGCATCACAGCACTGACTTTAATTGCATCCAGGGCCGTCAATTCACTGCTCACCGCGAACCCTAACCCTAGCCGATTCGGTGGTTCCCCGCGTGTCGTGTCTCTTCTCTTCTTGGGTAGCCGGTTCGTCAGGTAGCAAGCCCACGTTTCAATTTTGTATCTAATTGCTTGCTTTCATAGGGTTTCATATCTCTAGATGCATAATTAAAATTATTTGTATATCCTATCTATTCAATCATGTAGCGAGTCGGTGCCGTTGAGGTCTCAGTGGCAGTTATCAGTCAACTCGGCGCCAAGCTCGCGAGTACGGATTGAGGCCAAGCCTCGGAAGTGACAGTTGGCAGTTGTTTCTTATCAGTGGCAGTTATTCTCTTCAGATTCTTCAGATGGCTCGTGTGAAGAACGTCGGAGGTGGTCCAGGTGATGAGGATCCGAGGCGTCCACCTCGCTTGCCTGCAGATCTAAAAGGCAAGGTGACGAAGAAGACTGCAACAAAGAAGCGCAAGTACCCAGATGCAGAGACAGCTAGAGCAGCAATAGTTGCAGAGGTCGTAGAGCGTGTCGAGAGAGGAGGTGCTCGCAGTGGTGTTGTCATTGCAGACCAGCTTTCACTAGAAGCAAGGGCTACACTTGAGCAGGTTGAGCGCCTTCATGGTGGTCCAGCTGGGACTCTCATGATTATAGGACGGCGTGTTGCCATTGATGAGGGTCAGCCTCAGGAGGAGTCATAAGCAGAAGCACCACCGTCGAGAGAGCGACTCGGGAGGGATAGCAGCCGAGAGAGCAGAGCAGGCACCTCGGCCACGCCTTCCGCCCGCTCTAGTCATACCCATGCTCCAGTCACACCGAGGGCAGATACACAGCGGAGGGGTTCTCGTCCACTGCCCAGACCACAGGGTTCGCCCCTAGTGACACACTTAGACTTGAGGGCCGCCACGACCAAGCAGGTGCAGCAGCTCAGGTTTGTGGACTTTGAGCAGTGGTTCCCGCCAAGGAGAGATGACAGAGCATCAGAGAGCTTCTACACACCACTCCAGGAGGATTTCTATAATGCATACCTTAACAGTGGTGCTATATTCAGATCTCAAAGGGTGTGCCACATTGATTCTATAGTTGCAGCAGCTGGAGAGCACATTTGCCCCTACCTTGCATATCTGCCGGGGCTGACAGATTTGATTGGAAAACCAGATTATATGTTCCATCTTGGGTTTGTCAGTTCTATGCTTCTCTCTAGATTGACCCGCAGCATAACTATATTCACTTTGCATTTAGAGGCAGAGATTACCGGCTAACGAGCACTAGGGTCAGGGAGATACTTAGGCTTCAGGAGCAGCCCGTCATATTACATGAGGTTTGCTATGAACAGACAGCGCCTCCCAGACGCCCTCATGGTGGTTGGGTGCCTCGCACAGATTTGGTTCGCCACTGCTTCATGGAGCCCTTTGGCGAGGGGTCGCGCAGGAACCCCAGTGATCTTACTCCTACTGCTCGTGTGCTTGAGGCTGTCATGAGGAGGACATTGCTTCCGAGGATGGGGTATCGCGAGGGCTTGACTCGCATACAGTTGTGGCTTATCAACTCTCTGATGCAGCAGACAGTATTTGACATCTAGGATCTTCTTCTGTTAGAGATGGAGGACACTATTATAGAGGGCTTCAGAGGTCACAGGCAGCTGCCATATGCCCACTGGATCACTTTTCTTATTCACAAGGCAGTTACTGTGAGGCCACCAGATATGCTTGCTGAGTACAGTGGTGCTACGATGGAATTCCCTGCATACAACATGACTCAGATGATCCATCACAGCATGCCACAGGCACCTAGCCAGCCGCGCCGTCGTCCCGATGTGCCAGAGTCTGCAGCCCAGCAGGATGATATTATTAGAGGCATTACAGCTATAGAGGAGGAGGAGCTTGCTCAGCAGGAGGGGATGGTCGTGAGCGACCCTAGTGACAGTTCTGATGATGACTACCGGTCCATTCCTCAGATGCCTCCACGACGACATGATAATGAGGCCGGCAGCTCTAGTTCAATGCCACCTGCCCCGCAGACAGACCTCGCTCTCCTTGATATACTTGAGCGGATGCGGCAGGACCAGGCATGCCATGCTCAAGAGACAACTGCTACATTTGCACAGTTCTAGACTCGGCAGGATGAGTTCCGGCGCCAGCAGCAGGCGATCCAGCAGCAGTAGCTGGCTATTCAGTAGTAGACACAGGCTCTACAGTAGCAGCAGCAGGCCATGCATCAGCAGCAGATCCTCATGCAACAGCAGCTTCTTGGATTTATGCAGCATGTTGTGACAGCTATTGGGGCTCCACCGCCACAGCCTTCGCCCCAGCTTGGTTAGACTGCCACTACTTCTATGACTCCAGCGTTATAGCCTAGTGGGCTTCAGAGTCAGGGACAGCCACCAGCATAGTTTGCTTCACCCACAGAGCAGGTGTCCCAGTATTTTGCTTCGCCAGTGCTAGCCTTGCAGTTCACACCTTTTTAGACGGGCTTCACACCAGCTGAGACTTCCTCACTACTAGTGCCAGAGACTACAGTGTCCAGGAGCCTTGGTGTTTCATTCAGTGAGTTGACAGGGCAGCCCACTCCTCCATACTTACATGTCCCAGGTCCTTCTACAGTGCACCTATTATCGGGACTACAGAGACGCTCCCTTCCTCAGTGGCATCATCAGAGCCGGCTGCTTCAGTTATACCAGCACAGCCTACAACAGCTCTAGTCCCTGATCCGACCCAGACTGCTACAGCGTCGCTTTCAGCTATAAAGGGTCAGATAGCTCAGAGCTCCAGATCAGATGATGATGGCACCCGGTTCCAGCTTGCTCCTCGTACCTCAGCGCCCGGCTCATCCGCTGCAGCCCCGCCGACCGACCCTTAGGTTTTGGTGTTTGATGCCAAAGGGAGAGAGGGTTCGAGTATGTTAGCCTTAGGGGGAGCGACATATCTAGGGGGAGCTTAGTTATTATATTAGCTTATCTATTATATTTGGAGTTTTTATGTGTGATACACTATTATGCATTCATCGTGTGTTTACTTGTTATGCATTAAAACTATACTTATGTGATAGTGATATCTGCGTGATCGTGATATATGACATGTGTGCTCTCTACTTTGGATTATTTATATGTCATATCACTTGTGCTATGCTCATTTGATTTGTTTCCGCATTTTTACTCCTATGCAACTGAGCTTTATTACTTGTACTCATGCTTATTTCATATCTTTTGAGTACATCATGTTGGCTTGGGTCATATAAGCTTGCCTAACACCTTTGTTCTTATTGCCAAAAGCTTATATGATCCAAGCATGTTAAAAACCTCATCTCTTTCACATACTCGAGGTAGTATTGTCATCAATCACCAAAAAGGGGGAGATTGAAAGCATCTAGACCCCTAGTTGGGTTTTGGTGATTAATGACAATACGTGATTACTGTGACTAACGTGTGTTTTGCAGAGGCAATTAAGTTAGGTCATGGTAATGGAGATCGATTGGCCAATCAAGGTGGTCATGCCCCTACGATGGAAATTGTTTTGGTTTTCAAAGGATGGACGACAAGGTTAAGGATGGACTAGTTCTAAGTGTCAATTGGAGTTGGAGTGACACTTAGAGTAGTTTAGGACTTTGTTTTTCCTTTGGCTATACTATTAAGGGGGGTATGGACGGGTAGCTTGACCTAGGTGAGTCTAGTGAGTTAGGTGTGGTGCACACTTGTTAAAACTAGCACTAGGTAGCTCCAAAATAGCCCTTAGATCCAATGGAGCAAACTTCATTCACATATGATCGAGAGTTGGAAGTGAATGGAGGGTCAAATACTGACCGAACGCTGGTTCCGGGTTGACCGGACGCTGGCGCAGAGTCCGGTCAGTTCATTTGACCAAGGTGAAATCATCTGGTGTGACCGGACGCTGTGAGGTGAAGTGACCGGACGCTGAGAGCCAGCGTTCGGTCGACTCCAGTAAGGTTCCAGAGAGGGAAAATCATGACCGGACGCGTCCGGTCAGTGTTGACCGGACGCTGGCCAGAGTCCGGTCACACTGTAAACACTGGAGTTCGGGATGTACTGACCGGAGCGTCCGGTCAACATGACCGGAGCGTCCGGTCACCCCGCAGAGGCACATAACGGTTCGTTTTTCAGCCGGTGTTATAAATACAACCTCCACTCGTGTGTGGGGGTACTTTTGCTCATTCCAACAGCTGAGAAACACCTTAGAGAGTGCCAAGAAGAGCAATGTCCAAGTGAGGTGATTGAGATTTGAGAATCCCAAAGAGAGCCCTCATTAGTGAGATCAAGAGTAGCAAAGTGTGCATCCACCCTTCTTCATTAGGCTTGTCGTGGTCAAGTGAGAGTTTGTGCTTGTTACTCTTGGTGATCGCCATCACCTAGGCAGCTTGGTGGTGATTGGGAGCTTGGTGATCATCCAGAGAGCTTATGGATGACCCAACTCAAGTTGTGAGCGGTTGTGGGTGATTCACCGCGACGGAGTGTCGAAGAATCAACCCGTAGAGAGTACTTGATCCTTGCGCGGATCAAGGGGGAGCTACACCCTTGCGCGGGTGCTCCAACGAGGACTAGTGGGGAGTGGCGACTCTCCGATACCTCGGCAAAACTTCGCCGCATTCCTCCTTCTCTATTTACTTTGAGCATTTACTTTGAGCAATTCAATTCTTGTCTTTACATTCATAGAATTGCCATGCTAGAGTAGGATTGGAACTTAGGTTGCAAGTCTTTTGTGCGGTAGAACAATTAGAAACACTTTCTCGGCACAAGGGGTTAATTGGGCTAAGCATAGGATTTAATTATTGAAAGAAATTTAGAATTAGCCCAATTCACCCCCCCTCTTGGGCATCTAGATCCTTTCAGATTCAATTAAATTTCAATTCATATCTTTGTGAAAGGGTTGTCATCAATTACCAAAAAGGAGAAGATTGAAAGCTCTAGTTTGGTTTTGGTGAATTGATGAAACCCTAAGTGCTAACCTAGTTTATCAAAGTGATTATGAGATAGGTGGCACACTCCAAGTGATTAAGCAAATGAAGATCATGACATGATGATGGTGATGGCATGGTGATGATCAAATGCTTGGACTTGGAAAAGAAGAAAGAAAAACAAAAAGCTTAAGGCAAAGGTGAAATTGATAGGAACTTTTTGGTTTAGTGATTGAGACACTTAGAGAGTGTGATCACATTTAGGATCGATAGCCGTACTATTAAGAGGAGTGAAACTCGCATCAAAATGCGGTTATCAAAGTGCCACTAGATGCTCTAACTCATTACATATGCATTTAGGATCTAATGGAGTGCTAACACCTTTGAAAACATTTGTGAAAATATGCTAACACATGTGCACAAGGTGATACACTTGGTGGTTGGCATATTTGATCAAGGGTGGTGAAGTTTAGGGTAAAAAAGAGCTATTTCGTATTGATCGGACTCTACCTTGGGTAGTGATCGGACTCTGACCCTGCGTCCAGTCAGTGGCGCGCAGTGAAGGCTACCCTCGGTCCCTTGACTAGACGCTTAAGTGAAAAAGGGACCAAACGCTCAGGGGGTGCGTCCGGTCACCTAGTGATGTATGCTGACACAAGCAACAGAGAGAGACTATGTTGACCGGACGCTGGCCTGAGTCTGGTCATGTGCCACCGGACGCGTCCGGTCACGAAAAAACGTCTCTGGAACCTTACTGGAAATGACTGGACTCCAGTGTTAGAGCATCCGGTCACTTCAAGCAGCACGTCTGTGGGGGTATTAACCCCTATACCCTTATGGCTAAGCTTGGGCCGGCCCGGATCGGTGGGTCCGGTCCACCAAAAGACGACGTGCGGCCCGGTTAACCTGGTCGGAGTCCCACGCAAGGAGTCAAGGCGGATTTGGCGATCAATCAAGATCCTGGTCGGTTAGAATAGGAATCCTTATCCGACCACATATGGCAATTGTAACTGGCTAGGATTAGTTTCTAGATCTGTAACCCTGCCCCCCGAACTATATAAGGCGGGCAGGGGACCCCTCTAAAAAACATCTCTTATTGACATATAGCAATACAAATCAGACGCAGGACGTAGGTATTACGCCTTCTTGGCGGCCGAACCTGGATAAAACCTTGTGTCTGTCTTGTGTCACCGTCTCGTTTGTAGCTTGCGCATCTGTCTGCCGACAATCTACTACCTTGGGTATACCCCTAGGTAGACTGCCGACCATATTTCATCGACAGTGGCACGCCAGGTAGGGGATGTGCGTACTGCTTCCCAAGCAAACAAGACGGTCATCATCTCCGGCTCCATGGCTACGCTGAACGGCCTCACGTTCACCGTTGGCCAGATCACCTGGACACCGGCTCCGACGACTTCATCGCCATGACCCCGGAGGAGGCGTGGATTCAGTCTGTGTCGACCACTGCTTCACCTACATCGGCTACGGCTTAGACCACGGTGGACACGGCTCCGACCACGGTGGACACGGCTCCGACCACGGTGGATACGGCTCTGACCACGATGGATGCAGCTCCGACCATGATGGATCTGGCTCTGACCATGGTACATCTGGCTCTGACCACGCCTGCATCACCTTCAGCCACGCCGACAACTTGTCATCCGCTTCCCCGCTACAAAGGGAGGCAGATCGACAACACCGACCTGCTCGACTCCATCGATCGGGTCGGCACCAAGCTCGCTGAAACCCTGGCTCTGGTAAGTATGATTCAAAGTCAGCCTAATGAGCAGGTAATCGCTCCCCACAACAGATCTACCCGACCAGCTCGGACCAGTCGTCCTGCACGACTTGGTACAAATCTCGTGGTCACATCTACTCCTCAAGGGCGCTCTGCTCATCGTCGGCCAGCCTTCGCGATGGGTCTCTGGCTCTCCGAGTACGAAGCCTCAATGGAGAACTACCAGGTCCAGCCCTACGGCCTGCAAAACGCTGCCTCTAGCTACGCCTACAACCTGCAACGCCGCTTGGATCTGTGTCTTATGCACCGACCTCAGCCGAAGCCACGCAACTTCATCAACATGATCCAGATTGAAGATCATCAAGAAGGATCCATTCACACAGTCCAAGAGGGCGACCCCAGCTCCTCGTCTGGCACCGCATCTAATGCATCTGTCCATACCGAGCTTCAGCATCATGAAGATGAAGGCGTCAAGTACGATCTGGATATCCCAGACCATGCCCCGGGGTTCTCACAATTCCCGTCTTTCCCGCCAAGACGAGGGGATTTGATCCATGTTGTCAGCAATGACGAACCGCCGGCAGTTGGCGAAACAGAACAAGAAAGGACTGCACACGAAGCACGCAATATTGACCGGTTTAATCGCCGATAAATCGAAGCCGAAGCAGACCAGGAGGCACGACGCATAAGGGTCCAGTCACGTGACCTCAACGATGCTTTCGACAGGGTGGGGGACAAACAGGTCTTCACAGCCGCCCAACCAACGTGGCTCGCACAACAACGACCCATCAATCTCTGACAACGAGGCAATCGAGGCTTTCATCACTGGCCTCCGCTTCCACGATGCCCTAAGGGTCAACCTCCTCCGCAAAAGACCTAATTCGGTCACAGCACTCCTGGCCACCGCTAAGAAATACGTGGACACCGACGACGCTAAAAAGATAATTATTGAAGAAGCAGCAAGGGTTCTGCGCTCCGACCACCTCCCACACCGCGACGACTACTGCGGCAACCGTGGTCGAAACGACAATTTTGACCGCCGCAACCAGCGCAACGACTCCCGCGACCACTGTGACCAACGTAATCAGCGGCGTAACCACCGTGATGATTACAGGAGCAAGCGTGCTCGGGAAGACGACGGCGAGGTCAACACCGCTAAAAAGGGTGGCGGACGTCGTAACTATGAAGATGACTACGCCAAGGCATTGAAGGGGCCCTGCCAGCTCCATCCTAAGTCGAACCATATCATGGAGAATTGCCGCGTCCTCAAGTCTATCTACACGCATCAACAAGCTCCGGATACGTCCGACAAGCCTAACGACGCAGGGGAACAGCACAACGAGGATAACGACGACGACGATGCAGACACCCGTCACAAGTACATCAAGCCAACCGATCGCGTGCACACCATCATCGGAGGCAAAGTGTCCATCGAGACCAAACGAGAATGCAAGCTGCTCGCCCGCGCTTGCTTGAACGTGGCCAACACCGACAATCTCCTCACCGATCCGCGGCTCCCTCCGTGGTCTCACCACGAAATCTCCTTCAGCAGAAAGGACCAATGGGCCACAATACCTGAGCCAGGGCGTTTTTCCCTGGTCCTCGATCCTTGTATCAACAAAGTTTAGTTCGACAGAGTACTGATCGACGGCGGCAGCTCTATTGATATACTGTTCAAGAACAGTCTGCCCGCCCTGAAGATAGCTCAGGCGGACCTCAAGCCATACGAGGCACAGTTTTGGGGTGTTCTCCCCAGACAGAGCTCTACACCTCTCGGGCAGATCACGCTACCAGTGTAGTTTGGGACCCCGGATCACTTCCGCACCGACTACGTCAACTTTGTGGTCGCCGACTTTGACGGCACCTACCATGCTATTCTTGGTCGACCGTCGCTCACCAAGTTCATGGCCATACCTCATTATAGGTATCTGGTGCTCAAGATGCCTACCGAGAAAGGAGTTCTAACCCTCCAAGGCAACGTGTACGTAGCTTATACCTGCGAAGATGACAGTTTCAAAATAGCAGAGGCTCACGACCTCTCTATTCGCATGGCCAAGACCATGCTCAACGCCAAGAAGACCTCGATCGACCACCAGGAGATCTCGGAGCTCGAGGCTCCACGCAAGAACATCAAGTCTAAGGAGCACAAGGTGATCCAGCTGGTCGACGGTGATCCCAGCAAGACGGCCCTTATCGGGGCCAACCTGGATCCCAAATAGGAAGACGCGCTCGTCAGGTTCTTGAGGAGCAGCGTGGATGTGTTCGCATGGAAACCTACTGACATGCCCGGTGTACCTCGGAACTTGATTGAGCACTCCTTGAATGTCAACGGCAAGGCCAAACCTATCAAGCAGAAGCTACGACGGTTCGCTCGCGACAAAAAGGAGGCGATTAGGGTAGAAGTTACATGGCTTTTGGCAGCCGGATTTATCAAAGAAGTGTATCATCCGGAGTGGTTAGCCAACCCGGTTCTTGTACGCAAAAAGAATAATGAATGGAGAATGTGCGTTGATTACACTGATCTCAACAAACACTGCCCTAAAGACCCCTTCGGCTTGCCTCGCATAGACGAGGTCGTAGATTCAACCGCCAGTTGCGAGCTCCTTTCTTTTCTCGATTGCTACGCTGGTTATCACCAGATCGCTCTCAAAAAGGATGACCAGATCAAGACATCTTTTATCATGCCCTTCGGCGCCTACTGCTACACGACCATGTCGTTCGGGCTCAAGAATGCCGGGGCTACCTACCAACGCGCTATACAAGCTTTCCTCAAAGACGAGATAAAAGATGACCTCGTCGAGGCTTACGTTGATGATATAGTTGTCAAAACTAAGGAAGCTCATACCCTTGTTGACAACCTGGGACGCACTTTTGCAGCCCTTAACACATTCCAGTGGAAGTTAAACCCAAAGAAGTGCATCTTTGGTGTTCCTTCTGGCATACTCCTTGGCAACGTCGTCAGTCGCGACGGCATACGCCCTAACCCGGAAAAGTCAAAGCTATCTTGGACATGAAGCCGCCAAAAAAGGTGAAGGATGTTCAGAAGCTTACCGGATGCATGGCCGCCCTCAGCCGTTTCATATCAAGATTAGGCGAAAAAGGATTACCGTTCTTTAAACTACTCAAAGCGTCCGAAAAGTTTGAGTGGTCGGAGGAAGCAGACGTTGCCTTCACGCAGCTGAAACAATACCTTACGTCACCTTCGGTACTCACTGCTCCAAGAGAAGATGAAACACTCCTGCTATACATTGTGGCTACCAATCGAGTGGTCTCCACGACCATGGTGGTCGAGTGAGACGAGCCCGGCCACGTCTACAAGGTACAGCGGCCAATCTATTTCATTAGTGAGGTACTCAACGAGTCCAAGACCAGGTACCCACAGATTCAGAAGTTGATCTACGCCATACTGATAACATCCCGAAAGTTGAAACACTACTTCGACAGATATCGTGTGGTGGTCGTGACTGAGTACCCTCTGCGAGACATCATTAGCAACAGGGATGCGAACGGGCGCATCGTCAAATGGGCAATGGAGCTATGCCCCTTTTCCTTGGAATTTGCAAGCCGCACTACAATCAAGTCTCAGGCACTTGTCGATTTCATCGTTGAGTGGACAGACTTAAGCGCGCCTGCCTCTCCCGGATCCGATGAATATTGGACGATGTACTTCGACGGCTCTCTCAACATTGACGGTGCGGGAGTAGGAGTCCTTTTTATATCACCATCCAAGGAGCAGCTCAGGTACGTCCTCAGGATTTATTTCCCATCATCTAATAATGCCGCCGAGTACGAAGCGTGCCTACATGGTTTGCGCATTGCGATTGAGCTTGGCGTTAAACGTCTCTACGTCTATGGAGACTCTGCTCTGGTCATTAACCAACTCAACAAGGACTGGGACACGACCAGCGTGAAAAGATGGAAGCATACTGCAATTTGATCAGAAAGCGGAAGGCAGGTTCTATGGCATCGAATACATACACGTGGTCCGGACAAGAATCAAGCAGCGGATGCACTGTCAAAGTTAGGATCATCTCGAGCAAAAATCCCACATGGCATATTCGTCCAAGACCTGCTCACGCCGTCCATCGAAGAGAAAGACTCCACGGCAGACAAGCCTCCAGACCAGCAATTGGTGGCTACGGTTCCGGCGTCAAGCACCGCCGAGCCCCCTCCAACCACTCATGAGCTTGACTGGAGAATACCTTTCATCAAGTACCTAACAGATGGCAGCGGTTACACTGATCGGATAGAGAACGAGCGCCTGATGCGTCGCAGTAAGCAGTACCTACTCGTTGATGGCAAGCTATGGCGCAAGAACGCAAAAGAGGAAATCTTGATGAAGTGTATAACCCAGGAGGATGGCGAACATCTCCTGGACCAAATCCACTCTGGCTCTTGCGGCAACCACGCGGCCTCAAGAACGCTGGTCGGCAAGGCTTTCCGAGAAGGGTTCTATTGGTCGTCAGCAGTATCCGACGCAGAGAAGCTAGTCCGCCACTATGAGGGTTGTCAGTTCTTCGCCAAGAGAATCCACGTACCAGCACATGAGATCCAGACAATACCAGCCTCCTGGCCCTTCGCATGCTGGGGACTGGATATGATCATGCCCTTCAAACCGGCTCCAGGGAAATTTGCATGCGTCTTTGTGCTGATCGACAAATTTTCTAAGTGGATAGAATACATGCCTTTGGTACAGGCATCCTCAGAAAAGGCTGTCACATTCCTCGACCAGGTCATCCATCGTTTCAGCATACCGAATAGCATCATCACCGATCTGGGTACTCAGTTCACCGAGAACGCTTTTTGGGACTTCTGCGATGAAAGGAGCATAGTAGTAAAATACGTCTCGGTGGTGCACCCTAGAGCTAATGGACAGGTCGAGCGGGCAAATGGCATGATCTTGGACACGTTGAAGAAGAGGGTGTATAGAGAAAATGACAAGGCTCCCGGAAGATGGCTCAAAGAGTTACCAGCCGTGGTCTGGGGACTCAGAACTCAGCCCAGCCGTAACACCGGCGTCTCGCCATACTTTATGGTTTACGGCGCTGAGGCGGTCCTCCCTGCAGATATAGCTTTTAGATCAGCACGGGTAGAGAACTTCGACGAAGGCAAGGCCAATGAAGTACGGGAGCTAGAAGTGAATAGCGCAGAAGAGAAGCGGCTCGATTCTTGTGTATGTACGGTCAAATACCTTGCTGTTTTGCGCAGGTACTACAACAAGAACATTAAAGAGCGGTTTTTTGTGGTTGAGGACCTGGTCCTGAAGTGGAAGACGAACCAGGCTGGTGTCCATAAACTCGCAACCCCATGGGAGGGGCCCTTCATGATCAAGGAGGTCACACGACCAACGTCTTACAGGTTAGCTCACCTGGACGGTACGGACGTACCAAACTCGTGGCACATTGACAAGCTTAGACGTTTCTATGCTTAACTACTGAGATATGTACCCCCTTTTTGTATTTTCGATTTACTTCAATAAAGCTATTATTATTTCTCCGACCACTCTAATGTGTCACTTCGACTTTTATGGTTATTCTAACTTAGCCAGTAAAAGCCGACCACCACTCCTTCTACGGTTTTTGGAGCAGGACCTGTCTCTGGTTCCTCCCAACACGTGCATGGGATCCGCTCTCTATGTTGCGGGTGATCGGCAGGTCCCCCTTGGTTTGACTTGTTTGCGTCTGCGTGTGCACAGGTCACGCACCTCACACTCCGACCACATGGCAAACTAGGGCTGCATAAACTTTTCAGGATGGTGTGTTGGGTAAAATGGTACAACTAAACAGAACGTTATTATGTTCTCACTTAGTTCCACCAACATAAGTTTCAAGCTTAAATACGCTTTATACAAAGCAAACAAGCTTATAATGATATATAGTTACGTTATTACAAGCTCGCCTGAAGAGGGCCAAGTTTACAATAACACAAATATGTCCTCCTTCTACAGCTCTAAGCCTATTACATTGGCTGGTCGGGGCGCGCGGCACCTACTACTCGCTGCTCCCGATATTCTACTCGAGTCTTGGGGACTCTTGTGCTAGTCGAGTTGAAGGGGATGGCCCCGCCGATGCCTGGCTGGTCGAGACCGCAGGCTTCGTCGGTTGGCTAGCAACAGATGGCGTTTCCAGCTGACTTGTCGATGTCATACCCTATACAGGTGCTGTCCCACCTCCACATAGATTAATGTCGCCAATTATCTTTGACGACAGATCCATTCACCACCACCCAAGCTCCTCCTCCGCCTTGTCTGGGTCTACTTCTTTCGGGTATCCAGCCTCCAAGCGCTTGAGATCGATCAGAGGGTAGTGGGCACGCACCATGCTTAGCACATGGGCGCCCATGTACTCACCCGCCTCCTTAATGAACTCCTGGAACCATCCCTATGCTTGTCTGCATCTCTCGACCAGTTCGAGCTGGGGGTCCTTGGCTCTTCCTCTATGAGCGCCGGGTCGACAAGGTCGAGGATGGGCAAAATGCCAGTTGCCACTTCCTGGCACCGGTTCTTCCATGTGTCCCAATCCTCGGTGGCCTCGAGGCATCGTGCTTTCCAGCCATCACGCTCTTTCATCACAGCTTCTAGATGCCTCTTGGCATTGGCTTTTAAAACTGCACACCGTACAAGACCTCAAATGTAAAGGCACGACAAGTCAAGGCGGGCAATAGAATGAGAACGGTGGCCTAGAATACTTACTCTTCAGTTCCTCCTTCATTTTGGTGGTGTGGTCCTGGAGTTGAGACTGGCTGCGCGCCAGTTTCTCGTTGTCCTCCTTTAGGTGACCACACTCTGCGGTTACGCGGCTATTCTCCTCTTGGAGGCGGGTTACCTCAGCTTCTAAGCCTGCATTACAGCTGTCATTACCAACAATGCAACAACACGTGTCATACACTTGATGTGACAAAATGACAACTTACTTGTTTTTTGACGCTCTTTGTCATTGAGCTGGCCGACCAGGTTCTGGTTCTGTGCTTCTTGCTCTGTCCTCTCCTGGTCGACGGCTTCAAGTTGGCGGCGCAAGCGTTCCACCTCAGCCGCTAGTTCTCTATTGCTCGCCATGATTCCTTTAATCTGGTCGAAGCACCTCTTTCGGTACTTTGCAGTCTTCATCAAGTCCTGCATATAAGCAAGCTAAGTCAGATAGTTTGACTACATTACAGGGTCAAGTGGTCAAGCCAAACATACCTGGACTTCTGTCACCAAACGCTTTGCCGCTCGTTCAACTTTTTGGGTCTCTTCGATCTCGGGGATTTCTTTATACATAACCCACTCGTCGTTCCGCCTACGCGACACATATACGTGTTGTCGTTTGTCTTTGGGACGGCCTAGGATCTCTTCGATTTCGTCCTCTTCGGCCTCTTGTTCAGGGGGCAGCGCTGGGCCGGAGATAGTAGTCTCCGCGACCACTATGGCTTTCCCACGAGCCGTAGCATCGGCAAGCGTATTCTGTGCCAACTTCGGCTGCTGTTTCTCGGCTCGGTCTGGTTCCCTTGGCACCAAGGTATCCGCCTCAGCAGGGCTAGTGCTCGGAGCATTTGTACTTTACTCGGCTGTCTTCTCGACCAGCTGCTTGGGGACTAACGTCGGGCTGCTCGTGTGCTGCGGTTCCGGTGGAATTTCTTCTATAGGTTCCTCCACAGTTAGCTGTCGAGCAGTTCTTTCCGCCAGTACTGGCGAAGCCGTGCCACAACCGGCTATCTGGTCAGGATTTTCGGTGGACGCCGACCTAATATACCAGAGAAAGTTCAGAAGACAACAGTATTCAATACAAATTATAAGATTATATCAAAGTTACAGATACTTACAGCTCTGAATCACGGAATAACGTGGCGAAGGAATGTCTCTTCGACCGCGCCTGCTCCACATGCTCGGCGGGTTCCACCGGGTCTTTTTCCACCACCGGTACTGGCGTCGGGGTTTGGTGCTTGACACTTCCCCCGCTTGTCTTCTGTGTTGCAGTGGTCGATGGTGCGATCACTGCTGGCACAGAGGAGCTACCCTGCTCTGTTGACCCCATTTGTCTCCTCCTCTTTCGAGGGATGAGTCGGAAGATGTCCACGTCCTCTGTTTCATCGTCTGAAAGGGGGAAGATGGCCTGGCGATGTTTGTTGGCAGCCGGCCGCTTGCTAGCAGCCTTGGCTGTTACATCCTCCCCAACTCCGAGTACCGCCCAGTCGACGTCTTCGGTACTGGCACTGGTCTGGGCGGTTGAGCCGGCAATTTGCGGCCAATCCACGCCAGGGGGCGGAGACACGAACACTGTTGCTCGGTCATGACCATTACTCTGGGAAACATAAAGGAGACAACAGTCAATTTTCTGTTGCAACATAAATCTACAGGTACAAGGAGGCATCATTTACCTTTGGGGGAGGTCGGGCCAGCTTGAAGGCGTGCTCGATGTCATTTAACCTGACATAATTGGGGTCGGCTAGATTGAATAGCTCCCCAATTCTGGCCTTGATTTCTATCTTGTCGAGCGCCTCTTTTCTGGTCCTCGTCGGATCTGCGCTACCCTGGTACTCGAAGCCAGGATGTACCCTCTTTTGGCAGGGCTGGATCCTTCGGCTGATGAAGTTCCTGACTACGCTTGGACCATCTAGTTTTCCCCATGGGATCAACCCGAGCAGTTCTGTGATCTGCTCCAAGTGCTCGGGCTTCTCCGACCAGCTGTTCTTCTTCTCCGGAATCAACCCCACGTCACACAGGGTGATCATGTTCGGCTCTTCACGGATGTAGAACCATTTCTTGTACCATTCGTCCAGTGAGGTGTTCCATGGGCAGTGCAGGTATTGGGCCTTCATACCGTCACGCAGATTGAGGTATACGCCTCCGGCTATCTTCGAGCCTCTGCTCCCTTTCTTCCACAGACAGAACAGATGGCGAAAGAGGTCGAAATGGGGCTGGAAGCCACCATAAGCCTCGCAAAGATGGATGAAGGTGGAGACAAGAAGAATCGAGTTGGGATGCAGATTGCAAATCCCAATCTTATAATATAAGCAGAGCCCCTGAAGGAAAGGGTGCACTGGAACCCCAAAACCTCGCTTGAAGAAATCCTCGAAAACCACAATCTCACCTGGTTGTGGATCGGGGAAGCTTTCTCCTTCCGGCGCACGCCATCCCACGAGTGCTTTGTTGTGGAGCACTCCCATGGTGACGAGGTCTTCGATGGTCTGCTCATTGCTCCTTGACTTCCACCACTCTTTCGCCATGACTCCGCTTTTCTTCTGGGCGTTTCTCTTCGCCATTGATTTGCCCTTGTTAAGAGGGTGGATGCGGTGGAGGAGGGATTGGTGGTGATTTTTGGAGGAGTAGGGTTCGGCGAGAGGAAGAAGAAGGTTGCGGCGGTGAATGACAATGGGGATCGGTAAAAAGTAACTTACCAGCTCTATATTATAAATAACCAAGGGCTCCGTCGTTTAAATCCGCTTGAGATTCTTGGAGAGACATGCGACGCAGCGCATTGACGGTTGTTTTCACAACCTCGAGATCTACGCCAACAAACGCGCCTCTTCATTTCCAGTGTACGCGCCTCTTCGTTGATAATGTGAGAGGGCCCACACTGACGCACCTCTATACAGGCGCCAAGCCACTGTTTGCCAGAAAGAGTAAGAAGGCAAAGTGATATGTTATATCCGTCTGCTTTTTTGACCAGATATGGCATATTAGACTTGATAGAGTAAGGAGATAAATAAATACACCAAATAATAATACAAGCAGTGTTCTTTTCTTTTGGCTGCATATCTTGAGCTCAATGATGGCCCAGACTACTGCCGTGCTCGGGCATTGCTCAGACCACTGCCACGCTTGGGGACTGCTTCGGCTACTGATGTGCTCGGGGACCGTCCTGACCACTGCTCGGAGATCGTTCTTCTTGGCTACATGTGATTTGTACTCACATACAGTTGAGAGACATTTATTTAGACCTTGCTACAAGGCTCATGCCTCGCCTTCCAGTAAGCTCGGGGACTACATCGGTACGATGCACCTGCCAGTGCATCTTGTATCGCTTGTACGACGATTCATTTCTTAACTTAACTGGGAATTCTTTTTAGACCCTGGCACCACGTGCCTACGTCACCTACTACCAGGCTCGGGGACTAAGTGGGCACACTTCACCTTGCGGTGAATGTGTTTGTTTTTCTACCCCTACGCCTCTGATGATCAAGGACGCTACGCTTCAAGACGCACTTACATTTCTGTTCAGAAATACAAGTGTGCACACTTCCCAGGACAAAAATCTTTTTCTTTTTTCTTAAGAGCACCATATATTCTTTGGACAACCGACTTCTCCGGTGACAACGGTAGTCAGGGACGTCAAGGACTCAAGCCTTACTTGTCGGAGAAGGTTAAAATGGCGTGTCGCAGCATAATACATGGTGCTCGGGGACTAGCTGTGGGGGTATTAACCCCTATACCCTTATGGCTAAGCTTGGGCCAGCCCGGATCGGTGGGTCCGGTCCACCAAAAGATGACGTGCGGCCCGGTTAACCTGATCGAGTCCCGCAAGGAGTCAAAGGCGGATTTGGCGATCAATCAAGATCCTGGTCGGTTAGAATAGAAATCCTTATCCGACCATATATGGCAATTATAATCGGCTAGGATTAGTTTCGGATCATAACCCTACCCCCGAACTATATAAATGCGGGGCGGGGACCCTCTAAAAACATCTCTTATTGACATATAGCAATACAAATCAGACGCAGGACGTAGGTATTACGCCTTCTTGGCGGCCGAACCTGGATAAAACCTTATGTCTGTCTTGCGTCACCGTCTCGTTTGTAGCTTGCGCATCTGTCTGTCGACAATCTACTACCTTGGGTATACCCCTAGGTAGACTGCCGACCATATTTCATCGACAACGTCCGGTCACAACTTAAGTGCACCGATGACCGTTGAGATCGAGCGATCAGTATTTGAAGTCGGGGACACGTGGCGGATATCTAAGGACCGGACGTTGGGGTCCTGCGTCCAGTCAAACCAACCGGTGCATTCAGTCACCCCGATTTTTCAGGGGACAGAGGAGCCAACGGCTCTATTTGTGGGGGCTCTCTATTTAAGCCCTATGGCCAGCTCAAGCTCACTCTCTTGGCCATTTTCATTGACATAGCAACCTTGTGAGCTTAGCCAAAGCTCTCCCACTCATCTCCATCATTGATTCATCATCTTTGTGAGATTGGGAGAGAATCCAAGTGCATTGCTTGAGTGATTGCATCTAGAGGCACTTGGTGTTCATGTTTCGCTGTCGGATTCACTTGTTACTCTTGGTGGTTGCCGCCACCTAGACGGCTTGGAGCAGCGGAGGAGGATTGGTACGAGTTGGTGATTGTTCGTGGCCATCTGCCGGTGGTTGTGAGGGGACTTGTGCCTTCCCCGGCGGAGCGCGGAAAGGTAACTCTAGTGGATTACTCGTATTATTGAGTTACCTCACTTGTGGGTAGGTTCTTACGGTGTCCAATTGTGTGGACAAGGTTCATGCAACACCTCTTAGCCGCCGAACCACCAAGTGTTGGTCGACACTATAGGGACTAGCGTGTCGGTAAGCACGTGAACCTCAGGAGAAAAATTGGTTGTATCTTGCCCTTTGGTGTTCTCCCGATGATTGAATTGGTATTCATCTTGTGATTGGTTCACTCCTTCACATGGCGGTATAATCATCCTACTCACTCATTTATATTCTCGCAAAGTAGTTGTAATAAGCTCTTTAGTGTAGCTCGAATTGAGAGCTTGCTTTGTAGTTTGAGTTCATCTAGTGGAGCTCTTTAGTGTAGCAAGTGTGAGAGCTCTTAGTGAGTAGTGACTTAGCAAATTGTGTGTCTAGTGATCATAGTAACTAGAATTGTTGGATAGGTGGCTTGTAACCCTTTAGAGCTAGAGCAAGTTTGCATTTCGCTATTTGTCATACTAATCAAATTGCTCTAGTTGGTTTGTAGATTTTTAAATAGGCTATTCACCCCCCTCTAGCTATATTAGGACATTTCAAGGTGTTACAATAATACTAGAAGTACATACCGACAAACTAAATAATGCAATTACATGACCTAAAATACGCTCATACTTAAAGTGCATTACATGACAACACAATGAAAAGTCCAAGAGTAGACAATATTGTTCATGAATAAACTATAGAACTAGCAAGTCATGGAGATTACTGAGTGCAACGTGGCCACTTTCCCTTTCTCAGGGCATCAGGATTCTCCTCCATCATTGCTTTTAAGCTCAGTGCGCATGCGCTCAAGCTTCTTCTCCTCTCTCTCCCTCATGTGCAGCAGAACACGCCTCCTTTCCTCCTCTTCCTTGTGCTCCTTTTCTACAACCTCCTCTCTGCGTCTCTTCTCCATCATCTCCTTGTCCTCTGCCTCTCACCACAACAGTTTCTGCATTCATTCCTTGTCTTCATGCTTGATCTCAGTGTCGATCCACTGCTCAAAATCATAGAGCGGTGGAGGGGTCTGCAACAAATGTAATTGTTACAAAACGAAAAAAATCATGCAAGATTTCATATGACACAAAATAATTATTACACAACATCAATTCTTCGCCATCTTGTTAATGCGGGTTGACGAAGTGTAGGCTCAAACGTAAAATTGGAACACATCCAATACCTCTCTGCCTATACGTGTCCTCTTCATCAGAATTGGCTACCTTGCAAGGATCGCTGCAAAAGCACATGGGCACTGGAACACCACTAGGCAGAGGCAATGGATCCAAGATATTTCCGGTCATGCGGCCATAACTACAATTTAACCAATTTTGTTCTAAGAACCAAAAGCAATTAACATTAAACCCTAAATCTAGGGTTTCCAATTTGATGCACAACAATGAACCCATAATATAACAATATGTGCTGAGGTTACCATGGTTTGCTAGCTTTTTCATGCCTTGGCATCCTATAGTTGTATAATACAAATATTAAAAATTGTATGAAACCCTAAGTAATGATGATTCTTAGGTTGAAAAATCTGACTAATACATATCGAATCGATGCGAAAAAAACTAGGAGGGGAGCGAGGATACCTTGCTCTCGAAAATTTACGGATCAAATCAAAGTTTTCAAGGTCCAATATGCCGATTCGTGAGGTAGGGCGAAGTGGGGAGAGCAAAAACCCGAGAGGGAGGAGAAAGAAAAGGAAGAAGCCTTGGCTAGGAAGGTTGGCCGCTGGTTTAAACACACCACCTCGGCGCCAAGCTCGGCGCCAAGTGGGGAGAGCAAAAACCCGAGAGGGAGGAGAAAGAAAAGGAAGAAGCCTTGGCTAGGAAGGTTGGCCGCTGGTTTAAACACACCACCTCGGCGCCAAGCTCGACGCCAATAATCCTGGCGCCAAGCTCAGCGCCAATGACTCCGGCGCCGAGGTGGTTGCCCTGTCACCACCACGTCTGCGTCGACGCCTACGTCGACCCAAGGCCTTGGCAACAAATGCTCTGGCGCCGAGATGTGTAAGCTCGGCGCCAATTACGTCGGCGTCGAGATGAGGGTCTAGATTTTAAAAGCATACCTCCAGGGACAGATTTGTGAAAAACTTTAAAAAAAAGGGCAAAAAAACAAAAAAAAAATTCGGGCGGGCAGCCGTGCCCGTGCTGGCGCTTGGCGCCTGCCGGGCCGCGACCTTCGAGCTGTGGAGAGCAAAATGGCCCGTTGGTAATGGGACGGACCACTAGTCCACTAGGCCTATGGGCTATCTTGAAATGGTGACCTGGAACATTCATGGCCGGCCGAAGAAGGAAAGGCCCCGACCATCCTAGAGGGCGGACATGGGCCACAATTTCCAGTCCTAAAGGAACTTATCTACTGGCTATTACAACTCGCAGTTCATTTCGGGTTTGTTCGAACTTTCCGGCTGAGTTCTGCCAAACCGTTTGTCACTGAGGATTGAACGTGATTCTCTAAAATGAACTAAAGGATGAGAGCTGAAAAAAAAAAGTTTTCCTAATTCACTTCATGCACAAATTCACAGTATGCATAGAGTTTGTCCTAGAGAAACATTTGCAGTCAGAGAATCAGCTTCAGAAAATTTAGAGCAAGAGCTTTACTGAGCAGTGGTGTTTTTTTCCTTAAATCTTAACAAAGGGCCTGTTCTGTTCGGCTACTAGTTGCAGTGCTTTATTGACAGTCATGCTACGATATTTTCCTCACAGAACGGATACAACCGCAGTACCTTAATTGGCTTCTAATTCTTTTGGGTCCATTTGGCTGCCCTTTAGGACAGCACTGTTCATATATAAGCTATTTTTCTCTCTTCACCTCAAATGAATTAGAAGCAAGTGAAGTCTTTTTTTCAGCTGCACTGGCTTCGGCCTCTCGTGACACTATAGCAATAAACTAAAGCCGTATGAAGCCCTGCTAAAAAGGCTTTAAACATTTTAATCGGCCAAAAATGTTTACTAGATATAAATATCTGCGGTCCTGCGCGTGGTAAGATGTACTCCACGCAACTTTTAGCCGGTGAACATCTAACTCAACAATAATGCGAAAAAAAAGCTCAGTAGTATACGCGCTTCGATAATGGGTGGCAATTGGCGGGGAAGCATCTTTCACATGCAATTACAACAACAAACCCCCAGATTTAGCCATTGATCGACAGTATATATGGAATAGATATACATAATAGACCAAATTTACAATATTTGAAACAATTTTTTTGAAGACAAACCTAACCATTTCATTTTGAAAAGTTCACTGAAAATATTCGAGAGAGATATTGACATTCAAAATTTGAATGTGTGGACTGCATGTAGGTCAGAGAATAGGTTCACTGATAACGACACTCCGACTGCAAACAGTCACTGATGATGCTCGCCAGGAATAAAATAATTCAACAGATAACAACACTCCGACTGCAACAGTTACTGATGATGCTCGGCAGGAATAAATGAGAGAAGAGACATTTTTTTTTTGCGGGTAGATGAGAGCAGAGACAATGACACCATCCGTGACTTGGCAAAAATGTTCCCTCCATAACAACCTATCCGGTCTTGACCATCGCAGTTTCATTCTTCAACGGTAAGGTTCCAGGGCTTACCGGTTAGTCTTGCAGTAGGTTCCCAATTAACCATCTCATCGACGACCTGCGCTGATAACAGCTAGTACTGCTTTGGGGTGATCTGCATCTGCAGCCTCGCGCCGGCGTACCTGCCACTCTGCGTGCGGAGTCGCGGCTCGGGATTCCTACTGATATTTACTGCCACTTGCGTCGTCCGGGACTTTGGGGAGAAGATTGAAGGAACTACCGCGTGCTGTGGATGGACCAGCTTCTGACGATTGGAACAGGTGATGTGAATTCAGAGGCGCTGACTAGGCATCTCACCATCAGTTTGAAGGCTTCCGGCTGAATATTCTGCCGTGAAGACATGCACCCTGTTTGTCACATCAAGCCCGGAAGGCAGCTGTAACAAATACAGTACGTAACTCTCAAGAAAAACAAATGACAGAGAATGCTTCGCAGACATACCAAGACCAGTAGACACATGAAAAAAAAGGTTATTGTGGAGGATACTGCAGACAAATGGCGAATCCTCCTTAGTCAGCCAACGCTTTTTGTTTTCCCCGATGACGATGAGTTGTTGAGTACTCCATCTGTATCAATACAAGCTGGGCAAATTTCCTGCCAGCAGTTTCGAAAAAAAAAGGTGAGTCAGTTGAGTACCACTGTGCCACATCGATTCATGAAAATAAGTCATTATCGGAATAAACAATCATTTACAGGAAGCCCAGAAATGCAGAGCCTCCCAAAGACAGCTAACTGATCTTGAGACTATATTTTATCCACAGGCGGATCGGATCAGTTTACCACTAAGCTATCTAAAGAAATGCTACGTTCCATGTTACTGCAAGCCAGCATAAAATGTCAAATTACCATGACATTCGAGCCTGTGGCACAATCAAGGACTTTGAATACTCCTCCGTAATTGTACGCTACAAATCTTTCTTATTTTTCTTTGTTTGAATTTGTCAACTTAAGCAAATGCAACCGCAAGAGCATTCAAAGAAACTGAACACACGTTGGTGGGTATATACAACCTATTTAGGACTTAATGGTACATATTATTTGTAATTTTCCTCTACAATTCATGGATAACCTACTCGTGGTGTACATATGCAGCTCAAAGAACATGAGTAAGAGATCTTTTGCATTCCCAAGTTTGACTCTGTGTAGTCTTGGGAAAAATGTCCAGCCAGGATTTGACCTCCCTGGGGCATTAAACTTAAAGGTAGAAGAACTCAACCTTGCTGACCGAGAAAATTCCCAAGTATTTACTATATGTTGTTAGTTTTACCAAGTAATAAGGTGGGTATCAATATTAATAGTGAGCAGCATAGAGTGGAAGGAAATAATAAAAGGTATCTTCAATTTGCATAAGGGGATGGAGTAACTTTTTAGAACATATTGTTACCTCAAGCAAATTTCCCTGATTTATAGAGTGACATGGTGGCATAGAGCGCAAGGACAGTGCATGTTACCATAAGCATGTTTCCAAATCCCTGATTTTTATACCTGCAACATAGCACACAAATATCCTGCAGCAGAACTCAATAGAAGTTAAAAATATCAAAATGTTTTACCACATAACCAATATCGTTAGCAAAAGAAAACAAAGAATTAGCATGAAAATATTACTTCTGAAAACTCCAACATGAGTATCCAGATGTACAATAGACTTGTTGACATCCAAGTGAAAATATCAACAATTGAACAAAAGGGAGTCCATGGTCTTACTAGTGACTTGCAGTTTATAATACTCTTTGAAGATGACAGATCGACAGGAGACGGATTCAATACTCAGGAACAAAGATCGTGAAGTCATCACGACTAACTGGGTATTTTGTGAAAGGTCTTCGCAATTCTTGTCCTGTTCCACTCAGACTAGTCAAGCAACTTACTCATAGTCTAAGGTAGGGCTGCTACAGATTTCTTTACTCGTTAAACTTACCATGTCTTCTGACCAAAAGTCAAGATAATTCTTAGATTATTTAAATGCACTTATCAATGCTCCATGCATCCATTATTTCATACCCACAAGTTCCATACAGAAACACAAGTTTCTCTGCAACTGGCACCACTGCACCAAGATTACACATCATGATGCTTGCTGCCCTCCTACTGCTTCTTTCTTCCATGAGGCTGTTAGCTGAAGGCCAGTCCGTCTGCAGCAATGCTAACATCGTGTGCATTGAAAGCAGTACCCACATGTCCAACCTGAATGCCCTTGCTGAAGCACTATTTGCCAAGGTGACAAGTTCAAACTCATACTCAGCTCATGACACAGCTGGGACAGGTCCCAACATGATCTATGGAGCAGTGCTATGCAGAGGAGACATGACCCCCGGCATTGCCTGTGCAAAACGCCTCAAGGAGGTCCTTGATGCAACAATGAACAACTCAGCTAATAGTTCTTGCTCTTCCCAAAAGGACATGACCTTGTTCGACGATGGGTACCTGGTCCAGCTAAGATTCTCTGACCAGGATTTCATCTCCAACTTCCATGACTCTCAGGAATGCATAGTAAGGGCTAATCTGAATCCTCCACTGCTGGGTGATGTTTCAGAGCAGTTCCATAGTCTTGTTTCCAAGCTCATGGCAAAGCTCACAGATGCTGCAGTGAAGAATATGGGAAGGTATGAGACGGGCCAAGGCTGGCTCACTGAGAAGAGCCAGACAGTATATGGACTTGTGCAGTGTGCAGAGGACATGCTAAAGGGCGCTTGCCAGGATTGCCTCAGTAGTGCCATGGCAAAGAGGGAGCAGATGGTTGACCAGATAGGTGGTGCAATCCTTGGCGTGCGCTGCAGCTTGTGGTACCAAACTGAAGTTCAGTTCTTTGCTGGCACACCAGCGTTGTCATTAAATATGCCCACACGTAAGTTCATCTCTAATACTGCTTGTTGACTTGGTTAGAACAATCTTTCATCTTCCGTTCCACTTAACTATCAAATTAGAATTAAGAAACAGATGGACATACAGAAAACAGGATTGCCAGCATCAGAAAGACAAATCACATATTTGCAAAAGGGTTTAGATTGGGACTTAGGATAAATATACTTGTACATGTAAAAAAATCAAGCAAAACAATTATGAAGAAAATAAAACGTCACTTGTTTAGTTGTAATTTACCCATTAAGTATCAAATTAAGCTGTTATTAGTAGCTTTTCCAAATTAAATAATACTAAGCACTTGAGTATAGAATTGAAATTGGTCATAAATCATATACATGGACATGCAGCAAGCAAATTTTGGATCTGGGTCATGCTTGGATCGTTCTCTGTCGTGGTTTCAATTTCATGGTTGCTTGTTCATATTTGGATCAAAACAGAGAGAAAAAGAGGTAAATATTAATCTTACAGCATTTCACCCTTGTATCTGATTTGATTCTTATGGTAAAGAATGAGTGCCAAGAAATATCCTCAATATTGTTTTCAGAACAAGCAAGACTCAAACTACAATTGCTCTCAATGGCAATACAAAATGTAATAAATCTTTGGAGGATTGAAGAAGGCAATTCAGGATTTTCACTGTATGATTTCTCTCAGATAAAAGAAGCTACAGGAAACTTCTCTAGTGAAAACAAACTTGGACAAGGTGGTTTTGGACCAGTTTATAAGGTAACTATACATGCACATTTGCACTGATATTCAGCCAGTTCTTACTGTCGTATTTGTATATTTGCTATAAACTTTGTTTGTTTCTTGAATCTTGATCGACTCGTTCGTGAAAAAAATGAATCTTGATCGACTATTTTTGTAGTTCATGAATAGCTATTTTTGTTTCTGAAAAACATCCATGCACACGAATGGTAGTCCGTAAAACTAATGTCCATATACTTCAAGGGAAAATAGAACCAAATATCCTCTACTAAATATGGGACTGTTCCTCATCCCCCCCCACCCACCCACACACACTATCGGCGAAAATCTAGTCGGCATCTCTCGAGGGGTATACCCACGGTAGTAGATGATCGGTGGAGGTGTGCGTAATAGGAACCGGATGGTGACACAAGGCGCAGAGACAACGGTTTAAACAGGTTCAGGCCGTCTGATCGACGTAATACCCTACGTCCTGTGTCTTTGGTTGATTGTATTGAATATGAGATGAATTCGAGGGGGGTCCCTACCCGCCTTATATAGTCTGGAGGGTAGGGTTATAAGTCGGTTAGATCTAGATCTATTGGGGTATATGATAAGTATTTACAAGGAGTACGATAGCTATCATATCTGAACAAATCCTTCTCTATCTTCAAGATTCCTTCCTAAAACCATGTGATGCATGCCGATCAATGTCATGCATCACACGCCTTCTTATGGGCTAGACCACCCCTGGTGCTGCGGCCCATGTCCATTGTCGTGGGTATCTGGGGTTATACCCCCCACAGCTAGTCCCCGAGCACCTTGTATCCGCTGAGCAACGCCGTCTTGAGCAAGTCCGAGCAGTTTGACATGAAGCCGATCAGTTTAACCGGTGATCCGAGTGGTGAAAGTTGAAGCCGACCAGTTTAACTGGTACGCAGATCTCGGACTTAGCCAAGTAAGGCTTGCCAGAAGGAAGTAAGGGACTCAAGATAAAAATTTGAAAATTCTCCACCTTAGGCGAAGTGTAGCGACTTAGACTCCGTTTGCGAGGAATCATCCATGACTTAGTCAAATAAGGAGGGTAAATCAAGAAAAGAGCACTACATTCACCGCTAGGTGAAGTGTAGCCACTTAGTCCCCGAGCCTACTGGAAGATGAAGAATGAATCTTGTAGCAGGGTCAAAGAAAATAAATCTGAAAGCTTGCTACGTTATCTGAAATGTGCGTATCAAGACTCAGATGTGCTGCCCAAGATCAGCACCCTGATCCGAACAGCATGGTGCGAGCTGATAGCACACCGATGAGACGTAGCAAGATCTGACCGCCAAGGGAAACCCCGACTTAGCTGGCGGCGAAGCGACGAACAAACCGAACGCCGAGGAGTCCCCAGCTTAGCTGGCGAGCCCCCAGCGTAACTGACGATGAAGCGACAGACAATCCGACCAGTTGGTTGGCGAAGAAACGAACACCGATGAACCCAACCAATTGGTCGACGACGAAGTGAGCGCCGAACAGTCCGACTAGCTGGTTGGCGACGAAGGTCATAAACCTAGCGATCCGACCAGTTGATCGGCAGAGAAAGCAGCGGCGGAGCATGCCGCAAACATCGACCTTAGGTGAAGTGTACACACTTAGGCTTCGTTGGCGAAGTCAGATGATCATCATCTGGTGTCAGGATCAAAGAATTACAACAATCACTAAATCAGGATAATCAACTCCCAGCGTAGCCGAGCACACAGCTAGCCCCCAGCTTAGCTGAAAACTAGTAAGAAGGAATAACAGTACATTCACCGCAAGGTGAAGTGTACACACTTAGTCCCCGAGCCTGCTGTAAGATAGAGAAACATCTTGTAGCAGGATCAAAGAATTAAGTGTGAAGGACGAAGTCCCCGTGCTTAGCACTGGGTAGTAAAATTCGATAACACCGAGAAGTAAAACATGGAGAAAACAGAAAGTACTTAGTACTGGGTTGCTGCGATAGATGCACTTATCAAGGCTCCTGACATGTCGCCCAGGATCAGCACCTTGATCTGGACAGCATGGAGCACCTTGATAGCACATATGACATGCAGCGTCGGCAAAATGTAGTGAGCCAAAAGGCGAATCGACAGTCGAGACGTAGCAAAATCCGATCGCCCGGGGAGTCTCCAGCTTAGCTGGCGACGCTTGTACGAAGAATCCGAACACCGAAGAGTCCCCAGCCTAGCAGGCGGGCCCTCAGCATCACTGACGATGAAGAGATGGACAATCTGACCAGTTGGTTGGCGAAGAATCCAGCGCCGAGCAGCCCAAACAATTGGTCGACGGCAAAGTGACGTCGAGTAGATGTGAACGCCAAACAGTCCGACCAACTGGTCGGCGACGAAGGCATGAACCTACGGTCCAACTAGTTGATCGGCGAAGAAATCCGAAGGCCAGGTGGTGCGACCATCTACACGATAATCCTCCAATACAAATATGTAGGACGAATAACAGAATACATGAACGCGGTGATAAAGAAAGCAGAGCGGAGTTTATCAGGAGCGATATATCGGTGAATTTTATATCCTGCAGAGCAGTTTATGTTTATTTGGAGTTTGTTCAAATTTGTAAAAAGAATAAAAGCCCCGTGTTTAGCACTGGACATTGGAGTAAAATTTGGAGAGTGATTAGCACTATACTGTGACGAACATTGGAGAACATGGAGAACATTGGAGAACAATGGCGAAATATAGAGACTGTGGCGAAATATGGAGACCGACGCGGCTTGATTATGACTCAGGCGGCTCGCTTAGCAGCTCGTTTGGCGGCACGGCAGCTCGGCGGCTCGAGCGGCTTAGCGGCATGGCGGCTCAGGCGGCTCGACGGCTCGGCAACACGGCGGCTTGAACGGCTTGACGGCTAAGCAAAGTCGTAGGCAAACGGGCGTAATCGGAGCCTAGCGGAGTCAATTCGCGTAGGGAGGCAAAACCCTTGAGCGTGTCCGACTGAGGCGAGGGCGCAGTCCGATTTGAATGGTGATAGTATGCGTTATTTTAAAGATGTTTAGCATGGAGAAAAACAAAAGATAATTGAAGGAAAATTACGGAGAAAACAACAAATGAAAAAAACATCATGAAGAAAATCATTATTGAAATGCATAAATACATAAGGGGTACATATCTTAGCAGGACGTCTCAAGGATATAAACGCCTAAGGTGTTCGATGTACCAGGAACTAGGGATGTCAACGTCGTCTTGATCACCGAGCCTATATGACCTTGGTCGGGTCACAGCCTTGACGACTTCTTGGAGTCGGCGATGCAAGCCTCCATTCTGGCTGAGATGTGTATTGCTTCGGCGATGGCAAGTCCTTCTCTTTTTACGATCGTGGCGGTGGAGATGTTGGCGCGCGGTGTGAGGGCATACCTGCTCCGTTGGAATCTTCAACGCCAGATAGACATAATGGGCACTGACCATGAACTTGGCAAGAGGCGATCGGCCAAGGGCGGCGTGGTAAGGCGGTGTCGAAATCGCCATTACGAAGAAGTTCACGTATCAAGACGGAAGTGGTCGGCGGTGCCAAACTGGACTGGCAAGGTGATCTGCCCCAAAGGTTGGGACGCTCTGCCAGGTACAATCCCCCCAGAATGGAGAATCAACAGGGACGAGATCGTCCTTTGTGAGGCCTAACTCAGTTAGGGCTCCCGCGAAGAGGATATTGAGGGCACTCCCACCGTCAATGAGGACCTTCTTGAACCGCACGTTGCGGATGGTGGGATTTAACACGAGTGGGAAACGCCCTGGGTATGGGATATCTGCCCACTGGTCGGCCCTATTGAATGTGATAGGATGCTCCGACCAGTCCAGATATTTGGGATCGGCGACCGCGCCGTATTGGGTGATCGACATGACCTGCCGAGTGGTGAGCTTTTGCTGGCATTTCCTCTCGGAGGCGGCGTACCCTCCGAAGATTGTGGCGACGGTCTTGTTGGCATCTTGGAAAGCGGGTCGTGCATCCTTAGGGACGCTCCTCCCCTTTACCATCATCTGACTCCTCGTCCTTGCGCGTCTGCTGTTTCTGTTCCTCATCGCGAAAAGCTTTGGCCATGCCATGGCACTGCCGCATGGTGTGCTTGCTATTCTTGTGAATTGGGCACGGACTGTCGAGGAGCTTTTCGTAGGCAGCGCTGAAATTGCACTTTGTGCGTGGCTGCTCTACATTGTTGATGAAGTTTTCCGGTTGGCGACGACGTGATTGTGCAACCCTCGATCCCTCTGGCCAATTATTATGACGGCGTTCGCGATCGTCGTAGCGCCTGTCGCAATCTTCATAACACCGTTCTTCGCGGCGATCATCATCACGACGTGGGTGGCGATCCGAGCGGGAAGCACGAGCAACGTCGTCCTTGAACTGCCGATCGGCTTCTTCGGAGTCTGCGTACGAGTTTGCAACCTTGAGGAGTTCGCCGATGGTCTGGGGCCTCTTGCGGTAAAGTTTGGAGCGCAGCTCCTGATGGTGATGGAGTCCTCTTGTGAAAGCGGAGATGGCCTCGCTGTCCCCAATGTTGGGGATGGTGTTCCTTGTTTCGGAGAAGCGCCTGATGTAGCTTCGCAGAGGTTCCCCAGAGGTCTGATGGAGTTTCTCCAGATCATATTTCGTGCCAGGCTGCTGGCACGTTGCCATGTAATTCTCGATGAAGACTTTCTTGGGATCATCCCAAGATTCGATGGAATCCTCTCTTAGGCCCATAAGCCAATTGTTGGCTGTCTGGGAGAACATGACAGGCAAATAATTTTCCATTACGTCATTGTTTCCCCCGGCGGCACGTACGGCGATCTCGTAGAGCTGCATCCACTGCTCGGGATTAGCCTTGCCGTCGTAGGGATCGACCCCGAAGATCTTGAAGCCTACGGGCCACTGTACAGCTCGCAGCCTTGCTGTGAAGGGGCGGGGTCCCGTCGGCTCGATAGCGGGGAGTGGTCGGAGGCCGACGGGGTCGCCGTGTTGGTCGTCGTACTCCTGTCGGCGTTGGAGTTCTGCCTGATGTCGCTGGGCATGACAGTTCTCGATGCGATTGCGGACATCGAGATTGGTGTTGATGCGGTCACGGGCGTCACCGCGCAGGGGTTGATTAACCTCCTGGTTGGCGTTACGAGCTGGTCGGCCATGCTGATTTTGCGGTCCTTGTGATTCAGGATTGATGGCAACATTGCCCCTGGGCCCCCCTTGGACGATCTGGCCACTATGGTAACGACTCCCCCCATCACGGCGAAAACTACGGGGGTTACGACTGCGTGCGGTCGCTGTCGAATAAGACGGAGCTGGGTTCCGGATGTCGTTGACTTGGACCTGAGCTGCTTTAAGCAGTGCTTGAATCTTGAGTACCAACGGCGTTGGTGGGAGTCTAGCCAACTCGTGGGTAGTCACAGCCAGATTGGCGCTCGGCGTCTGCTCTACTTGCTGGTTGTTCACCATGAGGAACTCTTGTTGAAGATTACGGGTGAGAGGCGGCGGGACACCTCCAGCAGATTGGACGGTGTTTTCTGCTTCTTCGTTGCGACATCGCTGGCGATCAACGTTCCTAGTTTCGCGCTCACGGCGTTGGACACTGGTTTCTCCATCGATAGCGATGCTATCGTGGCTAACCATGAAGAGCTCTCTCCCAAAGCCTGGAGGGAAAGGTGGGCAGGTGCTGGTAGAGCCTTCGGAGTATGGCTCGGGGCTTTCCTCCAGGATTGTTTGGAGCGTGTCATCCGGAAGGTCTGTTTGGATTTGCACCATGTTTACCATTGGTGCAAGCTGGTCAGCCTCAAGGAAGTCGATCTGATAGAGGTTGTCGACGCAGCTGCGCTCGGCGTGGTCGGCGAAAAGATGGTGCACGGCGTCCTGACAGATTGGACCCGCACCCACCAGCCTGAAAGAATAGGGCTTCGGTATGCTCTCCGTCGGGGCGAGGAGTGGTCGGAGTTGAATGGTATGCCCTTCTGGAGTTGCCGTGATCACCAGATCGGAATCTGGCCGCCTTAAACGAAGTGGCTGAGCAGGTCGCTCGGTTGTAGCTGCTTGGTGATCTTGGAGTACGGGAAATTCGTCGCTCGCTCTGGATTGATCTAAGACCGAACCCACGAGGAGCTGACATTCTGCTAAGCGATCTGTGACCCGATCGATGGATGCGATCAGATCATCATTGCTGATGGATCTCCTAACCCAGTGGCGGGGCGTCGGGATCAGAGATGTCGTTGCAAGTGTTAGCGCGATCGACGCAGGGTGATCCTGCACCGCTTCCACGATCTCCCCGTTGCCGTCGGGGCCGATGATCCAAGTCATGGATCCGACCGTGAAGATCTAGCCCGGCTCGGGAAAGGCCATGGAGCTCGGAAAAGTGACCATCTGGTTGGCCATGGAATCAGCACGCACACCCCCTACCTGGCGCGCCACTGTCGACGAAATCTAGTCGGCAGTCTGCCGAGGGGTATACCCACGGTAGTAGATGATCGGTGGAGGTGCGCGTAATAGGAACCGGATGGTGACACAAGGCGCAGAGACAACGGTTTAAACAGGTTCAGGCCGTCTGATCAACGTAATACCCTACGTCCTGTGTCTTTAGTTGATTGTATTGAATATGAGATGAATTCGAGGGGGTCCCTACCCGCCTTATATAGTCTGGGGGTAGGGTTACAAGTCGGTTAGATCTAGATCTATTCGGGTATATGGTAAGTATTTACAAGGAGTACGATATCTATCATATCCGAACAAATCCTTCTCTATCTTAAAGATTCTTTCCTAAAACCGTGTGATGCATGCCGATCAGTGTCTTGCATCACACGCCTTCTTCTTATGGGCTAGACCACCCCTGGTGCTGCATCCCATGTCCATTGCCATGGGTATCTGGGGTTATACACCCCACACACACACAAAAGACGTATGGTCGAAGTAGCACAGGTTATAAAAGTGATGAATGAAAATATACTATTATTCTTTCTAATATCACTAATTTCAGGGCCTATTGCCTGGTGGTCTTGAAGTAGCAGTCAAAAGACTTGCGCCATGTTCGGTACAAGGTTTATTAGAGTTCAAAAATGAAATTCAGCTGATAGCAAAACTTCAACACAAAAATCTCGTCAAGTTGCTAGGCTGCTGTATCCAAGGAGATCAAGAAAAGATGCTTGTCTACGAATATATGCAAAACAAAAGCCTGGACCTCTTCATATTCGGCAAGCCTACACTAACTTTTCAACATTCTCACATGCTACAGTTTGGAGTGCTTACAATTTTTCAAATGTTTTAACAATTTTGTTCGCATTGTGCAGATGTTAAGAAAGGAGTACAATTGAACTGGTCTACGCGCCTACATATAATTGATGGAGTAGCACAGGGAATCTTATATCTTCACAAACACTCGCGCTTATGTGTTGTTCATAGGGATCTTAAAGCAAGTAACATTCTCTTGGACAGCGACATGACTCCCAAAATTTCTGATTTCGGGATGGCAAGAATATTCAGCTCAAACATGACAGAATCAAATACAACCAGAATAGTAGGAACACAGTAAGAACAAATGCACTTGGCGTTATTTAAAATACCATGTCAGTGACTCATGTGTCAGTGACACATGTTATGGTGTCATCCGTAATAATGGTAAAAAATTAAACGCCCCCAATTATACATCATGAAGCGCTTCTATATGTTCTAAAGAGAGTAATGTGTATAACTTTAACTGTTATTTAAATAGAGCTCCAAGGTGAGCATTGACAAATGCAGAGTTTTCTCTTGGATAAACATAGAAGCATGTTATCAATTTAACATAGTTTTCAATTTATCTACTTATTCCTTTTTTATGAATACTATATAACAATTTCACTTCTTCCACTCAGTGGCTACATTTCTCCAGAGTATGCCTTTGATGGAGTTTGCTCAATCAAGTCAGATGTCTTCAGCTTTGGAGTCTTGGTCTTAGAAATTATAAGCGGAAAGAGGACTACTGGTTTCTATCCATATGGTGGAAAATCATATAATCTCATTTCATATGTAAGTAGAAGTTACTCTAACACTGCTTGTTATATGCTCTTGGAGCATTGTTTGCTTAACAAAAGCATACCATTTTCTAATAGGCTTGGAAACTTTGGAAAGTTGGAGAATGGCGCCAACTCGTGTGTTGTCGTATATGAGAAGATCATGAGGTGATAGAAAGATGCATTCAGGTGGCACTTTTATGTGTTCAAGAGAATGCAGAGGACAGACCTGCTATGGATCTTGCGGTTAGCATGCTAAATAGTGAGAGTGTGATCTTGCCTAAGCCAAAGCAACCAGCTTACTTCTTTACACGCTCTATCCAGTCAGAAGTTTCATCATGCAGCATGAATATAAGTATTACATTAGAAAGGTAGAGTGACAATCCAAAAGAATGTGAACCAACCATGTTGCTGGGGTGCTAATAGAGCTCCAAGTCTAAACTCTAAACTAGTGGTTTGTCTCATTGTCTGTATCTATGATCTTTTGTTTTTGTTTAGCCCTTCCGCTTTTTTGTTTCAGGGTGTATATTAGTGTAATACAACTCTGCCCTTTCTTGTTACTTGTATAGTTATATGACATTCTCTCTTCTCTGTATCCACAATTACATGGTCCTAACTAAAAGAGCCATTAGGGTGCTGTAAATTGTACTGGTTGTAACATGACAACAACAAGAAATGGTATGCAAGCTACTTTAAATGCTATGCTCTTTTGCGATTCTCTCCAGATTCTAGACGTGTTATAGGACTAAGACAGTAAACTGGTCAAAAAAGTAGTATAACTAAAGATTAATGTTTATGTAAAATAAAACTGTAGAATAATGCTCTATGCAATATATTGGGCATCAGGTTATCAAGCAAGTCTGTTTCTGTTTAGAAAACTAGCCATGTCTGTATTTGCAAAATCCTGGTACAGAGAAGCACATACAACTATTATAAATCTAAAATATCTGAGTGTCATTTTCAAATTGGATAAAACTACGGGTTAAAAGGACAAAAAAAAATGTAGTCATACTAACGAGACTGGCGAGTAGGAGATCAACATTTCGTCGATTTCGATTTGGTCCTAAATCGAAGGCCCCAACGGCCAACGCAAAATCTCGAAATGACTGTACCATCCAGGATTAAGGACTTAAGGTGGCATCCTACCAGGAGCAGTGCGGTGCCTTTAAGAGCTGTGAAATGCGATGGAAAATAGGGGTGGTAAGGGAACAGGAGATTTAACCTGCGCGGCCGGTGGGGAGCAAGTGCAAGTGAGATGCGCGGAACAAGACAGTGGGCCAGTGGCTACCGTGCTTGCGCGCGCCGGGCACGCCATTGGGTGGCTTTACCCCGTCCGCCGGCGGCTGGGCGAGGCGTGTGGTGGGTGCCGACTGGGAACTTGGGAAGGCGGCGGTGTAGCCGTGTAGGCGGCTGCCGGGACCGGGAGACGGCCACCGGCTGGACAGGAAGAGGCACAACTCGCAGCGCTTCGGAGTTCAGGCGCTTCGGAATTTGGAACACAGAAATTGCAGGAATCAGTTTATTTTTATAGAAAAAAACGCAGGAAGGGAATTTTTCTCTACGATCCAAAGGGAGCCTCAGACTGTGGAGACTGGCACGTGTTTGGTTTAGGGACTCTTAATGAATGTATCTTCGGTAATGCTGCCTGTACGGCGTCCGGACAGACGGATGGCACTTCGTAAGTCCCCTTCTCAAAAAAACAAAAACAAAAAAAAGGACAGCGTTGTTCCCTTCTCTAGCGCCATAGTTGACCATGCAGCCCGAGTCCGTCGGCCCGGTCCAAGGCCCGTTTTTTTGGCCTAGCCCAAGCATGGCCCGGCACGGAGGCTAGCGGGCCCGGGCTGGCCCGGCCCGGAGCAGCAGGCCGTGCCTGGGCCTGACCCCAGGCACGTGGGCCGGCACGGCATGGCCTGCTATAGAGCAATCAGCCCGCCCCCCCCCCCCCGCGCCGCGCCCTGCCCCCACATATAAGCGGCTCCCCCCGTCACCTCGCCTCCTCACCTCTCCACTCTCCTCGCCCGCTCCGCAGTCAGCAGTCGTCTCGCCTCCTCGTCCGCTCCGCTCTCCTCTCCAAACCCTAACCCTAATCCCCAGTTCCCCACTCGCTCGCTGGCATGCAGCTGTGTGAGCCCCCTTTCGCCAGGGCCTCGGCCTCGCCACGGCCAGCCGGCTCTGCAGATCCGCTCCCAACCCTAACCCTAATCCCCACTCGCTCATTGCTCACTCACATGGCGCAATCTCTGCTCTCTCTCCGCCATCGCGGCCGCATCCACGATCTGGTGAATCGAGCTCTCTCTCGTGATCTCATCGATCTCGTCCGGTCTCCGACTTCGGTGACCTCGATCCGCCTCTCCTCCCTTCTCCCTCTCTCCTCCATTCTCCCTCTCTTTTCTCTTGCTCTCGGTGAACTATGTGAGTTCGTGACCGTGTTCCCGTCCCGTCCCTCCTTCGCCGTTCGCCATCGTTTCTAATCGGTCTCTCTCCTTTGGGTGGCCCTCGTCATCTCCGGCACAGGGCTCCGGTTGCGTAGGTACTCCGTTAACCCTAACCCCAACCTTAACCCTAGATCTGTCTTCTCCACTTCTTATGTCTCTTCCACTGACTCTGGATCTGTACCTCTATGGCTCTATCTCTTTGACTCTGTTTTTCTCCTACATGCAGGTCGGTTGCCGATGCCTCGTCATCCTCTTCCTGTGGCATAGACAGAGCACGGCGGCCGCGCGCACCGTTGTGGAACGGTGCTGGAGATAAGCCTTCCGCGATCAAGGTCGCCATGGCGGATGACGATGATGTTATCTATCCACTCACCGGCAACGATGACCTGATCGCGGCAGGGCTGCTCCCAGAGGACGACGGCGACATCCGTGACGACGCTGCTGCGTTGTTGGGTATCGATGTCGGTAGCGGCTCTGCTCCGATCGATCTGGACGGTGGCGACGACGACAGGGACACCGATCGGCTCCAACAGCACAGATGGTACCTCATGCCTTGGTAAGCGTAAATCTGATGTCTGGCTTGATTTTGATGAGATCTATGAGACTGTGAATGGTCAAAAGGTTCGAACTACTGCTATCTATAAAATGTGTAAGAGTAGATTGTCCGCTAGATCTTCTGTTAGCACTGGCCATTTGATTAGGCATCAGAAATCTTGTAGGAAAAAGGTTGATCATGCTGCTAGGGTTCAGTCTAGGCTTTCTTACAATCCTGATGGATCTGTGCATAACTGGGACTATAATCCTGCTGTTGCTCGCTCTGAGTTGTGTAGGTTGATTGCTAGGCTTGACCTTCCATTAGGTATAGGTGAGTCACAGGCATGGGAGGATTATATTGTTCTTGCTCATAACCATAGGTTTGCTGAGGTTTCTAGACAGACCACCACTAGAGATCTTGGTAAGCTGTTTACTAAATGTCGTGATAAGCTTAAGAATTTTGTGTTGCATGCTGCTTCTTTTGTTGTTTTGACTTTAGACATTTAGTCTGGTAATGCTAAGGAGGACTATATTAGTGTTGTTGCTCACTATATGAATGTTGATTGGGAGTTACAGAAAAGGGTTATTGGTTTTAGGCTAATTGAGGTTAAACATTCTAGTGAAAACATTACTAAAAGAATTGCTGCTGTGGTTGAGGAGTATTGTCTAATTGACAAGATTTTCTCTGTCACTCTAGATAATGGTTCTTCTAATGCTAGGGCTATGAACACTTTGACACCTCTATTTGCTTGTTACTTGGGTCCTGATCCTTCACCTGATCCTTTGGATCCTAGTAACCGTAAGTACAGTCTTGTACATCAACGTTGTGCTTGTCATATCATTAATCTCATTGTAAAATCTAGATTAAAGAGGTTGAAACCTTACACAGAACATTTTAGAACTGCAATTAACTTCTTAAATTCCTCTAATCAAAGAATTGCATTGTTCAAGGAATACTGTAATGCTAAGGGTGTTACACCTAGAAAGTTTGGCTTGAATATGGATGTTAGATGGAATTCTACTTACCTAATGCTTAAATACTTGGTTCCATATAAGAATGTCTTTTCTGTGTTCATTAATCTCCATTATGGTTCACAATTGTTGACTACAAATCATTGGTATTTTGCTAAGAAGTTACTGGAGTTTCTGGAACTCTTCTATAACTCCACTGTTGTGCTGTCTGGTGTTTATTATCCTACAAGTCCACTTGTTTTGCACCATATCCTAGAGATTGCTTCTCATTTGCATGCATGTGAAAAAGATCATAATCTGAGAGCTATTGTATTACCTATGAAGCTTAAGTTCCTTAAATATTGGCAGGACATACCTCTGTTATATTCATATCCATTCATTCTTAATCATAGAGCTAAGATGAGAGGTTTCTTTAATGTGCTTCAATTACTTGGTGAATACACTAGTTCTGAGTACAGTTCATACTATGCTGATGTCAAAACTGAATTGTATAAACTGTTTAACAAATATGAGAGCAAGTTTGGTGCATCTAGGTCTCAAAGGGTTGCACAACCATCACATCATACAGGTAAGAAAAAGCAGGCCTGGGGAAGAATCTTTGGCCGTGGATCAGGTGTTGTTGGTCCTTCCCTTCTCCTTGCCACTTCATCTTCATCTACTTCTGTTGTTTCTGAGCTATTAGCTTACTTAGACAGTGACAATGTCACTTCTTATAAGGATGATTTTGACCTACTTCTGTGGTGGCGTGACCACAAGCTAACCTTTCCAATCCTGTCTATAATGGCTGGAGATATCATATCAGTTCCTGTATCTACTGTCTCTTCAGAGTCTTATTTCAGTTTGACAGGTAGGATAATTGAGGAACGGCGGCGGCGCTTGTCACCAGAGACTGTGGAGATGCTGACCTGCTTAAAGGACTGGGAGTTAGGAGAAAAAAGGGAACAGCATGTTGTTGACAACCAAGAACTTGATGACTCATTCCAGAACTTGTACCTTGATGAAGATGGACCTGCTGGTGGTGCTCCTGGTACTTAGTGAGGTACTGAGGTTGGGACTTGCCTCATAAGTGTGTGTGTGTGTGTGTGATCTATGACTGTGAAAGGGTGTGTGTGACTGTGAAAGACTTGTCTATCATTTAAACAATGGTTAATTAAGAGCTGGCTGCACTCTTTTTCCCTTTCTAGGGTTTCTCACAAGGGTGAGTTTTATCTAGAAAGGTTTTTAATGAGGCAGCATTGCACTAAACAGCTCATTTTGGTTATTTTTGTTGTCTGTCGGCTTTGGACTTTGATTCTGTGAATCAGTGAATGTATGAACTGTGACTGTATGAAAATGTGACTGTATCGGACAAGTTTTGGACTTTGATTTTGTGAATGTAAGAAATTGTGATGATGTATTGATGTGAATTGTGAATGTATGCATTATGAAACTGTGAACTGTTATCTATTTATGAAACTGTGAATGCAAAAGGTAACAGGCCGTGGGCTGGCACGGCCCGTGATTCTGGCCGTGCTTCGCGGGCCGGCCCGGCATGGAAATCGGCCCATAGGGCCATGCCTGGGCCAAAGGCCAAGCCCGTGGCCCTATGAGGCACGGCCCGTGAGGCACGGCGTGCCGTGCTGGCCCGTTGGCTATCGGGCCGTGCTGGCACGGGCCCGTGCCGTGCCGTGCCGGGCCGGCCCGTTGGCCATATATATCTAGCGCGAGGCTCCTCGCCGTGGCCTTCTCCAGCGTGGCGGCCCACATCCGCTCCCATCTCGCGTTGCTCCACGCTCCTCTCCCCACTCCGCACCGCAAGGCGAGGCCGCCCGCCCCACTCTGCCACGCCGCGGCCCACTCCGGCATGCCGCCATCACCCACGGCGCACCCCATCGCCACCTCCGCCCCCTTGCGCGCCATGGCGTGCTCTGTCCTCCGCCGCGCCCAGGCCAGGCGGCTAGGAGAGGGGGCTGTCGTAGGCCAGGCATAGGCGCAGCTGGCCGCTGCCAGGCCATGCCACCATCCTCGGCCGCTGACTTTCCGAAATCATCCGTTCCCCACTCTGTGTTGTGTCGTACGAAAGAAGGGTGAGAACCCATGTTGCAAGAGTATGTTTCAAGTGTTTCGATATTTCAGAGGTAATATCGATGTTGGAAAAGTAGATCGGGATGTTGCACATGTTGTATTGGCTATGCACGCTATACACTTATTATTTCAAGTGTATGTTCTAAATGTTTCATCCGTTCCAGACGTATTTTGCAAATGTTTTATCTCGATGTTGCAAAAGTAGATCTGGATGTTGCATATACATGCATGTTGCAAACATATGTTCCAAGTGTTTCATACGTATGTTTACAAATGTTTCATATAAATATTGTATATGTTTGCAATGGTTTTAAAAAAAATTAGGCGTTTTCGCAAGTGTTTCAGACGCTTGTTTCAAGTGTTTCATCTGTCATGTTTTGTATGTTGCAACTATTATATCTGAATGTTTCAAAAGTAAATCGGGTATTGCACATGGGATATGTGTGGGAAGCGATTGATGGGCGACATCCGGGATGGCGCGAGCTCATTGCTGGTGCGCTCGCTCGTGAACCCGACGTACTTGGCGCTTGTTCGCTCCCTGTGCGAGCACCGTCCGGACGCTAGCGTCCGGATCTATCAATCATTGATTATTTAGATGGGACCAATCAATCTAGCGTTTGGTTGAAAGAAGACGAATTCATTTTTTTATCTTGAATTTACGTTTAGTTTGAATACATCTAATCTTGCTTTGAGTTTGTGTCTGGTTTGAAGGAACGTGTTTAGTTAGGACTGAGGAGCATGGGGCAAGTTGATCCGGTCGTTAGGCGCTGAAAATCAACGGTCCAGAGAGCTGTCTAGGTTAGGCACCAGGTTCAGAAACACAGAGTACTAGTGAAGGGCGCCTGTATATGTATATTACACATGTTGAAGTTTCCAAGTTGTCTATACATATGTATATTACACATGCTAAAGTTTTTGGAGTCTAGAAATTATATAGACACATACATCAGATGCACAGAGATATGTTACAGGTGCAAGTATTTACAGGATGCATGCACTATATATTCGTGGGTACACTGCGTAGATGCTTGTCCCGGACTTTGTGCTTGTGGATGTGGTTCATGGTCCTCGAAGCTTGGTGGCAAAAGACACTGTTTTGCATGTTGATAGAGTCACCTAATAAGGAAATCATGTCAGATTTCTGCGACTTGTACACAGGAAGTTTATTTTTGGATTTGTTTGCATTTGTGATTTGACTTTTGTTTTATTACCTGATCATGGCGCATATGGTTCCCAGTCCGTTGATGTTATTTGTGTAATAGAAAACAGTTAGAATCATGTAGGCTGAATGGAAGTACTAAACACATAAAGATTTGATCCCTGTGTCTCTTTCATTGTGTATATATATGTAAATATTGAGAGTGTTGTTTTTACCTGAGCTGTCTGAATATCCCGCTGCAAATTCTGTTTTTGTGAAAGGTAGATGCAGAGATCCGTTAGCTTTAGCTATAATTGTGTGTTGGGTATGCAATCTTGTGGAAACACAGCCAATGGAAATAAATTGTGCGGATGATGTACCTCGTAGCCGGGAGGTCGCCTCGTCGTCTCCGTCTGTTGGGTGAATAAATAATGTCAGTCTATATTTTAAAACGGATTCGAAAGCTTGTAATTTTGTAACAGAAATTTGAACAACTGGTATGTATATTTGGGTAGACCAACAACTTATTGCTTAGTAAGCATGGCAATCCAACATATATAGTAAATAATTTTAGCAAGTAGCATCTGACATGTGTAAGTGGAGGGCAAAAAAAGAATGTGATCATTACTCTAGGAGACTGGTGTGTTCACTGGTAAGGAAGCCCACGAGCTACAAAAGGGAGTTCATAAACAAAGCTGTATCTCTGAATCTTTCCATATCTAAAGTAATCGGCTTTATGACTCGGTAGTCACCCAAAAACATAGACCAAATTGGTAACCATGAAGCTACGCCGACCCCTCTCTTTTCTGCAGGAGCTGTAGAACTAAACTGTATAATAAGATGACAGAGATTTAAGGCCAGTGCTTAGAGCGTGATTAACTATGCAGGTCTATTTGGCAAATCTTAATTGAGGGATAGACGTAGAAGTCAGTTTAGAGCTATTTTAATCTTTGCCTGCGTAAAATCAGCAAACAGCGTTTCCATACTTAAATACAGTTGTATTTCTGAAACTAAAACTGAGTCAGATTTCATACCTGGTCTGTAGACGGTCGGCTGCTCCCGGTTTGTAATCAGAGGACACAATAAGAACAAGAAGACACGTGACAAAGACATTGTAACTATGTCCAAGGAACCAATAGCATCCGCTAAGATAAGAGGCTTTTACCTGTGTGTCATTAAAAAAGTTTGTAATTACGCACAAGCCATTAAAAAAGTTAAGCTTCCACGAGTGCCATCGTTCTAAACTTGTTTGCTCTCCAAGGCATTCCGTCTGCTTTTCTATTTAACGGTGTCGGTAAAATGACCATTTTACCCTACAGTGGGGTCCGTTTATCAGCCACCCAAACTCTCTCTTTCTCTTCTCTTTCCTGTGTACATGAAGGGCCGAGGGAGCTCTGCGGCCTGGTTCTCCGCCCTCGTTGCCGTCCCGAGTGCTCGAGGTGGTCAGGCCGTAGGCTCGAACGCCGGCTTGACGAGGTCGTAGACAATGGGGTTGGCTCCCGGCTTGGAGTGGTGGTGAGCCTCGGCGGTGCAGGAGGCCAAGGCCGAGGTCGACGGAGACGCGGAGACGCCAACGCCCAGAGCGATGAGCCCCGACTCGCGTCCCCTCAACTGGCGATCGAGCGACACGGTGAGCATGAACACAAGAAGGCATCGCTATTGCTGCCCGCCCCGCCGACCTCGGCGACATCGCGCGCCAACTAACGCCATTGCCGGAAGCGCATGTTAACTCGCTTCCGCCGCCTTGCACCGATCGCGGCCGCCGCCGAGCATCGCATCGTGCCGACTATCTTTGCGCTACCGGCTGGATGGCCCTCCACGGCGCGGATGCCACCGTGCTCGGCGGCCCATCGTCTTGCACGCGTCCCGGTAGAGACCGTCTCGCACGCCCGGTGGAGATCACCCGCGTGTCGTGGATGCCGCCTCCCCGCACCCTCCTCTACTGCGGCTCCTCGGCGCAGCTCAAGCGGCTGAAGCCCCTGTACCGGATGATCCAGGCACGCGCGGTGTACCAGGTGGACTTCACGTGCTTCCGCACCAAACCCAACTGCCGCTGTTTCGTGGACGTTCTTGGAGCACTCCAGCGTGTGGCGAGGCTTCGACGAGCGCATTGTCTGCAGTTCATGACGTGGGCTGCTGGGCGATCCGAGCTCGGGGAGGAGACGTGCTGCGCGTCGACGCGCAAAGACTACATCCCGCCGTCGCGTGACCTCGAGTCCTCCGTGCGAGGCCAAGCTCGTCATCTTCTCCGCCATCGGCGACACCTGCTCGCCAAGACCGGCCGCCCTGAAACACGCTCGGGGGAGCTCCGCCCAGCCAACCAAAGGTGCGCGTGGAGGGCAGCTACGCCCCGGCCGCCCGCGGGCGCGGGCGCAGGCGAGCTCTGCCCGGCCACCACGGGTGCGGAGGAGCTCCGCCCGGCCACCGCGAAACACGGCGGCGGCGAGCTCACCTCCGCAGTGCAAAGCGCGGCGGCGAGCTCCACCCCGGCATCGGGGCGCGAGGCTGGTGCGCGGCGAGGAGGAAGGTGGAGCCGGGACACTAACAATTTGGCCCCACTAGACAGAGAGAGAAAAAAGCAAGAGGACAGGACAAGAGAAGGGTATTTTAGACGTTTGCACTGAGCGGGCCCATATGTAAGGGTTTAGCTTGGAGGGCAAAGAAGTTCATAACAATGGCACTTTCGTGGGAGCTTTAACTTTTTAATGGTTTAACTTTTTAATGGCGATGTAAAAAGCCTCTAAGTACATATAGCGTGAATGTTTAGTTTGAGGCGATCTTTTTTAAATCAGCGCCAGATCTATAAACCGAATGGGTGGCGCCAGATCAATAAACCTAATGAGTCTTAACGGGGGAATAGGGACATTTGGAGTGAACTCACCAGCAGATAGAAGGATGCAACCTGTGGAGTGAGCGGAGCAGGTCGTACGGCCCGAGGAACAGCGTTGGGATTCGAGGCGGATCGTCAAGGATGGTGGAGCAAGCGCAGAGAACCCACCGAACCAGCTGCCGCCCTGAGAAGACTGAAGGCAGCACGGCGATGGCCCAGCAGGCCCGCCGCCATTGGAGGACCAACGGGATCCCGCCGCCGTATAGAGCCGCAGTGAAGACTCCAATGCAGGGTACCCCAATCGGAGGTCAAGTGCGAAGCACAGGGCAGACTGATGCGATGAAGCTAGGGTTTGGTAACCCGAGGTACAAGGATGACGGAGGAAAGGAAAGCTCCGTCGTCGCAGCAATGGGGGTCAACCACGGCCAGATCCGCCCTAGGACAGGCACCGCCGGTTGCTGCACAGGCGAGAGCAGCCCCAGGCGGCAGCGGCGCAGTGCGGAGGCGGAGCGCGAGCGAGAGACGGGAGATGCGGGTCGGAAGGAAAGGGGAAGAATCTAGAGATGAGAAGCGGGAGCCCCAAATATTTGGTGGCGCTGATTCGGAAGAGAAGCCGAGGGAGAGCGACGTTGGCTACAAAAAACTGCAGGAGCCGCTCCACGCGAAATCCGCTTCAAGAAACGATAGCCATCCAATGGGAGATCCGACGGCCATGGGAATTTGGAGTGACGTGGACCCTGCTCCACCTGCAGGAATCGGATGGGTTTTTTAGGGGAGAATGTGCTTCTGGGCTTTGACCTTCAGATGTGATATGAAAGGAAAAATTTCATATTACCTTATTCAAATTTTGCGAAAATATATTTTTCCTCCCTGAACTCGAAAACCGGGTAAACCAGTTCTCTGAACTTTTAAAATCATTCGTTTTACCTCCCTGACCGGTTATAAGCAGTTTTCAAAGGCGGTTTTATCTTTTATTTATTTATTTCGGTTAAATCTTTAAAAATTCATAGTAAATCATAAAATGGAAAATCCTAATTTGTTGGACTCCACGTGAGTAGATCTACACAGTGAATATATAATATGGTATACTTTAGTACAAACTTTTTGCTGTAGCTTTAGATTTATGTTTTTCTATAATTAATTCATAGCTGCAGTTCTATAGTTCAATTGTGGTGAAATTTTTATGGTGGGCTAATTATTGTATGCCTTAAACTATAGTTAGAATTTCATACTCATTGGATGTAACACCCGAGTGTTATGTACCTATTTAACAGCAGTTTAAGACTTAATAAAACCTAATAAATAAGTTTTCTATGCTTGGTGATAAATTCTTGCATGAAATCATATAATGTATGTTTGTTTAAATCACCTTTGTGAATAAAGTCAACAAGTGTGATGTCAACCAACCTTGATTTTTGTGCTTAAACACCTCTAAATGATCTTTTGAATAAAAGTTGTTTAGGGTTTGTTTTGGAAAGATGTGATGAAATTGCTTAAAAATGTCCAAAAACCCTGATTTCAATCTTTTCTTGATTGCATGTTTAGAGCTGATTAAATAAATAATTTATTAATAAACTCAGAAATATGTCCGTGTGAAAAACTTAGTACAAGTTATGAACTTTGTGGTGGAGTGCTTTTTGGTGCTTAGTTTGCATGTTTGATAGATTAGTTAAGCTCCAAAGTTTGAATCAAACTCAGTTTTCTGGGGAACTTGGAAAATTCAGTTTCTGGAATCAGCCTGACAAACCAAAGTTTGGGCATGTTTATCTCCTAATCTGTTGCGCTAATGACAGTGGTCCCTTAAGCATAGTTGGAGTTTGCTTGAGTTGAAGATATTTTGTATGCGGGATGTGGGGCACATAGGTTGACCAAACGCGCTGCACGTTGCTTCCAAGTGGGGTACATGGCCACATCTGTCGCCCATGCCCTGCTCTGGCCATGTGTGCGCACAGCGCGTCGTCCTCGCCGTGCTGTTCCTCTGGGCGCGCCCATGCCGCTCCTCCCCCTGCGCCGTGCTAAGGAAGGAGCCGCGCCTGAGCTTCTGCTACCCTCGCGCCAAGGCTCTCTCGCCCTATCCTCTCCTTCCTCGCTTTCCGTCATTTGCCATGGCCATGGCCGGCCCGAGCTACGCCCGCCGCGTTCCCCGCCCTCCGAGCCCTCTCCGCCCTGACCGCGTACACCACCTCTTCCGCCTCGCACCCCTCTGGGTCCTGCGCACGCTCGAGAGACGAATCCGAGCCGCGACCCGCCGTTGCCGCCGCTCTGCCATCGTCCTCGCCGTCGGCTGCTGCAAACGCATCCGTGGTGAGCTTCTTGCTCCGAGCCTCTCTACCCCAATCGAGCGCCCCTATGCCTTCCCACGAGTCGCGCCCTTCACGTCACATCCCCATACCCGTTCACTCATTGGAGGCGCCACCGCCACAGCGTGGCATTGTCGTCTTCCGTCCGTCCGCCGCCTCGGCACGTGGCCAGCTGGCCTCAGGCCACCTCCGGTTGGCGCACCACCCCGATGGCGCGTGGTTACATCACCCTCGTCGGCTGCACCTTGCACGGCGGGCGTGGCATTGTCGGCCAAATCGGCCCGACCCCCGGCCGCCGTCTCCGTTGGGTTACGATTCTGCGAACACAGAGGACGGGGGAAAGGAATATGAAGAAGAGCAGGGTTCCAGTTGTAAAGGCACAGGAGACAAAGTTTTGGTGGAAGCGCAAATATAGATTTGGAGAAAGTCCGAGCTCCCGATGCAAATCATGTTTTCCTTTTCCTGTTATCTTTTTCTTTTATGTGTAAATAGGATGAAACTTCAATAATTCATAGTAAATCGTAGCAATATCCTAAAAATGCCAAATTAGTTTCGTTGCACTCCACACAATTAGATCTATGCAGTACACATATAATATCACATGCTTTAGTATAAGGTTTTTGTGGTATAGATAATCTAAGCTTTTATGTGTAGAATTAATAGAGGTTGTTTGAGTAGTCCAAATCCAGTGAAATTTTTATGGTAAATTAGTATTGATGTGTGTATGCTTTGGTAAAAATTTCATGCACAATTGATACATATTCACTGAGTTATTGATTTATCATGTGTCACATGGTTTTACTGCTTTTAAATCTTAATTAACTGCTAGTAAATAATCTGCTTATCCTGAAATTATGAAATTTATGCGGTAGTTATGTTTAGTCAACTTTAAATTTTTCATGTCCAAAAGAGATGTTGGCGCTCCACCTTTTTATTACTTGGTTGTAATTATTTAAGCTTTTAAATATGAAAGGTGTTTAGATTAGGGTTAATATTTTTTTTGTCTATGTTACTTGTTTTACATGATGACTTGCTTTTCCTTTCGTGTTGTGATTGTCCTTGTTATGCTTGTTTGACTTAAGCATGCATTACATCTATGCATATCATTTAGGTACGTTAGTGATTGATGGATCGATTGATGGCCTATGGAGTTGAACCAGAAGATGATGTAATGGTGGTCGAATCGGAAGATGGGATGATGATTGGATCACGTCTTGAAGATGTAACCAACTTAACTTAGTGTTAATACAAGTTTACTCAGGCAAGCCCCGGTGCATAACCCCTATTTTTTCAAGCACTTATTACTATGTGTGTGCATTAAGTTGCAGGAGTTGTCTAAAACCCACCTGGATAAATATATTATCCTATGAGTCCTACTAGTATGATAGGATCGTGTAGTATGCCATGGTATAGGACTTACGGTAGAAGTCGAGTGATGGGTTGTCACTCGCGAGAAATTAGGTTCTGGTTATACTGTTACTGTTATCATATGGTTTTGGAGATGGATTATAATTAGAGACCGGGCGGGAAGAGGAAAATAGATTTTTTGAATGGTTGGTGGGTGTCGCAGGGCCGGGCTCTGGGCACCCGTCTCCCCGCCTGTGTCGATTAAGGACCGTTCGTTGGTGGCTATTTGACAAGCTTGAAGGTACCGAACAAATAAGAGGGGCCTGAGTTATAGTTGATCGTGAAGCTTAGTACTTCCTTATGACCAAGGTGCGCAAAACGTTCACCGGAGTGTTTCTCTGGCCATTCTAGCGGCTGATTTTGGGATGGGAATGTCCATGGACCAAACTTACGAGGGAGGAACCCGTCGCCGGTTCACGAGATGGGCCTCATTAGGCGGGTTCCCCGGGATTGTCAGGTCATTTCAGGCCTTGGTCATATGGTTGGAATGGTTGCCTTGTACATGCTCTGTCGAGAGAAGTACGGGCGTGTGTTTAGTATTGCCTAGCTGGATGTACATCGATTGCAATCGTCGCCCTCCTCGGATATGGATACCTCTTGTCATTTCACTATCATCGTAGTTAATGCAACTAGAACATAGAGATGATGATACGGTTATTGCTGGATCATGAAATAGGCTTTTATTGCTTACCACATGCTTAAAAGTAGTTCAGACGCTTATCTAGAATGGTTAAGCAATAAACTTGATATGACTGCTAAAACTTTGAATATAAGGATACACTATTAGTAACGCTTCTCTGCAAAACAACTAAACAGCAAGCCAAGTAGCCCCTGCATATCCTTGAGAGTCGGGAGACTACTCCCACCTAGTCGGGTAAGTCTTGCGGAGTATATTGTGTACTCAGGGTTTTATTTCCCCCGTTGTAGGTAACAGGTGGATACTGGAGCTAACTGTTGCTATGTGTGGATACCTCTTGGTGGGCTCAGCGAGGCTTCCTCTCTCGCCGCTATCGTAGCATCTTATTCTTAAATCTCTACTTCTACTTCAATATTCAAAATTATTAAAATTGAGCTGTTTTTTTATAAAATGACCTTTTTCGCTGTTTTATGAAATCTGTTTTGTAATAACTCTGATTTTATGTAACAGTATGATGTATCAAATGGTTAAGAATGTTGTAAGCTTTATTCACTTATTTATGATCCTGATAAAAACGTGAATTTTCGAGTTTTCTCATTGGGTGTACTCGACAGACTACCGGGTTTAACTTGATCTCTTACGTACTTAGTGTCAAATGGCTGACAAGTACACTTGGGATTAGGTTAAATTGGTCTGTTCTGCCACATTGGATCATGTATAACTTAGTTATACATTTATTTAGGTGTATGCTTGTTAAAAAATATTTATAAATTTATAACTAAGTTATAGATGATCCAATGAGTATGAAATTTTTACTATAGTTCAAGCATACAATAATTAGCTCACCATAAAAATTTCACCACAATTTGGACCATAGAAACTGCAGCTATGAATTAATTAAAAAACATAGATCTAAAGGTACAACAAAAAATTTGTACTAAAGCATACCATATTATTTGTTCACTGTGTAGATCTACTCATGCGGAGTCCAGCAAAATTGGATTTTCCATTTTATATTTTTTTATGATTTACTAGGATTTTTCAAAGATTCAACCAAAATAAATAAAAAGGAAAAGGACAAACCACCTTTGAAACCCGCTTATAACCGGTCAGAGAGGTAAAATAAACGGTTTTAAAAGTTTAGTGAGGTGGTTTACCTGGTTTTATAGTTCAGGGAGGAAAATCAGACTTTCGCAAAAGTTAAGGGAGGTAATATGAACTTTTTCTAATATGAAAAGATTGTGGACCGGGCCTACTGATCTTCGTTGCAACTTGCAACGGATTCGGATTGTTTTGTTCATTGGAAATTAATCGATAGGATTTTCTTCCCTTTTTTTTAGAATTAGATGCATTCGATAGATAGGTTTTTCTTTTTTACTTAGAATTCAGGCAACTTTTATTATCGGCCGGTAAGCAAATCTGTGCGCGTGGACAACGAGCTGCGAGCCGCACTTTGGTTTGCATGTAGTAGTAGGACCCAATCCAGCAGCCAGCAGTAGGTAAAGCTTCCAAGCGACTCTTTTTAATTTCACGTTTTGACTTTTGAGAGTTGGTTATGGTTTCTGCGAAGGCTCTCATTCTCCCAATGAGCTAGCAGAACCTTGAAGGTGGATGTCGTACGAATTGAAGCAAGGGCACATTGATGTAATAAGCGAATAACTATGAGTTTAGAGGGCCAGATTAAAGTGCAAGCAGTTTAGAGAATCGATGATTAAATTCCACTGTATTTCAATTTATATTCCGAGATAAAACGCAGTGGCAACGACTCTCGTTGTATACTTCACGGCTGATGTAAAAAAAAAATCAAACTTTATAAGTTATTAGCAAATATGCCCGTGCGTTACAACGGAAGATAAAATTATAAAATATTAATGAAAACAAAAAGAATGGTACATATCTATTTATGTTTTACCATTTCTATAAAATTTAAAATCTATAATTTATTTTTAGATTATTATAACATCCATAATACAATCCAATGTTGGCAATAATATGTCAATGCCCCTAAGTTTGTATCAAATTTAAAATATAATATTGATATTTTTTTCTATTACAAAGCATAGAGATATTTTCATACTACTTATGCGTTGATATAGTTAAATATTGAGTTCCATAACTTTAGTTAAATATTGAGTTCCACGGCTTTCTTTGTGGATCCATAATCAAAGTATTGATCTGTCCACTAATGATTACAACGAGAGGCATCTCTTCATTTGTCATACGGTAACCCTCATTGGGGTTTGCACTATGTATAGTTTAGAGACAAATTGGCAATCTGGTGAAGATTTCAGTTCATAATTTGATTGGTCAAGCACAACTGCAAACAAACAGCAAGTAGCGGGGCTCACCAATTTTCGTTAGTTCATCCGCTGAGGACGCATGCCTGTCTCGATAATAGGTCGATCTACCAGGCTCCACTCCCTCTATTTGCCGCATCACGGTGCCTCTCTGCTCACCGAACGACGCAGCCCGGACACTGCCTGGCGATGGCCTGTCTGTGGATCATCAGTACCTGTCGAGTCCACCCCGCCGACTCAGGCGCCGACGCCGACAGTGACTACATATCTTCGACACATGGCTCAGTGACAAGAGCAGGCTCAGCCTTCCATTCAACGAGGAAGCTAGGGGTCCCTTGTCCATGTCTTTGGAGCATCAGCGACCTCACCTGCCTGAAGCATTGGGTTGGGGTGGCAAATCGATGACCACGTGGCCCTCTCGCCGTGCAGACATCCAGGACGATGATGCCCCGTTCCTTGCACAGCTAAGCTAATTGATGGTTGTGGCTTCCATTCCAATGACAAGAGGGGGGGAGAGACGGTTTAGGATGGGGTGGTGCGGAGGAAGTTGAGCGGTCCGCGGTTTGGTTGTGGATGACGTCGTCCCACTCGCCAGGCTCCGAGTGGAAGATCCTCGTCACCAAGTTTTGGTCGGTGATGAGAAGCTGGAAGGAGTACCCGGCGTCACCGACGACGAGCAATACAACAGATCGTCACGGTGAGACACTTGGTCAGTACGTCGGTGGCACGGACGGACACGATGGTTTTGGTGTCTGAACACGCGAGAAGATCTCGACGAGGAGATCGCTCATCGTTGGGGATGTTCAGCGGCTCTAAATCAACCATTGTCGTCTCGTCACATGTGCCCACGCGTCGACGCTGTGACGCTAAAACGAAACAAACAAATTCCACACTTCTTTTCTCTTTATTAAATTTTTATTCTTATATTTTTTTATTTAGATTAAGATTCATATTTCGATTACTCGGAGTTGGAGAGATCTAGTTGGATTATGATTCCTATTTAGGTTGTGTTTAGTTCACGAAATGAAAATTTTTGGATGTCACATCGGATGTTTCGGGGATGTCGGAAGGGGTTTTCGGATACTAATAATAAAAGCTAATTACATAACTCGCTTGGAAACTGCGAGACGAATTTATCAAACCTAATTAATCCATCATTAGCGCATGTTAGTTACTGTAGCACTTATAGATAATCATGGACTAATTAGTCTTAAAACATTGGTCTCGCGATTTCCAACCAAAATGTGCAATTAGTTTTTTTTCGTCTATATTTAATACTCCATACATGTGCCGTAAGATTCGATGTGATAATTGAGGATGAAAATTTTTTGGAACTAAACAAGGCCTTATAAAAAAAGAAGGCTATATGCGGTTTTTCACATTCATAAAGTTAGTTAAGGGATTGCCAAACCAAAAAATAGGTGGAAAGAAATTTTATCTCTTTATTATCAGGTATAGAAAAAGATCCAAGTTTCAGGGTGAAAATTCAATTCCCCCACCAATTCCAAGTTGGTATATGTCAGTTTTAAGTTAGATTTTGAATTGAAACATTAATTGTGGTAGAATGCATACAAGAAAGGCAATGTATTCGTACTCCCTCAGTCTAAAAAATAAATAACCTTGTGAAAATTTTCAGACTGATTAAGGGTGCCAAAAGACACATGTATCGTCATCTTCTTTTCTTTCTTGCAAGATATCCTCTGGATTTGACGGTTATTGTTTGCACCCACGATTAGCTTCCTTGTTAAAAGGCAATATCCAATATTTTTGTTTATTTTTAATATACATTTTAAATAACTAAAAATTATTTATTTTGTAAACGAAGGGAGTATGCTGCATGGCTGATATGGTACGAAAACGAAGTCCAAGCACTGAAAGTCACGACAAACTCGCCCATGCAGCAGTTTTCTACAGTAAGCTAAGATTATACTATGCAAAGCAGCAAATGCTTGAGCTGCTTCAAACCCAAAGTCAAACTTTCCATATGAACTCGTAGTTTTTAGCATAAAAGAATGTTGCCACACGCTCTGCCTGACTGCCTCCCACGCGTAAATAAATTGGGTGGGCGAGGGGCGCACTTCCTACCTGGCAGATCGAATCTGCATACATATATGCGGCAGCTGGGCAGTCTTTTTCGACATGATGGCAATAAGCACGCAATCGGTTATAGTATTATTAGAAGTAAGTTGGTTCGTATGTACAACAATAATTTTTGCTACACACGAGACACACTACCGGACTTAGGCTCTGATACTCGACAAATCCCCATATATACTCGGCAAAGTCTTTGCCGAGTGTAACCCTCGGTAAAGATCACTCGACAAAGCCGGTGACGACAAAGGTCTCTTTACCGAGTGTCTTTTGTCGGGCACTCGGCAAAAGCTTTGTTGAGTGCCCGTAAACCACTCGGCAAAGAAAAGTTACCTGACGGCGTCAATTGCCAGTGAAGGTCGCTTTGCCGAGCGCCTGACGGAGGGCACTCGGCAAAGCCCGCCCTCTTTGCCGAGTGTCAGTCCTACTACACTCGGCAAAGGTGACCGCTTTGCTGAGTGGCTAATGGGCGGCACTCGGCAAAGCCTCCCTACCTTTGCCAAGTGCAATGGCAATAGCACTCAGCAAAACCTCCCTGCCTTTGCCGAGTGCAATGACCATAGCACTCGGCAAACTTTTCAGCTTTGCCGAATGTCTTGGTGATTGCACTCGGCATAGCTTAGAAATTTGCTTTTTTTGCATTTTTTTGTTTATTGCATCCACACATACATATATCACACAACCATATATATATATATATATCACATATATATCACATATCACACCACAATCACATATATCACACAGCCATCACATATAATCCATAACCATGACAAATATCATCACAAGTTGTCCACAAGTATCACATAGTCCACAAATATCATCCAAGTACCGCCACAAGTGCCACCATTCACAAATAAGCATCACAAGCACAAGTCCATCTTCCTCTATTGTTGACGGCCACTCCACCGGTCCTACTGCGACGGAGGTGTGCCCTGTGCTGGAGGTGTGCCGTGAACATCATTCGACGCCGCCGATTGCCCCTGCACAAAAGAGAAGTGATTGCATGTGTGAGACAAGATTTAAGGTAGGTTCTATATATAGGGGGGGGGCAGGGACAATAGATCAGAACTGCTTGCTTCGTCTTTGTCAGTATATATAGGTACACATGCGTAGTGCTTGCATTGCACACTAGTAGTATAGGTAGTACAGTACTGTAAGAACCACGAGACTAGCAATGATCAAGTTTTTTGGGAGTATGAGGCATCAGGATACATAGTTGATTTCAAGCCGCTGCAACATAGAAACCAACACATCTTGGATTTCTGCACTTAGAACATGGACAAGGCACGACGGCCAGCTGCTCCCCAGCAAGGCATGCAGCCGCTATCTCCCGTGGGACGTGAGAACCATGCAGTGCTAATGACATGCTGACTGTACGTGCACCTACCGCCTGTGCCTGGCCATGTACTGATGCCATAGGCAAGATGTTCAATGACAGTTATTACTGTCTAGTGATGAACACTTGAACAGCATCTGGACGAGCTTGGTCTACAGCCACAAGAAACAGTCCAGGTCCAAGTGTCCAACCAAGGACGAGTTTTGGTTCAATGAAGAATTTGCCATGCCGATTTGCAGACAATAGAGGTGTGTGGTACCACGAATTGTCAAAGGTCATCTCACATATTAGGGTCATATATCCATATTCACATTCACATTTAGATTTAAGGTAGAGAAACTCACATGAGTGACAGCAGGATCATTTGGTGGAGTGAATATCATCGGTGGCAGAACATAGCCTGAGTAAGCTCCAAGACCTTGAATATACTGAAACATCTGCTCCATCCTCCGTCGATCCTCCTCAGCCCTCGCCTCAGCCTCCTCCCATTGCCTCCTCTCTTCCGCCACCTCGGCCTACAATATTTCATCCCAATGTTACAACGCAAAGCAAAGGTATGTAAAAATCAATGAACGACAAATAAAACAGAAATAACCTTGAGTGCCTGCACCGTGTGCTGTGTACAGTCCGGCCATGTGCGTATGGCCGGGCTCGAGCTCGTGCTCCTTGCTCGAATCTCGGAGAGAGACCTAGTACGGGCCGGGTCGATTGCGCCGTCGCCAATCCAGTACCGCCCGTGCTTCTTCCCTCCTCCCAACCTCATGATGACTTCTCCATCAAGGTCCTCGGAGGTGGGATCATACTCTGGCCCATGAACCTCCCTTGCCATCGCTGTGTACTCAGTGAGGCGGGTGTGGACAGACGAGTTGTACGCCTCAAGCGGGTCCTTCGGGTTGTAGTGGACGTCGGACGTCGCCTTGCCCTTGTGGTCCATTGCCCATGCCTCGAACTAGGAGACGGGCGCGCCACCATGTGACGCCGACTGCGAAAGAAACAGCAGGATGATTAGAAATTTGCATAGTTGAGCTTTAGAATAAAGAAATGGATTCAGCGTACCCATTTAGCTGCGTAGGCCGGGAGGCAAAGGTTGCCTTGATGGTGTGGTGCACCAGGCATCATCAAACGCTGCTCCCGGCAAGCGTTGTGCGTCTCCCACCACTCGGGGCTGCACCACTTGTCCACCATTGCCTCCCAGCAGTCTTCGTGCCCAGTGCACCACCACGGAAGCACCTACACGACATCGAGTATATGTAGATCAAATTAAGCTTATTTAATCTTAGAAAAAATCAGTATTAATCTTATATATTTACCTTCATGTATTGTTCCTTGGTCAGCGTCTGCTTTCTTGCCTCCTTTTTCGTGACCTTCCTAAACTCGAAGGTCACGTTGTATGTCACGATGGCCTGGAGGCGCGCCTCGTAGTGCATGTCACCCACGAGTTTGTGACAAGCTTTGTTAGCCGCCGCCCTCGCTGCCACCTCCCATCCCGGCTCACATCTGAAGAAATCCTGTATGTAGACGCAATGTATCCTATAATTATTTGAAGAATGTCCAATGAATGCGATGAATTGAGCAGTGTAGTGAGACGAAGACTTACCCATAGCTCCGTAATCACCCGCTCTGCCTTGTGGCCGTAGATCCTGCCATCCCGATCATATGCATCTGCGCAGATGGCGTAGTGGGCAAACGTCCAGGCCGGCTGCCGCACTCCGGCAAAGTCAACAAGGCCAGGGAAGTGTGTCTTGCACAAAAGACCAAGAACGCCATTGGGATGGCGTCCGTGACCACCTGCACCCACAATCACGAAACCCCTGCCCAAGTGATCAAGAAAAATTATTAATTTCAACATAACAAATGAGAAAATAGTGACAGCATGTAAAGTTACTTTGAACCACCGGGTCGAACTATCGGGCGTCTCTCAAGAGGTATCGGTCGCTTCGGGAGTTGCGAGGGACCTCGCTGATAGAGTTTAGCCATGCCAGAGGAAGAGGAGCCCCCTGCCGTCGCACCACAGGAAGAGGAACCCCTTGCCGCCTCCTTAGCCTCGTCCTCCTCCACCACCTCCTCCTCGACCTCCATCGCCTCCTCGTGCTCCTCGGGCACCTCCTCCTCCTCATCCTCCACCGCCTCCTCGTGCTCCTCAGGCACCTCCTCCTCCTCGGACTCCTCCTCCACCTCCTCCTCCTGCCTCTGTGGCGGAGGAGCCTGACAACCCCTGTGTTTCCTTGGCGGTGGCAGAGGAGCTACCTCCTCCACCCTCTTGTATTTCGACTTTACTTTCCTTAAACTCCTTAAGAGACCCCCGCCACCTGGCATCTTTGTTCAATCACCTGCAATTACAAAGAGATACAAAATGAATAAAACATAATTAGAAAGAGATGTAAAATAAAAAAGACGTATTGCAAAATGAACAAAACATAATTAGAAGGTAACATAATATTACATGTCTTAGAAATAATCATCATGATCGGTATTAGTTGGATCATAAGTCTCATCATCACTATCATGCATGTCTACTTCCATGTTGATATCATGACCATCCGGAGGAGCAATGTTGTCATCACTGTCATTGCCTAATTCTAATTGCTGAAGTAATTCTAAGTCCTTCACATTTTGAACCTCATCCCCATCGTCCTCATCATCAACCCTTTCATTGTTTGCTTCCATTCTGACCGGATCAGTTATGTCTATGACAAAGCTCCCTTGTAGCCCCTCTTCTTGAAAGAACTCTCCATCATATGTGTTTGGGTCAAAGTTGTAATCTTCATTGTTTGGGACATGTAGTTTACTGTGTGGCGATACCTTGTTCACAACATCCCAACCCTTAAGATGCAGGTCATCTTGGCACGCCCATGGGAGATAATAAACTTGTGTGGCCTGTTGAGCCACGATATAGACATTATCTCCTGGGTACTTGGAATCCTGTCGAATTTTGACTAGCCCAAGATTAGGGGTCAGTCTTATTTTTTTAGGATCAAACCAATGGCATTTAAATATGACAGGATTAAGAGGTTTGCAGCCATGAAATGTGAGTTCGTATATTTCTTCAACTCTTCCATAATAATCGAGCCCATCAAGGGCGGGCGTGAAAACTCTAGTATTTGTGGTTCTTCGATTGGGGCGACTCTGCTCGTGTCTTGTTGTGTGAAAGCGATATCCATTCACATCATAACCGGTAAATGACATGACCCTAAAGGCACAGCCACCGGCAACCTGACTCAACTCGGCGCTCATAGATGCATCGGTTTGGCCCTACAAGCTCAAGCAGGATAGTTCGTTATATCATTCGCATGTACGAGCAACTTATAATGTCAAACTAAGTACGAGCTAAATTAGAACGCACCTTGCGTTTGAACCAAGAAATGAAATTGGGTTTTCCATTTCCCGCACCCCGTTTAAGAAGGGTGTGAAATTCCCGCGGGGTCGGCGCCCTTGATCGATGCTAGAATTCATGAGTAAATTCCCTGTACCGACGAGAAACAAGGGGGTTGGATGCAGAATAGTGACTAGTCGAGAACAAGTTTGTTGAAAATAGTGACTTACCCCATGTACGGCTCCACTTCTTCGAGGTTGGTCACTACATATAGCATGATAGTGTGCCACTCTTCATGACTCAAGGTCTTGAGGGTCTTACCACTTGCACTTCCGAGTTGCCCTCGGAAAAGGCTGAGGTTCGATTCATTTTCCCCAGTATTGTAACGAGAGGGTGGATTATGCACGCTAGGAAGGTTGTCACCATAGTATGTTGTTGTGAAGTTTGACACCTCCTCCAGAATCTATGCCTCTGCGATGGAAGCTTCAATCTTGCATTTATTTCTACATTTCTTTCGAACAACCTTTAGGGTTCTCTCAATTGAATAGCACCAACGGCCTTGCACAGGCCCCCCCATTTGTGCCTCATACGGGAGGTGCAAAATCAAATGTTGCATCGGATTAAACAAGCCTGGTGGAAAGATCTTCTCCAGCTTACAGAGCAACACAGGTGCCATTTTTTCCATGTCTGCAACCACGGCCCAAGATAACTCCTTAGCACAAAGCTGGCGGAAGAAATAGCTCAACTCTACCAGCACTTGCCAGACATGATCTGGGACATAGCCTCGAACCATCACCGGAAGAAGCCGCTCAAGCCATATGTGGTAGTCATGACTCTTAAGCCCATTGATTCGTATAGTAGATAAGTTCACTCCCCTCCTTAGATTCGATGCATACCCATTTGGGAACATTAACGTTTGGAACCATTCTAGTACTTCCCTCCTTTGGGGCCTGCTTAACGTGAATTCGGCCTTAGGCCTAGTCCATTTCTTGCCATTTCTAGGAGGCTGCATCTCTTGCTTTGGTCTGTCGCATAACGTTGCCAGATCCACTTTAGCCTTAACATTGTCCTTTGACTTATCAGTGTCCATGATTGTTCCCCAAAGTGCCTCAGCGATATTCTTTTCAGTGTGCATTACATCAATGTTATGTGGAAGAAGAAGGTCATCAAAATAGGGGAGCCTCTCCAAGCCCGAGTTGTGAGTCCATGCATGTTGCTCGCCATATCTCACAAAACCACCTTCTACTTCATTGACCTCGAGAGCATCTATCTGAGCACGGACCGCAGCACCTGTCATCATCACCGGTGGAGGGTCTATAACTTCGAGGCCTTTCGTAAAGTTCTTGGTGTCTTGTCTGAATGCATGGTCAAGAGGGAGGAATTGTCGATGTTTGTCAAACGAGGAATACTTGCCACCCTTCTTCAACCAAATAAACTTCAGAGCTGTCTTGCATACTGGGCATGGGAACTTGCCGTGAACACACCAGCCACAGAATATTCCATATGCCAGGAAGTCATGCAGGGAGTAATGGTACCAAACATGCATCTTGAAGCTTCTCTTTGTAGCTCGGTCGTATATCCATACCCCTTCATCCCAAGCATTGAGCAATTCATCAATCACAGGCTCCATGAACACACCCATACTATTCCCCGGGTGTTTAGGAATTATCAACGAGATGAATATGTTCTGCCGTTGAAAGATGACGCTGGGGGGAGATTGAGCGGGATAACAAACACGGGCCAACAAGTGTATGGGGCAGACATCATTCCATAAGGATTGAACCCATTTGTTGCCAGCGCAACACGGACATTACAGGCCTCTAGAGCTTTCTCACGATGAATGTCATCAAAATGTTTCCATGATTCACCATCGGAAGGATGTACCATCTTATCTGGATTGTATCGACGTCCATTTTTGTGCCATGTCATCTGTTTCGTGGACTCCTCGGTCATGTATAGCCGTTGGATCCTCGGTACGAACGGAAGGTACCGTAGGATTTTCACGGGGATGTCAAGCCGCCTCTTGAGACCATCACCATAGTCTACCTCAAGGAACCTAGAGGATTTACACTTTGGACAGTGCTTAGCTTCCGCGTGTTTGTTCTTAAATAAGATGCACCCCTTTGGACAAGCATGTATCTGCTCATATGGCATCTTAAGTACACGGAGGAGTCTCCGTGACTCGTACATGTTCCTTGGCAGAATGTGACCTTCTGGAAGCAAAGTGCCAGAAACTGTCGGCATAGCATCAAAGGCGTCTCGACTCAGGTGGCACTGGGACTTGAAAGCCATAAGGCGTCCAATGGCATCTAGTTGAGAGACCTTTGTCTGGACGTGAAGGGGTTTCTGTGCCACAGACAACATGTCGTAATATGCCTTTGCGGTTGCCTCTGGCTCCTCATCCCTACGTCCTTCACCGAAGTGTGCTTCATGATAGTCACCTAACATGTCTCCTACCCCGCCATCAGCATCAAGATCCTCGATGTGTTGTCTCACGACCTTGTCTCTCCTACGTCCTTCACCATGGAGGGTCCACCGGGTATAGTCTACCATAAATCCATACTTGCCAAGATATTTACCCATGTCCACCTTTGTTTGTTTACGCCTGTTCTCACACTCGCTATAGGGACACCAAACTTTATCCGTTTCTTTAGCCTCCCGAAATGCTGCTTCCAAGAAAGCATATCATCCATTCATCAGTCCAGTCTCCATAACCCCTTCGGCCAGTGTACATCCACTCACGGTCATCCATCCTTTACCATATACGCGAGTAATATAAGAATCCATTGCATCTACACGAGGATCCTACTATCTAATATGTGAAGATAGGTCATAATCCCACCCGAGTATGCGTAGATGAGGTTAGTTTCCATGCTCTACTCCTATCCGAGACAGAATTTCGGCAACACCTCCCCGCTCTTCTCCAAATACACGTCCCGGCAGGGAGATTGTGTATCCGGAGAAAAACAGGGAGATGATGCCGAAACTCTGTCTCGGATCGGAGTAGACCATGAAAACTAACCCCATCTACGCATCCTCGGGCTGTCCAAAAAATGTGGACAATTCAAAACACATACGGTTATAGATATGCAAAGATCTGTGTACTTCCAACCGTATCACTTTCGAACGGGAGACACCTAACTTAGTTATGTGATCTACGAACATGATACGGAAAGAGGGGTTATACCTTGGGTGGCGGTGGAGTCAGGCTAGCGGGGCCTTGGCGGGTCGGTGCAGTGGCGAGGCAACGCGGTGCAGGCAGATCCGCAGTGGCGAGGAATACGATCGGGGTCGCCGAGGTACTCCGGCTCAGCTCCAACGGGCTCTTCTCTGCAAAAAAAGAACATACGGGCTTAATTGAAAATTTTGACAAAACCTCCCCTACACGGTGAGGTTTCTAAAACCTGTAAAAAAAACGTACGGCACGATGGCCGATAACCACATATACATATGCATTGGATTCACATTCATATAAACATATATAATCACAACTACTACTACCACCACCACCAGTCCTACTGCTCCTCCTCCTACACCTCCTCCTCCTCCTACTACATATATAATCACACAGTTTCATATGAATTACGTTAAGGTTTGGACGCACTGGGAATTGAAATAGCTTAGGAGTGATCCCTAAGTACTACTTCTCAGTGCCATTAGCTAGGATGGTCAAACAGCACTACTGAACTGGCAAGGGTAATAAGTAGCTCGCATTGAAACGATATGATACAGCAGGAAAGGCATCAAGTGCAGTTTAATAAGTCCATCCAACCATGAATCATGTAATAATATATATACTCCATCATCAGTGTGCATCAAGTGAATGGCTGGGTCAAGCCAACCGACACAGTGCTGCTGGTTTTGACCAAATGGTCGCAAGCAAGGGTTCAAGCCACCCACCAGCACTTGGGTAGTTCCTTGCTACTGTATCCCACATCGCAGAGTATACGTGAAGCTTCATCTGTTTCAGAAAGTTGAACCAGCTGCCTAGCTAGGATTATTCAGTTGCACCGTGTGTGTTTTATTTGTGGCTATTTCTTGTTTGAAATCAATCCCAATTCCTTGACAAAAAGATTGTGACTACTGCAGCAAAAGGGAAAGGAAAAAGAAAAGAAAAGAAAATACTGTAGTTTGCAAACAAAGCAGGGATCTGCTTCCTGCGACATTGCAGCCTTGCAGGTCGGCCATGGTGTTCTTCGCCGGCGTCACCGCGGTGCAGTCCACCCTGATCGCCGACTGCTACATTTCCCACGACCCGGAGCGAGGCGTCGTCAGGAACCGCTCCTACATCGACGCCGTGCGCCTCTACCTAGGTACGAGGACCTCAGCCACGAGATCCTCCTCCGCGCCGCCAACCAAACCGGTCAGTGACTAGTGAGTGTTCAGGAATAAAGAGGTTTATTTGAAACTAGTAACAGTGAACTGAATGAAGAAACTAGTGCAGTATATGTATATCTGATAGAGCTATGTATGTAAATCGCTCCATGACGACCGGAGGCGGTACCATGACGACGTCTCCATCATCATCATCTCATTGGAGGGGAAGATTTGGAGCTCATCATAGGTTTCTTAAGAATTATTATTGTCATACTGATCATGGCATTGTAACCGTGGTAGCATGAATTATACTGATTCGCAATGTACACTGTAAAAAACGAACAGACTAATTCTTTGAGCAAAAAGTTTTGGCGGCAGTTTCTTTTTCTTTGTATTTCTTGTAGTTGTAGGTAATAAAGGAGCTCTCTTGTTTCATTTGAAATTGAGTTGGCACAGTACACATCTTTAGTTAAAGCTTATGTCATATATATAAAGATCTTTAAAGATGCGCTATAATGATACTGTATGTTATATAATCTTCATTTCTTTGAATCTTTGCTGATGGGGAACGATGAAGAACAGACAAGACAGTTGGACCAAAAGGCCGGAAGAACATTCAGAACCATGCTTTGCATAGCAAAGGTCATGTCTACAAATTACAAATTAGATCAACTGCTTTAATGACAAAGCATATTCAGTGCTTGCAAACTAAACAAATCTGAAAATAATTCTTCGCATTCAAGCATCGTTTCTAAAAGCATTCGATTCACATTTAAGCTACTACGATTTTTTTACCTATGAATTACCGGGGCTGCAGAGGGCGGACGCCATGCCGGAGATGGTCGCGAGGACGCTGGGCCCTAGGTGGTGCTTGACCGAGCGCAGTCTCCTCTCCGGGTTGCGGCGCGGCGAGCGGATGGAGGAGATCGGCCGCGGGCGAGACGAGTCCAGGCGGCGGGCCGCCGGCGGGAGCGGCCGGCGTGGGCGGGCGGGCGCGCGCGGGGCGGCGCGCAGGCGCAGCGTTGCGGGCGGGGTGGCGTGCGGGGCGGTGACGGGGGCGGCCGGCAGGCCAAACTTTGCCGGTGGAGGCGGCTTCGGGGCCGCGGCCGGTGGGCGAGCGCGCCGGGCGCGAGCACGGCGGGCGGGCACGAGCGGGGCAGCGCGGGAGAAGGCACGGCGGCGCGAGGATGACGGGCAGGGCGGGGGGCGGCGCTGGCAGGGGCGGTGAGGGACCGAGGGGAGGGGAGGTTGCAGAGGACGCAGTGAGGGAGCGAGGGGACGGGAGTGTGCGTGCGTGTGTGAGTGAGTCTCGGCCGTGCCAGTGAAGTCTTGGGTCAGGCCTTTGCCGAGTGTCCGCGATCTGGCACTCGGCAAAGCCGGGATTTTTTTAAAAAAAATATTAAAAATCTTTGCCGAGAGTCAAGCCGATGAGGCACTCGGCAAAGACTATACTTTGCCAAGTGCGAACACTAGGACACTCGGCAAAGGTATTTTTTTTAAAAAAACTTTTCTATTTTCTTTCCCTTTTCCTTACCCGTTTTTTTTCCAAATTTGTTCCAATACACTTTGAAAATACCTTGTCAAATTCACTCAACGATGCAAATTTGATGCTTCAGCGAAAAATAGACCATGATTTCATGTAGTTATAGCTCAAATTCCATTTATATAATTGCAATTACAAATTAATAATTATCAAATGGGTCCAAAAAATCCCTAAAATTTAACATGACATGATCTTTGTGTCTATTGGCTATACAAAAAGTTTCGGAGTCAAACCACAACTCGACCGTCACTTTCACTCCAAATCTTACCAGATCATTCTCAACAATCATGAAACTTCTTCGGAGATGTTTCGGTTTGTAAGCAATGTACGTGACAACTTATGCGACACCTTCTCAATTTTTTACCACAGCCTCCACATATGATATCATGACATCTTATCAAATTTCATGATTTTCGGACTTCCTTTGCTTTTTATAGAATTTAAAAACCATTCAACCACACGCTCAGGGTCGTGTTTCCGAAATAAGATGTTCGAAAACCCTTATAATCTTATAGGTAAGGCCTCAAACTGGGTTGAATAACATGAATATCAATTTTATACTCATTTTTTCCAAATATTTGAATCACTTGCAGTTCAAATTTAACTTAATTCCAAAAATTGCTTGAAATGCAATTAATTAGTTAAATATAGCAAATAAATTCAAAAATACACCAAACTTAAGCATGGAGTACCACATGTGGTATGTGGAGAGATAAAAAAATTTGAAGTGCAGGAGTCAAAAAAAAAATTATACTTTGCTGAGTGTCTGCTTTTGACACTAGGCAAAGAGCCTCTTTGCCGAGTGTTGCATTTGTACACTCGGCAAAGAGCTGACGGCGGCAGGCTGGTTTAACGACGGGCCAAAATTTGCTAAGTGTGAGACGTTGACACTCGGCAAAGAAAGTCTTTGCCGAGTGGCATGTCTGAACACTCGGCAAAGAGGACGTCTTTGCCGAGTGCCGATCCTGAGCACTCGACAAAGACCAGCTTTGTCGAGGGTCGTGTCGTTGTCGAGTGTTCGAGTTTGGGCACTCGGCAAAGACAGCCTTTACCGAGTGCCCGAGATAAAAAAAACTCGGTAAGGTTCTTGGCACTCGGCAAAGCTTGCGATTCCGGTAGTGACATCTATAAAGTGTACTGAGATTAGCATCCGGGATAAACGTATTCTAGCCACCTTCTGATGTGTTCTTTATTTATGTTCCTGACCCCGGGTTTGTTTAATACTAATAATAGCTCCATCTTAAATCTTAATCTACTGAGATTATGTTGGTCACTTGACTAAATTTGGTGTACTAGAAAATTTCTTGCAAATGAGACAATGACCAAAAAAGGAGATCAGTTTATTGGATCATCTTGTACTTAAAACATGTAAACTAGCGATAATATTTATTAGGACTAAAGACACATTTATAGTACCAAAATTGGTTCAAGAAAGTCTGGATTTTCTCTCATAATCAATTGAGATTACAACAGAAAGACTATTCCCCTTGTTTATGGGACTTGCAATTTGCCCCTAGGCAAAGCTTCCTAGCGTTAGTGTCGCCTCAGACATCCAATTTTGGATGCCTCGTGCTAGAATTGCTATCCGACAGGCGCTTTGTTTTTTTTTTTGGAACTGTGGTGCTTTGTTTATCAGGGTGTAAACCAAACTTCCTCTATGTGGAATCCACTTGTAAAAGTGAATAATAGTTAATAAACCCACATGCTTGTGTGCTTATGGCACCTCCAATGGCTAATTCTATGCTGGTATTAGACGCCATATGGAGTGGAGAGTCATAACTCTTCTATAAACTTCCTCTATGTGGGATCCACTTGTAAAAGTGAGTAATAGTTAATAAACCCATGCTTGTGCTTAGGGCACCTCCAATGGCTAGTTTTATTCTAGTATTAGATGGCATATGGAGGGGAGAAAGGCATGTCCCAATGTATGAGAGATTGAGAGACATGACTCTTCTATCTCCCTCTTGGCAGGAGAGAGAATATATAAATAAAGAAGAACTTACATATGGAGCATACATGATGAGTGACATCTAAAAGTCTGATACATGACGCATATAATAACTAGTCAAAACATTATCTTAGTATTATATCATTAGAATTAATTAGATAACATGGATTTTTAAATAAACTATTTTTTGAGATACGGGCTAGTTTATATATAGTAGTTGTATTTGGGAAAAAAATTGGGTGCAGGCTGGCTGCACCCTCCCGCTGCACCCTCCCGCCATGCAGATCTGCTTGGATTTGGTGACACGTGTCCCAGAAAATCCATCATATGGCCAGATGGTACTCTAAAAGTAGGCAACTAAAACCTCCTCAGGATAATCTAAAAATAGGTAACTGAAAACTCCACCTCCTGGCCGTGTGATGGATTTTTTGGGACACGTGTCACCAGATCCAAGCAGGTTTGCACGGCGAGAGTGTGCAGCCAGACTGCACCAAATTTTTTCCTGTATTTGGAATTGCCATTTTGACATGTTGTTACATGGCATTATTATATAGGATCTCCAGTTTTGTAGCCAACAAATGGAGTTAAACTAAATATTCATTGTCTTCTTAATGAAAACCGGTAATAATTAAAATCTAAACTAAGCTCTAATAATAAGCATGGAATTCAACAATGTCTCCTTTTCTCTTTTCAACCCTAGCTTTCTTCCCACTAACTTCGATGAAATCTTTGCTACCAACTTTTAAATTGTTTCAGCTGCCATGAATAAACTTCCAAAGCTAAGCTAAAACCATGGTTAGGTAGGACTAGAAGTAAGAACTAAGAGAGCTTATTTGTGAGAAACGTCTATGTGACAGAGTTTTAGTTTATGGGGTAAGTAGAGTCATTGTAAATTGTTTTTTGATGCCCCATGCAGTTCGAGCTCAAACAAAATTTTTGGCTCCCCATGTGAAATAGGCTCACTTCGGCGCCAAAGTAGGAGTATCTCTCAAGAGTTAACTAACGTTAGGTTAATTTTTCTATAGGAGCACAGAATACGATGCGGAGAAACTAGCTAAGACCGTCTAGCCTTATGTAGCAGTAATGTACTAAGATGTTGAAGATGTCAAAGAAGGAAATAGATAAAAAGTGAAGCACATGATCAATGAAAAAATATTGTAAAACTGTTTAAGATGATGAGCTTGAACTTGAAGCAAGATCAGGCAGCAGCCAACTAATCCTGCTGCTTTGTTTCGTCGTGGTCGGTCACACCGACCGGTGGTATTGGCAATCAAGTAGGAGTATATAACTGTAGAGAATGGAATCCACACGACAACCATTTTTCCAAGTTTTTATCTTTACACGAGGAAAGTTTGTCAAACTTCAGAGATAAATATACACTGTTTCTTTCAATCGAAAGAGACGGGAAGCAAGTACCTACCCTTGCATTGTCAAGAAACAAACAGGCAAACCAGAGCTCAAATAGTACAATGATCGAATAATCATAAATCTTGTTCTGTCCTCGTCGAGTAATACCATCATAGACTGACTGCATCTTAGCTAGGCTGCTCGACCTTCAGGTTGTATCTTTAAGCAGTCTAGTGCGCATGTTTAGAATCGCGAGTCTGTGTAACTCAACTCCTTTCTACCTTAATACAATGATACACATGGCTTGTTCGTATTCGAGAAAAAAAACATAAATCTTGGTGGGTAATTAATAAATTTAACACTAGATGAAGGGTGTGTGTGAACAATTTATAAATATTTCAAAACAAAATTGGCCATGTAATCATATAAAATGATTTTTTTTTGCTAGGAATAGATAATATAAAGTGAACAACACCCCTATCATCTGGTGGTCTAGCCAAACAAGGTGCTAGCTCTTGCCTAGCTACTATAATGGTTCTTAGAATTTCTATTCTATCTTGCAATTCTACATCTATGGTCTAAATTGATTAGACTAATTCTATATATTTCTACGATTTTACACACAGATATCCAACCGAATATGAATATGTGAGTACAATGTTGTCCAGTATCCATGCCAACAAAGCCTACATATGGCCAATGGTCTCGCCGCCACCACCACCTCAATCTGTGCCCTCCTCCCTCTAAGCCAGACGCGAGTAACCAGTAATCCACCCACCTAAGCTCTAACCCTAAATCTATATCACTGCGATCTTCAAAAAGCTCGCAAGATGTAAAATAAAACGACAACAATCTAGGGCCCTGTTTGGTTGGGCTTTTGGCTTTGTCTTTTGGCCCCAAAAGCCAAAAGCCTAACCAAAGGGGCTGCTTTTGGAGGGTGCTTTTTCAGAAGCAGCTGCTTTTCCGTAGTTCATTTTTGAAAGCTGGTTTGACCCTGCTTTTGGCTTTTGATTTTCTGCTTTTCGAAATTAGTGGAATAAAAAGCTCTTCCATAGTTGTTTCAAGAGAGATAAAGATAAAAGGTATATTTTATACTTGTTTAACCAAACAGCTTTCAGCTTTTCTACAGCTCACAGCCCACAGCAGCTTTTCTATAGCTCACAGCCCACAGCAGCTTTCTCCCACAGTCACAGCTCAACCAAACAGGGCCTAAGAAGTAAGCCTATTCTTTTTTTTTAATGATTAAACAGACTATAAGATTTTATTAATAATGAGGTAATGAAATAACGAAGTCCAAAATAAATAAACAAAATACATAGGTACGTACATGTAAAGAAATTGGTTTTTTTATTCATCAATTTACTATGCACGTTACTATAAACCAAAATGCAAAATGGAGGTGGTCTTGCACAGGGCCAGCATCCGCACGTTGGAGGATGCAAGCTAGCTTCCAAATCTCAAGATCTATCGCTCTGTTCGCTTGCCTTATAAGCCATACTTTTTCAGCCAACGTATTGGATATAATATAGGCTTGACCCATATAATATTTAATAAATCAAATAAAACTCTATGGTACATAATATTAAGCGTTGTTTGGTTTAATACCATACGGGATTTTGACTGAACGTTGACTCAATTTATATGGTTGGAAATCATTCATCTAAATTGAGAAGCTGATAAAAGGATAAAGGCGTGCCACACGCGTGCGCGCGCCGCCGCCGCCGTCGGCAGGTGTGAGGGTATTAACCCCTATACCCTTACGGCCCACCAGAAGACGACGCGCGGCCCAGCCGATCTGCTCGGAGTCCCGCGCAAGGAATCAAGGCAGACTTGGAGATCAAGCAAGATCCTGGTTGGTTAGAATAGGATCCTTATCCGGCCACATATGGCAATTCTAACCGGTTAGGATTAGTTTCCAGATCTGTAACCCTGTCCCCCAGACCATATAAGGCGGGCAGGGGACCCCTCTCAAAAATAATCTCATTGACAAACAGCAATACAATCAGATGCAGGACGTAGGTATTACGCCCTCACGGCGGCCGAACCTGGATAAAACCTCGTGTCTGTCTTGCGTCACCATCTCGTTCGTAGCTTGCGCACCTGTCTGCCGATAATCTACTACCTTGGGCATACCCCTAGGTAGATTGCCGACCATATTTCGTCGACAGTGGCGCGCCAGGTAGGGGTGTGCGTACTACTCCCCAGACAAACAAGATGGTCATCATCCCCGGCTCCATGGCTACGCCGAACGGCCTCACGTTCACCATTGGCCAGATCACCTAGACCACTGGCTCCGACAACTTCATCGCCATAATCACAGAGGAGGCGCAGATCCAATCTGCGTCGACCACTGCTTCACCAGCATCGGCTACGGCTCCGACCACGTTGGATCTAGCTCCGGCCACACCAGCATCGTCTTCAGCCACGCCGACAACCCGTCGTTCGCTTCCTCGCTACAAAGGGAGGTAGATCGACAACACCGACCAGCTCGACTCCATCGATCAGGTCGGCACCAAGCTTGCTGAAACCCTAGCTCTGGTAGATTCGATTCAAAATCAACCTTCCAAGCAGGTAACCACTACCCACAATAGATCTACCTGACCAGCTCGGGCCAGTCATCCTGCATGACTCGGTACGGATCTCGTGGTCACGTCTACTCCTGAAGGGCGCTCCGTTCGTCGCCGACCAGCCCCCGCAACGGGTCTCCGGCTCTCTGAGTGCGAAGCCTTGATGGAGAATTACCAGGCCTAGCCCTATGGCCTGCAAAACACTGCTTCCAACTATGCGTACAATATACATCGACCTCGGCCAAAGCCACGCAACTTTGTCAACATGGTTTGGATTGAGGAGTATCAAGAAGGATCGGTCCACACAATTCGAGAGGGCGGCTCAAGCTCCCCATCCAGCACCGCATCTAATGGCTCCATCCACACTAAGCTTCGGCTTCGTGACGATGAAGAAGTTGAATACGATCTGTATATCCCAGACCACCCCCCGGGGGTTCCCACGATTCCCATCCTTCCCACCAAGGCGAGGAGGCTTGATCAATGTCGTCAGTAATGACGAACCCCCGGCAGTTGGTGAAACAGAACAAGAAAGGTTAGCACGCGAAGCACGCAATATTGACCGGCTTAATCGCAGACAAGCCGAAGCCGAGGAGGCACGACGCATAAGGCTCCAGCCATGCGATCTCAACAATGCCTTTGATAGGGTAGGGGAGAAGCAGGTCTTCAGGACTCCAAGCACCAACGTAGCTGTTGCTATGGCGACAATGCAACGACTACCCAATACCCCAGAAATCCAGGCAATTCATGATGATATGCAAGCCTACCTGACGGCTGCCATGGCCCAGACCGCAGAGATTGCAAACCCAGCTCGGGCTCCGTCCGTCTCAGTCAAATCAAGCCGCAGTCATCAGTACTCAAGTCGCCCACAGCCACCCAACCAACGTGGCTCGCGCAACAACGACCCACCAGACAATCGTCAAGGCGGAAACGGTGGTCATGACGGTGGTCGGGACGACAACCGCCGTGACGACAACCACCGTGACTACCGGGACGACAACCGCCGTGACTACCGGGACGACAACCGCCGCAACAACCAGGACGATAATCGACGAGACAACCGCGACAATCGCCGTGATAACCACGGTCGTGGGGTCAACCAGGGTGGCAATCGGGATCGCCGTGATGGCAATAACGATCTTCGCCATTCCCTCGGAGAACGCAATCTACGCGATCACATTAACCAAAGAGCCAACGATCGTGCATCCCACGAAAGCTATCGCCGTATGGAATATGATACTACCCACGGCCCTCTGGGTTTGAAGCAGTTTACTCCTCACCTTCGCCAAGTCGTGTGGCCAAAAAACTTCAAGCTCGAAAAACTCCAGAAGTACAACGGCAAGGAGAACCCAGAGTTATGGGTCATGCTCTACGAAACCGCATGCAGATCAGCCATGGCTGACGAGCATGTCATGTCTAATTACTTCCCAGTCGCCGTCGGCCATGCAGGGCACCAATGGCTGGTCAACTTGCTGGCAAACTACTTTGATTCTTGGCAAGAGCTCAAGCAAGCATTCATCGACAACTTCATTGCTACTTGCGAACAACCCGGCAACAAATATGATCTGTAGCGGATTCGAGATCATAAAGATGAGCCACTGCGCGAGTACGTCCGACGCTTCTCGGAGATGCGCATCAAGGTCCCATCAATCTCCGACAACGAGGCAATCGAAGCTTTCATCACTGGTCTCCGCTTCCACGATGCCCTAAGGGACAAGCTCCTCCGCAAAAGACCTGAATCAGTCACAGCGCTCCTAGCTACTGCTAAAAAATATGCGGACGCTGATGATGCTAAAAAGATAATCATCGAAGAAGCAGCAAGGGTTCCACGCTCCGACCAACCCCCACACCGCGATGACTACCGCGGCAACCGTGGTCGGAACGACAATTTTGATCGCCGCAACCAGCGCAACGATTTTCGCGACCACCACGACCAACGTAATCAGTGGTGTAATCGCTGTGACAATTACAGGGGCAAGCGTGCTCAGGAAGATGACGGCGAAGTCAACATCGTTAAAAAAGGTGGCGGACGTCGCAACTACGAAGAAGACTATGCCAAAGCATTGAAAGGACCTTGCCAGCTCCATCCCAAGTCAAACCATACCATGGAGAATTGTTGTGTTCTCCAATCCATCTACTCGAGCCAATAGGCTCCAGATAAATCTGACAAGCCTAACGACGCAGGGGAGCAGCGTAGCGAGGACAATGATGATGAAGACGCAGATCCCCGTACAAGTACATCAAGCTAACCGACCGCGTCCACACCATCATTGGGGGCAAAGTGTCCATCGAGACCAAATGAGAGCGCAAGCTGCTCGCCCACGCTTGCTTGAACGTGGCCAATGCCGACAACCTCATCGCCGATTCGTGGCTCCCTCCCTGGTCTCACCACGAGATCTCCTTCAACAAAAAGGACCAATGGGCTGCAATACCTGAGCCAGGGCATTTTCCTCTGGTTCTCGATCCTTGTATCAACAAGGTTCAGTTCGATAGAGTGCTGATTGACGGCGGCAGTTCCATCGATATACTGTTCAAGAACAGTTTGCCAGCCTTGAAGATAACCCAGACTGATCTTAAGCCATACGAGGCACAGTTCTAGGGTGTTCTCCCCGAACAGAGCTCCGCACCTCTCGGGCAGATCATGCTACCTGTGCAATTTGGTACCCCAGACCACTTTCGCACTGACTACGTCAACTTCATGGTCGCTGACTTCGAAGGCACCTACCATGCTATCCTTGGCCGACCAACGCTCACCAAGTTCATGGCCATACCTCACTATAGGTATTTGGTGCTCAAGATGCCTACTGAGAAGGGGGTTCTAACTCTCAGGGGCAACGTATACGCAGCTTACACCTGCGAGGATGACAGCTTCAAAATAGCAGAGGCTCATGACCTCTCTATTCGCATGGCCGAGACCATGCTCGACACCCAGCAGACCCCAGCCGACCACCTGGAGATCCCAGAGCTCGAGGGCCCATGCAAGAACATCAAGTCCAAAGAGCACAAAGAGATTCAGCTGGTCGACGGTGATCCCAGCAAAACGGCCATTATCGGGGCCAACCTGGATCCTAAATAGGAAGACACGCTCGTTAGGTTCTTGAGGAGCAACATGAGTGTGTTCGCATGAAAACCTGCTGACATGCCTGGTGTACCTTGAAACTTGATTGAGCACTCCTTAAATGTCGATGGCAAGGCCAAACCCATCAAGCAGAAGCTACGACGGTTCGCTCACGACAAAAAGGAGGCTATTAGGGGAGAAGTTACACGGCTTTTAGCAGCCGAATTTATCAAAGTGTATCATCCGGAGTGGTTAGCCAACCTGGTTCTTGTACGCAAAAAGAATAAGGAATAGAGAATGTGCATTGATTACACTGATCTCAACAAACACTGCCCTAAAGACCCCTTCGGCTTACCTCGCATAGACGAGGTCGTAGATTCAACTGCCGGTTGCGAGCTGCTTTCCTTTCTCGATTGCTACTCTGGTTATCACCAGATCGCTCTCAAAAAGGACGACCAGATCAAGACATCCTTCATCACGCCCTTCGACGCCTACTGCTACACGACCATGTCGTTCGAGCTCAAGAACGCTGGGGCTACCTACCAACGCGCCATACAGTCCTGCCTCAAAGACGAGATAAAAGACGACCTCGTCGAGGCTTATGTTGACGATGTAGTTGTTAAAACCAAGGAAGCATACACCCTTGTCGACAACCTAGAACGTACCTTTGCAGCCCTTAACGCATTCCAATGGAAATTAAACCCAAAGAAGTGCATTTTTGGTGTTCCATCTAGTATACTACTCGGCAACGTCATCAGTCATGATGGCATACGCCCTAACCCAGAGAAAGTAAAAGCTGTCTTGGACATGAAGCCGCCCAAAAAGGTGAAGGATGTTCAGAAGCTTACCGGATGCATGGCTGCCCTCAGTCGTTTCATATCTAGATTGGGCGAAAAAGGACTACCATTTTTCTAGCTGCTCAAAGCATCCGAGAAGTTTGAGTGGTCGGAGGAAGCAGACGCTGCCTTTGCACAGCTAAAACAATTCCTTACATCACCTCCGGTTCTCACTGCTCCCAGAGAAGACGAAACCCTCCTACTTTACATTGCGGCAACTAATCGAGTGGTCTCCACTACCGTGGTGGTCGAGCGTGACGAGCCCGACCACGTCTACAAGGTACAACGACCAATTTATTTCATTAGTGAGGTGCTCAGTGAATCCAAGACCAGATACCTGCAGATTCAGAAACTGATCTACGCTATACTAATTACATCCCGAAAGTTGAAACACTACTTCGACGGATATCGTGTGGTGGTCATGACCGAGTACCCTCTGGGAGACATCATTCGCAACAATGATGCAAATGGGCGCATCATCAAATGGGCAATGGAGCTATGCCCTTTCTCCTTCAAATTTGCAAGCCGTACTACAATCAAGTCTCAGGCACTTGTCGATTTCATCGTCGAGTGGACGGACTTAAGCACACCTGCCTCTCAGGGTCCTGCCGAGTATTGGAAGATGTACTTCGACGGCTCTCTCAACATCGACGGCGCAGGAGCAGGAGTCCTTTTCGTATCACCATCCAAGGAGCAGCTCTGATACGTCCTCAGGATTTATTTCCCGGCGTCTAATAACGCCGCCGAGTACGAAGCATGCCTACACGGTCTACGCATTGCGGTCGAGCTCGGTGTCAAGCGTCTCTATGTCTACGGAGACTCAGCTCTGGTCATCAACCAACTCAACAAGGACTGGGATACGTCCAGCAAAAAGATGGACGCATACTGCAAAGCGATCAGAAAGCTGGAAGGCAAGTTTTATGGCATCAAGTACACACATGTGGTCCGGGACAAAAATCAAGCAGCAGATGCGCTATCAAAGTTAGGATCATCCCAAGCCAAAGTCCACATGGCATATTTGTTCAAGACCTACTCACGCCCTCCATCAAAGAAGAAGATCTCGCGGTTGACAAGCCTCAAGACTAGCCATTGGTGGCTATGGTTCTGGCGTCAAACACCACCAAGAAGCCCGACTGGAGAGTACCTTTCATCAAGTACCTGACAGATGGTAGCGGTTACATCGATCGGACAGAAAATGAACGTCTGATGCATCGCAGTAAGCAGTATCTGCTCGTCGATGGCAAATTGTGGCGCAAGAACGCGAAGGAGGAAATCTTGATGAAGTATATAACCCAGGAGGATGGTGAACATCTCCTAGACAAAATCCACTCTGGCTCCTATGGCAACCACGCGGCCTCGAGAACGCTGGTCGGCAAGGCTTTCCGAGCAGGGTTCTATTTGCCGTCAGCCGTAGTCGATGCAGAGAAGCTAGTCCGCCATTGTGAAGGTTGTCAGTTTTTCGCCAAGAGAATCCACATACCAGCACACGAGATTCAGACTATACCAGCCTCTTGGCCCTTCGCATGCTGGGGACTGGATATGATCGGGCCTTTCCAACCGGCCCCTGGAAAATTTACATGCGTCTTTGTGCTGATCGACAAATTCTCCAAGTGTATAGAGTACATGCCCCTGGTCAAGGCATCTTCAGAAAAAGGCTGTCGCATTCCTCGACCAGGTCATCCACCGCTTCGGCATACCCAACAGCATCATCACTGATCTGGGTACTCAGTTCACCGGGAACGCTTTTTGGGACTTCTACGATGAAAGGAGCATAGTAGTAAAATACGTCTCGGTGGCACACCCCAGAGCTAATGGACAGGTCGAGCGGGCAAATGGTATGATTCTGGACGCACTTAAGAGGAGGATGTACAGAGAGAATGACAAAGCTCCTGGAAGATGGCTCCAAGTGTTACCAGCTGTGATCTAGGGTCTCAGAACCCAGCCCAGTCGCAATACTGGCGCATCACCATACTTTATGGTTTATGGCGCTGAGGCAGTGCTCCCAGCAGATATAGCCTTCAAATCAGCACGGGTAGAGAACTTCGACGAAGACAATGCCAGTGAAGTGCGGGAGCTAGAAGTGAATAGTGCAGAAGAGAAGCGGTTTGATTCTTGCATACGTACAGCCAAATACCATACTGTTTTGCGCAGGTACTACAATAAGAACGTCAAGGAGCGGTTCTTCATGGTTGGGGACCTGGTCCTGAAGTGGAAGACGAATCAAGCTGGTGTCCACAAACTCGCAACCCCATGGGAAGGACCCTTCATGATCAAGGAGGTCACACGCCCTATGTCTTATAGGTTAGCTCGCCTAGACGGCATAGACGTACCCAATTCCTGGCACATCGACAAGCTTAGGCGTTTCTATGCTTAGCTACTAAGATATGTACCCCTCTTGTACTTTTGATTTATTTCAATAAAGCTATTATGATTTCTCCGACCACTCTAATGTGTCACTTCGAAGTCTATCGTTATTCTAACTCTACTAGTTAAAACCGACCACCATTCCTTCTCGGGTTTTCAGAGCAGGCCCTGTCTTCGATTTCCCCCAATGCGTGCATGGGATCTGTTCTCTACGCTACAGGTGATCGGTAGGTGCTCTCTGGTTTGACTTGTGTGTTTCTACGTGTGCACAAGCTACGCACCTCGCACTCCTACCGCAAGTCAAACCAGGGCCGTACAAACCTTTCAGGATGACGTGTCGACTAAACTGATACAACTAAATAGAACGCCAACATGTTCTAACTTAGTTACATCAACATGATATCTGAGCTTAAACACGTTTTCTACAAAACAAACAAGCTTATGTTGATATACAGTTACGTTATTACAAGCTTGCCTGAAAAGCTCCAAGTTTACAATAACCCAACTACATCTTCTTCTACAGCTATAGTCTACACTATTGGCTGGTCAGGGCACGCGGCGCTTGCTGCTCGCTGGGCCTGACATCGTGCTCGGGTCTCGGGGACTCTGGCATTGATCGAGCCGAAGAAGATGGCCCCGCCAATGCTTGGCTGGTCGAGACCGCAGGCTTCGCCGGTTGGCTTTGAAAATGATAGCGCTCCCAGCTGACTTATTGACGGCGTTCCTTGTACGGGTGGTGTCACACCTCCACATGGGTAAATATCGCCAATTATTTTCGCCGACAAGTCCAGCTAGGTCATCCGTAGCTCCTCGGCTACATGTGATTTGTACTCACATACAATTGAGAGGCATTTGTTTTTTCTCACTTAGACCTTGCTACAAGGCTGATACCTCGCCTACCAGCAAGCTCGGGGACTTCGTCGCTCGCTCCTCGACCTGTGTTCGGGGACTGCCTTGACCACTCTCTGACCACAGCTCGGGGACTTCGTCGCTCGCTCCTTGACTTGTGCTCAGGGACTGCCTTGACCACTCTCTGACCACAGCTCGGGGAGTTCGTCGCTCGCTCCTCGACCTGTGCTCGGGAACTGCCTCGACCACTCTTCGACCACAGCTCGGGGACTTCATCGCTCGCTCCTTGACTTGTGCTCGGGGACTGCCTCGACCACTCTCTGACCACAGCTCGGGGACTTCGTCGCTCGCTCCTTGACTTGTGCTCGGGGACTGCCTCGACCACTCTCCGACCACAGCTCGGGGACTTCGCGTCTCGACTACATGCGACTGGCGACTCACATACAGTTGGGATATTTTTTCTCCTTTAGACCTTGCTACAAGGCTCATATCTTTCCTTCCAGCAAGCTCGGGGACTATATCGGTACGATGCACCTGATGGTGCATGCTGTATCTAATTAACAAGACTTTTTTAGACCCTGGCACCACACGCCTACGTCACCTACTACCAGCCTCGTGGACTAAGTGGGCACACTTCACCTTGTGGTGAATGTGCTTATTTTATTCGACCCCTACGCTCTGACTGTTGGCCATAACTATTCCTATACAGGGGTCACTTACATTTCTTTTTAGAAATACAAATGGGCACACTTGATCAGGAAAGAAATCTTTTTCTTTTTTCTTCAGAGCACCATGCATTCTTCGGACAACCGAAATCTTTGGCTGTAACCGTGGTCTACTGCTCTCTGTGCTGACCAGAATACTGGCACATTTGCTTGGTCAATGTTTCAACCAGTTGGAGATGACATGAAGATAGATCGCGTTAGCCGAAGAATATCAAACAGCGTGTCGCAACATAATACATGGTGCTCGGGGACTAGCTGTGGGGGTATTAACCCCTATACCCTTACGGCTAGGTTTGGGCCGTCCTGGACCAGGGGGTCCAGCCCACAAGAAGACGACGCGCGGCCCAGCCGATCTGCTCGGAGTTCCGCGCAAGGAATCAAGGCAGACTTGGAGATCAAGCAAGATCCTGATCGGTTAGAATAGGAATCCTTATCCGACCACCTATGACAATTGTAACCGGTTAGGATTAGTTTTCAGATCTGTAACCCTGTCCCCTAGACCATATAAGGTGGGCAGGGGACCCTCTCAAAAACAATCTCATTGACAAACAGCAATACAATCAGACGCAGGACATAGGTATTACGCCCTCACGGTGGCCGAACCTGGATAAAACCTCGTGTCTGTCTTGCGTCACCATCTCGTTCGTAGCTTGCGCACCTGTCTGCCGATAATCTACTACCTTAGGCATACCCCTAGGTAGACTGCCGACCATATTTCGTCGACAGCCGGGCCGGACGTGGCGTGGCGAGGCGGGCGGGCGTGGCCAGTCTTTTGCCACTTAATCCACATAATCACGGGAGTTACTTCCTTTGATGGTGGAGGCGAACTGATTGCGTCAGTTACCCTCCTTTCCACTTCTGTTTCTCCGTCTCCTGGGATTCTCCGCTGCCTCTCTCCCTTCCCGTAGCAGGCATATATCCGTAGTCCTCCGTCAGTCCAGATCTCCATCTTCCATAACCGCTCCCGAGAGAAACCACATCTCAGCAGCCTTCTGGCTTCCCCGTCCTGTACCTCTGCGCACACGGAGCAGCGGGAGAGCAGGTGCCTCTGGAACCCTCGCCCGCTTGAGAACCTTGCACTGGGTGTGTGGCGATTAGGTTTTTGGGGAGCGATCCGTGACTGGTTGTCCACGTACATCTTCTTCCTGGTGGTGATCGCTCTAGGATCCCGTCTTCTTCCTGGTGATTGCCTGCGGAACATCACGGCGTCTTCTTCCTGGTGATCCGTTCGTGGGACTGCACTGCGAACATCGTCCTGCACCGACTGTGGTCCGCGACTTCGAGCAACGCACTATGTCGACTAGTGTGAATGGAGCCTCCGATGCCCTCGTCATGGGACCCTCCGCTGGGTACAGCCTAATCTTTCTGATTACTATAATCTGCGCTTTTACTGTATCTATCTGTATGTCATCTCTGCATGCTGTAGCGTTCGTTGAAGATATACACATGCACATATATGCCGTCACAAACATGCTGATGTTATTGTTCTGGATTAAACTGATAATGAAAATACCTTGTGGATGACACACCAACGACCATTGAAGAGGCATATTCCTCTCCTGATGCTGACTTATGGAAGGAAGGAGTACGGAGTTTGATGGATTCTGTTATGTCTAATGGAACTTGGGAAATTGTTGATCGTCCCTATGGGTGAAAACCTATAGAGTGCAAATAGGTGTTCAAGAAAAAGCTTAGGCCTGATGGTACTATCGAGAGGTACAAGGCAAGGCTTGTGGCTAAGGGTTACACTCAAAAAGAAGGTGATGATTTCTTTGATACTTATTCACCGGTTGCCCGATTGACCACAATTCGAGTTTTGGTTTCCCTGGCAGCCTCTTATGGTCTTATCGTTCATCAAATGGACGTTAAGACAGCTTTCCTAAACGGAGAGTTGGAGGAGGAGATCTATATGGATCAACCGGATGGGTTTGTAGCAAATGGTCAAGAAGGCAAGGTGTGCAAGTTATTAAAGTCATTATATGGCATGAAACAAGCTCCTAAGCAGTGGCATGAGAAGTTCGACAGAACTTTAACATCTGCTGGCTTTGTTGTGAATGAAGCTGACAAATATATGTACTATCGGTATGGTGGGGATGAAGGAGTCATTTTGTGCTTATATGTTAATGACGTACTGAACTTTGGATCCAGCCTCAAAGTGGAGGAGGTGAAGGAATTTTTAACCAATAATTTTGAGATGAAAGATTTGGGAGAGACTGATGTTATTCTTAATATCAAGCTTCTGAGAGAAGGTGATGGTGGGGTAACTCTGTTACAATCACACTATGTGGAAAATGTGCTGAGTCGCTTTGGGTTTAGTGACGGTGCACCTGCTCCTACACCTTATGACCCTAGTGTGCTATTGAGGAAAAAATCGGAGAATAACAAGGGATCAGTTGAGATATTCCCAGATCATTGGTTCGCTCATGTATCTTGCTAGTGTAATAAGGCCTGACATCTCATTTGTTGTGTGCAAGCTGAGCCAGTTTGTGTCAAACCCGAAAGATGATCACTGGCGTGCTCTTGAGAGAGTAATGCGCTATCTAAAAGGCACCATGAGCTACGGTATTCGTTATACCGGACATCCAAAGGTGTTGGAAGGCTATTGTGATGCCAACTAGATCTCTGATGCTGATGAGCTTTATGCCATAAGTGGATATGTGTTTTCACTTGGAGGTGGCGCTGTTTCCTAGAAGTCTTGCAAGCAGACTATCTTAACGAAGTCTACAATGAAAGCAGAACTCACAGCATTAGACACCGCTGGCTCTGAGGCCGAGTGGCTTCGTGATCTCCTTATGGATTTATCGGTTGTTGAAAAACCCATACCGGCTATTTCTATGAACTGTGATAACCAGACTGTGATTACAAAGCTTAACAGTTCTAAGGATAACATGAAGTCCACAAGACATGTTAAGAGACGACTGAAATCTGTCAGAAAATTGAGAAATTCTGGAGTAATAGTGTTGGACTATGTTCACACGTCTAACAATCTGACAGATCAATTCACTAAGGGTCTGTCACGCAATGTGATAGAAAGTGCATCGAGAGAGATGGACTTGAGACCCACTTGAAATTTACTATAGTGGTAACTTGTTCTATGTGATTGGAGATCCCGTGAAGTAGAATGGTGAAACAAGCTAGTGGTAAATTGTGAGGACAGATCTATAGTAAGACTCATTTCTGATGCACATCTTTTCTATCTGTAAAGCAGGTTGATTTTTACCTTAATGTGTTCAAGCGGTTTGCTAAAGCAAAGATGTTGTCCTACAGAACATCTTTTGAGGAGCACACCTATATGAGTCAGGCTGCTGGTCACAGTCTATGAAATTTGGGTGATCTCTAAATACTCATGAAAGGCACTGGAGTATGACTTATATGCTTCAAATAGAGGGGATGCCTTTAACAGCCAAGTATCAGCTAAGGACTTTAGTGACATTCACCTCACACAAAACTGGCAATTCAAAGCCTAGTCTATTATTCAGTTGTGACTGAGTGAAACTATTGCTCTAGTTGGATGTTCAACTTAACAGTCTCCATCGAAACACTAGTATATAAAAGAAATATGGTTCTGAGACTACTTTGTTACAAACCCTAGAGTTTGGTGGGGATTGGATACAATATGTGCTTGGCTTATATAATATTTAATAAATCAAATAAAACTCTATGGTACGTAACATTAAGCGTTTTTTGGTTTAATACCATACGAGATTTTGACTGAACGTTGACTCAGCTTATATGGTTGGAAATCATTCATCTAAACTGAGAAGCTGAGAAAAGGATAAAGGCGTGCAACACGCGCGTGCGTCGCCGCCGCCAACCGGGCCGGGCCGGGCCGAGGCCGTGGCAGGCGGGCGGCGAGCGAGCGGGCGTGCGTGGCCAGTCTTTTGCCACTTAATCCACATAATCACGGGAGTTACTCCCTTTGATGGTGGAGGTGAACTGATTGCGTCAGTTACCGTCCTTTCTGCTTCTGTTTCTCCGTCTCCTGGGATTTTCTGCTGCCTCTCTCCCTTCCCGTAGCAGGCATATATCAGCAGTCCTCCGTCAGTCCAGATCTTCGTCTTCCGCAACCGCTCCCGAGAGAAACCACATCTCAGCAGCCTTCTGGCTTCCCCGTCCCGTACCTCTGCGCGCACGGAGCAGCGGGAGAGCAGGTGCCTCCGGGACCCTCGCCTGCTTGAGAACCTTGCACGGAGTGTGCGGCAATTGGGTTTTTGGGGAGCGATCCGCGACTGCTCGTTCATGTACTTCTTCTTCCTGGTGGTGATCGCTCTTGGATCCCGTCTTCTTCGTGATGATTGCCTACGGAACATCACGGCGTCTTCTTCCGGGTGATCTGTTCGTGGGACTGCACTGCGAACATCGTCCTGCACCGACTGTGGTCCGCGACTTCGAGCAACGCACTATGTCGACTAGTGCGAATGGAGCCTCCGATGCCCTCGGCATGGGACCCTCCGCTGGGTACAGCCTAATCTTTCTGATTACTGTAATCTGCGCTTTTACTGTATCTATCTGTATGTTATCTCTGCATGTTGTAGCGTTCGTCGAAGATATACACATGCACATATATGTCGTCATAAACCTGCTGATGTTATTTTTCTAGATTAAACTGATAATGAAAATACCTAAATTTCTAACACAACGAATATTATTTTTTTTTTACAGTAAATCAGCCAACCATACTTCGAGGGCGTATATAATTTGTCACCCGGGGATGGACGCCACCGGTGGAGATGAGATAAGAATGCCTGATGCTCTACTGCATAGTATGTATGAGTACATCGACTCCCCCAAGCACCAGTGGAGTCGTCAGCGAGACATACACATGACAGTCTTACTCTCTACTCCTTATCTGGTAAACAGACGATGCTAAACAAGGCCAAGTGCATGCAGCTAACCTGCAAATACATTACAAAATTGGCCAGTAGTAGCCTGAGCAAACAACAAACCGTACTGTCTTGCTGAAACCAGATCTAAAGCTACGTTCAGGCCCACGAAATCCTTAAAGAAACCATTGACACGTCAGAGACTCACTCGGGTGTCAGAGCCAGAGCACATCATCCATTGTAAAACTGTAAACTACGTACTTATTGGGAGCAAAGCATCAGCTAGCACAGCTAATAATAAGCAACACGTCCGATCGAGAATGATACACGAAATTATCTCATATTTCTTGGCCTCCAATCTCCGTCAGTGATAGTAGCTGGTAGCGTTCCTGGATCAGAGTCAACCCTCTCCAGCTTATAAACTAGACATACTTGCACTGTCACTGACTCACAGCGGCTCAGATGAAAAACTCCAAGAACGTATTCATTTAGTATCAGTGTATCTTATTATACTCTCTCTGTTCCAAAATAATTATATATGCATCTTGTTTCTCAAGACTCAAGAGTCAAACTTTGTTAAATTTAACTAAACATATAAAAAATAGTATTAGCATTTATATCTTAAAACAAGTTCATTATAAATATATTCTTAATCAATCAAATATCACTTGTTATGTATCATAAATATTAATATATTATATATAAATATATAATTTCAAAAAAAATTGCCGTTAATTTCAGACGGAGGGAGTTAAGTACTAGAATTAAGTCTAGCTTTTGCACTTAATAAACTACCTGCCCCGGCCGATCGATGCCTATTAGTATAGACAAGTACAGCTAGCTTCCGTGCCACTCTCACACGACACCAGCAGCGCTATCCCCCACTGTGTCCGATCCTCTCTCGACACCTAGCTAGCTACCATGCGTGTCCTCTTGCTCCTCCTCCTCCTCCTCGCCGTGGCCTCTTCTCCGGTGACGGCGTCGGGAGACGGCGGCGCGGCCGTTCCAGTGGGGACTACCGTCTTGTCCTCCTTCTGCAGCCCCACTAGCTCGAGCGTCCAGCGGACGTACCAGCCCAACAGCACGTTCGCGGCCAACCTCCAGAAGCTCGTCGCCGAGCTCCCGAGGAACGCCTCGGCGTCGGGCTTCTCGGCGGGGAGGTTCGGCGCCGCGGGCCCTGGCGCGGCGTACGGGATCGTGCTCTGCCGCGGCGACTACCTCGGCCAGCAGTGCGTCGACTGCCTCGCGGAGGGGTTCGTGCAGGCGGCCAGCAGGTGCCCCAGCAGCGTGGTTCTCCGACCAGGACTTCCTCGCCGGAGCCGGAGCGGGCGCCGCCAACATGCCGGAGAGCGCCGCCTCGAACATGAACAAGGTGTCCGCCGGGAACGCCGCCGCGTTTCGACGCCCTGGTCACGCGGCTCGTGGACGCGGTGTCCGACGCCGCCAGCAACAGGAGCGCCCGGTACGCCACGGGCCAGGCCGGGTTCCCGCCGGAGAACATGAACGTGTACGCGCTCGCGCAGTGCACGCAGGATCTCACGACGGCACAGTGCCGGGAATGCCTCTCCGGCCTCAGAGACCAGATGTAGTAGCTGATTTTATTGAACAACTTCTCCTTTTCCCCTGGCATTAGACATTTCAGTGTACACATGGTGCACTTATACATATTTATTATTTTCTACATCTTTTCTAAGAAATAATATTTTTTATATTTCAAGAGTTATTTTGGAAGTTGCTATATATGCGATTGGAAAGTTTTAAATTACCAATTTATCCCTGGGGTTTACCAATAATTGATCTGCACATAGGAATGGGAGTATGTGTAAAAGTACCAGTTTTTTGTTTCTAAACCAAATCATGTCCCAATTATATTTTTGCATGTTTTGGTTCCGAATAAGCTACATCCAATGTTGGTATGATACATCCAATTATTTATAAATTGTTCACAAGGTTTAACATATGTATAGATGTTTTCACATGTCACCGGATGAAAATTTCATTTGAATACATAATGATCCTACAACTAGGATAATTGGAGTTTGGCATAGATTTTTTCCTGATACATTTAAAATAAAATAAAATTTTAGTTGGGTCATCTAGTCATCTCTACTAGTCTATACTAATAACTTGATAAAAGACACAGAGAGCAAAAATAGATACTCATTCAAAAGGTAATCGATACTTTTACAATGCTGCAGTGGTTTTTTAAAGCTGGAAGTTATATGAGATAGATGATTAGTTAAGGAAACTTCCAAGCAGGCTATGAGATATAGTAATTAGAGAAGTGGCAACAAAACAAGTCTAATTTTTCAATGCAATGGTCTAGGTACAATAGTTCAGATATCCAATGTCGACAATGTTAGTCAAAACCCAAGATCCAACAAGGAAAAATATACAAATTTTGCTTACGCCATGCTACAACTTTGTAGATGCATGGAGCTTGCATATATGCATCTAAATGAAACATATACACTCCACAACATTTGTTCTCCATATGTGACGTGTTGAAGTTAAAATAAATGTGTTTGAATGAAATATGTGACGTATTGGGTGGAGGACTTAATTAAAATATGTGAAGTTTGCATCAGCATGTACTACATGCTTATCTTAGAGTAGGCTCGTCCTGATCGGGGGCGTCCAACCATTCCATGGTTGGTGGGCCCCCGTCACACAGCATCATAAAGGGAGGTGGGGGTCAGGGCTCTATCTACGAGGTTGACCTGAGCCGCCGTGACCTACCTACAGAGAAATCCTAATCCAATCTAAAGATAACGTGCTGCCAGCAACGGGAAGCCGCCACCGACTCCACCGTCGCATCCGCATCGCCACCACCGCGCCTACGCTGCAACGACACCGTCGTCCACGTTGCTGCGGCGCTATGGACCTAATTGTGCTAGGGCGAGGCACAGGAACACGTCTTCCATCCAAGTCTAGATTATTCCCTGATCTATGTTTTAGAGGTACTATGACGCAACATTGGTACCATAGCCAGGTTATCCAAGTGTGATTGTAGATCGGGGTAGAAAAGTAGAACAACAGATGAACAGAGGGTTCGACCCCGAACCCTAACCCTAAACCCTAACCTAGAAGAAGGACGGAGAGGGGAGGGGACCTACCCGGGTTTCTCTCACCGCCGTCGCCACTACCGTCGTGCGGGAAGGTGACACCGCCACCGCGCGAAATCCACCCGAGCCGCGCCGGCTCGCCGGCGTTCCGCTGCGCCCCGCACGCGCTCAAGGCACCACCGCAAGGCCGCTCGACGGCGACGTGCTCAGCTTTGGGCGAGCGCGCGCCGGTGAAGGGCCCCGCAGCGGCGCCACTACCTTCTTTTGCTCCGGCGAAGGGCTCAGCTTTGGGTGATCTCTATTATCAATTTTAATTGCAAACTATTAGCACTAACGGATCAAACAGACTCTACAAACACAGCTACTCAAAATAGCACGTGATTTTACGTGTCGTTGTATAGGGTCAAAGATCGGCCACAGTGATAGGCCCACTGCACCCTTAATGCAGAAAGGTGACCATTTCTTTTCTCGTACCACTAGCATCTTAAATATACACCGTACCACACGATATGTATTGATGGCGACAGGCCGTTCTTCTGTTGCTGCCACTCGCTTCTCATTTTCTCAAATTGTCAATCAATCGGTTGCCCGTCTGAGGCCACACGATATGTATTGATGGCGAGCAGTAGTTCAACGTGTGAGCGTTGGAAACAATATCAAGATTTTATTTTTTGGAAAAGCTAAACAAGTGTCTTGACATGTCTAGTGTTGGCGTTTCGTAGCATGGACCAGTAAATTTATAGTTGTGCTTATGGCCTAGGGTGGCTAGCGCTTAATGACTTAGAATTTATACCAGTTTGGACATCGAGCCCTACGTTCACTGTTTATGGGCTTATGGCTTATGGTGCCTTGGGGCTACGGTGGCAACTCGTTCTGCAAGGACAGCCGTGAAACATTAAGCCTCCATTTGGTGAGGTTTCAAATGATTCTGGCTCCTTTCTACAATGTATGGAGCAGCTGGAGCTAGTAAAGTAAAAAATAGTAACTTTGATAGATCCTATATCATTTTAGGAGGAGGGATAAAAATAACCCCCTACTACATTGCACTAAAAAGCTGAAGCCGACGAACTCTACCAAACCTGACCTATCTTCCGATCATATTAAAGTACTAATATTGTCATGTAGCCGCAATTTGTCCCTTGATAATTTTGTACTAATACAATTAATCAGCTCTACAATGTAACCGCCAAAGCATTTACTAGTAGTTTAGTGGACCAGTAGGGTCAAAGTCCAGGCACTGCCGATGGGCCCATAGAAACGTAATCCAACATTGACCTAACCCTACGAGGATTGACTTTCATCTGGCCATGGGCATCTACTGCAGCCTGTTCGGTTGGCTGGTTCGTTTCGTTGCTGGTTCGTAAAGAAGTACTGCTGGCTGGTTTGTGTGAGAGAAAAATATTGTTTTAGCTAAAAATTTACGATCGTTTACGACAAGTCACAGCCAAACGAACATGGTGCGGAGTGATGCTGACCGCCTGGTTGACTTTTCCCGGTTCGCAAAAGTTTATTGGCGTTCACACACGATGCGTTACCTGCAACAGCCAGCAGAACGCTTGTGCGGTAGCCGGTAGGGTTATGGGATTCCATCTGAAACGATTAAATTTGACAAAGACCCATCCATCTCGGTGAGGCCTAAAACATCGTCGTATCGATCACAATTTTGAGTGAATTAGAATTCTAGAGTTCAAACAAACCTATATTTGATTCCACAAGTTCTTCCATACTTAAATGCAAACTTATCTTCCACTTAATGCAAAGGCAGAGCACCTGCCGCTTTCACGATAAAAAAAATGCAAACTTATCAATTCACAATCCATTGTTTCCTCTTTGTGCCTTTCAATCAAATTTTGGCAAAATTTCAGTTAATATTAGCTAAACGTGAACAGTTTATCTGGTCAAAACAAGAAAATTCTGGTTCGAAATTTACATGATTAAGTTGAGTCCTGATTTTTTCCACATTTGAATCGAAGACCCTCCCAATCTTGCAGACCTGCGTGTGAGCTCTTGATTTTACTTGCTGGTAACGAAATCTGCTTCAGAAAACTACTGCTCGCTTTTTTCGTGCTCCTGAAATGGCACCGTCATCGTCTCGTAATCTCGTAATCAGCTTAGGGCCCGTTCGTTTAAGAAAGTATCACACCAGAAAATATTCCTATTAAAGGCTTGTTCGGTTAAGGTGGATTGAGCCCAGAAATTATTTCAACTGATGAAAGCTATACAAATTTGACGATTAATCTGGCTGAAAATTGTTCCAGGTGACCGTTCCTGATCAAACGTACAGGCGCTAATAAAACCTTTTTTTTTTGAGGGGACCCTTAGAGATAAAGAACAGTGCAGTGCCGTACAGGTACAACAGGTACAGACGGTATGTAGGCTTGCGCAACTTTCGTTGTTGCTACGTACTCTACTCCGTGTACTGATTGCTGAAACTCCCTGGGCCCTAGCGCTTTGTTGCTCCGTTTATGTAACCGTGTCCTTGGAGAACACTCCGATGTCCGATTCTACAGCAAAGTCGCACACCATGTACGGCAGTTTTGACATACACTACGGCGTGCTACAGCCGTTTGGACATAGTACGCTGACTGTACTGTCTGATCTGAGAGCTCTGAAACTTCGTTGCGTGTGCGTCCATTCATGTACAAAATGCGACGACCTAAGACTGCGACGAACGTACGTACGTACGTATGCACGTACGTCCCAGGAGTAAAAGGCACATACATTTTATTTTTACTTTTTGTGCCGTGGACGGCGGGTGGACCAGCTAGCAACGGATGCTTCCCCGACACACGCTCGCACCACAGGTAGTCGTCAATCACGGCACAACTACGAGCAACTAATCCATCATATTCATCCTGACTGCCCAACAACCCCGCCCCCCGCATACATTTCTATTCTACTACCCCCGGCCTTTGACTTCACCCACACAACATATTCTGCTTGCTTACGCAAGAAAAGCATCGCATCAAAAGTTCTAAACTACAACAAGTATTAAGTCCTCTCTCTCTCTCTCGCGCGCGCGCGCTTTCCCATTGCAAAAGGCGAGAGCTGGGGCTCGCTCGGCATGGCCGTCCCCGTCCTCTCCCCCTGCCTCCTCTTCCTCCTCCTCCAGCTACTCTCCGCGCCGCCGTCGCACAGAGCCGCCGCCGAGTACGCGGAGTACACGTGCAATGGCACCACGGGCAACTTCACCTCCGGCAGCGCGTTCGCCGCCAACCTGGACCGCCTCATCGCCGAGCTTCCCGGCAACGCCTCCGCCTCCCCATCGCTCTTCGCGTCAGCATCAGTCACCGGGTCCGCCTCCAACACCGACACCGCGTACGGCCTCGCGCTGTGCCGCGGTGACATGACAGACGCGCGCGCCTGCCGGGCCTGCCTCGCCGACGCCTTCGCCCAGCTGCGCCGCCTCTGCGGGGTCGACCGCGACGCCACGTTCTACGCCGACCTGTGCACGGCGCGCTACTCCGGCGGCGACTTCCTGCGGCTCACCGCCGACGGCGTCGACAACTCCCCCGTCGTGAACGGCATGGACGCGAACGCGTCGACGTACCCGGGGTGGGACCCCGGCAACGCCACGAGCCGGAGCTTCTTCCTGTCCCTGGTGGGCACGCTGTTCGGCGAGATGTCCATGTACGGGGCCTACAACTCGTCGCGGCACCGGCGGCTCGCCACCGCCGTCATGTTCATCAACGCGGGGCTGCCCACCGTGTACGGCCTCGCGCAGTGCACCCCGGACCTCGCGCCCGCGCAGTGCTGGCACTGCTTCCAGGGGCTCGGGGAGCTCAACCGCCAGTGGTACGACGGACGCGAGGGCGGACGCATCTCCGGCGTCCGGTGCGGATTCCGGTATGAGGGGTACCAGTTCTACCAGGGCACGCCAGACGTCAGGATCGGGCTGCACGGTGGCCCGTCGTCGTCCTCGCCGGAGGATAATGGAACCGATGGTAGGTAAACATGTATTTTGCCAACTAGCAAAGCATTGCCCTATATTTACATGTTTGTTATTTATTCAGTCGTAGACTTACTAGTGGTTCCAGCGAACTGCATTATTATCGTTTCTTATTACTTTTTTCCTTGTGAAAATGACGATGCAGCAAGCAACCACAAAAAGGTCGTGGTCATCGCTCTTGTCGTGCCAATCGCTCTTGTCTGTGGCTTGCTGGTTGCCGGCCTTCTCCTCGTCAGAGCACAAAGAAAACGAGCCCGTATGGACAAAAGTACTTACATTCTAGCTAGTATGTCAGAAAAGTGTAATGTTACGTTAAAGGCGTAATTAAAACTGAGCCGGCCGGAAACCTGCCTGCAATGATCCAGGAAAGACGAGGCTGCCGACGACGCAGACACATTCGAGAAACAGCTCCAAGGCGGAGGAGGCGCTGAAGCTATGGCGGATCGAGGAGAGCAGCTCGGAGTTCACGCTGTACGACTTCGCCGAGCTGGCCGCCGCGACAGGCGACTTCTCCGACGAGAATCTGCTCGGCAAAGGCGGCTTCGGCCCCGTCTACAAGGCGAGCTGACGTTTCGATCATTTCAGGTTCCTAGCGCTTGCCAAGTAAGCCATGCCTGACTCTAGTTCGATCGGCTGCAGGGGAAGCTGGCGGACGGCGCGGAGATCGCGGTGAAGCGGCTGGCGGCGCAATCCGGGCAGGGTCTGGAGGAGTTCAAGAACGAGATCCAGCTGATCGCTAAGCTGCAGCACACAAACCTGGTGCGCCTCGTCGGCTGCTGCGTCCAGGGCGAGGAGAAGATGCTCGTCTACGAGTACATGCCCAATCGCAGCCTCGACGGCTTCATCTTTGGTACGTACGCGGTACGCTACATACATAAGTTTAATCGAAGTCCAAGCATGCACGTTTTGTCTGACGACGGACGACCCTGGCGTTCAGACCAGCAGCGGGGGCCGTTGCTGGACTGGGAGAAGCGGCTGCGCATCATCGAGGGCATCGTGCAGGGGCTGCTCTACCTGCACAAGCACTCACGGGTGCGCATCATTCACCGGGACCTGAAGGCGAGCAACATTTTGCTGGACAAGGACCTGAACCCCAAGATCTCGGACTTCGGCATGGCCAGGATCTTCGGATCCAACATGACGGAAGCCAACACCAACAGGGTCGTCGGAACATAGTAAGAGACCAACGAGACCTTCATGTGCAACTTTCCAATTCGCTAATGTTCATTTCGCTAGTGGTGTTCTGTTTTTTCTGCAACAACTGACATTTCTTTTTGACTTTTATCATATAGTGGCTACATGGCCCCCGAGTACGCTTCCGAGGGCATCTTCTCGGTCAAGTCGGACGTGTACAGCTTCGGCGTGCTGCTGCTGGAGATCGTCAGCGGCAAGAGGAACAGTGGCCACCACCAATACAGCGACTTCATCAATCTGCTCGGATACGTAAGTACTCGGAGTATCGTCATCTCATCTACTGCAAATTCGATCACTTGCTACACACGGTATGCAAGAACTTGACGCGGCTGAATTATGTATGACGTGCGACGATGTGTTCGTTGGTTTGCACTGCGTGCACAGGCCTGGCAGCTATGGAGGGAAGGGCGATCGTTCGAGCTGATCGACCCGACGCTGGGCGAGTGCAGCGACGTGGCGGCCATCATGCGGTGCGTCAAGGTGGCGCTGCTGTGCGTGCAGGACAGCGCCACGGACCGGCCCACCATGGCCGACGTGACGGCGATGCTGGCCAGCAGGGATGGCGGTGCGGCGGCGGCGTCGCTGCCCGATCCGAGGCGGCCGCCGCACTTCTCGCTCAGGGTCAGCAGCAGCGACGACGGGTCGTCGGAGGTAAGGACGCGGTCGCACGGCACCGCGTCCGCGTCGTGCAGCGCGAACGACCTCACCATCACCACCATCCAAGAGGGCACATGATCGATGACCCTGCCGCCGTATCAACGACGTCGATCGCGATCCTGCTGGGACATGAACTGATCATGTTGCGTGCATTTTTTTATGGGCCCGACCGGCCTTCGCGAATCGCGAATGATGAGTGAGTAGATGATAGGCGGCTGGGCAAAGGAAATTTTGCACTTGCCTGTGCTGTGAGACCGTCACAGGTTGACAGCATGCATGTCCGTGCAATTGCCAATTGGTCTATATACATAGGTTTCAGGTGTGCATACCGTCCCAGTCGAAGCCGAAGATGAGACGGGCCGACGGCCAACGGGTGTGGGTTTTGGAATGCGTGTTAGTCAATGTTTTGGGAGTCTGTTCGCAAAAAAAAAAAAAAGGTTTTGGGAGTCTTTTGTGCAAAAAAATAGGAGCTCATCGTAATGTTTTGGAATTATTTTGTGCAAAAAGATTTGGAGCTCACCGAAATAGACGAAATTAGAGAAATTCAGACCGATACCCACTTGTGTTGACTGGTCATTAAAATTTATGTAAATTTAAATGGAATTTGGCCCAAACGGCCAGACATGGCCTGATCATGCTGTCGTTCTCGCCTGCCCCCGCTTGGGTGCCGCCCGTGCGAGGTTCGCACGTTGTCGCGTCGGTTCATGTCCTATGGCAGCGCTATATTTGGCCATCTGGCACGGGCACAATGGGCCGGTCCAGGCACGGCACGAAGAAGCACGGCCCAGGCACGGTCCGGCCCGGCTCCCACCGTGTCCGTGCCTGGCACGGGCCTGTGGTAGTGCCGTGCCTGGGCCGCAGGTTCGGCCCGTAGTGCCGGCACGGGCACGGCACGAATTTTGGACCGCCACGTTGTAGCCCGATAGTTTGTAGCCATTGGATGATTTCAGAGATTTTCAGCCCATGGATTGGAGTATATAATCACCTCCCCAAACCCTAACTCCAAATTTCCCTATACTGCCCAGTCCCCACGGCCTCCTCCCCAATATCCTCTCGTCCTCCTCCATCTCGCAGCCTCCTCCCCGTGTTCGATTCCTCTGTTCTATGCCCAGACTCTCCACCACTGCTGTCCACTGTGCCTCCTCCTCCTGTCCCACAGCGTCACGATAACCTCGGTGCGGGGGAGTTGGAGAGTGGCGCGGCGACCACGGCGCGGCAACGCGACGGCAGCGCTCAGCCGAGGGCGCGTCCCCGCGGCGGCGGCGCTCGACCAGGGGCGCGCCCGCGCCAGATCTGCATCTATGGCGAGCCTAGGCGCGGGATCGGCAACGGCTACACGGAGTCGATGCGACGAGGCGGCAGCCTGGCGCGGTGATGGCGGTGGCTGGGCGCGGCGTCGAGCCAGGGTCGGCACGGCACGACTCAGAGACCATAGTGCCGTGCCTGGGCCAAGACGGCGGCACTAACAGGCACGACACGGCTAGCTGGCGTGCCGCATAATGCCGTGCCTGTCCGTACTCGTGCATGTGCCGTGCCGTGCGGCCCGGTTGGCCATGTATAGGCAGCACCAGCGTCATGCTCAATATAGGCTGTTTTTTCCCTTTTTGAGCAAGCTTGATTTGTGCTGGTGGGCCCGACTGCAGAGGACAATGGTTAGCTAAGGTGGTAAAGGCCTGGCCCACTTGAAGCCCAAGTAACGGTGCTCCAAAGGAAAACAAAAATGCATGGGAAAAAATCCATAGTACCTTCCTTAACTTTTACGAAAGTTTGTTTTTCCTCCCTGAACTCTAAAATCAGGTAAACCACCTCCCTAAACTTTTAAAACCATTCGTTTTACCTCCCTGACCGGTTATAAGCGGTTTTCAAAGGCGGTTTTATCTTTTTCCTTTTTATTTATTTTGGCTGAATCTTTGAAAAAATTATAGTAAATTATAGAAAAATCATAAAATAGAAAATCCAATTCCGTTGAACTCCATACGAGGAGATCTATACAGTGAATATATAATATGGTATTCTTTATTATAAATTTTTTACTATAGTCTTAGATTTATGATTTTCTATAATTAATTCATAGCTGCAGTTTCTATGGTCCAATTGTGGTGAAATTTTTATGGTGGACTAATTAGTGTATGTTTTTCTGTAATTAATTCATAGCTACAGTTTTAAAATTCAAATATTTTCTAAAATCTGATCTAGTCTTAGAAAACATATACAAAACCTGTTTTAACTTGGGATAAAATATGGAACTAGTTTCATTTTTTTTTTTGCTAAAATCATGTTGTATCTTATGGTCCTAGCTAGGATTTATTTGAATCTTGCATGGCCTTCTTTTGGTGTTTATTTGCTAGTAGATAATCTCACTATCTATTCTAGTTAGCCTATGTTGATACAGACATATCCCACCGGCTACAAACATTCAAATTCGGTGAGATTTGAACTATTAGCACAAAAATGATGTGAAAATAAGTTAACAAAAACATTTTTAAAATGTCAACATCAAGTCATATGTGGTGCCTTTGTCAATCTTAAGATCTATACTAACAAGGGATGGGCCGGGTGTGCATGCGTGCATAAGTGTGCATATATGTGAACATGCATGTACAGGTGACACTAGTGTTTATATTAAATATGATCGAGTATGAGGTGGTTACGTGACATATTTTTTTAGTGTAATCAGTTGAACTCCTACTTGGTTTGTGCCAGCAACATAGATTGATTGTAACAAATAATGAGATCATCTACTAAGAAATAAACACCAATAGAAGAACATATAAGATTAAAAGAACTCCAAGCTAGACATCACAATATAGAGCATGATTACAACAAGAACAACAACAACAAAGCTTTTAAGTCCCAAACAAGTTGGGGTAGACTAGAGTTGAAACCCAACAGAAGCAATCAAGGTTCAGGCACGTGAATAGCTATCTTCCAAGCACTCCTATCTAAGGCTAAGTCTTTGGGTATATTCCATCCTTTCAAGACTCCTTTTATTGCCTCTACCCAAGTCAACTTCGGTCTTCCTCTGCCTCTCTTCACGTTACTATCCTGACTTAGGATTCCACTACACACCGGTGCCTCTTGAGGTCTCCGTTGGACATGTCCAAACCATCTCAACCGGTGTTGGACAAGCTTTTCTTCAATTGGTGCTACCCCTAATCTATTACGTATATCATCGTTCCGAACTCGATCCCTTCTTGTATGACCGTAAATCCAACGCAACATACGTATTTCCGCGACACTTATCTGTTGAATACGACGTCTTTTCGTAAGCCAACATTCTGCACCATACAACATAGCAGGTCTAATAGCCATCCTATAAAACTTGCCTTTTAGCTTCTGTGGTACCCTTTTGTCACATAGGACACCAGATGCTTATCGCTACTTCATCCACCCTACTTTGATTCTATGGCTAACATCTTCATCAATATCCCCGTCTCTCTATAGCATTGATCATAAATATCGAAAGGTATCCTTCCTAGGCACTACTTGACCTTTCAAACTAATATATTCCTCCTCCCGAGTAGTAGTGCCGAAGTCACATCTCATATACCCAGTTTTAGTTCTACTGAGTCTAAAATCTTTGGACTCCAAAGTCTCCCGCCATAATTCCAGTTTCTGATTCACTCCTATCCGGCTTTCATCAACTAGCACTACATCGTCCGCGAAAAGCATACACCAAGGAATGTCCCCTTGTATGTCCCTTGTGAACTCATCCATCACTAAGGCAAACAGATATGGGCTCCAAGCTGACCCTTGATGTAGTCCTATCCTAAACGGAAAGTCATCCGTGTCTCCATCACTTGTTCGAACTCTAGTCGCAACATTATTGTACATGTCCTTAATAAGCCCGACGTACTTCGTTGGGACTTTATGTTTGTTCAAAGCCCACCACATAACATTCCTTGATATTTTATCATAAGCCTTCTCCAAGTCAATAAAAATCATGTGTAGGTCTTTCTTCTTCTGCCTATACCGCTCCATAACTTGTCTTATTAAGAAAATGACTTCCATGGTTGACCTTCCGGGATCTCCACACCTCAATTGGGATACCATCCGGTCCCATCACCTTACCTTCTTTCATCCTTTTCAACACCTCTCTGACCTCATATTCTTGGATTCTCCGCACAAAGCGCCTATTGGTGTCATCAAAAGAGTCATCCAACTAAAAGGTTGTGTCTGTATTCTCACCATTGAACAATTTGTCAAAATACTCTTGCCATCGATGTTGGATCTCATCCTCCTTCACCAAGAGATGCTCCCTTTCATCCTTAATGCACTTAACTTGGTTGAAGTCCCTTGTCTTTTTCTCACGAACCCTAGCCATCCTATAAATGTCCTCTCCTTTCTTCGTACTCAAAAGTTGGTAAAGATCCTCGTACGCTCTACCATTTGCCACACTTACAGCTCGCTTTGCAGTCTTCTTTGCCACCTTGTACTTTTCTATGTTGTCCACACTCCTGTCATGGTACAAGCGTCTATAGCATTCTTTCTTCTCCTTAATAGCCCTTTGGACTTCCTCGTTCCACCACCAAGTATCTTTAGCCTCGCCTCCACTTCCTTTGGTTACTCCACACACCTCTGAGGCCACCTTCCGAATGTTGGTTGCCATCTTCTCCCACATGTTGTTTATGTCCTCTTCTTTCTTCCAAGAGCCCTCTTTGATAACCATTTCCCTGAATACCTCTGACGTCTTCCCTTTCAGTTTCCACCACTTTATTTTTTTAATCTTAGCTTGTTTATCCTTACGGGCATGCACCTAAAAATGAAAGTCTACCACCAAAAGCTTATGTTGAGAAACAACACACTCCCCTGGTATCACCTTGCAACCCAAGCATGCTCGTTTGTCCTTTTTTCTTGTGAGGACAAAGTCAATCTGGCTAGAGTGTTGTTCGCTACTGAAGGTCACTAGATGAGATTCTCTCTTTCTAAAGAAAGTGTTGGCTATCATCAGGTCAAAAGCTACCGCGAAGTCCAGAACTTTCTCTCCCTCCTGATTCCTATTACCATACCTAAAACCTTCATGAACTGCCTCGAAATCTACGCTTGTAGTACCTACATGCCCATTAAGATCTCCTCCTATAAAAAGCTTCTCACTACTAGGTACAACTCTAATCAGGCCATCTAAGTCTTTTCAGAACTGTCTTTTAGCACTCTCGTCGAGGCCTACTTGGGGGGGCATACGCACTAATTACGTTCAAGACCATATCACCAATGACAAGCTTGACTAAGATAACCCTATCTCCTTGCCTTCTCACTCCCACCACACTATTCTTGAGGCTCTTATCAATCAAAACTCCTACTCTATTTCTATTCGCAACTGTCACTGTGTACCAAAGCTTGAAACATGTATTGTCCATCTCCTTCGCCTTCTGACCCTTCCATTTAGTCTCCTAAACGCATAATATATTTACACGCCTCCTAGTCGCGGTATCAACTAATTCTCTTAACTTACCTGTAAGTGACCCTACATTCCAACTACCTAAACGGATCCTAGTTGCTTCGACTAGCTTCCTTACCCTTCGCACCCGTCGACTCAGATGTGAAGACCCTTGCTCATTTTTCACTACACCCGGGTGCCGATGTAGCGCGCCACTAAGGATGCGACGACCCGATCCTTGCTCACTTTACACCGTGCCCAGATCGCGACACGGCGCATCACGGGGGTGATGACCCGGCCCTTGCTCAGTTAACACCATACCCGGGTTCCGATATGGCGCGTCGCTAAGAGGGTTACGCCCCAACGGTTTTCTTTTGGGTTTCATCTCCATTAGAATGGCTAAATTTAACGTTGGTTCGCCACGCCTATCACAACCCTCCTCCTTTACCAGTGCTTGGGACCTGCTATGTTGAGACAACATAGGCGGAGTTAATATAGAGCATGATTATAGAAAAAAATAGTTTCATATTTTCTCAAAGGTAAAACAAATTTTCTAAGATTAAATCAGACTTTAAGATTTTTATTTGCATGTTTTTATAAAATTATTTGAATATTTTTTAAAAAGTTTATTTCTACATTTTTTTAAGAAAAATAGTCTGATTTTTCTTTGGCATAGCTAACATATTGTGTGATTTTTTTTTGGTTTGAAAGTGATGTCAGTCTGACGTGGTGCTATGTTTGAGAGGAGATGAAAAATGAATTTTTGGTAGGAGAAGTCAAATCAGGCGTGAAAGAAGAATAGAGAGATCAAAGAAATGTTTGGATCCTCAACTAAACTTTAACTGTCTAAATTGAGCTGCTAGTGCTAGGATGGTCTAGCTAAAAGACTCGTTAAAGTTTGTCTGAGTCTACTGGCTGGAGAATTCAGACACCTTAGCTATAGTTGAGCTAGGAGAACTTTTAGCTAGCTAAAACATAGATTTTAAAACTTTAATGGTGCCATGGCTGCTAGCACGAAAAGTACCATTATACACTACTACCGTGCTACTACTAACGAATAGTTAGTAGTGTAACGTTGAGTAGTACTCCATGTAACACCCCCCCCACCAACAACAACACACACACACAAAAACGTGGACAGTGGTACCAATTTTGTGATGCTTAAGCACAAAACATGTACCCCCCAACAACAACACACACACACAAAAACGTGGACAGTGGTACCAATTTTGTGATGCTTAAGCACAAAAAATGAGTTAGTGTTCAGCCTGATTGGTACCCATTGCTGCAAGTGGCTGCAGCCGCAGCTACCACGATCACAGCCGAGCGGAGCTGTTATTTTGATAGCTCATCGTCCGATGAGTAGTAGAAAGGAGTCGTAGTAGACAGTACAAGCCATGACTATCATAAGTTATTCCAATTTTTACGGAGAAGCAAAACATCTCAAGTCTGATTAAAATTATAGAGATAATTACAAAGATTTATGACATTAAATATGTATACTATAAAAACATAATTAACGAAGAATCTAAATACTTAGTTGGTATCATTAATGTTATTATCTAATCATATAAATTTGGTCAAATTTTATATGTTTTGACTCTCAAAGAAAGTTTTTCTAGGAAATTGACTCTAAAAAAACTTGGAATGACTTATAATTTAGAATGGAGGGAGTACATCTTTATTACATTCAAATTAAAATTATGCTGGCTATCAGTTTCTAACCCAATTAAATGATTCATTTAGAAGGGCAATAAGGAAAATAGTTGGAGCTAAAATGACAATGGCGAACTAACCCATCAAAGTGACGCTTTTATATGGGCTTTGTGAACCAAGATGGATTGTTCATATTATAATATATATCTCCTATGAAAACTAAACTTCCAGGCCGTTTCAACAACTTCTAACGGCAGTGGCGCTGAGAGAAAAAGAAAATATTGCGTTGGCATATACAGCGTGGGACAAAGTTTTCTAGTGGCTTGCCATGAATTTCTATAGCATTCCATGGCACACGGGAAATTATCTAAATCTACTATTTCAATTATACTACTCTGTGCCATTTTTTTTTTTTGCAATTTTAGGTGTTTAGGACACAATTAGTCAGTTTTTTTTTAAAAAAAACTAACTAAATTTATATAGGAAAAACATCACGTTTATATCACTGAAAGAACATGCTCCATCCATTTGGAAACTAAATTTCCAGATGATACTTTCCATTTTTTTTAGAAACATGCTAATTGGCTCGTCAAGTTGATTGAAATTGAATATTTTCAAACTTGAATGGACCCCTCCTCTCCTAAGTTTGTTCCTACAAATTGGTACTCATTGACACTTGAAAGGAGAAGCTAGATATGAAAGATAACGAGAAAAGTTTCTCCTGACTTATTTCTCTATAGATCCGCATGTATCGGACAGCTAGAGAGTACCATAGTCTGTAGTTATGTGAACACTAGTACGAGCCACCGAGTCACGTCACGGCTTATATTAATGCTTATGCTGATTTATTATGAGAGAAAAAGCATTGTTCGTTCGTTGAAAAGTACTGCTGAAGTAGTGCTGCAGAACAGGGCCTTATCTGGTAAATTAGCCCACATGGACCGTCATATAGCGTCATCCGTATAGATGGCCATCGGGCTGGCCCGGCCTGGCCCGGCACGGGCTCGTGCCAGGCACGGCACGTCGCGCCTCCCGGGTCGTGTCTCATAGGGCCACGGGCCTAGCCTTCGGCCCAGGCACAGCCTGCTGGGCCGTTTTTCGGGCCGGTCCAGCCTGAGAAGCACGGTAAATCCAGCGTGCCGGGAGGCCCGAGGCCCACGAGGGAGCACCCGATGCACAACATCGACATCGGAGGAGGCCGCGGCCGTAGACGGAGTCGGAGAGGGAGAGCCTCCATCGCGGTGCCTCCACGCGGCCGCAGCCAGGCGTGACATCCACGTGCTCGGCGAGGCTGGAGGGGAGCCGCCGTCGCGCTCTGCTCCCATGCCGCTGGATCTGGTGGAGACAAAGCCGCGCTCACCCGCCGACATCGAGTCTGGTGGAGTCGGGTTCGAGGAAGGAGGAGAAGGCGCAGCGCTTGCCCAAGCTCGGAGAGGGTACCATGTGTGTGTGGGGGGGGCTGCTGCCTGCTGGTGGGGACTGGGGAGCGAGCGACGGGCACGAGTCACGACTGCAGCGCGTCTGCGGCTCTGCGTGTGGAAGAAGGGGAGCCAGGCGACTGGCGACTTGGCGAGTGTGGCGTAGGACGGGAGGGGAATTTTAGCACTGATGTGGGGAGTGGTTGCGCGTTGGGCTAGGCTGAGGGCGTGGGGAATTTTAGCAGGCCACACCAGGCACCAGGCCACCACCGGGCCGGCCTCTAAATGTCGGGCCATGCCGGGCCGTCCGGCGTGCCTGGGGTGCAGCTCAGGCATGGCCCTAGGCACCATGTCGTGTTTGGGTCGGGCAAAAAAAAAAACATGCTTTGGGCCGGGCCATCGGACTACGGGCTGTGTAGACATCTATAGTCATCCGACACTGTCGTACAACCCGACGAGTTTTCACTTTTCTTTGTCTAACGTCTAATGACTACAGTACGAGCGAGCGTGTACTAGCCTGCACCGCATGATCGTGAAAGGGGTTCAAAACTCCAAATTCGCATGCAATGCTCGTCGGCGTTCAGACGTCCGGCCTTTGCCCGGATCGGAAGAAACCTGCGTGGCAGTTCGCAGCTCGTAGAAGATGACAGCACCAGAGCTAGAGGGCCTGCCAGAGTGGTACGAGATTACCGGCATGTGCAGCTTTCATTGCTGATACCTACAGCTAACTGATACCCGCTGTTCATGCTCTGTTTCACAATCTCATGCCATGATGCCATGAATTTACAACCCTGTCAGCTGTCAGCTTAATTAACGGATCAAAACAATGGCGTTCTTGCAACTTTTTTTTTGTTCTGTCTACGGGATTTTACTTACGTATGTGAACCGTGAACGATCAAGTTTAACGTGGTCGCATTAAGCATTTCGACTGGACACTCCCGCGTTCAAAAATATGCACTTGGTCAAAGCATACCCCAATATATACATTTTTGTCCTTAGTCCTTACATTATATATGTAAAAGGATTTTTTTTATACAGATGATGGAAAGTATCATCTGACTTTTTTCTCCCGTCAAGAGAGGAATTTGGATTATACTCCTGAGCATGCTAATTTTGATTTCCTACGTGACCTTAATACCATACCATCACTGACCAGAACACGGTATATGAAATTTACACGGAAGAAACCATTTTTTCAATGCCCAAGTCACCAAGTCTGTACCAACTTGTAAGTTGACATTCACGATGGGTGCAACCAGATTGTACACGGGGATCACGGATGATTTGTAATAAAACTAGATGACTTATATTTACATGTATGAATGGATGAACTTAGTAGATGGTGTGGCATGCTGAGGTGCACAACTAAATACATGGTAGTGGATTACGTAGCACGCTGACTTGAATAGCTTGCATGAAGAGATAGATGTTATAGGCAACATTTGCTACATGATACTAAAAGTGAAATCACATTGCTAGCGGATACTTAAAAAAAAGTCCAATTAGCTGGTGGATACTCTAGTTTATAGCAAATTTGCTAAAAAACACCACTCCTATTAAAATATTCATTTCCCACTTAGAGAAGATAGAAGAACGGTGAAATGTCTTTTTTCCACGGCTCTTTCTTCTTCTCTACCTTTGCACGTGGGGGGACTACTCGGAACCGTTCAACGTTTCCACCGGTCATATCAAACCGCGAATGACCACTGTGATACGAGTGACGAGTGTACTTACATAGTTATGTTCAAAATGGGAGGTTTATTTATTTATTTCCATTTCGTCTGTTCTGTCCATCTGATCAGACAACCAAATCTTCTATCTGTTATCTTATTATTATATTCCGATAAAAAAGGACAACATTCACGGAGAAAATCTAAAAAACTACCACATTAATCGAAAGAAACATTTAAATTTGTGGTGATTTATCACAAAGCAGATATATAATCTTTCGTTTTCTTATCAATGTGGTCGGACAGAGAAACCAAATTTGTCAACGCGACAAGGGCACAAGGCAATTATCTATCCACCTCGGATGCGGGCTGCAAATCAAAGATGAGAGCACAAATTCTATTATGTCGTGCTGGATCGAGCCGTCAACCCAACCACCTTCCACCAAGCCTTTTTGACTTGGCACCTGATAAGCATCAAATGGACACTGCCACTCATCGATCATCTCTTGTCTTGCGTTCGTTCGCAGCCAGTGCAGTGCAGGACGAGCGAGCTCGACATGGGCCCTCTCCCCTGCCTCTTCCTCGTCCTCGTGTCCTCCTCCCTGTCGCTCGCGCTCGTGCCCCGCGCCGCCGCGTACTCGGAGTACTCGTGCAACGGTACCACGGGCAACTTCACGTCCGGCAGCGCGTTCGCCGCCAACCTGGCCCGCCTCGTCGCGGCGCTGCCTGGCAACGCCTCCTCCTCCGCGTCGCTCTTCGCCTCGGCGTCCGTCGGCGCGGCCCCGGCGGACACGGCGTACGGCCTGGCGCTCTGCCGCGGCGACGTCGCGGACCCGCGGGTCTGCTCGGCGTGCCTCGCGGACGCGTTCGCCCGGCTGCGCCGCCTCTGCGGCGGTGACCGCGACGCCACGTTCTACGCCGACCTGTGCACGGCGCGGTACTCCGGCGGGGACTTCCTGGCGCGTCCCGACGACAACTCCCCCGTGATCAACGCGCTGGACGTGAACGGGTCGACCTACTACGGGTGGGACGCCCGGAACGCGACGAGCCGGACGCTGTTCCTGTCGCTGGTGGGCACGCTGTTCTCGGAGATGGCCATGTACGCCGCCTACAACTCCTCGGCGGCGCGCATGTTCGCGAGCGCCGCCATGTACGTGAACCCGCAGCTGCCCACGGTGTACGGGTTCGTGCAGTGCACGCCGGACCTCTCGCGGGCGCAGTGCTGGGACTGCTTCCAGGTGCTCCAGGACCAGAACCGCCGCTGGTACGACGGACGCGAGGGCGGACGCATCCTCGGCGTCCGCTGCAGCTTCCGCTACGAGGCGTACCATTTCTTCCAAGGCATGCCGGAGGTCAGGATCGGCCTGAAGAGCGACCCATCATCTTCATCAGCTCCGGAAAGCCAGGGTAAACACGCATTTTCATTTTCCCCCTTTTGATCATTTGCAACATACAGTAGCAAAAGCATGGTCTGTTACTATTGTTCATTTTTTCTATGTAAACGATGTAGAAAGCAATCACAAGGTGGTCTTAATTGTCGCTCTCGTTGTATCAATCACGGTGTTCTCTGCTATGGTTTCTGTCGGCCTTGTGATGATCAGAGCACGACGAAAAGAACCGGTAAGCAGACGCCGACCGCTGCCAAATCGTCGCATTGGGGGCAGAAATCTTGGATAGAGAACTCCATGACTAACTGGAAGAAGAAAAAAACTCAATGCAGAGAAGAAGAGGAAGCCGCAGCTGGAGGCGCAATCCCGGAACAGCTCCGCCACAGAGGATGCGCTGAAGCTGTGGCGGATCGAGGAGAGCAGCTCCGAGTTCACGCTGTACGACTTCCCCGAGCTGGCGGCCGCGACCGGCGGTTTCTCCGACGAGAACCTGCTCGGCAGGGGCGGCTTCGGCCCCGTCTACAAGGCGAGCTGACGTTTCATTATTTTCAGGTTCTACAGTGCTTGACGTGTGCACAGCTAGCCATGACTGACTCTGATCGATTCGGCTGCAGGGGAAGATGGCGGACGGTGCCGAGGTCGCGGTGAAGAGACTGGCAGCGCATTCCGGGCAGGGGCTGGAGGAGTTCAAGAACGAGATCCAGCTGATCGCCAAGCTGCAGCACACCAACCTGGTGCGGCTCGTCGGCTGCTGCGTGCAGGAGGAGGAGAAGCTGCTCGCCTACGAGTACATGCCCAACCGCAGCCTCAACTTCTTCATCTTCGACCAGCAGCGGGGGCCGTTGCTGGACTGGGAGAAACGGCGGCGTATCATCGACGGCATCGTGCAGGGGCTGCTCTACCTGCACAAGCACTCACGGGTGAGGATCATCCACCGGGACCTGAAGGCGAGCAACATTCTGCTGGACAAGGACCTGAACCCCAAGATCTCGGACTTCGGCATGGCCAGGATCTTCGGATCCAACATGACCGAAGCTAACACCAACAGGGTCGTCGGAACATAGTAAGTTTTAACTGACATCCGTTGTTGCTATTTTGTGTTGCTGCTGGAAAGCTTTGCAGTCGCTAATGGCGTTTCTTTATTAGTGGCTACATGGCTCCTGAGTATGCTTCGGAGGGCATCTTCTCGGTGAAGTCCGACGTGTACAGCTTCGGCGTGCTGCTGCTGGAGATCGTCAGCGGGAAGCGGAACAGCGGCCACCACCACCACTACGGCGACTTCGTCAACCTGCTCGGATATGTGAGTTGTCATCCGTTGCCTGCTATTTGGTCAACTCATTCACATCGACAGCAGCAAGGCTGCAACTTGCAATGTATAGCCATGTGTCATAAGAACTGCAGTGCCGTGCTTAATTGCAAATTGACGAACTGTCACAGGCATGGCAGCTGTGGAGGGAGGGAGGGTGTTCGAGCTGATCGACCCGACGCTGGGCGAGTGCGGCGACGTGGCGACCATCGTGCGGTGCGTCAAGGTGGCGCTGCTGTGCGTGCAGGACAGCGCCGCGGACCGGCCGACCATGGCGGACGTGACGACGATGCTGCAGGCCACCGGACCTCTCCGGACCCGAAGCGGCCGCCACACTTCTCCCTCAGGGTGGCGACGGCGGCGACCAGCAGCAGCGACGACGACGGCGGGTCGGGGCTGCGGACGCGGACGCGGACGCAGTGCACCACGTCGTGCAGCACCAACGACCTCACCATCACCTCCATCCACGAGGGCAGGTGATTTAATTCGCGGAGACGTTTTTTGATGCTCGATGGGTCTCCCTCAAGCTGCATGTACATGCTGTGTGAATGAGCTGACGATCGGCTGGCCGTTGTCGGCTGAGAGCGTGAGACGAGAAGAGCTGTCGCTTTGAGACCGTGACGGGTCACATGACTATCGTTTACGTGTGGATTGGTGCTCCGCTGTACAGATAAATGCTGGAATTATTGATTAGGGACAAGTTGCCGTGCTGCTTTGACGGCGAAAGGTTGGTGATATGGGCGGCAGGGTTCATTCAAAACTCAAAAGGGGCTCTTGCCTTTCCGTATCGGGCTCCTTCAGTTGGCTTGCACTGGACTGACTGGCCAGTGGCCACGCAATGTCGCAGGTAACAAGCGGAAGCGGACCTACTAATCCACGAACGTTCATCGGATAAGAAACCAGCCAAAGCATTTGGTCATTTCGCGACTTTTTTCTGTTTGGAAAATACTTTGTAACTTTTCGTTTTGGAAAACTATAGTACTCACAGTTTTATATGTACCATTTTGCTTGACAAAATTTATCATCACAACTTCGTAAGATAACTTTTCAGTAGATTTTTTTTCTTCATAATTTTATAAACAAATTTGTCATGACAATTTTTCAGCATGACATTTGTCTATTTTTCTTATAGAAAGAGAGCTTTATATTAACTCGTGATACACATAAGTTAATACTAACACAAACTATGAAACATGTTGAAACTAGCATTGAAGGCTGACCGCTAGAGGGTTTCATTTCATCTAATCCCGTACATTGCAATTAAATATTGTGGCTACCCTATGAAACCGCGAAATGAAATTGTTTCATAATCAGCCCAAACCCCTCTAGATAATGTGGCACTCTTTGTAAATCAGATACGCAAAACAAAACTATGCACATTATAGGCCAGTTGTGGTTAAAGCAGATTGCAACACGTCTTCTAGGTACTTCTCGGCAGCTGCATACTGCCTCCTTTTGTCCTCTATAGCTAGCGCAGCCAGAGCTTTATCCTGATTACAACAAAGTACACAAGAATTAGCAACGGATTCCATCAGAAAACAAAAAAAAATGGCATACCCAGTGCAGAGAGCTCCCGCACTGTGCGGGGTCTGGGGAAGGGTGTCAGTGGCAAGCCTTACCCTCGCCTGTGCAATGCGAGGAGACCACGACTCGAACCTGGGACCTAACAGAAAAAAAGACAAAGGGCATACAGGAGGTAAATCCTGGTAGCTTCTTAATGTATCAGCAATGGGTTTTGTCCTCCTCTCAAGATCCTTCTCATACTCAGCCATTTCCATTAACACGCCATGATTGATCTCTGGCGTATAAGCCACTCGGTTAAGCATTGCCTGATACAAGATAAGAAGACAACAAGTCTAAAAGGCATCGTAGTTTTCCTAATAATCAGACAAAAACATGTAATGAAATAGCACACAAACTTGACCTTCAAAGGGACAAATATCTTGAACCACTGTGGAAACAATGAAAAGAGAATACCAAAACAGCTCTAAATTGCAGTAACACCTTTTTGGAGTAACAGTATCAGACTTTGATGTCAGATTATTTCACTTCACGATCAGATTACTTCATTCATCGCTAGCTATCCATCACAGTATTAAAACAGGTAATGGAGGAACATAAGTGTGCATCATCGGTTCAAAGCTTCACATGATACACATTATATTCATTCCCATGTCCAGCAATCCAGTCAAAGATATACGGAGTACATCTCTAGATTCTCATATCTACATGAAAAGGCTGCAGGTAGCTTACAGGCTTACAGCTTAGCATATACTCAATTGCTCATAGCGCCAGGAATTATTGAGCTATCAGTTACATAGTGCTTCAGCTCACAGAAAACTTATGAGAGGTTCCATCCTACTAATAAGGAAAGAAATCCAGTGAAAGCAGACCTGAACTAAAACCACTTACTGAATGCAAAGTTCAATCAGAAAGGCTAGCTACATAATTGCATAACAGCTGAGGTAAGTCTATCAAGGGCTTCTTCAAATACAGAAACAGCCTGACTAAGATGATTCAGATGTTGCACATTCAACTTAACAATCATATATCAGTATTATCATACCCAATTAACTACTACATGGAATTGATAACTTACTAGATTCTTGCAATAGTTGACAGTTTCTAGCTAAAAGGCATAGGATTCTCTAGTGATGAAAAGTATCAGCACAAGTTAGTTTAGGGATTGGTGTCCCCACCTAGCAGGTCAAAAATCAAGACCTGGATTACTGGAAGCACAGACTGAAGCCAACTCCATATTTGAATCATACAAATGCTAGTCACCTTATAATTTGAGACTTGGAGGATATACTGCCGTTCCTTTGAGTCCATCATAACAAGCTTTGTCTGCCAACCCGTCATTTGCTCAGCCTGTCGCTTCTCCACACCATTTTTAAATTTCTCCAGCATCCTAGAAACAGCACAAGTACTTATCACGTTTGACACAGAAATCTAGGTGAAAATGATTGGTGACTAATGAACACTCCTTGAAACAACTGGGAAATGACAGTTTTCCGCTCACTTCTTCAGCTCAGTATGCTTGTTTATGGCCTTCCGCGTGTAATCAAGTAGTGTATTTGACTCCTTATGCACTTTGTCCCTCTTCTCCTCCGCCTCTGCTCGCCTCATAGACAAGTCTGCACTGCCACCACAAAGCTGCATGACAACAACAACAAAAAAACCTAGTCAAACAAAATATCAAACAAAAAAAAGAATAATTATAACAGTCCCTACAGCACCCAAAGACCAAAAAGTCACAAATATCTATTCACCAGCTTCCTTAGAGTTGATGACGAAGTTACAAAATCAGATCCAATACATACGTAAGATGTGACACTCAGAGAAATTTATTGTATACAACAACATTGAGGACATAATTTCACAGGCTTGCCTATCTAGATCTTTGCTTCGAGTTGCATGAGGCAGTGTTAATTTAGCCTCAATTTAGTGTGAATCCAAACCAAACACAAATGCAAAAACAGCAGAGTACCTCCAGTTAAGCCATGGTTTAAGTCTTTTATATCTCAGACGCAATAATTGAGAGATCTTTACTTCTCAATTCTGATGGGTACACATGTTCAGGGTTTGGAATTTTATCACTGGCATTGCATGAATCGATGAATCTTCCATATCAGTGTCGATAATTCGATACTCGTGGAACCCTAGCGAAACGAGTCACCTGCTCATGTCGGTGTCACGGATGGCGAGAAGGTTGGCAACGGCTGCGACAGCGCGCGCCGCCGCAGCTGCGGTTGGTGGGAGCGCGTCCCTCGCGAGCCCCGCCCGCTCTAGCCTCCCGCAACCGCGCCGCCTCGGCGCGATACTCTGCCGCCTGCGCGCCCAGCCCCGCAGCCGCTATTCCGGCGGCGCGGGACCGCGCCTGCGACGCCGCGGCCAGCGTGCGGAGGTAGGCCACCCCGCGCGGTGTGGAGTCGGGCCCCAGCGAAAGCTCCGAGGCCGCATCTCCTCTGCTGTCTCGCCCTCCCGCCCCGCCCGCGCTCCCGGCCTCCGCGGCGAGGGAGGCCAACCACGCATTTACCCCGGCGACGGCGGCCGGGGAGGAGGCAGACGAGGGCGTCGGGGCGGTGGGGTCGAGATGCTCGGCAGTGTGATCCATATGATCGGGCGGATGGTGGGTCAGTCCGTCAGTGGGTGGCCGGCGATATTGAGGAGAGGAAAAATGAATTGTACGGTCCAGTAGGCCCATTTCGTCTGTTGGGCCTAGCCAGTTCTGAGCTGAAATCAACACTGGGTTTGGTCTGGGCTTCTGTCAAACAAAATACATGTGTTTTTAATATTATATGCGATGCCGCTCTAATACTACAAATTAGGAACCAATGGTGGACATAGATCCTTGTGTTGCTAACCTTGATGAGCTAGAAAAGAAGGACAAGGAGATCCGAAGGATGAAAATGCTTGTCAAGAACGGATGCAACTGTGAGGCAGAGCTAAGAGGATTGAGATTAGGATGTTGAGACACCCATTCATCATGGATGGTGTTGGTTTCGACAAATATGAAGGAAGGATTTTTCTTGAAACGAGAACATCTATGCTTATATTGAAAGCATGTAGAGTTAATATGAAGGAAGGATCAAAGGAAGAGATATCATCAATGGCATTTCTTGTGTCAGATTCGACAAGGGCACCACCCCTAGTGAAGTCGTGCTCAAGACTCAAGAGCAAGACCTCACAACAAGTCAACATGGGCATGTCAAATGAAGAATCCAACAAGGCCAAGAAGATGAAACAACTACGCCACGAGCGTCCCTATTCAAGTGGTAAAAGTGGGCATCAAGTATGTTTTGGCCTACACGAAGACAAGTATAATCAAAAGTAGCACATGAGTTCTCAAAGATTATGTGGCTAACCTCAAATGATTTATTCTATAGGACTACTCGAGTGGAACAAGTTGGATATTAGACAGTGATTGCACTAATCATACTAGAGAGATAAAGATGTTCACCTCCTTTTGACTAAAGCATGACTCAAGTGAAAAACATTGTGTCCGGGTAACAATGGAAAGCAGTAGGTACTTTGGTTAGGTAAAATTTTAATCTTAAATGACAATTCAATTTCTAACATTGTATTTGGTACATTCGTTGAATTACAATTTGCAATCCGTGTTACAACCATGTGAAAGTGGGTTACAATTGTCTCTTCAAGGACGAGGGTGTACCATCTCTAGAAAAAAGAGGATTCTATTGCCTTTTTATGGGTCGTTTGTCCGCTCTATTTGGTTGATTAAGCCCCAGACTTAAAAATTGGCAGAATATATAAAGGATGGTTGTTTAAAGATCTTGTTTTCATGAAGCGTTACCAGCCACCTAGTGAAAAAAAATCTGCCCTTGCCGGTCAAAAGATATCTGACATGTTCGTTTTTAGGTTGAATCGGCTTATAATCTATGGTGAAAATCTTTTGACCTGTTTTGGTGTGAGAGAAAAATACTGTTGAAGCCGTGGATTATAAAAGCCAGAATCTGAGCAAATAAGCCCAAACGAATACAGTGATAGCATCTAAGACTTGTGGTCACGTATCAACCTTAATTATTTAGCACATATACTTCTGTTGCTAACTTTTATTAAATGTTGCCAGTGATAGTAAAATTATTCGTGCCAATGTTGTTCAAAACTGGCATAAATATTATCGGTGTTATTTTTTATAAAAAGTTTGGCAGAGGATATTCCTCTATGAACCTCTGTATGGGCTCAAAACCGGCAGTGACACTCTATTCCTGTTGATTCATTTCTACATGTGCGCACAAACGTGGTGTTATGAAGTAGTGGCTTGATTTTGTTCGTAATAAGTATGTCTACAACATACAAGTTTCCTTCTATACTCGTTATTTTGTTGTTGTAAAAAAAATATACGTGGCACCTATTTAATGTGAACGTACAACCCATTGCGAGTATAGTATTTTTTTTTTCAACTTACCTTAATGAATGTAATATAACACCTTTTTTCCTTAAAAGGTCCAATAAGGCTTTCTTAGCTGTTCTTTCTTTAGGCTGAAGATCTGTTTACTAGGTTTTCTTGACAAATAAAGCATCAGATGTGAGGAGGTAGGTCCCAGGGCACAAAAGATTTGCCAGCCCATAATCCCATAGTAGAGTACACACATGATAGGTTGTCTTATGGTCCCCAGCTGTCTTTGTGATGGATGAGCAAATGATCGATGAATCAAAACACATTGCCCTACTTAGCTTTTCTGATGGAACTAAGTACTCCCGCAATGCATTTATCCCTTTAATTATGCCTCCCAAATGAACCAGCTGAGAGTACTTAACAGCCGCTTGAGTTGTAGCACATGACAAAATTGACAACGACTTAAGTGCTGTTCCCTCGTATCAACTGAGGTCAAAGGTGTTAATGAAGAGAGAGACAGGACACTGCCCCAAATATTCTGCTCCAGACAGATACCAAAACACAAAAATAAAATAAAATCTCCAAAATTATAATTATATTATATATACTCTAAGTCAATACCCTTGAACAGATTAATCTTGGCTACCACAACCGTGCCTTGAGGTTTTGACTCCACGTAATGGCGTGTGCGGCATGAGAGACGCAGAAGCAGTATTAGTTTGTGATGAACTCATGATTAAAAAAAAAAGAGAATCCAAGAAAAAAAAAAGACAGTTTTCTGAATTGCTGGTGTTGTTTAGTGGCACGCACGCTTCAGTCCATCATTTGCCAACCCACAGCTTGCCTGTAGTATTTTTAGCTTTTATTCCCTTGCAGCAGCAGGAATTTTCATATAAGCCACCTTTTTTTGAGCCTTCTTCTTCTGAGAAGAAAACATTGGACCGCCTTCACGGCTGCTTTTCTTCTTCCTTTCACCCCGCTTGCGCTCTCTCTCTCTCCTGCGCCAACCGGGCTACCGCCGCCGACGGCCGACGGCCCGCCGCCCGCCTCCCTGCGCCAGGTGCCCAGGTCTTCGTCGGTCCCTTCGCTCCGTCTTCGTCGGGGTTCTTCGCCGGCGACGATCACCCATCACCCACCAGGTATGCGCGCACCCCTTCTCCTCCCTTCCTGCCGTGCGAAACTGAGCACCCGAACCCTAACTTAAGCTAGTTGGCTATTTGTATTCGGATCTGATCTAGTTACAAGTGCCTATTAACTTCGATTTTTTTGCAAAAAATTATTGGGTGTACATACATGTGGATGTCCATCCCATGTCCTTTACTGGCTCCGCCCTTGCTTGATGGTGTAGAGCTGCTCGCCCAGTTAGCTTGTCCTGAAGCCGATTGGGAGCGATATTACTTGTTTGCAATGCTTACCTTACCTTACCTTACCTTACCACTTCAGCTCTTCAGAGCTCAGCTGGAATTCGAGCTGACGGGATAGGAGTCAGGAGAAGGAATGGCTGTCTGTGTTGAGCTATAGCAGATTAGTCCTGCGGTCACTTGGGACCAGCAATGCATGCGATCTAGCAGATTAGCCCTTTGTTCACTCGAGACCAGCATTGCACGTGAGCCTTGGGCCACTTATGGATTTACATTGCCGTGCATTTCCTGATATGGAAACACATATCATCCTGCATCTTACCTGGATTCTGAGTTATCTTATATAAGTTGTCGGCAACGACATTATTCCATAGTATGTCTATTCTGTTGCTTGACTTCGTTATAGCCATATCACAGGGTGTTGTACTATCCTTTTTTCTTAATGCAATGATACACAGCTCTCTTGCGTATTCGAGAGAAAAAAACAGTATTGTAGTTCTTGCTCCTAACTTCACATGCGATCTTTACTGAATGTAGATGTGTGGTTGCATGTTATTGTGCATTGACACTCGTTTCTTGATTGGTAAATGTGTTTTCCTTTTCTCGAACGACGCAGGAGAGCTGTGTGTTATTTCATTAAGAAGAGAGAAAATAAAGAGAGGCCAGCGGCCAACTCCGGCGGATGTCTAATTACAGACACACCACTTATAATAGAGCCTTAACGACCTCATGAGTAGTTCATGGAGAGTTGACGTACAAGACAAACTACTCTCATTTTCCACTGCATCTAACACTACCGAAATACAAGGCCTAGCACCCTCAAACACACAAGCATTGCGATGTTTACCTATCTCCCAAGCCACAAGGATGATGAAGGGAACTCTGCCCTTTCTTTCTGTCCTTTGGAACGCTTCTGTCCACACCATGCCACCACTTGTAGAAACGAGTGGCAGCAGGTTGAGGATCAGGGGCAGCCAAACCAATTTTTTCGAGGATGAACAGCCAAACCTGTTTTATGAGACATCACAAAGGGGGCAAGCAGTGGGATGTGGCAGCCCTCTTTTATCCAAACGATCTGAAGTCCAGAACCTATTCTTGATTGCCACCCAAATAAAGAACTTGCAGCGGAGCGGAGCCCATGATTTCCAGACACATTTCCGTCGTGTAAACTTGATGGCACTGAGGAAATATACATTGTAAGCTGACTTACTAGTATAGGACCCTGAATGAGTTAGGCGCCATATGTGTTAGTCTGATACATTTTGCTGCAGAGTCAAGTTATCTAGCAGATCCTATAGGAGAAGATATTCAGCGAGAACTTGTACAGTCAGTGCTCATATTTTTTGTCACTTACAGTTAAGGATATTATGGATGGTGTGCCTATTTTGTTACTTTCATTTTCATATCAGTAATATCATTCGAAGGCTCGAAGCTATTCTTGTAAAATCTGGATGCTCAGATAGGTTGTTATATGTAATGATAGTGTTACTCCACATTGGCAAAACTGGCTATTTTAGTTTTCTCAGGATGGGAGATTATCTGTTTGTTTATTTGCTTACTATTCATGTGTTTCTTGTTCGCAGCATCCTTTTAGGTCTCATTTGAAAGAAGAATTAGGTAACACTTCTTTACGAATTGAGGATGTCAGTTTCTATGAAGGACCTGGACCCAGCTTTCCGTGGTTCTGGACAAAAGGAGTATCCTTTTTAGGATTTCATTTATTTCGTTCCATCATTATGTTATGACTATTTTTTTTAGCGTTTGTCATCTTCATGCTGGCCAAATCTCTAACCTCTCCCCTAGTTATTGGTTAGTGATTTTTGGCAATGATGTGAGGTATCATACAAGAAAATTAAGAAATTATTTTTGGTGTAGCATGAGATAACCATTTTTATATCACACACAGGAGCTGTAGAGGAAAAAACATCCTGTACCTGTTTGACATGATTTATTAATTACTAATTTGTAATGTAGTCATGTACATAAATGAACTCTCCTGGGATATGCCCTCTTGGCATGTTCTATAAATCTAACACAGTAGAAATCGGTGCTCATTTCCTGGAAAAGGTGTATGCATTTTTGGATAACTAAATAGCAATATCAATAAGCTAATGTAAAGATTGAGCAATTACAGTGAAGGATGAGATTATAATAACTAAAGCTTGTCAAAGTTGAGTTCATCAAATATTTATGGAGCATGCCCTTGATCTCAAATTTACTATTGAAAATTACTCTACAACTCCATTATGCTTTTGGTCTAGGTCCATGAATGGCTATCGTTATCCTTAATACCTTGCAGCGGCTTGGAAATATGGCGTATTGAGAATTTCAAGCCAGTTCCTGTCCCTGCTTCTTCATATGGAAAGTTCTTCATGGGTGATTCTTACATTATCTTGAAGGTATCAAAGGGCATGATATCTTCCTGTTCTCAGTTTGCTTCCTAGATTTAGGAAAAACTATTTTCCAGCCAAAACTTTTTACTGGTACCCAGGCACTTAGTTGATATATTTCTAGAATTTACATCTGTTCTTCAATTGTTATTTGTCAAAATTCTTTAGCATTTTGCTAAACATCTTGGCAGTTCAATCCTTATATTGCACAATGCAGTTCATTCTATTCGACTTTGACCCTGTGAGTTTTTTGGTTTAAAAAGAATGAAAAAGTTGTTTTAGCTCCTCTTATGCCACAGCCTAGATCTCACCATAGCCATAATAGAACTTACAAAATTACAATAACTTGTGGACTTGATTTGCTAAAGAAGTGTTCACAGTTTATTCTATGGGATAAAAGTAGTTTGCGAATATTTAAATATGGATGGGGACTTCGCTGTAGAGTTCTGATATTTTATGCATTCTGAGTGTTTTTGTAAACATGTAATACATTCTGTGGACTCAAAAGAAAATGGATGATAGAGGAATTGTATATATGCTATATAATGTTATTAACAAGATCAAGGAGGACCAGCTAAAATAATCTGAGTCATTCCTTGCATGCAAACTACTGTTTGTAAATTTTAAATTATATGCTAGATTCAATTGTATTTTACACTTGGCCTTATTTCCATTGTCAGAGGGATTAAATGCAGCAAGAATATTATATTGTTACTGTAAAACTTCACTAAAATTGAAGATTTTTCTTAGTAGATATGGTAGATACATATTAAAGAAGGATTAGTTTAGTAAGCTGCAGTTCATGAAACTGGGTTTATTGAGGTTATGAGCTATGCATAGTTAAATATTTTCTTATAACATGATTCATTCAATCAGTAAAGTTCCATGTTATTGTAAAGTCTGTAATCCTACTTTGTTTTTGGGTAGTGTGTCACATGATTCATAGACCTTAATCAACATTTAGTCTCTTTTCTTGCCATACATATGGTATCACTATTTTTATTTGACTTAGTATGCTTGGGGATTCAATTGGATTATGCTCACGGGCATGTAACTTTTTCCGCATCTTTTCCCTTCTTACAGACAACAGCCTTGAAAAATGGTTCTCTTCGCCATGACATCCATTACTGGATTGGTAAAGATACTAGTCAGGTAAATTTCTCATGTCATTTGGTGATACTGTTTCGAAAGGTAATTGAATCCAATTTTGTCCATGTTAGGATGAAGCTGGAACTGCTGCGATTTTAACGGTAGAGCTTGATGCTGCTCTTGGCGGGCGTGCTGTTCAGTACCGAGAAATACAAGGCAATGAAACAGAAAAATTCCTGTCCTATTTTAGACCATGCATCATGCCACAGCCAGGAGGAGTGGCATCTGGATTCAACCATGTTGAGGTCAATGAGCAAGATCACAAGACCTGCTTATATGTCTGCCATGGGAAGCATGTTGTTCATGTTAAAGAGGCAAGTTATCTGCGTGACTGTCTTTTTTATTCAAATATGGATATTCATGTCGTATAATAAGACTTGCCATTTTACAACCAGGTTCCATTTGCTCGATCATCCCTTAGTCATGATGACATATTTATTTTGGATACGAAGTTCAAAATTTTCCAGTTCAGTGGCTCAAACTCATCCATCCAAGAGCGAGCAAAAGCTCTTGAAGTTGTGCAGTACATCAAAGATACATTTCATGAGGGGGAAGTGTGAAATTGCATCTGTTGGTGAGCATCTATGCACCTTGTGTGGTATTGGAAATTAAAATCTCTAGATATGACTGTTTTCACTTTTCTTAGAGGATGGTAGAATGATGGCTGATGCGGAAGCTGGTGAATTCTGGGGTTTTTTTTGGTGGCTTCGCCCCTCTTCCTAGGAGGGCACCTGCAGAAGGCAATGAGAAACATGAGGAAACTGCTTTCAAATTGCTATGGTAATCGACTGAGTTTTTATTCTGTATAGGGGAACTCCTTTTGTTTGATTTGATTGCCAACTAAAACAGTTTCTACTTGAAATCTATTAGTAATCTATGAAATGTTTACTTTTCAGTTTTGACCAAGGAAAGCTGGAGCCTATCGACTGCCAATCTTTAGCACATGAATTACTTGAGACAAACAAGTGTTACTTCTTAGACTGTGGTGCAGAATTGTATGTTTGGATGGGCAGAATTACATCCCTGCAGGAGAGAAAGGGTGCTAGTGAAGCTGCTGAGGTAACATTTGTTCAGCTAGTTACTTATGCAATTTCATCGTATTCTTAGTGGTACACTATTGAAAATGCTGACGAGTCTTGCTGACACTTGCTGATGGGCTCATTGATTTTGTAATATGGCATAGGCTCCTTCAGTTTTTACCTTTAAGGTTGTCCTTTGAATCTATATTCCTCTATTTTTTAGAGGCTTGGTTACTTGTTCATGCTAATTAGAAATATTGCATATTTTCAGAGTGACTTCTTTGTGTTGACTATGTTGCTGTGACGTTTACTATTTATTTGCCTAATTGCCTATGTAGAAATTGCTCTCTGAATCAGACCGAACAAGAACACATATAATCAAAGTGATTGAAGGGTTTGAGACTGTTACGTTCAAGTCAAAATTTAAAGAGTGGCCACAGACGCCTGAGTTGAAGTTGTCATCGGAGGATGGAAGAGGCAAAGTTGCAGGTTATTATTTACAAATTTACTAGCTTCAGTTTTCCGCTTTTAAAATTTATGAAATGCTTTACACCCTTCACAATTTGATCAGTTGTGTTCTTTGTGAAGCTCTTCTCAAACGCCAGGGCTTAAATGTTAAGGGTTTGATGAAAGCTGCTCCTGCAAAAGAAGAACCTCAATCCTATATTGATTGCACTGGCAACTTGCAGGTATTTCTGCACTTTTTATATTAGCTTCATATTTTGTATCTCATCATTTTTTGGCTTTCCCCCTTCTCAATGTTAGGCTGCAAACATTCTTATCTTAGTTGCCTTACAAGATTCTGTACATATGAAAATATTTTTGGACAAGCATTGTTGCAAATAGTGGTTTCAGAAAGGGCATATGTGCTGGCATGGGTGTACAAACCTGTGGGAGCTAACTAGCTAGAAATTCATTTTTGAGACAGGAAGTTGGAGTGTGCTTCCAAGTTGTGCGCAAGGCTAAATGTTTAATTCATTTTTTTGATCCATGTGGTTCATTTTATTTTTTTAGCTTATATATGCAAACTAACAGTGTTCTGACTTACTTTTCCCCTTCGATTTGATAGGTTTGGCGTGTAAATGATAAAGACAAGGTTCAACTCTCATCCTCTGACCAATCCAAATTTTACACTGGCGATTGCTACATATTTCAGTATACTTATCCTGGAGATGATAAGGAGGAATATCTTGTTGGAACCTGGTTTGGGAAAAAGAGTATTGAGGTAACAGTGTTTTCCATAAATTCATTTTTGTTGTGAAATTTTTGTGTTTCCGGCTGATGCTTGTACCAATCTCTGTGACTTTCTAGACCGTAGTTGCCTAATTTTAGTTAAGTCATCTTTGAAGTTCGTAAATAAGAACTGAAAAGGTTTGAAGTATCAGCTGACATTGATTTCATGTTCTTGGTTTGTGAACTAAAAACAAAAGGTTACCTATGCTGTTTGTGCATATTAGTGAGATTTTGGATAACCTTATGCTCGTTGATTATGTAGTCTTCAGTTATCTTGTTAAATCAACTTGAACAATAAAGGTTTTTTTTTTCAATTCTTATCCAGGAGGATAGGGTAATAGCAGTTTCACTTGCAAGCAAGATGGTTGAATCTGCTAAGTTTCAGGCTGTCCAGGTAACTCACTGATTTTCTTTATGTGGAATTGTTAAACTGGATATAAACCCTTTTGTCTTCTCTAATGTATCCTTGCTTTGTAATCAGGCGCGCTTTTATGAGGGGAAAGAACCGATTCAGTTCTTCGTGATATTTCAAAGCTTGCAAGTGTTTAAGGTGTACATGCATTTAATGGTCTTCAGTTGTATTGGTGTTACTAGTTAACACAGCAGTTTTACCATCCCAAATTGTAATTGTAGGGTGGTCTTAGTTCTGGATACAAGAGATTCATCGCTGAAAATGGTATTGATGATGAAAGTTATTCTGAAGATGGGCTTGCACTCTTTCGTATTCAAGGTTCAGGACCAGAAAACATGCAAGCGATTCAAGTTGAACCTGTAAGTTTTTTCCCCTTGAATATGCAGGAGACTTATGCATCATTATATTATGAAGAAACAAGGAGTAAGAACCCTTATAACACACACCAAGACAGTCTCAGTAAAAAAATTACATAGCTCGTCCTTGATTGAAAATTAGAACGACCTCGACCTAGATAAAGGGATAAAAACCTAACCCCTCATGTGGAAGTGGCATTTTATTCCCGAAGGTTTATCTGACTGCAGATTAATTTTATATTATTATACCATCTTCCTTACCAGTCATATACTGTCTCCTGTATCTATTGTTAGGTGGCCTCATCATTGAATTCATCATATTGTTACATTCTACATGATGGAAACACTGTGTTCACTTGGGCTGGAAATCTGACCACTGCATTGGATCAAGAGTTAATGGAGAGGCAGCTTGATGTTATTAAGGTGTGGAACTATCGTCCCTAGTTAGATATTTGATTATCTTGTTGCAGAAATGTAACTATTCAAACTTTGTAGATTTTTTTTCTGTAAATTTAACCATAATCTCATTTGATGGTTTACATGGACTCTGCACAAATGTGCGCTGTAAAATCTGAGCCTGATAGGAGGATAAAATGGTATCTAGCAGGCCCTTTAGGCCTTACCTGGATTGTAGTGGCCCTGCCATTACTAGCTTGGCTTCTGGTGGTTATGGAAATTGGTCCAGCCTCCAGCTGAAATAACTTTGATATCACAAATCACCAGACTGCTTCTGTAAAAACCATCACAAATATCACTTCATTCCAAATTATAGAACTTTTAAGTTTTGTCATAAGGCAAAGTTCTCTAACTTTGACCAAGTTTTAGAAAAAATATATGTTATCTACAATACCAAATAAATGTACTATCAAGACATATTTCATGAAGAATTTAACGAAACCAATTTGATGTTGCGAAGTTCGTTTGTATTTCTATAAACTTGGTCAAAGTTAGAGAAGTTTGACTTAGGACAAATCTAAAGTGAACTATAATTTGGAATGGAGGAGTGCTAATTTACGTGTCTTATTTATTCTTAGTCAAATTACAGAAATGTTGTAGTTTTGAAGTGGCTGGTTTTATATGGGACATGGACTAATTCAGTAAAGAGGACTTTGGCGTCAGTCAGTTAAATCCCAGACCCTCTGGGTATATGGGAGCTACTAGCTGTTGCTTCCTGTCACTTTTCTTGTATTTCATCAGGAATATTCAGCTTGACATAGGCTGAACTTCCACTGTTCATACTTTCAAGTCATTATTAGAAGATTTTTATTGTATTTGTTATACTTTGCTATGCCCTTTTATTGGTCTATAAGTTTTTCTTCTCATTTTTCCTTTCTACCATGTACAGCCAAACACACAGTCTAGGTCACAAAAGGAAGGGTCAGAAACGGACCAGTTTTGGAGCTTACTGGGAGGCAAATCTGAGTACTCAGGCCAAAAAATGGTGCGAGAACTTGAAAGTGATCCCCATCTTTTCTCATGCATCCTGTCGAAAGGTAATCAAGAATGTAGATTGAGTAGTTTTGTTGGGAAAGTTATCCACTTTAACAGTTCAAATACATACTGATCTCGTTCTGCTGTTCTCCCTATTAATGTTCCTAACCTGTTGGGGTCCATGAAGGCAATTTGAAGGTAAGCACAGTAGAACTGTAATTTAGTATCTTTTGCTGTATGCGACCTTACATTTAAAATCTGTATTTGAAATCTATTGAGCAGGTCAAAGAAATATACCACTTTACTCAAGATGATCTAATGACAGAAGATGTTTTCATTCTGGACTGTCATACGAGCATATTTGTTTGGGTTGGTCAGCAGGTGGATGTTAAAGTTAGGTTACAAGCTCTGGATGTTGGGGAGGTAACAATTTATTTTTCTACGCAGCTGCGTTATAACCCATTTTTTGTTTTCTTCTCTCATTACTTCACGTTTTCACCAGAAATTTATTGTGCTTGATTTCCTTATGGAAAACCTTGCCTGTGAAACACCAATTTTCACCGTTATGGAGGGGAGTGAGCCTCCCTTTTTCACTAGATTCTTCACCTGGGACTCGGCGAAATCACTGGTAAGTAGATTAGTCATAGGCTTAGCCACTGAAATTGTTTATTCTTGAACATCTGAGCAGTTTGAAGTCCGTACAGAGAGAACATCATGATCAATGCTTTGATATAGTATTGGACTCCATATTCTCTCCCTTTTGTTTTCAGATGCATGGCAATTCATACCAGAGGAAGCTTGCCATTGTAAAAGGTGAAGGTGCTCCAGCATTGGATGTAAGATTCCCGAAACCTAATGATTTCATGAATCACGATAGTTGTCCATGCCGATATATCTGTTAACTCCATTTCTTGCAAACATTTTTCTACAGTACAACAAAATTTCTCCTTTCTTTGTGTGATTTCCAGTAGTTTTCCATGTTCTTTGATACACATGCTTGTGTTTCTTTCGCTGTATATGTAAGTTTTACTGTTCATAGTTGCTTCTCATATCAACCAAACAGGCAAACACCAAGCCTTTTTTTTATGAGAATTGCCTGTTATTTCTTCAGTCATGTTTTGCAATGCAACATATATTTCTACACTGCCACCCTTTTTTGTACGTTTGCATATGTCATTTTCCTGTAGTTATATGACTGACCATATTTACATAAATGATAGAAACTCGTGCTGAACATGTATTTACATAAATGATAGAACTCAGTTGATTCTCATGCGTTTTCAGAAACCGAACGACGAACAACCGTCTATTCAGGAAGGAGTACTACACAAGATAAATCCCAACGCTCCAGAAGCATGTCCTTCAGCCCTGAGCGCGTCCGTGTTAGGGGAAGATCTCCAGCATTCACTGCATTGGCTGCTAATTTTGAAAGTTCAAGCAACAGAAATCTTTCCACTCCACCTGTAGTTAAGAAACTTTACCCGAAATCTGTTACACCTGATTCGTCAAATACTTCTTCTAAGTCATCTGCAATTGCCGCTTTGGCTGGTTCTTTGGATCACCCTTCTCAAACTCCTGCTCCAGAATTCGTGAAAGGTATGTGATACCACTGTGCTGGCGGAAATTCTTGCAAATAGAAATATAAAACTTATTGTAGCTTACTTTTTTCTCTGTAAAAAATTCTGTGCAAATTAGATGGCTCTGAGTCAGAGAAGCCAAAACAGGAGGGAGATGGTAAAGGTGTTGATACTGTGGCCACTAGAGTTGAATCTCTGACTATAAATGAAGATGTAAAAGAAAACGAGCCAGAAGATGACGAGGGCCTTCCTATTTACCCGTATGAACGTCTTAAGACCACAGCTGCTGATCCTGTTACTGAAATTGACGTCACGAGGCGAGAGGTGATTTCCTGATCTCACAATACTCTCTTGTTCTAAAAAAAGTGTAATGGTCACATTATTTTCAATTTGGTGTGCAGACCTACTTATCTTCGACTGAATTCAAAGAGAAGTTTGGGATGACAAAGGAAGCATTTAGCAAGCTTCCGAAGTGGAAGCAGAGCAGGCTAAAAATTGCTCTTCAACTTTTTTAGCCTGATCATCAACACTTCCAATGTCTCATTTAATCCTTGGGTCAAATGGCCATTTGGTGAAAATAGTTCTGTTCTATATCTGATTAGCCCATGGCAACTGCCGTCATTTTGCAGAACGCAATCACCATCTACAATGACACATCAATTTTCACATTGTCCTGGATCGGTCCCCTTTTTCCTAGCTTGGATTTGTTTTGCTAGGTTTCTCTTATTCTTCCAATTCATAGGTGTGCTTTTTCCTTTTTTGTTTTTGTCAAGTGCCCTTCATTGATTCAAGGGTCCACACAGGTTTGATTCCGAGGCTTGAAAATTTTCTGTATCAACTCTGCCTTGCTGTGTTCTTTTTTTGTTTTTGAGATGAGTCGCAGTTTGAGGGAGCGAGAAGTATGTACAGCAGAGTGCCGGCATGTAAAATCACAATACCGTTATCTTTTATCAATATTTTTTTTTTGTGTAACCTAGTATTGTTTTCCATAGAATTCAGTGGAAATAGTAGATATGCATTAAATGTGAATGACTTATTTTATGCTCTTGTTTATAACAACTTAAGTTTTTCGGCTCATTTCATCGACCCTTATTTTATCAAATTCAACTCGGTTCATTTTCCTTTTGCGAAGGATGTAAACCATGTCTTGTCAGTTTGTTTTTCTTTTACTAAAAGATGTCAAGTTAATAATGATGCATTATTTCAACTCGGGAGTTTTCTACGATGCACTACTTAGCCGAGCAAATAACCTGTACCCTGTTTCAAAATAACAGCACATCTTATTTTCGAGGAGTCAATTTTATTTGAAGTTTGACCAAATATATATAAAAATATACTAATATTTATGATGCATAATAAATATTATTAGATTAATGGTGACATATATTTTTATAATAAACTTATTTAGAGATGCGAATATGTTACTCATAGAAAAATTGATGGAATGCTAATTGCTAAGTAAGAGAATATTTGAATTATTTTACACCGTTAAAATTAACAAGGTTGCCGTGCAAATAGCGTGGCTAGAGTAAGAGTTTTGCTCTTCCTGCCTACTACCGTGTGATTGTGGTTGCTACTTACTAGGACAAACGGTGATGCTTTCCTTAGGGCGTCCGACGCTCCGGACGCGCCCTTTGTGAGCTTGCAGAGCCCAATACGAAGTCTACTCCTAGTTCCTCCAAAAAAAGAAAACGATTCTGCCACCTCCTTCTCCAACTCAACCACGCGCTGTTGGCTGGTCCTGGCGGCGTCGAGCTCGGCACGGAGGTGCGCGTTCTCGGCCTGGAGCCGCGACATCAATATTGAGAAACGACACGATGGCGACGGTCTCCTTGAGGATCTTGTGCTCCAGCAGCTCGGTTCAGAGGCGGGACTCCTGCTCCCAAAGCTCTCGACGAGGCGGACGAGGTTCGCGGCGGCAGGCCCAGCGACGGCTCGGGCGGCCTCGTCGCACGCACTGACTGCACCTGCGCGGACGGTCATGGGAAGTAGCGCGAGAATGGCCCGCCGGGGCCACGTAGCCACCTGCCCGCTGGTATCCCCCCACTCCGCGGCATCGAGCTCCGCGTCAACGAGCCTCTATTCATCCAAGCAGCAAGCAGATGCTACGCTGAAAGCGCATGTTGCAAGAGTATGTTTCAAGTGTTTTAGAGGTATGTTGCAAGTGTTGTATATTGATGTTGCAAAAGTAGATCAGGATGTAGCACATGTTGTAATGGCTATACACGTATATTTCGAGTGTATGTTCCAAATATTTCATCTGTTCTAGATGTATGTTGCAAGTGTTTTATTTGGATGTTGCAAAAGTATATCTGGATGTTGCATATGCATGCATGTTACAAGCATATGTTTCAAGTGTTCCAGGTGTTTTCATACGCATGTTTGCAAGTGTTTCATCTAGATGTTGCATATGTTTGCAATGGTTTTAAAGTGTTTTCAAGTATTTCCCACAAGTGTTTCAAACGCTTATTTCAAGTGTTTCATATGCCTTTATACGTATGTTGCAGGTGTTGCATCTGGATGTTTCAGAAGTAGATCGGATGTTGCACCTCCCTCCTCGCTTTTTGAGCCTCGCCTCAGTGTTTCCTCCTCTCCCGGAGCTGGCTAGGCATCCGTTGCCCCCCCTCTCTTTCTGGATGCTAGTGACGTTCGGGTGGTGTGTACCCCGTGTGAACACGCAAAACGGCGTGGAAATAGCTACAGGCGCGGGCATCTGGACACCCCGGCGGTCCGGACGCTAGCAAGCCCGTGGGACAAATCATAGCCCTTGCATGCATTCTACCCTAATCAACAATATCGTCACATCCACAACCAATGGTCAAGTTCAACATGAATTAGTGCTGACTACTACTCCTCCATCCATCCCAAATTGTAAGACGTTTGACTTTTTTGGCCCCAAGTTTGACCACTCGTCTTATTCAAAAAAATTGTGCAAATATAGTCAAATTTAAGTCATTCTTGAAGAATTTTTATTAATAAACCAAACCACGACGAAAGAAGTGATATTTTACACAAATTTTTGAATAAGACGAGTGGTCAAACTTGGTGTCAAAAAAGTCAAACGTCTTACAATTTGGAGTAGTAGTGAATATGCTTAAATGCTCAGTGGCTGAGAATATTTTGCAGTTGGTAGATGTTGACTCTCCTTAATATATGAACCTTTGAATATGCTTAAATGCTCAGTGGCTGAGAATATTTTGCAGTTGGTAGATGTTGACTCTCCTTAATATATGAACCTTAGTCAACAGTCCCAACTGCTACGATCATATCTTGATTCTTAGGCTCCCCACCACGCGTTGTCCTTGGTCAAAAAGAAGGGCTCGGCTCGTCTTTCTCCACGAGACCGCGTCATGCCTCGCGCCTGCACGGCGACCGTCGTCCTGGCGCTCGCGCTCCTCCCGGCGCTGGCCGCGGCCGCGGCGGCGGCCACCACCGCCTACCGCCGCGTGGCTCCGTCGCCCGGCCACGAGTGCGGCTCGCAAGGCACGTACGCTCCCAACAGCACCTACGAAGCCAACCTGCGGGCGCTTGCCGCCACGGTGCCCGCCCAGGCGAACGCGTCCTCCTGCAAGTGCTCGCCCGGCAACCATGCCGGCGAACGCCCCGACATGGTCGCCGCTTCGGTCTACTGCTACTGGCGCCCGGACGCGGGCTGGTCGCCTGACTGCGGCGCCTGCATCACGCGCGCCTTTGGCGAGGCGCAGCGGCTGTGCCCGTACCACAGGCAGGCCATGGTCGTGGTTGACGGCGGCGAGTGCAGCGTCAGCTTCCATGACGTTCAACAGATGGAGCAGACCATGGGCCTCGGCAGCCCCGGGCGTAAGTGATCTTTCCCCCTCTGTAGATAAACCCCATTAGTCTGGCCCTGCAACAATTAGAAAGATAATCTAGCTAAGAGGAAAATAGTGTGAATGATGTTATATTACTTGTCTGTCCCATATGGTGAACAAGAAATGGAAACTAAGAAAATGTTATATGTTCTCAGAATTTGCAGTGCTGCAGCAGGATGGGGATCATGTATCATTCCTTGATTTTTGCCAAGATATCAAAGAACTGACACGCTATATGTCCGAGCATGAAAAGTTGGAATTGAAGAACTTTACTGGGCAATGCGAAAGATGCAAGCATCAAGCTTTGGAGTCACCACGACGCCTCATTATGTGAAGGATGTATCTATGGCACTGATGTTTCAGTTGTGTAATTTGTGGTTAGGATTACTATTGCTGCTCTGCATTTGTAATGATGCAATGGTTTGGTCCATGTAATCAAATGCGACCCTGCATATTCTCTACAACTTAAAAAAAATGAGAAATTACAAAAATCACTCAAAGAGTAAGAGGACCTAAGATAGTGTACCTAAATTTTTACAATTTAGTTTTTTTTTTAAATTATTCACAATTACCCTCTGGACGACGTAAACCAGATTTTGAACCATTTTACTTATGGCGCCGAGGTAGAAAGTCCGAATTAAATATATGGTTTAATAACTATGCTGATCTAAATCAAATGTGGCGCTGACGTGGCCATAGCTCAACGCCACGATTCACGACGCCAGCGCCGTCAGTCATGGCGCCGAGCTAGCAGCCAGTGCATGGTGACCTGTGTGCCAGTGAAGTCACCAGCTGCTGCACACGCCCCAACAGAGAGCAGTGAGACCTGTTGCTGCACGCGTATCCACGGGAGAGAGGCAGAGAGACCAGGCGCCCAGCTGCTGCACGCGCCACAGGGAGAGTAGAGAGACCGCGTATCCACGGGGACAGAGGCCGAGAGACCAGCGCGGGAGTGGAGGAGTGCATGCACGGGCGTCAGAATCTAGATGGAATGGTGGTAAACGTAACTCCTTTTTATTAAGAAAGAATTTTTAGATCACCATAGTTATTAAACCATATATTTAATTCATAATCTGATTGAACCTCTGTTCTCCTTACAATTCTATCTACAAATCAAGACCAATATTGACTATATTTTATAAAAAGAAATTTACCAAAATGTGGGTCCCACCTATCATGTTCACATTTAAGCTTAGAGCATAACATGTACATATTAATAATATACCGATTCTGTAACTGCATATGTATTTTGATCTGCTTGCTTTACTTTGGAGAATCGCAAAAACTGCATGCAGCGGCCGGTTCGGGAACGCCTTTTGCACCTGAATGGCTTTGCATGCAGCCACGCAGGGAGGGGGTTGAGCAGTTTAGCGGTGAGTAAGCAGAGTAAATTGCTGGGGCACCTAAACGAGAAGACTTAACTCACAATTAATCTCTTCTTGGTCTGTGCACCTAAATTTTTATAAATTTAGTTGATTTTATAAAGAATTGACTTGATTTAAATATAGACCTCATTTTTCAATGAAGGAGTAGCTAAAATAAGGAGAAAAAAATATGTAGAATAATTGTGTAACACAGGTATGATCAATTAGGGAATAATCCCAAGAGGTGTCTTTTGACCCCTTTATCTCTTTTACACTTGTAACTGCACACATGGACTCTGTATATATATATGTACAACACTGTTCAATGCAATACACCGACATCATTTTGCATCGATCGATCTGTCTCGCTCTCTCTACTCTTAACAGTAAATAATACTCCCTCCGTTCTAATTTTAGAGGCACATAAGAAATTTTCACAAAGACCAAGAAATCTTAACCCTCTTGGGCCCGTTCGCTTCGCTGAAAAAACAAGCCAAAACACTGTTGCGCCTCTCCTCTCTATTGGGGCGCGTGCAACAACATGGTTAGTAGCTCGGCGCCATGACACGTCGAACCGTGGCGTTGGGCTATGACCACGTCAGCGCCACATGGCCAGCCATATCATTCCGGACCTCCTACCTTGGCGCCGTGACCTATTGCAAAGGGTCAAATTGCAAAAAATAAGGGTAATGCTACCCATGTCAAAATACATTTTTCCAAATCGAGCTATGACTTCAAGTCAGGTACTCGTGTCAAAATATCTTTCCCCCCAAATGAAGCTCTATCTCTTTATGCGAATTCGGGCAGCCAAATCCAACTTATGCTTTGACTTATAAACTATACTTTTTCAGCCAACGAACAATATATTTCTCTCATAATAAATCAGTCAACAGTATTTTCAACCATGACTTATCAGCCAAGCGAACAGGTAATGCTTGTGCACAGGTAAGACAACAATAACGTACTAGTACCTATAGTCAGTAAACTTGTTTCTTCAAACGATGATTTTTGTCTTGTCTGAAACATCAAGTTTTGCTTAATGGAGATATACATTATATGCAGTCTAAGAGTATTATCTTATCATTTCGGGTAACGCTCCGTCTGATTACAAGTCCATTAAAAACCTTCTTTGGTTTGAAATGATGGCCTCAAGGACCTCACAACTCTCACATGGGCAGTGCAGACTGAAAGTGTCAATGGTCAATTCCAAGATGATCGGGAGCATAACCCAGGTGTACATGTGCTTGACAGCCATATACCTGACTTGAGAGGGGGGAGAGTTAGTAATCAACTACGTCAGCAACGACTCTCTGAGCTCATCTCAACTAATCCACCATGCTTTGCTTAATTGCCAGATTTAGAGCAGCATTCATTTGGTAATAATCGAACAAAAAAGCCGCTGTCTTCCTCCGGTCATGCCTCGCGCCGTGGCGCTCGTCGCGCTGGCGGCGGCGGTACTACTGCCGGTGCTGGCAGCCAACACTGTCGAGCCCGTCGTCGACCGTCGCCTGATCCTCCGGCCCGGTCACATGTGCGGCACGCAGGGCAGGAGGTACGCGCCTGGCAGCGCCTACGAGGCCAACCTACGGCGGCTCGCCACCACCGTTGCCGCCGAGGTGAACGCCAGCCCCTGCAACTGCTCTGCCGGCAGCGTCGCCGGCCGCCGCCCCGACCAGGTCACGGCGTCAGCGTACTGCTACTGGCGGCCAGGCGCGAGCTCGCCGGACTGTGGCGCCTGCGTCGCGCTGGCCTTCCGGGAGGCGCAGCGCCTCTGCCCGTACCTCATGCAGGCCGTGGCCGTGGTCGACGGTGGTGCCTGCAGCGTCAGCTTCCAAGAGGTGCAGCAGCGCAGGGCAGAGGACGTGCGCAAGATCCACTACCAATATTACAATTTCATCTTCCGTTCCGGGTGTAAGCGATGTCTCCCTTTGAATCCCGTTAGATCCCGATCGAGCTATCTACACAACCCTGTCCTGTTTTTTGTTCTGCCGATTTGAGTTAGATTTCTGTACTCCATAGACTAGAGCGTATTACTGCTCATCTCAATGCCTCTCTGATCCTTAATAATTTCTTCAGATACACTGTCTTGGTGGATCAACCAAGATGTCCTTCTGATACTGCTGTTTCAAGCAACTGGACTGGCCTGTGTTGTTTTCTTGTTCCTCCAAGAATGGCAGCACCAGAAGCAGAGGCCCTGCCATAGTGCCATCGACAGGTAATCATGCCATCTCACATATTTTTTGTTTGGAATCATTTAATCCTTCCTAGATTGCTACTCTCTTCATTCTAAATTACAAGACATTTTGACTTTTCTAAGTACCTATGGTTACGTCAAATCTACCTATGTTTATTCCTTTTTTCTTTGTAGTTTGTATACCTAGAGGGCTTCTCAAGAATATAAAATATTTCAGGTCTGGTCTAGGGTTCTTCTGGCATAACAATCAACATGAAAAGAAATATATATTAGCAGAATAGAACTTAGCCTGCCAACCGAAGGAGCAATGCAGTTCGGGGTTATAAAATCTAGACATTCAAAAACAAATGTCTACTGAGTAAGTGTTTTTTCAAACTGTTTAACAAGAGGGGAGTTTGGCAAAACTTACTGATAAATAAATATCTAAAGAATAGATTTTTACCCAAGCAAGTAAAAACGAGAAGATTCTCAATTTTGGACATGGTTAATGGAGGTGAATGACTAATTCATGAACCGCGAGTAAAATTCAAGTTAGGGAATGGTACCCAACTCAGGTTCTATGGAGATAAATGGTTAGAGAACTAGCCTCTTAAAAATAGATTTCGTAGCTTTTTAATATAGTTGCACGCCTTGTGGAGGATGGAAAATATACCACCACTTAGTCTTCAATAAGGACAATTTTTTTCATGGTTTGGTCAATAATATATATATCGATACCCAATTAATAGTAGCACCAAGGTCTCACAAGAAGTTAGGAAGATGAAAGTTGCCTTGAAAACTAAAATATTATGTGGTTTCTCAAAAAGAGAGTGATATTGACAAAAGATAACTTAGCTAGAAGGGATTTGCATGGATCCACTCAATGTTGTTTCTGTATGACACGAAGGCTATTCAACATTGTTGTTATGCTAATTTTTTTGGTGGGCATTACATATTGTGTTTGGTATCACTCCACCTTTGAATATGGAGAAGTCCCTGTGCTAATTTTTTTGGTGGTTGATATAAATAGGAAGGAAAAAAAAACAAGTTTTTATTACTATAATATGGCAGCAACTTTTCTGTTGATCTATTTGGCTCTCAAGAAATGATGTTGTTGTCACACCCTGGAAAATTTCATTTTTTTAAAATAGCCAAATTAATTTATTTAAGCAATTTTTGTGAGCATTGAACCTAGGGAAATAATAGTTTTATGGAATTAAAATCAATTACAAGGTTAGTAACCTCTTGATGCATACATGTTGCTGCATATTCATTCTTGGGATGATTGGTTTGACCAAATTTGAAAACAAGAATTCAAATCCATTTGAAAAAAAATACTTTTGAAAAACTCTAGAAAATAAAAAGAAAAAGAAATTTCCTTTCCCTTCCCTCCCTTCCTCAGTTTCGGCCCGCAGGCCCTTTCTTCCCAGCAGCCCAGCTCGGCCGCAACTGCACGGCCCAGCCAACGCGCCGGCCTAGCACCGCGTGCCTAACCGTTGCCGCGCGCCTGCTCCCCGCGCCCAGCCGCTGACCGCCTGGCCCCACCTGTCGGCGCCATCTCCATCCTAACGCAACTGTCGCGCGAGCCGCAACCGCCGCCCGCTCCTGGCATCGTGGGCGCGTCGCCCCGCGCCCGGCCTCTACAAAAAGGGTGCCGTGACCCCGCGCGCACCCCTGCTGCCTATCCCCGCTCCCATTTCGCACTCGCACGAGCCGTGGACGCCGAAAACCGCCGCGTCGAGGATCGCCGGGATCCGCCGTCCGCTCCTCCGCGCGAACCACCGTCCCCGAGTCGCGTTCGTCCCCGATTGAAGTCGCGGTGAGCTTCGCCTTGTTCCCCTCTATCTCCCCATGCCATTTAATTCGAGTTTTGAGGCTTCTAGAGCCTTTGCCGCGTGCGCCCGTGTGCTTCGGCCGCCGGCCATGGCGACCACCGCGCCAACCGCTTCCACCGGCCCCATTCTCGGCCTGGCCGAGGTCTCCTTCACCCCCTCTATCCCTCGGTGTTCTCGGATGCGAAAACCGAGGCTTCTAGGCCTTGTTTCCCGTGCGTCGGCGAGGTCCTTGCCGTCGGCCATGGCAGCGCCACCGTCGGGCCACTGTTCTGGCCGGCGTCTCCCTCTCTCTCTCTTCCCTTCTCTAATCCAGGCCATCCCTTGATTGATCGATGGCCTAGAATGGCCGATACCCTTTCGCCCTGGCAGTTTTGCTTAAGAGTCCCTCGGTTTCGGATGAATTGAACCCGCCGTCCCTAGCGTAGTTTCTAGAGTACGCTTTCTCATTTTGAAAACGTAAAGTGCACTATTTTAGTCCAAAATACGTTTTCAGTATTTACAGAAATGCCATTAGATTTATTTTGCTCATAAAAACTTTGTTTTACTCCGAATTGACTCGTTCAAATTTCGTTAGCTTCGTAATTTCATAATCTACGTGTTAGTATCACTGTTAATCAAGTTTGCAACTTTTAAATTTCATGGTTAGGGTTAATTAAATAAAGTGCTATAGGAAAACCCGTTTAATTCATAACTTTCGCGTTTTAGCTCCGATTTTCGTGAACTTCGCGTTGACGTGATCGTAGCAAGACGTAGATTCTTTTCATAAACATTCTATCTTGTTTTCTATACTGTTGGTGTACTGTTCTAACTGTAGGATTGTTTGCTTTGCATGAATGTTCCTAGAATGTTGTGTGTTGCCGTGTTGGTCGTGTTCAGACGGTGAGAAGAAGTTGGAGACCAAGAGTTCTTCGACGACCAGCAGGATCAACAGGAGTTTGTGAACCAAGGCAAGTATAGCATGGGCCTACCTTGATGTCCTATTCACTTTAATCATTTACTCATGTGCATGTGTCTAAATTTGATAACCTTAAGGACATCCTAGTTATTTGATGCCATGTTCCCTTGACTCCTTTGGGTTAATTGCATATGGGTAGATTGCTAGTGCTCTAACTGAACATGATCTATACAATGGTTAATGGATCTATGGAAATAAAAGTAAAACATGATTTATAACAACTGATCCATAGGGCGAAGGTGCAAATGACTTTTGATCATGTTGCTCTCGGCCCTCCATAAGGACTTATCTGTCGACAAAAGCTAGGACTGACAGTGCAACCGTGAGAGTCATATGGCTCTGACTTTAGCTCAGTAATAGGACCTTTTCTAGCTTGTTAGAGGTTACCTTTATGGTGCAAGAGGGGCTTGCCACGTTGGGTATAGAACTGCCTCTGTTCCTATGTGTATAGCCGCGATGGATATGTGCCATAGGAAAGGGGGGTTTCTACATCTGCCTATCGAGGAAACCTAGCGGCCCTAACTTGCTAGAGAAACCTATGAAATTGCTTCATAGTGTACCCTGCTCGCTCACCTTGGCAGTGATATGGGAGTAATTAACCCGGGCATATGGGAATCACGACTCGCGGTGAATGTGCGCCACCTCTACAGAGGGTTACAAACTGTTATAACAGCCGTGCTCATGGTCACGAGCGGCCCGAAAAACTCACAGAATAATTGGTTACTCATTGTTGTTCATTTATGATGGTTTATGATGATATGATCCAAATGATGCTGATATCTGATTAAGTGGGTTTAAATGGGAGCTTAAGCATAACTTGACGATCACTGATGATAAAATCTTGACTTACTAAAAGTGCTAACAGTAGTAAACCAGTGTCATCCTTTTTGAGCCTCATAAACCCTATGTTATCTTGTTGAGTACGGGATGTACTTACGCTTGTTTACTTTCTATATTTGGATAAAAACCCCGGATGGGTAACAGATGACAACGTGTATGAGGAGTTTCCTGAGGATTATTAGGCTTGTGGTCAACCAGTTGACCTTCCCTGTGATGGAGTTCCACGAGAGAGTTATAATTTTATCTTCCGCTGTGTTGTGTAAGACTATATGTTGTTATTAATCGTGATGTAAGATACACTATGATAATACTTTTTACAATTTGTCAACTTGTGTATGTGATTGATCCCTGGGCACACATGAGTTTAGTGCATTCAATTTTATCCTTAAAATTGGGTGTGACAAATTGGTATCAGAGTCGTGTTGACTGTAGGACGCAAGCCTAGTTAGAAATGGTCGTTTTAGCATGTTTGCTCCTTTGGTTTCATGCTTACTGTCTCATTCTTGTTATTTTATTAAAATATTTATGCTATTCATACCTTAATCTATTATATAAAATTGTTAATTCTAATTCTATCTTATTCTAAATCTATAGATGTCTCGTAACCCGAAGACTGCCCGCCTCAGCACTGCTGGCTACCGTGCCTTGTTCACCCCACGTGCTCCACAGGTGGAGAAGGAGATTGTGATCATCTCCGACGATGAGGAGATGGCTACCCCGACGCCTGCACCTGCTCCTACTCTAGCTGTTGCACCGGTCTATCCTGCTGTAGCTACACCCGAGGAGTCATCAGCTACTTCACCTACACCTGTGCCATCCCCAGTTGTCCCTGTGGTGGATGAGGAGATAGGCTGGAAGTGCAAGTATTACTTCAAGCCCGCCCCTAAGACGGCCTACTACCACATCGTCCTTACCCATGTGCTGGATGACTACTACCCCGATCTGCACGCCTCCATCAGCTATCATTGTGTAGAGTACCAGTATCCTTTGGAGGCAACCTTTTGGAAGGTAGAACTGGTTGTCACCGCATGGAATGATATAAAGAATGGACATGAGGTGGAGACTGTCCACCGTGCCACTACCAGGAGGGCCCATGCATTGGATGGCATGGAAGATGCAGCACAGGACGCCTACATCTACTACCATGGTCGTCGCTTTGAGGCCAAGAAGGAGGATCGTTTTAGATTCCTTCCTCGCAATGATCATGATGGTGTTTGGTAGGTCTTAGCACCACCAGAGAGTGACCCAACTCTAGAAGCAACAGTGCAGCATGTCCATGTCATGCAGGGGGTGGATGAAAAAGTCAAGGGAGAGCTGTGTGCATCACAGAAGGCTGAGAGACGCCTCTAGAAGCAAGTTGATGAACTACGTGCTCAACTTGGGCAGCCACCAATCTACAAGAAGAAGCGCTGGTCGTTCACCATGATTGACACCGCCCCATAGGTGTTAGGTGCCTTGTTTAAGATTACAACGTTGTTAGTTCGTGAGTCATGTTTAGACTTGTTGGTCTTGTGAACTTTGATGATTAGATGTTTTAATTTGTGAACTTGGTTGATTTGGAGTTTGGTTGTTTGCTGGAATTTTGTGGGCATGTCCACAACTTCCTTAGGTTGGAACCTTAAGTTTAGATGAAATCTTAATGTAGATGGTTTGCTTTATCTTATCTCTGCTGTGCTATTTTCTGGAGCAGCCTGTGTTCTTTATTTTGTATCTTGAAATATGGGCTGCCAAAAATTCTGAAATTTTTGTGGAGATAACTAGACTTATGTATCTTTCAAATGTCTCTAGAATCACGTCAAAAGCTGTTCAGGTTTGTGAGATCTAGCTGTCACAAGTTGATGTTCCTGCGCAGACTGGAACCCAGAACAGATTCGGTTTAGCTCTATTTATGACCATGTGTATGTCAGAACCTGTAAAAGTGATCTAAATAAAAGTTGTAGCTGATCTCCTAAGCTTTCCAACTGTTCTTGGTACACCTCTGTTGGATCTCTGAAACTCAAGTTATGATAGATTTACTGAACTGCTATTTTTGGAATCTTATCCAGAAAATTCTCAGCATTGTTTCTTATCTTTTATAAGCTCTCTATAATTTGGAAATCTCTAAATTTTGCGCATTTGTTGGAAAACAGATGGCCGCAAGAGGAGGAAGAGGCAGAGGCCGTGGTCATGGGCGTGATGCTCTCATAAATCGACCACCGCCGCCACCTGTGACCATGGAACAATTGATGGGAATGCAAGCGCAGTTAATGCAAGCCATGATGCAACGATTGGATAACGAACCTGCAAGAGGACTACCGCCTGTTCAGGTCAGAGATAAGCGTCGAGAGTTTATGAAGGGTCGCCCACCGGTGTTCACCCATGCCTCAGACCCTATGGAGGCAGATGATTGGTTGCGTGCTGTGGAGAAGCAACTTAACATAGCACAATGCAACGATCTTGAGAAGATGTTGTATGCTTTTGGTCAACTCCAGGGAGCAGCTCAGGATTGGTGGGATTCTTTCCAGTATGGACACCCCAACAATGCTCCTGCTATAGCCTGGAAGGAATTCAAGGACAACTTCTGGTCATATCATATCCCCGATGGACTGGTGGAATTGAAGTAAGAGGAATTCAGATCCCTTAAGCAAGGATCCATGACTGTGGCGAAGTATCATGACAAGTTTGCTCAACTACCACGTTATGCTCCAAATGATGTAGATGAGGATAAGGATAAGCAGCACTGCTTCCTCAAGGGACTCTATGATGGACTGCAGCTCCAGCTGATGTCCAACACCTACCCTAACTTTCAGTCTTTGGTGAACCGCGCTATTGTGATTGACGATAAGCGCAAAGAGATGGAAGCTAAGAAGAGGAGGCTTCAAGGGCAAGCTTTTGGAAGTAACACCCGTCCCCCTGCTTATCCCCAGCAGGGTTTTCAGCAGAGGAATCAAGGACCAACTCACTAGGGAAACCGTGGTCAGTATCCTCAGCATAACCAGTTCTAGCAACGCCCTCAATACCAGCAACAGTATGGTAATCAACGTCCCCCGCAACAGATCGGAAATCCAGCAACATGCCAGGGAATGACCAACAATGCTCCAGTGAAGAGTGGTGCACCCAATAACCCCAATGCATGCTACCGCTGTGGAGAACCAGCAAGCTCCTCAGAACCAAAATGGAAATCAGAAGTTCAACGCCCGACCACCTCACACTGCTAAAGTGAACTATGTGTCATCTGATGCAACTCAGGAGATGCCTGAGGTCATGTTGGGTACGTTCAGCGTCAACTCTATCTCTGCTACAGTACTTTTTGATTCTAGTGCTTCGCATTTATTTATTTCCCAAGCTTTTGTTAGAATGCATAGCATACCTTTATGTGCCATGAAAAACCTCATACTAGTAAATTCACCGGGAGGTAGTATGCCCGCTTCATATTGGAGTCCCTCAACTAGCATTTCCTTAAGGGGGGTAGACTTCAAAGTGAAACATATTGTGTTGAGAACAACGGGAATCGATCTTATTCTGGGAATGGATTGGATGAAACAACACCGAGCAATGATTCAGTGTCAGGAGAAATCTGTTGTTGTGACATCACCCAATGAAGATAGAATCTGTGTGGAAGTGGTAGTGCAAGCTCAGCCAACAGCCACTGTGAACCAGCTGGATGGTGAATCCAATAAACAAGATCGCGTTGTGGAGGAGTTCCCGGATGTTTTCCCCGGTGACTTGCTAGGTATGCCACCTGACCGTGACATTGAATTCATTATTGAATTATTACCTGGAATTACACCAATAACTAAACGTCCATATAGAATGGGGGTTAATGAATTAGAAAAGCTTAAGAAACAACTAAAAGAGTTGCAAGAAAAAGGTTTCATACGCCCCAGTTCTTCCCCATGGGGGGCACCTGTGATCTTTGTGGATAAGAAGGATGGTAGTCAATGGATGTGTGTGGATTATCGTCCACTTAATGAGATTACAATCAAGAATAAATACCCTTTGCCTAGGATTGATGATTTGTTTGATCAGTTAAGAGGAGCCTATGTGTTCTCCAAGATTGATCTCCGCTCAGGATACCATCAGCTTAAGATTCGAAACTCAGACATACCCAAGACATCATTCACTACACGGTATGGCTTGTATGAGTATACCGTTATGTCTTTTGGATTGATCAATGCACCTGCATACTTTATGTATCTGATGAATAAGGTGTTCATGGAGTTTCTAGATAAATTTGTGGTGGTATTCATAGATGACAAACTGATATTCTCCAAGACTGAAGAAGAACATGCTGAACATATAAGGTTGGTCTTGCAAAAGCTTAGAGAACATAAGTTGTACGCTAAGCGGAGTAAGTGTGAGTTTTGGTTGAAGGAGGTCTCTTTTCTGGGTCATGTTGTCTCCAATGGTGGAATAGCAGTGGGTCCAGGCAAAGTGCAAAATGTGTTGAATTGGAAACCACCAACCAATGTAAGTGAGATTCGTAGCTTTTTGGGATTGGCTGGATATTACAGGAGGTTCATTGAAGGTTTTTCCAAACTTGCTAAGTCTATGACAGCACTGTTGAAAAAGAATGCTAAGTATGTATGGTCTGATAAATGCTAGGCAAACTTTGATGAGCTAAAGAGATTGACTACAGCTCCAGTATTGATTTTGCCCGACTTAAGCAAGAACTTCTCTATATATTGTGATGCATCCCGTTTGGGCCTTGGATGTGTGCTTATGCAAGAAGGAAGAGTGGTGGCATATGCATCTAGACAATTAAGGAAGCATGAGTTGAATTACCCTACTCATGACTTGGAATTGGCAGCTGTGGTTCACGCTTTGAAAATCTAGATACATTATCTAATTGGCCATAAGAGTGACATTTATATGGATCACAAGAGTTTGAAGTATATCTTACCAAGTCAGATCTGAATCTGAGACAACGTCGTTGGTTAGAATTGATCAAAGATTATGATTTGGAAGTGCATTATCACCTAGGAAAAGCAAATATCGTAGCTGACGCACTTAGCAGGAAGAGTTATGCTAATGGACTTGGGATGACATTTATGTCAGCAGAGTTGTGTGCTGAAATGGAATATCTCAACTTGAGTCTTATCACTAATGCAATGGAATTGGTGATAGAGCCTACTTTGGAGCAAGAGATACGTAAAGGTCAATTGGAGGATGAGAAACTAAAAGAGATAGCGGAGAATGTAGTGCTTAGAAAGGCACCAGGATTCAGGATGGATGAGAATGGTACTCTTTGGTTTAGAAAAAGGATATGTGTACCTAAAGTGAAGGCTATCCATGATGTAATTCTGCAAGAGGCCCATGAGTCTGCTTATTCTATACATCCTGGAAGTACGAAGATGTATTTGGATCTCAAGGAGAAGTATTGGTGGTATGGTTTGAAGAGAGATGTGGCAGAGTATGTGGCTTTGTGTGACACTTGTCAAAGAGTGAAAGATGGGCATCAAAGACCTGCAGGGTTGCTACAACCAATGAAGATTCCTGAATGGAAATGGGAAGAAGTTGGTATGGATTTTATCGTAGGTTTACCTCGCACTCAGAGAGGTTATGATTCAATATGGGTAATAGTGGATCGACTAACCAAGGTTGCTCACTTTTTACCAGTCAAGACTACCTATATAGGTGCAAGGTTAGCAGAGTTGTACATGGAAAGAATAGTGTGCTTACATGGTGTTCCCAAGAAAATTGTGTCGGATAGAGGCACTCAGTTTACATCGCAATTCTGGCATAAAGTACATAGATCTTTGGGGACAAAGTTGAATTTCAGTTCTGCTTACCACCCACAAACTGATGGACAGACTGAAAGGATCAACCAAATTTTGGAAGATATGTTGAGAGCTTGTGCACTATAGTATGGTAATAGTTGGGATAAGAGTCTGCCATACGCAGAGTTCTCGTACAACAATAGTTACCAGAAGAGTCTCAAGATGGCACCTTTTGAGGCGCTATATGGACGTAAATGTAGAACGCCTTTGTTATGGAATCAGACTGGTGAAACTCAAGTGTTTGGACCCGATGTCCTTAGAGACGTGGAAGAACAAGTGAGAATGATTAGAGACAATTTGAGAGTGGCTCAGTCCCGACAGAAGAGTTACGCTGATACTCGCAGAAGAGAGCTGACTTTCGTAGTTGGTGATTATGTGTACTTGAAGGTGTCACCAATAAGAAGTGTGAAAAGATTCAATATGAAGGGAAAGTTAGCACCAAGGTATATAGGACCTTTTAAGATCCTAGAGAGACATGGAGAAGTAGCCTATCAATTGGAACTGCCTGAAAGTTTGTCAGGTGTGCATGATGTGTTCCATGTTTCTCAATTGAAAAAGTGTTTGAGGGTACCAGAAGAGCAGATTCCTTTGGAAGAGCTTGCTGTTAAGGAAGATCTTACATATGAAGAGTATCCGATAAAGATCTTACAGACGGTGGAAAGAGTTACAAGGAGCCGAGTTATCAAAATGTGCAAGGTACAGTGGAATCGGTATACAGAGGATGTGGCTACTTGGGAAAAAGAAGAGGATCTGAGAAAGTCTTATCCCCAACTGTTTGAGTAAACAATCACCTGAATCTCGAGGACGAGATTCATCTTAAGGGGGTAGAATTGTCACACCCTGGAAAATTTCATTTTTTTTAAAATAGCCAAATTGATTTATTTAAGCAATTTTTGTGAGCATTAAACCTAGGGAAATAATAGTTTTATGGAATTAAAATCAATTATAAGGTTAGTAACCTCTTGATGCATACATGCTGCTGCATATTCATTCTTGGGATGATTGGTTTGACCAAATTTGAAAACAAGAATTCAAATCCATTTGAAAAAAATACTTTTGAAAAACTCTAGAAAATAAAAAGAAAAAGAAATTTCCTTTCCCTTCCCTCCCTTCCTCAGTTTCGACCCACGGGCCCTTTCTTCCAAGCAGCCTAGCTCGGCCGCAACTGCACAGCCCAGCCAACGCGCCGACCCAGCACCGCGCGCCTGCTCCCCGCGCCCAGTCGCTGACCGCCTGGCCCCACCTGTCGACGCCGTCTCCTTCCTTCCGCAACCGTCGCGTGAGCCGCAACCGCCGCCCGCTCCTGGCATCATGGGCACGTCGCCCCGTGCCCGGCCTCTACAAAAAGGGTGCCGTGACCCCGCGCGCACCCCTGCTGCCTATCCCCGCTCCCATTTTACACTCGCACGAGCCGTGGACGCCGAAAACCATCGCGCCGAGGATCGCCGGGATCCGCCGTCCGCCCCTCCGCGCAAACCGCCATCCCCGAGCCGCGTTCGTCCCCGATTGAAGTCGCGGTGAGCTTCGCCTTGTTCCCCTCTATCTCCCCATGCCTTTTAATTCGAGTTTTGAGGCTTCTAGAGCCTTTGCCGCGTGTGCCCGTGTGCTTCGGCTACCGGCCATGGCGACCACCGCGCCAACCGCGTCCACCGGCCCCATTCTCGGTCTGGCCGAGGTCTCCTTCACCCCCTCTATCCCTCGGTGTTCTCGGATACGAAAACCGAGGCTTCTAGGCCTTGTTTCCCGTGCGCCGGTGAGGTCCTTGCCGTCGGCCATGGCAGCGCCGCCGTCGAGCCACTGTTCCGGTGGCGTCTCCCTCTCTCTCTCTCTCTTCCCATCTCTAATCCAGGCCATCCCTTGATTGATCGATGGCCTAGAATGGCCGATACCCTTTCGCCCTGGCAGTTTTGCTTAAGAGTCCCTCGGTTTCGGATGAATTGAACCCGCCGTCCCTAGCGTAGTTTCTAGAGTACGCTTTCTCATTTTGAAAACGTAAAGTGCACTGTTTTAGTCCAAAATACGTTTTCAGTATTTACAGAAATGCCATTAGATTTATTTTGCTCATAAAAACTTTGTTTTACTCCGAATTGACTCGTTCAAATTTCGTTAGCTTCGTAATTTCATAATCTACGTGTTAGTATCACTGTTAATCAAGTTTGCAACTTTTAAATTTCATGGTTAGGGTTAATTAAATAAAGTGCTATAGGAAAACCCGTTTAATTCATAACTTTCGCGTTTTAGCTCCGATTTTCGTGAACTTCGCGTTGACGTGATCGTAGCAAGACGTAGATTCTTTTCATAAACATTCTATCTTGTTTTCTATACTGTTGGTGTACTGTTCTAACTGTAGGATTGTTTGCTTTGCATGAATGTTCCTAGAATGTTGTGTGTTGCCGTGTTGGTCGTGTTCAGACGGTGAGAAGAAGTTGGAGACCAAGAGTTCTTTGACGACCAGCAGGATCAACAGGAGTTTGTGAACCAAGGCAAGTATAGCATGGGCCTACCTTGATGTCCTATTCACTTTAATCATTTACTCATGTGCATGTGTCTAAATTTGATAACCTTAAGGACATCCTAGTTATTTGATGCCATGTTCCCTTGACTCCTTTGGGTTAATTGCATATGGGTAGATTGCTAGTGCTCTAACTGAACATGATCTATACAATGGTTAATGGATCTATGGAAATAAAAGTAAAACATGATTTATAACAACTGATCCATAGGGCGAAGGTGCAAATGACTTTTGATCATGTTGCTCTCGGCCCTCCATAAGGACTTATCTGTCGACAAAAGCTAGGACTGACAGTGCAACCATGAGAGTCATATGGCTCTGACTTTAGCTCAGTAATAGGACCTTTTCTAGCTTGTTAGAGGTTACCTTTATAGCGCAAGAGGGGCTTGCCACGTTGGGTATAGGACTGCCTCTGTTCCTATGTGTATAGCCGCGATGGATATGTGCCATAGGAAAGGGGGGGTTCCTACATCTGCCTGTCGAGGAAACCCAGCGGCCCTAACTTGTTAGATAAACCTATGAAATGGCTTCATAGTGTACCCTGCCCGCTCACCTTGGCAGTGATATGGGAGTAATTAACCCGGGTATATGGGAATCATGACTCGCGGTGAATGTGCACCACCTCTGCAGAGGGTTACAAACTGTTATAACAGCCATGCTCACGATCACGAGCGGCTCGAAAAACTCACAAAATAATTGGTTACTCATTGTTGTTCATTTATGATGGTTTATGATGATATGATCCAAATGATGCTGATATCTGATTAAGTGGGTTGAAATAGGAGCTTAAGCATAACTTGACAATCAGTGATGATAAAATCTTGACTTACTAAAAGTGCTAACAGCAGTAAACCAATGTCATCCTTTTTGAGCCTCATGAACCCCATGTTATCTTGTTGAGTACGGGATGTACTTACGCTTGTTTACTTTATATATTTGGATAAAAATCCCGGATGGGTAACAGATGACAACATGTATGAGGAGTTTCCTGAGGATTATTAGGCTTGTGGTCAACCAGTTGACCTTCTCTGTGATGGAGTTCCACGAGAGAGTTATCATTTTATATTCCGCTGTGTTGTGTAAGACTATATGTTGTTATTAATCGTGATGTAAGATACACTGTGATGATACTTTTTACAATTTGTCAACTTGTGTGTGTGACTGATCTCTGGGCACACATGAGTTTAGTGCATTCAATTTTATCCTTAAAATTGGGTGTGACAGTTGTGTTTGACAAATACAAAACCTTTTTGCAGATCTTCAAAAGGACACATTGGATCCGCTTCTAGAGTCAATTACCACGCGGTATACCCTTAGTGAATGAAAGTCCATGGGACGCAATGAAAACTTTTGGTGCGGCATACCCTTAGTAACTCAATGATAGGAGTGCCACGCCGAGTCAATTATAGATTTTTATTGTTGTCTTTGTTATTTAATAATTGTATTAGAGTTACGGTGCAAAAAAAATTCTTAACTCTCAAGTCCTAAAATTCCTATCATAGAGTGATTTTTTTACATTCAGGAATATAAAAGCATTCCGGCCTCCAACATTCACCCAAGAATGAGTATAGCCGTTCAATACAACTCCTGGGTACTTAGACCAAACCTAGCAAAACAAAACCCAAATAAGGCAAAGACAACACTCAATAGTGAGTTGTTGAACTAACAGTGAAGTCAAAACAATAGGCATCACTCAAAAAGTGAGCCAACATGCTAAACCAAGGAGACTTAGGTCTAGATCCTTCTTTGTTGTCATGATCCCAATTTTCTGAAGATTTCGATCATCATAACTTCCAAGCGACAATGCCCTTCCTTCAGTGCCACTCTCTGTTCCTCTTTGGATAACTGTGACCACTGTCTGACCCAATACATCCACCTGAAGATTACATACAAGAAGAAATTAGTGTTTTTTTGGGAACCGAAGAAATTAGTATTAATTTGTTCTTGAACACAACGGCCCCGTTCGCTGGTCTGAAATTTGGTTGAAACTGGCTGAAAAACACTGTTCCGGCTGAATTGTTGTGAGAGAAAAACACTGTTCCAACTAAAAAAAGAAGCCGAACGAGCCAAATATGGGGTAAGCTGAGAAAAGAAGCCGAACATCATTTCTACTCAACCACAATGGCTAGCACATTGCCGACATACCCACTATACTTAGTTTTTGTCACAAGGAGCAAAACTTTTTTACTAAGAACCAAACATCTGGACTGTACCGTTTGGTGGTTGAATATTAAAAACGATGAACAACTAATTCCACAAAAAAGCTTGGTATATGACAATCAAATATGACAATCAAAGAAGAGGTGTTGGATCGTTTCCTCTAAGGCACAAAAACTGCACTTAGCATCACCTTTCCAACCCCTTTTCAGCAAGTTTTCCTTTGTTAAAATTACACCTCTTTTTGGATACCAAAGAAAAATCTTTATTTTTAAAGGTAACTTAGCCTTCTAGAACAAGACTTTCCCATGAATCCCTTCTTTCATCATGATATCTTTATACAAAGACTACATCGAAAAGATACTATTTTTATGTAAGTGCCAAATAAAAACATCCTTAATCTCATTTAAAGTAGGAGGCAAAATTAAGTCACAAGACTAAGCCAATCCTTCAGCTTCTCCCCAGTTAAAGCCCGCCTAAACGAAATGTCCAAGGGGGGTGAACTTTGCACTGTAACACCCTTTCTTCTCACAATTCTATACCGAGTAAGCTACCTTATATTAACTTTAAAGGTTTCTGGCCAACCCAAAGATCTTCCCAAAATCTAGTTTGGTTCCCACTGTTGACTTTGAATTTTCCCTTCTCTAGGAAAAGATCTTTGGCATCCACAAGTTCAACTTCACATATCTTAAATAGCTACAGTTTTACATTTTCTATTGTTTTTATATGGGATTTTCTGATGTTTGATAGATCCATATATTTATGTACGTGGAGCTGGAGGAGTCCCAACTCCCAAGACCCAAACATGCCTATGGAGAGCGGAGCAGGCAGCCGCCAAAGGCGACCCAGATGCTGTGCTCAAAGTCGCGGTCCACGCGCGCCCCTTGCGAGTTGCTTGCTACTAGGCTTTTTACAATCCACAGCTCCATGACTCCGTCACCGCCGTTACCACTCACCACCACCATGAAGAATCCTTGGCTCCTATGCCTCGTCCCCCTCCTCCTGGCCGTGTCGTCGTCGCTGCCTCTAACCGCCGCCATGTGGCGGCCGCTGCGTTTCCCTGCCGCAGGGCAGTCCCCTGTCGAGTGCGTCGGCGACGGCGTCTATGCTGCTAACAGCACCTACCAAGCCAACCTCCGTCGCGTCGCCGCGCTCCTCCTAGCCGAGGTATCCGCCACGCCCGGCCAGTCTTACGCGACCCGTGCCGTCGGGTACTGGCCGAACCGGTTGATGGCCAGCTCCCTTTGCTGGCGCGGCGGCTACCGCTGCGCCGACTGCATCGCCGGGGCCTTCCTCGAGGTGGAGAGAGCGTGCCCGTACCGCAGGGAGGCCTTGTTTTCCGACCGCAACTGCACTCTCGAACTTGCCGAGATCCGCATCTTCGGGACTGGTGGCATCTTCCGTGAGTTCTTCTTCTGGCCTTCTGCCATGCTTCGTAAGTTCGTATACAAAAAGTCTTGCCGGTTTTTTCAATTTTAACAAGCTTTGCTTCTAGGGAACACAGCCTTAGCTTTGCCATGCCACCTATAGATTTGTGGCAACTGATCGAGTGGCTCAGGATTGAAATTTAATTTGGAGATTTATATCGTCACACGATTGCTTAAGTTGCTGGAATGTAGCTATACAAATTAGAAGCACAGGAGTTTCAGGAGCAGGCTAGCTAATCTCTGAGTGTGTTCAGACTTGTTTTGGCTTGTGTTAAATTTCTTTTAGCTTTGTCCTGCTAACCTGTGTGCTGTGTGCATTCTCGAAAGCAACGGTCAGAATTCGTATTCCACTGTTTAAATGAATATATGAGTTTGCTTTCTTTCTTACCCTGCACCTCGGTTTTATCATTGCCTAAGTGTTTTAACTCAATGGCCATATACATCCATTCGTGGATGCAGAGGCCAGAGTCCTTTATCTAAAAAAAAGTGTTTTTAACTCAAACAAACATGTAATTGTTTGGGAACTAATGTTGACTTACAGATGCATTAACTGAGGTTCTTGTGTGTTTCATTTCAGATGAAGGGAACATACTGAAACAAGTCATGGCTTCGGGATTGGTATTTCAAGCAATTGGATTTGGTTGCCTTTTCTTCTTGCTATTTCAGGAATGGCGCAGCCACAAAAGAGGCACTTTGACGTAAGGCCCCACTCAAAACACAAGAGTTGATCGATCCCATATCTCGTTCTTAATCGAACTACTATGTGAGACCCCGCTAAATGGACCAAGTTGGGCCGGTCCGATGGGCCGGGCCGAACGGACGAGCTACTGTAGTTCAGGGTTGCCTGTTACTGCAGTAACAAAAAGTACTGTAGCTACGAGACTTTAGTCCATAGGAACCAGAGGAGGTACCGAACCAGCTTAAAAGTCTAAGCCTGGGAGGAAATTAACTCCGATCTGAACCTTTTATGCGAAGCGAGGTCGAAAGCGCAAGAGAGTTAATTAGCAGGTGTTGTCCATTCAACATGTAGAGTGGATCTTAGGCTCTTAGCCGTCATCCCGGGTCAGGGCGTTACATACTTCCTATAGGATCCATATAAAATTTTTGAAATACAGCTCGTGTCTTCTAGAAGCAACAAGCAATTGATTGGATCTTTTTTTTATTATCAAAATGCCACACCTTTGAACATTTCTCAGACTTTGAACTACCTGGACAAATATATAATTTACTTTGTTCTCTTACATTGTGCAGGCATTCCACCCCTCTTTTATCTGGAGATTAAAATGCTGGCAACACAATTTTGAGCTCCAGTGTTCACTAAGGCATATACAGATGCATGAAGGGATCGGATTTTCTCTCAGGGGAATGAATACTTCCTCTCCACATTGTAGGACTTCAATTTGATCGTTTCAAACAAGCGCCAATGTTCATTTCACCTACTCTGATGTTTTCCCTATAGAATTTCATTCCCACTTGTCCTTGTATTGAAATATGTGTGTGAATATAAAACCCCAAATTTACCACGATTGAGCAGTACTCATAAATCATCAGTACCATATATACATCGTATAAGTACGATGAATGTGATAACTCGGTCGACTATTCATTCTCACTTGCAAGATCAAAACAGAATTACATCTTTGTTTTATCCTTGAAACATTTTTGAGTTCTAGAAAAACATACCTTAATGCTTGAATCATATGAGCGTGTGCCAAAAGACTAACAAGTTATGTGATGAATGTCGTTGCCGGCCGGCTCCACTATCCTGAGGTCAGTAGTCAAAGTCGTCCACCAGAAACCGGCTGGTGACAACTATGGTAGCGGGTAGCTACGCGGCTAACAGCACCTACGAAGCTGCGTGGTACAGCCTGTTCTCTTTCGGCCTGGACATACGAGCTGGCCAATAGTGTTTTTCTCTCGCAACGAACCAGCATCAGCTGAGCTTATCAACTCAGAAACCAACAAATAAACAGGCCGAACGTCTCCTCCAGACGTTAACAGTCAAAGTCGTCGTCCACAAAGCCAATAGTATCTCTCTCTCACAACAAACAAGCACCAACCGAACCTACCAGCTCAGAAATCATCCAGCCAGTAGATCGAACGTGTCCTGCAGACGTTAACAGTCAAAGTCGTCGTCCACGGGCGCCACTTGCTACACCCAGCGGTGGCCAAGCTCCTCGTGCTTCTCCTCTCACCCACCCTTTAGTAGTTTATTAGTTTCTACATATATATAGAACTGCAATTCTCGCTGATCGCCATCACCCCGGTCACCAGTTCACCACTCACCATCATGGAGAAGGAGAACCTCTCGCTCCTTTCCTTGGTCCTCCTCCTCGCCGCCTCGCCCCTCGTCGTCGCCGCATGGTCGGAGTCGGAACGAGATCCTCTGACTTCACCCTCTCCGACTACTGAGTGCAGTCAGGCAATCTCCACCGTTGCCAGCAGATCGAAGGCTACCAACTGGGATCAAGCCATAAGGGTCACGGGTCACGGCCCAGCAGCAGAAGAAATCATTAGCTTGACATCTTGTTTGCTGAAGGATTCTAATTTACCTGCCTCATCTCGTCCGATTTTTTCTTCTCTGATCTACTAGTGTTTTAATATCTCTAAACTTTTGAAAACCATTCACTTTTACACCCTGAGTGATTTTGATGGTCATTTTGCTGATGTGACGTCACGTCAAATGGGGTAAATTGGACTAAGTTGAAAATTTCAAGGAGATAAATCGGACTAGAAATATTTCTATAAAAGTATAAAAATTTATAAAAATAAAAAAGTAACCAAATGTATTTTTACATGAAAAATATATAATTAAAAATCATCAAACCTAGTTTAATCTTGAAAATAACCCAATCAATTATTTTAGCTTGAAAAATTATGAAACTTTTTTAAGATTTTTTAAAATCATCCTCTATGTTATGCTGCCTGCATGGAAAGTGTTTGAATTTTGATGAACTTATTTTGTTACTTATTTTCTAGTAGAAGTTCACGTATCTATTATAGTTAGTCGATATTGATCATCGGAACTACACAGAAGTGCCAGTGAAGCATTGTCAGGACCATAGTGGCCATTGGTTCCCTACCCTAGTATTTTTTCCAAAGTACATGTGTTAGCATGCGTGGCTGCATGCACCTTGCCGCACATATGCATACATCCATGGACCCCTTGTTTAATGTATACTTAATTAAGTTTTATAAACTATTAAATTTAATTAAGTTTTAGCGCAATGAATTATAGAGCGTAACGTGGCATGAAATCTAGATGGTAGCACACGAGTCATGATATTTGTACACATAGAATCAAGTGTCATGAGGTATTTGAAGCCATGCACCATAACATAGAGCATAATTTTAGAAAAAAAAATTAAAACTAGTTTTAAAATTTTTTGAGCTAAAACAAATATCTATGAATTTTCTAAAACCGGATTTTAGGATTTTTAATTATATATTATCATGTAAAAATATGTTTGTTTACTTTTTTGAATTTTTGTAAAATTTTAGATATTTTTCTATTAAAATATTTCTTATCTGATTTACCTCTTAAACTTTCAACTTAGTCCAATTTACCTCCTCAGGCGTGGCGCCGCATCAGGAAAACGACCATCAAAACAACCATCAAAACCATTAGGGTGTAGAAGTGAACATTTTTCAAAAGTTGAGAGATGTTAAAAAAACTAGTTTTGTAGATTTGCAGCAAAACCAGACGACCACAATAGTTAAGGAGGTAAATTAGAATTTTTTGGCCCCGTTCGCTGGTCTGAACTTTGGCTGAAACTGGCTGAAAAACACTGTTCCGGCTGAATTGTTGTGAGAGAAAAACACTGTTCTGGCTAAAAAAATAAGCCGAACAAACCAAATTTAAGACAAGCGAACAGGGCCTTTATGCAAAAACAAGATGGCGAGCGGATAACATATGGGGCCGCAATATACATCATCCGTTGTTGCCCCGTAACCCGTGACCGTAATCCCAGTTGGTATGCTCCAATATGCGAAGTCACCCTTTGATCTGCTGGCAACGGTGGAGATTGCCTGACTGCACTCGGCAGTCGGAGAGGGCGAAGTCAGAGGATCTCGTTCCCGCCAGCCACGGCTCCTGCCACTGCCATTGCGCCGCCGCGCAAACCATGGCTCTGGTTGTGCACCATCACCACCTGCGCCCCTACCTCGCCACTGCCACCGCGCTCTTCCTCGCACTCACTATCGCGCCTCTCGCCGCCGGGGACCCGCTGGGCCAGCTCTGCGGTACCAGCGGCAACTACACGCGCAACAGCACCTACCAGGCCAACATCCAGCGCCTCGCCGCCACGCTGCCCAGGAACACCTCCGCCTCCCCGACGCTCTTCGCCACGGACACCGTCGGCGCCGTCCCGGACATCGTCTACGCGCTCGCGCTCTGCCGCGGCGACGCCAACGCCTACGCCTGCGGCGACTGCGTCGCCACCGCGTTCCAGGACGCGCAGCAGCTGTGCGCCTACAACAAGGACGCCACCGTGTTCTACGACCCCTGCCTCCTCCGCTACTCCAACCAGAACTTCCTCGCTGACACCAACAGCGACGGCCGCGAGACCGCGCTCATCCTCATGAACACGCAGAACGTCACCGCGCCGTTCAAGGTGTTCGACGCCGTCGTCGCCGTGCTCCTCAACGCCACCGCCACCTACGCGGCCGCCAACTCGTCCAAGAGGTTCGGCACCGGGGTGGAGGCGTTCCAGAGCTTCGATAGCAATAACCTGAGGATCTACGGGGTGGCACAGTGCACGCCGGACATGTCGCCGGCCGACTGCCGGAGCTGCCTCTCGGGTATTATTCAGACGGGCACCAAGTACTTCAGCGGGAAGCAGGGTGGCAGGGTTCTTGTGCTGCGGTGCAACTACAGGTACGAGCAGTACTCGTTCTTCACAACCACCCCGCTGCTTCAGCTGCCGGAACCTACCGTGGGGGTCCCGGCGCACGCGCTCGCACCCGCGCCCGCGGTGGTGAACGGAACGCCACTGACGACCGGAAGAGGTGAGTTGCATTCACGCGCATGGTTCGCTAGCTGCACCAGGCGAATTTAGCAATTGAGGGTGGAGATTCAGGGTAGCGGTGTCCGGTGAGGTCCCGGAAGAACTCAAGGTCAAGGACTTATTTTGGTTACACAGTCCACTCTAATCTACATAGATTGTGAGTGACTGTATTTGAAGTAGAAAATTATCCACAAGCGTATAATAATTTTTTTTGAGGGAAAAGCATATAATAAATTTTCACCTTAGTCACTAACATCCATATAAATTGAAGTGGATTAGAGTATCATCAACCGAGTCCAATCCATTAGCAGAACATAACTTTTGATTCAGTTCGAAGCACAAGCGACAGGTTTCATTTAGTATTCCCTCCGCCCCGAAAGTTATCACTTTAAGCTATGAATCCGACAAACATTTGTTCAGATTTGTGACTAAAGTAATAACCTTTTTTTTGAACAGAGGAGTCTATACTGTATATGGAACGAAATGTTTTGATTCTAGTAAATAAATAACTGACAGATGTCAATGTCACTTGAGGTCTTGTTTAGCTGCACTTAGTATCTATTCGATCCACGTATGTTGAGATGAATTAAAGTGAAAATTAAACTTACATCTTCATCCTCTTCAACAAATATATAGATTTGATATGTATACGAGTGCATTGAAATTCGTTCGTACAACAATGTACATAAAAAATCAAGGAACCAAGTAAGCGAACAAATCCCGTGCATTCTGCTAGTTTTCCTTTCTTTTTCTTTGTCCCACCTTGACTTCTATGCAGTCCCGTAGCTATCAGTTGCCTGATGGGCAACATAGAAGTTTACATATGACCAGACTTCTGAGTTCTGACTAGTTCTGCTACTTCCGTGCAGAGAAAAAGTGTAATTTTAGATTAGTTAAAGTTGAACTGTTTTAAATATGACTAATTAAGCATGGGACCAGATGACGACAGAAGAGACTTTTTCTCTATCGTCCACTTGAAAGAGACAGGGGCATTAGAGTCATAATAATATTGGAGGCGAATCCGCCCTCCAACCTATTTCCTCTCCCATTATATCTGTCGTTCTATCAGTGCTTTTGGGTGTATGGATTCATAGCATGTTATATGTATCTGGACGCAAGATATGTCTAGATTTAGAGAATCTTTCTTGTAGCTGGTAGAAAGCTAGGACGACATATATAGTATAGAAGAGATTATAAGGTTCAAAGGTTTTGATTCAATAGAATCTACTCCTAAGTCCTATTATACTCAAAAAATATTTAAGACAATCTCCTTCTTGGGATATAAATGGATCCAATACGGACATATGTCTAAGAATACAAATACAGATATGGTGAACATTAAAGAAAAAACTTGCTCTTCTTCCGTTAAAAAATTCTTCTAAAAATACCAAATTCAATCGTTCCACATCGCTACTGTAGCAACCTAAAGAAAATTCAAACCCACCGTTACTGTAGCAACCTACCTTTACTGTAGCAAAGCCGCTGTCAAAAACCCGCCCGGGGGTAAAATAGACGTTTTGGAAAGTTCAGGGGGTAAAACAGACGGTTTCATAGTTGGGGGGTGAAGTAGACCATGTATGAAAGGTGAGGGGTTAAGTAGACTTTTTCCTTTGGGAAAAGGATTTTATAATTCCCCGTTCTTATCTCGCACTTGTTCCGTTCCACATCAGATTAAACTTTCGCCAGAATTTCAGCAGAAGGGAGTACTACTTTGAGTCTTTGACTTCTTCACTATTGTGAAGGTTCAATATCAAGTACTCCCTCCATCATGAATAGAACACAATTTTAGCTCTATCATTGGTTAATTTTTCTAAAACTTGACCAAGATTATAGAAAAAAGTATCAATATTGGTAACACAAAACATGTATACTATGAAATTATATTTCATGACGAATCTAATGACATTTATTTGGTATCATAAATATTGATACTTTCAATTTGGTCAAACTCAAAATAGTTTGACTCTGTAGGACGCTAGAATTGCATCCTTTCCTACTTGATATTCAGGTTTGGTGTATGCAGGGAGGAAAATGAATGCAGCAGGAATCTCTGCAGGCATAACCTGTGTTGTTGTGTTGATGTTAATTCTTTCGGTCTTTTTCTTTATTCGCTTCAGGCTAAGGATTAATGTGAAGAAAAATGATCACCGTGAGTAGCAATATTGGTTTTTCGTATGAGCCTGTATTTTCGGTTTCCAAACATAAATTCTTGTCATATGACACCAGCACTGAAGAAGATAGGGAGAGCTCAATGCACGATCTTTGATTTGCTGACGCTGGAAGAGGCGACTGAACATTTCTCAGAGAAAAATAAGCTTGGAGAAGGTGGTTTTGGTATTGTGTACAAGGTAGGTAATCGAGTGAGAACTCAGGGAAAAAAAATTCTAGTACATCATGCCTTCTCTGAAAGTCGATCTGTTTCAGGGGATACTGTCAGACGGGCAAGAGATAGCAGTCAAGAAACTTTTAGGAAGAGCCGGGTCTGGGTTGGATCAGCTACAAAATGAGGTGCAGGTACTGGCAGAGCTTCAGCACAAGAATCTTGTTGGGTTACAGGGTTTCTGCTCGCATCATAATGATACACTTCTAGTTTATGAATACATCAAGAATGGGAGCCTTGACAGCATTCTATTCGGTACTTCCCTCTTCATTGACCTCTTCAGATGCATATCCAGAATTCCATTGTCAGGGGTCATGGTAAATAAAATGTTACACTGCTCGGATGCTTTTCATGAATCCTTGGGAATTTTTAGGCTCTAAGTGAACCTACTGATAGATGAGTGTGATGGGAAACATAATTGCTGCCCCTACTGTAAAAAATACTTGATACATTAGACTTTGAATGTCTTCGATGCATACACTAATTTGGTCTAGAATATATTGTTAAAATCCTTTAGTTAAAGAGATTTCGCAAGCATTTTGAACACAAATATACATGAGATCTCAATGTACATATATAACTTACATGTTTCAAACTGAATAATGTAATAGTTATTGGTGTTTGTACGTTTTAAGGTTTGATCGAATATTACCCTAAATGACATGTTTTTGTGACCAGAGGGAGCACAATTATGAAAAAAGGGAAATCAAATCACTAGATTGATATCTGATAAAGTAATTTAGATGGTATTACTGAAAAAGTGACAGTTTAGATTCTTTTCTGAACTTTGCCTGATTGTAAGGTGTTTCTATATTGTTTTGCCAGTATTTACCTATCAGTAACACCTAATATAAGCTAGTAATTTGGGCACAACAGATGATAGCAAAGGAAATGCACTTAACTGGGAGCAACAGTACAACATCATCTTTGGAATTGCCAAGGGGATATTGTATCTCCATGAGGACTCAAGCATGAGGATCATCCATCGGGACCTGAAGGCAAGTAACATTCTTCTCGACGACAACATGGAAGCGAAAATTGCAGATTTTGGGTTGGCAAGGCTTCTAGGAGAAGGCCACACCCATACTCAGACAGCCAGAGTTGTTGGGACATTGTAAGCTAAGCTCGCAAACTTGGCTTACTGCGCTTGTTGAATGCATGAGTGTCCAGGCCTAGCTAACTGAAGCGCCTCCCATCCTCTGCAGTGGCTATATGGCGCCAGAGTATGTATTGCATCGTCGTGTGTCGCCCAAGATCGACATCTTTAGCTTCGGCGTGTTGGTCCTTGAGATCGTGACCAGGAGAAGCAACTGCAGCTCTGATGACCACAGCACTGTGAATCTCCTTAGTGATGGTAAGTGAAGTGCCTGGTTGGCTTTGTTTTCCATTTCTTTTTTTACTGCATCTAAGGACTAAAAGATTCATACCATCGTGTCTGAATCTGGAAGCCCTCTCTAGTTTCTACTGACAAATTATAAACTGATGCTGGTCACCTATCAGGTCTGGGATCACTGGAAGAAAGGGTCGATGTCACAAATGCTTCACCGGTCGCTGAATGAGTTTGCTCGAAGCCAAGCGCTGCGATGCATCCACATTGGTCTGCTGTGCGTCCAGCCGGAACCTGACGATAGGCCTGACATATCAGCCGTAGTGTTTATGTTAACCAGGGATAGCATAGAGCTCCAGCCGCCGGCGCAGCCTGCATTCTTCTTCGGTAGAGAATCACCTTCAGCTTCACGGTCAGATGGTCAAAGCAGCTATGTATATGACCGGTCTCGTTTCATGTTGGAACAGGGCGTCTCTGTGAATGGGGTTACACTCAGTGAACTGTATCCTAGATAGGATCAAAGTCTGGATACTGAGCACATGGAATACAGCTGAAACTTAATCACTTTGGTTAACATGTTGAACTCTCTATGAGTTCCCAAATTGGCATGCAGCAATGGGTTTTCATAAATTTATTATGAAAATATATTCTATAACTAATTAATGATACTTATTTTATATTATAAATATTAGTATTTTTTTATATAAATTTAGTCAAAGTTCAAACTGTTTGCTCTAAAGGGCCATGCTAGCGCGGGGCGCTAGCGCCCCCGTGTGCTGCTGTGCCTGCCCGCGTGCTTCGCGCCCCGCTGGCTTGCCGCACCTGTTGTTGCTGCTGGGTTCGCGCCTGCTGGCTTGCTGCACCCCGCGCGTGCTGCTGCTACTAGGTCCGTGCGTGCTGCTGATGTGCCTGCACATGAGAGCATGTGTGTGGGGCCCGCCCAGCTGCATGTGAGAGAGAGGATGGAGCACAGCGGGCATACCCGTGTTGACCCCAGCTGCATGCTCCACCAGGGGAACCAAGCCTGGTGATGAAAGGGTGCCTGGTTCTGCGCTCCGTTGGGTGCTGGCCCGCTTTGGCGCTCTATATGCACGCATACACTTTGACCAGGGAGTGCTCGGCCATTTGGGCACTGACCGTCCGTTGCATGCACGTCCGACTATTGGAGTTGGCCTGCATGATGAAGATAGGCAGCGCTGGATTGGTGCGTGCCCTCGAGTCAGAGCGCGTGGGGAGTAGCATCTACTGAAACATACTGAAACCAGGTGAAACAATTGAAACATACGTTTGCAACATATGTGTATAACCACTGCAACATATGCAACATACAGATAAAACACTTGCAACATACCTCTGAAATAGGTGAAACATTTGGAAAAACACACTTGCAACATACGTTTGAAATAGCTGAAACATTTGAAACATATACTTGCAACACACGCGTACAACCATTGCAATATATGCAATGCCAGATCTACTTTTGCAACATCCAGGTGAAACATATGCAACATACATTTGAAACGCATGAAACATACGGTTGCAACATGTGCTTATCTACCTGCTGCCGCCCAAGGAAGGCTCGTTAACGTGGGCGCGCGGGGGGAGGGGGGGCAGCGCGAGTGCGCGTGTGGTGCGTTGCGCGAGGCACGGGCGGGGCGCATGGCACGAGGCGGGTCTGGCGTGAGGCGCAGGGGCGCATGGTGCGAAGCGGGTCCGGCGTGAGGCGAGTGGCGCACCGTACGAGACGGTTCCGTCTCGATGGAAGCGTCTAGATTTTTTTTAATAAATAATGGGCCAGTCAGACCTGGTCCGTAGCCCCAACAAAGACGCGTGTCCGTCCGGACGCTCGGTAGAGAGCATTACGGTTCTCAAAAAGTGAGAATTGCATTATTTTGTGGACAAAGGGAGTATGTTCTGGGGTGCGGTTATGCTGCATACACGCTACTGTTAGGGCACTTGTCGGCTTGTGTTGCCAACAAGAGGAAACCAAAGTTCGCTCCAGCTGCGGTTTGCTTACTATAAAACACCCTACATGTTTTTTGAACTAAGAAAAAGCCACGGCGCCTAAGCGAACACGCCCAATTCTTCTTGCTGCCTTCCGGGCCTTATTTTGGCCCAGTTAGAGAAGAATGAAACACAACAAGGAACTGGAAACACGACGGGTTAAGGCCCATGGACATAAATATCAGTCCAGTTAATGGATTCGAGATTTCTCAAAAACACATTCAACATTTAAAAAAATGATTGGTTCAATTAATTTTCACTGCTAGAACAAAGTTTTCACTGCTAAAATAGATCAATAATTTAGGTAAAGGGTTAAAGGTTACTTCATATTATTTTTCATCAAGTTATAAGTCTCAGTGGTTGTACAGTAGTATAGTATTATTAGCAGTGAAGACAACGTTGACATGTCGGGCCTGTTCGCTGGTTGGTGCTGGTGCTGGTTTGGGCTGGCTGGTGCTGGTTTTTTGTGAGAGGAAAACACTGTTGGCTGGCTGGTTTGGGCTGGCTGAAACCAACAAGCGAACAGGCTGGTCGTATTATATATACTATTGCAAAGGTTGAGAGGAAGGAGCACCCGCGGTCCATTTGCAGGTACCGGATTTTATTAATTTATTATAGTTTGCCGTACATAATGATGTACAGTACAATTAGTATGTTCGCTTGCTGATTTCAGCCAGGGCTTATCAGCCAGCCAACAATGTTTCTCTCTCACAATAAACCAGCACCAGCCGAGCTTATCAGTCCAGAAACCATATGTAACAGTGTTTCTCTCTCACAGTAAATTAGCATCAGCCATATGTAACAGCAAGTAAAGGAATAAACGGGACAATGCACAAGAAATTTCTTTCAGTGGTTATCACCATGTCAGGCATAAGTCAACTACGGAAGACGTTGCAAATGGAAAGAAGGGTCTTTCAAAAAAAAAAAGGAAAGAAGCAACAGGGCAGGGCACCAGGAACAGATGCGTTGATAGGTCTAACTTTTTTTTTCATTTTTTTCCCCAACGAGCCTGATGTTTTTAGGTTTTGTGTAATCATAATAACAATGCAGGTAATTTTCTAATGGATAGAACTATGGCCTCAAGGCTCAAACACTACAGCCACATGTTCCAAAATATGACAGCCAAACTACCTAATTTCTGAAAATCATGTTTATAACTGCAGCCACTATGCTAGTTGCACAGATTAAGAATTACACACGGTTGCATCTTAGAAACCAAACAAGATAATATCACCCCTCCCCTTTCCACACATGAAAACGAATTTATATGGACAACCATGAGAAAACAAGTTGATAATTTATATTTATGGCTAATTAATTGCAGACTATAGTCATGCAATCAAACTGTTATCTGCATGCCACAAGAGAACATAAATGTAACAGTTCTAATTTCTAGGTATGCAAATTCCACCTTGAAACAATTAAATAAATAGATGGAAAGTACGTCAAAAATCTTACCAATCGTGGGTAGTCCCCATTAAACCACGATCGTATATAACCTTCAGCTTTCCAGATTCCGTGAAAGGAACTACATTCATTACCCAGACATCCTTTTTCTTCAGAGATGCTGCAAATCCTTCAAGGTTAGCACTCATATCCATAACATTTCTAAAGGAATCCTTTCATATATCAGACTTCATGTGCTTCCAATATTGAATTACTCTAGAATACCAAATGTCCTGCAAATAATATTTCAAGGTTAAATAGATCACCATCAGAGAGGGTATGTGCGGTTCAGTGGTTGTGTGCCCATGTTGTAAAACGCTGATGTTTCATACTGCAGCCAGCTAATCCGACAACGAGAGCAGTGTGCCATTTCGAACGAGCGGCTTGGGTATGGTAGCCTCCTAGTGCCCAACACACCAAGGGTTGCCGGGATCCCTCTCTCTAGGGCAAACGGAACCTCGTCCCTGCTCCTCGGCCACCTGATGGGCACCTAATCAAGCATCGCACGGACGCGCGCACATCACATCAGCGTGAGCATTAGAGCAACACAAACAAGGTGCAAGTGCAACACGGCACTCTGCAATGTAACACACGGTGGCTTCTCCCTCACCTGGTATCCGACGGGCGGTGGGATGAGGCAGTTGAGGCGGCGCGGCGCCGGTGGGCAGTGGCGCTCGTAGTGCTCCATGAGGGAGAGGTTGAGCCGGAGCCGGAGCTGGTAGTGGAGGCGTCGGTCCAAGCACGGGATCAGCTCCGAGTGCCGCGCGTCGCACACCTGTTCGATTTCGAACCCCACGACACACGCACTCGGGGTCAGCACTCAGCAAAGCGCAGAGTCACAGACCGCTCATCACGACTCCGTTAACGAAACAAGCAGAGGGCGCGGGTGTTGGGCGGCCGCGGTGCGCACCGGGATGGAGGAGATGACGAGGTCCACTGGGAGCGCTTCCGTCCCTTGGGCCGGGAACAGCAGCCGGAGGGGAAGGCGAGGGTGCGCGCGGCGGATGGAGGGGGCGAAGGCGGCGCCGTAGAAGAGGCAGAGAAGCGCCAGCGCGACGACGGCCGCCGCGAGGAGGGACGCGAACGCGCGACGGCCGAGCGCGCCACCCCCGCCTGCTCCCCTGCCCTGCGGCTGCGGCCTCATTGCCGTTCCCGCTCGCGTCGCGCGGCGTGGCGTCTTTACTTCACTGGTGGGACGGCGTCGGCATGAGTGGTAGCGGCGGCGGAACGGGGCAGCGTGCGTGGGGCTCACCTCGCTCGCTGCTCGGGCCTGATGCACGCGGACGCGGAACGGTGCAAGGGGAAAATGCGTACCGGCGCCGTAGCAACTGTCGCTGAGCTCGGCGTAGATCTACGGCGCCGAGCTCGTACCGCGCCACGTAAGCAGTCACGTGAACGACACGTAGAAAATGACACTGGACCTTGATGTCAAAAGTAATTGACGCCGAGACGTGTAAGCTCGACGTCAATTGTCACGGCACGCCGAGGTTATGGTCTATTTTTTGAAAGGATACTGTCATTTGTGAAAATGTTTTGAAAAAACCGCTGAAAAACAAAAAAAATTCGTCCCCTTGCGAGTTGCTTGCTACTAGGCTTTTTACCATCCACAGCTCCATGACTCCACCGCCGTCACCACTCACCACCACCATGAAGAATCCTTGGCTCCTATGCCTCGTCCCCCTCCTCCTAGCCGTGTCGTCGTCGCTGCCTCTAACCGCCGCCATGTGGCGGGCGCTGCGTTTCCCTGCCGCAGGGCAGTCGCCTGTCGAGTGCGTCGGCGCCTGCTAACAGCACCTACCAAGCCAACCTCCGTCGTGTCGCCGCGCTCCTCCTAGCCGAGGTATCCGCCACGCCCGGCCAGTCTTACGCGACCCGTGCCGTCGGGTACTGACCGAACCGGTTGATGGCCAGCTCCCTTTGCTGGCGCGGCGGCTACCGCTGCGCCGAATGCATCGCCGGGGCCTTCCTCGAGGTGGAGAGAGCGTGCCCGTACCGCAGGGAGGCCTTGTTTTCCGACCGCAACTGCACTCTCGAACTTGCCGAGATCCGCATCTTCGGGACTGGTGGCATCTTCCGTGAGTTCTTCTTCTGGCCTTCTGCCATGCTTCGTAAGTTCGTATACAAAAAGTCTTGCCGGTTTTTTCAATTTTAACAAGCTTTGCTTCTAGGGAACACAGCCTTAGCTTTGCCATGCCACCTATAGATTAGTGGCAACTGATCGAGTGGCTCAGGATTGAAATTTAATTTGGAGATTTATATCGTCACACGATTGCTTAAGTTGCTGGAATGTAGCTATACAAATTAGAAGCACAGGAGTTTCAGGAGCAGGCTAGCTAATGTCTGAGTGTGTTCAGACTTGTTTTGGCTTGTGTTAAATTTCTTTTAGCTTTGTCCTGCTAACCTGTGTGCTGTGTGCATTCTCGAATGCAACGGTCAGAATTCGTATTCCATTGTTTAAATGAATATATGAGTTTGCTTTCTTTCTTACCCTGCACCTCAGTTTTATCATTGCCTAAGTGTTTTAACTCAATGGCCATATACATCCATTCGTGGATGCAGAGGCCAGAGCTAGTCCTTTATCTAAAAAAAGCGTTTTAACTCAAACAAACATGTAATTGTTTAGGAACTAATGTTGACTTACATATGCATTAACTGAGGTTCTTGTGTGTTTCATTTCAGATGAAGGGAACATACTGAAACAAGTCATGGCTTCGGGATTGGTATTTCAAGCAATTGGATTTGGTTGCCTTTTCTTCTTGCTATTTCAGGAATGGCGCAGCCAGAAAAGAGGCACTTTGACGTAAGGCCCCACTCAAAACACAAGAGTTGATCGATCCCATATCAGCATATCTCGTTCTTAATCGAACTACTTCCTATAGGATCCATATAAAATTTCTGAAATACAGCTCGTGTCTTCTAGAAGCAACAAGCAATTGATTGGATCTTTTTTTTATTATCAAAATGCCACACCTTTGAACATTTCTCAGACTTTGAACTACCTGGACAAATATATAATTTACTTTGTTCTCTTACATTGTGCAGGCATTCCACCCCTCTTTTATCTGGAGATTAAAATGTTGGCAACACAATTTTGAGCTCCAGTGTTCACTAAGGCATATACAGATGCATGAAGGGATCGGATTTTCTCTCAGGGGAATGAATACTTCCTCTCCACATTGTAGGACTTCAATTTGATCGTTTCAAACAAGCGCCAATGTTCATATCACCTACTCTGATGTTTTCCCTATAGAATTTCATTCCCACTTGTCCTTGTATTGAAATATGTGTGTGAATATAAAACCCCAAATTTACCACGATTGAGCAGTACTCATAAATCATCAGTACCATATATACATCGTATAAGTACGATGAATGTGATAACTGGGTCGATTATTCATTCTCACTTGCAAGATCAAAACAGAATTACATCTTTGTTTTATCCTTCAAACATTTTTGAGTTCTAGAAGAACATACCTTAATGCTTGAATCATATGAGCGTGTGCCAAAAGACTAACGAGTTATGAGATGAATGTCGTTGCCGGCCGGCTCCACTATCCTGAGGTCAGTAGTCAAAGTCGTCCACCAGAAACCGGCTGGTGACAACTACGGCAGCGGGTAGCTACGCGGCTAACAGCACCTACGAAGCTGCGTGGTACTGCAACGTCTCCTGCAGACGTTAACAGTCAAAGTCGTCGTCCACGGGCGCCACTTGCTACACCCAGCGGTGGCCAGCTCCTCGTGCTTCTCCTCTCACCCACCCTTTAGCAGTTTATTAGTTTCTACATATATATAGAGCTGTAATCCTCGCCAATCGCCATCACCCCAGTCACCAGTTCACCACTCACCATCATGGAGAAGGAGAACCTCTCCCTCCTTTCCTTGGTCCTCCTCCTCGCCGCCTCGCCCCTCGTCGCCGCCGCATGGTTGTCGGACTCTGACGTCGAAATCGTCGCATGGTCGGAGTTTTTCTCCAGTACTAAGGTTTGACATAAGTTTCTTTCGCACTTCAACATTTGCCAAACACACAAAACTCAAACTGTAACATTTGTTCCGATGCAAGTGAATTGTACTAACACATCATTTCTCTTCGCCCAAACAGAATAGATAAACTTTCTGAACTCCTACATAAACCGGGCAAATATGTGAAAGTAATTCAAGACATATGCGAAATTTGTATTCAAACATATGTACCTATATTCCATTGGTATTCATTTTTAAACAGTTTTATTTAACTAATGTACTCAAGAAATATTGTTCGGCTATACTTAACATCAGGTTTTCTGCATCACATTCCAGGAAGAAACACAATGTTTGAAGCCTTTGCTATGGGGATCATATTTCAAGCATTCGGTCTAGCATGTCTTTTCTTCTTGTTTATACAGGCTTGGCGCCATGACAGTAAAAAAGGCACCATGACGTAAGGACCCCTTAATTGTCCCAAACATTTACCTGAGGTTAAACTGTTTCCTGTCAAAATCATAAAAAAAAAGTTCTGTGGAACTACCACCCAAACATGTTAGAAGTCTTGCGCTAACAGTACAAAACATGATAGCTAGTGATTTCAACCTCTCAGAATTATTTTTCAAATGAATTTAGTTTTTGTGCTTCCAATTGTCATACTCTTAAAGTTTTATCTTCCTTTCTAATATAATACAGAGTAGCATGGAACTATATAAATTCCTCATTTCCTCTTACATATATAATGCAGGCGTCACACCCCTCTTCTATCTGGAGATCAATAGTTGAGCGGCTTGGCCACAAGTTTGATGACACCTAGTGTGATGGAAAAAAAAAACATTAAGGCACAGAAAGTAAAAGGGGTGATCAATGGATGTGAATATTCTTATTGGAGAATAATGGAACGAAGGATACTGATTTTCCAGCAGCTCAAAGGTCTTCAGTTTGATCCCTGCAATGAAGGAAAAGTGTTCATTTTACATACTATGTTTTTTTTCCATCTCATTTCAAATTCGTCGTCTCGCTGTCCATATCTCAGAATATGCATGTAACTCCAAGGTGCAGATATTAAGTGCTAAGCACTTCTGAATCATCGATCAATGGCTTGTTCGAGTGGGCTCATTGATTTCTCTCACTACATTGATAGCATATATACGTATAAAGATGTCCTCAATTTGTCAAGAACTTCAACATCTTATTTTACTCGCCAGATTAAAATATTACGCCCTCCATCTCATCAAATTATAAGTCGTTCTAAATTTTTTGAGAGTCAAAAGTATGTGAGTTAACTAAACTTATATAATAAAACAATAACATTTATGATATCAACTAAGTATCATTATATTCTTCATTATTATATTTTCATAGTATGCCTATTTAATGTCATAAATCTTTGTAATTCTCTCTATAATTTTGGTTATACTTGAAATGCTTTCTCTCAAAAAAATCAGAATGAATTCTAATTTGGAATGGAGAGAGTACTAACTACAGCCGGCTCCACTAGGGTCCAAAAGTCAACATCGCTCTCTTTGCAGGAAATGCGTGTTAATCCTCGCTTATATTTTGCTCTCTCGTCTTCTTGGCGGTCTGGCTCAAGTCCAAAGTAAGCACAAACATGAAACATCTCACAGCCATGCGGTTTTTCTGCCTGCTTCCATTCCTCTTCGTGCTGCTCCCTCTTGACGCCAATGGCGACACCCGGAGCGTTATCTGCCTCGGCCGTGGCAACAGCACATCGATCAACAGCGACTACGAAGCCAACATCCACAGCCTAGCTGCCATGCTTCGATCCGAGACAGCATCTGCCACCCCCGGTCTCTACACCGAATATGTCGTCGGAGATCTCCCTGACGGTGTGTACGCAGTCTCACGCTGCCGCAACGGCACGGACTCCTCATCCTGCCGAGCCTGCGTCACCTTGGCCCTCCAAGAAGCTCGAACAGCGTGCCCGTACCACAGGGAGTCTGCGTTCTTCAACGGCAACTGCTCTCTTCGTTTATTACCTGGTGTCCATTTCGACGACCTCGTACTTGTTTCCTCAGAAACAGAAAGTGAGTTGTTCTCTTCTTATCCATTTTTTCGTTATGCAGTCCATAATATACTTGATGGAATTACTTTCAATTCACTCTTAGTACCGACATATATTTGTGCGTCAGTACTAAGAGTAGATTATTGTTTCCTTATGCATGCACGCATTAGATGGATTATTGTTTTCCTTCTATTTCAGGTAGAGAAAATATTTTAAATGACATACTTCTTTGTTAGCATCTCCAAGCTGAAAGCCTTGCTAATGTCTCCTTCCTTGATATCATCTGCAGCCTTGTTGGGTTCACTTTCGTCCTTGTTAGCATACTCCCTCCATAGTATCCAAATATAAGAAATTCTAGGGACACAAACAGTTTTCTATTAAACAGTTGCATAAATTTTCTGTCAAAAAAATAGTTGCATAAATTTGGTAGGCATTATATTGTTACTTGTCATTTATCAACCAATCATGTTTATGACAGCGTCTGAGTAGCCCAGTCTACAAGTATATTAACTGAACACAGGCTCTTCTGTCATTATATATCATCAAAATGCCTATGTTGAGTTTGAGTTAATCACCATTAAGAGCCTAATTCTGCTTCCGTCATCCCTGTACCCCTGGAAACTACTATATATTCATGAAGCTCTCTCTATTCGAGAAATTAATTACATGATCCTCCACATATTAATATTCGTGAAATCCATATATGTACTTCTGCGTTCCAGTATTGTAGGCAGTACATGCCTCACATGTTATTTTCTGTATCTGCTAACTTAGCATTCCTTTTCACTTTCACTTAACATCAATGGTGCTAAACGTCCAGCACTCCAAATTCAAGTTTTCCTTTTCCTTTTCATTATTTCAGCAAGAAACATTGTGATGAGGAATCTGTCCTTGGCTATGGTATTTCAAGCAATTGGATTCGCATGGCTTTTCTTCTTGCTTCTGCAGGACTCGCGTGATAGGAAAAGATGCTCTGAAATGTAAGTATTTTGAACTATATATGCAAGTCCTATGTTCGCTAAAGTTGGCTAACAATGTGGAACAAAATACATTGTGATCATATAACATTGTGTCCAAGTAATTTAAAATTCTCTACCTTTTTTCATGGAACATTTGAACTGTACATTTGTACCTTAGCATTGTCAGTTTAAGCAATTTCTAACAATATATGGTTCTGATAAGCATTCTAGCTCTCTTCCATCAGGAAAAGATGAATAACATTATGGCATTGTTATGCAGGCGTTCAAGATGCCTGTCATCTGGAGACAATTAACCATCAGCACCTACAGAATTTTCAGAATCAGCTCCTAGTTTCAGTGCATCCTTTCCCACTTCCACTTAGATCCACATAAACTAATTCCAATATGAACTTCTCCAATGCTGGTATTGAGTTCTGCTTGGGGATATATATAAACCCTGACATCTGTAAAGCCTCAACTTATTATGAATTGGCATTGAATAAAAAACTATGAGCAATTGAGATTGTGCAGGCAGATCGGATGCAATGTATTGAGTCCACATGTAGTGATAAATTGCAAAAAGAGAAGGGTTCAACAAACCTTCTGACTTGTGAGCATATCTAAATTGGATTGTATCATCCGAACAACATATACGTCGAAAAAAATGTGTGCAACTCTAAACCGGACCTAATCAGCTGGCCCAATCAGACAATCACCGAATCACGCCATGTTAAGATAATGAACATAACAAATCCAGAACGCGAGGAAGCAACAATGCAGTCATCATCTACAAAACCACAGATGGAATAAATAAAAACTGTATAAATATGCCAAATCATTCTTCGAATTGTTTCGTACGAGATGGCCTAAGTCGAGGAGAAAACAAAAAGAAATTGAAAACTAGTGCTTAGTGGGCTACGCGCCATGAATTTAGTTGAGCTGGTTCTCTATTTGAGAAGGTTGGGCCAGAAGCTAGCTGACTTGGAGCCAACGATTTTTGGATGTTTGGGGCACGCCCACGCTCACGCTGGTGGGTGGACAGGTGTCGGTTGAATATTAATTTAATTATAAAACTAATTACATAGATAGAGATTAATATACGAGATGGACTTATTAAACCTAATTAGTTTATGATTTGACAATGTGGTGAGTGAACACGGGCCACTGATGAATTAATTATATTTAATAAATTCGTCTGCTAGATTAGTCTCTACTTATATAATTAGTTTTATAATTTTAATGTGATACGGAGTAAACTCGAGTGCCTCGAACCAAACGCCCCAATGTCATCCGAGTAGCACGCATGTCGCATTGATGCATCATGTACGATGTATCGACCAGCACGGCAGGGCAAATCACCGGCGCATTGATGCATCATGTACGATGTATCGACCAGCACGGCAGGGCAAATCAAAATCAACAGGGGCGTGCCTGAACTCGCCGTTGCCGCGTTGCTAAACTTCGAAGCGTAGGAAAACGATCTGTTCATAGTAGTAGACGGTATGGCAGTGTGGCACGATACGGCGTTGCAAGTCTTCATGCTGAGTGCAGCCACTCTCGTTGATCTTGCATGCGAGTGACGTCGCCGATCGGCTCCACCGTCGTGTACTGATACTGTACTGTACCCCCGCCTGGGACCGCCGGCAGCCACAACTTAGCTGGTGTGGGCCCTGTAGATATTTATGGCTGGTTCCATGCTGTCAATGAGTCGTCAAGTCAAACGAGCCCCACACAAGTCAACACATGGGCCCTATTACAGTGATGGCACACACACGTCTGCCGTCCCCTCTTCATTCATTTCGCTTCGCACGGCTGTGCCAGACCCGGTCCGGCACCACGCCAGCCACGGCTCCTGCCACTGCCATTGCGCCGCCGCGCAAACCATGGCCATGGTTGTGCACCATCACCACCTGCGCCCCTACCTCGCCACTGCCACCGCGCTCTTCCTCGCACTCACTATCGCGCCTCTCGCCGCCGGGGACCCGCTGGGCCAGCTCTGCGGTACCAGCGGCAACTACACGCGCAACAGCACCTACCAGGCCAACATCCAGCGCCTCGCCGCCACGCTGCCCAGGAACACCTCCGCCTCCCCGACGCTCTTCGCCACGGACACCGTCGGCGCCGTCCCGGACATCGTCTACGCGCTCGCGCTCTGCCGCGGCGACGCCAACGCCTCCGCCTGCGGCGACTGCGTCGCCACCGCGTTCCAGGACGCGCAGCAGCTGTGCGCCTACAACAAGGACGCCACCGTGTTCTACGACCCCTGCCTCCTCCGCTACTCCAACCAAAACTTCCTCGCTGACACCAACAGCGACGGCCGCGGGACCGCGCTCATCCTCATGAACACGCAGAACGTCACCGCGCCGTTCAAGGTGTTCGACGCCGCCGTCGCCGTGCTCCTCAATGCCACCGCCACCTACGCGGCCGCCAACTCGTCCAAGAGGTTCGGCACCGGGGTGGAGGCGTTCCAGAGCTTCGACAGCAATAACCCGAGGATCTACGGGCTGGCACAGTGCACGCCGGACATGTCGCCGGCCGACTGCCGGAGCTGCCTCTCGGGTATTATTCAGACGGGCGCCAAGTACTTCAGCGGGAAGCAGGGTGGCAGGGTTCTTGATCTGCGGTGCAACTACAGGTACGAGCAGTACTCGTTCTTCACAACCACCCCGCTGCTTCAGCTGCCGGAACCTACCGTGGGGGCCCCAGCGCCGGCGCCAGCGCCCGCGGTGGTGAACGGAACGCCAACGCCACCGACGACCGGAGGAGCACGAGGTGAGACTTGGGGGGATTGGATTAAAGGTGCCATCTTTTTGCATCCACGCGCATGGTTCCAAAAGGGGAATTTAGCAACAAGGCTAATGTTGCTAAGATCCGACGAATTTGCTTCGATTCCAGTAAAATAAGTAACCGACGAGTGTCAAAATCACTAAACCCTGAAGGGCTGTTTGTTGTTTGTTTTCTTCCGATTAGTTTGTTCAATAATTTACATTAAAATCGAGGAATCAAGTAAGCGAAGAACAAATCCCGCGCACGTGTCTGCTAGTTTTTCTATGTTTCTTTCTCTGATCTTGACATTAAAATGCAGTCCCGTAGCTATCAGTTGCCTCACTAGTCACTGCGAACATGGAACAATGGAAGTTCACACATGAGTACATGACCCGACTCCTCACTTCCTGAGTTCTGACCAGTTCAACATCTTGGCTGAGTCAGGAGTCAGGTGTAAGAAGTAAGGGAAAAGTGATAAAAGAAACTCCTTTATCAATTGGTCTGACCGTCTGAGGTTAATTAACATTGGTCATATACACGTGCATTTTCTAGATTGGTCAGTTCAGGCAAGATTGTATGACCGTGCACCGTAAAGCAAAATTGTATGACCGTGCACCGTAAAGCTATGCTGCTTCCTAGAGTTCTTTCTTTGACCTGAAACATAAATGTGTACAGACAGGTATCAGTTACTTTAATTTGCTAGTCGTTTTATATGCCAAATTAAGCTTAGTTGCTCTTGTCTTGCTCAAGACTTACCATCAGAGAGCTGCCAAATGACAAAGCGCCGGGGCCGGATGGATTTACGGCCGCGTTCTATAAGTCGACTTGGGACATTATCAAAACCGACATTATGCACTCCATCAACGCGTTCTGGTCACTCGACTTCAGAAGCTTCCATCACTTAAATGGCACGTATATGGTCCTGTTAAAGAAGCGGCCCAACCCGTCTGGAATCGGAGACTACCGGCCCATTAGCCTCATACACAGTTTCAGCAAGATCATCACTAAGTGCTTGGCACGTTGGGTAGCTGTGGTGGCAGATCACCTTGTCCTACAAAATCAAAGTGCCTTTATCAAGGGGAGAAGCATTCATGATAACTTCAGGAACGTCCAACTCACATGCAAGGCTATGCACGTCAAGAAAGCAGCTTGTGTCATGCTGAAAGTCGACATTGCAAAGGCTTTCGATACAGTTGCATGGTCCTTCCTCCTTGAGATCCTACGGCACATGGGATTTGGCCAAAGATGGAGAAATTGGATATCTACCATTCTGTCTACGGCCAGTACCAGAATACTGCTCAATGGTCATCCAGGCAGACGTATTTGCCATGCCAGGGGACTCCGCCAAGGGGACCCATTGTCGCCACTACTGTTCGTATTTGTCATGGAGGTCCTCAACCGCCTACTGGTCTGGGTGGAGACGCGGGGCCACTTGTCGCCCATCAGTGGTATTGCTGCTTCTCGCGTAAGTCTCTACGCTGATGACCTCTTGCTATTCATCAAGCCCACAGAGAATGACCTAAGGGTGGTCATGGCTACCCTCAACATCTTCGGCCTTGCCTCGGGACTGTTCTCCAACCTGCAGAAAAGTGTCGCCACGCCTATTCATTGCTCGATCGGAAATACTACGCATTCAGACATCCTGGCCTGCGCCATTCAGACTTCCCTTGCGGTATTCCGCTCTCGGTTCGCATAAGTCAAGCGCGGACGAACAACCAACGCTTGATAAGGTCGCAGCAAGGATTCCGGGTTGGAAAGGAAATTTGCTAAATCTCGCTGGGCGATCCGCTCTTGTCCGAGCAACGCTTATCGCAATTCCGATCCATACCTCCATCGCACTGCCTCTCGCCTTTGGGCAATTGGATGTATCGACAAGCTTCGACGAGCTTTTATCCGGGCAGGCTCCACTTCTCGGTGGTGGGCGGTCGCCGCAAGGTGGCTCGGACAATTGTCTGTCGTCCCAGGGAGCCGGGCGGCCTGGGCATTGCGGATCGACCAGGGCGGTGTCGCTTATGGACGCGGTGGCTTTGGAAGGAACGCGTCGCAAGGATAGCTACAAACACCAAGGACACAGTTTCGCTTGCTTGCTCGCTCTGTGCAAAGAATCGCTTTCACCGTGGGCGACGGAGATCGACCCTTTTACGGACGGACCACCGGCTGCGGGGCTCCCCGTGTTCGTGACATTGCACCGACCGTTTTTGCTGCGCGTTACGTCGCGAAGAGAAGGGCGGCGATGAGCTGAGGCTATCATTGATGATGCATGGGTACAAAGACATTACAAATACCGCCGACAACAAAGGCAGCTGCTAATTGAGTTTGGTAAGCTCACACCTCATTGAGGGGGTACAACTCACGCCAAACCCGAGACACTATCACTTGGAAGTTCTCTGAGGATCAGGCTTACTCGGCGGCCTCGGCGTCGGGCGCCATGTTCCTCGGTTGCTCCACTCACCGGGCGCAAGACAGATCTGAAGACCGGTGCGCCGCCATGAAAAGCGCTTCTTCTTCCGGCTGATCATGCATGATGGTGTTGGACGGCCGAAGCGCCGATTTCGCACGGCCTACAACATTCCAATGATTTGTGTTCGTGTGATCAAGAAGTGGAAACGATGGACCACATTCTTCTTGGATGCTCCTTCACCATGTGGTTTGGCACATTTGGTCAGTGCAAGCTGCACCGCAAGACTCCATTGTACCCAGCCAGAACCGCCTTTGCATTGGTGGTTAAAAACAGAAACTCATCCCCAAGCAGCAGCGTCGTGGCTTTGACTCATTCTTCTTCCTCATCGGTTTGGGCGCTTTGGAAGGAGCGTAATGCAAAACCTTCAACAATTCGATAACCACGGCTCGGCAGACTCGCGTTATTGGTGCGGGACGAGGTGGAAGCCTGATGCACGGCCGGTTCAGCGCCTCCGCTCACTCGTGGCCGTGATGTGAGGCTTCCGGCTGCTTGCGTGTGTTTTAGTCGCAAATTAGTTGCTATGTAATCGCTTTATGGTGCTCGTTGTTCGTTGGAGTCCGGTAACCTTGGATTACCGTCTCCAAGTTGTTGTTTGAAACTCCTCTCTTCTTAATGAAAAGCGCGCTTCGGCGTGGTCGGAAAAAATAAATTAATGCAGCAATACATAAAGGCTGTAGCACTATGAACATCAAACAATTTTCTCCTTTTGTGTAGCTTATTGATTTTTGAACAAGAAATTAATATAATTAATATGCAGGGATGGAGGCATCCCTAGTTCCCTACCCCAGTACCCCTTCATTCCTCTTCAGCCTGTTCGTTTCGGCTGAAATGATCGTAGACTATAAGCCAGAAGTATTGCTGGCTGGTTTGGTGTGAGAGAAAAATACTGTTGCAGCTTATAATCCACGATCGTATAAGCTGAAACGAACATGCTGCTTCTCTTCCTTCTTTTTGACCCACCCCTGTTAGTACATGTATATGATGTGCCAGATGCATTAACTTTTATGGATTCCTGTTATATTACTTTAACATTGATGAAATTATTAACTGATGCTTTCCATTTACAGGAACAAAAGGAAACAAAACTGGTAGAGCTTTAGCCATTGCACTGCCTATAGTTGCTGCAATACTAGCTACTATAGTACTTTGTTCATGCCTCTGGAGGAGGAAGAGGAAAACGCCAGGGAAGTCAACACTACCAGGTAAGTCCCTTGTGCAGTTCAGATAATTCAAATCCCATTCTTTTGCTTTTTATACAACTTTTTTTTGCCATGTCTAGACATAATCCTCTTATGAAAGTAGGAAATGCACTGATGTTTTAGACATCATTATTAATTAGAAATTACACGTTCTCTTATGACAGACACAACTAATCCAGAGGACATACAAAGTATTGATTCTCTCATTATTGATATATCAACTTTGCGAGCTGCAACAGAAAACTTTGATGAAGCCAATAAGCTCGGTGAAGGAGGTTTTGGTTCAGTATATAAGGTACGACTCATATATTATATAAACCTTTTTTTTCTATATTTTGTAGTTCTGGTACTCAAATATGTTCATTTGTACAGGGAATCCTCCCTGATGACCAGGAAATAGCAGTGAAAAGGCTCTCACAGACTTCTAGGCAAGGGATGGAGGAGCTGAAAAATGAGCTTGTATTGGTTGCTAAGCTGCAACACAAGAATTTAGTGAGGCTTGTTGGGGTTTGCTTGGAGGACCATGAAAAATTGCTTGTCTATGAATACATGCCCAACAAAAGCCTCGACACTATTCTATTCAGTATGGTTACTCACTCAGTATCTTTGAGCAACAGTGAAACAACTGAAATTTTACAGCATACATTTATGTGTTTTTTTGTCTGCATCTGACAGATCATGAGAGATGTGGTGACCTGGATTGGGGGAAGAGGTTTAAGATAGTTAATGGGATTGCCCGTGGCTTGCAGTATCTTCATGAAGATTCTCAAGTGAAGATAATCCACCGGGATCTTAAAGCGAGCAATGTTTTATTAGACTATGACTTCAATCCTAAGATCTCAGATTTTGGCTTAGCAAGGCTATTTGGAAGTGACCAATCACAAGATGTCACCAACCGCGTCGTCGGAACCTAGTAAGTGTTGTTACCATTCATTGCCCTTGGATGACCTATATATAAGTGTACACTAATGTGCAACACAATATTCTTGTCATAGTGGATACATGGCCCCTGAGTACGCCATGCGTGGGCATTACTCTATCAAGTCCGACGTGTTCAGCTTCGGTGTTTTGATCCTAGAAATCGTCACCGGAAGAAGAAATGGTGGCTCCTATAGCTCTGATGAATCTGCTGACCTCCTTAGTTTGGTGAGCGCATACTGCATAGCCAATACAAAACTTTGTGCCCCAGTTATATTATACTTTACAAGTTTAGAGCAACAACTGAACAACATCAAAGTAATTTGGTTATCTAATGCAGGTGTGGGAGCACTGGACGACGGGAACATTAATGGAGATCATGGATTCATCCTTGAGCAGCCTTGCTCCGCGAGACCAGATGTTGAAGTGCATCCACATCGGGCTCCTTTGTGTTCAAGACGACCCCGGAGATAGGCCGATGATGTCTACAGTGAATGTCATGCTTAGTAGTAGTACGGTGACCCTCCAAGCTCCATCTAGGCCGGCGTTTTGCATCCCAAAGAGTGGCTTCAACTCAGAGATGAACTCAGAAGTGTACCCAGGAGCTTCACAATCTGCAAGCAGATCACCTATGTCGCTGAACGACGTTTCAATCACTGAGCTTGAGCCCAGATGATGATTCTCCTCGAATAAGTGGCGGACCAATAGGTATTGAGGGCGAAATACGTCCTTATTGAGTGTTGTGTTTTACCTGAGCCGAACACGTAATGACGTAAGTGTGATCGGTATACAAAACTATAGTAAACTACCAATATGATTCTCCTATAAACTGTCAATATAGAGGTGTGTAGAAATAAGAACGTGGATAACAGAATGTATCGGTGGTTCCTGAAAATGTAGTCGCTGTATTGGTTAAAGTTGTCAGCCGTTAAATTTAACGCAAAGTCTATCATTTCAATGGTGCCAAATAAGGATACGGCTAAAGTTCGTGGAGCCAGGACAACTCAAGTACTTAAAAGATGACCAACATCATTGTTCACTTACCACTAATGAGGTAGGCAGTACCCATAGTTGTTTTAAAGTGAAGCAGAACAGGTCATTCAGTAATAAAACAATAAATAGAGGGAGAACTCCAATTTTTAGCCATCCAACTATTGTTAAAGTTTGTTTTTTGTCCACATAACATCAAAACTTTTGACCACCGAACCGTCAGTAACAAACAAATTTGGCCATCTAGCTGGTTTCAATGGTGTATTTGAATTTTCTAAAAAATAACAAAATTTGGTTTAGTTTCTAAAATTTTATCGACATATTGGTTCTCTATTTGGAGTTATTGGTATTTTAATTTTTCCAATTTCTAGTGTTTTATTTCTTTTCTTTTTTTGAGGAAGTCATGTTCATTATTTATTTAAATCATCTATAGGTAGCACGAGTGTGGCTGCAAATCAGAGCCGCATACGGCCACTGCGGCCACGGAGACGGCTTGAACCAGCGGCCTAGGACGGTGACGTGGTGGCCACCTGTAACACCCGTGCCCAGAGAGTGAGAAGACGGAGAGCAGAAAGACGTTTACCTAATAGAAAGACACTATTTACTATTGATGTAATGTGAGACTACGATGGGTGGGGCCGTCAGGTCAGAAACCTTCTATGTAATAAGCGCTGCCTGCATCAGGATCGAACTATTCCATTTGAGACAAGTAAACACGAACACGCAAGAGGCCCATCCTCTGCGTTTTTTTAATTTTAATATTTTTTGTAAACTAATTTTAAATCTAACACTATTTTTTTCTTCAAAACTAACACTTTTGGCCGCGTCTATTGCCATGGCGTGGCGAAACGCCTGTGCCGCGCTATGCATGGCGGCGCGACAGGAGGATGACGTGGCGACGACCGGGGCTGCTGACCGGTGACGTGGCAGGGTCTGTCGCGCCACCGATCTTGGCGCGGCAGTACCGCACCATCCCTAACGGCGTGGTAGTCCCAGGTAAATATCGCCCGCGAGCCACCCTCCCTCTGTCTGCCTACCCGCCACCGCGCCCGCCCGCCCACGCCCGCCGCGCCCGCCCACTCCCACCATTCAGCGCCCGCGCCGGCCGCGCCACGAACGCCGGCGCATCACGGCCGTCGACCGCCCTCTCATATCAAGGTCATCTCTCGATTTCATGTTATTATGATTGTTGTTTTAGTTAGGGTTAGTGATTTAGGATAGTTAGGTTAGTGAATTTGTTTATTTAGGTAGGTAGTTTTTAGGGTTTAGGTTGTGTGTTGTAGTATAGTTAAGGTTTGGTTAGGTAGTTAGGGTTTAGGTTACTATTAGTTAGGATTTTGGGTTTAGGGATTGATTAGGTATTTATTATTTAGTTAGTTTATAGTAGTAAAGGTTGTCAGTATGGATACTAGTTTTCAAGTGTCGGTACTTAGTAGTGCGAGATACGGCGATTTGGATGACTTGATGAAGTTTCGTCAAATGCTTATTTTTCTTGTGAAGTTGTTTAATATGTCTGTTAATGTTACTTTGAATATATACACGTGCTTTTATATTGTGTTCGTATTGCTTAACAAGTAGTTTAAATTTTGCAATGCTACATAATGTTAATTTGAATATTGTTAATTTAAATACTCTAACCCTTTTGTTTATCAATTTGTAACATGATGGCCCCTCCCACGCAGCACCTGTTGTATACCCTTCTTGAGGTGGAATACGATGACCAGCATCGAGCACACATCTTGAGTGACACCGATGCAGAGGTGGCCTTGCCTCCTTTGAGGCCCCGCACGCACACCAGGGCACACCAGTGAAACGAGCGTTACGCGCCGTATATACGGCGTGCTGGCTTCCTCGAGCTTGTCCGCATTGTCAACTACGGTCTTCCACCCCTTGACCCAGCACTACTTGCTGCAGCTGTAGACAGGTGCGAGTGCCTTTTTTGTACGTAAACATTCTTATAACCAATTTGAGGCAACTAACAGTCATTCTATTCTTATAACAGGTGGAGGCCTGAGACCCACATGTTCCACCTACCTTGCGGCGAGATGACCTTGACCATGCAGGACGTGAAGGCTATCTTTGGCCTTCGGTTGGGGGGACTTCTAGTGATAGGTATAGTTGACAACGATCACTGGAGGGAGCTGGTGGCTCAATTCACTAGCTTTCTTCCACTGGACAACAAGGTTTCCAAGAAAAATAAATGAGCAATTCAAGCCTATTTAATACTTGTATTGCTTTCCTGCAGCCATCGGGTCTTATTTTCTTTGGTGAATTTTAGGAAAAGTTTTGGTGTTTCGTCGTCCTGGATCACAGAGCGCTTTGATTGTAACAGAACCGACCAATTATACGAAATTAAGTAAGAAAATCACCCGCTAGAGCAGACGATTTAGCAAACTTAAGCCCGTATAATCCAGTAGTCCGTGAAATCATGAAGGATTTCTAACCAACTCACATACCAGCCCAGATCGTAATAAGTTTAGCGGTCACCATCACATATTACATAAAAGTTTGCATCACAGATATATCAGAGTTTAAACATAGTTATTACAAACGAGTTCGAATAAAAGTAGCGGAAGCCATTTGTTCAAAACCACACACACTCACACGGAGTTCAAATATAGTGCCAGCTAAGGATCATCTCCAACAAAAGCATCAGACGAGACGTAAGGAATGACCATGCCCATGGTCCTAAGCATCACCCATCGTAGGATAAAGGCAGTTGATACAGTAGCCGTAATACATCTGCCCATCTGCAACAAGTGGAAATAAAACCCTGAGTACGAGAAGATACTCAGCTAGACTTACCCGACATAACCGAAAATAAAGTGACACCAAGGATTATGAAGGGCTTTATAGTAGGGTAGCTGACTCATTTGCAAAAAGAGACATTTTTAGTATTTCAAGAACCTTTCCAAAAGCATTATTGTCAAGTTAATTATTATTAGCCTATCGACTATATTTGCACCTATGCTAGAGCAAGCATGTGATTAAGCAAATAATGATAACCAATGATCATTAACAACTTCCATAATGTCATACTCATTATAACTGTCCAAGTGTTCCATCAACATTACTACGATGAAGTCACTCAAGTCAAGTGCTCACTATCCAGGAGCGATGGCGATTCGAATCGATTCCTAACCAGCTGGTGATTTATTACTTACACAAACCTCACTCACCCGCTAAAGTAAGGTATCGGTCACCGAGTCAACTATCCAGGAATCTCGAGTTTGCCAGGAACCACATGTACCCGGGGGCCGACCGACTGCTCTTTGGTCTTATCTTCGTGCCCCCGTGTCCTACCACACCTGCTCCGGTACAGTGCGCTGCGGGCAATCTACTCGGCCCGAATAATCTCCCAGCTTCACGGTCGAAAGGTACTTTATTCGGCCAGCTAAATGTAAGGCATGCGTTCAATATGACTCGAGGCCCAACAACGGTCGGTCCTTAATCGACACAGACGGAAAGCACTACAGTCCAAAACTGTGTAAGTCTCCGTCCGGTCTCAACTTCATTTAACACTTAGTTATACCATGACTACATAGTTATCCAAGCAGATCCAGGTAACCACCTATAGCTCGTAGGTGATAGGAAATCATCCGACTTCTACCGGTCTAAGCCAGCTAAGCATTGACTCGACTGCGGATACCAGGGTAACAAGGATATAGTATAACAAAGGTAGACAAGGTATAATGCAGCAACAGTTGCAAACAACTCCTGAACGTAATGCATCAATTAAAGTAAAGTATTTAATTAATAATTGCAAACTAGGGAGAAAAATGCTCCGGGGCTTGCCTCTCTCGAAGGAGCTCGGGCGGTGATCGGAGCACTCCGGAAGTTCCTCAACGTCCTCCTCGTCTGCTTCGGTCACTTCCTACGGCTGCACCTCGAGCTGCTCCTCGGGTATGACGACTGGGCTCTTGGTTTGTTGCATTCAAGCATATCCATTGTGTTCATTTCATCCGAGAACATGTACTACAAGCACATGTTATCTACTGCATTCTCTTCTACTACTAATATGCTAAGTCAACACATCTCATTAAATGCTTCAAAGATACACCAAAGCTTCACTAATTTCTTAATCATACATAAAGCAACATTTGATTAAACCCTAATTAATAATAGGTTTGAATAGCAACATCTATTTTTATAGCTTAGAAAAATCTTAGAAAATGACCATAGCACAGTACTACCCTAAGTAGTCTACCACCAGATTTTTATGGCATTTGGATAAGTGAAATAGCCTACACAAAAATGACAAGCTATGGCATAATTATGAACATGAAAATACTTTGTATAATGAACAGTGTTAAACAATATATTTAGTATTTTTTCTAGGTTCTAAACAGTAAATAATCACTATACAAAAATTATCACATGCATGTTTTATACAAATTTTGCTCTCTAGCAAAAATAACAAAAATCAGCCATTAAAGGCACTTGAACTACATCTCACAATTTTTCTACAGGACATGCATGGCATATATTTTTCCTAGGAAGTACATTACACAAGAAGAGTAACAAACTTGGAAGCATATTTTTTTGATACATATAGGTTTTACTACACATTTTACAAGATATCAGCAATATCAAGGATTAAATAAAGCTCTACAGAAAAGTATTTCAAAAATGACATGCAATATTTTTATCATGTAGATCTGGTGACAAGGAACCTAGCAAAATTTGTTTCAACAAATTTGGAGCCAAAATGAGTACACAAACATTTTCCAAAGTATTTCCCTTCCCAAATAATAAAAGAAAAACCGAAAACGTATTTTTCCTATTACTATTGGGCCGGCCCGTGGGAACAACTGGCCCACGGCCACTTTCGGCCTGCGCAACCGAGCGAAGGGGAAGGGCGACGGCCTGGCTCGGGGCCTCGGCCCAAGGCCGACCTGGCCCACCTCGGCCGAGGCGAGATGCCACGCCACGTCGGCGTTCCAGATGCCACGGCGGTACGGGCGCTGCCAGTGGGCCGGCGGTCGTTGCCGGCCATGTCCGGGCAAGCGGGCGTGAGCGCTAGGTCCGTAAGAAGGTGGCGAACCCGAGCAGGCAACTCAATGGGATGGAGAAGGGGCAGAGGAAGCTTTTCCACGGCGGGTTCAAGCGCGACGGCGCCATGACCGACGGTGGCGAAAACGCTCAAGCCGCTATACCTTGCTCAAATGGTGTCCCTGCAGCGAGCACTAGGTGCCGGGGAGCGAGGCGGAGCGATGTGTGCTCGATTGAGGGCAATGGTGGAGCACCGGCGGCCAATTTTGCCGATGGGGCTGCGGTGGCGATGGCGGCGCGAGCAGAGCTTGGTGCGGGGCGAAGAAGAGAGGCAGCGCAGGAGAGAAAAATGAGAAGCGCAGGGAGAAGCGGAGCTGCGGTGTCTTAAAAACGGCAAGGCGCGCTTGCTTGTGGGGGCCACAGAATGCCACCCGGCCGGTGTCGCCGGCATGCGTTCGCCATGCGGCGCGACGTGCCTGACGCGGTCGGACGCGTACGCGCGCGCGGGGGAAGAAGGAGCCAGCGCGCGAGTTGGGCTGGGCCGAGGCGAAGGCACGACGCGGGGTGGATCGTTGGGCCGGCTTCGGCCGGTGGGCCAGAAGTGAGGCGGCGACCCGTGAAAGGAGAGAAACCATTTTTCAATTTCTATTTTCAATGAATTTTCAAATATCAGTTTTCAAATACCCTTTTGAGCAAGAAAATGACTTCTTTTGAAAATGGCCCAAAAATAAAAGTTGCTTAGAATTTAATCCTCTACAACTTTGCTTTAGGGACCAACTAAAAATTTTGCATAGATTTTGAATTGGGAAGCAAAAGCTAAATAGGGAGGATTTTTGACCATTTTCAATAAAAATTTCAAATGCATATTTTGTCAAAAGTTTGAATACAAACTTTGCTCCAAAAACTGTGCTAAATAATTCTAGATGATTTACAATTATAGCCAAACATGTTTTACTAACCTAGCAAGCATAATTAGGGCAAAAACAACTCTAAACAAGTGTATGCAACATTCATGTTTCACGAGCATGTTTCATACGTTTCGAAGCATGGTTTTAGTTATTATTTACATGATTAGGCATGGATACTTAGGATGCTTGATGATGCACAATATGCATGATTTGCAGTGCCTAAATGCTGGCATAACACTGGGGTGTTACAGCCCTCCCCCCTTATAAAAATCTCATCCCGAGATTTGGGTTACGAACCATTTGTTATAAAAATCTTCATAAGTTTTTTGTAGATATTCTCCCGTTTCCCAAGTTGCATCTCCCTCATCATGTTGATTCCACTGTATTTTGTATGTTTTTACCACACTATTCTAAGTAGCATGTTCTTTAGTGTGTAACACATGGACCGGTTGCTCACGATACATCAAATCTGATTTGAGTTTGATGCCTCGAGGTTCTATCCTTTCCTCCGAAACACGCAAACACTTCTTGAGATGTGATACATGGAAAACTGGGAAGACGGTACTCATTGTCTCAGGTAACTCTAACTTATAGGCTACTGGACCTCTTCTTTCCAAGATCTTGTATGGTCCTACGAATCTAGCGGCAAGCTTTCTCCAGACTCCAAACCGTTTCTTTTTCATTGGCGTGACCTTCAGATAAACATAGTCACCAACTTCAAACATAAGGGGTCTCCTTCTATCTGCATAACTTTTCTGATGTGATTGGGCCGCCTTCATATTTTGTTGAATAATATGAACTTTCTTCTTGGCCTCTTCTACAAAGTCAATGCCATAAGACCTTTCTCCTGGCTCGACCCAATTCAGTGGTGTTCTACATTTTCTGCCATACAAAGCTTCGAATGGAGCCATCTTGATGCTTTCTTGATAACTATTATTATAAGCAAACTCAGCTAATGGTAACCATGACTCCCATGAACCCCTAGAAGACAACACACAGGCTCTTAACATATCCTCAAGAACAACATTCACTTGTTCAGTCTGAGGATGATAAGCGGTACTACGAATCAAACTAGTTCCCAAGCCTTTGTGTAAATGTTCCCAAAAGTGAGCCATGAACTGTGGCCCTCTATCAGATACTATAGTCTTTGGTATACCATGCAACCTCATAATTTCTGCAATATACTTCTTGGCATATTGAGGTGGTCGATAAGTTGTCTTGACAGGTAAGAAATGAGCGGTCTTGGTAAGACGATCCACAATCACCTAAATCGAATCATGTCCCTTTTGAGTAGTGGGCAAACCTGAGATAAAATCCATACATATATCATCCCACTTCCAACTAGGTACGGACAAAGGTTGCAACAAACTGGCAGGTTTCATATGAATAGCTTTCACTTTACAACACGTGTCACATCTAGCAACATAGGCTGTAACTTCTTTCTTCATCTTGGTCCACCAGTAACGAGGTCTCAGTTCTTGATACATCTTACTACTTCCTAGATGGATAGATAGCTTAGAAAGGTGAGCCTCATCCATGAGTTTATTCCTAAGCTCTCGATCCTTGGGAACTACAAGACGGTCGTCAAACCACAACACGCCCTGTTCATCCACTCTAAAGTGCTTAGACGACTTTTCTTTTATTTTCTCTTTGATGTGGAATATTCCCTTGTCTGTTTTTTGGCCTTCTATTATCTTACTTTCCAAAGAGCAACTAATCTGAATACTATGTAACATAGTAGGATGCATCAGATCGAACCCATCTTCAAGTAATGGCTACACATTCAAGTAATGTGACTTTCTGCTCAAAGCATCTGCCACTACATTAGCCTTTCTAGGATGATATTGCACATTCAAGTTGTAATCTTTGATCAATTCCAACCATCTTCGCTGTCTCATGTTCAGCTCGGGTTGGGTAAAGATGTACTTGAGACTCTTGTGATCTGTGAAAATGTTGCACACATTACCAAGTAGATAATGTCTCCAAATTTTTAGGGCATGCACAACTGCAGCAAGTTCAAGATCATGTGTCGGATAGTTGCCCTCGTGCTTTCTCAATTGATGTAAGGCATAAGCAATGACTCTCCCTTCTTGCATAAGAACACAGCCCAAACCAATTTTCGATGCGTCGCAAAACACATCAAATGGTTTCTCAATGTCCGGTTGTACGAGAACAGGAGCAGTGGTCAACATTTTCCGCAAGGTGTGGAAAGCTGCTTCACACTCCTCTGTCCACACGAACTTGTGATCTTTCTGTAGCAGACTTGTCATTGGCTTGGCAATCTTCGAGAAGTCCGGTATAAAATGACGATAGTAACCGGCTAATCCTAAGAAACTCCTAATCTCAGGAACTGTGGTCGGTGCCTTCCAATCCAAAACCTCTTGCACCTTACTTGGATCGACTGAAACTCCATTTTCTGACAGAATGTGACCAAGGAAAGGAACCTTCTTCAACTAGAATTCGCATTTGCTAAACTTAGCATATAGCTTATGATCTCTAAGTCTGGTCAAGACAATTCTCAGATGCTCTTCATGATCCTTCTCGTTCTCGAAGTACACCAGAATGTCATCGATGAACACAACCACGAACTTATCCAATTCTGGCATGAAAACTGTATTCATCAAAAACATAAAGTATGTAGGAGCATTTGTCAAGCCAAAGGACATGACAAGATACTCATACAACCCGTATCTGGTGGAAAATGCGGTTTTTGGTATATCTTGGGGCCTAATCTTGATATGATGATAACCGGATCTCAAATCTATCTTTGAGAACACCTTAGCCTTGGCTAACTGGTCAAATAGAACATCAATATGAGGCAAGGGATACTTATTCTTGATGGTTACAGCGTTAAGTGGCCTGTAATCTACGTACATTCTCAATGTGCCCTCTTTCTTCTTCTTTACAAACAAGGCGGGACATCCCCATTCAGACTTGCTTGGCCAGATAAACCCCTTTTTCGATAACTCTTCTAGTTGCTTCTTCAGCTCAACTAATTCATCTGGAGGCATCCGATAGGGTCTCCTTGAAATCAGAGCTGTTCCGGGGATTAACTCAATTCCAAACTCAATATCCCTATCTGACGGAAGACCAGGTAGCTCATCGGGGAATACATTCGGAAACTCACACACTACCAGAATCTGATGAATAGAAATGACTTCAGTAGCACATGTCACACTTATAAGGTATGTTCTCCAAGGCAATGGTACTTGGAAAGTACCCTCACCCAGGGGATCCTTAAGGGTAAGTACCCGACTTCCGGTATCTATGACTGCTCCCCAATCCTTCATCCAATTCATCTCTATAATGACATCTAGAACTAGTCCAGGCATAACTATCAAGTTCACTCAAAACTTTCTGCTACCTAATTCAAGGGTTGCCCCTCGAACCATCCGATTGGTCAAAACATCAGCCCCTGCTGAACTTATACGGCAACCATAACTCAATTCTGTGCATAGTTGTTCATGTTTCTGTGCAAATACTTGACTCATAAAAGAATGCGATGATCCAGAATCGAATAGAACAACTACAGGGTTTTCGTTGATAGGAAACTTACCAGCGGTTACGGGCTCTCTCTCAGGAATCTCATCCACAGTCGTACTATGCACCCAAGCATTATAGGTCTGCTGCTTCTTCTTGGGCGGATAAGGACAGAACCTTGAGAAGTGGCCGGGTTGGTCACAATTGTAGCAGGGTCCCCTTACTATACCAGCAGACCCCACATCTCCCTTGGAACTGTCCTGTACCACAGTTGCGGCTGCCTTGTTAGACTGTACTGCCATCTTGTAAGGCTTCTGTGGTCCCCTGAAATTCTGACCTCTCTGCTGAGGTGGCCTGAACCTAGCGCTAGGTGCAGATGGACGATAGGGAGGACGACCTCCCGCAGGTGCTCTTGCTTGGGACGGACCACCTTCTAGGGCTCTCTTGCGAGTCTTGGCTGCGGTGCTGGCGTTGTTGTTCTTTTCCTACTTTAGGCAATCACTGATGAAGTCATTGAATCTAGCGCGGGTGTTGGTACCCACATGCTTCATCATCTTTGGATTGAGTCCTCTCTTGAAACTGGTGATTCTCTTAGCATCAGTGTCAACCATGTCGGGAGTATAACGGCACAAGTTGTTGAAGGCATGCAAATATTGCGTCACAGTCTTGGTGCCCTGATTCAACGCCAAGAACTCTCCCAACTTCATCTCGGTCAGCTCGGGTGGAATATAAACTCCACGGAAGGCCTTAGCGAACTCTCTCCACGTAATCTGAGCATTTGGAGGGAAGGTGGTGCGATGGTGCTTCCACCACATTCCCGCTGGTCCTTGCAACTGATGTGCAGCATACTCAGTTTTCAATACCTCAGTCATCCTCAACACACAGAATTTATCTTCCATAGTGTTGATCCATTCTTCAGCATCGAGTGGTTCTATTGCTTCCTTGAATATTGGTGGCCTGGTGTCTATAAAATCTTTGAAGCTGCTATACTGATTCACCCTAATGCCACCACCCTGATTGTTACCGCACTAAACATTGTTGGCGATAGTACACAGAAAATCCTCCATGTTCTTCTGGGATTGTTCCGTGTTGCGCTGACTCCCAAGCAACTGTGCGAGGAACACCTCTGGGGTGAGCGGGGGAGGAGGTGGCAAATGCTGTTCATGGGGTGGCTCATTGTTGTTGCCATGGTTTCCACCACCACCACCTGTCCCAGCACCATTAGCACCGGTCTCAGCGGCCTCATAAGTGGTACGGCGAGTATTTGTCATCTGCATATTTCAGCCACAAGTAATGATTGAGTGAAGCTGTAATAATTGTGAGTGAATGAAAAATTATGCCGAACTGAATTTACTAGAGAGAATAAATTCATACAATAAAACAGAGGCACAATAATCGCATCCCAATTAAAACAACATCACTAATTAAATTACTTCAAAAGCAAACATCGCGTCCATACAACCAAATTGCCAGCATACATACACTAGACTTTTATGCATTCAGATATCGCATTACTAGCCAAGTTCCAATCACATGCCAAGTCTCATAATTCTGAAGCAAGATACATTAGGTTACATGCCAACAAAAGAAAGGTCATCGTGACAGGACCTAAACACTAGCGTAAGGCAACTAGCCTACTTCTCGGGGCCGTCGTCGGGGTCGGAGACGTCACCATCGCCCCTAGGTGAAACTACAGGCTCGTTCTCATCGTCGTCGTCGATGTCCATACCAGCGGCGTCTGGAGGAGCATATGGGCCAACCCCATTGTAGAGCGCGTGAAACTCCTCATGCAGGTTGACGTTGTACTCCTCTAGCTCATCGACCCTCTACAACAGAAGGTCCCTCTCGTCCCAGGCTTCATTCCTTTCCTAAACCAACTGTCCAATCATGCGGTCTGCATTGTTGTTGGCCTGAGTCAACATATGCGCCCGCTGCATAGCTCTATCACCTTTCTCTACCGCCTGGTCCCGCTATAAGCTCATATCAGCCAACTGCTCCTGCAAACTAGCTATAGCACATGCCTGCTTCTTCTTCTGCTTTCTTACCTTGAGCTTATCATGACTACGTAAGCCAGTCAAAGTCCAGTAGGTATTCTCAAGACCCTCATATGCTCTGATGGCGGCAAACATAGCACTCATAGCATGGTTGTCGCTAGCCTGTCCCTCAGCTAGACCTCTGACCAAGGCACTTCCCTCAGGCTGAACCCAAATAGCATCACGAGGATCATCCCTAGAAAAGGTGCCAGCTAGAGCTGCTGCAAGCTCACTGGGAAATCTGCTCATGATATCCCTGATGACACAGAAAGCTGCTCCCTCTGCACCCTCAATAGGAGTGCAACCCTCAAACTCCAAGTGCCAACCATCCCACTCTGGAGCATCACCAAGAGCAGGAACTGTGATCTCTACCACTGCAAGTCCATCCTCTGCTGACTAGCTCTCATTCCAAGAGTACACCGACTCTTGACCCTCTGGGTACCCCCACATCATGGAGCACTCTCCAAAGCAAGGTCGGCATGCCAAACTCGCTCAAGAAGGTGTCCATGGTGCGGTGCTCCCTCAGGGCCAACGGACGTCGAGGTGCTCTTCCTCCGGTGGACTTATGGGCAGTCTGCTTCATGCGGGCCATCTATAGCAAAAGTTCTTTTATTACCCCGTGGAAACATATTTTAGGTGATACAACTTTTATCAAAATAAGATAATCAATTTATAAGGGGAGGAATGCATGACATGAATGAAATGCACAAGTAATATGATGTATGTACGTGCCGTACGTTCTCATAAACTTATGAAATAAATAATTTCTAGCGACAAATTCAGTGGCATACACACGATCTCTCAAATACGTATCTAATACGTTCTACACGATAACGTTGTTATGTACCTGCAGAAGATTCATTTTAGCCCAATTCCCAATGAATGCATAAAAGCAGTAAATTTTATCTACACGCTCTACACGAATCACTAGATACGTGTACAATGGTAGTAACTACCCGAACCATCGTCCTATTGACGGCATCGCCTCAATAGACGGAATACCCACACATGATATACCTTTGTAAAACATGTGTAGAACATGTAATTACTCCATCATCATATAAGCATTCACCCTAGATCGGCGGTGTATCCGATCATGCTCTCACAACTCACACTTACCGAGGTGTAGAGGCAATCGATCCATACATTACCACTCAAACAAGTGGCACTCATACAATAGCATGCCGTATGAGCGACGAAAGAGAAATATGATGCAAGAACCCCAAGTTAGTACTTAATTAAGCCATCTAGAGTCCTTAACTGGGCATAAAGGATATGATCACTGGCACACTTTTTAGTTTGGAAACAACGTTTTTCAAATGCCTTTTTGTTTTAAATACACTTATGAACAGTATGCGCTAAACCATGCTCTGATGCCAGCTGTAACAGAATCGACCAATTATACAAAATCAAGTAAGAAAATCACCCGCCAGAGCAGACGATTTAGCAAACTTAAGCCCGTATAACCCGGTAGTCCGTGAAATCATGAAGGATTTCAAACCAACTCACATACCAGCCCAGATCATAATAAGTTTAGCGGTCACCATCACATATTACATAAAAGTTTGTATCATAGATACATCAGAGTTTAAACATACTTATTACAAACGAGTTTGAATAAAAGTAGCGGAAGCCATTTGTTCAAAACCACACACACTCACACAGAGTTCAAATATAGTGCCAGCTAATGATCATCTCCAACAAAAGCATCAGATGAGATGTAAGGAATGACCATGCCCATGGTCCTAAGCATCACCCATCGTAAGATAAAGGCAGTTGATACAGTAGCCATAATATATCTGCCCATCTGCAACAAGTGGGAATAAAACCCTGAGTACGAGAAGGTACTCAGCTAGACTTACCCGACATAATCAAAAATAAAGTGACACCAAGGATTATGAAGGGCTTTATAGTAGGGTAGCTGACTCATTTGCAAAAAGAGGCATTTTTAGTATTTCAAGAACCTTTCCAAAAGCATTATTGTCAAGTTAATTATTATTAGCCTGTCGACTACATTTGCACCTATGCTAGAGCAAGCATGTGATTAAGCAAATAATGATAACCAATGATCATTAACAACTTCCATAATGTCATACTCATTATAACTGTCCAAGTGTTCCATCAATATTACTACGATGAAGTCACTCAAGTCAAGTGCTCACTATCCAGGAGCGATGGCGATTCGAATCGATTCCTAACCAGCTGGTGATTTATTTCTTACACAAACCTCACTCACCCGCTAAAGTGAGGTATCGGTCACCGAGTCAACTATCTAGGAATCTCGAGTTTGCCAGGAACCACATGTACCCGAGGGCCGACTGACTGCTCTTTGGTCTTATCTTCGCGCCCCCATGTCCTACCACACCTGCTTCGGTACAGTGCGCTGCGGGCAATCTACTCGGCCCGAATAATCTCCCAGCCTCACGGTCGAAAGGTACTTTATTCGGCCAGCTAAATGTAAGGCATGCGTTCAACATGACTCGAGGCCCAACAACGGTCGGTCCTTAATCGACACAGACGGAAAGCACTACAGTCCAAAACTCTGTAAGTCTCTGTCCGGTCTCAACTTCATTTAACACTTAGTTATACCATGACTACATAGTTATCCAAGCAGATCCAGGTCACCACCTATAGCTCGCAGGTGATAGGAAATCACCCGACTTCTACCGGTCTAAGCCAGCTAAGCATTGACTCGACTGCGGATACCAGGGTAACAAGGATATAGTATAACAAAGGTAGACAAGGTATAAGGCAGCAATGGTTGCAAACAACTCCTGAACGTAATGCATCAATTAAAGTAAAGCATTTAATTAATAATTGCAAACCAGAGAGAAAAATGCTCCAGGGCTTGCCTCTCTCAAAGGAGCTCGGGCGGTGATCGGGGCACTCCGGAAGTTCCTCAACGTCCTCCTCGTCTGCTTCGGTCACTTCCTATGGCTGCATCTCGAGCTGCTCCTCGGGCTCCTCAGGTATGACGACTGGGCTCTCGGTTTGCGATCCTGTATGATGCATGTGCGTAAGTGCTTATGCAAAAGGTGCATCGGATGAAATAAACACAATGGATATGCTTGAATGCAAGGTAGTCAACATCATCCAAGAACATGTACTACAAGCACATGTCATCTACTGCATTCTCTTCTACTACTAATATGCTAAGTCAACACATCTCATTAAATGCTTCAAAGATAAACCAAAGCTTCACTAATTTCTTAATCATACATAAAACAACATTTGATTAAACCCTAATTAATAATAGGTTTGAATAGCAACATCTATTTTTATAGCTTAGAAAAATCTTAGAAAATTACCATAGCACAGTACTACCCTAAGTAGTCTACCACCAGATTTTTATGGCATTTGGATAAGTGGAATAGCCTACACAAAAATGACAAGCTATGGCATAATTATGAACATGAAAATACTTTGTATATTGAACAATGTCAAACAACAGATTTAGTATTTTTCCTAGGTTCTAAACAGTAAATAATCACTGTACAAAAATTATCACATGCATGTTTTATACAAATTTTGCTCTCTAGCAAAAATAACAAAAATCAGCCATTAAAGGCACTTGAACTACATCTCACAATTTTTCTATAGGACATGCATGGCATATATTTTTCCTAGGAAGTACATTACACAAGAAGAGTAACAAACTTGGAAGCATATTTTTCTGATACATATAGGTTTTACTACACATTTTACAAGATATCAGCAATATCAAGGATTAAATAAAGCTCTACAGAAAAGTATCTCAAAAATGATATGCAATATTTTTATCATGTAGATCTGGTGACAAGGAACCTAGCAAAATTTGTTTCAACAAATTTGGAGCCAAAATGAGTACACAAACATTTTCCAAAGTATTTCCCTTCTCAAATAATAAAAGAGAAACCGAAAACGTATTTTTCCTATTACTACTGGGCCGGCCCGTGGGAACAACTGGCCCACGGCCACTTTCGGCCTGCGCAACCGAGCGAAGGGGAAGGGCGACAGCCTGGCTCGGGGCCTCGGCCCAAGGCCGACCTGGCCCAGCTCGGCCGAGGCGAGACGCCACGCCACGCCGACGTTCCAGATGCCACGGCGGTGCAGGCGCTGCCAGCGGGCCGGCGGCCGTTGCCGGCCATGTCCGGGCAAGCGGGCGTGAGCGCTGGGTCCGCAAGAAGGTGGCGAACCCGAGCAGGCAACTCAATGGGATGGAGAAGGGGCGGAGGAAGCTTTTCCACGGCGGGTTCAAGCGTGGCGGCGCCATGACCAACGGTGGCGAAAACACGCAAGCCGCTATACCTTGCTCAAATGGTGTCCCTGCAGCGAGCACCAGGTGCCGGGGAGCAAGGCGGAGCGATGTGTGCTCCATTGAGGGCAATGGTGGAGCACCGGCGGCCAATTTTGCCGGCGGGGCTGCGGTGGCGATGGCGGCGCGAGCAGAGCTCGGTGCGGGGCGAAGCAGAGAGGTAGCGCGGGAGAGAAAAATGAGAAGCGCAGGGAGAAGCGAAGCTGCGGTGGCTTGAAAACAGCGAGGCACGCTTGCTTGCGGGGGCCACGAAACGCCGCCCGACCGGCGTCGTCGGCACGCGTTCGCCACGTGGCGCGGCGTGATCGACGTGATCCAGACGCAGACGCTGCTGCTGGGAAGGAAGGAGCCACCAGCGAGTTAAATTTGGGCAGGCGGCGCGCGCGACGCGGGGTGGATCATTGGGCCGGCTTCGACTGGCGGGCCAGAAGTGAGGCGGCGGCCCGTGAAAGGAGAGAAACCATTTTTCAATTTCTATTTTCAATGAATTTTCAAATATCAGTTTTCAAATACCCTTTTGAGCAAGAAAATGACTTCTTTTGAAAATGGCTCAAAAATAAAAGTTGCTTAGAATTTAATCCTCTACAACTTTGCTTTAGGGACCAACTAAAAATTTTGCATAGATTTTGAATTGGGAAGCAAAAGCTAAATAGGGAGGATTTTTGACCATTTTCAATAAAAATTTCAAATGCATATTTTGTCAAAAGTTTGAATACAAACTTTGCTCCAAAAACTATGCTAAATAATTCTAGATGATTTATAATTATAGCCAAACATGTTTTACTAACCTAGCAAGCACAATTAGGGCAAAAACAACTCTAAACAAGGGTATGCAACATTCATGTTTTACGAGCATGTTTCATACGTTTCGAAGCATGGTTTTAGTTATTATTTACATGATTAGGTATGGATACTTAGGATGCTTGATGATGCACAATATGCATGATTTGCAGTGCCTAAATGCTGGCATAACACCGGGGTGTTACATTGATTACTTGGACCCACAGGCTGATGAGGCTCAGATCGACAGGTTCGCTAGAGTGTGGCTCTGGCACTTCCTTGGTGCTTTCCTCTTTCTAGACGCCTCGGGCAACACCATCAGTTGGATCTTTCTTGACATACTACGCCAGTCGTGGGAGAACATAGCGGCGTACAGCTAGGGCAGCGCAGTTCTGGCATGGACGTATCGATAGCTATGCGTTGCCTGCCATCGCACCTCAGGGTATGTGAACCTTGGGGGTTGCTCCTACCTACTCCAGGTTTGGTGTTGGGAACGATGGCCCGTTGGGAGGCCCCTTAAATACTGGTTTACCGGTAAGTACTTTGGTTCAATATATTTTTCGAGGTAGTTATATATGATTAAATTATTAATGGCTAATTCATTATCGTGTTCAATGCAGCATTGGAACGAGCAGGATACACTCCCTACAACTCTATATATCTGGACGGAAGCAGAGTTAGTTAGAAGGAATACGAGGCGCAAGTACAGGGAGTACACGGACGGTCTCGACGTCCTGATACAGCACCAGGTTACGCTCTATTTACTATCATACATGCGTCTTGTTCGATGTATACTATATCACAACCTAACTCAATTACGAAGTGTTCAGGTGCATTGGTGTCCTTGGGATGCTCTGGAGCTCGAGTACTATCTTAGTCCTGCCACTAGGGATGAGTCAGACGAGTATCGCTGCAACGTCCCTCTTATTTTCTTCCATGTGGTCGAGATTCATTTGTCCATCAGGGTTTGCAGGCAGTTTGGAAGAATGACAGGCTACCCACCACCGCTTTACTCCACCAACCAAAAATTGCATGGGTGCGTTATCGATTAATAATAAAGCTACAATTCAGAGGTGTGTGTGGTACAGCTAACATCGTTTTATTGCAGGTATGACCGCAGAAAGAGGTACAAGACCAAGGATTGGCGCGTGACACACAACGCATACATCCACTTGTGGCGGAATAGGGAACGGCAGCCGGTCCATGTGGGTCCCCCACACGACCAGCACACCTTTGACGAATACTTGTGGTGGCTTCATAGGTCTACGAGGACACATATCAAGCCCCCGTACACTGAGGAGGATTGATGAGGACTCAGAGGAAGATGTGATCGAAGATGTGTATGACGTTGCCACTAGGGACGACACACAACTACATAGAGCCCTGCTTTAAAGATACGTGGTAAGATACTCGAATGATACAATTTGTTATCCATTTGGTATTAAGTATGTGTACTAAAACTGTCCAACCGTGTTTCTATACCCAGACGACACAATTGTCAAGGATGTCCAACGAAGCAGTGTTCTGGCTTCACGAGTCTAGAGGGCAGGGGCCAGGCGTTCTCGAGGCTTTTGTGGAGATAAACATAAACTTGTCCGTTTCAAAAATATTTCTTTAGTGTATATGTGTTTGGAAAATGTACTAACTTTAACGTCTATTTATGCAGAAGGTGAAGCGGAGCTGCAGGAAGCTAGCTCAGAAGCTGAGCTGCATGGACACTCCTTGGGTGGAACCGACAATTTCGGTGCGGTCGGGTGGCACGTCTTCTGGCTCTTTGAGGACACTAGCCGGCTCTTCTCAGCCGATGACAGGTGCCACTTTCGCAGTGCGTACACTACCATATCATAGCGCTGAGAAAGACCCTGCAAACGAGGACAACGAGGATGACGATGACGACGACGATGACGACCCCCCGGGCTTCCACTGACACCACCACTAGTGGGACGATTGGCCGCAGGATGAGATTGGTATGTCTTAGCTAGGTGGTGCCCCGCTTGGTACCCAATGAGCCTCACAGGTAGTAACAAAGGTAGTTTCTTTAAATACGTAGGCTTCATGAACTAACGATCATAAATATTATAAGTAATCGTGCATATTATATACTTGCAGGGTACGAGCCGTACGCACCGGCAACGCGATCACACCGACGTTGGCTAGACTCCCAATGTGTTGCCAACAAATCCAAAGAGACAGAGACGTCTGAGGGATCCTTACACTCATGGGTCTTAGTTTGTTAGGTCGAACGAATATTGTCGTCCGAAACTTGCAGGCTTAGTGGGTTATGTTATGTCGAACTTATGTCGAACCAATGAAAATATTGTGTGGTAGCTTGTCAACTTGCGCACGGACTTTATTTATTTGTTTCATATTCGTTTCAATGCATCGTGACAGCACTGCCGGCGAGATTAACTAACAACTAGTTCGGGAACCGGCAGTCCTGGCGTATCTCGCTGCCGGTGGCCGGTGTCTTGACCCCGATTCTCCCGAGCTTGGTCATCGCCGCCACGAAATCGCTGAAGAAGGCACCCTAGTTGGACGCGCAGTAGTCGACCGTGCTGCGCGACCTCATGTCGGAGTAGAGCACCTGCTCAGAGCTCACCGGCGAGCGGTCGAGGAAGGCGAAGGCGTTGGGGTTGGAGCTGCAGGTGCCGTTCAGCTGCGACGTGAAGTCGGGGTCCATAGTCGCGTCGCTGCCAATCCTCACCAACAGCAGCCGATCTTCTGTCTACATCCAAGTCCTGCCGCGCCGTGGTCTATGGCGCGGCTGGCCCTGCCACGTCACTGGTCAGTAGCCCCGGTCGTCGTCACGTTATCCTCCCGCCGCGCCACGATGCATGGTGCGGCACAGGCGTTTTACCGCGCCATGGCAATAGGCGTGGCCAAAAGTGTTAATTTTGAAAAAAAATAGTGTTAGATTTAAAATTAGTTTAAAAAATGTTAAAAATAAAAAAAATTCTCCTCTGCTCATTCTCCGTCCTAGATACTATGTTGTGTGATCTCACGTCGCTGCCGATCACCAGCGGCCACAGGGCGTTAGAAGTGGTATCAAAGACCATCTATCCTCGGCGTGGGCGGCGGTCTCCCTAGAGTCATCCCCAACGCTAGTTATCGGCGGCGCGGAGCAGCGGGATTCGGCGCATCGGCGTAGATCCGGTGGCGCAGCGCTTCCACTACACTGACTGTACTAGATCTACGACTCGAGCAGCTATAAGCCCTTGATTTCCATCGCATTGACCTAGAACTATAATCCCCGACGGCTGGTAGATCTCTGGCATCGCTCTAGCAGTGGTGACCGTGAGGTCTCGTAGGTCCATGCCGAGGTCGGTTCGGTCGGCGTCTAGGAGCAAGGCTCTGCTTTCGCGTGGTCTTACCTCGTCGTCGCCTTCGGTGGTGCGCGTAGTGTCACCAAGTCTATGGCAGGCAACTCGACTGGGGGACTACAAAAAAGCAAACAATTTGTGCTTCTTCTGTGGAGACAAATTTGAACTGGAGATCTGGATGTTTGCACCAAACGTCACAAAGCACAGACCAATGCTTTAGCCATCAACAATCTGGATAAGGAGGAGATATCAAAGGAGATGCTAAACCACTTGGCAGTGGAGGATGCCTTAACTGAGGACTTTTGCCAACTGCCACTTAATGCACTTACTAGTGCAGACACTGAGAATTGCATCAAGCTCAGATTTCCTGTCAGAAACAAAGTCATGCTTATCCTGGTAGATTCAGGAAGTACCCATAGTTTCATTAGCTCGCAATTTGTGAAGCTGGCTGCATTACCAACAGTACCAACTCCACCACAACAAGTCAGGTTAGCTAATGGTAACAAGTTGCATATTGAGGCTAAAGTAAACAACTTCCAATGGTTTGTACAAGGCCACACTTTATCCAGTGACATGGTTGTGATTGATATGGCACCATATGATGCTATTTTGGGGTTTGATTGGCTCAAGAAACATAGCCCTATGCAATGTGACTTGGATCATAAGGTCCTCACATTCAACCATCAAGGGCAATAAGTACAACTTCAAGGATTGCTTCCTACTCCACTAGAGGCCACCCCAATTTCAGATCAACAGTTGTACAAAGCAACAAAAGGTAATGATGCTTGGGCTTTTGTCATACTGGATGCTGCCTCAGACACCTCCACAATAGAGAGCAAACATCAACAACCAGCACCTCTTGAACTCACCAGCATACTGGAACAGTATGAGGATGTCTTCAAGGATCATCAATAACTACCTCCTTCCAGGAGCTATGATCATGCCATCCCTCTGATCCCTGAAGCAATACCTTTTAATGCAAGGCCATACCATTACTCTCCACAACATAAGACAGAAATTGAAAGGCAACAACAGCTACTGCAATCATGCTTAATCATTCATAGTCACAGCCCCTTTGCATCTCCTATTCTTTTGGTGAAAAAGAAAGTTGGCACTTGGAGGTTCTGCATAGATTACAGAAAATTGAATGACATCACAATCAAGAACAGATTTCCAATGCCAATTATAGAAGAAATATTGGATGAATTGGCTGGTTCCAAGTGCTTTTCCAAATTATATATGATGTCTAGTTATCACCAAGTTAGGATGCTGCCAGAAGATGAGTACAAAACAGCATTCAAGACACATCAAGGGCATTACCAGTTCAAAGTCATGCCCTTTGGCCTCATAAATGCACCAGCAACCTTTCAATGTATTATGAATCAGGTATTACAGCCATTTCTTAGGAAATTTGTCCTAGTGTGTTTGGATGATATCCTAATTTACAGTGGCTCCCTGTCTGAGCATCTTACTCATCTGGGATTGGTCCTTCGAACCCTCAGAGAGGACAAATTATATCTGAAACACTCAAAATGTTCTTTTTGCTCAAAGTCAATTAGAATACTTGGGTCATATCATTTCATCCAAAGGGGTAGCCACTGACCCAGAGAAGACAAAAGCTATGCTGCACTGGCCTCAACCCAACAATGCAACAGAAGTGAGAGCATTCCTTGGCCTCACAGGCTACTATAGAAAATTTGTGAAAGGATATGGCATTATAGCTAAGCCCCTCACTAATCTTCCACTACTACAGATTGACCAATCATAAGCGGTTTATAAAGCCCATCACTAGCGCTTTTCGGTCTCGGTAGTAAGCTGTCGGTGGTGACGACATTCTCATCACAGGCGGTTTGCAACCAGCGATGATAATAGCTTATCACAGTCGGTTCGTATTACCAGCCGGCGGTGATTTGAATTTTTAAAATTTCTAAAATAGGCCAAAAAATAGCAAAAAATTTATTTCAATCCTGGGAAGCTCTCCCACTAGCTCCAGCTTCAGGGTACCGGAAAGCTACTCCAGCTCTAACTCCACGCTATTTTTTATGGTATGTGGTGCTGGGATTCGAACCTGAGACCTTTGTCCTTTGCTTCTCTAACCACTCCATCCCTAAGTCACTTATGTCTATACAGCATATCAATTCCCTAGTATTCACTTTTTAGGATTTAAAATGAATATTTAGAACCCTAAACAACTTTAGATGAAAAAGTCATAAACTATACATTTTTTGTTCTAATCGAGATCTACAACTTTGATTTTGGTTGTTTCGCCATCCGAGGTTGTTTAACAAATTTGAATTTTAAAACATCACAACTTTAGCCAGACTTTTGGGACCTCAAATGATTTCAAATGAAAAACTCATCGACTACAAAGTTGTTGTTCTCATCGAGATTTACAACTTTGGTTTTGGTCGATTTTCCATCCGAAGTTTTTTGAAAAAATTGTTTTTTTAAAAAATTTTAAAGCTTCTGATACAAATTTGAGACTATAAATGATTTCTAATAAAATAGTTGTCAACTACAAAGTTGTATATCTCATCGAGATCTACAACTTTAGTTTTGGTCGTTTTTCCATCTAAGGTCGTTTGTACGATTCAAAAAAATTGAATTTCAAAATTCGAGTGCTTCAAACAGAATTATGAACCGTACATGGTTTCAAATGAAAAAGTCTATCAACTACAAAGTTGTCGATTACGTCGAGATCTACAACTTTGATATAAAGTTTGTTTTTATCTGACTTTATTTGAAAAAGTTATGAATTTATTTATATTGTAGCATGGTTATCACCGCCGTATCATACAACGAACTGGCGGTAAAAATGTCTTCACCGCTGGTTCATATGGCGAGGCGGCAGTGATGAGGAGCACATCACCACCACCGGCTGGTGGTGCAAACCAGTTATGATAATGGACTATCACCGTCGGTTGGTAAGACAAAGCGGCAGTGATAGTTATCGACCCGGACGTTCTTACGATCCGGCGGTGATACTCTCATCACCAACGGTTCATATTACGAACCATTGGTGATAGCTATCACCATCGTTTTTAATGATACCGGCAGTGATAGATGTGTTGATGATTGGTCAATCTGTAGTAGTGTTCTCAGATAGAAGACATTCCAATGGACCCTAATGGCTCAAGAGGCTTTTGATAAACTAAAAGTGGCTATGACAAGAACCCCAGTGTTGGCTCTACCAAACTTTCAGTTACCCTTCATAGTGGAAACAGATGCTTGTGTTGAGGGTATTGGAGCAGTGCTGATGCAATCTGGGCAACCAATAGCATACCTTAGCAAGGCCTTGGGGGACAAACACAAGTCCTTATCTATTTATGAGAAGGAGTTCTTAGCACTGATAATGGCAGTAGGGAAATGTAGACATCACCTCTAGAGGCAAGAGTTTGTTATCCTGACAGACCACATATCTCTTTCCTACCTGCAGCAACAAAACCTTCATTTAGAGATGCAAAGAAAAGCAATGACTAGACTAATGGGGCTCCAATTCAAGATTGTCTATAGAAAGGGAAGGAAAATTTGGCTGCAGATGTTCTTTCAAGAGTGGCACACCTCAACAACTTGCAAGCTGTTTCTGTGGTGCAGCCAGATTGGGTACAGGAGGTCCTCAATTCATATGCCACTGACCCCAGACCTTAGCAGTTATTACAACAGCTAGCAATTAACAATCCCAACCCATCTGGATACTGCCTGGACAATGACCTCATCAGGCATAATGACAAGCTGTGGATTGGGTAGAATTCTGCTATCCAAACAAAGTTTATTTCAGCATTCCGCTCTAGTGCACTGGTAGGGCACTATGGCAGCACAACAACATATCATAGGATGAAGAATCACTTTGCATGGAAAGGAATGAAGCAGGTTGTTGAGGATTTTGTCAGGCAATGTGCTATTTGTCAGCATGCAAACATAGCCATCAACACCCTGCAGGCCTTCTTCAACCTCTACCCATACCTCAACGAGTCTGGATGGATCTCTCCATGGATTTCATAGAAGGCCTACCAAAATCTCAAGGATTCAATGTCATCCTGGTGGTGGTAGACAGGTTAACCAAATTTGCTCACTTCATTCATGTTAAACATCCATACACTGCTGCCTCTATTGCACAACTGTTCTTAGATCATATTGTCAGACTACATGGTTTCTGATAGAGATACAATCTTTGTGAGTGCTTTCTGGAAAGAGCTATTTAAGTTGTACAAAGTATAGTTGCCCATGAGCACAGCTTACCACCCATAGTCTGATGGCCAAACCAAAAGAGTCAACCAATGCCTAGAAATGTTTCTCAGGTGTGCAGTACAAGATTCACCAGCCACTTGGAAGTCTTGGTTGTCATTAGCTGAATTATGGTACAATTCAACATATCATGCTTCTCTAGGGTGCTCACCCTTCAAGGCACTGTATGGATATGAACCAAACATAGGTGCTACACCAACAGTCTCAACCAATACACCTACAATTCAACATTGTGGAGAACAGAGAATTGCATATGCAATCAATCAAGCAACATTTGGCCAATGCTCAGAACAAAATGAAACTCAGCTGACAGAAATAGAACTGATCTCTAGTTCCAAGTCAGTGATCAAGTTCGCCTTAAGCTACAGCCCTATACTCAGTCTTCAATGGCTAACATGCCATTTCCCAAGCTAGCATACAAGTATTATGGGCCATACAAGGTGTTGGAAAGAGTTGGCAAAGTGGCTTATCGCCTGGAGCTCCCGGAAGGCAGTCTAATACATCTTGTTTTTCATGTTTCACAACTTAAAACAGTTGTTGCAGATTTCACACCAGTTTATGCAGAGTTACCATCCACTACTTACCTAGAAGCAGCTGCAGCAGTACCTGAAGCCATTCTTCAGTGCAGGCTTGTCAAGAAAGGTGCCAGCGCCATACCACAGGTGCTCATTTGCTGGTTCGGTCTCCCAGAAGCATCAACCACATGGGAGGATTACTACATCGTGAAGCAAAGGTACCCAAAGGCGCCTACTTGGGGCCAAGCAGAGTCTTCGACGGGGGGAGATGTAACACCCATGCCCAAAGAGTGAGAAGATGGAGAACAGAACAGAAAGATGCTATTTACTATTGATGTAATGTGAGACTATGATGGGTGGGGCCGTCAGGTCAGAAACCTTCTCTGTAATAAGCGCTACCTGTATCAGGATCGAACTATTCCATTTCAGACAAGTAAACACGAACACGGCAAGAGGCATGTCTGCTCGTTCTCCATCCTAGATACTGTGTTGTGCGATCTCATGTCACCGGCGATCACCGGCGGCCACGGGGCATTACACCACCGTGCACACCTGGGCTGGCATTGCGTGGCAGCAGGCAGCACAGTTAGGTGACACGCCATCCATGTGGGCGCGGCTCTGCGGCAACACAGGCGTGACCCGACGGCCACAGTTGAGCGGGCGGGCAACCATGATAGTGCCTTAGCTATCGAGAAGAGTGGCTGTCATGGAGAAGACTTGCTTGCGCCATCTGTGTGCGCGAAGACACAGTGGTTGGTGGGGGTCAGCCTGACAAAAGAGCTGGATCTTGCCAAGGTTCTTATTCTTGTTTCTCTTGAATATTTGATAGCTTTTTTTCTTCCGTATGAACATATTTACTAGTCAAAGATACATAGAAGCATAAAAATTAAAACAGGAGTTGCTCCAATAGACAAAAGCTTATAAAAAAATGTAAAAACCCATGGAAAGAAAATTCGGAACAGATATAAACTTGGACAAAAAAAAAACGGACAGAACCTGGGAGAGAAAAAAAAGTAGGGCTTTGGCTAGCGCCCGAACGTCCGACGTGCGAGACGCGTCCGACGTGCGAGACGTGTCCGAACGCCCGTGCCTGCTGCCCGCCCTTTCGGTCCGTCCCATCAATTAGTTCGGCAGCCCCTGGTCCCCCCGCAAGTCTGTAGGCTGCATGGCTCCCTCGCTCGATCACAAATATGCGTGGTTGCATGCAGCTCCTGTCCGCCCGCACGCAGCTGCTGCACTTGGCCTCGCGTTGCTGCCGGCCGCACCTGCCCGCGCACTACTGCTACTGCTGTCGCCGTGCGCTGGTGCTGCCGCTGTTGATGTTGTCGTCGTGCCCTGCTGCTACCGCGCCCGTCGGCCCGGCTCCGCTTCGCTTTCGAACACGCGGGGACCGTTGTGCCCGCGGGACCCCCACTGCCTGCGCTCACTTCGCGCACCTACTAATGGAACACTTGCAACACGAAAAATTTAATACAACATATATCTAAAAACAGATGAAACATTTAGAACATACTCTTGCAACATATATGTATGATAACATATGCAACATCCAGATAAAATCATTTGCAACATACGATTGAAAATAGCTGAAACATTTGAAATATACACTTACAACATACGTGTATAGCCAGTGCAACATATACAAGATCCAGATAAAAACACTTGCAACATACGTTTGAAAACATTTGAAACATACACTTGCAACATACGTGTATAGCCAGTGCAACATATACAACGTCTAGATAAAACACTTACAACATACGTTTGAAACAGCTGAAACATTAAAACATACACTTGCAACGTACGTGTATAGCCATTGCAAATATGCAACATCTAGATCTACTTTTGTAACATATATCTGGAATATCTGAAACATTTAACATATATGTGGCTCTGACATATCAGGGTATATTTGTGGTCTATAATTATTTTTGAACCAAAGACATTTTTGTGCACATGCATGCAAATATAGATGGTCGCATGGGGATGGGGGGGGTTGGTGTTATCGGTGTCTTTTTTTCAATCATGTGAAACTTTAAATTTTGGTAGTTGGGTTTTGCTGACTAGTGAACTAACAACTAGTTGAGGTTTTAGCTAAACTTTAGCCCACTCATTAGTCTTGTAGCTAAACTTTTTGATCCTCCAGGGCTAAAGTTAAAAAAAAAAACTAGTCATTAGCCCAAGAGATCCAAACAGGACCTTATTAGCCTAGACTTAGGATCAGAACTAGTTGTTAGTTGGCTAAAAATTAGTCTTGTGTTGTTTGGATCGTAGGACTAGTGGATAGTACTATTACTATACATAGACCTTTATGCCCATTCTCTACCCGCTATTCCCAATCTATACCATGTCTGAAGTGCAGTGTCAAGACACGCACTACTCTAAAGTATATAGACTGAATGGATCTTTTCATATCCATACAGGTTAGAGCAGTGCGTGAATGTATTACGCGACTTTGAATAAGTCTTTGAGTGCAAGTCTGTTCATGTAATCGTGCAATGAGTTATAGGCATCAACTTTGTTAGGCAGAACGTCTTGCTTTTTTCCACATGAGTTGAATAACATTGGAAATCTGGAGTCAAGTCGTGGTTTGGTGACTTGGTCCACCATGAGTAGTCGAGCGCGCTCCGTCCACGACCACGATGAGTAGTCGAGCGCACTCTGTCTACGATGGCTCGTTTTGACTCGTTGGTTTATTTATAATTTGTCCACGATAAGTCAAGTCGTCTCGGCTTTATTCTGGACTGAAGCGCGCGCGAAGGAGACTGAAGATTCAATGCATGGCTCACAAGTTGCCCGCGTGCAGTGGGAAGCAGCAGTGCAGCACTAGGCACTAAGCCATGTCTGGAGTACGAGAACGGGCAGTAACTATCGTTGACGAAGATAAAGTTCGGTGAATGAGGAGCTGGCATTTCGATCAAGCAACATAAGAACATCTCTTTCACTGCAAATATCAAGAAAACTGAATATAGAACAAATGTCACGCAAAATGTTGTACGTTATGTTCGGTTTCTATTTGTGAACTATTATTAGTTGAATAGGCCATTAATCTGTGCTCTTTTACAGGTAAAAATATTAGAAGACGATAATCAGTTCAATGCCTCTTTTTGCTGTTTGGAGGTTATCTTTTTCTTTGTACCCCAACGCCCTCTTTAATTAAGTTCTTCATTTAAGCTGTAGGGACTTCGGTCCCCCCAGATTCTAAAAAAAATACTCATATTAAATCATATGTTTTTCTCTTTATTTATTATGTGTCTCTATCTAGTTATAAAAAACTTATTAATTTTATCTTAGGGGACGTTTGGATCATTTCATTTGAAGAAATTGAAATCTACTTAATAAATTAGGTTATTTGGCTTGGAATTTGACATTCCACCACTTTTCCAAGATCACATAGCCTATCTCAAATTCATAGGGTGAGAAATATAAATTGGTTCTATAGATTATCATCCTATGTTTCTACTTTGCAACTTATAACACGCTCTTCAACTCACTCTCCTACAGTAGAAATGTAACACATAAGTATCTCTCTCATATATCCAATAATAATATACAAATATAATCCACATACCATCATATTACCTTAATTAATTTGTGTCTAAATTACAATTATTAAAAGAGTCTGTCTCAGCTCTATGATATTTGTGATATTTGTATATTTGGCACTAATTTGAAGTATTAAATATAAATTAATTACAAAATTAATTGCACATATGAAGACACCCCAATTGTGATATTTGTGATATTAAAAGAGTCTGTCTCTGTGATATTTGTGATATTTGTGATATTTGTATATTTGGAGTTCGTCTGTCTAATATACCAGATTAATTATAAAATTAATTGCACATATGGCGGTGCAACTACAGGTACGAGCAGTACTCGTTCTTCACAAGCACCCCGCTGCTTCAGCTGCCGGAACCTACCGTGGGGGCCCCGGCGCGGGCGCCCGCGCCCGCGATGGTGAACGGAACTCCAACGCCACCGACGACCGGAGGAGGACGAGGTGAGAGTTGGGGGGATTGGATTAAAGGTGCCATCTTTTTTCATCCACGCGCATGGTTCCAAAAGGGGAATTTAGCAACAAGGCTAATGCTGCTAAGATCCGACGAATTTGCTTCGATTCCAGTAAAATAAGTAACCGACGAGTGTCAAAATCACTAAACCCTGAAGGGCTGTTTGTTGTTTGTTTTCTTCCGATTAGTTTGTTCAATAATTTACATTAAAATCGAGGAATCAAGTAAGCGAAGAACAAATCCCGCGCACGTGTCTGCTAGTTTTTCTATGTTTCTTTCTCTGATCTTGACATTAAAATGCAGTCCCGTAGCTATCAGTTGCCTCACTAGTCACTGCGAACATGGAACAATGGAAGTTCACACATGAGTACATGACCCGACTCCTGACTTCCTGAGTTCTGACCAGTTCAACATCTTGGCTGAATCAAAAGTTCTAGTCAGGAGTCAGGTGTAAGAAGTAAGGGAAAAGTGATAAAAGAAACTCCTTTATCAATTGGTCTGACCGTCTGAGGTTAATTAACATTGGTCATATACACGTGCATTTTCTAGATTGGTCAGTTCAGGCAAGATTGTATGACCGTGCACCGTAAAGCAAAATTGTATGACCGTGCACCGTAAAGCTATGCTGCTTCCTAGAGTTCTTTCTTTGACCTGAAACATAAATGTGTACAGACAGGTATCAGTTACTTTAATTTGCTAGTCGTTTTATATGCCAAATTAAGTTTAGTTGCTCTTGTCTTGCTCAAGACTTATGATAATGCAGCAATACATAAAGGCTGTAGCACTATGAACATCAAACAATTTTCTCCTTTTGTGTAGCTTATTGATTTTTGAACAAGAAATTAATATAATTAATATGCAGGGATGGAGGCATCCCTAGTTCCCTACCCCAGTACCCCTTCATTCCTCTTCTCTTCCTTCTTTTTGACCCACCCCTGTTAGTACATGTATATGATGTGCCGGATGCATTAACTTTTATGGATTCCTGTTATATTATTTTAACATTGATGAAATTATTAACTGACGCTTTCCATTTACAGGAACAAAAGGAAACAAAACTGGTAGAGCTTTAGCCATTGCACTGCCTATAGTTGCTGCAATACTAGCTACTATAGTACTTTGTTCATGCCTCTGGAGGAGGAAGAGGAAAACGCCAGGGAAGTCAACACTACCAGGTAAGTCCCTTGTGCCGTTCAGATAATTCAAATCCCATTCTTTTGCTTTTTATACAACTTTTTTTTGCCATGTCTAGACATAATCCTCTTTTGAAAGTAGGAAATACACTGATGTTTTAGACATCATTATTAATTAGAAATTACACGTTGACAGACACAACTAATCCAGAGGACATACAAAGTATTGATTCTCTCATTATTGATATATCAACTTTGCGAGCTGCAACAGAAAACTTTGATGAAGCCAATAAGCTCGGTGAAGGAGGTTTTGGTTCAGTATATAAGGTACGACTCATATAATATATAAACCTTTTTTTTCTATATTTTGTAGTTCTGGTACTCAAATATGTTCATTTGTACAGGGAATCCTCCCTGATGACCAGGAAATAGCAGTGAAAAGGCTCTCACAGACTTCTAGGCAAGGGATGGAGGAGCTGAAAAATGAGCTTGTATTGGTTGCTAAGCTGCAACACAAGAATTTAGTGAGGCTTGTTGGGGTTTGCTTGGAGGACCATGAAAAATTGCTTGTCTATGAATACATGCCCAACAAAAGCCTCGACACTATTCTATTCAGTATGGTTACTCACTCAGCATCTTTGAGCAACAGTGAAACAACTGAAATTTTACAACATACATTTATGAGTTTTTTGTCTGCATCTGACAGATCATGAGAGATGTGGTGAGCTGGATTGGGGGAAGAGGTTTAAGATAGTTAATGGGATTGCCCGTGGCTTGCAGTATCTTCATGAAGATTCTCAAGTGAAGATAATCCACCGGGATCTTAAAGCGAGCAATGTTTTATTAGACTATGACTTCAATCCTAAGATCTCAGATTTTGGCTTAGCAAGGCTATTTGGAAGTGACCAATCACAAGATGTCACCAATCGCGTCGTCGGAACCTAGTAAGTGTTGTTAACATTCATTGCCCTTGTATGACCTATATATAAGTGTACACTAATGTGCAACACAATATTCTTGTCATAGTGGATACATGGCCCCTGAGTACGCCATGCGTGGGCATTACTCTATCAAGTCCGACGTGTTCAGCTTCGGTGTTTTGATCCTAGAAATCGTCACCGTAAGAAGAAATGGTGGCTTCTATAACTCTGATGAATCTGCTGACCTCCTTAGTTTGGTGAGTGCATAGCCAATACAAAACTTTATGCCCCGGTTACAGTTACTGTTACAGGTTTAGAGCAACAACATCGAAGTAATCCGGTTATCTAATGCAGGTGTGGGAGCACTGGACGACGGGAACATTGATGGAGATCATGGATTCATCCTTGAGCAGCCTTGCTCCGCGAGACCAGATGTTGAAGTGCATCCACATCGGGCTCCTTTGTGTTCAAGACGACCCCGGAGATAGGCCGATGATGTCTACAGTGAATGTCATGCTTAGTAGTAGTACGGTGACCCTCCAAGCTCCATCTAGGCCGGCGTTTTGCATCCCAAAGAGTGGCTTCAACTCAGAGATGAACTCAGAAGTGTACCCAGGAGCTTCACAATCTGCAAGTAGATCACCTATGTCGCTGAACGACGTTTCAATCACTGAGCTTGAGCCCAGATGATGATGATTCTCCTCGAAGAAGTGGCGGACCAATAGGTATTGAGGGCGAAATACGTCCTTATTGAGTGGTGTTTTACCTGGGCCGAGCACGTAAGTGTGTGTCACCGACGCCAAGGTACTGAACAAGGAAGACTCTGAACCTGTATCTGAACCTGTCGTTGCTGAACCTGGGAGCGAGCCTGTTCAAGTTGAAGGCAAGAAAGGGGCGCGGAGCCGCAGGCCCAACTACAACATCTACGGACCTGACTGGGTGTGAGACGTTATCGGCCCATCTTCGTTTATCGCTTTGATTGCTCGACGGCCCATGTAACGGGCAGGGTGCCGAACGGCTCCTATGTAAGTTTTTGCTGGCGAGGACGAACGCGAGCTTGAACACGTTATCGAACCGAGCCGGTTGGCGTCGGCGGCGAGCTCCTGGCGGTGGCTGGAGTCTCGAGTTCAAGTAATCCCCGAGCTAGATTGTCTCACAACTATCTAGTCCGGTTACATCTGGTACCAGAGCTTAGATCCTGGCGCCTCAATCCCATCACCACACGCACCTCACCCGGCAATCATCTAGGATGTCGCCTGAGGAACAATTCGGGCAGATTTTGGCCCTACTGAGTGAGAATTCGAAGGGGATATCTGAGCTGAAGCATTCGATGTCTGAGATCCGGTTGGCGAAGGAGGAGATTGAAGCCTGGAAGCCCGAGGTCAATCTCCGCGTCACCGATCTGGAGAAGGCGGTGAACCATCTGGGCGATCGGGTGGAGAAGCTCTTCTCTGACCAGGCCAAGTCACCAGCGATGACGGGAGAAGTCATCAACCCGTCCGCGCACACCGAGCCCTCCTCATCCAAGTCCGGGGTGAGTTTGGTGTCGGGTTCCGCTCATCTGGAACCGTCCCTGTCCGGGGCGACATCAGGGCCAATTGGCCACCGTGAAGAAATTCATCACCGGGGTGCTAGATTTGGGGTGGTTTATACCACCCTGGATCCGCCTCCGGTCACAGGTGCGATGAACCACACTAAATCCTCTTCTGATGTGTTGAATTATGATGGTTCTGTACCTAGTGACTGGCATGCGCGTGCTTTGCTTAGTGCTGCAATGCCCGATTTACCTTTCCCCAAATTTGATGGCACAAACCCTAAGCTCTGGATTAAGAATTGTGAAACCTTCTTCGAAGTTTATCTTGTAGATCCTCGTTTATGGATTCGCTATTCCACCATGCACCTCACTGGTTCTGCAGCTCTGTGGTTCCAGACAGTCCAATCCACCTTGAAAACCATGTCCTGGGCAGACTTTGTCGCTACTGTGAGTGCCAAGTTTGATAGGGATGAGCATAACCAACTCATGAGGCAATTTTTCCATATTCGCCAACTCACAAATGTCCATGAGTACATAGAAAACTTCTGTGATATAGTCCACCAACTCCTGGCTCATGATCCCAATTTTCCTAGTTCTGTCATAACTAATAGGTTTATAGATGGACTTAAAAGAGAGATAAAAGCTGTTATTATGGTTCATAGACCCCAAGACTTGGACTCTGCGAGTTCCTTGGCTTTGTTGCAGGAGGAAGCTCTGTTGGATCAACCCAACAGTAGCCACAGAAGGGGAGATGCTAATACGATGTACAAAAGATCTTACTCTGATGGTGCGAGACCCAGTGTGATACCTACTGGCAGTGCACCAAAGTATTCTCCAAGTCCAGGTGATGACAAGAAGACGCTGGACTCTACCAGAAGCAGGCAAGGGGATGATAAATTGTCTGCTCTGAAGAACTATAGAAAGGCCAAGGGTTATGTTTTAAATGTGGGGAAAAATGGAGTCCGGGCCACAAATGTCAGACGGTGTCTTTACATGCCATGGAAGAAGTATGGGAGTTCCTGACAGATGATCAGTCAGAATTGCAAACACAAGTTGATGAAGAGAATGACTCTGGGGAAGATTTAATGGAAATCTCTGTTCAGGCTATGAAAGGCACTGAAGGTATGAGGACTGTCAGGCTCAGGGGTTTCTTGGCTGGACAAGAGGTTTTCATGTTAGTAGACTCTGGGAGTACCAACTGCTTCATCAGTGAAGATTTGGCCTCAAGAATTCAGGGAAAACAAGCCTTATCTAACCCTATTTTGGTCAAGGTTGGAAATGGAAATCTCTTGGAATGCACTCATGAATTACCAGAACAGCTGTGGAATATTCAGGGCATTACTTTCAAGAACTCATTCAAAATTATACCACTTGGTTGCTATGATGTGATACTTGGAATGGACTGGCTTGAGAATATCAGCCCTATGCAGATCCATTGGGCTGAAAAATGGTTACAGTTTGAAAATCAGAGCGGAACAATGAAAATTTTGGGAATTCCACCTGAAACTGTTGTGGGACCCCCCATTTCCAACTATCAACTTGATGCTATGGTGAAACATGATGCAATACTACATTTTGTGCAGCTAAGTTCTATGGCAGAGACTGAATCTAGTGAAGCATCACTGCCAGCAGGCATCCAAGAGTTAATTAAACAATACTCAGATCTCTTCCAACCAATACCAGGTTTACCTCCTAAGAGAGAGGGGGATCATTCTATACCTCTTTTGCCAGGAGCAACACCCTTTAGACTTAGGCCATATAGATACAATCCAAGTCAGAAGGATGAGATTGAGAAACAAATCAAAGAGATGCTAGAAAAGGGTCTTATTAGGCACAGTGTGAGTCCATTCTCCTCTCCAGCTCTTTTAGTGAAGAAAAAGACTGGAGACTGGCGTCTTTGTGTTGATTATAGACGCCTAAATGCCATGACAGTTAAGAACAAGTATCCTCTGCCCATTATAGATGAACTATTAGATGAACTGCATGGAGCTTCTTGGTTCTCTTCCTTGGATCTCTGCTCTGGATTTCATCAGATCAGAATGGCTGAAGGTGATGAACATAAGACAGCCTTTGAAACACATAATGGACATTATGAATACCAAGTGATGCCCTATGGAGTGACTGGTGGACCTGCAACTTTTCAAGGGATTATGAACTTTGTTTTGGCACCTTTCCTGAGGAAGTTTGTTGTGGTATTCATAGATGATGTGTTAATCTACAGTGCAACCTGGCAAGAACATTTGCAGCACATTGAGGCTGTTTTCCAAGCTTTGCAACAGCACCAGTTATATGTGAAGTTGTCTAAGTGTTCATTTGCTAAGCAAGAATTGAGCTATCTGGGCCATGTGATTAGTTCCTCAGGGGTGTCTACTGACCCAAAGAAGATACAGATTATATCTGAATGGCCTGCACCTCAATGTGTAAAGGATCTTAGGAGTTTTCTAGGAATGGCTGGGTATTACAGGAAGTATGTGAAGAATTTTGGGTTGCTGACTAAACCTTTGACTAATTTGCTGAAGAAAGGTGTTGTGTATGTATGGACTTCGGAAACAGAGGCATCCTTTCAAGCACTCAAGACTGCCTTAGTGACAGCACCTGTCTTAGCCCTACCAGACTTTTCTAAGACATTTGAATTAGAAACAGACGCCTTAGATAAAGGGATAGGAGCAGTGCTGCAGCAAGGAGGTCACCCTCTGGCTTTTGTTAGCAAGGCACTTGGCCCAAAGGCACAGGGTCTCTCTACTTATGAAAAGGAGTACTTAGTCATATTACTTGCAGTTGATCATTGGAGGTCATATCTTTAGCATTCTGAATTTATAATCAAGACAGACCAGAAAAGTCTGGTACATTTGGATGATCAAAGGTTAACAACTCCTTAGCAGCATAAGGCCCTCACAAAGCTGCTTGGTCTCAGTTACAAAATTATTTATAAACAAGGTAAAGAGAATAGAGTTGCTGATGCCTTGTCAAGGACCAGCCATGCCGCTGATTTTGAGATAATTGCAGTGTCAGTTGTTACCACACCTTGGGTTCAGACTTTACAGGAAGCCTATACTCAAGACCCTGACACTGCCAAGCTTTTGCAAGAGTTGTCTATTCAGTCTCCCTCAGGACACTATACTCTAACTAAGGGAATCATATATTTCAAGTCCAGGATATGGGTAGGGAATGCCGCATCTATTCAACAACAGATTCTGTTTGCCTTACATGCTAGTGCTGTAGGTGGGCACTCTGGGTATGAGGCTACGTACCACAGAGTCAAAAGGCTCTTTGCTTGGCCTTAGTTGAAGCAGTCTGTTAAAGAGTTTGTGGCTCAATGTACAGTCTGCCAACAAGCTAAAACTGAAAGAGTGGCTTCTCCAGGTTTATTGTCTCCTCTCCCTGTCCTTGATGGCTCCTGGAAGACAATTACAATGGACTTTATAGAGGGACTTCCCAGGTCAAATTCCTTCAACTGCATCATAATGGTGGTTGATAAGTTTACCAAGTATGCCAACTTTCTTCCATTGTCTCACCCTTATACAGCCCTACAAGTTGCAGTTGTGTTCATGAACAATGTGTTCAAGTTGCATGGCCTGCCACAAGCAATAGTTTCAGATAGGGATAAGATCTTTACTAGCAATCTATGGAGGGAGCTGTTCAAATTACTTGGGACAGAGTTACAGATGAGTAGTGCTTACCATCCCCAGACTGATGGGCAGACAGAAAGGGTAAATCAATGTTTGGAGACCTACTTGAGGTGTTTTGTTCACTCTTGTCCCACCAAATGGTCTTCTTGGTTATCCTTAGCAGAGTTCTGGTACAACACCTCATTCCATTCCTCTCTTGGCAACACACCTTTCTTTGTGTTATATGGACACCATCCTCAACAGCTGGGAATAGAGGCACCCTGTGCTAGCAATAATTCTGATCTGAATACTTGGCTCCAAGACAGAGAGTTGATGCAACAACTAGTTCAGCAACATCTGCTGAGAGCACAGCGTAAAATGAAGTTTCAAGCTGATAAGAAAAGATCCTTTCACAGCTTTTATGTGGGAGATTCTGTCTACGTCAAGCTATAGCCATATGTGCAAACATGTTTGGCTAACCGGTCTTCTAACAAACTCAGTTTTCGATTTTTCGGACCATTCACAGTGATGGCCAAGATTGGGGATGTCGCTTATCAACTCCAACTGCCTGAGGACTGTTTAATTCACCCAGTCTTTCATGTCTCACAATTGAAGCAAGCTGTTGCTCCTAATGTGGTGGTCAGCCAGGACCTGCCAGACCCATCGATGCACTTTCAGGTACCTCAAGCTGTTCTGGACCGCCGGCTTCATCTACAGAACAACTCTCCAGTACCACAAGTATTGGTCCAGTGGTCCAACCTTCCTCCAGAGCTGTCTACATGGGAAGACGAAGAAGCACTCAAGCAAGAGTTTCCCCGTGCACCGGCTTGGGGGCAAGCCGTTGCTAAAGGAGGGAGGGATGTCACCGACGCCAAGGTACTGAACAAGGAAGACTCTGAACCTGTATCTGAAGCTGTCGTTGCTGAACCTGGGAGCGAGCCTATTCAAGTTGAAGGCAAGAAAGGGGCGCGGAGCCGTAGGCCCAACTACAACATCTACGGACCTGACTGGGTGTGAGACGTTATCGGCCCATCTTCGTTTATCGCTTTGATTGCTCGACGGCCCATGTAACGGGCAGGGTGCCGAACGGCTCCTATGTAAGTTTTTGCTGGCGAGGACGAACGCGAGCTTGAACACGTTATCGAACCGAGCCGGTTGGCGTCGGCGGCGAGCTCCTGGCGGTGGCTGGAGTCTCGAGTTCAAGTAATCCCCGAGCTAGATTGTCTCACAACTATCTAGTCCGGTTACAGTGTGATCGGTATACAAAACTATAGTAAACTACCAATATGATTCTCCTATAAACTGTCAATGTAGAGGTGTGTAGAAATAATAAGAACGTGGATAACAGAATGTATTGGTAAAGTTGTCAGCCGTTAAATTTTACGCAAAGTCTATCATTTCAATGGTGCCAAATAAGGATATGGCTAAAGTTCGTGGAGCACTCAAGTACTTAAAAGATGACCAACATCATTGTTCCCTTACCACTAATGAGGTAGGCAGTACCTATAGTTGTTTTAAAGTGAAGCAGAACATGTCATTCAGTAATAAAACAATAAATAGAGGGAGAACTCCAATTTTTAGCCATACAACTATTGTTAAAGTTTGTTTTTTGTCCACATAACATCAAAACTTTTGACCACCGAACCATCAGTAACGAATAAATTTGGCCATCTAGCTGGTTTCAATGGTGTATTTGAATTTTCTAAAAATAACAAAATTTGGTTTAGTTTCTAAAATTTTATCGACATATTGGTTATCTATTTAAAGTTATCGGTATTTTAATCTTTCCAATTTATAGTGTTTTATTTCTTTTTTTAGGAAGTCATGTTCATTATTTATTTAAATCATCTATAGGTAGCACGGGTGTGGCTCCGCATACGGCCACTGCAGCCACGGAGGCGGCTTGAACCAGCGGCGTGGTGGCCACCGTGCACACCCTGGGCTGGCATTGCGTGCCAGCAGGCAGCACAGTTGGGTACTTGGGTGACACGCCGTCCGTGTGGGCACGGCTCTGCGGCAACACAGGCGCGACCCGACGGCCAAGGTTGAGCGGGCGGGCAACCTTGACATGCGCCATCGGTGTGCGCGAAGACGGAGTGGTTGGTGGGGGTCAGCCTGACAAAAGAGCAGCTGGATCTTGCCAAGTTCTTATTCTTATTCTTGTTCCTCATGAATATTTGATAGTTTTTTTTATTGTAATGTATGAGTATATTTACTAGTTAAAGATACATACTCCATAGAAGCATAAAAAATCAAAACGGGAGTTGCTCCAATAGACGAAAGCTTATTAAAAAAACGTAAAAACCCATGGAAAGAAAACTCGGAACAGACAGAAACTTGGAGCCGAAAAAAAACGGACGGAACCTAGGAGAAAAAACAAAAAAAAAACGTAGGGCTTTGTTAGCGTCCGGACGTCCGGCGCGTGAGAAGTGTGGGGGACGACCGCGTTGGTGCCCGCCCTTTCAGTTCCGTCCCATCAATTAATTCGGCGGCTGCTGGTCCCCCGACTCCCGTTATTGTTTCGCATGTCTGTAGGCTGCATGGCCCTCGCTTGATCACAAGTATGCTTGGTTGCATGCCTGGCCTCGTGCTGCTACCACACCTGCCCGCGCACTACTGCTACTGTTGCTACCGCGCCCCTGCTGCTGCTGCATCTGCTCGCTCGCTGTTGCTATTGCTGCCGCGCCCTTCGGCCCGGCTCCACTTGCTGCTACGGTACGCATACGCCTACTGCCACGTCCGCTTCACTTCCGGACACGCGAGGACCGCTGTGCCCGTGGGACCACCTCTACCTACCCCACTTCGTGCGCCTGCTCATGGAACACTCAACATATATGTGAAAACAGATGAAACATTTAGAACATACTCTTGCAACATATGTATATGGCCACTGCAACATATGCAACATCCAGATAAGTCACTTGCAACATACGTTTAAAATAGTTAAAACATTTAAAACATACACTTGCAACATACATGTATAGCCAGTGCAACATATACAAGATCCAAATAAAAACACTTGCAACATACGTTTGAAAACAGTTGAACATATACTTGCAACATACGTGTATAGCCAGCGCAACATATATAACTTGCAGATAAAACACTTACAACATACATTTGAAACAGCTGAAACATTAAAACATACATTTACAACATACGTGTATAGCCATCGCAATATATGCAACATCCCGATCTACTTTTACAACATATATCTAAAACATCTGAAACATTTGACATATATGTGGCTCTAACATATTAGGCTATATTTGTTGTCTGTAATTATTTTTGGACCAAAGACATTTTGTATAAATGCATGCAAATATAGACAGTCGCCATACTCTAGCTAGTCATTCAGCACAGCTCTCCATACATATCGATTATGTCCTCTTCTGATATATGTATATCATGTATTCACGTTCTGATGAGGCTGCCGTACATACATGCACGTATTTGTGTTACGTTGTCCAGTTGCATCTATAGATTAAAATATAACAAGACATACTTTTTTGGATTAAAAAACGGCGAGGGGCAAGACATGTGGAGCTGTCTGTCAAAACGCGGGGCGTACGAAGCGGTGCGGACGGAGATTTTTTTTAACACTTTTTATAAACTAATTTTAAATCTAACACTATTTTTATTTTCAAAACTAGCACTTTTAGTCGTGCCTATTGTCATGGCGTGGCGAAACGCCTGCGTCGCGCCATGCATGGTGACGCGACAGGAGGATGACGTGGCGACGACCGGGTCCGCTGGCTGGTGACGTGGCAGTGTCTGTCGCGCCACCGATCTTGGCGCGGTAGTGACACGCCACGACGCATGGCGCGACAGGACCAGATAAATATCACGAGCGAGCCCGCCCGCCCTGAAAGGTCCTAATGGCTAGAGAGGGGTGAATAGCCTAATAAAAATTTCTACAATAACACTTAGCAAACCGGTTAGACAATTATGATGTGAAGCAAGTGTTATGCTAGCCTACTAAAAATGCAAGCCACCTACCATAATTCTAGTTGATATAGTTTTTATCCACACAATAGCTATGTCACTACACTAAGTTAATGTGCTATCAAAGGCCAACCAAAGAGCCACACTAACTAAACTAACAAGCTCTCACAACTAGCTACACTAAAGAGCTTGATAACTAGTTTGCGGTAATATAAAGAGAGTGAGCAAGAATGTTATACCGCCGTGTCGAGAAAGGAGCCAATCAATCACAAAAATGAATAACAATGAAGACCAATCACCTCGGAATCAAATGATGAATACAATTATTTTTTACCGAGGTTCACTTACTTGCCGGCAAGCTACTCCTCGTTGTGACGATTCACTCACTTGGAGGTTCACGCGCTAATTGGCATCACACGTCAAACCCTCGATAGGGTGCCGCACAACCAACACAAGATGAGGATCACACAAGCCACGAGCAATCCACTAGAGTACCTTTTGGCTCTCCACCGGAGAAAGGTTAAGAACACCTCACAATCACCACGATCGGAGCCGGAGACAATCACCACTCTCCGCTCGACGATCCTCGCTGCTCCAAGCCATCTAGGTGGCGGAACCACCAAGAGTAACAAGTGAATCCCGCAGCGAAACACCAACACCAAGTGCCTCTAGATGCAAACACTCAAGCAATGCACTTAGATTCTCTCTCAATCTCACAAGGATGATGAATCAATGATGGAGATAAGTGGAAGGGCTTTGGCTAAGCTCACAAGGTTACTATGTCAATGCAAATGGCCAAGAGAGTGAGCTTGAGTCGGCTATAGGACTTAAATAGAAGCCCCCACGAAATAGAGCCGTTGTACCCCTTTACTGGGCACAACACGGGGTGACCGGACGCTCCGATCATATTGACCGGACGCTGGACCTCAGCGTCCGGTCATGCGATGCGTGCCATGTATCCCCTCTCTTCAAATGTTGATCGCCCAATCTCAACGGTCAAGTGACGACTGGACGCAGCAGCTCAAAGTGACCAAACGCTGGACTTCAGCGTCCGGTCGTTTTCAGTAAGCATCCAGAAACGATTTTTCACGACCGGACGCATCCGGTCATGCTCGACCGGACAAACCCAGCGTCCGATCACTCGGTGACTCCTCTGTGCGTGACTATGTCAGTGTGACCGGACGCAGCCAGCCAGCGTCCGGTCGTTTCAGCGCCAGCGTCCGGTCGATGACCGACGCTACGCTTCTTCTGCTGCTACTGACCGGACACGCCGATCCTTCAGAGACCAGCGTCCGGTCACTTACAGTGACCTCCACCTTTTCTATCTAGGGCGCCGGTGGCACCGTTGGACTGTCCATACTCTACGGGCGGACACTCCGCTGGTGAAGTTTCTAACCCTTGCTCAAATGTGCCAACCACCAAGTGTATCACCTTATGCACATGTGTTTGCATATTTTCACAAACATTTTCAAGGGTGTTAGCACTCCACTAGATCCTAAATGCATATGCAATGAGTTAGAGCATCTAGTGGCACTTTGATAACCGCGTTTCGATACGAGTTTCACTCCTCTTAATAGTACGGCTATCGAACCTAAATGTGACCACACTCGCTAAGTGTCTAGATCACCAAAACAAAATGGCTCCTACAATTTATACCTTTGCCTTGAGCCTTTTGTTTTTCTCTTTCTTCTTTTCAAGTCCAAGCACTTGATCATCATCATGGCATCACCATCATCATGTCATGATCTTCATTTGCTTCACCACTTTAGAATATGCTACCTATCTCATGATCATTTGATAAACTAGGTTAGCACTTAGGGTTTTATCAATTCACCAAAACCAAACTAGTGTTTTCATGCCCGCACACACGCCAGCCCGCGCCGGCTGCCCCCACACGCGCCCGCCATGCCCGCCCACTCCCGCCGCGCAGCGCCCGCGCCGGCTGCGCCACGAACGCCGGCACGTTATGGCCGCCGGCCACCCGCTCATATCAAGGTAGCCCCCTCTCGATTTCATGTTATTATGATTGTTATTGATTTAGGATAGTTAGGTTAGTGATTTAGGATAGTTAGGGTTTTATGATTATTTTTTATTTAGGAAGTTAGTGATTTAGGATAATTAGAATAGTTAGTGATTTAGTATAGTTAGTGATTTAGGATAGTTAGGGTTAGTGATTTAGGATAGTTAGGTTAGTGAATTTGTTTATTTAGGTTGGTAGTTTTTAGGGTTTGGTTAGGTAGTTATGGTTTAGGTTACTGTTAGTTAGAGCATCTTCAAGAGTTCTCTAAAACTCCCCCTAATCCTAAGTTTTTAGAAAGATTCACAAAAATCCATCTCCAACAACTCCTAATACAATCTCCTAATATTTTAGGAGTTGGAAAAAATCTCCCTCGTCCGCGTAACTTTACGCGCCGCAGCCTCGCGTGTATCCTTCGACTCCCGCTCGGTTTCCTTCACCTCCCGCGCATTTTCCCTCGTGGCGCGGTGTTTTGGCACGAAGGAGATCGTCACCGCCACCGTTGTCTAGAGAGGAGTTGGTCGAAGCCGTCATCGTGTGGAGGAGGTAATCCATCGATCTACCCATTGTATGTAGCCGTTTTGTTCTTCTCGCTGAGGTAGCGGCGTGATTGTGCACTCATGGACGCCGAGGGGATCGGAGACGTCGAGGTTGAACGCGTCGCTGCAGACGACGCCGTGCACGCACATCCACCGCCTGAAGGCACGGAGGCGGCTACGAGGGGAGCATGAGTGTGGTCGTGTGGAACGCCGGGTAGGGCGAATGAATTGATTGGGTAGGAGACTAGGACTGGGAGAGGGGATCTCACCATGCTGCTGCAGCGTCGGCCATGGTGGCGGCGGCGCGGGTGTCCGTCACTCCGTCCACCGTCCTGGGTGTGGTTTGCCTATTTTTGTTTTGCTAGAAGCGTGGACTGAAAAGTGGCCCCAACATGCTGCTGGGCTGAAAAGTGGGCCGGGCCTCACCTACACTCGGTGCATTCTGAAAATAGCTCGCGACCCATTACACCAACAGATTATAGTGCACCAATTTCAAAAAAAATCATCTTTGTGACGGTATGATTCAATTTACTGTAGTTTTGAATTGTTTGACTGTATATTTTCTATTGGTTTCTCCTCTCTACCGTGGTGCATGGAGTTCTCTGCTGATGCCTATTGCTTGCATGATTAAGAAAGGGAAATACTAACAGAGGAGCATTTGGTAATAATTTCTTTGTCCATATTTGCAGGCTCGTCGCAATGTCCGGTGGTGGTTATTGGACTGACTTGGTCATAGGATTTGAGGGTGTTCATTCTTTGGACGAGTTCAGCTTTCCCATGACACAGGAAACGCACTCGTATGAGGGCGTGCAGGTAGGAGCTGATGTTGAAGAAGATGAAGTGCAGGCAGTAGCAGGTGCTGAAGTTGTAGAAGTGCAGTCCAGTGCTTGTGGTAATAAACGCCCACGCGTTCCAAGGCCAAACGCCAAGAGGCAAAAAAATTTCATTCCGGACGAGGATGAAATTGTTGTCTCGGCTTGGTTGAACGTCAGCAAAGATCCCGTGCAAGGTGCTAATCAGTCTCATTCCTCCTTTTGGCGTAGAATTTATGATTACTATGAGACCCACAGGAAGTCATTTGCAAGCCAAACAGAGAGTTCACTAATGCATAGATGAATGTATATTTTGGAGAATGTCAACAAGTACTGTGCTTGCTATGATGCGATTGAGCGTAGAAATCAAAGTGGAAAAACCATTCAAGACAAGGTAATTCTTTTTCTTATTTTAGTAATCTTAGAAGACATACACGTTGATATTTAATAAACACATATGTTTGTAGGTTTCTGAAGCATTAACTATGTTCAAAGGAATGAACGGTGAGAAGACATTCACTCTCATGCAGTGCTGGAACATTTTGAAGGATGAAGAGAAGTGGAAGGCCAAAAGTAGGGAATTGGCAGAGCTGAAGCAAGCTGGTAACAAGAAAAAGAAGGTTCACCCAGACTCCACTCCCACGAATATACAAGTCAACATCACTGAAGATGTCACTGAGATTGCACCTCCAGAGTCCGAAGCCCGAAAGAGGCCACAGGGACAGAAAAAGGCAAAAGATGCTCTAAGGCGAGGAGGAGATGAAGCTTGCATGGAGGCTTTGGACAAAATGTGGGCGAAGAAGGAGGCATTTGACATGGAGAAAGAGAAGAAGAAAGAGGAGAGGCACATGGCTTCACTTGAGCTAGAGAAAAGACGCCTGACATTAGAAGAAAAAAAGGTAGAAGCTGAATTACGGAAGGTGGAAAATGACACGATCGAAAAGGAAGAAAAAATAATGGCAGTGGACATTAACGCCCTGACCCCGCTGTAGCAACATTACTACACGGTTATGCAGCAGAAGATTGTTGCCCAATTAGATGTAGTTCCTTTCATTTTATTTCCACAGCCAACTATTTTTATCTTGTCATTCAGTGAACCTTTGTTTTATTTTATATGTATAAATGGCCGGCGGCATGGAGCCGTCGTGCATGGCACTGTGCCGGTAACTACCACTGCATGACATCAAATGAATGTTGAATTACATTGGATGCATGGTATCTGGGCAAAGTGAATTACACTTGAATTTACTGTGTGGATTTTGACCGCTCATGATTGATAATTGACACCTAAACACCACTGAAAGAGATTGGAAGTAATAAAATTTTAAATTATATGACACAAGTGCACTAATCTGATTCAATAGAGTAGAAAATTGTTTACAAAGTACTGATTGCAATTTAAAGCTAAAAAAGTACTCATGCTAATAAATACATAGAAGTCCTATGAACTTAATATTTATCAGGAAAATACTGCCAGAGGTGCTCGATGAGGTCTGCTTTTAACTGGTGGTGTATTTCCTTGTCTCTGATCCTTTTATGTGCTTCAATGAATTCATCGAGGGTGCGATTACTCTTATGAGAAGGTTCCACATTTTGGCCACCATAATTGAACAGCTCAATAGGGTCAACGACTCCCTCATCTTCGACAATCATATTGTGCATAATGACACAAGCTTTCATGATGTTGCACAGTGTCTCCGTGTCCCATAAACGAGCTAATCCTCGAACAATGGCGAACCTTGATTGTAGAACCCCAAAAGCTCTTTCGACATCTTTCCTCGCTACTTTCTGTGTTTTGGCAAAATATTTGTTCTTGTTCCCCATAGGCTGAGAGATGGACTTCACTAAAGTAGCCAATGATGGGTATATAACATCGGCTAGATAATAACACATTGTATAATCATGACCATTTATGGTATAATTCACCTCAGGAGCTCTGCCCTCAGCCAGCTTAGCAAATAAAGGAGACCGGTGAAGCACATTGATGTCATTATGAGACCTAGGCATTCCAAAAAAGGCATGCCATATCCAAAGATCGTTGGAAGCAACAGCCTCCAAAATAATAGTGGGCTCCTCCATATGACCCTTGTACTGACCCTGCCACTCTATAGGACAATTCTTCCACGGCCAATGCATACAATCAATGGACCCTAACATACCAGGAAAACCATTTTGCTCACCGAGTGCCAGTAAGCGTGTTGTGTCAGCCTCATTAGGATATCTCAAGTATTCTTCTTCAAATAAATCAACAACTGCAACAACGAACCTACGTAGGTTCTCAATTGTGGTACTTTCTCCAATGCGAACATACTCATCCATAGCATCAGCTGGAATTCCATATGTTAGCATATGAAATACTGTTGTGACTTTCTGAAAGCAACTCAATCCAAGAACATTGGCTGCACTCCTTTTTTGAACAAAGTAGTCATCGTATGATTATACAGCATTCATTATGCGTACGAAAGGGTCCCGACTCATCCTATACCTAAAATTAAAAAATAAAATAAATGTTAGAATAATTACTTAGCGTACTAGTGGTCATATCACAAGTGAATGTGCACAAACCTCCGATGAAATAAATTTGGGCCATATGTCGGACCATCAGCCAAGTAATCTTGAAACATCCTTTGGTGCCCGCCTTCTCTATCTCGGTAAATAACTTTATGCCCTGGAACAGAACCACCATGTCTTCCTTTTTTATTTGAATATGTTTCAACAATTGCAGCTGCTGACATGATGAGACAATCATCATCGTCTGATGAGGAATCTTCTAATTCTCATTGCAACAGAGATTTCTCAGCAGCCATGATTCTAGCGACCTTGCGAGGCAGTCTGCAGGCTGTGACGGGTGTGGCCGGCTAGGAGATGGTCGCCGCCGTACTCCTTCACCGTCCAGGCGCTTTTGCTGAACGCGGTGCCACCGCCTGAGTGAACAAATAGATACAGTTGTAGGTGAACGAATGATCGATCTCGCTCATGAATAGCGGTGGAACTCAAGGACCGATCGATCGACACAGAAGGCGACTCATCGATCGATCATGGTGTTGGGATTGTTTTGGAACAGAGCAATCCTCTAGCGCTCTGGGTGTAGGCAAAGGCGAACCGTACTGTGGATCGTGTTCTTGCTGTCGTTTCGTTGCAAGTGATAGACTTTGCCGTCGAGGACGAAGCGGCCCCTCTATATCCGCTGTGCTACGCGGCCAGCGATCAGCCCGAAGTCCCTATAGTTTCCCGTCAAGCAAAAGAAAAAAAAAGTAGCAATATAATTTATGTGGGTCCCAAATTTGCTTTTTTAGATGCCATTTATTAGAAACTCTTGGAGATGACCTTCTTTTTTCCTCTCCAAATCTTTTTAGGAGTTGCCAAACTATAAGTTTTTTAGAGAAAAAAGTAGGGAACTCTTGGAGATGCTCTTAGGATTTTAGGTTTAGGGATTGATTAGGTATTTATTATTTAGTTTATAGTTAATTATTTAGTGAGGAATTTTGGGTATAGATACTAGTTTTCAAGTGTCGGTACTTAGTAGTGCGTGATACGTCGATTTGGATGACTTGATGAAGTTTCGTCAAATGCTTATTTTCCTAGTGAAGTTGTTTAATATGTCTGTTAATGTTACTTTGAATATATACATGTGCTTTCATATTGTGACCGTATTGCATAATAAATAGTTCAAATTTTGCAATGCTACGTAATGTTAATTTGAATACTCTAACCCTTTGTTTATCAATTTGTAACAGGATGGCTCCTCCCACGCAGCACCCGTTGTTTCCCCTTCTCGAGGTGGAATACGACAACCAGCACCGAGCACACATCTTGAGTGACATACGGCGTGCCGGCTTCCTCGAGCTTGTCCATGTTGTCAACTACGGTCTTCCGTCCCTTGACCCAGCACTACTTACTGCAGCTGTAGACAGGTGCGAGTGCCTTTTTTATACGTAAACATTCTTATAACAAATTTAAGGCAACTAACAGTCGTTCTATTCTTATAATAGGTGGAGGCCTGAGACCCACACGTTTCACCTACCTTGCGTCGAGATGACCTTGACCATGCAGGACATGAAGGCTATCTTTGGCCTTCGGTTGGGAGGACTTCTAGTGACGGGTATAGTTGACAACGATCACTAGAGGGAGCTGGTGGCTCAGTTCACTGGCTTTCTTCCACCGAACGACGAGGTTTCAAATAAAAAATAAGTAAGCAATGCAAACCTATTTAATACTTGCATTGCTTTCCTGCAGCCATTGGGTCTCATTTTCTTTGGTGAATTTCATAAAAAGTTCTGGTATTTCGTCGTCCTAGATCACAGAGTGCTTTGATTACTTGGACCCACAGGCTGAGGAGGCTCAGATCGACAGGTTCGCTAGAGTGTGGCTCTGGCACTTCCTTGGTGCTTTCCTCTTCCCATATGCCTCGGGCAACACCATCAGCTGGATCTTCCTTGACATACTACGCCAGCCGTGGGAGAACATAGCGGCGTACAGTTGGGGCAGCGTAGTCCTAGCATGGACGTATCGACAATTGTGCGTTGCCTGCCGTCGCACCTCAGGGTATGCGAACCTTGGAGGTTGCTCCTACCTACTCTAGATTTGGTGTTGGGAACGATGGCCCGTTGAGAGGCCCCTTAATACTGGTTTACCGATAAGTACTTCGGTTCACTATATTCTTTGAGGTAGTTACATATAATTAAATTATTAATGGCAAATTCATTATCGTGTTCAATGCAGTAATGGAACGGGCATGATACACTCCCTATGGCTTTGTGTATCTAGACAGAAGCAGAGTTAGTTAGAGGGAATACGAGGCGCAAGTATAGGGAGTACATGGACGGTCTCGACGTCCTGACATAGCACTAGGTTATGCTCTCTTTACTATCATACATGTGTCTTGTTCGATATACACTATATCACAACCTAACTCAATTATGAAATGTTCAGGTGCATTGGTGTCCTTGGGATGCTCCGGAGCTTGAGTACTATTTGAGTCCTGTCACTAGGGATGAGTCAAAAAAGTATCGCTGCAACGTCACTCTTATTGTCTTCCACGTGGTCGAGATTCACTTGCCCATCAGGGTCTGCAGACAGTTTAGAAGAATGACAGGCTACCCACCACCGCTTTACTCCACCAACTAAGAATTGCATGGGTGCGTTATCGATTAATAACAAAGCTACAATTTAGAGGTGTGTGTTGTACAACTAACATCATTTTGTTGCAGGTATGACCGCAGGAAGAGGTACAAGACCAAGGATTGGCGTGTGACACACAACACGTACATCCACTTGTGGCAGACCAGGGAACGACAGCCAGTCCATGTGGGTCCCCCACACGACTAGCACACCTTCGACGAGTACCTGCAGTGGCTTCATAGGTCTACGAGGACACATATCAAGCCCCATATACTGAGGAGGCGATTGACGAGGACTCAGAGGAAGATGTGATCGAAGATGTGTACGACGTTGCCACTAGGGCCGACACACAGCTACAGAGAGCCCTGCTTCAAAGATACGTGGTAAGATACTCGAATGGTACAATTTGTTATCCATTTGGTATTAAGTATGTGTACTAAAACTATCCAACCGTGTTTCTATACCTAGGCGACACAATGTCAAGGATGTCCAATGAAGCAGTGTTTTGGCTTCACGAGTCTAGAGGGTAGGGGCTAGGCGTTCTTGAGGCTTTTGTGGAGGTAAACATAAACTTGTCCTTTCTAAAAATATTTCTTTAGTGTATATACGTTTGGGAAATGCACTAACTTTAATGTCTATTTATGCAGAAGGTAAAGCAGAGCTGCAGGAAGCTAGCTCAGAAGTTGAGCTGCATGGACACTCCATGGGTGGAACCGACAGTCCCGGTGCGGTCGGGTGGCACCTCTTCTGGCTCTTTGAGGACACTAGCCGGTGAAAGCTCTAGTTTTGTTTTGGTGAATTGATAAAACCCTAAATGCTAACCTAGTTTATCAAGTGATCATGACATAGGTAGCATATTCCAAGTGGTGAAGCAAATGAAGATCATGACATGATGATGGTGATGCCATGGTGATGATCAAGTGCTTGGACTTGAAAAGAAAAAAGAGAAAAACAAAAGGCTCAAGGCAAAGGTATAAATGGTATGAGCTATTTTGTTTTGGTGATCAAGACACTTAGTGAGTGTGATCACATTTAGGATCGATAGCCGTACTATTAAGGGGGGTGAAACTCATATCTAAATGCGGTTATCAAAGTGCCACTAGATGCTCTAACTCATTGCATATGTATTTAGGATATAGTGGAGTGCTAAGACCCTTGAAAATGTTTATGAAAATATGCTAACACACATGTGCATAAGGTGATACACTTGGTGGTTAGCACATTTGAGCAAGGGTTAGGAACTTCACCGGTGGAGTGTCCGCCCATAGAGTGTGGACAGTCCGATGATGCCACCGGCGCTCTATACTAAAAAGACGAAGGTCACTATAAGTGACCGGACGCTGGTCTCGGCAGGACCGGCACGTCCGGTCAGTAGAAGTGTGAAGATGCTGGCGTTGGTCTTTGACCGGATGCTGGGTCACTTAGTGACCGGATGCTAACAGGGAAACGACCAGACGTTGAGGTCCAGCGTTCGGTCACTTCGCAGCAGCGCGTCCGGTCATCACTTGACCATTGAGATCAGGCGCTCAGTATTTGAAGAGAGAGGACACGTGGCGTGCATCGAACGACCGGACGCTGGGGTCCTATGTCCGGTCGATATGAGCGGAGCATCCTGTAACATCCCGGCCCAGGGCTTAACAGGATTAATAGGATACTCATACCAATAAGTTGCAACTTCTTTTCCGGAAGCCCATCTGCAAATAACTCCGAGGTTAAGCATGCTTGGCCTAGAGCGATGGGTGACCGACCGAGAAGTTCTTCCCGGGTGCGCACGAGTGAGGACAAAGTGCGTAGAAAAGACCTGTGTTGGTCTGTGAGGGCAGTCTATATCCTAGAGAAGCTGCTAGATGTAAGTGGGCCCAGCCTTGGAGAGGCGGGACGTTATAGAATGGTATCAGAGCCGACTCTCGCGGTTTCACGGGCGTGTGTGTCGCAGTTGCGCAGGCATGGTGCGCATGGCTGGTGTGGATCCGACGTGGTCACACAGCATGGCACATGTGCTGGCTCTGGACACACGGACGTGGCCAAGAGAGGACGCTCCTGGCTTGGGATTGATCGACGAGGACGTCGATCTCTTAAGGGGGTGAGGATGTAACATTCCGGCCCAGGGCTTAACAGGATTAATAGGATACTCATACCAATAAGTTGCAACTTCTTTTCCGGAAGCCCATCTGCAAATAACTCCGAGGTTAAGCGTGCTTGGCCTAGAGCGATGGGTGACCGATCGGGAAGTTCTTTCCGGGTGCGCACGAGTGAGGACAAAGTGCGCAGAAAAGACCTATGTTGGTCTGTGAGGGCAGTCTATATCCTAGAGAATCTGCTAGATGTAAGCGGGCCCAGCCTTGGAGAGGCGGGACGTTACACATCCAGTCACCCGATGTTGTACCTAGTGAAAGAGTACAATGGCTCTATTTCATGGGGGCTTCTATTTAAGCCCCATGACCGGCTCTAGCTCACTCCCTTGGCCATTTGCATTGATATAGCAACCTTGTGAGCTTAGCAAAAGCCCTCCCACTCATGTCCATCATTGATTCATCATTTTTGTGAGATTGAGAGTGAATTCAAGTGCATTGCTTGAGTGTTTGCATCTAGAGGCACTTGGTGTTCGCGTTTCGCTGCGGAATTCGCTTATTACTCTTGGTGGTTGCTGCCACCTAGACGGCTTGGAGCAACGAGGATCGTCGAGCGGAGGTTGATGATTGTCTCCGGCTCCGATCGTGGTGATTATGAGGGGTTCTTGACCTTTTCCCGGCGGAAAGCAAAAAGGTACTCTAGTGGATTGCTCGTGGCTTGTATGATCCTCATCTTGTGTTGGTTGTGCGGCACCCTATTGAGGGTTTGGCATGTTATGCCAATTAGCTCGTGAACCTCCAAGTGAGTGAATCGCCACAACGAGGACTAGCTTGCTGGCAAGCAAGTGAACCTCGGTAAAAAATTATTGTGTCATCATTTGATTCCGAGGTGATTGGTCTTCATTGTTATTCATTCTTATGATTGATTGGCTCCTTCCTTGACACGGCGGTATAACCTCCTTACTCACTCTCTTTATATTACTACAAACTAGTTGTCAAGCTCTTTAGTGTAGCTAGTTGTGAGAGCTTATTAGTTTGGTTAGTGTGACTCTTTAGTTAGCTTTTGAGAGCACACTAACTTAGTGAAGTGACATAGCTATTGTGTGGATAGAAACTATATAAATTAGAATTATGGTAGGTGGCTTGCTATTTTAGTAGGCTAGCGCAACACTTGCTTCGCCTCATATTTGTCTAACTGGTTTATTAAGTGTTGTTGTAGAAATTTTTAATAGGCTATTCACCCTCCTCTAGCCATTAGGACCTTTCAGTCGACTTTTCTCAGCCGGTGACAGGTGCCACTTCCGCAGTGCGTACACCACCACATCATAGCGTTGGGAAGGACTCTGTAAGCGAGGACGACGATGACGATGACCCCCCGAGCTTCCGCAGACAGCACCACCAGTGGGACCCTTGGCCGCAGGACGAGATCGGCATGTCTCAGCTAGGTGGTGCCCCGCTTGGTACCCAAGGAGCCTCACAGGTAGTAACAAAGATAGCTTCTTTAAATACGTAGGCTCCATGAACTAACGATCATAAATATTATAAGTAATCGTACATATCATATACTTGCAGGGTACGAGCCGTATGCACTCCCAATGTGTTGCCAATAAATCCGAAGAAACAGAGGCGTCCGATGAATTCTTACACTCTTGGGTCTTAGTTTGTTAGGTCGAACGAATATTGTCGTTCGAAACTTGCAGGTTTAGTTGGTTATGTTATGTCGAACTTATGTCGAACCAATGAAAATGTTATGTGGCAGCTTGTCAACTTGCGCACGGACTTCATTTATTTACTTCATATTCGTTTTAATGCGTCGCGGCAGCACTGCCAGCGAGATTAACTAGCAACTAGTTCGGGAACCGTTAGTCCCGGCATATCTCGCCGCCGGTGGCCAGGCGTCTTGACCCCGATCCTCCCGAGCTTGGTCATCGTCGTTACGAAATCGCCGAAGAAGGCACCCTAGTTAGACACGCAGTAGTTAACCATGCTGCGCGACCTCATGTCGGACTAGAGCACCTGGTCGGAGCCCACTGGCGAGGGGTCGAGGAAGCCGAGGCCCATGATCGCGTCGCTGCTGATCTTCACCGACAGCAGCCGATCTTCTGTCTGCGTCCAGGTCCTGCCGCGCCATATGCCGTGGCGCGTCACTGACGCGTCAAGATCGGTGGCGCGGCAGACCCTGCCACGTCACCGGTCAACAGACCCGATCGTCGCCACGTCATCCTCCTATCACGCCACCATGCCCGCGCCATGGCAATAGACGCGACCAAAAGTGTTAGTTTTGAAAAAGAAAAAAAACAATGATAAATTTAAAATTAGTTTAAAAAAATATTAAAAATAAAAAAAATCCGGACGGACGCCCACGTCCAATTCATTTAAAGAAAACGTACGTAGATGACTCAGGACTGTCACGTGGAGTTCCCATGTCAACTCGTTTCTGCTCGTATGTAACGTCGCGTCGCCGCCCCACTCCGCTATACACCAACCTCTACAACTCTTTCTTCGATCGGCGGCATTCGACATCAGGCAGGGCCCCGAAGGTATTATAGCTGGTCCAACAGTGCCAGTGGCGTTACACAGTTAAGTCAACCCCACACCACACGACTAGTACAAGATACTGTAGAGCCAAGTGCAGCACAAAGCAACACTGGAGCGTGTCAGGGCGTGCAGTACGCGGTCGGTGCCAGGTCCAGGTTCCGGTGTCTCGTTCATTCCCGGCGGCCGCCCGGGACGGCCGTGGGCACGTCGCCATGACACGTCGTCCGTCGCGCATGCACTCATTCGACGCACGACAGCAGTCCGACGCGAGCGCTGCTTCCGGACGCCCCTCCCCTTCCCAAATCACCCGCTCCCCCGCAGAGTCGGATCGGAAGAATGGAATGGAATCCATATCCCCATTTCCCAATGCACCCCATTCGTCCACCGCGTCCCTGTTTCAAAGAGCACACAACATCGTAAACATATAAAAAACAAAACAATATAATATTAAAATATAATTACTACAACATCGTAAAAATATATAGTGCACCGTCAAAGAACCTATACTGCAATATCGAAAATGTGTACTGTAACAACGAAAATTATGTACTACAACATAAAAAATTATGTACTGCAACATCTCAAATAGTAGTACTGCAACATCGGAAAATATATACCACAATAACGAAAAATTATGTACTGCAACATCAAAAATTATGTACTGCAGCATCTCAAACAGTAGTACTGTAACATCACAAAATCGACCATAAAACATGAAAAATGAAAACATGCGAAAAACATCTGTTGCAACAACCAAAAATCACATTGCAACATTCGAAAATAATATGTTGCAACATCCCAAAAAAACACATTGCAACACGGAAAACAGCAAGGGCGTACAAACAACAAGGGATGTGTTCGAGCTGCAGGCTGCTCCATTGCAACATGGAAAACAGCAAGGGGATGGGTTCGAGGTGCAGGCTGCTCCATTGCAACACAGAAAAACAGTAAGGACGTACAAACAGTAAGGGGATGGGTTCGAGGTGCAGGCTGCTCCAGCCCTGGACCTTTGAGCTCGATGGAGGGGAGAAGGGAATAGGACTCTAGAGCTCACCGAACCCCTAGCCACCGCCGCGTCATCCAAAGGAGAAGGAGGAGGAGGAGGGCTCAGATTCAGAGAAGGAGGAGGAGGGCCCAGATCTAGAGAAAGACCAACTTACCTTGTTGGAGCCGCCGCCGTCGTCCTCGTCTCTGGTGAGAGGAGCGGGAGCCGGGTCGCTGGGAGCGTGGGGTCACATGGAGGTCGCGGAGGGGGAGGGACCGAGGGAGCGAGGGAGCACAGTTGGGTAGGGGCGGCAGCGAGCTTGCGCGCGGGCGCGGCGTCCCGTCCCAGGGACGGCTCGAAGAGCGGGCGGGAAGAGCGGGAGCGAGTGCGTGCAAGAGAGCGGGGGGAGAGCGAGTGCGTGCAGGGAAGCGAGGGGATTGGTGTGTCCGACAGGTTCATATCAGTATCGATAAGGAAAAGGTCCAACTTACCAATCCTAACTAATGCAGTTGTTCAATTTTTCTTCCTAAACTATACAATCATTTGTTTTTACTCCAAATTATTGTAACGGTGGTTTTACTGATGCAGCACCACGTCGTAGCGGACTAAATTAAAATTTCGGATAGATAAATCAGACTAAATATTTTATCTAATATCATGAAGCTCGCATATGGAACACTCCATCGTTTGGCTTATTCATCTAGTCTAGATGAACCACCTTTACAAATCCTAGCTACGCCATGATATTGCTTATCTTGCCTCAAGTTCAGTAATCGTAACTTCGTTCTCTGACACCGCAGATCTGCTTGTCAACTGCGAGTTGACTCCACTCTTTAGGAAGCAAAACGCAGGCCTGGATGGAGCTTGGCTTGGCATAGTGCTGCTGCTAAGCATGACACTCACAGTTGACATCATGGGCCTATCCGCGGGGTTGTGTTGAACACATAGAAGCCCGATATGGATGCACTTCAACATCTGGTTTACACTAGGATGGCTGCTCAAGGATGGATCCATGATGTCCATAACTGTTCCCATCGTCCATTGTTCCCACACCTGCATTACATAGGGAATCTTGAACCAAATTCATCGTTGCAACTTGCGAGGAACTTCAATATTGACTATTGAGTTTGTCGCTTATGCACTCACCGTACTAAGGAGATGATCGTATTGCTCGGAATCATAAGGTCCACCACTATTCCTTCTTCCCGTGACAATCTCTAACACCAAAATACCAAAGCTAAACACATCTGACTTGGTAGAGTAATGCCCACGCATAGCATATTCAGGGGCCATGTAACCGCTGCAACAAGAATATTGTATTATGGACTCAAGATACTCATATAGTATATCTTATGAGGTTAGGGTCATCAACACTTACTAGGTTCCAACGACACGATTTGTAACATATTGTGATTGGTCACTTCCAAATAGTCTTGCTAAGCCAAAATCTGATATCTTCGGACTGAAGTCAGAATCCAACAGAACATTACTCGCTTTTAAGTCCCGATGAACTATCTTCAGTTGAGATTCTTCATGAAGATACTGCAAGCCTTGAGCGATCCCATTGATTATCATGAATCTCTTCTGCCAATCTAGCTCATTGTTTTTATTAGGATCTATAAATAAACCGGAAAAAGAAAAATATCAAAGATGAACACAATAAATTTAACTGTTGCTAAATGATGATGAGCTATACAATACCAAAAAGAAAGTTGTCAAGGCTATTGTTCGGCATGTATTCATATACAACTAACTTCTCTTGTTTTTCCAAGCAAACACCAACGAGCCTAACCAAATTCTTGTGTTGAAGCTTGGCAACCAAAAGAAGCTCAGTTTTCAACTCCTTTATTCCTTGACGGGAACTCTGTGAAAGCCTTTTCACTGCTATTTCTCGACCAGTAGGGAGGATCCCCTATACAAATGAAACATATTGAATTAAATCACAAAAACTATGAATTCTTAATATTAATATTTGTGTGTATGGAAACGGGGTAGGGTCAGATAGCATAGTTTGCTATGACTACTTCAGCTATTGGCCAATTTAAATCTCGTACATGTACATGGCTTTCATCCGACTCCAGCGTCTGGTAGAGAATGAAATTTCCAAATTCCCACATCATAATACTTGAGAAGAAAACACATATTTACATATAATAACTATAATTAGCACCTTGTAAACTGCACCAAATCCCCCTTCTCCGAGTTTTTTGCCTTCATCAAAGTTTTCTGTTGTGGCTCGTAGAGTTGCTAGATCAATCATGAGTGAATCAATACTCCGTATGTCCTCTGGATTTGTTGAATCTATCACAACAGAACAAGTACTATACCATGTTTATTTTAGTTTTCTTATGTACAATATAGAAAAATGACACCATTTCAGCTTTGTGTAATGGTAAACAATGGAATCACTTACCAATCAGTAATAGTGTTCCAGCTAGTTTCCTCTTCTTCCTCCAGAGATAATAGCAAAATATTACAGTAGCTGGAATCATAACGACTATAGGCAGTATAATAGCTAAAACTCTACCAGTCCTGTTTCCTGTAAATTGAAGATGTTGCTTAGTTTCAAGCATTAATTATTGCTGAAAGATCAACTAGAAACAGAAGGACATAATGCACATGCCTTTTGAAGCACAAATTTAGCTTTATTCAAGTAGTTTAGTTGAGAGCCCCTTAAATAACACAAGGAGAAACTTCTTACCAGATTTGATGTTTATAGTTCGACAAGTTTCATAAATTTCTGGTTTGGTATAAGATATCAACAAGATCCTAGAGTAGTTGAGCTTTGACGAATACAAGGAGAAGCCAAGAACTAAACTACTCAGTACATTATATATTTAGTTCAGTTTAAAACTTCAAATTATATTGAGTAAAGAACTTCAGCATGCAGATTTGTCTATTGCTGTCATTGTTGAAATCTGAATTTCCATCTAAAAAACAGATAAACAAAATTTGTTCAGATTCATAGCTGAAGTGTCATACATTTTGAGATGGGGGAGTACCTCCCAAGGACTGTTAGTATTATGGCTAATAATGACATATAAGGGTCTTAGTAACTTACTAACTTCTATTCTCCGCCTACAATATTTCAATGAGAATGCATTTATGCATTCAGCCAGGATGCATAAATGGGCAAGACTCGATGCAGAAAAACATTTCCATGTCTGCACTGAGCCAGTTATATGACTATGGGACTGCATAGAAGCGTACATCCAATCCAACAAAGAAAATGTAGAAATTAAGAATGCAGCGTATATCCAGGACCAACAGTGGAGTAGCGACAGCTGATCCAGAGGACGCCAGGCCAAAAATAGACTTCGTCTTGACTAAAATATATACTTCGACTTTCTTGTGCAGAACTTTAGCTCGTAAACATAAAGGTACAGTGCGAACTTTTGTGGAACGATTGAATTTGGTATTTTTAGAAGAATTTTTTAACGGAAGAAGAGCAAGTTTTTTCTTTAATGTTCACCATATCTGTATTTGTATTCTTAGACATATGTCCGTATTGGATCTGTTTATATCCCAAGAAGGAGATTGTCTTAAATATCTTTTGAGTATAATAGGACTTAGGAGTAGATTCTATTGAATCAAAACCTTTGAACCTTATAATCTCTTCTATACTATATATGTCGTCCTAGCTTTCTACCAGGTACAAGAAAGATTATCTAAATCTAGACATATCTTGCGTCCAAATACATATAACATGCTATGAATCTGTACGCCCAAAAGCACTGATAGAACGACAGATATAATGGGAGAGGAAATAGGTTGGAGGGCGGATTCTAACGCCTCCAATATTATTATGACTCTAATGCCCCTGTCTCTTTCAAGTGGACGATAGAGAAAAAGTCTCTTCTGTCGTCATCTGGTCCCATGCTTAATTAGTCATATTTAAAACAGTTCAACTTTAACTAATCTAAAATTACACTTTTTCTCTGCACGGAAGTAGCAGAACTAGTCAGAACTCAGAAGTCTGGTCATATGTAAACTTCTATGTTGCCCATCAGGCAACTGATAGCTACGGGACTGCATAGAAGTCAAGGTGGGACAAAGAAAAATAAAGGAAAACTAGCAGAATGCACGGGATTTGTTCGCTTACTTGGTTCCTTGATTTTTTATGTACATTGTTGTACGAACTAATTTCAATGCACTTGTATACATATCAAATCTATATATTTGTTGAAGAGGATGAAGATGTAAGTTTTAATTTTCACTTTAACTCATCTCAACATACGTGGATCGAATAGATACTAAGTGCAGCTAAACAAGACCTCAAGTGACATTGACATCTGTCAGTTATTTATTTACTAGAATCAAAACATTTCGTTCCATATACAGTATAGACTCCTCTGTTAAAAAAAAGGTTATTACTTTAGTCACAAATCTGAACAAATGTTTGTCGGATTCATAGCTTAAAGTGATAACTTTCGGGGCGGAGGGAATACTAAATGAAACCTGTCGCTTGTGCTTCGAACCGAATCAAAAGTTATGTTCTGCTAATGGATTGGACTCGGTTGATGATACTCTAATCCACTTCAATTTATATGGATGTTAGTGACTAAGGTGAAAAATTATTATATGCTTTTCCCTCAAAAAAATTTATTATATGCTTGTGGATAATTTTCTACTTCAAATACAGTCACTCACAATCTATGTAGATTAGAGTGGACTGTGTAACCAAAATAAGTCCTTGACCTTGAGTTCTTCCGGGACCTCACCGGACACCGCTACCCTGAATCTCCACCCTCAATTGCTAAATTCGCCTGGTGCAGCTAGCGAACCATGCGCGTGAATGCAACTCACCTCTTCCGGTCGTCAGTGGCGTTCCGTTCACCACCGCGGGCGCGGGTGCGAGCGCGTGCGCCGGGACCCCCACGGTAGGTTCCGGCAGCTGAAGCAGCGGGGTGGTTGTGAAGAACGGGTACTGCTCGTACCTGTAGTTGCACCGCAGACCAAGAACCCTGCCACCCTGCTTCCCGCTGAAGTAATTGGGGCCCATCTGAATAATACCCGAGAGGCAGCTACGGCAGTCGGCCGGCGCCATGTCCGGCGTGCACTGCGCCAGCCCGTAGATCCTCGGGTTCTTGCTGTCGAAGTTCTGGAACCCCTCCACCGCGGTGCCGAACCTCTTGGACGAATTGGCGGCCGCGTAGGTGGCGGTGGCGTTGAGGAGCGCGGCAACGGCGGCGTCGAACACCTTGAACGGCGCGGTGACGTTCTGCGTGTTCATGAGGATTAAGACTGCGCCGTTCAAGGTACCATCGTTGGGGGAGACTACGATGGCAGTGTAATTTTTGACCGACGTAGATGCGTTCCTCGAGTTCGAGTACGTCAGTACGATGAATTCGCTGCCTATGGAGCGGAGGAAGTTCTGGTTGGAGTAGCGGAGGAGGCAGGGGTCGTAGAACACGGTGGCGTCCCTGTTGTAGGCGCACAGCTGCTGCGCGTCCTGGAACGCGGTGGCGACGCAGTCGCTGCAGGCGGAGGCGTTGAAGTCGCCGCGGCAGAGCGCGAGCGCGTAGACGATGTCCGGCACCGCGCCGACGGTGTCCCTGGCGAAGAGCGTCGGGGAGGCGGAGGTGTTCCTGGGCAGCGTGGCGGCGAGGCGCTGGATGTTGCCCTGGTAGGTGCTGTTGAGCGTGTAGTTGGCGCTGGTACCGCAGAACTGGCCCAGGGGGTCCCCGGTGGCGAGAGGTGCTAAGGTGGATGCGAGGAAGAGGGCGGTGGCAGTGGCGAGGTAGGAGCGCAGGTGGTGGTGCGCAACCATGGCCATGGTGTGCGCGGCGCGCAATGGCCGGAGCCGTGGCCCGTGGCGTGGTGCCGGTCCGGGTCTGGGAGAGGCGTGAATCCGGACGAAGCTGCGCAGCCCAAGTGGTGAAATGAATGAAGATGGGGATGTGTATTGGGTCCCATGAGTTGACTCGTGTGGGGCTCGTTTGACTTGACTGAACACTGCAGCCCCGCCCCTGCCCGACTCCACCCACGGCTGGTGTTATTCGGCTGGCTGGTTTACTTTTTTTTTAGTTTGTCTACTGAACAACTATGGCTCTGTTTGGTTCCGACTTCTAAAACTTTAGTTCCTAAAAATTTTAGACAGCCTTTTAAAACCTTCTAAAAGAGTGTTTGGTTGTACCTCCTAAAACTGACTAAAAACAATAAATGTTGTTGAACAAAGACACTTTTACCCTTCTTCAAAAGAGAGAGAGGGAGGGGCAATAAATAAGGGGTAGTTGGGGTCCAGGAAGGACTTTAAGAGGTTTTAGGAGGGATGGAGCTCCTAAAGAAAAACCAGCCTCCTAAAATTTTTAGGAGATTTTAGGAGGGGGTGTTTGGTTCTTTAGACAGATTCTATCTAAATTTTAGCTCCTAAAGCTTTTAGGAGGGATAACCAAACAGGGCCTATGTAAATCATATATTTTATGTAGTTTCAACACATAAATTTTTTTGCACGATAGAATTAAGATCCAACAGCCTCTATCTTTCTTCTATCTCTAGCCTTTTTCTACCTCCAGACAATCACAAAATCACAGATTCACATATCACAAAAAACAATTTTTTTCTATGGAAGGACAAATCGCAAATCGTAGAGGAAGTGGTACCCCGCTTGTGCCGTCATGTCAAAGCTCTTGTGGCTCCGTCACAGGGTCCCCCCGCTCTCTCCGTTAGGCGTCAGCCCACAGGGCGGTGCGCGAAGGACCCCTAGCGATCGGACAGGAGGAAACGACACACACACGAGGGCACGAGGCGAGACCGACCTGAGGGGCGAGCTCACCGGAGCTGGTGATCACCGGTGAAAAAAGAGAAAAAAAATCCATTTGTTTTTTTTCCCCTAAAACACATGTGTGTTGTATAGCATTTCTGATTTTTTTTCAGCCGGAGCAGTGTTTTTCCCTCACAACATTTCAGCATAAACAGTAAATTCCAGCATGAACAGTGCCGGAATAATACCAGCCGAACACTCATGCCTCCATGGCATCGCGCTCTCAGCTCGAATTTTGCGGCTACACAAATGCCACGCCGAGGCGATCAGGTCTCCGTAAATGTCACATCGAATGTTTGCAATTGAAGTATTAAACATAGACTAATTATAAAACCAATTCCACGTGTAGAGATTAATTTAGGAGACGGATTTATTAAGTCTGATTAGTCTATGTTTTGACAATATGGTGCTACGGTAAATATAGGCTAATTATGGATTAATTAGGCTTAATAAATTCGTATCCTGCAAAAATCTCCATATGTACGGTTAGTTTTATAATTAACTTATATCTAACTCTCCAAACGTCCTACGTGACCTTTAGTTCCTGCATCAAACACGACATCTCGCTCTCGTCAAATACCACAGTCTGCTCCACCACGTGATATCCCATCCTCGTCAATTTATTTTGCAATTTTCTAATTGTATTTTTTTTATTTCGACAAAAGGATCGTGTAGGTGCAAATCCTACTCACATCAGTTTGATTTTTAATTTCCTCATTGTGATTTTTTTATTTCCAATGGGTTCAAATTCTATGTTCATCGGTTTTTTTTTAATTGTAATTTTTTTTTATTTCAACACCAACACCTTGTTTGGACTCTAGAGCAACATCAAACGTAACCCACTCTCATCAGTTGAAGGACCGAGCAGGTGACCAACTTCCGAATCAAGTCCACACAGGCTAGATGAACTAAAAAACACTCGGAACGGACAACGGAACAACAACGGAAGCAACTCAACAGAAAACGCGGTCGGGAGAAGCAAAACGCATACGAATCCCACTTGAGTGCAGCCAGGCCGGCCTAGCTGTTTTTTTTTTTTTTTTTTGCATAAACCGCCCTGGCCGGTTTTCCAGCTCAGCACCCCGAAATAAAGATCGAAAAATGCAAAACTTGATCAAATCAAGTCCAATCGAAACTAAATTTTGCAGGGATGTTTCTAAGGGTGTTGCGAAGGTATTCCCAGAAGATCAACCCTTAGAAACCTTGGAATCAAAGCAGATCTTGAAATCCATCTTCTCACTTTTGGTTTTCTCCAAAAACAACTCAAAATTGTAGGCATCATGAAATTGCTCAAATAGGACACTTGTGATTTTTTGAGTCAACTGATTGCTCAAATAGGACACCATCAAATTGGACATAATGAAGATATTGTAGGATAGAGTGGACATATGGCCTGTGCTACTCACAAAAAATTATGGGCATTGTTAGTATAATCCGTTAGTAATCCGCGAGATGAATTTATTAAGCCTAATTAATCCGTCATTAGAACATGTTTATTGTAGCACCATATTGTCAAATCATGAATTAATTAGGCTTAAAAGATTCGTCTCGTAAATTAGTCGTAAATTATGTATTTAGTTTCATAATTAATCTATATTTAATACTATATCCGACGGACAGCGACTACGCATATGCCCACGGCTATCTTCGCATTCAACGCAATGCAACGCCAAGGCGCCCAATAGGTTTGGCTCGGTGATCGAGAAGGACAGCAGCTCAGAGTCATGATAGGCGCCTCGTTTAGAATATAAGCTATATTTTTTTAGTTAATGAATAATATTCACCACAGCAGCTGCCCGCACTGTGTCTAGAACAGTGACATCACAGGGAGGGAAAGAGAGGTGGAGCAGGAGTGAAGGAGCTCGTGTTGCAGCCAGAGCCAAGTGGGGTTCTCCGAGGAGAGGTAATAATATAATACACACTACCAAATTTAAATTTTCATGGTATATTGGTTACAATGTATGAGTATGATTCTAGTAATCTACAATGGTCCCGTTCGTTTCGCTGAAAAAACAAGGCGAAACACTGTTCTGGTTAATTTGTTGTGAGAAAAAAACACTGTTCCGGCTAAAAAACGAGCTAAAAGAGACGGATTATAAGAGAAACGGACGGAACCAATATAGGGCTTAAGTGATGCTTATAAGGAAGAGAGAATTTGAGAATCGCTCCTCCCACTGCAACTAGCAATTCTAACTTCTACCGATAGAAGAAGACGCGAGGTAAGAGTTTGCTCGATGCCTAAACAGTAGAATACAATTTCGTCGGTACTTTCCTGCTCACACCAAACTGACACAAAGTATTACTCCCTCTGTCTAAAACAAGTGTCATTCTCGTTTACCAGAAAGTTAAACAGTCTTAAATTTGATCAAATATATACGGGTGATGGTTTTTACGGCTAATAAACCGGTTGATATTATTTTGCTGTGAGAGAAAAACACTGTATCATGGATGATAAATTCAAGTGAACATGGTGATTAGATAAATCATTGAATCTATTTTTATATTTAAACTTACTTGGAAATACAAATACAAATGTCTACAAATCTAAAACTGACCGAATTGCTCCGTAGTAGTTGGCTTGGACCCGTGGGCCTCTTTTTCTTGCTACCGCTAGCTACACCCACGCTGTGGAGTGTGGAAGGTCTAAAGCGCGTTGTTCGTGCCCGACTAGCAGGATATTTTCCACGTTCAATTCAACCACTCTTCCCCAACCAACTCATGGATATGAAGGAAGAGGACCGCGTCTCCTTCCACCTCGTCGCCGGCCTCCTCCTCGCCTCCCTCCTCGCCCCGCTGGCTTCCGCTCAGCCATTGGCGGTCTGCGGGGACGGCGGCGGCACGTACACGGTGAACAGCACATATCAGTCCAACCTCAGTCAGATCTCTGCCACCCTCCCGACCAACGCCTCTCGAGCCCTCTTCGCCACGGCAGCCGTGGGCGCAGTCCCGGCGGAGATCGTCTACGCCCTTGCACTCTGCCGTGGCGATTCCAACGCATCCACCTGCGAGTCCTGCGTCGCCACGGCCTTCCCGTACGCGCGGCAGCAGTGCGGCTCCGACGAGGAAGTGGCCGTCTTCTACGACGACTGCAGCCTCCGCCTCTCCAAAGAGAACTTCCTCGCCGACAGCAGCAAAGCCAACCTCACCGTTATCCGAAACCCAGACCAGGAGTTAGTAAGTTCACCAGTGGAGGCGTTCGACGCCGCCGTCAGCTTGCTACTCAACGCCACCAGCAACTACGCAGCTATGAACTCATCGCGGCGGTTCGCCACGGGGGAGAAGGGCTTCGATAGGAGCTACCCCACCATCTACGGGCTGGCGCAGTGCACGCCGGACTTGTTGCCGGCGGACTGCCGAAGCTGCCTCGACGACATAATCGCCTTCACGCCACTACAGTATCTCAGTGGGAGGCAGGGCGGGAGGATTATGGGGGTGCGGTGCAATATTAGATACGAGCTGAATAAATTCTTCAACGGAAACCCGACGCTCCGACTACAAACGCCATTCGCTCCGTCACCGGCGCCAAATAACGCGATTTCCACGGTGACTCCAGGAGGTGAGTTGCCAGAAACAAGAATTATAATTATTATTACTTGATTCGCAGCTTTCTCTGGGGTCGTAAGTTTTTTATTTATTTATTCCTGGGTACTAGTAAGCTTTACATTTGGGAAAAGGATTTTATAATTCCCCGTTCTTATCTCGAGTCCAAGCACTGGAAGTTTTTAGCAACTAGCAACATTACCCTTCAACAAAACAAAGGAAACTTTAATTATGGCACAGTTTCAACTTCTGCGGCCTTTGTCCTCACTGAAATCTTCGAAAACATAAGAATGTACAGATATTTTGCCTCCATCAGTTATCTTGAGGACCAGGGTTGCGTCTATGCCGGGGTTTTACATCCATCGTAAACGGAACTCTGTAGAATGCTTTACAAACTAAAAAACTGTATGACTTACCGTAATGAAGAAAGAGAAAGCACAAGCACCTGGCCATGCCCGTACACCCAAAGTTTTGTTTCAAGGAAATTTTGCCTCCGTCAAAGAATTGAACCAAACTACACAGATGGTAGCAGGAAACCGAAAACACCACAATTATATGCGCCCGTGGAGCTTATCTAGACGGCCACAGTTCTCTCGAGATTCACACCGGTGTCATCGCTGCATGGTACTTTATCTTTATTTATTATAGTGTGACCTATTCTGGTCAACTTCACTCTCGCCTGAATTGAGTAAAATGCCTGGGTGCCAGGCACTTTTCTTCCGCTTGGCATCTTCACGCTGCGCGGATTTGAAATGCTCCTCTGCTCAACCTGAAATCATTTGAACCATTTTATTCTGCATCCGACCAACACGCAAAACTGCTTCTCTTAGTTCGTCGTTAACCCTAGATCCCCAATCTCTGTCCTTGCTCCTACCTTTAATGTCGCCCAGCGGCGCCGCCATAGATCCCGGCCGGTGAGGGCAATCCGAGCAGAATCGACGCTCGAAGGATTTGAACCAGTGGTTTCTTGTTCCTGGCAAAGTGGTCCAATTCCAATCGGCTGCCAGTACGGTGCCGGACCAGGATACGGCGCCGCCTTTCCGGTGAAAGCTCTAGTTTGATTTTGGTTAATTGATGAAACCCTAAGTGCTAACCTAGTTTATTAAAGTGATTATAAGATATGTAGCACTACTCCAAGTGATGAAGCAATGGCGAAGATCATGACGATGGTGATGGTATGGTGATGATCAAATGCTTAAACTTGGAAAAAGAAGAAAGAGAAAAACAAAAGGCTCAAGACAAAGGTATAAATAGTAGGAGCTATTTTGTTTCGGTGATCAAGACACTTAGCGAGTGTGATCACATTTAGGTTAGATAGCCGTACTGTTCAGAGGGGTGAAACTCGTATTGAAATGCGGTTATCAAAGTGCCACTAGATGTTCTAACTCATTGCATATGCATTTAGGATCTAGTGGAGTGCTAACACCCTTGAAAGTATTTGTGAAAATATGCTAACACATGTGCACAAGGTGATACACTTGGTGGTTGGCACATTTGAGCAAGGGTTAGAAACTTCACCGGCGCCCTACACAGAAAAGACAGGGTCTCACAGAGTGGACCGGACGCTGGTCATGTGGTGACCGGACGCTGGGGTCCTGCGTCCGGTCAGTGGCAGCAGTGAGTGCGCGGTTTCGGTCTTCGACCGGACGATGGCAGGTTGTGTCCGGTCAGTGCTGACATACGCTGGCGTGAGGCGCACAGAGGAAACGTGGAGTGACCGGACGTCGGGTGAGTCCGGTCGAGCATGACCGGACGCGTCCGGTCATGAAATTTTGCGTTTGGATCCTTACTGGAAATGACCGGACGCTGGGGTCCTACGTCCGGTCACTTTCTAACTGACGCGTCCGGTCATCACTTAACTGTTGGGATCGGACGCTCGGTATTTGAAGAGAGTGGACACGTGGCACACATCGCACGACCGGACGCTGGGATTCAGCGTCCGGTCGATATGATCGGAGCGTCCGGTCGCCCCGTGTTCAGTGCAGTGAGTAGCCCAACGGCTCTATTCCATGGGGACTTCTATTTAAGCTCCATGGCCGGCTCAAGCTCACTCTCTTGGCCATTTGTATTGACATATCAACCTTGTGAACTTAGCCAAAGCCCTTCCACTCATCTCCATCATTGTTTTCATCATCATTGTGAGATTGGGAGAGAATCCAAGTGCATTGCTTAAGTGATTGCATCTAGTGGCACTTGGCATTCGTGTTTCGCTGTGGGATTCACTTGTTACTCTTGGTGGTTGCCGCCACCTAGACGGATTGAAGCAGCGAGGATCGTTGAGCGGAGGTTGGTGATTGTCTCCGGCTCCGATCGTGGTGATTACGAGGGGTCTTGTGCCTTCCCCGGCGGAGAGCCGAAATGTAACTCTAGTGGATTGCTCGTGTCATTGAGTTGCCTCACTTGAGGGTAGGTTCTTGCGGTGTCCAATTGTGTGGACGAGGTTCGTGCAACACCCCTTAGCCGCCGAACCACCAAGTATTGGTCGACACAACGGGGACTAGCGTACCGGCAAGCACATGAACCTCGGGAGAAAAATTGGTTGTCTCTTGCCCTTTGGTATTCTCCCCGTGATTGATTTAGTATTCATCTTGTGATTGGTTCACTCCCCTACACGGCGGTATACTTACCCTACTCACTTATTTATATTCTTGCAACCTAGTTATGACAAGCTCTTTAGTGTAATTAGAATTGAGAGCTTGCTTTGTTATTTTAAGTTCATCTAGTGGAGCTCTTTAGAGTAGCAAGATTGAGAGCTCCTAGTGAGTAGTAACATTGCAAGTTATGTGTCTAGTAATCATTGCAACTAGAATTGTTGGATAGGTGGTTTGCAACCCTTGTAGAGCTAGAGCAAATTTACACTTCGCTATTTGTCATACTAATCAAATTGCTCTAGTTGATTTGTAGATTTTAAATAGGCTATTCATTCCCCCTCTAGCCTATTAGGACCTTTCACCCGGACAGGTCCGCAGGTGGGGTCAACCTGATGGCCGTGCTCTCGGCATTCCTCGCTGACTTGCGCGGCTGCTGGAATCCACCCCCGTGGACGACAAGCTGGCCGGGAAGTCGTCGTTGATGGCCCTGTCCGTGCCAAATTGATGTTGCTTTAAATAGCTAGTGTTCGGATCCACCTGATTCATTGCAGCTACTCCTAGTAGGCTTGCTCACAGTTCATAAAAAATCTCTCCTGATCTATTTTTCTTGTCTCTGCTATTTTTCTATGCCGCCGTTTGTTTACAGATTATTCTATCAATCCATCTTTCCTACAGGTTCAAAGCTATTTTTTTTAAAAAAAACCCCATCCTTTTATATCCAGATTCAGTCCAATAAGAATCGTTATTATATGTCCTTTTAGTTTTTTTTTCTGAAACCAATGCATTTTTTGTCTAGCTGGATATGCACATTTATATACCTGCTCATTCTGTTGCATTCAGATTCAGTTGCTTTTTCACTTGTTTTCTCAGAACCAATCAACCTGTGTAAACTTAGAAACTACCTATCAGGATCACTGGATGCTGATCCAATGTATGGGGTGAGAGGTGGGATTTTTTTGCGTTTAAGCCCCCTTCCGCCGGCTTTTTTTTTTGCCCTTAAGCCTCCTCACCCCATCCATTGGATCAGCATCTAGTGGTCCTGGTTGGTAGGTTCCAAGTTTGCACAGGTTGGTTGGTTTCCACCTGATATGTTATCGTTTTCTTATGGTAAATATTTGATTTAGTAGTACTTGGGAATTGCCAGATTAGTGTTAAGGATGATTTTTTTAGATGATGAACACTTCTTTTGCTAATTGGGTTGAACGCAGATAAAAATTAGTGATACATAATTTCACCATTGTCATTAAATTTTCTCACTGGAACTTCTCATTCATTTCCCTAAACTCTAACCTAGAATGTAGCCTGAAGATTTTAATTAGACTTGGCAATGTTTTTTCTAAGTTTTCCAATCAATCCTTAATACTAAAGAGATAGCAATTGATCATTCTTTTTATATCCTTTGTTAAGTTCTTGTATTGGATTCCTTCTTGTATTTGATAAATATTTGTTTCTCATTTAGTTGTTGTTTGTGACAACAATTATATTATACGTCGGACAAGTAGACAGTTATAAACATAGCTCTTTTTACCAAGTACCTTTTTCTTTTACCTTGTTCCTTTTTTATATCAATGCATCTCAGTGTCACGTGAATACATCTGGTCAATGAAATCACAGGATGTTAAATTTTATATTTATGTTCACGCTGTATCTTTTAAAGTTAGTCAATGCAACAATCGATGATGGTTCTCTTTATTTTAATCAATGTAACAATAAAAAGAAAAAGGGGATTTACTTTAGTTAAATTCATGTATTTCTTAATTGTTGTAACCACGACGGCTTTTCTGTTTTCATGTCTGATCCACTACCTTCATTTCTTATGAGATATCAGTTTATGTTGTACCTCTCAAAGAAATGCACAATGTCTTTGAACTTGTAGTTTATCCATGTCTTATGCTAATTAAAATATTATTTAATCATACTTATTAACATTATGGTGTAATTTTACTTGCAGTACTCTTGCACGTTTTTCTGACCATTTAAGTTTCTCTACATAGATTGGAACATGTACACCCGTAATTATCCCTTGTATCAGTTTTATTAGTACTTGCCTGTTTATAGTACCACATGTTAGGGCTTCTTTTGTTCTTAATAGTACATTTTTACATCCCACCTGACTATCTCATTAATTTGCTTGAATTTTAATATTTTGTCTGTTTTTTTCTTCAATCCATGAACATTTAAGTTCTCTTGTTATATTGGAGCCTCTACACCCTTAATTGTATCTTGTGCTCCCTCCGTTCCAAATATAAGTCACTTTAACTTTTTTGGTACATCTAATTTGCTATGTATTTAGACATAACGTCAAAGCGACTTATAATTTGGAACAGAGGGAGTAGCGGTTACATTAGTATGTGCCCTTTTACATTATTGTACTTTAACTCTTCCCCTTTTTTATTGTTATATTATAGCCTCTACACCCTCAAATGCAGTACATTTTAATATGATTTGCACTCCTATTATTTTCGAACCACATTAAGCCTAGTATTGATTTACTTGATGTACTATGAAGCTATATATTGCACTATTGCAGCACTTGGTTCACTAGCTCTTAGTGGTATTTGCACGACATGTGTGTATTTTGTCTTGCTATTTGCTGACATATCATGGTTGAATTGACTGCTACATTTTAACTTTATTTATTTGGTCTCGCTATTTGCAAACTGAATTGACTGCTACCTTCAACTTGTCTATATTTGGTCTAGCTATTTGCAAACATGCATGTTCGAGGTAGTATTTGATCTGATTCAATTTAATTTTAGAGCATAAGCTATGAACATTTTATTCTAGTGTAGTTTTGTTAGATTAAGCTCAGAGTCTAAAGAAAACTCTTATGAAGATAGTTATGCAAGTCCAGTCATCTAACATTAGGTACCAGGTAACTCTGGGTTAGTACTAGTATCAGTACAAATCGAAAGAACAAAATGAAGGGTATTAAAATAAATATAGCTGCATACACGTCGCTTTCGTCAACAATCTGAGTAGTTGCGAAGAATGGAGAACCCTAGAATGCCATGAACGAAAAAGAGGAGAGGATAAGAAGGAACTGAGGGCAGGAGACGGGGGCTGCCATGAGCGGAGAAGAGGAGAGGATAACAACGAGCTGAATGCTGAGAAGAGGACTGCTGGATTTCAAAAGAATAAAAACTGGAATGAAAAGCAAAGGGATATGTCCGCGTGCCTGAGTGCTCGGTGAAAGAAAGAGAAGCTGAGGCAGGATTCTCAGGCACATTTGGTACACCAGGCACTACCAGGGTTGACTGAGTGGGTCCCATGTCTGCAAAAAGCCTGCAACCATGCAGTCCGCAGTACAAAAAGTAATCAATCACAGATCAGGAATAGGCTCCACGGCCGCTTATAACTGGGGGAGTTGCATTTCACATTATGTCTCAAATTCAAAAGAGCCTTGACACTCGCATAATATGTTTTCTACCGAGTGGCTCAAATAACGCCTGATTGATAGATATGCTGCATACATCATACTTTAGTCTGAAGCCTGTGTCTTATATTTACAGGAAGAACGAGGAATGGAGTGAAGATTGCTCTAGCAGTTTCATTGACTGTAGTTGCTTTAATGCTTGGTATTGCTATGTTTTGTCTCTGCTTTTTAAGAAGACCAGCAATAGAGCATGCACCACCATGTAAGTCGCTTCACAATTTGGGACTGACAAACTGCAAGAAAATGAATGAACCGATGGGCCTTTTAAACTTGTTAGCTGGGACAACCAGTTACATGGTCTAATCTTCACATTTGAAATTTATTATCTGTTTCTACTCAAAAGAAAATTTACTTCTGTATTCAAAGGAGGTTATAGTACAGGAATGGCTCGGTGCCTTAAAATGTGCCTTCATATACCTGTTTTTAACATTTATGACAGATTCAACTAAATGTGAGGACATTGAAGGCATTGATTCACTTCTTGTCGATCTATCAACAGTACGTGCAGCAACTGATAACTTTGCTGAGAGCAACTGGATTGGTGAAGGTGGTTTTGGAGCAGTTTATAAGGTGCCACTTATATCATTCCATTTCGAGTTTTTCCAGTTTCAACAAAGAACTAAAGGTTTACCCTTATGCAGGGTGTACTTCCTGATGGTCAACAAATAGCTGTGAAAAGATTCTCACAGAGTTCAGGTCAAGGAATACAAGAGCTGAAAAATGAGCTTGTTGTGGTTTCCAAGCTTCAGCACAAGAATCTTGCTAGGCTTGTTGGTGTTTGTTTGCAAGAACATGAGAAGCTCGTCGTGTATGAATACATGCCCAAAAGAAGCATTGACACCATTCTCTTTGGTATTATTTTGTAATCATCTATTTTTCAGTACACAAATACTATGGAAATTTAACACTGTATTACAGTCAACTGATATGTGGTTTCTTCTTCAATGGCTAGATCCTGAGAAAAGTAAGGAGCTAGATTGGGGAAGGAGATTCAACATAATAAAAGGAATTGCTCGAGGCTTAAATTATCTTCATGAGGATTCCCAATTCAAGATTATCCACCGAGACCTAAAAGCAAGCAACATCCTTTTAGACTCTAACTATACTCCTAAAATTTCAGACTTTGGCCTGGCTAGGCTATTTGGAGGGGATCAATGGCAGGAGGCTACAAAATCTGTAGTTGGAACATAGTAAGTACAATAAGCTAAGTCTAGCTTAGTGGGAGGAGTGGGTGTAAACACTCATCCCCTTTGTAATTTCTCTTCCATTCAAATTTGGTTAATTGAAAAGCTACGTATATTCTTTTTTCTAGGTTGGTTGAGCTTTTATCAAGTATATAGTAAGCAAAAATACTCTTATTTGATATAAATGATATACTAACTACTAGGTATTTCTTTTCGAACTGCAGTGGATACATGGCACCAGAATATGCCATGCGTGGTCACTATTCTATAAAGTCAGATGTCTTCAGCTTTGGCATCTTGATTTTAGAAATATTAACTGGAAGAAGAAGCAGTGGCTCCTATAACTTAGATGAATCTGTTGATCTCATAAGTCTTGTAAGTAATTCTAAAGCTCCCAACTTGATATGTATATGACTAATGCGAAAAATGCTTAGATAATTTGCATATTTGATGGAGGTATGGGAGCATTGGACCACGGGAACAATCGTCGAGATCATGGATTCATCTCTGAGAGACAATGCTCCAGGAGACCAGATGTTGAAGTGTATTCATATCGGGCTTCTGTGTGTTCAGGATAATCCAGTGGATAGACCAACGATTTCAACTGTAAGCATTATGCTTGGCAGTAATACTATCGCCCTCGAAACTCCAATGAAGCCAGTATTTTTCATCCCCAAGAGTGGCACCTCTAGTTTGTGTACTCAGAATTATATCCAACAACTTCCGATACCACCACAAGTCAGGGGCAATGTCACCAAATGAAGTGAACCAAGAAGAGTCGTGAAGCTTGTTGTCATGTCACGGAGCAATTGGATTGTTATTGTATGAATAAACTTGAACTATATATATAGGTTAAAACCATATTACCCCATCATTTTTTTGGTTCTGACTGTTCTGATTATATATGTAATATGTAGTATGTTATCCATCAACCCATGCTCCTATATGTTGTAACACGGCTTCAGCGGTTGACGAAGGCCTATGTCGCCAAGGCGTCTTCGACCATCTTAGGGCGGAGACCTGGCGCTGACTAAAGGAACTTTCCTGGCTATGCTCGTAGGGCACTACACGAGGCTCAGCGGGCTGGTCGCGAATTCCGCCCAGGCCGGGCGCAGACACCTCCGACCTGTGCTCAGGCGGACGCCGCCCCGCCTCGGCTCACGGGCGTCTCCGGCGATGAGGGCGGAGGCCGCCTTACCTCTGAACTAATTAGACAAACAATCTTGCCTAAGTGTGTGCAGGTACTCAAGCGCAGGCGCCCGTGGTCCGCGCGAGCGCGCCAGCATGGCCCCCGCGAGGCCGGGCGGAGACCCACGGTTGACGTCTCCGACCGGACCGGTGGCGCCCGTGGTCCGCGCGGGCGCGCCAGCATGGCCCCCGCGCGGCGGGGCGGAGGCCCACGGATGACGTCTCCGACCGAACCGGTGGAGACCCGCCAAGGCGACGGCGCGCCCCCGATGACGTAGGCCAGCGTCGGGAACCACGGCCCCCGCGCGGCCGGGCGGAGGCATACGGATGATGTCTCCGACTGGACCGGCGGAGACCCGCCAAGGCGACGGCGTGCCCCCGAAGACGGAGGCCAGCATCGGGAACCTAGGCCTTTGGGCCGAAGATCGAGGCACGGTGGGTCGGCCGCTTATGGTGGCCCGTTACTTGGAGACGGTGTGGCAGGATTGCCCCGCAAACAAGAGACCTGTAGCGGAATATTCCAGGAATGTACTGTAGCAATTGAGGGGCATTGTAATAAATTCTGTCAGGGAGTAGTTGAGCCCTATAAATAGGGAACACTTGTAACCGTGCAGGTGGATGGTGAATGAATTAATGAAACCCTAGCTTTTTGTGCCAGCTTCCCACAAGTTCACCTGTCGAGCGCATCCCGAGCCTCCGCCCGAGGGCGACGTCTGACGGGCGGAGGCCTCAGTCTCCCCCACGTTGTCTGAAACCGCTAGTTTCAACATTGGCACCCACCGTGGTTTGGCCGAGACAAACCAACGATGGCAGGGAAAAGAAAAACCACCACCAGAGCAGCAACGACCACGGGTCAGAGAGGAAGGCCTAGGCGCACCACTCGTAGCACCTACGCAACCTCGCCAGCAGAGGATGGCACCAGAGCAGATGCCCAGGGTCAACAACCGGAACCCCAACATCAAGAGATCCAAGAGCCGGAGGCCCAACCAAACTCAGGTACAACACTCGAGCAAGAACTGCAACAGCTGCAAGCACAGTTGCAAAGAGCGCAACAAGAAAGGGACAGAATGGCAGTAGCATTCGCAGCTAATCAGCAAGCTACTCAAGCGTCAGCACAAGCAGTAGAAATAAGGCAGCAGTTGGCAGTCCTACACGCTGAGATGCTAAGTATGCAGCATGCAGTACCAGCATCAACCTCCGCGATCCTAGCCTCCGCAGCAACACCAACCGCAACCATGCCTCCGCTAATGATCAGCCCAACCACGATGCCGTCTCAGGCGATGCGGAGGCCTATCGACCCCAAGTCCCCACTCTCTGAAGGCATACAACAATCGCCATGGCCAACGGCGTACAAGCCAATCACACTACCAAAGTTCAACGGAAAGACAGACCCCCATCAGTTCATCATGAGTTACGAGGCAGCAGTAGCCTCCGCCGGCGGAGACGACGCCGTCTTGGCAAAGTCATTTGTTATTACTGCCGAAGGTGACGCGTTGGCTTGGTATTCCATGCTCAAACCAAGCACGGTCTATTCTTGGGAAAATCTCCGGGACAAGATATTGGCAAACTTTAAGGGGCTAGTAGCACAGTCGCTAACATCCACAGATCTATTCCAGTGCAAACAAATGTAGGGAGAGACACTACACGACTACTTCCGGAAATTCGTGCAATTAAAGGCGAAGGCACCAGACATCCCAGAAGAGATCGCCATTGAAGCAGCGATCAAAGGGCTCCGAATCGGGCCGTTCGCAGCACACCTAGCAAGAAAGAAACCAACTTCCATACAGCAGCTGTACAACGAGTTTGAGAAGTACTGCAGATCAGACAATGACCTCCGGAAAATGCTGGAGGAGCAGGGTCAAAATAGACAGCAAAACAACAGCAAAAACTCACAGAAGAGCTATACGAACCAGAACGCATCAAATCAGAAACCAGGCCAGGGGCAGGTGCTCAACATCGAGGGTCAACCTCACCCCGAACAAGGGCAACTGGCAGGGCCAGCAGGGCTGGAGGCTCAGATCAGGAACCAAGGTAGGCAAGGTTATCAAGGCAAAAACTAGAACAAAAACCACAACCAGAAACAACGCAGGCCATATTACGTTTTCCACGGTGAAAGCGCAGGGCACAACACCAAAGATTGTCCAGAAACAAAGGAGACACAGAAAAGAATGAAGAACAAGCAGACCGCCCAACCTCCGGCACAGCAGAACGCAAGAGAGGTCAACAACACCTACACAACTGGCCACCAGCAGTACTGCCCGATGTACCCAGCACTAAACGCAAACCAAATACATCCCTCCACACTGGCCTCCGCCTATTACCCAGAATTCCTACCAGCATGGCGGTCAGCGCCCTCGCAGCAGCCACTACTACAGAAACATTTTCTGCGGCGGGCGAATTTGCTTTTGCGCAGCGGGCAAATGCGTCCGCCAGCGTGAAAAGGTCACGGTAAATCGTGGCCTTCCCGTGGTGGGCCGCTTTGCCCGCTGCGGTTAATCGATTTCCCACGGCGGGCAAGTTAGGATGCCCGCCACGGTTAAACATTTCAAAAAAACAAAAAAAAAACCCAGGAACCCGCCGGTGAGCCCAATCTCGAGCCCACCGACGAGCCCATTCACAACCGCCGTGTGGATCTGCCACCGTGTGGACGTGGCCGCCCTGGATCTGCCGCCATGTGGATCCACGTCACAGGGAGTCAACGCGGCCGCCTGGATGCGCCGCCGTGTGGATTACCCGTCCCTACGCGCCACGTAGCTCCTCGCCTACGAGAGAGAGAGATGAGGGAGGTACTGAGAGGAGAGAGAGGGTGGGAGAGAGAGGGAGAGAGAGATACCAGGCACGGCGGCGCTCTCCTCGCCAGATCCGGTCATGGTCCTGGACCCACGTGGTGGCGCATGCGACCGAGAGGTGGTGGCGCGCGTGACCTCGCTTGTCGTTGCCACCGGAACCACCCGGGTTGGGGCCGCTTCCGCCTTGCCTGAGGTCGCCACCGCCGTATCCTCCACGGTGGAGCCCGCTGCTGCTGAATCCACCCGCGTCGGGGCCGAATCCGCCGTGTCGGAGCTCGCCGCCGCCGGATCCGCCCGCATCGGGACTGGATCCGCCATGCCGTCATGGAACTGTCGGGGGATAGGACCCGACACCGGCGAGCGCTTGAGCTCCACCCGGGCCGCCGCGTCGCCTCCTCGAGGACAAGAGAGCGGGGAGCTCCGCCCGGGCCTGTGCCACCGATGTGGATCTATGCCGCTGCGTGGATGGGGGCTGTCCCAGCCATGAGAGAGGGGAGGCGAGTGGAGAGAGGGGAGGCGCGACGGGGCGCGGCGTGTGAGTGGGAGGCGTAGACGATTGAGTGAGGGAGCTGAGTGTTGTGAGGCTCAAACCCTAACTCCTCTCCTTTTATATAAACTCAGTAATGGGCTTCGAGCTGGGCCTAATGGGCCAGGCCTTTTTTCGTGGCGGGCTTTTAACGTTGCCCGCTGCGGTAAATCGATTTTCATGGCGGGCACCTTAAGATGCCCCGCCATGAAAATAGGTAATTTTTCCGTGGCGGGCATCTTAAGGTGCCCGCTGCGGAAAATTGATTTACCATGGCGGGCAAAAGTATCTGCCACGGTAAATAAAAAATGTCCACCGCGGTAAATCATGGGATTTACCGCAGCGGATACAAATAGGAGCCCGCCACGAAATGCAAAAGTGTAGTGCTGCGCAAAATCGTTTCTGTAGTAGTGAGCCTCCAGCGGGCAACTATAGGTCTGAGGCAAGCCTGACCTACATAAATCCAAAAACTCCCCACATAACCTACCTTGAAACAAACCAACCGCCACAAAACCAAAGCAGGTTCGAGCATCCGCCGCAACAGCAGCAAATGCAACAACTGCCTCCGCCACCACCCCACAACCAACCACCAACACCAAAAAATGAGCCAAACCTAGAAAACCAAGTCAACCCTCATGGAGCACTGCCAACAATAGGCATGATACTGCCAATCGCCGGAGGATCATCAATGGAGTTTCAAACGAAAAAGCAGAAAAAGAATCACTTCCGCCTGGTAAACAACGTAGCAGTCCAGGGCCCAGCAAAATACATAGATTGGTCCAGAGTCCCAATCACCTTCATAGAAGAAGATCTCCAGCTAGAAAGCTACCCTCACACAGACGCAATGGTAATCAAAACAAACATAGCAGCATGGGAGATAAGCAGAGTGTTGATTGACACTGGCAGCTCAGCAGACATCATCTTTGCAAATACATTTGACCAAATGAAGCTCAGCAGGAATCAACTATAGCCCTCCGAATCCCCTTTGATAGGATTCGGAGGCAAGCAGATACAAGCACTAGGAAAGATATCACTACCAGTGTCATTTGGAACCCAAGCAAATGCTAGAACCGAATACATAACCTTCGACGTCGTCGATCTGTATTACCCATACAATGCCATCTTGGGCAGAGGATTCACAACTAAATTCAATATAGCCCTGCATATGGCCTACCTGTGCATGAAAATACCAGCACTCCATGGTGTCATCACAGTCCAAGGCAGCCAGAAAGAAGCAAGAAACATAGGAAAAGCAATCTACAGAGCCCAAAGAAACATCAATGCAGTCGAGTTGGCAGACAAAGAACTAGAGCCTCCGGATATGCCCAGAGGAAAAACATATATGGCAGATCAAGAAGAAACAAAGCTGATCCCTCTAGAAAAGGAGTTACCAAACAGAAAAGTAACAATCAGCTCAGAGTTGAGCAAAGCAGAGGAGCAAGAGCTCATGGAAACTCTAGTAAAAAACAAAGACATCTTCGCCTGGTCAGCCTCCGACCTCCAGCGAGTCAGCAGGGACATCATACAGCACGAACTAGATATCAATGAAAACATAAGGCCAAAAAAGCAGAAGTAGAGAAAAATGTCAGAAGACAGAATCCTGGCCGTAAAGGCGGAGGTGCAAAGATTGCTAGATGCAAAAGTCATTAGGGAAGTCAAGTATTCAGAATGGCTAGCAAACGTAGTACTAGTACCAAAGAAGAATGGCAAAATAAGAATGTGCATAGACTTCACAGATCTGAACAAAGCTTGCAAAAAAGACCCTTTCCCCTTACCAAGAATAGATGCCTCCGTCGACAAGGCAGCCAGATGTTAGAGGTTTTCTCTCCTCGACTGTTTCTCTGGATATCATCAAATCTAGATGAAAAAAGAAGACAAAGACAAGACAAGTTTCACTACTCCATTTAGGACATACTGCTACACTAGGATGTCGGAGGGCCTAAAAATGCCGGAGCAACCTTTGCCAGAATGACAAAGGATGTTTTGGGCTCACAGCTAAATAGAAACATCATAGCCTACGTCGATGACATAGTGGTCATGAGCAAGAACAAGGATGATCATGTCTCCGACTTACAGGAGACCTTCGCCAACCTAAGGGCAGCTGGCCTCCGCCTCAACCCAGAAAAATGTATATTTGGAGTTACAAAAGGGAAAATGCTAGGATACATCATATGTAGCGAAGGCATCAAAGCGAACCCAGACAAAACAAGAGCAATAATGACAATGGCAGAACCCAAGAACAAGAAAGAAGTGCAAAAGCTCACAGGAAGAATAGCAGCGCTCAATAGATTCATCTCAAAGGTAGCAGAACGTAGCCTACCCTTTTTCCAAGCCCTGAGGGGCGGAGACAACTTCGAGTGGGGGCCCAAGCAGTCGGAAGCATTTCATAACTTAAAAGAGTATCTAGCAAGCTCACTGGTGGTCTCCGTCCCAGAATCAGAAAGCCACCTACTGCTGTACGTGGCGGCCTCCGACCATGCAGTCAGCGCAGTCCTAGTTCACGAGCTTGAAAAAGAATCAGGCAAAACTCAAAGGGCAGTTTATTTTATCTCAGAAGCACTGTCTGGAGCCAAGCTAAACTACACGGAGGTGGAAAAAGTCACCTACGCAGTACTGATGGCATCAAGAAAACTAAAGCACTATTTCTAAGCCCACGAAATCTCAGTTCCAACATCACTGCCATTGCAAGACCTGCTCAGAAACAAAGAAGCCTTCGGCAGAATAGGAAAATGGGCTACAGAGCTATCACAATTTGGTATCTCGTATGTCCCTAGAACAGCAATCAAATCATAAGCACTAGTCGATTTTGTAGCAGATTGGACACCTCCGACAGAGACCAAGGTACAACCAATCAGCCAAGGCTGGACAGCATTCACGGATGGAGCCTGGGGCCAAGCAGGAGCAGGAGCCTCCGCCGTTTTAGCAGCACCCTCCGGCGTCAGAATAAAATACGCAGCAAGGCTAGAGTTCAAATCAACAAACAACATTGCAGAATACGAAGGCCTGATCCTAGCGCTAAGCAAAGCAAAGGCCCTAGGGGCAAAAACATTGACAGTCAAAACAGATTCTCAAGTGGTCACTGGCCAAGTAGAGAAAGAATACACAGCAAGAGAGCCAGAACTCATCAAATACCTATCCGTTGTCAGAAATTTGGAGCGGAGATTCGAGGGCTTCACCCTGAAGCACATACCAAGATCAGAAAATGCAGAGGCAGATGAATTGGCAAAGGCTACAGCAAATAACCTGCCACTACCACCAAACACTTTTTACCAGATCTTGAAGTCTCCGACAACTACGGAGACACCCAAGGCACCAAAGGCAATACTACACCTGCAAAATGAAGATTGGAGAAAGGCGATAACAGAATTCCTAGAAGGCAAAACCAGCGAAGAAGATGAAGCAAAAGCAGCAAGAATACATGCCAAAGCAAGGAATTACACAATCTTAGATGGTGTACTGTACAAGAAAGGAGTAGTCCAGCCTCTCCTCAAATGCATATCGTAGAGTGAAGGCATACAGTTGCTTCAAGAAATACACTCAGGAATTTGCGGGTCACACATTGGCTCAAGAGCATTATCAGCAAAGGCAATAAGGCAAGGCTTTTATTGGCCAACACACATACAAGACACAGAGCAGACAGTCAGAACATGCAAAGCATGCCAAACATTCTCTCCAAGGCAGTCAAAACCATCGTCGGAGACCCAGCTTATACCTCCGACATGGCCGCTGCAAAGATGGGGTATGGACCTGGTCGGCCCATTACCGCCATCCCAAGGAGGAAACAGATTCGCAGTAGTAGCAGTGGAATATTTTATAAGATGGATAGAGGAAAAGCCGCTGGCGAAGATAACCTCAGAAACTATCAGAAAATTCTTCTGACAAAACATCATTTGCAGATTCGGTGTACCGAGGATTTTGACAGTAGAGAATGGAAAACAATTCGATTCAGAGAACTTCAAAGAATTCTACAAAAGCATGGGGACAAAACTAGCCTTTGCCTCAGTATACCACCTAGAGTCCAATGATGCTGTGGAAAGAGCAAATAGAATAGTGTTTTCAGCAATATCAAAAACATTGCTGAGCCTACGCAAAGGAAAATGGGTAGATGAATTACCTAGAGTTATTTGGTCACACAACACATCCGTCTCAAGAACAACAGGATTCACACCATTCAAACTGTTTTATGGAGAAGAGGCCATGATGCCAGAAGAAATAAAGCATGAAAGCCTCCGCACAATGAGTCAGCTGATGTTGCAAGATGAAGAATATGCAAAAGAAATAATAGAAGCAATAAGACTGGAAGCAGTCGAAAACATCGCAAAATATCAGTCCCAAACCAAAAAGTGGAGAGACTCCTAGGTGGTAAGGAAAGACATAAAACACGGAGACCTCGTACTCAGAAGAAAACCCAATGCACAACTTGCCGGCAAGTTACAACCGAAATGGGAAGGCCCATACACAGCAACGGCAGCAGGCCGACCTGGCTCTTTCCACCTGACCGACAGCGAAGGTGTCACGACAACACACACATGGAATATTGACAGCCTTCGCAGATACTACATCTAGGCAATGTACCAAAGGACAACCTCCGCAAAATATAAGCAGAGACCCCTCAATCTATTTACTTTTAAGTTTTTTTACTTCAATCAAAACAAAATGTAAAAGAGCCTGCACTCTTTTCCTCACAGGGGAACTCCAAGCGGAGGTGAGGTTTTTAACGAGGCAGGCTCAATGTAAAAATCCTCTACAAGTATAAAGAGGTAATTCCCCAAAAGAACGCTCCAAAAACCCAAAACCGAAAGCGGCCAGCTCTGGCGCCGCAATATTCGGTAAACAAAAAGTACAGGTCCTTTCAAAGCGCCAGCCATAGGCACGGGCAATTTGAAACGGCCTCTATGGCCAAACAGGCCTTCGACCTTGACAAAGACCTGTACAAAGTCAGGCATCAAGGTAGCAAAAAATAGGCCAAACAGGCCTTCGACCTTGACAAAGACATGTTCAAAGTCAGGCATCAAGGCAGCAAAAAACAGGCCAAAAAAGCCTCCGACCCTTGACGAAGACCTGAACAAATTCAGGCAGCAAGGTCAAAAAAATTGGCCAAACAGGCCTCCGACCCTTGACGAAGACTTGAACAAATTCAGGCAGCAAGGTCAAAATAATTGGCCAAACAGGCCTTCGACCCTTGACGAACACCTGAACAAAGTCAGGCAGCAAGGTAAAAAAAAAAGGAGCCAAAAAGGCCTCCGACCCTCGAAGAACAAGTTCAGGCGCCAAGGAAAAAACAACCTTGGCAAAATAGGCCTCCGACCTTAACAAAAAACACCCCTAGCATCAGGGGCAACAAATTTGTGGCGCTAGAACCAGGAAGAAGGTCTCCAGCTAGAAAGCTACCTAAGGTCTCTGCCATCAAAAACAGGAAAAACAGAAAGTGCCTGACAAAACACTACCACCACTGCGGCGCCAGGCCTCTTTACTTCAAAAGATCTCAAGCAGAACGAATAATTCAAGCAAGATACAGGCTATCAAAGCCAAGATACGATCTAACTAACAACGTACAAAAATGTTAACACCCGAAAGCCACCACCCCACTATAAAAACGGATTCCCCCCATGCCCTTAAAAACTCAGTCAGCATAGGGCGCAAGGGCGCAAGGGGGGAGCAAGGCATAGCACAGGCAAAAGCCACAGCGACGGCCATGGAGGCAGGGGTCTCCTTAGATATCCAACTCGGCCGTAGATATTGTACGAAAACTCATAAAATCGGGGGCAACAGTAGACAGTCGGAGGCAGTGGGAAAAGAGATAGGACCTACGGCACGGTGATGAACAACAGAGGCCTACGGAAGAAGGGGGATATCGCACGAAATCTCGTAACATCCCCCTGATGTCGGAGACCTAACCTGCCGTCTCCAAAGATCAACCATGTCCCACGGGTGTGCAGCGTCGGAGTACCATACCTCCAGACAGCTAAAACACCCAGCCAAAGAAATATCAAAAGTCTCCGCCGTCTGCACAAGCTATGCCAAACCTCCAGTCAGATCAAACACGGATTCGGCGAGCCTCGCCAGGCGAACTTCAACTACACCTCCGCTGGTCGAAAAACTACGGAGACTTCTACCCCGGCCATCAAGCGAGCACAAAGAATGAGAAAAAATGGGGCGAAGGTCCTGGCCACCACCTCTGTATCGCGCGCGTTCGCCCAAGCAAAGGACAACGGTGTGCGAGCTCGGGACTAGACGAGATATGTAAACTAGCACGACGGGCTCAAGCCACCGCATAAACAATCAAGAAAGTGAACCTGTCTTGTATTCTATAAAACGTCAAGAAACATTCTTATAGGACACCGACTTGAAATAAAATCCTAACTATGGTGGCGGAAGTCCGCGCCAAGCGAGCGTGCGAGTAAACCCAGCGCGCTCGTCGTCTATGTCAAACCTAACTGACTCGAACACGTCGCGCGCAGCGCTACGGGGAAAGGCTGAGCGCCAATACTCCCAAAGCTCTCCGCTCACGTAAATACCGTCGTTGTAGAGAGTCAAAGGCGCAACATCTTACGCAGGCTCTCGATTCGGAACCTGCGCAAGATTAAAAATTTCCACAAAACCATTCAGAACAAAATAAACTTTATTCACAAAAGTCCAACTGGACTGCAAAATACACGCTAAAACAATTAGGTGCTACAAAGTGCCTGGACCTCCGGCGCTTCGGCCGCAGCGGAAGTCCCTGGAGCGGAGCCCGCATCAACTGTGGGTGGGCACGGTGCCTGCGGCCTCCGACCACCGCCACCATCGCCGATCGTAGATCCCCCCAGAGCGCCACCAGCGGTGGAGGTACCGACCGCAGTCGCCGAGCGCGAAACTGATGGAGGCCTACCCGCAAGACTCTTCTACGCATCCTGCAGCATAGGCTAAAGTGTCAGGGGCACAAGCAACGAAAGCCTTCGCAGCCTCGCAAAAAACCAAAAAAAGGGGCGGCTATAAAGGCTATAAATACCTTCGCCCTCTTGTCCCCCGCTAGTTTCCGGGCAGTAGATCTACCATAAGGAGCCCAAAAGTGCCCAATGAAATTTCTCAAGGTTTTTCGCAAACCAAGAGAAGTCTCACCGAGCTCCTCCGGATCAGGCAGCGCTCCTTCCGGAATACTCTCGGTATGCGTACACCCGCCGCGTGCCAAAAGCTTGGCATAGTTCGCTACTCCCGCTAGCGCCCCATAGTCTGTGTAGCCGTTGATCAGACCGGGGAGCTTTGCAAGGTGGCGCTTTAGCCAGGAGGCGAGGGCGTACACGCTGTCTTCCTCCGGAGGAGCAGAGGTTTCGCCTCCGAGCTCGGCGACGGTGGCCCGGTAGTGGGCGACGGCAAGGACTCCCTTGACCGAGTCCAAACGCCTCGTCGTCAAAGATAGCTGCTCCCTCACCGCTGCTGCGGATTCCTTCTCAGAGGCAAGCTCTCGCCGGAGACCCTCGGCCAGCTCGTTCGCCCTATGGGCCTGCTCGACAGACAAAACCTCTGCATCCTGGGCCTTGGCGAGATTGGCCCTCAAACCATCCTTTTCTCGCTCCTTCTCCGCCAGAGACAGGCGGAGAGCTGCAACAGAGTCGGATAGACCCCCTTTCTCACCTTCTAGGCGCTCGATTTCCGCCTTGAGCGCTTCAATCGCAGCGTCTCGGTCAGAGACCTCGCGAGTACAGCGCTCTTCCATAACAACGCCCGTGTGATACCCCTGCGACCAGAGAGAGAAAAGCCAAAGCGATCAGCAACGGAATCAAAAACAAGTCTAGAAGCGAGCATACACAAAGAAAAAGAAAAGGCGCAACCCACCGAAGACGCACCAGGCTCTGGTGTTCTAGATGAACACGGAGAAGTTGGAAGAAATCCATGTCCCTCAGACGCTGTTTGAAGCGATCTGCTCAAAGGAGAACAAACAAACACAAAACGATAAGGTGAGAAAAGCAAATCTCACGTTAAACACACCAACAGCCAAAGACCACCTCCGACGTCTCCAAGAACAGCAAGATAACACTCCTCCCAACCTGAGATAGAGGTGTCGGAGGAACCTACGTAAAAAAAAGACAACAACAACAGCTCAGGTCGGAGGGCAAATCAGAAACAGGCAATAACAACAGGCCAAATGATGATCGAAATAAAAACATTCTATACTCACTCGGACCCGGCGCCGTCAGCCCCGGCTGCCTCGGACCAAACCTAGTGCCGGCAGCGATTGCTCGCTCCTCCGGGGTGAGGATTTCAGCCATGACATCACCTGCAAAGCAACAGATACACAGTATTAGCACTTGGCACAATACGTAAAGAAACAAACCGGGCGAAGACATTAAAAACAAAAGGTGCGCCAAACAAACTTACTCATAAAAAGCCCAGGCAGGGCAGCTTGCCGCACCCCCTGGGCAGAAGTCTCCGCCATATCGTGCGGACGGAGGACTCAAAGAAGGCCGAGCCGCCGGGGCCTGCTCAGCAAGCACGGCCTCCAGCCGCCCGATGTCGGCCGCCGGCGCGGGCGAAGGCGCGACAACGGCAAGGGACGAAGGAGCGTGCCGCGGGACGACCTCCGTATCCTCTTCAGAGCTTGAGCACAGCCCGCCGAGAACGTCGGGCATAGGCTCGACGGCGCTACCTTCCGGCTGTTCGCCGACGCCCATAGCACCATGTGATGAGCGCGCCGGGGCAGCGCTGGCTTCTGGACGCCCGGCACCGCTCACAGCCCCACTCGTAGGGCACACCAGAGCTATGGGAGAGCCGCGGTCCCCTCCGCTCGCAACCCGCGCATTCGCTGACGGGACGGAAGAGCTCTCAACGTCTTCACTGCCGGCGAAGGCAGCGCCCGCACTACCGGGAGAAGACATGGCCGGCGCGATCAATGGAGCACCGCTCTTCTTCTTTTTCGTGGGCGCCCGAGCAACAACGGCGCCCTTTCTCTTTTTAGACTCGGCCTCCGCCATAACATTCTTCACGAAGGCCTTCTTCTTCTTCTTCTCAATCGAAGCCAGGACCTCAGCGGGAACCTCGCACTCCCGATAGACGATCCCGACCTCCTCAAAAACTCGATTGAGCCGCGGCATGGTGCCTGCCACGGCCATCCGAGACGTGTACTCACGCTCAGAAATCTTGCCAACCAACCCTACGGCGGCTTCCTCAACCTCAGAGACGAAACTGTCCTCCGTCACCCCCTTCCCCAGAGACTGACCGAAGCGGGGGAACGGAATCCCGGCCTCCGGCCCAAAAACAGGAACCTTCACCTGTTCCAGCCGAAAGGCTGGGTTGTTTTTGCCCAGGGGCCAGTAGTTGGAGGCCATAATCTCCTCCACTAGGTCACGGCCACCGGAGTAGCGACACGCTGCCGCAAAAGCCTGATCACAAGCCTCCCTCGTCGGAGACACCTCCTCCGGCGGATCCACGCGCGTGAGCGGCGCCATCTCCTCCATCCTTGAAGTCAATGGATACTTCAAGAACTCCGCGCCATCCTCGGTAGTACTACGGACCCTGTTGGTCTTCATGTAGAACCATTGCTCAAGCCAGTCGCGGTCCCACTTGCCCTTCTGGCAGAAAGAGATCTCCAGGCGGTCCGCGCCTTGGTTCCTCTTAGACATAAAGGTGCAACTACCATACTGGTAGATCACCTCCACCTCCTTGCCCTCTCGCACCTCCTTCTTCTTCTTCGGCTGCTTCTGCAGCTCGTAGTACGCGCAGAAGGTATCCACATCCGGCTCGGCACCATAAGAAACGCACGCCCAGCAAAACTTGCTAAGCGTGAGGAAGGCAGTAGGAGTCAGATGATGGAGCTGGACATTGAAGGTCTCCAACACCCGGCGAAGGAAGGGGATGTAAGGAAGGCGGAGGCCGCAGGTGAAGAAGTCCCGAAAGACCACCGCGTATCCCTCCTCTGGTTCCGGAACAGTCTGGCCCGGCGGAGGGATTTTTACCCTGGAAGAAGGAAAACATGACTCCTTCAACATCTCCGCGATTGCCTCTTCAGTAATAGAGGAGGGGCCAACATCCCAAGACTTTATCGCCATATCTCTGGATTCCGCAGCGATCAGGTCTCCGACAGACGCAGAGACACTCCTCAGATCCTCCTCCACCAGCTTTTCAAACTCCAATGCGGAGGCAGAGGCAAGCATGCACTCCTCAAAGCGCGCACCCCAGCCGACGGCCCTAACGCCGAGAAGGTGGCGGTAGGGTCCGAAAAAGGCGAGCCAGCGAGTTTGGGCAGAGGCGGAAAGGAAAGCCACCACGACAGTAGCCTAAGTGCGAGACGCAAGCAGAAAGACGGAACGCGCGAGGGCAGCGAAAGGCGAAAGCGAAGAGAGCAGAGAGCGATTTCTCAAATGCAATGAAAGCGAATGAGCAATGCGGGGGGGACCCCGCCACCAACAACACCCTTATATAGGCAGCGGTCAGGCGGTCCGGCTCCCGCCATACAACGGTCACCTCCGAAAAATTCGCCTGTCGCACAACGGTCATCTCCGAAAATGTCGCAAGGTGTGCAACGGAAACTGACACGGCATAAATGGCCGCGCCGTAGGACAATGGCTAGATTTGCTGCCCAACGACCACTCTCAACGAGACCAGCGGCCACGCCAGAGCGGGCCAGGGGGGAAGTAGCTTGGCCTCGCTCGAAGACGCCGATGAATATGGCCTCCGCCCCCGCGGATGCCTTTGGCCAAGGCGTTTTGAGCTCACGGCACGCTCCGGCGAACCATGGTCTCAAAAGGGGGGAACTGTTGTAACACGGCTTCGACGGGTGACGAAGGCCTCCGACAGCAAGGTGTCGCCAAGGCGTCTTCGACCATCTTAGGGCGGAGACCTGGCGCTGACTAAAGGAACTTTCCTGGCTATGCTCGTAGGGCACTACACGAGGCTCGGCGGGCTGGTCGCAAATTCCGCCCAGGCCGGGCGCAGACACCTCCGACCTGTGCTCAGGCAGACGCCGCCCCGCCTCGACTCACGGGCGTCTCCGGCGATGAGGGCGGAGGCCGCCTTACCTCTGAACTAATTAGACAAACAATCTTGCCTAAGTGTGTGCAGGTACTCAAGCGCAGGCGCCCGTGGTCCGCGCGAGCGCGCCAGCATGGCCCCCGCGAGGCCAGGCGGAGACCCACGGTTGACGTCTCCGACCGGACCGTGGCGCCCGTGGTCCGCGTGGGCGCGCCAGCATGGCCCCCGCGCGGCGGGGCAGAGGCCCATGGATGACGTCTCCGACCGAACCGGTGGAGACCCGCCAAGGCGACGACGCGCCCCCGATGACGTAGGCCAGCGTCGGGAACCATGGCCCCCGCGCGGTCGGGCGGAGGCATACGGACGATGTCTCCGACCGGACCGGCGGAGACCCACCAAGGCGACGGCGCGCCCCCAAAGACGGAGGCCAGCATCGGGAACCCAGGCCTTTGGGCCAAAGATCGAGGCACGGTGGGTCGGCCGCTTATGGAGGCCCGTTACTTGGAGACGGTGTGGCAGGATTGCCCCGCAAACAAGAGACCTATAGCGGAATATTCCAGGAATGTACTGTAGCAGTTGAGGGGCATTGTAATAAATTCTGTCAGGGAGTAGTTGAGCCATATAAATAGGGAACACTTGTAACCGTGCAGGTGGATGGTGAATGAATTAATGAAACCCTAGCTTTTTGTGCCAGCTTCCCACAAGTTCACCTGTCGAGCGCATCCCGAGCCTCCGCCCGAGGGCGACGTCTGATGGGCGGAGGCCTCAGTCTCCCCCACGTTGTCTGAAACCGCTAGTTTCAACACTATACGTAGACTAGAAGTTAAGAGATGTATTACTAGTTCATGTACTCAATATTTTGCTCTCCCTTCTTCCATTTGTAATTTTAATCCAGTGGTGATAGCCTTCAATTGTCAATTACTCTATATATAACATGCTTTTCCATTCTTGTCATTGCTTTCTCCATTTGCATTAAAATTTTGTGTTTGTTCAATACATGTCAAATTGAAACTTTAGCTTGAGTTATGTCAACTCTTGTACACTCATCTCACATGACATCCTTAATTTACGTTTGGATTTCCTAGTTTCGATCTTACCTACTGCAACTCATAAGATTAGCTCCAGCAGACCCCTAACTAAGCCCCTATAGCTAAATATAAGTTGCTCAGGCTGAAAGCTTTGCCCCAGCAGCGCCCCTACTTGAACATGAAAAATTGGGTGGGCACCCAAATCCTCCCTTCGGTACCCATTCCCGCGACTCCAGGCCATGATATGACAGTTTCCATCCGTTTTCCCCGCGCCAACCTCCCTCCCTCCCATCGCCCGCTGCGACGACGAGGTGGGCGTGACCCGCAACAGTCACTGCCACCGAGCCTCCCCCTCCCGATCCCCAACCTCAGCCCTAGCGTCGCTGCATCCGACTTTGACGCCGATGCCCGTGCCCCATCCCCGAGGTGCCCCATCCCTGTGACCACCTCGACTCTGATGCGGACGCTGATGCCTGCGCCAGCCGCCGCGCCCCTTCCCCGAGGCGTCGCGGTGAACGCTCCACAAGCTTCCACTCCGAGTCGGACGCTGACACCGCTGGACGATCTCCGTCCCCAAGGCGCAACCTTCCACCCAAGGAGGAGAGGATCTTGCCTGCCCTGCTGCTTCTTCCCCGCGAGGACGTGCGGATCTCGCAGGCCATGCGCTTCCCCAACGCCTGACGAGCGGAGCTCTGCCTCTTCGCCGCGAGGACGAACGGATCTCACGTGCTCCTGCCTTGTCGCTTCCCTTTTTCCTTGTGCGTATAGCTCAGTTGAGCGTAGAGAATGATGAGCGAGTTTCTTTTGTCAGTGTCTACCATAATGGATTTAGGGGCCTAAATTGCTCCTGTTGGAGTGGAAGTAATAAACTGAGCTAACAAAGGTAGGGGATAACACCCAAATAAAAATTAGAGACCCTGCTCTAGTTGCTCTAAGACCAGATTTTTTACCTTCACGTGTTGAAGTGAAAACCTAACACCTGTACATATTATTCTAGGACCTCTTTTGGATTAGTTAAAAACCTGGATTCTATAGCCTAGATTGTACTATTAGTTACACTATAGACTGCAGGTTCCATATATCGAATTTCCTCTATGTAATGACTATCAGTGTAGAGTGCTTACAATCAACCATCAAATCAGTTTAGAGTACCAGAGAAATTCTTCAGCGTAAAAACATGTTCCTACAAGATTACAATTGTGTTCTCTGCTCCTAGGTTATTGAAGAGAATCTTCTTCACCTAACGATGGGCTGCCCTTTTGCTATGGGCACGTTGAAGCACTCTAAACCTCTCTAGACCAATCACCACTGACCCTTTGCAGGTCCTCATGAGCTTCAAAGATCAACTACGACTGCCTTTTTTATGGAAATTGTTGGTACCATTACCATGTGTTGGTCAATCTGGACAATAAGAAATGATGTTATCTTCAAGAACATTCAGGCTTCGGTGCATCGCTGCAAGGCAGTTTCAAGGTTGATTTTGCCCTAGTTATTCTACGGGCCAAAGCAAAATACCATCCGCTTATTGATTTATGCATGGGTAGAGGCTTATGTGTAATCTTTTAAATTTTCTTTGTAACCTTTTTTATTTCTTGATTGTTGTTTTAGGGAACCTTTTGTACCTTTTCTTTTGCAATAAATCTCAGTGGGGGTAAAACCCCTCCTATTCATTTCAAGAAAAAAAATCAATATGTTATAAGAGCATCTCCAAGTGTGTGGTAAAAAAGTACTCCCAAAAGTGTTTGGTAAAAAAATACCCCCAAAAGTTCTTATTTAGGATATGTTGGCATATGTTATGCAAACCTACTTATGATTGTAGCGTACAGTGATGTCGTATCACTTTCTCCCTAGCAGTATTCCAAGGTTTATATCGATCACAGGGAACAGAGGAGACTAAGCTATTGATCGATGTGGCACGACCAGTCCCTACCTGCAGCCAAATACATCATCATAATGTTATGGATGGTTCAAGTAGTTTTTTCTGACAAAAGAAGAAAGTTACTACTGGATACAATCTCAACTCAAAAGATGCTAATACATACCATACAAAGAAACGTACACCCAGGTAGTTATTAAGAAGATAGAATAAATACTTATAGTACTCATATAGTCATTAAGAAGGTTTCACTCACAAGCACTTAGTGTTAGATTTACAAGATCATAAGCTCTCTAGAACTAGGACACAAGAGGGCTTTGCTGTGGTACCCTCAAGTAACTGTGAGCTGTTTATCTAATTAGATCGAATGGTTAAAATCATCTATTACTTTCTACGAGGTAATATGTGAAGTTTTAGATACAAAGATCTTTTTTTAGATCTAATTGATACATACATGATCTTTTAGATATAGTGAATCTTTTTTATTTTTGCAACTCTGGATATAACATAACTTAATTAGAACAATCTAATTACATGCACGTATTTCAAAACTTATATGCACGTATTTAAAAACAAATTACATGCACATATATGAAACTTTATGTGCGGTACCTTGTAACATGTTTTAGACCGCTAAAGTTCGTTGCTCAATTGACGCGTTAGCTGTTGATATTCTTCATGTATGTAACATATATTCTTTAATTGAGTACGTAACATGACCGATGTACAGTTTTAACACAACTAAGTATTATAAAAAATTTTGGCCACTTTTAAGACAAAAAATATCATCAAGCTTTATGCATCATGAACCACCCCGCCCGCGCCATACCCAACAAACATGTTCAACCTCCATAAAAAATTACATGCTTATAATATACGTAAGTACGTGACAACTAGTGTTTTATGCAAGGTCTTCTTAATTTTATAATATAATTTCATTCGAGTTAGCATAATATACTTATATACACACTCGATTTTGTGTAACATATTTTAGATCACTAAAATTGACGACTCAATTAATGTATTGTATGTAACGTATTTTTTTAACCGAGTAAAATATGTTAGCTGTTGTATATACGATGAACTTGCTGATTTTTTATGGTGATATACGCACGCATGCATGGATCCGCCAGGCTGTGTGCAATGAACAAGGGAAGGGCACGCGGCCGGCGGCCTGTTATTTCTGCTTCTCCCGTGCATGCAGAGATTTGAAAATATATTTCCTTTTTTCGTTTTCCTATGTTAATTAATTAATTTTAAAAATCTAAAAAATCAATGGCTCAGATTTATTTGAGATATTACCTCGTAGGAGGTAAAGATTGTACCATAGCATTGCCCGACACAAGAACATGATTGAAATGGTGCTGCTTATACCTTCGTTTGATGAGTTAATTCATAATGGCTTGTTGATGATCCGTGCCTGCTTGGAGCAGGCAAGAATGCAGTCGAGGCTAGGTGTAAGAAACCCTTCCCAGTGCTAGCTGGAGCAGTTGCCTAATCAGTGGCTTAGACTAGTTGCATTCACTAGCTTGAGATGGCCTAGGGTGGGTGGCCTCTCCCTTTTAACTTGTTGCAACACAGTCAATCTGGGGGCTGTAAGTCTGTCCTTGCCCCTGATCAAGGCACATGACAGATCTCTTAAAGTCCACTGTATTGCCTTTGAATTTCACAGCACAGTATATGTCTTTCACCTCTGCACCTGCACAATGCACCTTAGCTTCTTATGATCAATCTAACACCCAGCACTTAAAAAGAACTAAACAGCAAGCACTAATGACACATAGATGCAACAAAGAACAATTCAGAATACTCACTGATCACTCATCACACATCACTGAGTACATCTCAAAAAATCTTGCGTAAGACATGTACCCAGATACGTCGTTGAATAGTCACTGATGACTCATCACTGAGTACATCTCCAAAATGTTTGGATCCCACTAGAATAAATTTTGTGCAAGACATGTCTAGATCACTCATCACTGCTTAAAATCTTGTACATGTGACTCAAGATGGGCATTCATAAGTTTAAGCCCCAATGACTGCCACATTCTTTGATACAAGATATGAGTAGCACAACTTCTCTTGATAAATCTTTTTTGTACGAGCAAGAAGATGTGCAATTCTCACAGCTTCATGCAAAACCAATTAATAGGCAAGCAGAGTAAAAAAAATCAAATGATGCTTCACAACAACAGATTAAGATGGTTTTTCTTGTTGACCTAGGCCGGGTAGAGTTACTGAAAAAGAAGAAATAGTGAATATATGAAAATAAACCGAAAAAATATACAAGGAAGAATGTAATGAGATTTGCTACTAACATGTTGAGTAGTGGCTCCAGATTAGTTTTATGCAATGGATGGGGCAGGAGATCTGTGACAACATACCTAGGTTTGGTGTGTTGGATCGAGATCAATTTGATGGGGATGAGAATGGAGAAGATTCAAGAGACGGGAGCAGAAGCCTAAAGCAAGCAGGGACGATTTGGAGGAAGATTTGTGGAGCAAGGGGGTCGGAAGGTAAGATTTGGCGTGACAGTAGGGGAAGCAAGAACTGGAGCGAGAATGGGTTGGAAGGTTGAGATATGAGCTCAGGAGGCCGGAACTTCAAACTGGGAATGAAAGGAAAGGGAAGTGGGAATAGAGTGCCAAAAACTGTGAATGGGAAAGCAATGAGCTCCCCTCAGGAAACAGCGTCCACAAGCACAACATTGACCAACGCAAATCCTAAAGCATGACTGAGCGGTAGAAGATAAGGTGGACATCCTCAAGCGCGTGCGCGAAGATGCATATTTTAGTTGATCTTGGCTATAAAATAGCTGGTTCTTCATTGTATTAAAAAATATCCTTTACTAGTTTGCTTAAAAATTAATCATGTGTTTCGACGAAAGTGAAGCAAGGTCACTTACGACCTACAAAAACACCTATACTTCACTTAGGTGTTGTATCGGTGTCATGATACATATCGGATATAGATACGCCTTTGATACTGTATGGAAGAAGTATCAGAAAATATCATCCAAGAGAAAATTTAATCCAATAAGCGATACTTCTCCAATACTTCTCGAAGAGAAAATATGTGTCTATGTTTTGTCGTTTTTATTTGTTGTTTTGTCATTTTTATATATATACTTGTGGGTGCATCCTTGTTTTTTAGATATTGTTGTATCCATCAAGTTATTTGCTGTTTTGTCATTTATATATATATACTTGCCATATTGGTGCATCCTTATTTTTAGATATTGTTGTTACCATCAAGTTATTTGCTGTTTTGTCATATATATATATATATATATATATATATATATATATATATATATATATATATTTGCCAGTGCATCCTTGTTTTTAGATATTGTTGTATTTATCAAGGTTTTAAATCTTCGGCTAGCAGCTGCCGGAGAAGGCAACAGCTAAGAAAATGAACTTTTAGTGCTAGACGCTAGAAGCTGCGTTTAGCCCGAGATAGCGGCTATATGGGCTTTTAGTTAGCCGCAGCTAAAACACTACCGGCCTGAGAAACAGGCAAACAGCTGGCCCAGGTTGCCTCCACCGGTCCACCCATATGTATAGTTGGCCAACGCGAGCCTGGGCCAAGCACGGCCCGTAGGGGGTCGGGCCGGCATGGCACACCGTGCCTCCCGTGCCGTGCCCCTTCGGGTCTCGTGCTTGGCCTTCGGCCCAAGCATGGCCCTACGGGCCAAAATCCGTGCCGTGCCGGCCCGCTAAGCACGGCCAAATCCACGGGCCGTGCCAGTCCACAGCCCAGTGCCATTAAAACACCTCAAACCGCTTCTCTCATCCAACACTTCTCCATTTTCACAATCATATTTCACAATTCATTCATATTTCAGTATTTCACATTCACAAGTAATAAACTGATCACAGTCATAAATTCTAAATTCTAACAAAAACTACCAAAGGAGACATGAGAATTTAAATAACTGAGTTATTTTTGCAATGCTGTCTCATTAAAAATCCTTATAGGCAAAACTCACCCCTGTGAGAAACCCTAGAAAGAGAAAAATAGTGCAACGCAGCTCTTAATAAGTCTTCCATCATTGTTCAAAAGTCTTAAGTCACACAGTCACAGTCACAGATAGATACAAAATGGAGATAACAGATTAACCGGCAGCCCTAGATGTACCAGCCCTAGATGAACCAACCACAACCCCAGATGACAGATACAAAATGGAGATAACAGATTAACCTGCAGCCCTAGATGTACCAGCCCCAGATGAACTAGCCCTAGATGAACCAGCTCTAGCCCTAGATGAACCAGCAGTACCAGCAGCACCAGCAGCCCCATCTTCATCTTCATCGAGGTACAAATTCTTAAAGGAGTCCTCCAGCTCTTGGTTGTCAACAACATGTTGTAATCTGCTTTCTCCCAACTCCCAATCCTTTATGCAGGCCAGCATCTTCACAGTTTCAGGCAATAGGGGGCGTCGCCGCTCTTCAATTATCCTTCCTATCAAGCTGAAACATGATTCCAAAGAGACAGTAGAAACAGAAACAGACATAATATCTCTAGCCATTATAGATATGATTGGATAGGTTAGTTTATGGTCACGCCACTAGAGAAGTAAATCAAAATCATCCTCATATGCAGTGACATTGTCACTGTCCAGATAAACTAAGTGCTCACTAGCAGTAGAAGCAGATGAAGATAAAGTGGGGGCACAGGCAGGGAAAGGACCAACAACAAATCCAGGACCTCCAAAGATTCTTCCTCATGCCTGTTTTCTCTTACCTGTATGGCTTGCAGGCTGTGCAACCCTTTAACTCCTAGCTGCACCAAACTGTCTCTCATATTTGGTAAATAACTTGTAAATTTCAGTTTTCACATCAGCATAATATGAAGTATAATCACAACCAGTGCTCTCTTTAAGTAATTCCAGGACTCTAAATAAACCTCTCATCTTAGCTCTAGAATCAAGAATGCATGTAAATGAATATAACAGATGTATATGCTGCCAGTATTTAAGAAATTTAAGCTTCATAGGATATACAACAACAATTAGATTTTGATCTTTTTCACTTGCATGTAAATGAGAAGCAATTTTTAGCAGATGGTGCAGGATAAGTGAACTAGTTGGATAGTAAATACCAGAAAGAACAACAGTGAAGTCATAAAATAGTTCTAGAAACTCCAATATCTTTTCAGCTATATACCAATGTCTTGCAGACAATAATTCAGAGCCATAATTGAAATTAATGAACACAGAAAAACATGCTTATATGAAACCAAGTGTTTAAACATAAGATATGTAGCATTCCATCTAATATCCATATCTAAGCCAAACTTTCTAGGTCAACACCCTGAGCAGTACAATAGTTCTTAAACATAGCAATTCTTTTATTAGAGGAATTTAAGAAGTTAATAGCAATTCTAAAATCTTATGTGTAAGGTTTGAACATCTTTAAACCAGATTTTATAATCAGATTAATGATATGACAAGCACAACGTTAATGCATAAGACTGTACTTACGCTTAGAAGGATCAACATGATCAGGTGTAGGATCAGGACCCAAATAACCAACAAACATATGTGTCAAAGTTTCCATAGCCTTAGCATTAGAAGAAGCATTGTCTAGAGTTTTAGATAAAACCTTATCAATCAGATCAAACTCCTCAACCACACAAGCAACTCTTTCAGCAATATTTTTACCAGTATATTTCACCTCAATCAACCTAAGCCCAATAACCTTTTTCTATAACTCCCAATCAGCACTAACAAAATGAGCAACAATACTAATGTAATCCTCCTTAGCATTACCAGACCAAATGTTTGATGTTAGAGCAACAGAGAAAGCAGCAGACAACATAGAATTCTTAAGCATATTACGACGTTCAATAAACAGTTTACTCAGATCTCTAGTGGTGGTCTATCTAGATACTTTAACAAACCTAGGGTTATGAGCATGGACAATGTAATCCTCCCAGAACTCTGTCTCACCAATACCTAACGGCAAATCAAACCTAGCAATCAAGCGACACAATTTAGATCTAGCAACATCATATTTATAGTCCCAGTTATGCACAGAACCATCAAGATTGTAAGCAAGCCTAGACTGAACCCTAGCAGCTTGATCAGTTTTCTGCCTATAAGATTTCTGGTGCCTCTTCAAGTGCCCAGTGCTAGTAATAGATCTAGCAGACAAAGTATATTTACATATTTTATAGGTAGCTCTAGTGCAGATTTGCCTACCGTTCACAGTCTCATAGATCTCATCAAAATCAGCCCACACAACAGATTTACGCTTACCAACATCAGGTCCAGAAGAGGTACCAGTACCAGCAATAGATGAAGTTGAGCCGTTGGAGCAGACCGGGGTCCCAGTCGTCGTCGCCCCTTTACCACTGCCGTCGTCTAGATCGATCGGAGCAGCATAGCCACTTCCGACATGGTTACCAAACAAGACAGCAGTGTCCTCATGGGTGTCATCGTCGTCCTCAGGGACTAGGCCTGCCACGATCAGATCGTCGTTGCCGGTGAACGGCCAGACGATCTCGTCATCAGCACCAGCCATGGCGCCCTCGACCGCGGAGGGCTCTCAAGCACCGTTCTTCAACGGTGCGCGGGGCCACCTTGGTCGCTCTATACCACAACTAGAGGACGACGCATTGGTTACTGACCTGCGCAAAGAGATGGAGGAGGAGGAAAAGAATAGATCAATCATCATTCATCAATGGAAGAAGAGGAGGGTTAGGGTTAGGGTTAGGGTTGTACCTGTGCAATTGAAGCCCGGTTCCGAAGAAGACGAGGGCCACCCAGAGAAGGCGACACACCGGTTAGAAGGACGACGAGCGGCGGAGGAGGGATAGACGGGGACACGAACTCATATAATCACCGAGATCTAGAGGGGAGATAGGGACATGGAGAAGAAAGAGGCGGAGAGGGAGGGGATCAGATAGGAGGAGTAGAGAGCTGCTCGCCGATGGTAGGCGGATCGTCGAGGTCACCTCACCGGAGTCGGGGACGACGGAGCCAAGGCGACGAGGGGGAGAGCGAGACGAGACGAGAGCGATGCGGACTTATATATGAGCTAGGGTTCGAGGTGAGGGGGAGCCGCTGCGGCGTGCCGACTTATATATGAGGGGGGAGGCGGCCAGGCGGGGAGCGCGTGGGGGCAGGCTGGGCCGCTTCGCGCTGGGCCTTGGGGTTGGGGAGGAGAGGAGGACTAAGGAGGGGAGGAGGCCGAGTCGTTGCCGGGCCGCCCGTGGGAGGCCAAGCCGTGCCGTGCCAGCCCACGGGCCTGAGCAGCGCCCTAGGCATGGCTGCTCCCCCGGGCTAGGCCAGCCTGGGCTCGCTGACCATTGGACCGTGCCGTGTTTGGGCCGGCCCAAAATTGTGGGCTTCGTGTCGGGCCGTCGTGCCTCGGGCTGCATAGACATTTATACCCATATGGTAGGACTCTGTATTCTCTGTCATCTCTCTCTTGCAGGCCATCCGCTCGGGTTCGATGCCTAGCATCGGCACCGGCTATCTCCCTAGGAATAGTGTTCTCTTAATAATTTCAGTTGTCTCGCACGGATATACCGCCACTGTCATATCTTTTAGCCTCGTTCTCTTAGCCTTAGATATAGGTTGTATGTCTAGCTTGCGCACTAGAGGTGTGTGTGAATGTGTTATGGTGTGTACGTGTGGTGTGAGTTAGTGCGTGAGTTCAGATATTACAGCTTGTAATCTTGAGGCAAAAAAAAAAAAAAAAAGCTACTGCTGCTTCCGGCGGCGGCAACAACTTCGAGCGGAGGTGGCCTGCGGTTGCGGCGGCTTCGAGGGACTTCCACCGGCTGCGACAGCGGCGGCGGCGACAGCTGCTTCGAGCGGAGGTGGCCTGCGGTGGCGGCTTCCAGGCTTCAGCGACGGCTTCCGAATTCCGTACATTGGCATATCACGGTATCAGTATCCTGTATCGGTGCCACATAGGTTGCGACCTTCTGTTTTGATTTTCGGTATCAACGGTTTGGTCTAACTAGGAAACTAGGAGTGGTCATTGTGGAGAAACCTGTAAAGCTGAGCTGCCAGCGCTGGCAGCGTGATGGGTTTGTGGATGACGCCATTCACTCCCGTCCGCTTGCACACGTCGCGGACGTCGATGCAGCTTGCTCTCGGTGGCAATGGCAGCGCGACAAGTATGAGCAGCCAGCTGAACCTGTCGCCGGTGACCTCCCGGATCCTGAGGGCGACCTCAAACCCATCATCCATCGCACTGGTGGCGTCAGTGCAAGCTGTGGCTGGTGTGGGGGGGTCCAGAAGCACCGCCTGGAGTTGCAAGTAGGGGAACTGGAACGACGGATTATCGCCGCCGGCGGTGGCGCTCCCCAATAGAAGGCTGAGGCAGTGCGCGGCCGACGGGACCGGCAGCACCTCGCAGCCGAGCCTCTCCAGGAGCTTCCGCGTCACCTCCCGGCTGGTGTCGTCACTGTCCGAGAGCAGGACCCGCAGGCCGTTGAAGTTGTACTGAGGAGGAGCACCGGTGGACGGTGAGGGCGCTCCGAATCTGCCACCGACGCGATAAAATCCGCCGCCGCCGCCTGATGGGGGGGAGTCAGAGGGTGATGCCACTCCGTAGCCGAGCTGGAAGTGCAGGATGAGGCTCATGTGCTCCATGCTGGCCTCTGGACTCTGACGTGGATTCGTGCCACATCTTACCGTTCATCATCTGACGAGAGAACAGCCAGCCAATTTAGGTTCTTGATATGTTCTATCTAAATACATGGAGCACGCATTGTTTCGAAGTACTGTACATAGGAACAGAGCTCACCTGCACGATCTTGTTGCACGTAGCGATGCTTAGCCGCGTCTCGGAGCTGATTGAAACTGAACTGATGCTGGTGCTGGTGCTTCTTCTGATTCTTTCTTGAGGTCGTGGGCTGGACGAAAGCAGTAAGCTGTATCTGAAGTGTTGTCTCGTGATCCCAAATCGGAACCTGACGCACACCGTGTTGCAGCCAGAGAAGTTGGGGGTGATCCAATCAGGGAGGCCTGAGCCTGACATGGTCTCCTGGTCACCCACTGGAACAGTGTCCACGGCAAAGCAGAGGTCATGGCAATGGCATTCGCACCGGTCCAGCAGAACGCCAAGCATGTGCAGCAGGAGGTGGAACACGCGCCTGTCGTCGCCGACCACCCAGCATTCGACGGGCAGAGAGCTCATCTCCGCCCTGCAGCGGGCGAGGCACCCCGCCACGCCGGCCGCGTCTTTGACCATCGCGCGGGGATCGAACGGCCTCCGCGCCAAGCTCACGCCGGGAGCCGCCGACGCTGGCTCACCACGGGTAGCCGTCGGCGTCAGCAGCGCCGCCATAACGTCGTCGATCAGCGTGGAGGAGAGGGCGCTGATCCTGGCCATGGCATCCACGGCGACCCTCTGCTCGGCGCAACGGAAGGCCCCGTCCTTCTGCTGCTGCGCCTGCATCAGCGAGAGCAGCCCCGCGACGGAGTGCATCGGACTCAGCACGCCGTCGAGCATGGCGCTCTGCGCGGCGTCCCTGGCCCTGGTGGCCACCGCGGCGTCGTGCCGGGCCTGCGCCAGGACCCTCTGCCGCTCGGCCAGCTTGAGCCGAGTTAGCTGCCACTCCTCCAGCACCGTCGCGTGCGACAGCAGCGCCACGGCTAACTGGTCCGTCGCAACCTCCACGATCTCCAGCTCCTGCCTGTTCCACTCTCGTGCTCCTCCTCCTCCTCCTCCTCCTCCTCCTCCTCTGTGTCCTCCTCTAGCCCTGTGATTCTTAGTAGCCGGAAGAACCAAGACCATGATCGCGTAGCTCCCAGCAGCTCCCTGCCCATCTGATCCTGAGGATGACGTGTCGACGAAGTTGGACACCCTCAGCATTGGCATCCGTATGGCAGCCGCACGTCCATGACCAGACGTCGTCCCGAGCGCCGAGCCCGGCCTCAGCACCTTGGCGTCCTTGCTGGCCATGACGGCGGCCACGTCGGGGACTCGGGGTCAGTGATGCGAATGGCCTTCCTCGTCGTCATCGTCAGGACTTGGTGCTCATCTTCAGGCAGCTGATGTACGAGGTGGAGCAAGCTGTGGTCATCATCACTGGACGCCGCGGGCATCCAGACAGCGCAGCTGCTGAGGCTAAGGGCGTCGGAGAGGTGGAACACGGTGGTGCGCAGGACGGCGTGCGTGTCTGGCAGGAGAGCACCTCCCGCTCCGCCTCCACCGCCGCGGCGGATGTGCTGCGTGATGGCGCGAACGACGCGCGCGGCGGTCTCCTCGCGGCGCCTGACGAGGGCGACGTCGCGGTCCAGCTGGCGCGCCTTGTCCCGGAGGAGCGCCTCGCGGTTCTTGAGGCGGAGCAGCTGCGGGATGAAGGTGGGGAGGGCGACGGCGGCCAGCGCCTTGGCGGCGGTGATGGCAACGAGGAGGCGGCGCGAGTCCGGGCGGGCGTAGGTGATGACGGCGACGAGGCGGACGAGGCCGCAGAGCACGATGAAGGCGCCGAACTGGAGGAGCACCCACCGGAGCGGCTTGAGGTCGGCGCAGGTGGCGAAGTGCAGCAGCTCCAGCGGGATGGACATGTAGGACGCCCCGATCAGGAAGTCGCTCACCTTCTGCCACTGCACCAGCGCCTCCACGGCGCCGTCCTCACGCCCGTCGCAGCCGCCGCTGCACCGCGCGCCCATTGATCCCGTTCTCTGCATTCCTTGGGCGCACGCAGCTACTCAAATTGAGATTTGTGTATGAAACACTGCTCATGCAGCTAGACAGATCACCTGCTGATGACTCACCAAGCGAGTCACTCGTATCATGCATTGCAAGGAGAAGAGAAGCGGGGGATGGACAAGTAAGAAGGCAGGAGCAAGACAGGTGTAGCTAGAGTGTAGGATCGAACCAAGGTTCTGGAGGCTGGCGCTGCACGGCATTCAGAGCTAGCCATTTCATTAGCTTGGCTGCAGGTCTGCTGTGGCCCTGCCTCTAGCTGCTCGGGATTCCGTGAAACTTCACATACAACCATACCCATATGCATGCCTGCTGCGATGCACCGCAGTATGTAGCACAGCAAGAAACAAATGGGAAAGGCTGAAGCGTGCTGGGTTGCTCCCAAAATGGCACCGAGGTAGCTAGTACAGGATAATGTAGATGTAGAGCGAAGTGCAGCACAAAGCAATGTTAGTTGATCTACACCAATAGGCCCTGGGTCCTTGTATCTGCGCCCTGATGGGGGCGCCCAACCCTAATAGGTTGGTGGGCCCCTGTCGCACAGCACATATAAAGATAGGTGGGGATCACGGCTCGAGTCACGAGGTTGGTCTGAGCCGCCATGATCCCACCGATAGAAACCCTAATCCGATCTACGGTGTGCTGCCAGCGACGGGATGCCCCACCACACCGCCGTCGCCTCTGCAGGGTCTCCATCGGTCCACTGGATCGCCACCTCGCCTCCTCACCACCGTGCCGAGCACCGATGTCCGTGAGGCGGCATCCAGGGCGAACTTGGCGTCTACGTTGCTGCGGCCCAACTACGCTAAGGCGAGGAGCCTTACCCGGATCTACGGTTACATAGAAAGGTACACCACGATCCTAACAATGGTTCATAGCAAGGTTGCCAGTGTGCAACCCTAACCCTAACCAGGTAAAAGCAAAGAGAAAAGGGACTGGGGGTGGCGGACGTCACTGGAACCCCGGTCACCACCGCCACCGCGCGGGGAAAAGATGCCGCACCGCCGTTCGTATCGGCGCACGGCAAGAACAGAAACAGATCCAGTTCGGATCTGAGGAAAGGAGTAAAAGGAAAGAAGAACAGTGGTTTCCCAACCCTAACCCTAACTGGGTGAAGGGGAAGAACAACAGTGAACCCGATTCGGATGAACTAGCCCATCCTCATCCCAATCAGAATCAAAACCGTGAAAAGAAATCAAAAGAAAAGGTTCAACCAAACCCTAACCCTAACTCGCATGAAGAAGAGGAAGGGAAGCGATTCGGATGAACTCCAAAAAGAAAAGAAATCAAAAGAAAAGTGCAAATCTCGAAACCCTAACCCTAGTACCCCAATCAGTTGAATCCGTAGAAAGAAGCAGATTCAAAAGAAAAAGAAGGGGAAGAGGGGAAGGGGATAATCTCGCAGATCTCGAATCAAACCAAAAGAAATCCCGAATTGGAGATCTCGAATCAAACCAAAAGAAAACACGAATAGGGTTCAACCGAACACTAACCCTAACTCGCATGAAGAAGGGGAAGAGAAAGATTCGATATAAATAGAAATGAACCGAATTGAACGAAAAGGAACCCTAACCCTAGATCCCCAAATCGGTTGAATCCAAGAAGAACAGTGCAAATCCCGAAACCCTAATCCCCAGCACCGGTTTGGAAAGAGAAAAGAAAAGCAAATCGGAGAAGGGGAAAGGAGAACGGACCTACCTCACCGTGCGTCGGGATGGCCCTTCGCCGGCGCGGGAGAAGAAGGGCCGAGCCGGGGGGTAGCTGCTCGCCGGGCTCGGCCAAGGGGGCGCCGCGGCCAGGCCGCTCGACGACGGCGTGCTCACCCGTTGGGGAGCATGCGCGCCGGCGAAGGGGCCGGCGACGGCGCCAAGGCTGCCTCGCTCCACCGCCTTCGTTTCTCTCGGTTGCTCGCTCGGTTGTGCACGCTGTGATGAGAAGAGAGAGCGAAGAGAGAGAAAGGGCAGGTAGCGAATGAATTAGGGTTTCGGGGGAGGGCGCTCGTCGCCCTTTTTGATCGGCCGATCTCACCACGCAGTCGTCGGATCGAAATGAACGGCGCCGATTGATCGGGCCGACTCGTGGCCCAGGCGGGCGAGCGCACCGCGCGACTTTGCCGGCCCAGGCCTAGGTTGCGGCCTGGGTGCGGGCAGCGTGCGTGGAGAGAAGCTGGGCCGAGCTATTTTGCTGGCCGGGCCGAAAGAACAGTAAGAATTTTTCGTTTTTCTTTTTCCAGAAAATGTTTATTTCCTGGAAATTGATTAATGGCTTAAAGAAAATAGAAAAAGTATTTTTCCCTGTGGGTAAAATTCAAGAAATGAGTATATGTTTTCCGCTGCTAAAGAAATTGTTTATTCTCCAGTTATTTTGAATCAATGTGATATTTAATTGGAGAAAAAGAGAGTTTTTCCGCAGCTAAAGAAATTGTTTATTCTCCAGTTATTTTGAACCAACGTGATATTTAATTAGAGAAAAAGAGAGTTTTCCGCTGCTAAACAAATTATTTATTCTCCAGTTATTTTGAACTAATGTGATATTTAATTGGAGAAAAAGAGATTTTGACATGATTATGATGTTGTTATTTTCTGACCAACGTTGTTAATAACAATATTGTAATTTTAATGATTTATGTATTAATTCTATTTCTGTCCAACGGTGATATAGAATTAGTGTGTAAGAACAGTTGTAAATTTTAATGATTTTATACATTAATTCTATTTCTGCCCAACGGTGATGTAGAATTAGTATGTATGAACAGTTGTATGTTTTGATTTTGACTAACGTTGGAATCAAGACATGCAAATGGTGTTATTTTTATGTTAAGAAAAGGTTTGACCTGATTTTCATCTTGTCTAAGGTGGACTGGGTAGTCACCTCGTCGTGTTCCACAGAGCCTGTGACACAGGTGAGGGAGACAAACGAGGATGATGCCGTTTGGGCAACTAAAGAGAGGGATTTCGAATCCCAAAAGATATCATATGACTTTGAGCATAGGAAGAGGATCACTGCCAACAAGATTTTTTTGGTTGTGATAAAGAACACGATTGAGCCTGCAATTATGGGCTCAATCCTAGAGTGTGACACGATCACCGAGTACCTCGATAGAATAAAGAGTCAGTTCACTGGCTCTTCAAAGACATATGCTACCCAGCTGCTAAAGCAGCTGGTGACAGAGTGTTACTCTGATAATGATGGCATAAGAGAGCTCACGATGCGTCGTCAAAATTATGGCACTGTTGTTTAGGCCATATTTTGAGAGGGAGAATAGAAAGACTAGTTAAGAATAATATTCTTCCTCCATTAGAGCTTTCAGAATGCATAAAAGGAAAATATGTAAAGAAAGATGATAAACGAAGCGTAGGAATTTTATAGATTATTCACACAGACATCTGTGGTTATTTTCCTGTAAAGAGTGTGGATGATTATGATTCGTTCATAACATTCACAAATGATTACTCCCATTATGGCTACATTTATCCAATCAAAGAAAGAACAGAAGCATTGGATAAATTTAAGATATGAAAGATTAAGATAGTCAGGTCTGACCGTAGAGGAGTACTACGGTCGGCATACCCTAAAAGAATGGCATAGTAGCCCAGTATTCTACACCGAGCGAACCTCAGCAGAATAGAGTAGCTAAAAGAATCAATCGTACCCTAATGGATATGGTGGGCAGTATGATAAGTTACTCCACCTTACAGTTGAGCCTGTGAATGGAGGCGTTAAAAATCGACATTCATATTCTCAATAGAGTACAAAGTAAGTCGGTGCCCAAAACACCATATGAGTTGTGGACATGAAGAATACCCTCACTAAACACTTAAGTGTGTGGGGGAGCCCTGCTGAGGCTAAAGTATTTAACCCAAACATTAGGAGTTAGATCCCAAAACAGTAAGTTGTCATTTGTTTGGCTACCTAGAAAAGTCAAAAGTTTTTTGTTTTCTACTTTCTAGAGAGACATACAAAGTTTATGGAAATAAGACACGCTGTCTTCCTAAAGGATGAATTGATGAGGGGGAGCATGGTAGCTTGAGAAATTGACCTTGAAGTGAAGCGGGTGTATACGCCCACTCCAATGATTCATGAGCCATTTTTCTCACTACCTGCTGTCGCTGCACCGATAGTGCTAGATACTGTGGTGCCAGCACCTATTGTTATCCCACCTATGGCAACAATGAATGACGACGAGGAACTTGTTCTTTAGGATCCTATAGAACCTATTGCCACACATGAGGGGGAGCAACAACAGCCTCAAACACAAGATGTGTCAAATGTGAAGGCCCCTAAAAGGTCTCAAAGAGTTAGAAAATCAGCTATTCCTGCTGATTATGAAGTGTACAACACTAAGGAATTTTAATTGAAGGATGATCCCACCTCATTTAAAGAAGCTATGAGAAGTGATCATTCATCAAAGTGACTTGAGGCCATGGAAGATGAAATGAAATCAATGAATGCCAATAAAGTTTGGGACTTGAAAATAATTCCTAAAGGAGCTAAAACAGTAGGTTGTAAATGGGTCTACAGAACAAAAACTTGACACTCAAGGGAATATAGAGAGATATAAAGCACGACTTGTGGTAAAAGGCTTTATGCAAAGAGAAGTGATTGATTACAATGAGACCTTTTCTCCAGTCTCATGTAAAGTTTCTTTCAGACTTATAATGGCATTAATGGCACATTACGATTTAGAATTACATCAGATGGATGTAAAGACGGCATTTCTCAACGAAAACTTGGAGGGAAATGTTTACGTGACACAACCGAAAGGTTTTGTCATGGAAGGAAAAGAACGAATGGGATGCCGCCTTAAGAAATTCATTTATAGATTAAAATAAGTTTCAAGACAGTGGTACTTGAAGTTTGATCAGACAATAAAGGATTTTGGGTTTTAAAGAGAATGTAGAGGATAATTGTGTCTATGCAAAGTTTAAGAATAGGAAGTTTATGTTGCTTATCTTGTATGTGGATGATATCTTACTTGCTAGTAGTGATGTCAGTCTACTACATAAGACAAAGAAGTTTTGTCCTCAAAACTTGATATGAAAGATCTTGGTGAAGTCTCGTTGATTTTAGGGATCGAGATTCACCGAGATAGAAGAAAAGGGGTATTAGGACTGTCACAAAAGGCATACATAGAAAGAATCTTAAAGAAATTCAGTATGCATAAATGTAGTCTCTCACATGCTCCTATAGTCAAGGACGACAGATATGGGAATTTTCAATGCCCCAGGAACCAATATGAGCTCAATCAAATGAAAGTGGTTCCATATGCTTCAGCTGTCGGAAGCTTACAGTATGCTCAAGTATGTACGCGCCCTGACTTGGCATTTGTTACCGGGTTACTTGACAGATTCCAGAGCAATTCTGGAACAGAATAATGAAATTAGTAAAGAAAGTCTTGCATTATTTGTAAGGAACGAAAGGCCTCATGATGACGTATAGAAGATCTAATTCACTCCACATAGTGAGAAATTCAGATTCTGATTATGCGAGAGATGATAGAAAATCCACGACGGGATAGTATTCACTCTCGAAAAGGGGAGCTATTTCATGGAAAAGCTCAAATGCAAACCGTCACTACATCGTCCACAATGTATGACAGTTTGTAGCGTGATATGAGGCAACGGGGTAGGTGAACTGACTAAAAAAGTGCATACCCGGTTTGAAGGTGGTTGACGACATCTATAGACCACTTAAGTTATACTACGATTATAATCTAGCAGTACAGTATGCTCACAACATAATAAGTGGTGCTGCCAAATACATTGACATAGAGTATTATGTTGTGATAGATAAAGTCCGGGATCAAGTCATAAGTCTTGAGCATATAAGTACAGAAAAGATGCTCGCGGATCCGCTTACAAAAGGCTTACCACCCAACGTGTTCAGAGAACATGTAGCTAGCATGGGTTTAAGGGAAAGTCTAAAATTCCTGGACAAAAGAAGGCCCAAAGATAAGTATCTATTTCAGAACTAAGTAGTATGTTGTAGCTGTTAAATCTATCGGCAATGGACCATGACGATGAGACATGCTCTATGCTCTAATCTGTAATGGAATGAAAAAAAAAGTAAATGATATAAAATTGAAAGATCGAATGAGATCAAGGGAGAGAATGTTAGTTGATCTCCACCAATAGGCCCAACGGCCTATTGGGCCCTTGGCTCTACGCCCTGATCGAGGACGCCCAACCCTAATAGGTTGGTGGGCCCCTGGCGCACAGCACATATAAAGATAGGTGGGGATCACGGCTCGAGTCACGAGGTTGGTCTGAGCCGCCATGATCCCACTGATACAAACCATAATCCGATCTACAGTGTGCTGCCAGCGACGAGATGCCCCACCACATCGTCATCGTCTCTGCAGGGTCTCCACCGGTCCACTGGATCGCCACCTCGCCTCCTCACCACCGTGCCGAGCACCGACGTCCGCGAGGCGACATCCAGGACGAACTTGGCGTCTACGTTGCTGCGGCCCAGCTACGCTAAGACGAGGAGCCTTACCTGGATCTACGATTACACAGAAAGATACACCACGATCCTAACAAGCAACACTGGAGCCTGTTAGTGCGTGTAGTACGCGGTCTGTGCCAGGTCCAGGTTCCGGTGTCTCGTTCATTCCCGGCGCCTGCGGCCGCCGGGGACGGCCGTGGGCACGTCGCCGTGACACATCGTCCATCGCGCATGCACTCATTCGACGGATGACAACAGCGCAGATCGGGTGTAATATCGATAGAGCAAATAGCCGTGATATTGGGCCTGCTCGTTTTGCTATTTGCAGTTGTTTGGGCCTCGTCTGTACAGAAAAGCCCATCGGCAGTAAGCAAACCAGGCCGATGCTAAAGTGATGTAAAATTTAGTAGCCAATAAATTATAGAGCATAGGCCTTAGGTAGCTAGCTAAGTTTAGAACAGGAACCAGACATACCGTAGAGGGCGCGATTGACCCAGTGAAGCAGGCAGACTTAGACTCTATCTGGATCTCATAGTCTAAAGTTTAAACACTAATCTTTATACTAGTTTAACTCTTGAGTATTCCAAACAGAGATGGTCTGAAGTGTTGTCTAAGGTTTAGCCCGTGTGACAGAAGGTTCATTATATTAGTTCACTAGAACATAAAAATAAGTTAAAAGTGATCTAAAGTTTTGCCTTTGATTTTAACCAACTAATCTATTATATATCATGGGATCAACATTGGCCTTTACCAATGCTTAGTTCGTGGCGGCCAGACATACGATCCTGACTCCAAGCGATTGAAATTTTGGACACCTAATAGCGCTGCCTTTGCTAGACAGCTCTGGCCAAGAGACCGCAAGTCCGATCCAAAACTACTACTACGAATTTTCCTACCTTTCGAAAAGGTTTAGAAACATTGTGGAAAGAGAACTACCGGTCTCCGTTGACCGTTGGTTGATCAAGTTCCCTGGGGACATGACATCTCACGAATTTTCCTTCCAGTGCCCTGTTTTCTCCTCTTACTAGACTAGCGTACGTGCAGCGTTCGCACCCTGAAAATCCTGAATGCCTGGACGCTGATACAGTGATCGTGTGGTACTTTTTTTTTCGCAGGGTAGTGATAGTGTGATCTGATACCGCACCAGGCACCACCGCCCCATCAAATCCCTGGCATTGACACGCTGAGCCCAGGGCCCCGCACGTCATCCACATCATTGTCCCCCTGCGTGCGACCGAGCTAATCAGTGAATGACCGCCGGGCTAGAATCTAGGTAATATATCAGGTGCAAATCAACTAACCGATATAAACTTAAAAAATATCGATCAGGACCACTAAATGCAGATTCAATGGATGGGGTGAGAGGTGGGATTTTTTTGCACTTAAGCCCCCCACCCGCCGGTCTTTTATTTTGCGCTTAAGCCCCCTCACCTTATCCATTGGATCAGCATCTAGCGGTCCTGATGGGTAGTTTTCAAGTTTGGACAGGTTGGTTAGTTTGCACCTAATATGTTGCCTCGAATCTAACGGTCAATCCCATCAGCCTCGCAACTTTTCTTTTTGAAAAAAACTGTTTCAGTAACTTTTTTTCATGAAAGTTATAAAGTTATACTCACAATGTACAAAATTTATGTACAAAACTTTTATGTATAATATTTGCGAAACATAACTTATCAACACAATTTTAATATAAAGCAGCAAATTATACGCATAACTTTTATGTATAATATTCTACTGAACAAAATTTGTCACCACAACTTTTATAATATAATTTTTACAATAACAATATGACAAATAACATGACTTATTCTAGATAAACCTCTAAATCTAAAAATATGTTTATAGTTTAAAAAATAATAATTTCCTGTAAAAAAATAAATAACAGTAAATAGAAAAGCAAAAAAGTTATGTAATAATACACTAATACATGAGCGGATGGCTCACAAACACAATGCCGAAAAGGATAAACAAAATGAAAAAAAAAGGTCATACAAAGCCATCGCGTTTATTCCGAGCGGATGACTAAGGAATGACCGAGAGCATCTCTAAGAGTCTCTTTAAATCTCATTCTCTAAATTATTATTTAAAAAGTCATTTACATAAAAATCGTTCTTTATATCTTTTCACTCTACAACAGTTTTTCTATGCCTCATACGCAGTCTGGGAAGCTATTCTCGTCTTCTATTTTTGGCTAGCAAAAAATCTCGAATAGAAGACGGTTATATTTGAACAACCATTTAGAAAATCTTTTGGAGGATAGTTTTTCACCAAAATCTATATTCCTACCATTTAAGAAGGAAATAGAGTCTCTTGGAGGTTCGCTAATACTTAGTACTTAATACTTACGGCAGTGCTAGCCCCGGACGTCTAGATGGACGCGTGTGTCCGGACGACAGCGGCTACACTTCGTTTGCCACGCGTCCCTGCACTCCGCCCCCGCGCCAGCAGGCCCACGCCGCGCCTGCGATTCGCACGCCCACGCGGGGCCCACTAGGCATGGACGTCACAGCGACCGCTCGCGTCCCCTCCGCCGTCTACGCCTGCTCGACAGCACCCCGGCAGCTACAGCGGGTGCTGCGAAAGGTGGGTTCTGTTGCAACATGTGCAACACCCGATCTATTTTTGAAATATTCAGATGCAGCGTTTGAAACACACGTCTAAAGGCAGATGAAACACTTGAAAGATGCGTTTGAAACACTTGAAAAAACAAATGAAAAACATTTGAAAACATTGCAAACATATGCAATATATAGATAAAACACTTGCCACATATATGTGAAAAATATCCACACTTGCAACGTGCGTCAGAAAAAACAGATAAAACATTGGAAATAAAAGCATGCAACATACGTGTACAACCATTGCAACATACGAAACATCCTGATCTACTTTCACAACATCCGCATTAAATATTTGCAACATACCTGGGAAACATCTGAAACACTTGAAACATATGCTTCCAACATGTGTTTCTCACCCTTCTTCTTCCGGACGACATAGAGCCGAGCGGGAAACGGCCAGTTCAGGCTAGCTGGTGGACGAGGATGGTGGCACGACCTAGCAGCGGCCAGCTACGCTTGCGCTTGCGCCTGCGCCTAGCCTGGGCCTGGCTAGCGATGGCCCCCGTGACGGTTGGTGAGCATGAAGGGGAGGGAGGAAGACGGCCGCCGGCGCTCGGATGCAGTAAAGATGGAGGAAGGCACGGGGGAGGCAGAGACTGGGCGTCGGGGAGCGGCGTGGAGAGGAGCGGGGACGAGACGCAAAGGAAGGCCGTTGGGAGCGACGGCTCGGCAGTCGATGCGGGCATCGCGGCTGCGGCGATGATAAGAAACTACGCAACGAGACGAGAAGAAAAGAGAAATGCTTTTGTTATTCATTTTTGGATGGAGAGGAGGAGCAGACCAGGGTAGTCCCGCAGATCCAGGCGACGGACGAACGCGCTCATCGTATTATCGTAATACTTAAGTACGGAGTACAGGAATAGATGGCTACTTGATGCCGGAATTCATTCGTTCCGAGAGAACCTTTTTTTTTGGTTGAACTCAGCACTCAGCAGGCTCCCGACGTTCCGAGAGAACTAAGGCTCGTTTAGATACAAAAATTTTTGGGTTTTGGCTACTGTATCACTTTCGTTTGTATTTAGCAATTAGTGTCTAATTATGGACTAATTAGGTTTGAAAGTTTCGTCTCGTGATTTCTCACCCAACTGTGCAATTAGTTTTTTTTCGTCTACATTTAGTACTCTATGCATGTGCCGCAAGATTTGATGTGACGGATACTGCGCAAATTTTTTTGAAATCTAAACGGGGCCTAACGCCAAAATGCCCTGCGGGCCCCAACGAATCCTCGAATGGTCTTTCCTACCATTCTAGTCAAACGACTGTCCTCATGGTCTTTTTTTAATTAAAAAAATCCATTCTCTTTATCGGTCGTGCGGCAGGATAAAAGTAGATTGCCATGTTCCGAACCCCCTAACGAGTAACGACTGCGAGTCTGCGACGCACAGGCAAAGCACTACCCTCCTCGATCACTGCTCGCCGGCTCACCACGCACGAGCAGCCGCGGCCACGGCCACGTTGGTTCGCGGCACCTCCCCACGCCTCGCCACGGGCCACCTCCTCTTCATCACCGTCGCCTCCCTCCTCCTCCTCCTCTTCTCGCCACGGGCCGCCACGCAGCCGTGGCAGGTCTGCGGGAACACCGGCAACTACACGGCCAAGAGCACCTACCAGTACAACCTCGAAAGCCTCGCCAAGGCGCTCCCCGCGAGAGCGCTCGGGGAGCCTCTTCGCGGCGGGGAGCGTCCGCGCCGTCCTGGATATGGTCTACGCGCTCGCGCTCTGCCGCGGGGATACTGTCGACAGAATATCGTCGGCAGTCCTCCGAGGGGTTTTTCACGAAGGTAGATTGATCGGCAGAGGAGCGTGGGATTAAGAACAAGAAGACAATAGAGACACACGAGTTAGACAGGTTCAGATCGTCAGTATGACGTAATACCCTACTCTTGTGGTCTGTTGGTTTGTATTAGTTATCGTATGATATTGCGTGTGTTTGGAGGGGGTCACTGCCCGCCTTATATAGTCCGGGGAGCAGGGTTACAAATCGGTTAGATCTGAAAGATAACCGAAAAGTAATAACTGATTACAGGAATCTTGGGATCATACATATCCTAACAGATCTCGTAGTATCTTCGTGATATCATCCAGATGTCTTACGGAAGGCGCCGACCAGATTCGTGCCCCGCAAGGCTTTGTCTTGTGGGTTGGGCCGCCCCTGAGGGCGCAACCCATGTGGTCAGCCGTGGGTATCCAGGGTCGTACCCCCCACAGCTAGTCCCCGAGCACCTTGTACCCGTAGTGCAACGTCGTCTTGAGCTTGTTCGAGCAGGTGCGGACGAAACCGAGCAGTCGAAACTCATGGTCCGACCACATTGAAGAGTTGCCGAGCAGTTGTTAGCAGTTGCCGAGCACCGTGTACTGTAATCGAGCAGCACAAACCGTAGCTGAGCAACATAACCCAAGCACGGCTTGCCACAAGAGTGTAAGGAGCTCAACTTCAAAATCGAAAATTTCTTCGTAGTGGAACAAGTATGCCCACTTAAAGTCCGACCACGAGAAAAGGAGATAGTTTTCTTCAACTTCAAGAGGCGTGGAGTCTTCCAGAATAAAGCAAGCACATTCACCGTGATGTGAAGTGTGTCCAATTAGTCCCCGAGCGTGATAGTAGATGACGTAGTCATATGGTGCCAAGGTCCAAAGTAGAAGAATAGTAAAAGAACAGCCGAGCAGACAGCCATGAAATGAGAGAGAGCACATTCAGCTTAAGGTTTAGAAACATTGTGGAAAGAGAACTACCGGTCTCCGTTGACCGTTGGTTGATCAAGTTCCCTGGGGACATGACATCTCACGAATTTTCCTTCCAGTGCTCTGTTTTCTCCTCTTACTAGACTAGCGTACGTGCAGCGTTCGCACCCTGAAATCCTGAATGCCTGGACGCTGATACAGTGATCGTGTGATACTTTTTTTTCGCAGGGTAGTGATAGTGTGATCTGATACCGCACCAGGCACCACCGCCCCATCAAATCCCTGGCATTGACACGCTGCACGTCATCCACATCATTGTCCTCCTGCGTGCGACCTGAATGACCGCTGGGCTAAATCTAATGGCCAATCCCATCAGCCTCGCAACTTTTCTTTTTTTAAAAATTTTTGTTTCAGTAACTTTTTTTCATGAAAGTTATAAAGTTATACTCACAATGTACAAAATTTATGCATAAAACTTTTATGTATAATATTTGCGAAACATAACTTATCAACACAATTTTAATATAAAGCTATAAATTATACGCATAACTTTTATGTATAATATTCTAATGAACAAAATTTGTCACCACAACTTTTATAATATAATTTTTAAAATAAAAATATGACGAATAACATGACTTGTTCTAGATAAACTTCTAAATCTAAAAATATGTTTATAGTATAAAAAAAATTAATAATTTGCTGTAAAAAAATAAATAACAGTAAATAGAAAAGCAAAAAAGTTATGTAATAATACACTAATACATGAGCGAATGGCTCACAAACACAATGCCGAATTGGATAAACAAAATGAAAAAAAAGTCATACAGAACCGTCGCGCGTTTATTCCGAGCGGATGACTAATGAATGACTAAGAGCATCACTTTGATTCTTTTTAAATCTCACTCTTTAAATCATTATTTGAAAAGTTATTTGCATAAAAATTATTTTCTATATCTTTTCACTCTATAACAGTTTTTCTATATCTCATACTGTGGGGGTATGGCCCCCAGTATCTACAAGACATGACATGGGCCGCATCATCGGAGGTGGCCCGGCCCACAAGATCAAGACGTGCACGGCGCTGCTCGGCGTGCACCGCAAGACATTGTATAGTACAAAATAGGATACTTTACTTGTAACCCTGTCTCTCTAGACTATATAAGGAGAGGCAAGGGTCCCCTAGCAGTGAGGATCTATCACATCTCATTGACATACAGCAATACAATCAGACGTAGGACGTAGGTATTACGTCTTCACGGCGGCCGAACCTAAATAAAACATCGTGTCTGTCTTGCGTCACCATCTTGTTCGTAGCTTGTGCACCTGTCTGCCGATAATCTACTACCTTGGGCATACCCCTAGGTAGACTGCTGACCATATTTCGTCGGCTGTCCCTGCACAGGGCTCCCCAGACGAACAAGATGGTCATCATCCCCGGTTCCATGGCTACGCCGAATGACCTCACGTTCACCATCGGCCAGATCATCTGGACCACTGGCTCCGACAACTTCATCGCCATGACCACGGAGGAGGCGCAGATCCAATCTGCGTCGACCATTGTTTCACCAGCATCAGCTACGGCTCTGACCACGTTGGATCTAGCTCCGGCCACACCAGCATCGTCTTCAGCCACGCCGACAACCCGTCGCTCGCTTCCTCGCTACAAAGGGAGGCAGATCGACAACACCGACCTGCTCGACTCCATGGATCAGGTCGGCACCAAGCTTGTTGAAACCCTAGCTCTAGTAGATTCAATTCAAAATCAATCTACCGAGCAGGTAACCACTCCCCACAATAGATCTACCCGACCAGCTTGGGCCAGTCATCCCGCACGACTCGGTACGGATCTCGTGGTCACGTCTACTCCTGAAGGGCGCTCCGTTCGTCGTCGACCAGCCCCCGCAACAGGTCTCCGGCTCTCCGAGTGCGAAGCCTTGATGGAGAATTACCAGGCTCAGCCCTACGGCCTACGAAACACTGCTTCCAACCACTCGTACAGGCTGCCGTTGAGGAGGTGCTCGAACAACAGCAGGCTTGTCGCATCGTCCAATCTCGAGACGCTGCATAGGAGATTCACCACATTCACGATCCGGATTGTGCTCAAGATCTCCACCAACGATTGAGTCGACTGTCCTTGCACAGGGCTCTACTTCTGCAAGCCTGGCATCGGGTGTTACGTTGATTCCACCGAAGATCCAATCGATCTCAGGCTTACGTCGATCGACCACACGCAAGACCTGTGGCTGCACGAACGGTGCAGATAAAGTCGATCTAACTCGGACTCGTCTCGTGCACGAGCGCCAGTCAACGAAAGGACTCAACGCCATCCGTCTAAAGCTAAGTCACGCTTTAATATTTTTCTAAATATTCTCTAATCTTCGTATATCGCCATAATGTTTCTCCGAGCTATTTTCTCCTTATTTGCTCTCCAAACGATTTTCCGAACCCCTGAACAGTCCTGTTGATGCTCGGACGCCTCCAGAGACGGCCCTGTCTCCGGCTCCTCCCTACACATGCACGAGCGTCTGCCCTCTACGTTATGGGTGGTCGGCAGCGGCTCCTTGGTGACGCATGTTCCTCCTACACGTGCACGGGCTCCGCGCTCGATATTATGGACTATGGGCTAGCTAGGGCTGGAGACTCAGCTACACACTAACTATTCGTGTGGTTTATATTAAACATAAATATATTTTCACGCCAACTGATCGCCGAACTGCATACGCCGTTTCATCACCATTGCTAATTTTTCTCCAGAGTTTCTTTATTTGTACATCATGTACTACCCGTTCTACATATTTGTATTGCAGGATCATCGTCCAGGTGATCGGACCACCTGGTGCTTGGGCTTCTCCACCGATCAACTAGTCGGACCGCTTGGTTCATGGACTCCGTCGCCGACCAGTTGATCGGACTGTTCGCCGGTCGCTTTTACTCAATGTTCACTTCGCCGCCGACTAGTCGACCAGAATGTTCGTCGCTCGTGCTTCATCGCCAGTTACGTCGGTTACTCCTCGGCCCTCGGATTCTTCGTGCCCAAGGACTAAGTGGGCACACTTCACCACACAGACGTCGTCAGCTACGTCGGTGCTCGGACCTCGCCGCCTATGCCGGAGACTCCTTGGTGCTCGGACCTCGCCGCCTACGCCGAGGACTCCTCGGTGCTCGGACATCGCCGCCTACGCCGGGGACTCCTCGGTGCTCGGACCTCGCCGCCTACGCCGGGTACTCCTCGCTTCTCGGTGCTCGGTCATCGCCAGCTAGGGCTGGGACTCCTTGCTCCTCGGTGCTCGGTCATCGCCAGCGATGCCGGGGACTCCTCGCTCCTTGGTGCTCGGACATCGCCGCCTACGCCGGGGACTCCTCGGTGCTCGGACCTCGCCGCCTACGCCGGGTACTCCTCGCTCCTTAGTGCTCAGTCATCACCAGCGACGCCGGGGACTCCTCGCTCCTCGGTGCTTGGTCATCGCCAGGGACTCCTCGCTCCTTGGTGCTCTGTCATCGCCGCCTACTCCGGGGACTCCTCGGTGCTCGGACCTCGCCGCCTACGCCGGGTATTCCTCGCTCCTCCGTGCTCGGTCATCGCCAGCAACGTCGGGGACTCCTCGCTCCTCGGTGCTCGATCATCACCAGCGACGCCGGAGACTCCTCGCTCCTCGGTGCTCGGTCATCGCCAGCGACGCTAGGGACTCCTCGCTCCTCGGTGCTCGGTCATCGCTAGCGACGCCGGGGACTCCTCGCTCCTCGGTGCTCGGTCATCGCCAGCGACGCTAGGGACTCCTCGCTCCTCGGTGCTTGGCCATCGTCGCCTACGCCGGGGACTCCTCGCTCCTCGCTCCTCGGTGCTCGGTCATCGCCGCCGACACCGAGGACTCCTCGCTCTTCGGGGCTCGGTCATCGCTAGCGACGCTAGGAACTCCACGCTCCTCGGTGCTCGGTCATCACCAGCGACGCCGGGGACTCCCTTGCTGCTCGGATCTTGCTACGTCTCATCGGTGTGCTATCAAGCTGCTCCATGCTGTTCGGATAAGGGTGCTGATCTTGGGCAGCACGTCTGGGTCTTGATACGCGCATGTCGGACGACGTCGGCAAAACTTTCAGACTTCTTTTTCTTTGACCCTGCTATAAGATTCATTCTTCATCTTCCAGCAGGCTCGGGGACTAAGTGGGCACACTTCACCTTACGGTGAATGTGCTTGTTCTCATCTCGAGGCTACGCCCAGGGACCCGCCGCTGCTTCTCATTGGTCTTCTACTTTCGACCACACCACGCAGCGACTCGTCACCTCTTTGTCGGGCTCGGGGTCTAGCTATGGGGGTATGGCCCCCGGTATCTACAAGACAAGACATGGGCCGCACCATCAGAGGTGGCTCGGCCCATAAGATCAAGACGTGCACGACGCTGCTCGGCGTACACCGTAAGACATTGTATAGTACCAAATAGGATACTTTACTTGTAACCCTGTCTCTCCAGACTATATAAGGAGAGGCAGAGGTCCCCTAGCAGAGAGGATCTATCAAATCTCATTGACATACAGCAATACAATCAGACGCATGACATAGGTATTACGCCTTCACGGCGGCTGAACCTGGATAAAACCTCGTGTCTGTCTTGCGTCACCATCTCGTTCGTAGCTTGCGCACCTGTCTGCCGATAATCTACTACCTTGGGCATACCCCTAGGTAGACTGCCGACCATATTTCATCGACACATACGTAGTCTAGGAAGCCATTCCCGTCTTTTATTTTTGACTAGCGAAAAATCTCGAATAGAAGACGACTATATTTGGACAACCATTTAGAAAATCTTTCAGAGGATAGTTTTTCACTAAAATCAATATTCCTACCATTTAAGAAGGAAATAAAGTCTCTTGGAGATTCGCTAATACTTAGTACTTAATACTTACGACAGTGCTAGCCCCGGACGTCCAGATGGACGCATGTGTCCGGACGACAGCGGCTGCACTTCGTTTCCCGCGCCTCCCTACAGTCCGCCCCTGTGCTAGCAGGCCCCCGCTGCGCCTGCGTTTCACACTCCCACGCGGGGCCCACGGGCATGGACGTCACAGCGACCGCTCGCGTCCCCTCTGCCGTCTACGCCCGCTCAGCGGCACCCCCGCAGCTGCAGCTGGTGGCTGCGGAAGGTGGGTCCCGTTGCAACATGTGCAACACCCGATCTACTTTTGAAACATTCAGATGCAGCGTTTGAAACACACGTCTAAAGGCAGATGAAACACTTGAAATATGCGTTTGAAACACTTGCAAAAATAAATGAAAGTCACTTGAAAACATTGCAAACATATGTAATATCTAGATAAAACACTTGCCACATATGTGTGAAAAAATAACCACACTTGTAACATGCGTCAGAAAAAATAGATAAAACATTGGAAACAAAAGCATGCGACTTACGTGTACAACCATTGCAATATATGAAACATCCTGATCTACTTTCACAACATCCGCATGAAACATTTGCAACATACCTGTGAAACATCTGAAACACTTAAAACATACGCTTGCAACATGTGTTTCTCACCCTTCTTCTTCCGGACGACATAGAGGAGAGCGGGGAACGGCCAGTTCCGGCTAGCTGGTGGGCGAGGATGGTGGCGCGACCTAGCAGTGGCCAGCTGCGCCTGCGCCTGCGCCTGGCCTGGGCCTGGCCAGCGATGGCCCCCGTGACGGTTGGTGAGCATGGAGGAGAGGGAGGAAGACGGCCGCCAGCACTCGGATGCAGTGGAGATGGAGGTAGGCGCGGGGGAGGCAGAGACTGGGCGTCGGGGAGCGACGTGGAGAGGAGCGGGGACGAGACGCAGAGGAAGGCTGTTGGGAGCGACGGCTCGGCAGTCGATGCGGGAATCGCGGCTGCGGCGATGACAAGAAACTGCGCAACGACGACGAGAAGAAAAGAGAAATGCTTTTGTTGTTCATTTTTGGATGGAGAGGAGGAGCAGACCAGGGTAGCCCCGCAGTTCCAGGCGACGGACGAACGCGCTCATCGTATTATCGTAATACTTAAGTACGGAGTACATGAATAGATGGCTACTTGATGCCGGAATTCATTCGTTCCGAGAGAACCTTTTTTTTTTGGTTGAACTCAGCACTCAGCAGGCTCCCGACGTTCCGAGAGAACTAACGCCAAAATGCCCTGCGGGCCCATGGTCTTTCCTACCATTCTAGTCAAACGACTGTCCTCATGGTCTTTTTTTCATAAAAAAAATTCATTCTCTTTATCAGTCGTGCGGCAGGATAAAAGTAGATTGCCATGTTCCGAACCCCCTAACGAGCAACGACTGCGAGTCTGCGACGCACAGGCAAAGCACTACCCTCCTCGATCACTGCTCGCCGGCTCACCGCGCACGAGCAGCCGCAGCGCCATGGCCGCGGCCACGGCCACGTTGGTTCGCGGCGCCTCCCCGCGCCTCGCCACGGGCCACCTCCTCTTCCTCGCCGTCGCCTCCCTCCTCCTCCTCCTCTTCTCGCCACGGGCCGCCGCGCAGCCGTGGCAGGTCTGCGGGAACACCGGCAACTACACGGCCAGGAGCACCTACCAGTCCAACCTCGAAAGCCTCGCCAAGGTGCTCCCCGTGAACGCGTCCCGCTCGGGGAACCTCTTCGCGGCGGGGAGCGTCGGCGCCGTCCCGGATGTGGTCTACGCGCTCGCGCTCTGCCGCGGGGACACCAACGCCACGGCCTGCGGCTCCTGCGTCGCCACGGGGTTCCAGGACGCGCAGCAGCTCTGCGCCTACGACAAGGACGCGGCCGTGTTCTACGACGCCTGCTACCTCCGCTTCTCCAACCAGAACTTCATCGCCAGCACCACCAACAACGGCGATCCCATCATCCTCATGAACTCGCAGAACGTGAGCTCGCCGGTGCGGGCGTTCGACGCCGCCGTCGCCGTGCTCCTCAACGCCACCGGCGACTACGCGGCGGCGAACTCGTCACGGTTTGCCACGGGGGAAGAGGGTTTCGACGCCAGCAACCCCACCATCTACGGGCTCACGCAGTGCACGCCGGACATGTCGTCCGCGGACTGCCGGAGCTTCCTTGGGAGCATAATATCGGCGATGCCACAGTCTCTCAGCGGAAGTAAGGGTGGGAGGATTATAGGGATGCGGTGCAACTTCAGGTACGAGGTGTATTCTTTCTTCTCCGGAGCGCCCTCGCTGCGTCTGCCAGCGGCGTTGCCACCGGCGCCATCTCCTACGCCATTTAACGTGACGCCGAAGGCAACCCCACCATCACCAGGTGAGATGCCTTCCTTCTCCCCCGCTGCTCTTCTTCCGGTAAAGCTGCCTCCTTTCTGCGACACCAGGGCCAGGCTGCCGTCACCGTGGTGGATGGCTGGATCCGATGTCCCAAACAGCCATAATATTTGTTTAACCAAAATATTTGTTTTTTGTTTTCCTCAAAAAAATTAAGCACAATTTCTTATATTTTACGTCAGATTTCATTTGGCAAAAATATTCACTTATATACAATCCATTTGCAAAACATACAACAAACATCGAGGGGCATAATAGACCATTTGCAGGGAAACAACCCATTTCTGAAATTGGAGCTATGTTGTGTGCCAAACAGTACCACCTGCTCACAAATTCTACGGTGGAGCTGCTCCATGGTGAAGTTAATGGAGCAAAACTGAAAAAACTGGAGCGGAGCAGTCCCAAACACCCTCATAGTAGGCTAGATTCTCCAAGTCACATCTCTCAAAGTTTGAAAAATCTCATAATCCCTTACATGGTAGATAATCTGGATTTTTACAATCCCGGGTCATCCAGACGGGACCTTCGTTCTTCTGTGTCCTCTCGATTTGGAGGAATCACGAGGAATAACATATGAGCGATAATTTCCCTCATGGATCGCCTCGTTCCCTATTGTCCCTGAACCAAACTGCCATGAGAAACAAGATCATCCATCCCATCTCTGGACGTCCCCTGAACCAAATACGCAATAAATAACTTCGACTTCGAGTGATCCCAGGTTCTAAAATGTGCTTTTGAAGATCTAGTTCCCTGTTCACTTGAATTTATCAGCTGTACCATTTCAACGAAATAATAGTATTTTTCTCTCGTAACAAATCAACATTCGTATCAGCCGTTTTTTCAGCCAGCGACCAGAGGCTTGTCACATCGCCGGTCACGAATTCACGAACAACCTAACTGGTACACGTACACTTAGAACTTTAGTAAGCGACTTTTTTTTGAACCCCACTGTCACGACACCATGCCACACCACACACGCAACGAGCAGCGCAGCGGTGGAACTTAGGGTGTGTTTAGATCCAAAATTTTTTGGGTTTTGGGTACTGTAGCACTTTCGTTTTTATTTGGTAATTAGTGTTTAATTATGGACTAATTAGGTTCAAAAGTTTCGTCTCGCGATTTCTCATCCAACTGTGTAATTAGTTTTTTTTTCGTCTACATTTAGTACTCCATGCATGTGCCGTAAGATTTGATGTGACGGGTACTATGCAAAAATTTTTGGGAACTAAACGGGGCCTTATTTCTCCCCAAAATGCGGCGCACGCGTCACGACGCGATCTAATCATGCGATCACAACGGTAAACACACGACGAATCGACCCCCTTTCGGCACGCATCAGGCGCAGCGCACACGTACATCGACCGATCAGTTCCCACCTCCATGGCCTTGGTGAGGGTGCGCCGGCGCGCCGGCGGCGGCGGCATGGGGATGCGGCGGCTTGTACCCAGGCAAATCGCAGGGGATGTGCGGGATGAAGGGGCAGTGCTTGGAGGGGTCGGCGTAGAAGGCGGCGCACTCGAGCGGGGGCCGCTGGTCAGGGAACCCCAGGATGCAGTTGCGCCGGACGTCCAGGACCCTGCTCCGCACGAGCTCCATGCAGTGGTGCCCGACCGAGTGGAAGAAGTTGTTCGACAGCGACAGGTTCCCCAGCTTCCCGTTCCTCGCCAGCAGGCACACCACGTCGGGGACCTGCCCGTACAGCTGGTTGCCCGCCAGGTTGAGCTCCTCCACGTCGCGGAGGCATCCGAACGACAGCGGGATCGGCCCCGTGATCTCGTTCCCGCCGGCGTCGAACACGGCCAGGCCCTCCACCAGCCCCACCTCGTAGGGGAGGCACCCGGACAGGCGGTTGTTGAGGAACAGCACCTCCGACAGCGTCGCCGACGTGTTGTAGATGGACCGCGGGATGGGCCCTGTGAACTGGTTGTTGGCCACCACGAGGTACTGCGCGCCCGTGCTGCCGAACGTGTCCGGGATCCGCCCGCCGAACCCGTTGTTGTTGAGGAACAGCGCCTCGACGGTGAGCGCGAACACCGGCGCCGGCACGGCCCCCGCGTACCGGTTGAAGCGGAGGTCCAGGAACAGCAGCCCGCCCAGCGGCACGACGGAGTCCGGGAACGCGCCCGAGAAGTTGTTGTTGGACAGGTCCAGCTCGTAGAAGTACCGGAGGTGGGTCAGGTCGGGAACGTCGCCCGAGAAGTTGTTGGAGTTGGCGTGGAACAGGGCCAGGTCCGGGAACGCGTCGATGAACCCGGCCAGCGACGGCGCGCACAGGCCGAAGCCGTTGAAGTCGATGGACGCCACCGTGAGCACGGTCGGCGCGTCCGGCGGGTAGTCGCAGTAGAAGCCCTTGTAGTAGGTGGTGCCGTTGAAGAAGCTGTCGCAGAGGTCCGTGCCCGTCCACGTCGCCGTCACGCCCAGCGGGTCGCACGTGATCGTCTGCTTGAACGCCTGGATCACCGGGTACAGCGCCCTCAGCTTCTCGTTAAGGAATCTCCACGGCGGCGGCGGCGGCTCGCACCCGCACCCCTCCAGCGCCGGCGCTGGCGCCGTGCTGTTCCCGCTGTGCCAGGACGATGGCGACACCGACGGCGCTGGCGCACTGCGGCCGCGCGCGACGGCCCCCGCGAACTCGGCGTGGCTCGACCCGCAGAGCACGCCGTGCGCCGCGGCGAGCACGAGCACAGCTACTGCCGCTGCTGCCGCCCCCGCCATTAGTCTCGGACTCGGAGCAGTGCCAGTGGGGGTTCGTTATCGCCGAGAAGGAGACGCTGGGGGATATAAGGAGGAGAAGACACCGACATGGGTCCATGGACACGGCTGGCTGGACGCAGCAAGGGCTGCACACTGGCACAAGTGGAGCACAAGCGTAGTAGCCGCTCGCGCGCTTTACGAGCGGAAAGCGGTGGGAATTGGAGAAGCTTTGGTGGGGGCGGAGAAGAGCGAGCGAAGTGGTGAGATGGCACGCAGAGCAGCATGAGGTAGCTTAGTGGGGTTGGCCGTTAGTTAGTCCCCGTCGGCGGTAGGAGACGACCAGGGAGGAAGAAGAGAAGCCGCGCGCGAGGACGTCGTGCACCACCACGACACAATGGCTAGCGAGCGAGCGAGCTACTCGTGTGGTGCGGCTCTGGACCTCTGGTCAAGCCTTTTCATGTAGGGCTGATGAGTTGGGAGACGACGGCAGTGCCCACTGCCCAGTGGGGAAGACGATGGAACGGCGAGGGCGACGGAAGGATCGGAACGCGGAACGCCGCTGGGGCTGGAAGCGTGAGAGCGTCGGCTGTCAGCTATCGTGCACAGAAGGGCAGGTACATGCCTTTATCCTTGAAAATTCCTGCGAATCAAGGCTGTTCATGATTTGCTGCGTGTGCTCCATCACTAGTACACATTACATAATTGGAGTCATCACTAACAGAAAGTATTTGCGCCCTAAAAAACTGTCTTGACAGAGCGGGATGTCGTCATGTTCGGATCATACTTTGAGCCTCTGACGATAGGAACATTTTATATAGTAATACAGAAGCAACTCCTCATATATATATATCCACTTATCCAGGCTAACTGCTCGCAAGAACAACAAAATCCTGCTAAGCTTGATCCTCATCAGTCATCACTCTATGCTATGGTCGCTCTTATACCACGATTAGGTCTGTTCGTCACTGTTCTACTTCGTTTATACTGCGATGAACTCTTGAGTAGCTCACGCCTCTGATTGTTGGATGCACTACCAAACGACGGAAACTGAAGTGTGTCGGCTTTGCTTTGCCTGATCGATGCTTATTCTGTCGACAGCTTTGGAAAAGAAGGATATGATCCTACGGTACAAGCTTTATCTGAACTGCAAATTAAAGAAGCTCCTTCTAATCTAAAGCAGAGAGATGTGTGTCCTGCTGAATCCGAACGTAGGGTAAAGAGAAGCCACTGCTGTGCCCTGTGACCCTACAGTTTGGCTCACCAAACAAAAGAAGTGCTAACAAGTTTTTCTTTAACTTGAACATTTAACACGAGCTCTATCTAGTACTGAAACTTTCATTAAAGTTGGGTGGCGACAAAACATTTTTTAAGTATCGAGTATGGCTATCGGTGTATCATAATGTTACCAAACTTAATTGTCTTTTAGCGTTTGCAAAGCCCATTAGTACCTATATATATATAAAATGCCTTCTGAGTTTTGACACTAAAACCCTGTTCGCTTGAACTTATCAGCAGTACCGTTTCAGCGAAATAACAATATTTTTCTCTCACAACAAATCAGCATCAGCCGTTTTATCAGCCAGCCGAGCAGGGTCTTATCACAGGGACCCATGGTTCACTTTTGTCCAACAAACCTTTTCCTTTGGAGATGACATAATTCTAGCTAATGGACAACTCATCATCCGCACCGAACTTGTGGCGCCTATATATTATATATCTTCCTCTAAAGAATGGTTGCTTCATTATTACTGCCCTGCTTCCAGCCTTATCATCATGCAGCTGATCGAATGCCCGTTCAAGTGACGTGAAATCTTCCTGTCGGGGACCAATACCACGCACTCGAAGAGGAGGAGCTAATGACCATCAACATTGACTCATCCGAGCAGTTAAGAGCGCGACTATAGCTCCGACCGCCCCCCGGCGCACAAGCTCCGCTTCGCCTGACCCTTGGGTTTGCGCTCCGCCTCACCCACCCTCTGGGCTAGGACTCCGCCTCGCCCGACCCCGAGGCCGCGGGCTCTGCCTCACCCGACCCTTGGGTGTGCGTTCCGCCTCGCTCGACCCTTGGGTGTGCGCTCCGCCTCGCCTAGCCTCTGGGGGAGGACTCCGTCTCGCTCGACCCCAAGGCCACGGGCTCTGCCTCGCTCGACGGAGACCCATACCGTTGCCAACCACTCGAGGTCCAAGCATATTGGCCTGGGTCAAAGCTCTGACACCAGGGAAGAGACCGGCACGCCCCGATGTAACCCGTGGCCTTGACGGGCCATATCGGAGGATTCACATCAAGAACAGCGTCGGGCGTACCGGTGCTGTTCTGCCTAACCCCCGTACGAACACTGACGGGCGCGTCAGTTCACCACGATGTTCGCTAGGACGGAGTGGAGCGCCATGATCGACATATGACGCTTGCGCATGGCGCTAGTGACTGATAGGACCGCGACGCGAAGCCATCCCTGTTAACAACTACAGGGTTGGCGGGACCCACATGAAGGAGAAGAAGGACACAACGATCCTGAAGGCCTTCGGCCATCTCTCTCGTTCTTCTTTTTCTTCCACTGTAACCTATGTTTTCCCTTAGCCTATAAAAGAAAAAGCAGGGAGTCCCATAAGGGGCATCACAACACATCACATCGATTCAGGCTAGATCCGATCGAACCATCACGAACCCATCGAACCCCAAACACACGACTGAGTAGCAACCGAGCTCTCTCAGCACTCGTTCACTCCTTTCACCAGAGACTCAGGACATGTCCCTCTCTCGCCTGTTTGTAACCTCTACTATGAACTTTCAGTGCTAGTAACACGAGCAGCAGCAACGAACTGGACGTAGGGACATTCTGCTTGAACCAGTATAAACCTCGTGCCCTCTTAGTACACCATGCGTCAGACGTGCAATATTAGAAATTTACTCGTTGGTGGCAACTCGAAACACCGATAGCTGGCGCGCCAGGTAGGAGCCTTTTGCGAGTCTCGACATCCACACTAGGCCTCGGATGGCTAGTCACAACATCAGCTAGGTCCCGGGCGTGCACGTGCGCTTCGGGGACCTGGACTTCATCGTCACGGCGGAGGGAGAGTTGGCGCAGGCTCCTGCCGCCGCCCAACCTCTCCACTTCCTCGGCCTCGACGTGATTGCCGAGGCGCTTGAGGAACTGCGTCTGCATGCACCGGAGGCCTGCACCCCCGGGAGCGACCAGCTCCTCGGCTTCGATTACGGGAGGTTAGAGCGTCAGCTCGGCGCCTTCCCGAGACCCTGACCGTCCCGGGAGGACCTGCGCCACCTCACGTTCTCGTTCACCAACGTCATGGCGCAGCTTGCCGGAGGAAAGCCGCTCTCCCCGGAATATCTCGTCCGGAGCGCCCCGACAGCGCTCCCGTTCGATCTCCACGACGGCCTATATATTATATATCTTTATCTAAAGAATGGTTGCTTCATTATTACTACCCTGCATCCACCCTTATCAGCATGCAGCTGATCGAATGCCCGTTCAAGTGACGTGAAATATTCCTCTAAAAATGGTTGTTTACCTTGCTTCCACCCTTATCAGCAGCTGATCGAATGCCAGTTCAAGTGACGTGAAACGGAGTTCCCTCAGTTTTTGAAGCATATGTATGATTAGGAGGATGACTGGAGATAGGCCTGTCTCCGAGAATATTCTTCTCAAATGCGGGCGTCTCCATGTCAAGAAAACGAGTGGAGGCCGGAGTGCGTTCTCTTTAGACGGCATCGTCTTTAGTTTCATGTAGAAAGAGCGGCACATCTAGATTAGTAGGTGAGGGCTGTGCAAAAGGGCGATAAGGTTTACAAGAGCGAGTGAGCGACATCCCCAACGGCTGGCAACATTGGAGTCAAGTATGAAACTATGAGTGAATAAGGGAGACAATATAAAAATATATACTCGATCGGTCAAATATATTTTTTTTTGAAAAAATATAAAAATATTTGACTTACGAAAATTCTAGGAATTTATTTATCTAGAAACAGGAGCAAGTTCGATTAGTATAGTGTTAGAGTACGAGACTATATGAGCAGTGGGGAAGCTACGTTATGGGTTGTGGGTGCAGCTGCACCCATAGAAATATGAAAATCCAATACTATATTCAAAATTTTATCATATTTGCAACAAAATTCAAGTATCTACATAACACCACTCTTTGATTCGCTCTAGCTTCGCCAATACGAGTGAATAAGGAAGACAATCAATTTGGTTAGTTACAGTACGATTCCAAGATTTATCTATGATTTTTTGAATGCTTGTGTTTCTTTACATGCAGAGCAGTGTCTAGTTTTTCCTATAAATAGAGGTACTCTACTCCTAGATGGTTGTGAGGTTATTGACGAGGTGCCTGTTATTTAAATTGCACGCACCTGTAACTACTGAGGAGTGAGGACTGAGGACTGAGGAGCATGGCCCTGGCTCGCCTCTTCGTCGTTCTTGTCGATATCGCATTTGTTCTGTTCTCCTTCTCCCCTGCAGGTAACCGCGTTCGGCTCAGACTGCTGTTCATTTTCCAGGTCCAATCTCTAGTGCTAACTGCTGTTCATTGTGTACAATGTAGATGCCGGCGTGGTGGGCGTGAGCTACGGCCGGTTGGGGAACGACCTGCCGGGCACGGCTTCGGTGGTAAAGCTGCTGCAGAAGAGCGGCATCACCTCGGTGAGGCTCTACGACGCCAACTCCACGGTGCTCAAGGCCCTGGCCAACACAGGAATCACGGTGATGGTAATGCTACCCAACGACAACCTCGCCGCCGTGGCCGCGGACCCGTCGAGCGCGCGGCGGTGGGTGCTGAGAAACGTGGCGGCGTACTACCCCGCCACGCGGATCCTTGGCGTGGCCGTGGGGAACGAGGTGTTCATGGAGGCCAAGAACCTGACGGGGCAGCTCGTCCCGGCCATGGCCAACGTGCACGACGCGCTGGTGAAGCTGGGCCTGGACGAGGCCGTGAAGGTGTCGACGCCGATCGCGTTCACCGCGCTCCAGGAGTCGTGGCCGCCGTCCGCGGGCCGGTTCCGGGACGACATCGCGCGGTCGGTGATGAAGCCCATGCTCGATTTCCTGGAGCGGACCGGGTCGTACCTCACCGTCAACGCCTACCCGTTCTTCGCGTACGCCGAGGAGCCAGACAAAATCTCCCTCGACTACGCGCTGGGGAACTCCAACGCCACCGGCGTACGCGACCCCGGGACCGGGCTCGTGTACCACAGCCTCCTGGACGCTCAGCTCGACGCCACGTACTTCGCGATGGAGAAGCTGGGGACGTCCAGATCCAGTGCGCTGGAGCAAAATTCTATGGCGGGAAAGGGTACGCATGTGTATGTTTCGGAGACCGGGTGGCCTTCCGCCGGCAAACCCAAAACCGGCGGCGGCAAACCCAAAACCGGGCGGGCTGGGGTAGCCAACGCGCAAGCGGCTTCGGTAGCCAACGCGCAAGCGGCTTCGGTAGCCAACGCTAAAGCTTTCAACAACTACCTCATCAACCGCGTGGTGTCCGGCGACACGGGCACCCCGTACCGCCCCGACGCCGACATGGACGTGTACATCTTCGCCCTCTTCAACGAGAACCAGAAGGGCGACGGAGCGGACGACATCGAGCAGCACTTCGGCCTGTTCTACCCGAACCAGACAAAGGTGTACGAGTTCGACTTCCGGGGCGGCGCGCTGGCGAGCTGGTGCGTGGCGAACGCGTCCGTCGGGGACGCGTGGCTGCAGGCGGCGCTGGAGTACGCGTGCGGCCACGGCGCCGACTGCGGCGCCATCCAGCCCGGCGCGCCGTGCTTCGAGCCGGACACAAAGCTCGCGCACGCCTCGTATGCGTTCAACAGCTTCTACCAGTGCAACGGCCGGGCCAAGGGGGCGTGCGACTTCGACGGCGCCGCCTACGTCGTGTATCACGAACCGGCTGGTGACTTCTCGGCTTCTCTCGCCAATTGTCTATCCGATTGGCCCCTTGTTCTAGTAGTATGGCAACATTTCGCATGGTGTTTTCGTGCACTGTCTGTAACTTTGTATCGACGTAGGAACCTGTGACCCGAACGTGAGCTGGTGCGTGGCCAAGCCAGGGGTCGGGGACGCGCGGCTGCTGGAAGCTCTGAACTACGCGTGTGGCAACGGCGCTGACTGCAGCGCCATCCAGCCCGGCGGAGCGTGCTTCGAGCCCAACACCGTGGTCGCCCACGCCTCGTACGCGTTCAACAGCTACTACCAGCGGAAGTGCCGGGGCAGCGGGACGTGCGACTTCGCCGGCGCCGCCTCCGTCGTCTACCACGCACCAAGTGAGTCCACGATTCTTTCTTTGCTCGCATTATTGTTCTCTCCTGATGTTCCTCACTACTGAAAGTCTGAAACGTGTCCCACGTGGGGGATCCAGACATCCAGTGAACTGTAAATCTCACTGTTCTTTGCTTCTCTATTTACCGCACAGATTGGAAACTGCGTCCTCCCGTCGAATGCTTGGATTCAAGAAACAACACCCAAGTCTGAAGGATACACTGCCATCTGATGCTCAATAACTTTTAAGAAAAGTTCAGTTTGACCTTGCGCTAGAAATGTAGGCATCTGCACATCAGAATAACAGATGCCTTTGCTTGCTTTGCTCTGCGGATACGCATGAATCATTGTTCCTATTTTCCTGGGGTGCATCTCCTGCTAGGTTTGGTTCCGGCTTTATCGTACACTGTAGCTATGCTTTAATAAGAAGCTGGTTTTATCCTTCATAAAATGAACTAGACGCAACGCTTGTTTTTCCTTCACTGTCTTCGGTCTTTTCGTGCACTATAGTAAAGAGTCAACAACAACCAAAAAAAAAACCTAGCAAAGAGTCAACAAAAAATGCCGTACCAAACGTGGCCCTTGGGTATCATCTCGAAATTCGAAGCAAGCGCATCAAAATTTCTTATATTTGCACTATCTAATTTGCTCATATTACAACCCGATATTCACAATGATTGATACATCCTTATTTTTTGTCTGGTGGCAATAAACTGTAGTTACTACTTACTCTATATATATGCTTTTCAATCACTAGTTATATATACATATATATTCAGTAGCCAGCTATAAAATAAGTTATTCTGTAGCCATCTCCATTTATGATAATTTTATATACTAATTTACGATAATGTTAATACATATTTATGATAGTTGGGTTACTATAACACATGAGGATATTTACCATAACGTTATAGTAAACCATTTAGTAAGGAATTACTATAATCTCGTAAATTAACATAGTAATTATCGTAACCCAAAGTGGCTACAGAATAAGTTATTTTGTAACCAGCTGTAGAACAATAGTATATATAACTACTACTCTGTAGCTGGTTACAAAATAACTTATTCCATAGCCACTTTGAATTACGATAATTACTATGTTAATTTACAAGATTATAATAACTCTTTATTAAGTAGTTTACTATAATATTATGGTAAATATCTTCATGTGTTATAGTAACCCAACTATCGTAAATATGTATTGAAATTATCGTAAATTAGTATATAAAATTATCGTAAATAGAGGTGGCTACAGAGTAACTTATTTTGTAACTGGCTACTGAATATACTCTCCATATATATATATATATAGAATATACTCTCCATATATATATATATAGTTCTCTCCTTTGCATCACATTCCCATGTGTATTTGACATGTGTTTAGTTAAAATCTTAACTTGAGCTACGTGTTTGAGCAAATAGATATATAATATGATCATGGTTTCGTGCATACACATCCTGTTTTGTAGATATTTTTCTATATTAACAATAATGGAAATGGATAACCTGAAAGCAGGGTTTTTTCAGGGTTTTTCAGGTTATCCATTTTGGTAATGAAAATTTTTCAGCCACCTCAAAATTAGCGAAATTCATGAAATTCGGCCAAACTTTTTTAAAGACATGCACATGAAGTATTTTTTTTCTAAAAAAATAGATCTAAACAAATATTAGCATGTTTTATGATTACACATCTATTACGTGGAAGAATATGCAACATAAACACTGCAAAATATAAGGTCTAAAATTATATAACACTGGTATTAGTGTATTACAAAATTTTGGATTTTTCTTTTGGCCGCCACCAAAATTCACGAAATTTCGCAGAAATTTCACAGAAATTCGAACGATAGGGCTAGTGCCCGGACGTCCGGCCCTAGGCCCGCGTCCGGACGCAGCTCCGACGCCTGCAACCGCTTCGCATCGGACGCCCACCACGTTCGCATCAGATCCCACGCCAATGAATTGCGTCAGGCTGCCCGCAATCGATCCCGCGCCAATGACCGCATCCGACCATCCGCGACTCGATCTCCATCCCGGTTGCGCCCCTGGCGTCAAGCCCGCCTCGCTCCTCCCCCCCGCCATGTCGCGCTCCTCCCCTTGCTGCAGCGCCATCCCTGCCGCGCCCCGGTCCTCCACCGCGCTCTGTCTTGGCCGCACCCATTCCCTTGTCGTAACGTCTCATCTCCTCTGCAACATCTGTCCAACCGTTGCAACATATGCAGTATACTATTGAAATATACTTGTATAGTCATTGCAACATCTAGATGAAACACATGAAATATACGTCTAAAACAGCTGAAATATTTGAAACATACATTTACAACATACGCCTAGAATAGATGAAACATGTGGAACATACACTTGAAACATACGTATATAACCATTGCAACATATGCAACATCAGATCCTTTTGCAACATCAAGATGAAACACATGAAACATACAGATGAAACACGTGAAACATACGTCTGAAACAACTGAAACACTTGAAACATATACTTGCAATATACGTATATAGCCATTGCAACATACACAACATACAGATAAACACTTGAAAACAACTTCTAAAACACACCTAGAAACAAAACATGGCGCCACCGGCAACCATGGCCTACCTGGTGGCGAAAGCAGCGCTTAGGTGCAGTGGAGAGGGAGGATGGCGGTAGGCAAGCGGCTGGGCGTGGTGAAGAACGCCGCGCTGAAGCAGTTGCCGTGGGCCACGCCGCGTCGGCTCGAAGAACTCGGAGGCAAGTGGTGAGTGCTGGTGGGGAGATAGGAAAACAAGCGGCGGGGCTCAGGCGCGGTGTAGCACGCGCGCTAAAAATAGTGGTTTTAGCCACCGCACTAATGGTAACGTGGTATAAAAAGTTAGCTAAATTTGTTTTAGGACACTACTCAATATTGACACTCCCTCTGTCCACAAGATAATACATTTCTCGTTTTTTCGAGGAATCAAACAATTTGAAATTTAACGGAATTTATATAAAAAAGTTCTAATATTTTTATACAAAATAAGTACTATTAGATTAGTTATAGAATATATTTTTATAATAAATTTATTTAGAGATATAAATGTTAATACTATAAACTTGTTCAACATTGAGCTAAATTGACTGGTACTGATCATTACATTCTTTTGTGTAAGAAGGGAGTGTTTGCTAATGAACACTATTCAACTAGTTTTAGACAGAGTGCACTTTTCGATTGTGGCTATTAGCTCTTAGACACTGTAGTTATTAAAATATGTAGTAGTTGTACACTGGCTATTATATCCCAACCCTTGGTTGTTGTCTCAAAAAATTCATAAGTTTTGTACATGAAATCGGATGAAGATGAACTTTATATCCAAAAGGTAAAGATTTACAACTTTCTAATTTACATTTTTTATATGAAATTATTTACTACCATTTTCTTAAGTTCTCAGATTTTGAAACTCAAAGTTTAGAATTACCAATTATGAGCCTTTGTTGTATTACATACTGCAATGACATGCTGTCAGTTCCAGTGATGATGGTTTTGGAACTACCAGTGATCCCCAATTTTGTACTAGTGATATGTTTCTTCATCTTTTGCATTGGATCTCTAGGGAATTTTATTATGTATTTAGTTGAAATCTTAACTAAGTTATATAGTTCTTGTTGTCTCTTTTCTTGTGGCATCATTAATCTATATTTTTCTTTTTTAAACTTTTACTATCATATAACTTGTTGCAAACTTTGTATCTGCATATTAAGTTTAAACGATAGTGCTTATTGTATGTCTTAGTCAGGGTTTCCCTTTTTATATTTTATTAAAAGTAGATCCTAGTTTCTAGACTCTCTTAGTTACTATCATGACGTCAGCAATCATTTGAGCCTCCTATTTCAGAGTGCGGAGCAGGTAGGAGTAGGTGTCGGGTACCATAAAAAGGGGTACCATAAGCAAAAACCGAAAAGATTGCTTAGGCCTTGCAAATATCAATGCCAAAGGACGATCACGGGGTCTCGGCTGATTCTCTGATTCGCCCGAGGCCCGCGCCGCAAAGGCCTCAGACGAAAGGCCGACTCTCCGCCTTGCCGAGGCCCTCTCGCCGAGGCCCTCTCGCCGAGGCCCCGCCCCGCTAGGCCTCGGACGGGTTACCGATTCTCCGATTCGCCCGAGGCCCCACGCATAAAGCCTCGGACGAAATACCGATTCCCCGACTCGCTCGAGGCCGGCTCGTCAAACAACCTCGTCGCCTCCGTCTCGACCGACTTCTCTGACAAAACGTCATGCATCCAACCACTCCCGCAACGTCAACCGCACGTCGACGCAGTGCAGTAGAGCGGCCGAAGGGACGGGAGACAGGACTGAGCAGGGGTTACCGGCCACTGTGCTCAGCACTGCGCCCACAACTGGCGCCCGTACTACACTGTGCCACCTAACCCCTGCTCCAGGAACAGTGCGGCGTGGGGAGTCAAGTTTGGGTCACTGTAGCCTCGGAATCAGTGTATAGGACCAACTGCTCCCACCAAGCCTCGGCAATCCACTTCAGGGTCTCGGCAGCCTCGGGATCCATGCCTGCCGAGCCCCCCACGATAGTTCGGCCTCGGCACCAATCGAACCTCACCTTTTTTCACTATCAGTGCACAGCGACCGGCACGACGTCGGCCATACCCTGCACCAAGCTGTCACCAGAGCTCCCACGTCGCACAAGATTAGGTGTGGCCGGCGCGCTGCTCCAGTGCATCAAGGACAAGATCACTTTATTGACCATGCCACCACAGTAGCAAGCTACAGGACTCAGACACGCCACCTCCGCTCACGAGACGCTGCATAGCAAACACATGTATCGCCCCCGTCCCCACTTCAACTATAAAAGGAGAGGCCGGGGCCGTTTCTAGAGGGGGACAAAAAAGTCAGACGAGCACTCGCATAGACTCACGTAGATTCAGGCACACGCTCTCCCACTGCCTGAGAGCAACGTCTCAAGCAGCCCGCACCACTCCACGCAGAGACCTGGGGCTAGTTCCCTCTCTCGTCTAGCTTGTAACCCCCTCTACTACAAGCACTTCGGTGCAAGGAATACAAGATTGATCTCTCAGACTGGACGTAGGGCACCGATTGCCTGAACCAGTATAAACCTTGTGTCTCTTTGCATCACCATCCGGGATTAGGGGCATGCAGTTCAAATTCACTAGTTGGTTGAGGACCCCCGGTCCGAAACACCGACAGTAGGACACTCAAATTCATGTTGATCTGTGAAGACATAACATTTCTTTCAATCAACTCAAAGAAAAAAAAATCATCACTTTTACTGTGCAGCTAAGTAGCAACAGCAGTAATTCTTAGATGTTGTCAAAATCATCACCGGTAAATCTAATCTTGAATTCTTCACAATTATAAGCAAGTTCAAGTTGTACATGTTTGATGTATGCAGGGACAAAAAGGAGTAGAGCACACTCCAAGTGGTGAAGCAAATGAAGATCATAGCATGATAAAAATGATGGCATGGTGATGATCAAGTGCTTCGACTTGGAAAGAAGAAAGAGAAAAACAAAAGGCTCAAGGCAAAGGTATAAATAGTAGGAGCCATTATGTTTTAGTGATCAAGACACTTAGCGAGTGTGATCACATTTAGGATCGATAGCCATACTATTAAGAGGAGTGAAACTCGTATTGAAATGCGGTTATCAAAGTGCCACTAGATGCTCTAACTTATTACATATGCATTTAGGATCTAGTGGAGTGCTAACACTTTTGGAAATGTTTGTGAAAATAAGCTAACACATATGCACAAGGTGATACACTTGGTGGTTAGCACATTTGAGCAAGGGTAGGAAACTTCACCGGTGGAGTGTCCGCCCGTAGAGTGCGGACAATCCGACGGTGCCACCGGCGCCCTAGACGGAAAAGACGAAGGTCACTTTAAGTGACCGGACGCTGGTCTCGGTTGGACCAGCGCGTCCGGTCAGTGGCAGCAGAGGGCGTGTGTTTCGGTCTTCGACCGGACACTGGCGCTAAAAGTGACCGGATGCTGGCAGGGTGCGTCCGGTCAGTGCTGACGTACGCTGACATAAGGCGCACAGAGGGAACATTGAGTGACCGGACGCTGGGTGAGTTCGGTCGAGCATGACCGGACGCGTCCGGCCGTGAAATGTCGCATTTGGAACCTTACTGGAAACGACCGGATGCTGAGGTCCAGCGTCCGATCACTTTCTAACTGACGCGTCCAATCATCACTTGACAGTTGAAATCGAGCGATCGGCGTTTGAAGCCGATGACACGTGGCTCACATCGTACGACCGGACGCTGAGGTCCAGCGTCCGGTCGGCCCGTGTTCAGTGCAGTGAGGAGCCCAACGGCTCTATTTCGTGGGGGCTTCTATTTAAGCCCCATGGCTGGCTCAAGCTCACTCTCTTGGCCATTTTCATTGACATAGCAACCTTGTGAGCTTAGCCAAAGCCCTCCTATTCATCTCCATCATTGATTCATCATCTTTGTGAGATTGGGAGAGAATCCAAGTGCATTGCTTGAGTGATTGCATCTAGAGGCACTTGGTATTCGTGTTTCGCTGCGGATTTCGCTTGTTGCTCTTGGTGGTTGCCACCACCTAGACGGCTTGGTGCAGCGGTGGAGGATCGGCACGAGTTGGTGATTGTTCGTGGCTGTCTCCGATGATTGTGAGGGGAATTGTACCTTCCCCGGCGGAGTGCCGAAAGGTAACTCTAGTAAATTACTCATATCATTGAGTTACCTCACTTGTGGGTAGGTTCTTGCGGTGTCCAATCATGTGTACGAGGTTTGTGTAACACCTCATAGCCACCGAACCACCAAGTGTTGGTCGACACAACGGGGACTAGCGTGTTGGCAAGCACGTGAACCTCGGAAGAAAATCAGTTGTCTCTTGCCCTTTGGTATTCTCCCGGTGATTGGTTTTATATTCATCTTGTGATTGGTTCATTCCTCTTCATGGCGGTATAATCATCCTACTCACTCATTTATATTCTTGCAAACTAGTTGTAGCAAGCTCTTTAGTGTAATTACAATTGAGAGCTTGCTTTGCTATTCAAGTTTATTTAGTGGAGCTCTTTAGAGTAGCAAGTTTGAGAGCTCTTAGTGAGTAGTATCATAGCAAGTTGTGTGTCTAGCTATCGTTGCAACTAGAATTGTTGGATAGGTGGCTTGCAACCTTTGTAGAGCTAGAGCAAGTTTGCATTTAGCTATTTGTTATACTAATCAAATTGCTCTAGTTGATTTATAGAATTTTAAATAGGCTATTCACCCCCCTCTAGCCATATTAGGACCTTTCAGACGGTTTGCTGGTTTGGACATCAAAACCAAGCGTGAACGGTTTGATGGTTAGGACTTCAAAACCATCAACTGCGGGTTTGACCGGGTTAGGCCTCAAAACCGGAGAGTGTCAGATCGGCGGACACGTGGTGGCATCTCGAAGCTTGCATCGAGGCGAAGCGAAGTCGAGAAGGCGTCGGGTCCATTAGATCGACGAAGAAAAACTAGGACGGTTTTACCCCTAGAGGGTATTTAGGTTGTGTGCTTCATGTAAGGCTGTTTCTGTCTTTTGACGGACGTCTATATATATGTGAAGAGGCTGGTTGGGCAGCCATCCTCTCATTTGTGTGGTGTTGAGAGGATGCTAGGGTTAGAGAGAGGAGTGGCTCTTGTTCTTGAGCTTTTTGTCATCTTAGCTTTGATTTGACTAGGAGTGGCTTTTAATCCGACAATCAAATTCGTGCACCACTTGTTCTCCTCTACAAATCTGAAGTTTTTATTTTTGTGTGATTTTCGGAGCCATTTTTAGTGATTTTTGGTTCGTCGAATTTGGCTGTGATTGGGGTGAAACTTCTTGAGGGATTTTGGTGGTAGGACATGTGTGATCAAGGCTAGGGTGATCCCCTAACAAATCCTTCACTTGAGCACCACGATTTTGTTTTTGGGGATTTTTCGAGTTCTCGCACGTGATCTGGATTTTCTAGAGTTTGAGCACGAATTGAGCGATGATTTCTTGGGAATAGCTTACCTACTCTGTGGTGATTGCCTGTGCAACGTTTAGGGACGAATCCTTTTGTTTTGGTCGAGTTCCCATCGAATTTTTGGCGCTCGCCCGTGTCTGTTTCTTGCGCTCGGTCCCAGTTCGTAATTCTTAGGTGCAGCTCGCAGGCGCTGGTGCCTTCACCGGTCAAAACCTGTGTGTGCTCGTGCTGACCCGAGCCTGCTCTATGACTGGCAGCCTGGTCCCTCCCAGGGCCACGAGCAGCCTCGGCCCGATAGCCAACGGGCCGACATGGCACGCCGTGCCTCACAGGGCCACGAGCCTGGTCTTCGGCCCAGGCACGACCCTATGGGCCGATTTTCGTGCCAGGCCGGCCCGAGAAGCACGGCCATTTTCACAGGCCGTGCCAGCCCGAGGCCCACTAAGGCCAGCCACCGCGCGGGGGCCTTAGGGGAGGAGGGCGGCTGTCGGCGTGCTCGAGGCCAGCGCGTGCGCCGCGGCCGCGCGGGGAGGCGAGGAGGAGGTGGCCGCCGGGGCTGGGAGTGGCGGAGCTCCGGATCTCGGGGGAAGGAGCTGCGCAGGCGGTGCCCTCCCTCAAGCGATGGAGAGGAGATGAAGAGGGGGCGGAGGGAGCCCGCTGTGCACCGAGGATGAGGGAGAGAGGGAGGCCACCGCCACCGGATCTGAGCTGAGGGAGGGAGGGAGAGGGAGAGGGGGATCCGCACGGGGAGGGAGGGATGGAGGATGGGGAGGGAGGAGGGCGCCATGCACCGCGAGGATGAGGGAGAGAGGGAGAGGGAGAGAGGAGAGGGAGAAGGGGATCCGCACGGGGAGGGAGGGATGGAGGATGGGGGAGGGAGGGAGGGCGCCGCCGTGCATCGAGGATGAGGGAGAGAGGGAGGCCACCAGATCTTAGCTGAGGGAGGGAGGGAGAGGGAGAGGGAGAGAGATCCGCACAGGGCAGCCGGATTTGAGCTGAGGGAGGGAGGGAGAGGGAGAGGGAGGGAGAGATGGACGATGCAGGGGCAGCCATGGGAGGTGGCGGCGGCCGTCGGCGTGCTTGTCCCCGAGGCAGATCCGGCTGGAGGTGGCGGCCGCGCACCCGCGCGTGGCAGGACGAGGCAGGGGCAGCCCGCGAGAGGTGGCGGTGGACGCCACCGAGGAGGATCTGGCCGTGTGCGTGGGGAGGAGACTGCACGGGGCGGCGGGGAGGGGGAGGGGAACCCGGGAAGGGAGTTAGGGTTCGGGGAATCAGGGGTGGGTGCGAGTGCGAGCGGGGAGGGGGCGCGGGAAGGCGGCAGGCCGGGCCGCCAGCGGGCCGCCGACTCTGTAGCAGGCCGTGCCATGCGGTGCCGGCCCACGTGCCTGGGGTAAGGCCCAGGCACGGCCTGCTCCTCCGGGCTGTGCTTGGGCCGGGCCAAAAAAACGGGCCTTGGGCCGGGCCTACGGGCTCGGGCTGCATGGCCAACTATAGCCTGCTCCCTCCCTCTATTTGCAGTTCGGCGCGGCAGTGTCCAGTCCTCGCCAAAGCTCACTCGCCTCTGGTTGGCCGTGCTCAGCTTCCAAGCACCAAGCGGTGCTCATCCAGAACCCGTGCACGCACAACACCAAGAGCAGGAGCAGCAGTTCACATTAATTGGATTTTCTACAGCAGTAGGCTTTTGCTAATTCCATTTTCAATCGACAACTTGGCTGGCTTCTTTCTTTTGCCACAGGGTGCAGGTTTGCAATGCTTTCGATTCAGAGCAGCAGCTGGACATGGAATCAGTGCTTGTGCAATATAAGCACCTTGCTGTGAATTCATCAGTTTGAGCAGGTAAGCAACAAGTTTCAATTCTCAAACTGTCAATTGTTACTTTTGTGCTTCACCGACCAATCATCCAGTAATTGTGACATGTTTGCCTGCAGCACTAATTAATTATTCTAGTGCTCGGTTCATACATGCTTGGAATTAAATACTTGTTTAATCCTTCCTAGCTTTGAAATAGGATGCATGTGTGTCGGCAGTAGAACTGCTTCTGTACCTTGCTAGTTTTCTAGATCGATTCTCTGTTTTAAAGTATTTCTTTGTACTGAACTTAGCATATCTACACTCTCATCTATTTAAGCAGTTCCTGCTGTTTTTGGCCGACATTATTTCCATGAGGAACAGGTGGTTGTATGCACACGTTGAACTGTATTAGTAGTATCTCTTGCATACTTTTATCTAGTGAGCTTGATTTTTTATTTTCGCATGCTAATTAGAGCTCTCATTAGCCTGTTAATTAGTGAGCAATTTAATTCGCGCTTTCCGGCTTTGCTTCCATGCTAGTTTGAGAAATTCCTAACTGTTTCTAGGGTCATCAATTTACTAGTTGACTTGTGAGACCTTGACAATTAGAAGAGAGGCGTGTTGGGGTTTTAATCGGGATATAGGCCAAAGTCTTCTTGGTGAAGGATTTTTATCGGCTCCCATTCACAACCCCCCCCTCTGGTCGCCGTTTCCGGTCCTTCACGCACTAAACTCAGGTCCAACGAAGCCAACAACAAACTAAGACTTTGTGCCTAACTCAACCTAAAAACTAGCCTGATAGATGATGGTTACTCCGTCTTATATTTTGTGCTCTCATACTATCAATTTTCAATGTGAAACTAAATCTAACGATCTCTGCCATCACCCATTGGACCAAACTCTTCACATCACACACACCATATGACCCCTGAAAGACGTTATCAAGCTAGGCCGGTCTGGAGCCCAACACTCATACAAACCGTATGACCTGTCGAGACATTAACGAGCTTCCCATCATCGTGTGACCTCTGAGATTTTCTAAGTTTTTTGACCATGATCTTTGATACCACATTCCTACAAAATCATATAGACTTTGCTAGATCATAAATTAACATTTGTTTGCTACTAGTTTCTGGATCATAAATAAGTATAAAAGCAATAAGACTAATATTTGAAAAACAAAATCTACATTCATAGTTTCATAAGACATAGGGTACAATAAAAACCACCATACTATAAGTTAAAGTTTCAACTAAATTCATATTAAAGATACAAGGTATCATACAAATGGAAATGATTTAAAAATACATTTATTAGTAATTAATAAGTTTATAAGTAGACAGAGACTACATAGCATCTATTATGCATATTGTGTTAGAAAATGAATAAAGAAAAAACATACAATTTAATATAACTAACTTTTATTAGTCAGACATATTAAATAATAATGGGTGCTTATGTCTCTAGGATTCCAGCCTGTACAAGAGTATGTGTGTTGATGGACTGTGTACCAAACACAGTAGCACGTAAATTGGTACATAAATGTAACCAAAATATCAACTGGAAGAGGATATAATCTACATTTTGTAGTAGGTGTTTGCAAAATTTCACACAGTAGCACGTAAATTGGTACATAAATGTAACCAAAATATCAACTGGAAGAGGATATAATCTACATTTTGAAGTAGGTGTTAGCAAAATTTCAGGTTGAATCAAAGCTTACGCAGCTTATTAGTTGATATCATACATTTTGGTAACAGGGTAACGGTACATATATGTTCCCAATTCTGGACTCCCATGGCCAGGCTAACCACTCAACGACACCGTCGACACGGCTGTGTTGGCGCTGTTGTTCCTGGCGAAGAATCCCGGCTTGGATGGAGCCTGGAGGGTGACCGTGTCGCTGCCGAGCATCATCACGACCGACGACATCACCGGCCGGGCCTCGGGGTCTCCCTGGACGCAGAGCAGCCCGATGTGGATGCACCTCAGCACGTCGCCCTCCGGGAAGCTTTCGCGCAGGGACGGGTCCACCAGCTCCACCACCGTCCCGGCCTCCCAGTGCTCCCATACCTGCACGGGTAATTGTAACCGTGAGGTCTAACTTCACCGTAAGCCAGCAAGGTGTAGCTGTAGCAACTAGCAACAATGGTGATTGTCAGTTTGCACTTACGGTGGTCCGATTTCACGGAGTAGTTCCCGCGCCATGTACCCACTGAAAAGAGAAATGTGCCCATTTAAGCAGGGAAGCTCAACCAGAGTACAACTAAACACTGAGAGATGCATGGGTACTGACTAGGTTCCGACAACGCGGCTGGTGACGGCCTGCGTCTGGTCTCGGCTGAAGATCCTCGCGAGGCCAAAATCTGAGATCTTGGGGTTCATCTCCACGTCGAGCAGGATGTTGCTGGCCTTGAGATCACGGTGGACTACCTTGAGCTGGGAGTCCTCATGGAGGTACTGCAGGCCTCGAGCGATGCCGTTTATGATCTTGTACCTCTGCTCCCAGCTAAGCTGCTGCTCACGCTTATCATCAGTACCGAAGAGTATCAGGTCGAGACTCCGGTTGGGGACGAACTCGTACACGAGCAGCCGTTCTTGCTGCTCCAGGCACACGCCGATGAGCCTGACGAGGTTCCTGTGCTTCAGCTTGGCGACCAACGCGAGCTCGTTCTTCAGCTCCTCCACCCCCTGCGTCGAGCTCTTCGACAGCCGCTTCACCGCTATCTCGTCGCCGTCCGGGAGAACGCCCTGAACAAATCACACCAATGTTAGTCATGAGCTCCATGGCACATTCTTCATTGATTGTTCAGTACCTTGTACACCGCGCCGAACCCGCCTTCGCCGAGCTTGTTGCTTTCGTCGAAATTCCCTGTTGCGGCTCGCAGGGTGGAGACGTCGATCATCATGGAGTCCACCGTCTCCATGTCCTCTGCTTCCGTGGAATACATGGGCTCTGTTCAAGTACAGATTGGATGTGTCATTTCTTTTCAGTTCAGACTCCATGAAGTGTTTCAGGCTGTGACAAAGTGGGAGGATTTTGCAGGAACATACTACGTGACTGCTTTGCCTGTGCTACTGGTCGCCGCCGCCTCCAGAAACAGAAGCAAAACACAAGGTTCAGTGCAGCTAGAGTAGGCAGCACAACTGCAAGAACCACAATGAAGACACTGCACTTCCTCTCCCCTGTGAATGAAATGAATGTGTGAGCACACAAACGGAATTTCAGTAGAAACAGAACAAACAATTTAGATTGGTCTAGTATCAAGACCGTATCAATAGCTTTATCACTGGTGAAAAGTATTTCCTCATCAATGCTTATATTTTATGATGAGTGCTTGTCGTAGAAAACCTGGGGCCAACTTTTGGATTATTCTGACCACGAAATGCCAGAATAGGTAAAATGAATGAAAGTGATGTTGAAGACTAGCTTTGAAGCAACTAATTTAAAATTGTAATATTTGCGCCACTCGAGTAAAGATTACAATAATTCATCATCCACGCACGCGCGCACTAGCAAATTTCAATCACGGTCAACTGGTCAAGCTATTTCACACGCATGAATAATTTACAGTCAATATGCACGGTCAACTGGTCAAATTACACAATCCGTAAGTAAACCGTGGGATGAATTTATTAAACCTAATTAATCCGTCATTAGCACATGTGTTACTGTAGCACAACATTGTCAAATCATGGACTACTTAGGCTTAAAAGATTCGTGTCCCGTAAATTAGTCGTAATCTGTGCAATTAGTTATTTTTTAGTCTATATTTAATACTCCATGTATGTGTCAAACATTCGATGGGATACGACGTAAATTTTTAGGGAGGAACTAAAGAAGCCTAAAGTCACATACTTCAGCAGCATTAGCGCAATGATGGACCATTTGGATCTCAAAAAACATTCGAGTGTCCAATTGAGAACCCCACAGGTAGCATGCTCCATCATCTGTTTACTATCCGACTATCCGGATACCTAAGCACCAGGCAGAGAATTTGTAGTAGCTCTTGGCTTTCATTTTGCTTTTGCTTTTCATTCTCTGTATTCCCTCTTTTCATTTTCACACACATTTTTCTTTGGAAAGCACCACCAGGTGTAGAACGGGGGATCGAACCCCTGCCGACCGGCTACTCCCTACATGCCTTCACCACTGAGCCACATGCACATCCTTTTTTTCAGACATTTCGTACTAATATAGCACAAGTCCACCACCAAACCATGCTCGCTCCTATACTAGCTATTAATTTAATAGAGATATGATAGAATTTCATGGATAAATTTTGGCCTAAAGCTCATCAAAATTGCATATATTTGCACCATCTAATTTGTTCATATTATAACACAATATTCACATTGATTGATACGTCCTTATTTTTGTTGGTGGCAATAAACATTAGTTACCATTTACTCTATATGCTTTTCAATCCCTATTCATAGTTCTCTCCTTTGCATCACACTCCCATGTGTAGTTGGCATGTATTTTGTTGAAATCTTAGTTTGGGCAATTTGTTTGACAAAATAGCTACGATCATAGCTCCGTACATACATGTGTATCAGTATATATGGAGTAAATGCAGCACGAGCCAAAACCAAAAGATACAGAAATAGACCAAATGAACACAGATCGAGTTGCAATTTTGCACAGACCTCTACGAGGAACTGAAGGTATCTGTACAGTTTCAACTTAAAAATACAAAAGTATGGGTAGAAAATTTAAGATAAGGTTCTCCAAAATGGGGTTTTCTCCATTTTCAATCCAAGTTGATTTCTCAGTGCTCGTGGGAAAACTGTTTAAACCGGCTAAAGATGTTTCCACGAGGTCATAACACCAGAGGATCAACCCAAAACTATCCTAAAAGCCTAAGATCGAAGAACTCCCAAAGATCTCCCAAAAATGAACCTAAAATAAAGAGAAGAGAAGTGAAAGATCAACTCGAAATTTCAGAGGACAACTTGATTGATTAGTCATGAAAACATCTTTACAAGATCAGATCTAGCCTTTCTCCCTTCATCCTCCCTCTAGAAAGTGGAAAATCAGAGCAAGAGGTGCTCACCCTCTCTACTTCTAATCTTCACTAAGCAAGATCTACTTGGCTAGCCTAAGGAAATAGACGTAGGTGAGAGAGAGAACTGTCTTGGGCAGCCACTTTCCTGATTTATGGAGTTATTACACGTTCCAAAACTACCTCTAGGTATTTGCCTTGAACCACTTAGTCACATGGGCAAAATGGTCTAGAATGGATTTCAAGCATCGGACGGCCATGTGCCCTTCGTGAAGCCGCTTTGCCTCGATGCAAGCCCTCGGATGACGCCACGTGCCGACCTGACATCCTCTCTTGGGTTTTGAGGTCTAAAGACGACAAACCTGTCGTCCGCGATTTTGAGGCCCAAACCGCCAAACACACTTGGTGTCGCATAGCTGCTATGCCGTCTCCACGATGTCGACGCATGTCCCGCTCGTCCTCGACTGTCCAATCACCAAGTGCTCGTGCGCTCGCGCGCTCGCCTTGACTTTGTTCGATCGTCGTCTTGACTTCGGTCAACACCGTCTCCATCACCATCTTCGCATGTACACTTGCTTGTCGATGTGTCTAAGTACTAGCTGTCCATGGTCCGTTCTCTGGCCCCGCTTGGTCCCTCAGTCTAAGCCTTCGTGTCCGCTCTTCACCATCCCCGGTCCATCGCGCCCTCGCTTGACCTTCTCCATTGCCAACAGTCAACACCTTGCACACCACAAAAGAGACATTTTGCGCGCACACACACCTCACGCATGGTTAGTCTCACGCACACCTAACCAAATCTCCGATCTCCTCTTGACAATCAGCCATCACTTATATGTGACATATGTGAACCATGTGTTCGGTTTTTTTTTCAGTAGGCGTATGCAAAATTTCAGGTTGAATCAAAGCTTACGCAGCTTATTAGTTGATATCATACATTTTGGTAAGAGGGTAACGGTACATATATGTTCCCAATTCTGGACTCCCATGGCTAGGCTAACCACTCAACGACACTGTCGACACGGCTGTGTTGGAGCTGTTGTTCCTGGCGAAGAATCCCGGCTCGGATGGAGCCTGGAGGGTGACCGTGTCGCTGTCGAGCATCATCACGACCGACGACATCACCGGCCGTGCCGCAGGGTCTGCCTGGACGCACAGCAGGCCGATGTAGATGCACCTCAGCACGTCGCCCTCCGGGAAACTGCCGCCCATGCCCATGCTCGGTTCGACCACACAGCAGGCATTCACGGGGTGCTTTCCTTTTGAATATCGCAAAGGGTGGAAACGTCGATCACGGGGAAACGTCGAAACAAACAGCACCTGCTCTTTCCTTTTGAATATCGCATGGGACGTCCGCGCGTTGAAAGAGGCTGCGGGAATGCAGCAGGCAGGACTATGGGTCCACATTGGAATGTCACACCAAAAAGTGTCCACGTTTTGTTCTTTTTAGTTGTGGGAGATTTAATACTCTATGCATGTGTCAAACATTCGATGGAATATGGTGTAAAATTTTGAGGATCAACTAAACAAGGCCTAAAGTCACATAGTTGAGCAGCATTAGCGCAATGATGGACCATTTGGACCTCAAAAAACATTCTCATGTCCAATTGAGAACCCGACAGGGTAGCATGCTTCATCATCATGCAAAGCCAAGTTTATTATCCGTCTATCCAGATATCCAAGTACCAGGCAGAGAATTTGTAGTTGCTCTTGGCTTTCATTTTGTTTTTCCTTTTCATTCTCTGTATTCCCTCTTTTCATTTCCACACACATTTGTCTTTGAAAAGCACCACCAGGTGTAGAACGGGGGGTCGAACCCCTGCCGACCGGCTACTCCCTTCGAGCCTTCACCACTCAGCCACATGCACATCCGTTTTTCCAGACATTTCATACTAATATAGCACAAGTCCACCAAACCATGCTCGCTCCTACACTAGCTATTAATTTAATAGAGATATGATAGAATTTCATGGATAAATTTTGGCCCAAAGCTCATCAGAATTACATATATTTGCACCATCTAATTTGTTCATATTATAACACAATATTCACATTGATTGATACGTCCTTATTTTTGTTGGTGGCAATAAACATTAGTTACCATTTACTCTATATGCTTTTCAATCCCTATTCATAGTTCTCTCCTTTGCATCACACTCCCATGTGTAGTTGGCATGTATTTTGTTGAAATCTTAGTTTGGGCAATTTGTTTGACAAAATAGCTACGATCATAGCTCCGTACATACATGTGTATCAGTATATATGGAGTAAATGCAGCACTAGCCAAAACCAAAAGATACAGAAATAGACCAAATGAACATAGATTGAGTTGCAATTTTGCACAGACCTCTATGAGGAATTGAAGGTATCTGTATAGTTTCAACTTAAAAATACAAAAGCATGGGTAGAAAATCTAAGAAAAGGTTCTCCAAAATGGGGTTTTCTCCATTTTCAATCCAAGTTGATTTCTGGAAAACTGTTTAAACCAGTGGCTAAAGATGTTTCCACGAGGTCATAGCACCAGAAGATCAACCCAAAACAATCCTACAAACCTCAGATCGAAGAACTCCCAAAGATCTCCCAAAAGCGAACCTAAAATAAAGAGAAGAGGAGAAGTGAAAGATCAACTCAAAATTTCAGAGGACAACTTGATTGATTGGTCACGAAAACATCTTTACAAGATCAGGTCTAGCCTTTCTCCCTTCATCCTCCCTCTAGAAAGTAGAAAATCAGAGCAAGAGGTGCTCACCCTCTCTACTTCTAATCTTCGCTAAGCAAGATCTGCTTGGCTAGCCTAAGGAAATAGACTTAGGTGAGAGAGATAACTGTCTTGGGCAACCGCTATCCTTATTTATAGGGTTATTACACATTCCAAGACTACCTCTAGGTATTTGCCTTGAACCACTTAGTCACAGGGGCAAAATAGTCCAAAATGGATTTCAAACATCGGATGGCCACGGGCCCTTCATGAAGCCGTTTTGCCTCGATGCATGCCCTCGGATGACACCACGTGCCGACCTGACATCCTCTCTTGGGTTTTGATGTCTAAAGACGACAAACCTGTCGCTCGCGATTTTGAGGCCCAAACCGCCAAACACACTTGGTGTCGCATAGCTGCTATGCCGTCTCCACGATGTCGACGCATGTCCCGCTCGTCCTCGACTGTCCAATCATCAAGTGCTCGTGCACTCGCGCGCTCGCCTTGACTTTGTTCGATCGTCGTCTTGACTTCGGTCAACACCGTCTCGATCACCATCTTCGCATGTACACTCGCTTGTCGACATGTCTAAGTACTAGCCGTCCATGGTCCATTCTCTGGCCCCGCTTGGTCCCTTAGTCTAAGCCTTCGTGTCCGCTCTTCACCATCCCTGTCCCATCGCGCCCTCGCTTGACCTTCTCCATTGCCAACAGTCAACACCTTGCACACCACAAAAAGAGACATTTTGTGCACACACACACCTCACGCATGGTTAGTCTCACTTACACCTAACCAAATCTCCGATCTGCTCTTGACAATCAGTCATCACTTATATGTGACATATATGAACCATGTGTTCGGTTTTTTTTTTCAGTAGGCGTATGCAAAATTTCATGTTGACTCAAAGCTTACGCAGCTTATTAGTTGATATCATACATTTTGGTAACAGGGTAACGGTACATATATGTTCCCAATTCTAGACTCCCATGGCCAGGCTAACCACTCAATGACACTGTCGACACGGCTGTGTTGGCGCTGTTGTTCCTGGCGAAGAATCCCGGCTCGGATGGAGCCTGGAGGGTGACCGTGTCGCTGCCGAGCATCATCACGACCGACGACATCACCGGCCGGGCCGCAGGGTCTGCCTGGACGCACAGCAGGCCGATGTGGATGCACCTCAGCACGTCGCCCTCCGGGAAGTCTCCGCCCAGGGACGGGTCCACCAGCTCCGCCACCGTCCCGGCCTCCCAGTGCTCCCATACCTGCACGGGTAATTGTAACCGTGAGGTCTAACTTCACCGTAAGCCAGCAAGGTGTAGCTGTAGCAACTAGCAACAATGGTGATTGTCAGTTTGCACTTACGGTGGTCAAGAGGTCTCCAGACTTTTGGGAGATGTAGTAGCTGTCGTTGTTCTTCCTCCCCGTGACGGTCTCCAGCACCGTGACGCCGAAGCTGAAGGCGTCCGATTTCACGGAGTAGTTCCCGCGCATGTGGTATTCTGGAGCCATGTACCCACTGAAAAGAGAAATGTACCCATTTAAGCAGGGAAGCTCAACCAGAGTACAACTAAACACTGAGAGATGCATGGGTACTGACTAGGTTCCGACAACGCGGCTGGTGACGGCCTGCGTCTGGTCTCGGCTGAAGATCCTCGCGAGGCCAAAATCTGAGATCTTGGGGTTCATCTCCACGTCGAGCAGGATGTTGCTGGCCTTGAGATCACGGTGGACTACCTTGAGCTGGGAGTCCTCATGGAGGTACTGCAGGCCTCGAGCGATGCCGTTTATGATCTTGTACCTCTGCTCCCAGCTAAGCTGCTGCTCACGCTTATCATCAGTACCGAAGAGTATCAGGTCGAGACTCCGGTTGGGGACGAACTCGTACACGAGCAGCCGTTCTTGCTGCTCCAGGCACACGCCGATGAGCCTGACGAGGTTCCTGTGCTTCAGCTTGGCGACCAACGCGAGCTCGTTCTTCAGCTCCTCCACCCCCTGCGTCGAGCTCTTCGACAGCCGCTTCACCGCTATCTCGTCGCCGTCCGGGAGAACGCCCTGAACAAATCACACCAATGTTAGTCATGAGCTCCATGGCACATTCTTCATTGATTGTTCAGTACCTTGTACACCGCGCCGAACCCGCCTTCGCCGAGCTTGTTGCTTTCGTCGAAATTCCCTGTTGCGGCTCGCAGGGTGGAGACGTCGATCATCATGGAGTCCACCGTCTCCATGTCCTCTGCTTCCGTGGAATACATGGGCTCTGTTCAAGTACAGATTGGATGTGTCATTTCTTTTCAGTTCAGACTCCATGAAGTGTTTCAGGCTGTGACAAAGTGGGAGGATTTTGCAGGAACATACTACGTGACTGCTTTGCCTGTGCTACTGGTCGCCGCCGCCTCCAGAAACAGAAGCAAAACACAAGGTTCAGTGCAGCTAGAGTAGGCAGCACAACTGCAAGAACCACAATGAAGACACTGCACTTCCTCTCCCTGTGAATGAAATGAATGTGTGAGCACACAAACGGAATTTCAGTAGAAACAGAACAAACAATTTAGATTGGTCTAGTATCAAGACCGTATCAATAGCTTTATCACTGGTGAAAAGTATTTCCTCATCAATGCTTATATTTTATGATGAGTGCTTGTCGTAGAAAACCTGGGGCCAACTTTTGGATTATTCTGACCACGAAATGCCAGAATAGGTAAAATGAATGAAAGTGATGTTGAAGACTAGCTTTGAAGCAACTAATTTAAAATTGTAATATTTGCGCCACTCGAGTAAAGATTACAATAATTCATCATCCACGCACGCGCGCACTAGCAAATTTCAATCACGGTCAACTGGTCAAGCTATTTCACACGCATGAATAATTTACAGTCAATATGCACGGGGTTCATGAGTCCATGTTATGCAAACAAAGAGTAAAATAAAATCATAAGCGCTTTAACCCACCTCTTCCTGTCGCGGCCGTCGCCGGTGCCGGTGCTGGAGGGCCCGACGATGCCAGCCGCACCATGGCCGGTCCATTGAAGAAAGGCGCGGTCTCGTACCGCCAGGTGCAGTTGACCCAGAGCACCCTGCCTCCGATGTTGTTCTGGAACCCGTCTAGCGATTGCGATATAAGCCCGGCGAGGCACCTGCGGCACTGCGCCGGCGTCTGGTCCGGCGTGCACTGCGCCAGGGTGTACACCTTGGGGAACTCCTGGTCGAAGTCGGCCTCCCCCGTGGCGAACCGCCGCGTGGAGTTGTACGCGGTGTGCTCGGCGGTGGCGTTGACGAGCGCGGCGAGGAGGCGCTCGAACCGAGCTGGGTCGGAGGTGACGTTGGCGTTGTTGTTGATGGTGTACGACAGTGTCGTCGGGCCGGTGTCGTCGTCGGGGAGGGTGTGGACGTCGGAGTAGTGGAGGACGCAGGGGTCGTAGTAGATGGTGGCGTCCTTGTTGTAGGAGCAGTCGTTGGGCAGGTCCTGGAACGCCTGGGTGAGGCAGGCGAGGCAGCTGCTGGCGTTGGCGTCGCCGCGGCATAGCCCCATGGCCCAGACCTGCTCCGGGACGGCGCCGACGACGGCGGTGGCGTAGAGGGTCGGGGACGCGGAGACGTTCTTGGGCAGCGTGGCGGCGAGGAGGTTGAGGTTGGCCTGGTATGTGCTGTTGGGCTTGAAGTCGTTGCTTGTTCCACAAAATGGCCACGGGTAGCCAGCGGCGCGGGGCACGAGCAGCGAGACGGCGGCGATGATGGCTGCCACGGCCACGGCCAGGAGGTGGGGAGCCATTGGTACAGGTAGTCAGGTACGCATGGCGGAAAGAATTAGGAGCCAGCTTATGTACGCGAGGGGACTGACAGCACTGATGCCACATGTTGGTCTGGACACGGTAGAACGTTAATTCTGATTACCTTGACCAAAGTGCAGACAGACATGTACAGTAGAGCTGTACATACCAATCACGTCAGCCCGGACTCGACTTAGCTTGAGCCCTGTTTAGGTGTAGGAATTTGGATTTTGGGGCTGCTGTAGCACGTTCGTTTTTATTTGGCAAATAGTGTTCAAACATGGACTAATTAGGCTCAAAATGTTCGTCTCGTAATTTCCCACCAAACTGTGCAATTAGTTTATCTTTTTGTCTACATTTAATGCTCCATGCATGGGCCGCAAACATTCGATATGACAGATACTGTAGCAACTTTTTATAATTTAGGGTAGATCTAAACACGCTGTGAGCTAATCGATCGGGTTGGGTGTTTCGTCAATGCAAGTCAATCATGTGGGGAATAAAGTCGCGAGATCAATCATGTGGGGAATAAAGTCGCGGTCTCGCGTCGCGGATGGTGGCTGGTACTGTTACAAGCAAAAGTGCAAAACAATTGGGAAAAGTAACTATGTTATACCGTCTCATTTTCTAAAGTTTGGTCACATTAAGTCACCAATATTCCTCTATTTTTTTTCTATTTTCTTTTTACAATGAACGACATAGGACGTGTTTGATCTAGTTTATGCATTTATATCTCCAAAAAGGTTTCATATGCAATTATATTTCATAATTAATCTAATGCTACTTATTTGGTGGTATAAATGTTAATATATTTTTATAGATTTGATTAAACTTGAATACATTTAAAATCTCAGAAAAGTGAGAATTTTTTAGACGTAGGGAGTACAACACAGGATTAGTTATTCTTTTTTAGGCATCCTCTCATCCACAATGATATGTACTTATATAATAACAAAATATATGCTAGTCCGAGCGGCAGCCGGTATATATGCCTTCACGACTTTATTTACAGCTTTCACGAAGATGCCAAAAAAAGTTGATACCTTCATCTACATCGATCTAGGTCTTGTTTAGATGATGATTGGGAATCAGTATTTGGCATGGTAGCACTTTCGTTTGTATTTGACAATTATTGTCTAATCATGACCTAACTAGGCTCAAAAGATTCGTCTCGTAATTTATAATCAAACTGTGTAATTAGTTATTTTTTTATCTACATTTAATACTCTATGCATGTATCCAAAGATTTGATGTGATGGAGAGAGAGTGAAAAAACTTGGAATCTAAATAAGGCCATAGACTCTAGAGGCTTTGGAGCCTTATTCTTGGTGCATAAGAATAACTAAAGAAAAAAAATCCATTACTCAAAAAACGGAATTGCAAAGGTTTGATATCTTTGTTATTGCCCCTATAAGATGTGATGGCACTTAAGATTTCCACTATGAAGCCAGCTGTTAGCGCACAAACATGTAAAGATTATATTATTGACACATGCACAAATAAAAAAGGCACGTAAGTTAATCATGCATGTGTACATATCATTGTGGATGAGAGGATGCTACTAGCATATATTTTGACTCTCTATACTAGCTGTAGCTGGTGGCCACTGCGGAGGGCTGAAGGGTCAGTGACCAGTAGGGAACGCCAATGATATACTACTACTCACAACTCTCTACCGCTGTCAAGAAAGACAATCGACATCTGCATTTACAAAGGCGCGAAGACTCTAGCTGCCGTGTGGGGTAACACTAACCCAGTGCCGTGATAAACATTGGCATATCGGGTCAACTTGCCATTCCAGTACCCATACGTACATCGATAAATGCTCCAATTAAGACGTCCGGACGGACAAACGCCTCACTCTGTTCATTCCCACACCTAATCCCTCGCTTCCTTCTCCCTTCCGGGCTCGCGGCCCGTCCAACCCCGACGCGCGGCCATGGCTGCCTCCCTAGCCGGCGAAGGCTCCCTCACCCACCCTGGCTGCACCCTCCCTCACCCCGGCGTACTCCTACCCCACCCCGGCAGCTCCTCCCCCTACCCCGGCAGCGCCCCTCCCCCACCACGGTGTCCTCACCCACTCGGAGCGCCCAACGGCCATGGATTCGGTGGCCTTCTCCCCACCCCGCGCGAGATCCAAGGAGCACGAGCGAGATACATGGACATGGCACGGTGGTGTTGCAGGGGCGTGGGTGGCTCTCCCCCACCCCAGCGTGGCGCCCTCCCCACCCCCGGCGGCGCCCTCTCTCACCCCGACGATCGAGCTCCCCCCACCCTGATGGCGCTGAGCCAAGCCCGGTACTGGTGGCGGTGGTGCTTGCCATGTGACCGCTCGCATTGCCTCTCAACCACGACCGAACAGAATCGATCGGCCCAGCCTTCTCCTCCCCTATGTTGCATACGTATGTTTCAAGTGTTTCAGGAGTTTCAGGTGTATGTCGCAATTGTGTTCATATGGATGTTGCAAAAAAGTAGATCAGGGATGTTGCACATGTTGCAATTGTTTCGAGGCATGTTGCAAGCGTATGTTTCTAGTGTTTTAGATGTATGTTTCATCTATGGTTTCCGGACGCATGTTGCAAGTGTATTTATCTAGATGTTGCATATGTCACACACATATGTTGCATGTTGTTGTGGCAGAACCGCTAATCTAATGCCCTCCAAAGGGTACTTTCGCCTTCCATTAGACACTAAGTACCCAAGAGAGAGCACCAAACTATGCGATTACATCGAGCACAAAGACAAGGAGAACTCAAAAATCCACATTTTTCCATCAGGATCGTAAATGAGAGGATAAAGCTTACAACATTATATCATTTCTTACATCACTTAATACAACAACAGAATATTACCTCAATTGATTATAACAGCGGAATTTAACAAAGTTATCAGAGTTTTCAGCGGAAAACAAAATTTATGTAATGACAATTTCAAACACTAACATGAGGAGCATCTATATACATGGAATGATAACAGATTGCACGTCTTTTCTTTGTAAAACATTTTGGGTGAAAGTTATAAATAACTCTATGTCCGCATCGTAAGGAAATCCTCGCCGAGCCCACCAGGAGGTTTTCACCCACAAGTGTCAGCCCTAGCTTTCACCGGTCACCTACAACAGGGGGAATAAAACCCTGAGTACTCAATTATACTCAGCAAGACTTACCTGACAGGAGAAAAATAAAAGACTCCAAGGATATGCAAGGCTATTTGGCTTATGGGTTATTGTATTGCAGGAAGCATTACTAAACGTGCATCCTTATATTCAAACTTTTATTAGCAGTCATCATTAGTTCTTTAACTAACTATTCTATGTAAGCACCTATACTACTTTCAAGCAGGTGGTAAGCAATCAGAACCATTTTACCATCTTTCATGTTCTAGTTCTTACTACGATGCTAGATCATAGCCAAGTCATACCGTCACATAGAAACGGCGATTCGCGAATCAATGTAGCCCAGCTACGTACCTCGAAACACACGCCTCATTTGTACCCCAGGCACAAACCAGACCAACTCATTCCACTCTTGTCGATGGGTCTAGGTCCCCATCCAAACTCGGACTCCAAGCCCCCACACTTGAGACCCCGTCTCAGTGCGGTGCTTAGACCTCCACCTTTCCCCGCCTCCAATCAGTCGGTCCGGAAAAAGCCGGAATCCAAGACAAGAGAGTAACAAGTCTTCCCGCTTCCATAAGCAAGTATGTGCTCAGGATAATAAGTCTATGACCTGACTACCATCCACAGCAACGGACGGTCCTTAATCGACACAGGCGGGGCAAATGCAACTGAAGCCTCGCTCGGTTGCTTAACCACGTCCAAATCCAAATCCAAAGCACAGTCCTGCCCTGTCTCCAATTATCATCCATATATATTATGTGTGATAGTAATATAATATCAATAATAATATCTTTCCTATCTCTCGCGAGTGATAGGTAATCACTCGACTTCTACCGGAATCCTTTAGCATAGCAATCTACACGATCCTGACATACTAGTAGGACTCATAGGATAAAGATATATATATGCAAGTGGATTTCATTCAACTCCTTAAAACTTAATGCACAAGCATAAAATAAAGTGCAGAATAATAGGGGTTATGCACCGAGGCTTGCCTGGGCAAGATGTAAACAAGGATTAGCATTCCATCATGGTGACACGATCAACAAGGCACCATCTTTTCTGCTACTCCAGATGCCTCCGTGATCCATCATCGCCCCTATCATGATATACGTGGATGCAATGCAGAGACGTAAATAATCAACGGCAACTGCAACGCCTAAAATACGATGGCACCGCTCAAGCTAACGAGCCAGCTCTAGCGACTAACGTACTAGTCTACGTATCCACGCTGTCCAATAAGGCGTTATTTCCCGACAAGTGTTTTAATTCTTGTAAGTGCAATCAAGCTCTAAATGGGTTTTGGTGATGTTGACCACATAATTAAAGGACTAATGGCTTTGACAAATGTTTGACAGCATATCTTTAATCGTGGATGCAAAGAAACAAAGGAGGAGATCCCTCAACTTGAATCGATGGCTTGCAACAACTCGAATAGCTATGTTAATTCATTTTATATTTTGAAATTGAGTCATAGGATAAGCCATACTATCAAGGGGGATACTAATGGTGTGCTGGGTGGAACCAAGTGCTCAAAACTCTATCTTCAACTTAAATAATTCCAGCCACAAAAAGCCAGCCGGGCTGAATTCTTATCTGCTCTGGCCTACGCAGAACCTCCGCGGCGCGGAACCTCTGCGCTCAAACGCGGAGGCTCCAGGGTCTGTCTGACCAAACCATTTTGTGGGTGATGTGGGTGGTATTTATACCATACCCCTTCGCCCCCAACAGTCATCTTCTTCCTCATTCACTCAGACTCAAACTAAAGCTCTCTCTCTCCCAAGCTTGGTGCTCCCAACTCCCTTGCTCAAATCTTTGTGAGGCCTAGGTGAGGAAGGCGGGCAAGTTACCTCAATTTGATGAGACTAACTTTGCCAAGTGGAAGCATATGATGAAGGCTTATCTTTTTAGACTCTATCCGGAGATGTGGAATATTGTGTGTGTAGGTTTTAAAGATCCTGTTGATCCCAAAAATCCCACACCAAGAGAGATTCGCATGATACATCGTAATGCTCAAGCTACTAGTGCTCTTCTAAGTGCATTAAGCCCGGAAGAGTACAACAAAGTGATTGGTTTGGAGATTGCTAAGGAGATTTGGGACACCCTTCACCTTGCACATGAAGGAGTTAGTAAGGTAAAGAAGTCCAAAATTGATCTATTGATGGTTCAACTCAATAGGTTTGTTACTAAGGATGGAGAAGGCCCTCAAGAGATATTTGATAGATTGATGGTGATAGTTGGCAAGATTAGAGGCATGGGTGGGGATGACTTGGATGATCATCATGTTGTAAAAGTGATGTTGGAAGCATTTGCACCAAGAAACCCAACTCTTGTGACATTGATTAGAGAGAAGAAGAGATTTGAAAAGTTCACCCCTAGTGATGTCCTTGGAAGAATACTCACTCATGAGCTCATGGAGATGGAGATACAACAAAGGAAGAAGTTTGGAGAGCTAGAAGCAAAGATGGAGAACTTGAAGGTCAAGGAGATAGCTCTCAAGGCAAACAAATCAAACAAGGCCTTCACCTCAAGCAAGCCACCAAGATCAAGATCAAGCAAGGTTGAGACGGTTGATTCATCAAGTGACTCAAGTGATGATGAAGATGATAAAGTGTCTTCCGGTGAGATTGGTGATGTTGCTTTGTTCATGAGGAAGTACAAGAAGGGGTTGAAAAGACAAGGGTACAAGTTTGTGAAGAGGAGATTTCCCAACAAGTAAAAGAGAAAATGCTATAATTGTGGGAGCACGGAGTATTTCATTGTCGATTGTCCTTATGAGAACAAAGAGGACAAGAATGACAAGAAGAAGAAGCACTACAAGAAAGATGACAAGACCCAACACAAGAAGAACTATTCGGGTCAAGCTCATATTGGTCATGAATGGGATTCAAATGATGATTGCTCAAGTAAAGAAGAAACAAAAAAAGTTGCAACAATTGCTATCAAGAAGCATTCTTCTTCTCCAAAGCTCTTCACCAACTTGAGCAATGATGAGGAGAGATATACACTCTTTTGTCTCATGGGCAAAGGAGAAAAGGTAAAACCAAAATCCAAGCCTAAATCCTCTCCTCCATCTAGTGATGAATCCGACATAGACTCTATTGATGAATCTAGTGATGATGAAGTAAACAACTTGATAAGTAAAATGGATAGAAAATCTAAGAACTTCATAGCCAAGGTGGTAGATTAATTAGAGAGAACTCAAGCTACTCTTGCCAAACAAGAGAAACTCTATGTTACTTATAAGAAAGCTCTTGCATCGGGAAGAAGTGAGGTTGGAACTTTACATTTGGAAGTTGACCAAGCGGAAAGTGTCATAGCTACCCTAAAGGATGACCTAAATACTCTTCAAGAAAAGAACAATGCCCTCGAGACAAGAAATGAGGAGCTTGAAGAGCAATTTAGCATCCTTTGGGATAAAACCTCACATCCTCCGAAGGCAAGTGAGATCTCTAATGCATCTACTAGCAAGGGTTGTGATAGATGCTACAATGTTGATTAGAAGCTTGTGCTACTAACCTTGCTAATATGGAAGCTATGAAGAAGGAAATTATAAGACTCAACAATATCATAGCTAGTGGGTGCATGGATGATGCAAGCAAGAAGCCCAAGTTCACTCAAGGAAGACATCCTTTCATCAAAGATGGTCTCGGCCATAAGAAGGGTGGAAAGACCGGTGAAAGGGAGATGGTGAATGGAGTGTCTTGCATCAGGATTGAGAAGAATGAGATCATTGGTGAGGTGCAGCATGTGCAGAACACAGAGGTTCCGCGCAGAAACACGGAGGTTCCATGCCCTGGAGGCTCCGCACCAAAGCGTGGAGGTTCCGGGGTCTAGAAACACAACAACACCAACAAGAACAAGACACAACCTCAACCAAGGCAGCATGCTCCTAAGGCTTCTAACACTCCTATGCAAGTTAAGGAGAATCCAATTGTGCCCATGAGGAACAAGTATGCTCACAAGCCCAAGACCCATGTATCTCATGAGAGCATGTCCTCTAGTTATGTGTTGAGACGCACGTATGTTGGAAATGAGCCCAACATATATGTGAAAAGATCTCTATAGGTTCCTAAGATTCTAGTGGCTAACACTCAAGGCCCCAATGCTAATTGGGGACCTAAAAGAAGGAACTAAACTTATTTTTGCAGCCATACTCCTCCGGTGGATCAAGTTGGGTGCTTGATAGTGGATGTACAAATCATATGACCGGAGAGAAGAGTATGTTCTCATCTTATGCCCAAATGGAAGGTCCAAGTGAAAACATAGTATTTGGGGATAATTCAAAAGGAGAAGTGCTTGGTGTCGGTAAAATCTCTATAACTCAAGATCATTCAACTTCCAATGTTTTACATGTTGATTCGTTAAGTTACAATTTATTGTCCGTATTACAATTATGTGAGATGGGCTATGATTGTCACTTTATAGATAAGGGTGTGACCACTATTAGAAGGGAGGATTCCTCTATTGCTTTTACGGGTCGCTTGAAGGGCAAGCTTTACCTAGTTGACTTCAACAAAAGTAAAGCAACACTTGAGACTTGTTTAGTGGCAAAATCTAGCATGGGTTGGTTATGACATCGCTGACTAGCTCATGTTGGGATGAGGAACTTGGCCAAACTTCTAAAAGAGGAACACATCCTTGGACTAACAAATGTTCAATTTGAGAAAGATAGGATATGTAAAGCATGCCAAGCCGAAAAGCAAGTAGGCGTACCACACCCACCAAAGAGCATCGTCACTACCTCAAGCCCATTAGAGCTCATCCACATGATCTCTTTGGATCAATTGCCTATGTTAGCATTGACGGTAACAAATATGGTCTTGTTATAGTTGATGATTATTCTCGCTTCACGTGGGTGTTCTTTGTGTATGATAAGAGTGAAGTGCAAGGGAAGGTGAATACCTTCATTAGAAGAGCACAAAGGGAGTTCAGGCTACTTATTAAGAAGGTGCGAAGAGACAATGGTATCGAATTCCGTAACACCAATGTTGAAGAGTTTCTTGATGAGGAGGGCATCAAGCATGAATTTTTGGCTCCATATACTCCTCAACAAAATGGGGTGGTTAAGAGGAAGAACCGCACTCCTACTGACATGGCAAGAACAATGCTTGACGAGTACAAGACTTCAGACAACTATTGGGCTGAAGCAATTAACATCGCTTGTCATGCTATCAACCGCCTCTATCTTCACAAGTACTACTAGAAGACTTCATATGAGCTTCTAACTGGTAACAAACCTAAGGTGTCATACTTTAGAGTATTTGGGTACAAATATTTCATTCTTAACAAGAAGACCTGAAGCTCTAAATTTGCACCTACTATTGATGAAGGCTTTCTTCTTAGTTATGGTCCGAACGAGCACGCCTATCGGGTTTTCAATCTTTCTACTAGAAGAACTGAAATCACGGTAGATGTGACGTTTGTTGAATCTAATGGCTCTCAAGTGGAGCAAGTTGATTTAGATGTTGTAGGAAAAGAAAAGTCACCTTGTGAAGCAATCAAGCATATGGCCATCGGTGATGTGAGACCAGTTGAAGCGACCAAAGAAGAAGATCATCCACTCTAGGCTTCAACACCACTCCAAGGCCTAACTGTTGTCCCAGGTCCTATGAACATCCAGGACACGGGAGGCTTTGGGGCCTAGAGGTTCCATGCCAGGACGTGGAGGCTCCGGGGTCTGGGACAACAATCAGCAAGAGGAGGAGCAAATACAAAATGATGAACCTCAAGCTGATGAAGATGATGACAACCAATCCCTACATCAACCTTCAGATAGGCCACCTCCTCATCTAAGAGTACATCAAAGTGTACAACGGGATCATCCCGTTGACAACATCCTTGGGAGCATAAGAAAGGGGGTAACAACTCGATCTCGTCTAGCAAATTTTTACCAATTTTACTCGTTTGTTTCCTTCTTAAAACCTCTTAAGGTAGATGAAGCTCTTAAGGATCCGGATTGGGTGATGGCTATGCAAGAAGAGTTGAACAACTTCGAGAGAAATCATGTGTGGGAGTTGGTGGAAATACCCAAGACTAATGTGATTGGCACTAAGTGGGTCTTCCAAAACAAGCAAGATGAACATGGTGTGGTGACAAGGAACAAGGCAAGATTGGTTGCTCAAGGGTTCACTCAAGTTGAAGGGCTAGACTTCGAAGAGACCTTTGCACCAGTGGCATGACTTGAAGCAATTCGAATGCTTCTAGCCTTTGCCGTCCATCATGATTTCAAGCTATATCAAATAGATGTGAAGAGTGCCTTTCTCAATGGTCCACTCTCCGAGCTAGTCTATGTGGAACAACCACCAGGATTTGAAGATCCTAAGCATCCTCACCATGTCTACAAACTCCATAAGGCGCTCTATGGGCTTAAGCAAGCACCAAGAGCATGGTATGAATGCCTTAAGGATTTCTTGCTCAAGCAAGGCTTTGAAATAGGCAAAGCTGACACCACTCTCTTCACAAGAAAGATTAAGAATGATATTTGTGTACCAAATATATGTCGATGACATAATATTTGGTAGTACTAATCAAACCTTTTATGAATAATTTAGTAGGATTATGACAAAGAGGTTTGAGATGTCTATGATGGGTGAATTGACGTTCTTCCTCGGGTTTCAAGTCAAGCAATTGAAGGGACATTCTGTGGCAGAACCGCCCGAAATAACACACCTTCGGAGGCGCTCGTCTTTCACCAGACACTAAGCACCCTGAAAGCAAGCTACATCAGGCGGGTTCCGTCGGGCACACCCCAAGGGAGAGCCCGAATGGTTCATGTTTTCCCCTAAGGATCCAATAATGAGAACGAGTTACAATACTTAGTTCATTTCATACATCCAGAGTTCTTAAAATATATTATTACAGTACTAATTCAGAGTGCGGAAATTTAACAGCGGAATAAAAAGAAACATCTATCGATAATATACAAGGATCCGTCTATGTCCACCGGAAGAATCCTTCACACAACGGCTACTCCTCAAGCAGTACCTGCAACAGGGGTAAATAAACCCTGAGTACATAATGTACTCGCAAGACTTATCCGACTATTGGGAATAATTTCTCGACTCCAAGGGATATGATGAGCTTTATGGTTTGCTGGATTTCTTTTTGCAGAAAGCAATGCTAATAGTGAATCCTTATTTAAGTTGTTATTAGCAGTCATGATTAATTCATTATCTAGCCATTCTAGGTAAGCACTTGTTCTATTTTCAAGCAAGGGTTGAGCAATCAGTTCCATTTCATCTCCTTTTATCTTTCAGTTCTTACTACGGTGCTAGACTGTAGACAAGCTGTACCGGAACGCCGGCGATTCACGAATCAATGCCCCGAGCTAGGTACCCCGAAACACACGCTCCGCTTGTACCCTAGGCATAAGTAGGACCAACCCATCACTCTCCTATCATGGGGTCCAGGTCCCCGTCCAAACTTGGACTCCAAGCCCCTGCTCCTAAGTCCCGGACTCAGTGTGGTGCTTAGACCTCCACCATCCCCACCTCCAATCAGTCGGCCCAGAAAGAGCCAGAACCCATGACAAGAGAGCAACAAGTCTTCCCTGCGCCCATATCCAAGTATGTGCTCGGGATAATAAGTCTATGACTTGCCTAGAACTCAATGCAACGACCGGTCCTTAACCGACTCAGACAGGAAAAAAGTGTAACCAAGCTATGCCCTGTTGGCCGTAGGACACAACCTTCTACACCCACCAATACCCATACCATATCCCTACCCGATCACCATTTTTTCTTTCCATCATTTTTATCATGAATGATAATAATATTCACCTATTGCCAGTAACGGCAGGTTACTCACGCTACCGAAATCCTAAGCATAGTAGTGCTCGACCTATACTAGTAGGACTCATCGGTAAGTATATCTATGCATGTAGTTTCCATAAAATGCCTATAACGTAAATGCACATCATATATATATATATTTCATGATCATTCAAAAATTAGGGTTATGCACCAGGGCTTGCCTTGGGCAGGCGGTGTGTCAACAAAGTCAGCAACTGAAGGCTCTAGGGCTCCCTCCTGTACGAGAATCTCCTCCTCGTACTCCTCAATGATCTCCTCGTATTCCTGTTCGCCCACATGCATGAACTCTACCAACTCGTTGTCTACATGCATGAAATAATGATGCAACATTTAGCAATACGGCATCAGCAACTCTTAAAATAAAATACATCTATCAAGCTACTGCCTTAGCTCTGCCGACTAAGATGCTAAATTGCCTACCATTTCCACTAACAGGTATGAAGCATTGCATGTATTGACCTAGCAACTAAATGCATTCTTACTCTTAATACCAATTTACTATATATATATTAAAACAGGGAGTACTAGCTACCATATTTATCAACCTATTCTAAGGCTACAAAAATTACAGTGAGTGCCTAATAATGTTATGAGCCTACTGTAAAATTTTTAGAGCTAGCACTTCTACCATTTTATTACAAAAATTCATTCTCTAAATAATCCTTATAACAACAAGCATTTTACAACAATTAAAGTAACCCTAAAGATACCATAGAACTGTATGAACTAATTACACTAAAAGCTAGATCATGAATTTAGGAAACTAACAAAATTTACTTCACGATTTTTGGACACTTACACAATTTTATACTGATTATCTAAGATCATCTCACAATGTAATTTAAAAGAACATTAACTAATTTGTTAGAAAAGAGAAAAGCGAACCAGCCCGGCGTGGCCCATCGTGGCTCGGCCCACTCACGCGCAGCGCGCGCGCACGCAACCCGCTAGCGTGGCCCACGCGGGGCACGGCCCAACTGCGCAGCAACGGCCCGCAACGGGGAGGCCCGTGCACGCCGATCATTTTTCGAAAATGCCCTCGGCCTACGTAGTAATAGCGCAAGCACTAAGTGCACTATTCCTTTAGCCTGTGATTACGCAAAATGGCCCCTGCAACAACCTGTCTTCACATCGGGGAGGTCCTTGACCTGGCCACGCACGCGCGGTGCGGCAGCTGGTGGCACCGACGACCCCCGCCGAGCACCCGAGACCCACCCTGCCCTATCTAAGGAGCTGATACCTACCTAGGCGCGAACGCGAGGCGCTGGGCGATGAAAACGCGAGCCGGGATGCTGTAGTAAAGCGGACCACGGCGGCGGAGCTCCTACAACAAGGCGGTGATTTTCCGGTGAGCTACAACAACGCCGGAGCAATAGGAGTAGCGCGTGAGCTCCAGGAACTCACCACAGACCCAGCCAAGGTGGTAGTTCGGCTGGAGGTGGCCCGAGCCAAGCTGGCCGCGTGCACACGGATGGTGCGGTGGTGCTCCGCGGTGGCAACACCGCGTCAGGGGTGGCTAGGAGGTGGTAGCAGCATGGCAAAGGTGCGCCGGGTGATGGGTAGGTGGAGGCAAAGCTGGCGGTGCAACAAATCGAATGCGAGCAGCACTGGAGTGGGGCCTTGGCGCCGATGCATGCCGATACGATCTTATCGACCCGGCGAGAAGAAAGCTCCAAATTAGAGCATGGCACGACAAGGATCACAGCAAGGAGGGGTTGGGTGGCTGGCTGACTACACAACTGAGTAGCGGGCAAGCTTAATTGGACCAAGGTGACTCCACCATGGTGAATTGAAGGCGTGGGTCCGGCGACCGTGGCGACAGAGGAAACAGGGAAAGAAGGGAATGGGGTCTGGCCACTGGCTCAAGCCTTGGCGGGATGTGACGACCGCACCCGAGCACTCAATGCGAGCCAGCGCAGCGAGGAGAGGGGCACACCCACGTGCGGGCAGGGGCAGCACAGTCGCGCGGTCATGGCACCATTAATGGTGAACGACAAGCGCTGGCCTCGACACGGCCACATGCACTAACTCTAGACGGCAGCAACACAGAGCGCAGGTGGACGCGACGGTGATAGCGTGGCACAGCAGTGATGGGATGGCGGTGGCTCAGCGACACCGACAAACGCGACACTACAGCGCGGCGATGGCCCGATGCGGTAGGCAGCCAGGCGATAGTGGACCAGCCAAGCATCGGGCCCGCCGAGCGCGGCGGTGCACGACGTGGGCGCGTACGTGCTCTACTCATGCAACATAGCCTGGCATAGCAGTGGCGACCAAAGCAGGCAGCAATAGCATGGCAGCGGGTTGAGGGCGGTGGTAACACAGCTGCAGCTGGGCCATGCGCAAGGCGAGCGGCCCGTGCAGGGCAGCGGGCACCGGGGTGGCAATGGCCAGCAGCGTGACGCCAGTGGTACAGCCGGCTCATGGTGGCCCGAGGCAGTCCCGGCCAGCGCGGTGGCACGCGTGCAGCGTGCGTGCGAGCGGCGATGCTGAGAGCCGAGGCACGGTGACGGCGCCCACGCGAAGAACTCGGCCCAAAACATGCCATGCACGCTTTTTAAAGCATCCCAAAAACCTAATTCGATGCTTCAATTGCTAAACCACCTATTCCATTCATAAGAGGGCATATTGAGCTATTAAAATCAGCCCTAAAACCACCCCACTACTTAACCCAATCCTCCTACAAAAGTTATCCAACATGGCTTCGTCAAACCCTTTTCCGACTTAAGAGATTTGGTTAAGTCTTGCTCGGATTTGCGTCAACTTCGATTTCCAAGCTACCAACCATGCTAGCTAGTGAATTCATTTCTCGATCGCAGGTATTTCATCGTCACCTATGAAGTTTGTACTACAAACTTTATTAAAGTTTTGTATATGCATTCTATAGCATTTTCGTTCAATAAAAATTCGTTTAAAACCCTAAGTAATATAACACGACATGAAATATAACATTAGTTTCGCGTTTTCGATGAACGTTTTGAGTTACAGAAATTGATTTACACACTATATTACATACACTATCACATAAACATGATGCCCATGCAGTGTTTTAGCAAAAATTTTACAGTGTAACACCGAGGGTGTTACACATTCATATGTCAAACAAAGTACACAAGAGACATACTCAAGAAGTTTGACATGGCAAATGCCAAGCCCATCAAGACACCTATGACAACAAATGGACACTTAGACATGGATAAAGACAGGAAAGCCGTTGATCAAAAGGTATATTGTTCCATGATCGGCTCCCTACTTTACTTGTGTGCACCTAGGCCGAATATTATGCTTAGCGTGTGCATGTGTGCTAGATTTGAAGCCAACCCGAAAGAGTGCCATCTCATGTCCGTTAAGAGAATCTTGAGATATTTAGTACACACTCCTAACTTTGGCTTGTGGTATCCTAAGGGCTCCAATTTCAATCTACTTGGGTATTACGCCGGTTGCAAAGTAGAAAGAAAAAGTACATCGGGGACATGTCAATTCCTTGGACGGTCTCTAGTGTCTTGGAGCTCTAAGAAGCAAAATTCTATTGCCCTTTCCACCACTGAAGCCGAGTATGTGGCGGCCGGTGCATGCTGTGCCCAACTACTTTGGATGAAGCAAACCCTCAATGATTACGGATATCACTTTACCAAGATCCTACTTTTGTGTGACAATGAAAGTGCCATAAAGCTTACAAACAATCTAGTGAGCCACTCAAGAACTAAGCACATAGACATCCATCATCATTTCTTGAGAGACCACGAAGCCAAAGGAGATATCGCAATTCATCATGTGAGCACCAAAAAACAACTAGCCGATATCTTCACAAAGCCTCTCGACGAGTCAAGGTTTTGTGCTTTGAGGAGTGAACTAAATATACTTGACTCTCATAACGTGGTTTGAAATCGTGCACGCCTCTGTTTGTTGTTTTATGTTTCAACTAGTTAGGCTTGCAAAATTTTCATAAGTGTTTCAAAATGTTGGTTCATATGTCCAATCTTGTCTCTAGTAGCTATTGTTATGTACTGTTGTTTTGCTGGTTAGCTACAAGAAACAAGAAGTCCATGACCATTAATTAAAACACTTAGAAATTCCATGGAATATAGACCTGGTTTCTGCTCGGTGTCAGATCACGGAGGCTCTGCATTTATGCACGGAGGTTCCGCGGCCCGGAGGCTCCACGTCCTAGCGTGGAGGCTCCGCGCCCTGACGGTTGGGTAAAAATCAAAATATTTTTCCATCTTTCCTGTTTTACCCCTCCCAGTAACTTCTCTGAGTTACTAGGGCTTCATTCAAGCCGTACCGCTTCCTTCTCTCTCGCACGCGCGCTCGCACCCGCTCTCGCCATCGTCGTCATCACGCCGTCTCTCGCACCGCTGCTGCACCATCGCTTAGCCTATCCTGGTTGTGTGTGCGTGTGCTGTGGTGGTGCCCAAGGCCAGGACTCAGGGGGAGTCCATGGAGGAGGAAGAAGAAGCCATTTTCATCGCCATCCGAGGAATCCGTGCCGCCGGCCAAAATCCTTGGCTCCCTGACTGCACCCATAGTAGAGGAGCAGTCCTTGAGGCCATCTGTGATCGTCATTGTCCTCCTCCCCTTCGATTTCTCACATCCAAGGTGAAACCCTAATTCCACCATGGATTCAATTTGGGTTATCTTTTTGATCGATTTCTTGCGTAGACAGAGTTGTTTTAATCATTTAGTGCTGGATTTGATGGTACATTGTGCTAGATTCGAGTTGATAGTTGAATCAAACTAAGGGCTCATCCGCCAGAAGGGTAGAGGCTCCGGGCTTCTACGCGGAGGCTCTAGACCCCTAAGGCTCCGGGTCACAGCGCGGAGGTTCTGTGATCTGGACAGACTGAGCGCCTTGATTTGCTTCAAAACTCAACTCAAACCTACCATGATGTTGCTATTATGTTTAAGCACTATTTCTTATCCTCTCTATGTGTTCTTTTCACTAGATGGAACGTGATCTGAGTCAGAGAAATGAGAAGAGGTTGAAACACTCCAATGATCCTGTCGACCACCAGATCAGAGGGATTGTTGTTCGAGAGCTTATTGGTGGTGGTGAAGATGTTGGTCAAGGTAGTGGGTAGCTAGGCAGAGGTCGTGGCAGCCAAAAAGCTCAACCTAGAAGAGGCAGTGGCAGTGGTGTTGGTCGTGGCAGTGCTGGCCATGGGGCTAGTGCTGGACATGGAGAAGGACCTGCCGATGATGGAGGAAGAGAAGGGAAGACCATACCTACAGTTGGAGCACCAGATACACCTCCTCGATTCTTAGAATTTGATCAGTCCTACATGGTTCAGCATCAGGGTGCTCTAGTGAGGAGAGAACCAGTGATCTATGATCATGGAGTACAAAGGCAGCACTGTAACTATCACAACTTGGGAGTGCAAGTCAAGAGAGCTAGGGCAGCAAATCTCTATGTATGGCTGAATGACAGAGGGATTGATTATAGGTTTTGGTCGCTATTTCAGTTTGACTTCTTCAAGACTATGATTCTTGCTAAGGGGAAGAAGATTGTTCAGATGAAATACATAGATTAGGATCATATTGAGAACATGAACACTCTAGACTCTAGGAGAGTGATTGAGGCAGTGACTGAGCATGGGCTGAAAGATATCATGGGTTTCCAATATGATCGGAACCGAGAGATTTTGGCTCAGTTTCACGCCACCTTCTTTCATGATGTGGCAAATGAAACCATTCATTGATGACGGAAGGAGTTCACTACAAGGTAGACTTCACTACTTTTGCTCGTCTTCTAGGGTTTGGGAGTGGAGATAGATATGCAGACACCATTTAGACAGAGAATGTCATGAAAGCTGAGGATATTGTATTTGCATATGAGAGGAGAGATCCAGCTGATGGGAAAATAGTAGGGCTGAAGTCTTTCTACTATGCCATGAACAACCTTTTTAGAGAGACAATCAACCCAAAAGGTGGTGACTCAACTTCACTGAGGAAGTATGCAAAGTACTTGCTTGCAAGGATGGCTCCAGGGAGTGATGCTTTCTCTGTTAGCAGGTTTATTTGGGCTGAGTTGAGTGACTCACTAGATGATGCTAGGAATGATCTCCCCTATGCTCCTTACATCATGTACATCATTGAGAGAGTGTCAGACATTGAGTTTAAAAAGGATGTGGAGCACAAGCCATATAGGTTGACTTAGTGGCAGCACATAGGCTGGGAAGCACTAGTTGGGGCTGCTGGCACTTCAGCTGTAGCAGTAGCTGCACCCTCAGAAAGACCTAGCAGCAGCAGGCCTTCCTCTTCCCATCACAGATCCAGGGGGAGCAAGCTCAAGGACTTGCTCAAGAACATATTTTGCATGTGTCAATATGTTGTTGATGCCGCTTATGAGGGAAGGAAGGACATCAATGACGTGAAGAGGCAGCTGGGACTTGAGGTTAGAGAGATTCCGCCACCGCCAGTGTTTCCACCCTATGAGGATAGTAGTGAGGATGATAAAGAGATGGAGTATCCTCATGATCAGGAGACGCTTGGTGAGAGGATGAACATCCTCAGACATGAGAGAGGATAGTCTAGGCCATAGAGGCACACAGTTACTACACACAGAGTCGGTAGGGCTGTTGTGAGTGACAGTGACGAGGAGTCTGGCGAGAGGACTATTTTAGGCAACAAGCAGCAGACCGACCCGGCAGATGATGATGACAGTGACATTGGCAGGGACTGGAGCAGGGAGCAGTGAGACAGCTATGCTTTACCTCTCTTGTTCTTTCCCTTTTTGCCATATGTTGACAAAGGGGGAGAGAGGCAAGATTGAGATGTTTCTTTTGTGTCGTCGTCTTTTTGTCATGGTGGCAGCTTTTCGTCATGGTGGCAGTAGTAGTAGTGGACATTGTGAGTTGTGAGAGTCAAGGTCTTTTTCAAAGTCGAGGTCTTTTTTGAACTCTCTTTCTATCTTAGTGGTCTGTAATAATACTTTGATTCACCTTTGTGTGGCGATTGGTGGTCATGCACATGGATATGTGAATTTTTATGTGAAATAAAATGTTAGAACTATGGTAAAACTTCTTTATATTCATAAGTTACTAGCATTCCATAACTGCGTGATGTCTGTTCATATATATGTGATGCTTTCTGTTCTGATTAGAAGATTCTAAGTGTGCAGAATGCGGAGGCTCCGCGCCTTGGCCCGGAGGCTCCACAGCCTGGAGGTTCCACGCTTTGGCCAGGACGCTCCACGGTCTGCAGACCCATGATATTTTCTTTTGTGCATAAACTGTCATACGCATCACGGATTATTATTTGACACACTTCTTTTGCACCCCACGATGGCATGAATACAATGTATCTTTCACACTTGCTCTTAATATATGCAGAGTATGTCTTGAGGGATATTTTTATAATTCCAAACAAATCTTGCATATATTAAGAGGGAGCCCTTGTATTCTTGCTATCAAAAGCTCAATCTTTCAATTAAATGTAAGCTTTAATTGTGTTGTCAACATTTACCAAAAATGGAGAGATTGTAAGTGCAATCAAGCTCTAAGTGCATTTGGTGGTGTTGAACACATAATTAAAGGACTAATGGCTTTGACAAGTGTTTGACAGCATATCTTTAATCATGGATGCAAAGAAACAAATGAGGAGATCCCCCAACTTGAATCGATGGCTTGCAACGGCTCGAATAGCTATGTTAATTCATTTTATATTTTGAAATTGAGTCATAGGACAAGCCGTACTATCAAGGGAGATATTAATGGTGTGCTAGGTGGAACCAAGTGCTCAAAACTCTATCTTCAACTCAAATAATTTCAGCCACAAAAAGCCAGCCAAGCTGAATTCTTATCTACTCTGGTCTGTGAGGAACCTCCGCGCTCAGGCGTGGAACCTCCGCAGCACGGAACCTCCGCGCTCAAACATGGAGGCTCCGGGGTCTGTCTGACCAGACCGTTTTGTGGGTGACGTGGGTGGTATTTATACCATACCCCTTCGCCCCCAACAGTCATCTTCTTCCTCATTCACTCAGACTCGAACTGAAGCTCTCTCTCTCTCTCTCTCTCTCCCAAGCTTGGTGCTCCCAACTCCCTTGCTCAAATCTTTGTGATTCCTTGAGGGATTTGGCTCTAGAGAGTGTGAGAAAGCTTGAGAAGATCCTTCTCCTTCATTCTTATGCACTTGGTGAAGCCCTAGCCTCTTGGTGTGTTCGTTACTCTTGGAGCTTGGCTCCTAGACGGCTAGCGGTCGTCCGATAGCTCTCAATCCGCTGTGGTTGAGCACCGAGAAGTTTGTATTACCCTTTGTGACTTAGTGGAACTCTCTAACCTATTGCCTTGGTGATAGGTTGGAGAAGAGGAGTGAGTTGAAAGAGACTCCATAGCCTTTGTGGCTAACCTCAACAACATGGACGTAGACAAGCCTTTGTGGCGAGTTGAACCACGGGTTAAATCCTTGTGTTCACTGTGATTGCAATTGTTGTTGCTGTTACTTGCAATTTGGATTCATTTTTAGGGTTTGCATTCGATCTACGAATTCCTCATCTTCTAGGTGCAACCAACTGTTTGGATAGCACAACATACTCCCTAGGAAGGCTGGTATTACATTCGATCTATTTTTTATTCATTAAATTCCGTAGTAGATCGATTTCATACTCTGATCCCCGAAGGTTCCATGCCCAGTCCCAGAACCTCCGCGCTCAAACCCTGAGGTTTCGCATTCTGACTATTTTCATAAGTTGATTAAATTTCAGAAAAAGGTCTATTCACCCCCCCCCTCTAGGCCACTTGCTAGATCCTTTCAATTATAAACTCTCAAGGTGTTTCTTTAATTCATTGATTTAATATATGTATTCGAACTAGGGCTCATTAGCTACCTTAGCAACTAATTATTATGGAGCTACGAAAATTACAGTGAGCACATAATAATACAAGAAACTTACTATAAAATTTCTAGGATTAGCACTAGCACCGATTAATCATGAAAATTCCTACAAGTTTATACTTTAATAATATTAAGGCATGTTACATTATTTAGAGCAACCTTGAAATATTTTAGAGCTATGTGAACCAAGTATACCAATAGATTGACCATGATTTTATGAACCTAACAAAATTAGTTTTATAATTTTTGGTTAACTAAACAAATTTATATTGAATTTGCAAGTTTACCTTAGAACTACACTAGAAAATGTTTTAGAAAAAGAAAAGGGTCGGTGGCCAATGATTCAGCCCAGTAGCCCGGCTGGCCCGGCGCAGGATAAGGGCGCGCACAGCAAGCCGGCCCAGCAAGCGAACCAAGGTGGGATCCCTCGCGCTCGCTAGCTATTTTGCAGAAAAGACCTTGATCTATCAACTTATTACATGGCACTATGCGCACTATTGTAGGAGAGACACGCTTCGCAACTAACACCCTATAAAAACTTGCCTCTGCAACATCATGCCCCTGGGCGCGTGCGCGCGATGGCGCGGCTCACCGATGGCACACGGTGGTTACGCCGGGCAACCTAGCGGCGCTCCGGTGAGGCCAAGGGGATCAACCAAGCTCTAAGGCCAAACGCGCAAGGATGGCGGAGGTTGGGAGCTTAACAGTGCACTACCGAGGCCTAGTCTTGATGACGGGTAGACCCATGTGGCGGCGCGACTGTTCCGGCGGCCTAAGATGCTATGGGGTTGGTACAGATAGCGGGCAAGCACCAGTAGCTCACCGGGATACGCGCTGCGGTGACGGCTGAGGCAGAGGGGTGCCGAGGTGGCCTGGCCACGTGCGCGCGCACCGCGCGGTGGTGTTCACCGCACCGACGATGAGTACCCTGGCCAAAACAGCGTGAGCACCAGATGGAGGGAGTCAAGGCGAGTTCAGAGCCACGAGCAATTGAACTGCTGCTCCTCCTACCAGCCCTACCTTCCACCCTACCGGTCCAGCGGCACCCATGGCCGGCGGCGAGCAAAACGCCCAATTCCCGATCGGTAGTGCTCGGGCGAGCTTGAGGAGGAGGGGATGCCTAAATAACTTCTTGTACTACTTTACGGTACGAGGGATTGGACTAGGAGCCCGAGCTGGGGGATTTAGAAAAGGATGGTGCACCACCGCTGCTATGTCGTGGACCGCGGCCTGGTCATGCGAGCGGTAGCAGAGACGCGGCGGCTAGTGATGGAATAAGGACGAAAACGGGACAAGCAAGGGCGTCGGCACCGTGCGCCAGATGACAATGGCGCGTGGATGGCCGGACAGCGGTGGTGCGATGGTAGCGCTATGAGGCAGCTGAGAGAAACGGTGACTCGGTGGGTTGGTAAAACGAGTGGCGCAACGGGTGCCACGACGGCCAGACGACGACTGTCGCGGTGTCGGCATGGTCCTGCGCACGGCTCGGCCGGCAGCGCGCTCGCGGTAGCCGCGCGGCAGCAGCACCGCAGCACTGCCCGGGTCCATGGAAGACGGCTAGGCCAACACAGCCCGATGTGTGGCCAGTAGCCAGCGAGGTCGGCCAGCGGAGCAGCGGCCACAGCCAGGAGCGGCCAGGCAGCGGCGGCGTGTTCACGTGGTGACCGCAGGGCTCAAGCCGAGAGTCTAGAACGATGTCATGCACGCTTTTTAAAGCAGCCCAAAGTCTACTTACTAGCTCGACGAAAGCTCCACCAAGTCCACGAACCCCAAATCGGTACTAACGGCTAGCTAACGAAGCAATTCCCACCGCTAGTGGATGACCGGAGAGGAAGTTGGAGAGACGTCAAGATCAGTCTATCGCGCTGAACGACAGTTCGCGAACAGAGCACCGAAACGTGGTTCACCGCGCGTTCTAAGGAGTTTTGGGCAATTTTTACGAGAGCAACGTGACACCCAACACCACTACCACCTAAGCCATGCTCAAGTACGCACTTAGAGGCAACCAACGGTACAAGAACATGAAGTTAGTGTTTAAACAATTTTGTTAGAATTCGAATGTCAAAACGACATTGTCTACTATCATTTTCAGACTTAGAAAAGGGCAAGGTCCGGTTAGAACTAACAACCATTAGCGCTTTTGTTACAACTTTTAATATGTCTAACCTTATTAAAATTTCCAACGAGCCTTTCACACGATAGTCAATACTTCATACTAACCCATAGGAGCAAAACATCTAAGCACTATTTAACTATTATGCTCAATATTATTCTCTAAAAATGACACTTTAACCACAATTTCAACTTCTCGTCAATTTAACGAAAAGTCCTAGTTTAAATTTTGGATTCGATTTTTCGAGCTCCTAAATGCACTAGTTAACAATGTTCACTTTCCAAAATTAAAGTTGCATTCCCATCTACACCATTTGCTCATCATTTTTACATACGCACTATACACTACGTCAAATATGATTTCCAGGGGCGGCTACAGTGCATTTGTAGGGGCGGTTCGGCCAGCCGCCCCTACCATACCGTCTCTACAAATCATGCATTTGTAGGGGCGGTTCCCAGACCGCCCCTACAAATCGATTTGTAGGGGCGGCTACAGTACCAACCGTCCCTACAAATTATTTTTCCGCCAAAAAAAATTAAATTTACAATTCACGTTGTTCTCCATACAATAGGCTTTAGAGTCAGAATCAGAATAAGTAAAGCAAGAACATATGAAGAAACATAAATGTAAGTAAATCAGCTTAGTCAACAACATCTTATACATAGACAAGTTAGACACAATAAACCTAAATGGCCCACCCAACAAATACATCATAAGGCTTCCCACAATCAAGTGTCTCTAGCTTAGCTAGCTCAGTGTTTCCTCTCAATTACCTCGAATAAAAAGACATTTTACATGCAATGATGATTGATGAGCTAAATCTGTGGCGCTTGGGCAATAAAAAGAAGAGTGACCCTTTTCTTAAGGACTACAAATTAGTATTACAAACATGGCAATAGTGCTACTCCCTCCTGTTTCGGACATAGCATATATCTAGATGCATAGATACATAGTTTTACTATGAAGTCGGCCATCCTAATTGACACATAGCAATACTAGATCACAAAATATTCCTTAGACATAGACTCATTGGTCAAGTAAGATTCGTCTCACCGCCTTCACCATCGTGGATACAACACTAGATCACAAATTAGCATGCACAAGGAAACTTAGTGCAACATCCATTCGAGAATATGGACAATTCTTCCATGTCGCATTAATCAATGCGCTTCTTCAAGAAAAATATTTCGATCGCCATGTTAGCATTATCAAGTGGGGTCTGCTTTTGTAAATTAGCTTGTTGAAATCCAAGTGCTTTGGAAAAATAGTAGTCAGCAGTCAGAACTACACAAGAATCAAGTTTATGTATGAATACTTAACCATATATAAAATTGGGTCAATTCCAGGACTCGGATTTGTAGGACTACTTTGCCAAAAAACTAGACCGTTCAATCTCACATGAACAAGCATTACTATCAAAATATAGACCTTTCACACGATATATAACAAATATCGTGGCTCAATTTGTATGGCAATCGACACGATATCTAAAAAAATAGTATTTATATAGCCTTGAGTAATTGACAACTTTGCTCAACTCAATAGAACATTTTAAAACGACTATGCAATAAGCACGTTGCTTTCAAGTAGACATGCATTCTCAATAATTACCTTGGATGATGGCAAGGATCACAAGCCCAAGAAAGTTAAATATCGCACCATAACCATACGAAACAAGTTCGAAAAGATGAGATAAAAACCGCGATCATTAGCTTCACACGGATCATAAAAGCATTAGCAAGATAGCTTAGAATAGAATGCCGGGGCAAGACAACTAACCAAATGGACACATACCGAAGGTAAATATCGGTATCAAACCGGCTTTTAAGAGCCTTTTCATTGTAAATCTGAAGCCAATGCGGAACTGTTACTTGGTTTTGCATAAAGTTGTAAGAAATATCAACTAAATGAGGAAAAAAACATATTGTCTCTATGTGAAGCCGTTATACTAGTAAATTAGTCCAAGAGTGCTTAGACTATTCTAGTTCTGAATCCTTCAGTTGTGAATATTGTTGTTTTGGAAAGAGATAAATGAACCTAGATCAGTTATATGACTGAATAGAAAATGGCTGGAAGCTCGAAACACGAACTGCATCAAACAATCGGGCCAATGTGGTAGCGTTAGAATTTAGATAACACATGCAACGTGACTCAGAGTGCACATCTATGATGATTCAAAGCACGTTGAGCACATTCAAAATCACAAGAAGGCATATATTGGTCATTCAAGTACATGCTAAGTTTATACCCAATACACAATGACGTAAAAACCATCAAATAGTCGAAGTTCAAGAAAGTTATTGCTATACCAACCTTTGCCATACCAAATCAGTTTGGCTTATAAAACCTTGATCAGTTGCTAGGAGATATAGACTTTCGTTGTATCGTGCAGAATAAATATACATAAGAAATAAAGACAACTCCGGTTCAAGTACTCAAACTACATGAAAAGACACAAAAGCTCACTTTCGTTAAGTCCCTCTTGTAAATGAAGAGACCGCGACAATGAAATTTGACATTGTGATAAATGAGAATACAATTGAGAACATGTATTTAAACCATAGATTATTAGAAATATACCCATAGACAATCAACTAGTTAGCGTGTTCGAGAAAAATTATCAATCAGCTCCCCTAAAAATAAATCAATTTAAGTGTGAAGCCAAATATAGTAATTCTTGCATTGTACAAAGAGATTCACGCATGTACAAAAGTCAATAACAAAAAAATCTCACATTGATGTTCTCAGGCCTTGTCATCCACGGAAGGGTCACTTTCCCAGTCTTGTCACCGCTCATTAAGAACCACCTCCCCTCATACACCGGCTCTTGATTTTCATACACCATATTTGTGGTGCCAAGCACGTGCTCTTCACCTTGGTATATTGGTTCACATTCATGAATGCTTGAAGGTAGAGGCTCAGATTTATCTAAAAATCACTTTTCACATCCGGTTATGTTGTAGCATGACTGGAACAGCTCCACAAGTTGCAACCGATCATAACCAAAGAATAACTATCAAAGCAAAGAACTTGTGTTTCATCTAGTTTGATAAGTAATTGACACTTACAAGTAAACAAGCAATCTAAGCACGAGATGGGCATAACGCACGGGATTGAGTAAATCAGAAATAATACATCATGTTTTACACTTGATTAGCGGATTAAAGTACATCACCTTAACCTTACAATTCCAGTGATCCAATCCAAAGATATGAATTCTTTAATTTCATCCTGTAAGTAATATAGCATCCACTTAAAATGATCAGTTGGATCAAACTAAATTAAAAAAACTTCATTTCTCCTAAAAGGAATATCGATCAATCCTTAGTATACTTAGTGAAAGAAATTAGTAGAAGATCTAAGCACAAAATGCGAAACATGTGCTTTGGTGAATATCGATCAATCCACATCCGGATAGAGACTACATTATCTCAAGTCATTGCCACCCCATTTGCTTTGAGGTGCATGCGAGTATATCCTGGGAGGTGGACACCTTCACCGGAGATGCGCCATCCGGCGAGAAGGTCCTCCGCCAACCATTGTGCTCTTGGAGGACCCACACAAACAAGGTAGCTGTCCGCAGCGCGTGAATTGCGCTTTGCGATGCAAATGGATGACAAGATGCATAGCACGATGAAGGTTGTTACAGCTTGCCACTTCGTCCTCCCCAAAGTAGCCATCATGATGTTGACCTGAGTAAAAAAAGTATGTTCACAATGTTCAGATGCCATGCATGCAAAACTATAATCCCATCTCGAAAAAAAAGGGAAACAAAACAATTGGTGCAAATGTCAATGCAAAACTGTAATCCCATCTCGAGAAAAAGGGGAAACAAAACAATTGGTAGGGCTGCGAGCAACTACCAGGCAAGAACAAGAACATGCCGAGTTGCTCATCACTTGGGGTCATGGATCTTAAAAAATAAATTCGGGACATTAAATTCGAGCTGAATCCCCCAAAACTTCTGGAAAACAAACCGCATCGGCAGCTTGGCTAGATCGATCTTGCCTAGCGCCCATGGCAGAAAGCGAAGAAGCTAAAAGAGGTACGGTGGAGAGATTAAGAGCTAGCAGCGCATCACTCTCCGTACTTCCGCACTCCGCAGCAAACAAATCCAAAGGGAGACAGATTTGGATCTGACTGCACTGCCACGGCAAAGAAATGCCCCCAAGAACAACTCGAGCTCCTAGATCGAATCAACCGGAACAAGGAAGCTAGGTTCACTTACCACCAGCAGGAGAAGAAACGGATCTGAGTCCGGGCGCCTGAGAGGATTAGGGTTCCGATGGGGAGGCATCTGAGTTGCGTCGCGTGAGAAGGGGATGGGGAGGAGGAGATACCGGATCTACCGGGTATGGTTCAAGCAATCAACGATTTACCTCAGAGCAGCAGCAGATCTGCGCGGGGCGACAAGACCTGGGCGGTGGGCGGTGGGCGGTGACCAGCGCGCGGAGAGCGCAGCTCGGCTCAGATCCGGGACAGAGGGGAGGAGCCGAGTAAGGAAATGGTGCAATGGGGGGAGGAGAAGGTGGAGAAAGGCGGCCGCAGCCGCCGCGCCCGCTCGCGCCAGGCGCCGCCGCCGCCCTGTCCGCGTCGAGGGAGAGAGGGAGCGAAGAGGAGAGAGACTGAGAGAGAGAGGAGGAAGGTGAGAGAATTTTGTGGCCGATATATATACAGCGGCATTTGTAGGGGCGGTCGGTGATTCAGCCGTCCCTACAAATAGAAACACTGGGGGCGGCTGGTGAGTGAGCCGCCCCTACAAATCAGACCCATTTGTAGGGGCGGCTCGTATCACCAGCCGCCCCTGCTGTTCTATTTGTAGGGGCGGCTGGTGTCTGGGCTCCCGAGCACGCCATTGTAGGGGCGGCTCCATCACCAGCCGCCCCTAAAAAAATTCCTCCTGTTGTTAAAAATCGTTTTTTACGTAGTGATACACATGTTATATGTTCTTTCTGTTTACAGAAATTGTTTTTCGTTTCATGTGTGTTTTAACTCGTTAAAATTCGAAAACTCGTTCGGCTAGAATCTCCGAGGCCTTATTCTAGGTGCTAAGCAAACTCGTAACACCAGAAGTGTTACACATATGTTTTATTTTGGATGTTGCCTATGGTGTTGCAATGGTATATTTGGATCTTTGGCCGGGCCGCAGGGTCTGCCTGGACGCACAGCAGGCCGATGTGGATGCACCTCAGCACGTCGCCCTCCGGGAAACTGCCGCTCATGCTCGGTTCGACCAACTCCGCCACCGTCCCGGCCTCCCAGTGCTTCCATACCTGCTCATGGATTTGTAGCGTGATGAGCCAGCAAGCTGCAACGCAACTTACGTATAGAGCTGTATTCTTCGGTGTAGATATTGTACTCACTGTGGTCAAGAGATTGCTGCCGTCGTTACTGTTCTTCCGACCTGTTACGATTTCCAGCAGCATGACACCGAAGCTAAACGCGTCCGAGTTAACGGAGTAGTTCCCCCGCATCATGTACTCCGGTGCCATGTACCCACTGAAATAATGCAGATGTTCAGATGAATACTGAACTTGAAGGGGTTAATGGAAGCTGCTGTGTTTTTCAGCACTGACTAGGTGCCGACGACGCGGCTGGTCACGGCCTGCGTCTGGTCCCGGCCAAAGATCCTGGCGAGGCCGAAGTCCGAGATCTTGGGGTTCATGTTCTCGTCGAGCAGGATGTTGCTCGCCTTGAGGTCACGGTGCACCATGAGCTGGGAGTCCTCGTGGAGGTACTGCAGTCCCCGAGCGATGCCGTTTATGATCTTGTACCTCTTCCCCCAGTCCAGTTGTTCACGTTCCTGATTCTCCGTGTCTGATCACATAGATCAGTGTGATGATATGAAAATTTGGAGTAGACGCTTGAGTTGAGCATGAGCCAGTCGATCGGTACGTACCGAATAGAATGAGATCCAGGCTCCGGTTGGGCACAAACTCGTAGACGAGCAGCCTCTCCTGCTGCTCCAGGCAGACGCCGATGAGCCTGATGAGGTTCCTGTGCTTCAGCTTGGCCACCAGGGCGAGCTCGTTCTTCAACTCCTCCACTCCCTGCCATGAGCTACTAGACAGACGCTTCACCGCTATTTCCTCGCCACCCGGGAGGACACCCTAAACACATGGAAACCATACATTGCGTGCTATGTTTCATGGAGTTCTTTTCTTTTCAGTTTTCACTCCATAGTCATGTGGTACGGGTTTGTTCAGTGCTACCTTGTACACGGCACCAAAGCCGCCTTCGCCGAGCTTGTTGCTCTCATCGAAATCCCCTGTGGCGGTTCGTAGGGTGGAGACGTCCATCATCATGGAGTCCATCATTTCGATGTCCTCTGCTTCAGTGGAATACATGGGATCTGCGTACGTATGGATTGGATGAGTCATTTGTTTTCAGATCCTTCGAAGTGTGTTTAACGATGCGCAATTAACAGATAATTTTGAAGCAACATACTTTGGTGTTTGGCCTGTGCAATTAGTTGTCCCCGCCGCCTCCGGAAACAGAGGCAGGCGACAAGGTTCAAGGCTGCTAGAGTTGGCAGCACAACAGCAAGAGCCACCCAGGGCACATGGTACTTTCGTCCCCCTGTGAACTAACGAGAGTGTTAGCAAACATATCACGGGAAATACGTGTCACTCACAGCTTAGTTTCCGACAGAAATAACACAAGCAAGGACATATCCTTTTGTGAAGAAAGTTACAATCTATATATATACATAATAAAAGCAACGTATCAAGAAACAGATTTGCTAATTGATAACCTGTTGTTTTGCGTCCAGGTAGCAACCGTTTTCTTGACCGTAAGATTGGTACGGGTCGCTGCCTCCTGCCGCCCGATCCCGATGCGGCTGCGTTCGTTTGTTGCTGCCTCCTGCCTCCCGATGCGGCTGCGTTTGTCTTGTTCGCTTTCGGAAAGAGGTTTCACAAACAAGGATGCATGTATAGAACTGTGACAAAAGAATAGCCTACTAGTATACCATACAGCTAGTATATTGCACAATACAGTACTATGTAGCACATGACTGCCACGCCTCATGCAAAAAACAAAAACAATGACAAAAGCGTGCATTCAAAACCTAGGTAGTAACAAAGCAAAGATTAAAGGAAAGCGTGCAAGCTGCGTTCGTCTGTCGCCTGATCGCCCGAGGCCGTCGTTCGCGCGCGCGGATGCTGGCGTCCCCGCCGACGTCGTGCGGATCGAGTGCCAGGACCTTTCTTCCATTCGTAAATTTGTGAACAATTTGATGATATTTGTGAACAATTTGATATATATTTATCTGGTATCTGCATTCCATAGAAAAATTTTGTACATTTTTTTTTGAAAATTTGGTATTTATTTGTTTGAGATCTTGTGTTATTATCAAATTACATCACCCTGTCTAATAAATTATATTGAAGAAATTATTGTAAATATAATAATAAGGTGGTGTAAATATAGCTATAAGACATTGTAAGTGTATGGAAAAAATCTGGTTGTTGGGTGGGGCTAAAACAACCAGTTGTTGGTTAGACAGCATCAGAGAAAAAAAGTAATCAATAGATTAGAAAAGGGAAAAAGCAACATAGTGGTTTTTTTTATAAAGGAAGCTTTTATTAAAACCTCGAAAACAATACATCGAGTTGATACAAAGCCAAAGAGAGCAACTTCCGGTCTCTGTCTAACATGAGGCATACAGCCAAAGAAAGAGAAGAAACCTGGCATAATCTAGTGATCAATTCGTAAACTAGACTGCCACCCATATGCCTGGAAGAAAATAAATCCTTGGCCACCTGCGTCAACTATTGTGATACTCTATAAATCCGGCTTCTGTAGGATAGCCCAAGTACGTAGCCAGTGGGTAACCAAATAGATAACTTGCATAGGAGAAACGATTTTTTTCTTTTCAAAAACACTATCATTCCTGCTGTGCCAAATAGACCAACAAGTCGCAGCTCCTCCTAAGCAGGAGCAAAAACTTAACATCTTTGTTGACACCTCTTAGCCAGCCATTGAACATATGACCTATATATATTGTGGGGTTTTAAAAGACCTGTCGTGGCAACATGAATAAAAGACCAAATTGAACAAGCAAACCGACAGTCAAAGAACAAATGCTTAATTGTCTCTTCTTTGTGACAAAAGCAACAAGTTTTACTACCTTGCCAATTGCGCTTTACTAGGTTATCCTTTGTCAATATAACTCCTCGTCGTAGGTACCACAGAAAAATTTTTATTTTTAGTGGGGCTTTTACTTTCCAAATGAGTTTGTTAATGTTTGGGATATCAGTATGTAATAACGCTTGATAGTGTGACTTCACCGAGAATTTTCCATTTGGATGTAAATTCCAGTGAAACTCATCTTGTTCATGGGCCAACTCTATATTAGCAATACGGGACAACAAATTGTTCCACGCTACTAATTTGGGGCCAATGAGGTCTCTTCGCAAAGATAGGTTTGGTGATGGACCACAAAGAACCTCCGCAATAGTAACGTGTTTAGGTCTGGCAATGTTGTAAAGACACGGCTACTGTTCCTGTAAAGACTAGTTCCCTAGCTATTTGTCTTCCCAAAAACATACTTGTGTTCCGTCCTTTATAATGAAGGATCCAAAGCGTAAAAAGTCTCGCTTCACCTTCATAAGACTAGACCAGAAATGTGAATCCTCATTTTTCCATTCCACTTGTATTAATGGTTTTGAGCCTAAATATTTATTGTGGAGTAATTGCTGCCAAGTCCCCTTTGTGGTAAGTAACTTGAACAACCATTTACTAAGTAGAGCAATATTTTTATTATGCAGATCATGAATTCCAAGACCTCCTTGGTCTTTGGGCTGACATAATATGCTCCATTTAGCTAAATGATATTTCTTTTTTTTCTCACCACCTTACTAGTAAAATCTAGACCGGAAATAATCCAATTTCTTTTGGACTCCTTTTGGCAAGGCAAAGAAGGACATCATATACATTGGTAGGCTGCTAAGCACAGAATTTATCAATGTTAAAGCATCCCCCAATTGAAAGATGTTTCCCATTCCAACTACCCAGTCGCCTCTCAAAACATTCCTCAACCTTCCTCCGCTCAGCATTCCTAAGCTTCCTAAAATGTATAGGAATTCCCAAATACCGAATTGGAAAATCACCAGACTTACAACCAAACCGTTCGACGTATTGATCAAGGTGGTCTTGGGCATTTCCAAAATAGAACAATTCACTCTTATGAAAATTGATTTTTAAACCCGATACTTGCTCAAAAGCACAAAGCAGCAGATTCAGGTTTCGGGCTTTCTCAAGGTCATGATCCATAAAAAGAATTGTATCGTCAGCGTATTGTAGAATAGATAATCCACCATCGATGAGATGAGGCACTACTCCACTAATCTGCCCGTCCACTTTGGCCCTATTTATAAGAATAGCTAGCATATCTGCTACAATATTAAAAAGCAATGGGGATAAAGGATCGCCATGTCGAAGGCCTTTCCTAGTTTTAAAGAAATGTCCGACATCGTCATTAACATTAATTGCTATACTCCCACCCGAAATGAATGTTTTAACCCAATTTATCCACTTGGGCGAAAACCCTTTCATTCGTAGTGTTTGAAAGAGAAAGGGTCATTTAACTTTATCATATGCCTTTTGAAAATCTATCTTGAGGTTTACCCCACTCTGTTTCTTTTGATGCAACTCATGAACAGTCTCATGCAAGATGACGATACCCTCTAGAATGTTTTGTCCTCGCATAAACGTTGTTTGAGTTGGACTAATAACATGGTCTGCCATAGAATTTAGCCTATTGGTTGCAACTTTTGTGAAAATTTTGAAGCTCGTATTAATCAGGCAGATCGGCCGATATTGTTGAATCACAGTCACTTCTTGGATTTTTGGGATAAGGGTAATTACCCCAAAGTTCAAACTAAAAAGCGGTAAATCCCCTGCATATAAGTCATGGAACATTTGCATTAGATCCCCTTTGATGGTATTACAGAATTTCTGATAAAATTTAGCTGGAAAACCATCTGGACCAGGTGCTTTATTACGTTCCATATCAAAAATCGCTTCTTGCACTTATTGCTCGGTAAAGGATGTGGTTAGAACGTCATTCTCAGTCTGTGTAACCTGAGGAATATCGGAGATCCTGTCCTCCTCAAGAGTAAAGGAACTAACCTCAGGTTCTCCAAAAATTTCCTTGTAAAACCTAGTGATATAGACTTTTAGGTTTGTCTGACCCCCAACGATGCCATTTTCATGATCAAGGGAAAAATTCATTTTTTACGATGTTTACCATTGGCGACCATTTGGAAGTATCTAGTGTTGTTATCTCCCAAAAGGACATCTTTTATCTTTGCCCTCTGATAGTACTTGATTTCCTCTTCTCTAAGTAATTTAGTCGATTGAGCAAGATTTTCTTGTTCAGGTTCAGTCAAACCCCTAACCTCCGTATAATGTCTAGGTCATTAATTATTGATTGAAGTTCGACCTTTCTTTGCTTATAAACTCCACCAATATGGGAAGCCCATCCGCGTAAGTGTCTCCGCAAGGCATTACACTTATTGTTCCAAAGTTGGACTGGATTCCTACATTTCACCGGCCTATTCCAGGTCTCAATAACCCGATCATTGAAATCTTCATGGGTGAACCAACTTAGTTCAAGTTTGAATTGTTTTCCATTCCCCTTAAAGGTCGGTGTTCCCGTATCTAAGAGTAGGGGTGTGTGGTCCGACACCCCCCTATCCAAGGCCTGTAGCGAGACTAAAGGATACTTAAACTCCCATTCAGTTGACATAAGAGCCCCAACCAATCTCTCGGATGTGGGTTTAGGTAGTGAATTGGCCCAAGTAAATTGTCGTCCCGTTAAATCAATTTCCTGAAGATCAAAACTGTCAATAGCAGCACTGAACATGAAAGGCCAATTGTCAACATATCTGTCATTATTTTTATATTTGCTAGATCTCAAAATATTAAAATCTCCACCAATTAATGTGGGTAAGGATTTTGTTGGCATGCTCTAACTAGTTCAGCTAAAAAGGCCGATTTAAATCGTCGTGGGCTGGACAATAGACTGCCATAAGGACCCGTTTGAAATTATCTGCCTTGTTGCATAAATGAAAGTTAATATAGAACTCCCCTTGTACAATAAGGAAACATGTAGCATTTCTGTATTGACTCCAAGAAGGATTCCATTAGATGTACCACGAGTTGGAAGACAATGCCAAACGAAATCTGCACCTCCTGAGAGTCGTGCCAAATTCGTCTTTGACATGTCTTTACTACCTCCGAAATATATCGGAATTTAGCTAGGTCCGATAAACCTCTGCTATTCCAAAAGAAACTTTCATTGGTAAACTAGGTTTTATTTATGACCATTTTCTGGATCTTATGTTTTCTCGAGGTAGATTTCGATTTTCGGGCGGTTGCCCGGATCCATGTCCTCAAAATCCACCTCCGACACATCCTTGATCAAATGAGCGAGTAGGTCATCATCCACAACGGCCTCGTCATCACTAGCATCAAGAATCAATGGTTTAGTAACCCCACATTTATATCTCCTTTTTTCAATTGTTTTATATGTGGTGTTACGATCGTTCTATCAACCTCTATTTTTTTAAAGCAATTGATAGTCAAAGTACACTCTGCACTGCTGTTACCTAATTTACAACCTAAATTACTGATGTTTCTAACACAAGAAGCATTCGGTACGTGCTTGGCCTATTGTGGCAGCGGACACGGCGCTTCTAGCCGGCTGCAATGAACGCGGCGTTTCCTGCAGCAGCAAGCGCGGCATCACCGGCGGCGGTGACGAGAATGGCACCCGGCCGGCAAGACAAGGAATTCGATTCAGCTTGAAGTGGTTGTGGTGCTACATCCTGCTTGGACCTATGACTCATCGGTCATCACCGGCAATGGGATTCGATTTGGTCTAGAAATCGTCTTTGCCTGGAGATTGGATCTGAGCACCACATGAAAGAGGAAGGGAGAAAAGGAAATAAAAGGTTCCTCTTCTCCTCTGGTGCGCACACGGTAGAAATTGGACGAGGGGAGAGCGCCGCAGGGTGGGAAGATTGCGCGCGCACTTGCTGGGAGCGGGAGGGTGGCGCGGTGCGAGAAGAACGGAGCAGTCGATCCGACCCCCACCAAGAAGAGCTAGCACCGACGCTTACAGTGGCTCATAGCCTCCTCGTTTCGTGTGCGAGCTGGGCGTGTGCGACCTCGACGGCGGTGAGGGACGGGTTGGCAGGGGACACTGTAACAACCCGGAATTTCTCCGGAAAACCAAAAATGTGAACTATTCAAAATTTTTCCTGCAATATGTGAAGCATGTAGATGCTAGGTCAAACTAAGAACAATTTATAAATAAATTGTTGCATGCATATAGAATTACTTGTAGGAGTTTGCCGGAGTTCTTTTGTTGGTTTAGTGTTTTGTGTTGGAGTGCACAAGTCCGTAGCAAATCCTGTTGATCTCTTCTAGAATATCTTATGAATCCCTTTTCCTCTCTCAAATCACCTTCTTACTTTCGAACCTCATTCGAATTCCTTAAACCTAACTCATAAAGCCAATCAACCTTCCTTGTAAATCAATGCCCGTAAATTACCAACCCTTGACATGGACCCCACTACCCCTAGTTGACCTCTAGTGGACCCCACTAGGAGGTGTACAAGTTGGCGACACATATATTCAATATAGGAGCCTTGGTTTATTTAGAAAATAGGAAAGTCAATCTGCCCAAGCACATGACCACCAAATTTAAGATGTGCGACCGCCCAAACCTCCTCCTGGCCCCTCAAGACGTGCCTTCGCCCAGACGAGCACGACAACTCTCGCTCGGCTCGCCTCCCCCGAAATGGGCCACCAAGCGCCATCATCTTCTCTCCGCAGCATGGCCTAATCATCAACCGCCGCCCAAAGATGGCTATAAGCTCGATGGCGCCAGCAGCCTCCCACGCAGCCATTTCAAAGATCGCGCTACCAAGACGCCAAGACAAGCCGGCCGACAAGCCGACTCCCATCACCGTCACGCACCGCCTTGACGCCACCAAGATCGGGACAAGTCGACAAACCAGACCCCACGCTACGTCACCACCCCAAAGAATAGATCATCTTCCTCCCACGCCAACCTCTTCCACGATCGGGAGCCGACCACGGAGCAGACGCGGATCGGGGTCACACACATCGCATGACCCTGTTTCCCCTTGCGCGCGCCTTACGCTATCAAGACGCTGCGAACCATCGGATGCGCCGACGCGCATCACCACCGCCCGATCACCGTCCCGCCATTGAGCCCTTGGAGCTCGGCTATAAAAGCCAACGGCCGCGAGCCCTAACCCTCAGCCCGATAGCCGCCGCCGCTGGTGGCACAGCACCACACCGCGTCAGGCCGAGAGAGAGAGAGGAGGAAGAAGCAAGGAGGAGAAGGAAGCCGCTACGGAATCGGACCTCGCCGGAGCCAGAAGCACCGCCCCGATCGGCTACAGCGACGTAGCTGCTCGGCACGGCACTGCATCGCCTCATCACGGCCTCGCCTCGCCACCGCACCGCCATCCTACCGCCACGAGCCCTACGGTGAGCCACATCGTTCACCGCTCACCACTCCTAGCCTCTTGGACGCCACGAACGGACCACGTCGGAGCACGAGCTCTTGCTCTGGCTTAGCCAACCGGTAGCATAGAAGGACCACCACGACCCTCTTGTTGAGCCAAACGGAAACGTGAAGCAAAGGGAAGAAAGGGGGCGACGTCGAGCCTTCTGCTTAGGAACGCCAGCGCCGAGCGCTCTGCTTATGCCATGCATACGCATCGCGACGCGACGCGCCGCGCGCCACCATGGCGAGCACAACCATGGTGAGACCACCGCGCGTTTCTACGCCAGCAGTAAAAGCGACGCGTTGACACCATGACTGGCTCCGCCATGACGAGAGACCACCGCGCTCACCTTAGCCGAGGATGAAGCCCACCGGAGCCCTGCGTTGCCGCACCGCATCTCGTCGGAGCGCCACCGCCCCCGCCTTGCCCCCACCACCATGGCCGAAGCCACTGGGAGCACCAGGAGCTCCTACAACATGCCTACCATGGTCGTAGAAGCACCGTGAAGCTCACACACTCCTCCAACTAGGCTCTCGCTGCCACTGCAGCCCTGTCCAGGCACGCCGACGAACTCACGCCGCCGTTCACCACGGCCAGCCAACTGGAGCCGTCCGACCACCACGTTAACTTCACCGGGACACCCGCTATGGCATGGCCAAGCTTTTGCCCACATTAATTGCACACCCGCGTCGCTGGAGGGGCTCGCCGGTGAGCTCACCACCAGCGGGAGCATGACGGGGAAAGAGGATTGGGATTTTCCCCTCGCCGGCCACACGTCCGAGCACTTGGTGCACGTGAACCAAACCCTGGGAAGGAGTAAGTGGACCAAGTCCTTCATAGACCAGCTCTGCGGTCTATGTACCAACACGCAGTGTTTCACCATGAACCGCGCCACACTGTCGATCCACCATTTGACCCCGGACCCACATGTCGCTGACCCAAAGCCGAGGGCCCACCTATCACCATGCGGTTTAGCTCGACGACGCCATGCTAACGCCATGTCAAGAAGAAGAGATCAGCGCCAAATGTCCGGGACTTGGCGACCACGCCGACCACCCCCGCGACCACGCCGACCACCTCCACGAGCTCTCCGACCACTTCGGCGAGCTCTCCGACCACTTCGGCGAGCTCTCCGACCACTTCGGCGATCTCTCCGACCACCTCCGCAATCTCTCCGACCACCGCGGCGACTTCTCTGACCACTTCACCAGCTCGTACACCACCCCAAGTCCCTTCATGCCACGTGAACCAGTCACAGTGTGACACGTGTCAGCCCTGAATAAATCAGCCTTAATTATTATCAGAAATTGATTTAATCTTCGGAAAGTCATAACAAATTCATACGACCTCAGAAAAATGTGAAACCAGTTCCCACATTTTTCTAAAATCAAACTCTACGCGGTGGACTTGTCCCCACTTGCTGTTCGTGCCGCAAAACTCGAAGACCGAGATCTGCCTCTCTTTTAGACTTGCAAATGGCCCCGACGCCTTGGCCGAATACCCTCGTCACCAACCCTAGTCAGGTCCTCACAAAGAACCGCCACAAGAAGCCGCAGACCCTTTGGGATAAGTTTCAACCGCCCCTGGCCATCCTCACCTTTGACACAAAGACAAATCCTAGTTGGACGCCATTCCCGATGACGATGAAAGCCCTCCCTTCGCTCTTTCATACACTCGATCTTTCACTTATTCTACACGATCTTTACCTATCTATAAATGCCTACACCGTGCCCTTATGCAGGTCTATCTATCTACCTTTCTCGCTATGGATATGTGCTACTCCATTCGTGTGGTCGTGTCTTAGCTCTTATGTTGGGTTGTCGGGATTCTTGTTCTTATGTTGTGCTTGTTTGCCTAAGGACCGTGTCTTCAAGCCGGTCGAGGGATCGTACCTCGTTCGACCATTTCGGTAGTGGGTTCACCCCACCGTGGCCGTAATGGCGAGCATAACTCGCTCCCTCGCTTTTAGTTGTCTCCGACGTACTACAAATATTAGTAATCCGATTCGGCCCTAGGACCTAGACATTGTGGACTGAACATTGGTGCGGATATCACCCGCACACAATGAGCCCTTTGTGGCCTAACTTAGTGGACGAGTCGGGATATGATGAATGTAGAAGACGGATGTCAACTCGTGTAGGATAAGCTCATGGCCGCGAGTCCCCTCGCCATGACCATCGGGCTCTACCTCTTTTCGCTTGTGTTTATCCTAGCCACCTTATATGATTACACCACCTTGACCATAGCATTCCTTCGGACCTAAGCGGTGACAACCGCACTGCTGCGAACCGAGGGAATAGCATTGTGCCATTTAGTTGCACGGTCGTGACGCCCTATGAGTTGGTTAGGGACGTGGGACTGTACCCCTTCTCTCCAACCTTCGTCCGTTCCATGACAAGTTGGTCGAAAGAGTACAGATTCCATTCTTCTCTCTCTTTGGTTCTCAATCCCCATCGATCCAGTACAGATGTGGATTGAGCCTTTTGCAAGATTGGTGTTTATTACCCTTTTGATTTCATTCATTCGATTCTCGTCGTTGCTATGGCAAGTGGATCAAATGAATGTGAATCTCGTGTTTCTCTCTTTCGTGCTTAAGCTCTTGTATGGTTGTACCCATTTGGACCATAGCATTTCTGTGGTTCTTGCGGTGACAACCGCACCGCTAAGAACCCTAGAGATGTCTTAGTGCCAGTGCACCTAAGTCGGGTACCCTATGAGTGGTTTGCGCACTAGGTGTTTGTCGCTTCCTTCCAATGCCCCGTCTTTCGTCGTGGCGCGAGTGTTGGAAGAAGTAGACCTTGTCCCTTGTTGTTCTTGCTCTTGTTGCACCGTTAGCCCGCTCTGTTCGATTCCGTCTTGCCCATGACGATTGGATCAAAGATCGGACTATTCCCTTTGGGTTAGCGAAGCCATGGTCTATGTCGTACCTCGGACCCATGCGTGTCAACCCGATCGGCCGTCTAAGACCATCTTTCCCGAAGATGTGTCTGAGAACATGACATGGATGTGCCTAGCTAACCCCTGCATCTTTTGCCGTGTTGAACGACTCTCTTCTCGGCTCCCAACATTATTGAGTCGTGTGGATCGAAGGGAACCGTTGATGTCCAATCTCTTTGCGCTACCGCTTTCTACCATAGCGGACGAGCCGAAGTACATTGGAGCCAAGTCACAATAGTGTTATTTGTTCTTGTATGCTTCTTGTATCCAATAGTGACTTACGGGATAAGACTATAAGAGCCGAACCCCATCGTTCTTCCCTCGTTGGGCTCGTCCCCCGATTTCCGTCCTTTCCATGACGCCCGGATCGAAGGTCGTGAGCCGTGGTATTGTTTTGGATAAGCTCTGGCTTAAACCGTTTATCGTAAAGCCATACCGGCTTGGCCATGACTTAAGCTTGTGCTTAGCAAACCACCACTTGTGATTCTTGGCCCGAGGAAATCGAACAACCGCCGAGAGGGCCAAGCCATGTATCTTTTATTGTCTCGTTGGTGTTATTGGATCTTCCTACGCCTTGTCGTCTTTTCGGGTGTCGAGTGTTCTCTTGCCTTGCGTGACGCTTAGCGGAGTAGCTGACGATCGGACCAAGAGAACGTGGACGACGACAAGGACTGTGGAATGGAGTCGACGTAGGAGGAGGTGACCCTGCTAATGGAACACCAACAGATGGAGAATTGTACCACTACTACCTCTACATCGCAGGTGTCATGGCAGCACGCTCTTTTAGAGAATCCTATTAGACATTGCATAATATCTAGAACTGCTAGCGCTTTATAAATTATTCCTTTGCTAGTACTTTAATGCATGCTACTACCTGAGCCATTATTACCCTGATGCAACCCACTCTACCACATCACCCTGCTTTGCGCATTCGCTCGCTTATATATGCTTACTTGCCTGCTTGCTTGCATATTACACCACTATACTTAACTCCACTTCGCATTATGTTGGGGGATGTGATGCTGGTGGTGAACAACCTAGGAATGGTTTGGCTATGGGTGCCAGACTTGGTGGTGTGTGAGCGTGCTGCGTGTGTCTTGGGTGCATGGAGAGTGAGGGTTGTGTCGACCGAGCTAGAATAACGACGAGCCTGGGGCGAGTCTTGCCATGTGGTGCTACCTGGGCACTTGGATATGGAATACCTGTGGCGGGTAAATGGTAATTGGAGGTGGCCTTGGGTGTGAACCTTGGAGAGGTGGAGCCTAGGGTAGAGGTGCTGTGGTGGCACGGTAAATGGAAACCCTAATGAAGATATTCTGGCTTGGTCACTTCTAAGGACTTACTAGTACTCAGATTCACTGGGAATCCTTTACATCCCACTCGCCCTATATGGTGCGGGACGGTCGGACTACTTGGTAGAATGATGCCACTACTGCTAGGCGAACGTGTGCAAGGAGGTACGGGGCGCGTGGTTTTCCCCCCCACACCCTTCCGAGACTTCAGGAGGCCTTGTGGACCGGCTCTTGACATCCGGTGGGCCCCGGCTCTGTCTACGACTCATAGTATCAGCCATCCCAGATTAGACTTGGGATGTTCCAGGGCTGAGAGGTAGGGTGGCATCGTTCTAGGCTAGCAAGCGACCAGAATTCTGCCTAAGAGAGCAAGACTCCAAGGATGGCTAATCTTGTGGGTATGTAAAGCCTCTGTAGAGTGTTTGGTTGATCGATCGATACATATGCCGACTTGTCGGCTATGGACCTTTCCTGGGTTTCGCTTAAACTAGATAGGAGATGAGTCCTTCTATTCTCCCTCCAGGGTTTGGGGTATTTTCCGGTCGTGAGCCTTGGGGCTGCGGGCCGTTGAGACAAGGCCGAGAGGGAGTTGGCCTGTCGACCTGAGTGTGTGAGATGAGATAAGGTGTGTGTGGTGTGGAGATGGTTTGGGATGGATGGTTGGAGGATGGATATGGATGGATGTGGATGTGTGTGGCTGGGAATATGTTAAAAACTGGACATTATTATTACATTACTACTGTTACTTACTTCTCATGCGCTAAGGATGCAAACCACAGCCAAATGTTAGGATCGCCAGATCCTCTTGTTTTATCTTTTCCACTAAAGCTCATCGGTGCTGACCATGGCCTGCACACATCTGGCGGTGTGCAGATCTCCTGCTTCTCAGAGATGCTGACTATAGAAGGATTAGGAGGTCTCGTGCCTACGCTCAAGTTTGGTTCAGAGAAAGAGTCTATGCTGCACTACGCCAACTCTGATGATGCCCGCGAAGGAGGAGCCTTCACTCGATAGTCTTCCGCTAGATTAACTCTGTAATAGGTTTGTTTCCCCAGTGATGTGTTATCTTGTATTCTTGTAATCTTACGATGTATGACTGTGATATCGGCTGATATATGATAATGTGATGGAATCAACTATTTGTTTCATCATATTATAATTCATTCTGTGGATTTTCCCTTCGTAGAAAATTGAGGATGTTTCAGACACGACGACGTAGATGGACATGAACGCGTAGTACAGTACGGGGATGAGGAGTCGACGCAGCAAGGTCCGTCTCGAGGCGCTGCCGGCGGGTACCGCGACGAGGCGGGGAGCGGGGATCCGGGGTCCTCGCCCGTGACCGCCAGATCCGAGAGGGAGGGGAGGGAGGGGTGCCGCCGCCGGGTGGATCCAGGAGGGAGGGGCACCGTGCTCAACAGGGAGGGGAGAGAGGGAGGTGCGGCGCCGGGGTAGAGAGGAAGGGGCGGCGCCAGGAGGAACAGACGGCGCGGGGGAGAGAGAGTGAGGAGGGAGGGACGTGCTTTTGGGTAGACTGTTGGAGAATACGAGTTTTAGATGCGTGACCCAAACTATAAAATAGCCTCCGATCTGGATCTGTACTATTGGAGATAGTCCCACCATGTGAGCTCTGCCTCCGACCACTCCCTGCCCTTTCAGTCTTTTCAGGTTTTAGCCTCATGTCATAGTGAGATAGCACGAACATAATTTTTGATCTGTACATGTTGATGCGTGTGGATGTGTTGGGCCGGCCCGTGGTTGCTACTCGCTACAGTATGCCACTTTGTGCGGTTGCGCCCGCGCTCAGTAAAATAGGGGAATACCTTGCAGGGAATAAGATCGTGAATGCCTGTAGTTAAAAAAAGATCGTAATTTACTCTTTTTCTCTATTTGTCTTTGAAAACGTTGTTCATCAGGTCTTGAAAAGACTATTACTCTTGTCTTTTATGTTATTCCTCCATGTTTAACTTCAAAATCAGTTTTAGTTCTATCTTGAGTCAATCATATAATTATTTTCATTTAATTTCACAAAAAAATAAAATTTGATATGATTAATATATCTTAGAAAAATCATATTATTTTTTTTGAGCATCTTAACGATTAAATGAAAATACTTTTTATATGAAAATTATAGATCTCAACGAGATCTACAACTTTCTAGTAAAATTTTTTCATTTTTTCACAAAAAATATGATTTGATATGCTTAAAATATTAATAACATATTTTTTTTTTTGAATAAATATTTTATATAGATCTTTTCACACTCGCAAATACTGCTGCTAGAGCCCAAACCCATTTAAAGTGGCATGGAGGACACGAAAAAGTTGGAGAGAGGAAATGGAGTCAAAGACCAATGAACTTCTAGTGACACATATAGAAAGCATTCATGCGATCTTTTTTAATAGCACACATGTAATTCCCCCGTAAAATAATGGAAAATTGGTCCTAAAGAAAAATTAAAATAATGCAAAAATGGCGCGTCCTACACGCAGCCACCGTCGCCACTGGCAGGCCGATTTGGTTGTGGTTGGTATATGTGGTAGTCGCATTTCCGTGGCGAAGCAAAAGTAAGCCGCCCCTCCTTTGCCACTGGCGATGTTCGACGGCTGCTGTGCCGTCGTCGTCGTCGCTTCCCTCGCGCTGCTTCTGCCGCCGGTACCACCGGCCGCGGCGACCCAGGAGTTTTACTGCGACGATTCCACCTATGCGGACAACAGCACGTTCCAGGCGAACCTGAACCTCCTCGGCGCGGCGCTCCCCGCCAACGCCTCCGCCTCGCCGGCAGGGTACGCCACCGGCGCCGTCGGTGCGGCGCCGGACCAGGTCAACGGGATGGCGCTCTGCCGAGGCGACACGAACGCTTCCTCCTGCTCCTCCTGCGTCGCGGCCTCGTTCCGGGACGCACAGCAGCGCTGCCCCCTCACGAAGGGCGCCACCGTCTACAAGGACGCTTGCACCCTTCGCTTCGCCGGCATCCGGTTCCTCGACTTCCTCAGAGAGGACCAGTGGCTCGTCTCAGAGTTGGTGTAAGTATGGCTATGAACTCCAAGATTCCAATTTTGTACATCAATATAACCCAATAAGATTTTCTCCCACCTAAGAGGCTCGCGTACCTTACAAATTTTGTGAACTTGTTACAAGTCCCTTGATTGACCCAGCCTCTGGGAGCGTCAACGCCGCAGATGCCTGGTTCGGCGCCGCCGTCACGGGGATCTTCACGGCCCTGGTCCACCGCGCGGCGGCGGCGAGCAACGCGACGAGGAAGTACTTCGCCACGGGGGAGATGGATTTCGACCCTAAGCTCTATGGGCTCGCGCAGTGCGCGCCGGATCTGACGCCGGCGCAGTGCCAGAGCTGCCTCGGAGACCTCCAGTCGAGGGTGACGGCGCAGTTCCTGAGCGGACGGCCCCTCGGGAACAACGCTTTCCATGTGTGGTGCTCCCTGAGGTATAGTGTGTCGCCGTTCTACGCCGGCCGGGCGATGCTGCAGCTTCCGGCGCCGCCGGCACCTCCACCAACGGCCACGCCCACGCCCCATTCTTCAGGTCTGAACCACGTAGGAGTTGGACACTCGATTCTTGTTTTCCTCCAAACTAAATTTCTTTCAGTCACCATGTGAACTCTCAAACATGTTCAAAATTCATCAAATGATATAGTCCACATCAGATTAAACTTTCACCAGAATTTCAGCAGAAGGGAGTACTACTTTGAGTCTTTGACTTCTTCACTATTGTGAAGGTTCAATATCAAGCACTCCCTCCATCATGAATAGAACACAATTTTAGCTCTATCATTGGTTAATTTTTCTAAAACTTGACCAAGATTATAGAAAAAAGTATCAATATTGGTAACACTAAACATGTATACTATGAAATTATATTTCATGACGAATCTAATGACATTTATTTGGTATTATAAATATTGATACTTTCAATTTGGTCAAACTCAAAATAGTTTGACTCTGTAGGACGCTAGAATTGCATCCTTTCCTACTTGATATTCAGGTTTGGTGTATGCAGGGAGGAAAATGAATGCAGCAGGAATCTCTGCAGGCATAACCTGTGTTGTTGTGTTGATGTTAATTCTTTCGGTCTTTTTGTTTATTCGCTTCAGGCTAAGGATTAATGTGAAGAAAAATGATCACCGTGAGTAGCAATATTGGTTTTTCGTATGAGCCTGTATTTTCGGTTTCCAAACATAAATTCTTGTCATATGACACCAGCACTGAAGAAGATAGGGAGAGCTCAATGCACGATCTTTGATTTGCTGACGCTGGAAGAGGCGACTGAACATTTCTCAGAGAAAAATAAGCTTGGAGAAGGTGGTTTTGGTATTGTGTACAAGGTAGGTAATCGAGTGAGAACTCAGGGAAAAAGAATTCTAGTACATCATGCCTTCTCTTAAAGTTGATCTGTTTCAGGGGATACTGTCAGACGGGCAAGAGATAGCAGTCAAGAAACTTTTAGGAAGAGCCGGGTCTGGGTTGGATCAGCTACAAAATGAGGTGCAGGTACTGGCAGAGCTTCAGCACAAGAATCTTGTTGGGTTACAGGGTTTCTGCTCGCATCATGATGATACACTTCTAGTTTATGAATACATCAAGAATGGGAGCCTTGACAGCATTCTATTCGGTACTTCCCTCTTCATTGACCTCTTCAGATGCATATCCAGAATTCCATTGTCGGGGGTCATGGTAAATAAAATATTACACTGCTCGGATGCTTTTCATGAATCCTTGGGAATTTTTAGGCTCTAAGTGAACCTACTGATAGATGAGTGTGATGGGAAACATAATTGCTGCCCCTACGGTAAAAAAATACTTGACACATTAGACTTTGAATGTCTTCGATGCATACACTAATTTGCTCTAGAATATATTATTAAAATCCTTTAGTTAAAGAGATTTCACAAGCATTTTGAACACAAATATACATGAGATCTCAATGTACATATATAACTTACATGTTTCAAACTGAATAATGTAATAGTTATTGGTGTTTGTACTTTTTAAGGTTTGATCGAATATTACCCTAAATGACATGTTTTTGTGATTAGAGGGAGCACAATTATGAAAAAAGGGAAATCAAATCACTAGATTGATATCTGATAAAGTAATTTACATGGTATTACTGAAAAAGTGACAGTTTAGATTCTTTTCTGAACTTTGCCTGATAGTAAGGTGTTTCTATATTGTTTTGCCAGTATTTACCTATCAGTAACACCTAATATAAGCTAGTAATTTGGGCACAACAGATGATAGCAAAGGAAATGCACTTAACTGGGAGCAACAGTACAACATCATCTTTGGAATTGCCAAGGGGATATTGTATCTCCATGAGGACTCAAGCATGAGGATCATCCATCGGGACCTGAAGGCAAGTAACATTCTTCTCGACGACAACATGGAACCGAAAATTGCAGATTTTGGGTTGGCAAGGCTTCTAGGAGAAGGCCACACCCATACTCAGACAGCCAGAGTTGTTGGGACATTGTAAGCTAAGCTCGCAAACTTGGCTCACTGCGCTTGTTGAATGCATGAGTGTCCAGGCCTAGCTAACTGAAGCGCCTCCCATCCGCTGCAGTGGCTATATGGCGCCAGAGTATGTATTTCATCGTCGTGTGTCGCCCAAGATCGACATCTTTAGCTTCGGCGTGTTGGTCCTTGAGATCGTGACCAGGAGAAGCAACTGCAGCTCTGATGACCACAGCACTGTGAATCTCCTTAGTGATGTAAGTGAAGTGCCTGGTTGGCTTTGTTTTCCATTTCTTTTTTACTGCATCTAAGGACTAAAAGATTCATATCATCGTGTCTGAATCTGGAAGCCCTCTCTAGTTTCTACTGACAAATTATAAACTGATGCTGGTCACCTATCAGGTCTGGGATCACTGGAAGAAAGGGACGATGTCACAAATGCTTCACCGGTCGCTGAATGAGTTTGCTCGAAGCCAAGCGCTGCGATGCATCCACATTGGTCTGCTGTGCGTCCAGCCGGAACCTGACGATAGGCCTGACATATCAGCCGTAGTGTTTATGTTAACCAGGGATAGCATAGAGCTCCAGCCGCCGGCGCAGCCTGCATTCTTCTTCGGTAGTGAATCACCTTCAGCTTCACGGTCAAATGGTCAAAGCAGCTATGTATATGACCGGTCTCGTTTCATGTTGGAACAGGGCGTCTCTGTGAATGGGGTTACACTCAGTGAACTGTATCCTAGATAAGATCAAAGTCTGGATACTGAGCACATGGAATACAGCTGAAACTTAATCACTTTGGTTAACATGTTGAACTCTCTATGAGTTCCCAAATTGGCATGCAGCAATGGGTTTTCATAAATTTATTATGAAAATATATTCTATAACTAATCTAATGATACTTATTTTATATTATAAATATTAGTATTTTTTATATAAATTTAGTCAAAATTCAAACTGTTTGACTTCTCGAAAGGGCTATGCTAGCGTCCGGATGCTAGCGCACCCGTGTGCTGCTGTGCCTGCCCGCGTGCTTCGCGCCCCGCTGGCTTGCCGCGCCTGTTGTTGCTGCTGGGTTCGCGCCTGCTGGCTTGCTGCGCCCCGCGCATGCTGCTGCTGCTAGGTCTGTGCGTGCTGCTGATGTGCCTGCACCGGAGAGCATGTGTGTAGGGCTCGCCCAGCTGCGTGTGAGAGAGAGGATGGAGCACAGCGGGCGTACCCGTGTTGACCCTAGCTGCATGCTCCATCAGGGGAACCAAGCCTGGTGGTGAAAGGGTGCCTGGTTCTGCGCTCCGTTGGGTGCTGGCCCGCTTTGGCGCTCTATATGCACGCATACACTTTGACCAGGGAGTGCTCGTTCATTTGGGCACTGACCGCCCGTTGCGTGCACATCCGACTATTGGAGTTGGCCTGCATGATGGAGATAGGTAGCGCTGGATTGGTGCGTGCCCACGAGTCAGAGCGCGTGGGGAGTAGCATCTGTTGAAACATACTGAAACCAGGTGAAACAATTGAAACATACGTTTTGCAACATATGTGTATAACCACTGCAACATATACAACATACAGATAAAACACTTGCAACGTACCTCTGAAATAGGTGAAACATTTGGAAAAACACACTTGCAACATACGTGTATAGCCACTGCAAAATATGCAACATCCAGATGAAACACTTGCAACATAAGTTTGAAATAGTTGAAACATTTGAAACATATACTAGCAACACACGCGTATAGCCATTGCAACATATGCAACGCCAGATCTACTTTTTGCAACATCAAGGTCAAACATATGCAACATACATTTGAAATGCATGAAACATACGGTTGCAACATGTGCTCATCTACTGGCCGCCGGCCAAGGAAGGCTCGTTAACGTGGGCGCGTCGTGGGGGGCGCGAGTGCGGCGTGTGGGTGAGGCGCACAAGGCACAAAGGGGCACATGGCACGAGGCGGGTCTGGCGTGAGGCGTAGGGGCACATGGTGCGAAGCAGGTCCGGCGTGAGGCGAGTGGCGTGCGGTACGAGACGGTTCCGTCTCGATGGAAGCGTCTAGATTTTTTTAATAAATAATGGGCCAGTCAGACCTTGTCCGCAGCCCCAGCAAAGGCACACATCCGTCTGGACGCTCGGTAGAGAGCATTACCGTTCTCAAAAAGTGAGAATTGCATTATTTTGTGGTCAAAGGGAGTATGTTCTGGGGCGCGGTTATGCTCCATACACGCTACTGTTAGTGCACTTGTCGGCTTGTGTTGCCAACAAGAGGAAACCAAAGTTCGCTCCAGCTGCGGTTTGCTTACTATAAAACACCCTACATGTTTTTTGAACTAAGAAAAAGCCACGGCGGCTAAGCGAACACGCCCAATTCTTCTTGCTGCCTTCCGGGCCTTATTTTGGCCCAGTTAGAGAAGAATGAAACACAACAAGGAACTGGAAACACGACGGGTTAAGGCCCATGGACATAAATATCAGTCCAGTTAATGGATTCGAGATTTCTCAAAAACACATTCAACATTTAAAGAAAATGATTGGTTCAATTAATTTTCACTGCTAGAACAAAGTTTTCACTGCTAAAATAGATCAATAATTTAGGTAAAGGGTTAAAGGTTACTTCATATTATTTTATTAATTTATTATAGTTTGCCGTACAGAATGATGTACAATACAATTTACACTTTTCCTATAGCGCAGTCGCCTGAATTTTGTCTCTGTTTCAGGCGATGCCTCCTCCGTTGGATGGAGTTTGCGATCCGTGCGCTGGGATGGTTTCCACTGGGTTCCTGTGCTGTGTTTGGTTCCTATTGGGTCCGGGCGTGATCCACTGCACCCGCTAACACCGTCGCTATTGGTTCCTATTGAGAAAACACGCGATTTGTCCTTCGTCGGATGGGGCATCGACGGCGCGCGCTTGTGCGGTCTGTTTTCCACCCGCTCCGTCGCTGACATGTGGGACCCACTTTACTGTTCAATTTTGGATCGTCGCGCCTGCCGAGAAGTCTCCGCTCCACTCGGTCCACTCCTGTCCATTTCGCTTCCTCTCCCTCCTCCTTGGCGACGGCGACGACGACGGCGTAGGTCTGCTCGGTCTTCTTCCTCACTTTTTGATTCGGAGGGTGCGTCGCGGCGGAGGTCAGCAGGTAGTACGGCTCCCTCTTCCCTTTATTTTGACCCATTTTGGTTGCGATTTGGTGGTGTGGATCTGGTGATTTCGATTCGATGGGCTCATGTTAGGGTTTGGTGGTGTGTGGATTCAGAGGGTTCATCGCACCGTTGGTGTGGATTAGGGTTTGTTGGATTAGCTGTCATTGTGCCTCTCTGTTGGTAGCTCGCTGGCGTTTGTGGTGAGTGCTGCGGTGGTTGGTGCGCATCCCCTTTGATTTTGCAGCGTAGATTTGGAGTTGGATGGGTTTTTGTTTGGATTGTTAGCAGGTGGCGTGGATTTGTTTTCTGTGTTTCTCGGTTAGATTCTGTGTACCATGTATTCAATTGAACAATGGATGGCCATTACCTTATGTCTGTTTTTTGAAAATTTAGGGCTTCTATTGTTCTACCAAGCTTGTAGATCTAAAGCAGAGCTTGGTCTGTCTTGCTGTGTTATGTGGGCTACCGTGCACATGGCTGTGTCTGTTCTCTTGAGCAATTGTAGGTTCTGGTAGGTTATGATTTCAGCCTATGTCAGGGTTTTAAAATTTGTGTTGATTCTGAGGCGGTGAGCTATTGACATGTGTTTGGGCAGTCTAGATTTCGTGATGATTGATTGATTATGTGGTCAGAGCTCCTGATGAGGAAATGGTACTTCAACATTCCTTTCCCTTGCTTGGAAATGGGTATTTGGTGGGTGACAAGATGTAAAGGGAAATCTTGTGGACCTGATCCATCAATAGTGCTAAACTACCCTGTGCAATCTATTGTAGTACTTTGTTTTGGTTAGGTCTTGTGTTGATGCATCATTTTCACTCGCAGTGGAACATATTTGTTGCTACATGTTGCTGCTCTTATCGCTTGTCTAGCCTTGATGCTTATTATTTGTAGTCACTAGTACATTCTTTGAGTTTATGGTCTACTGTCACAGCTTTGATATTGGTGTGGTTTTTTCATTAAGTGGTGCAAATGCACAAGCTCTGTTTTTGTTGTTATTCTGTGGCTATGCAGAGTTTAGCTTTGATATGTGATTGCTAATTTTCACTGTTGTGCTTTTCAATTCCCTGTTGGACGTATCCACCGTCAGCTCTTATTACTTTTGTGGTCATATTCTGTTTCTTTAAGAAGCTTTTGTGTTTGTGTCTGCATGTGTCTGTGTTCTTCATGTGATTGGTTCTTGCATGTAGTAGGCCTCTTCTAAGATAACATAGCTGACAAAATTGCAATGGACCACATGGTGTTTGAGGTTGCACAATTGGATGGAGCAATATTGATTTGTTACAATAACATTTTTTAGTAATTGCATGGAGCTCATCCAGTTTTTACCGTCTCCTGACTTTGGCAAGTACTGCATATATTGGGATCTGTTTTTATAAGTTTGAGCTCACGTGCATGGTTTATTTTAGAAATTTGTTTAAGCTCCCACAACTTACTGCATGTTTTGGAGTTTTATGGGCTCCTGGTATTTCAGTCAGTCGTTGTGCACCCTCTTGACATAGGTGATACACATGTGGCACCTGATCGTGGAAGGATTACATGGCTGTGTGTTATTAAGACACAATTTGTTTGATTCTTTGTGGAGTATGGGCATTGGGCAAGGTTGTTGCAACTCTGTCGCCCATTTGCCCCTTTTCCTGCCAGATTGGAATCAGATTGTACTAATCGGCTCAACGACTTTATTTTAGGAGTTGATAGATCAATCAGAGATTTTGACCACCGGTTTGTTTGGTTGACATTGATTTGTTTCTTTGTTAGATCTAATCATGTAGAATGTCAGTGGTCCTAAAACTGATTTTGTGTGCCTTTGTTATGTAATTTTGATAACTGAATTATGTGTTGTACTATACTATTGTACTATCTGCATATTAATAAGAAACCATGAGAGTGCTATGCATTCCGCATTTTAGGACTGAATTTTCTTTGCACAATATATGAAAATTCTATAGGGTGAGCAATACTGTCCACAAGTAGCATGTCAAGCATCTAGGTGTTCTGGTCAAAATCATGCTCCTGTTCTAGTAATTTCCTTCTTTATATAGAAGTCCTTGTACAAGTAATTTTAGCTTCTTATGCACTTGACATGCTAGGCCCTGACCCCTCATCTGTAGAGAGCTTTGCTAAATTTCAATTCGATTGGTTTTTTACTGCAGCTAGCAATGAGATCATTAACCATTTTTTTGTTATGTAGCCATGGATGATGATGAGTTTCTTTCTGATGGTGAGTCTACAAATGGTGAGAGTGAGGATGATCTTCCTAACAACTCAGAAAAGGAAACCTCTGATCCTTTCAATGATGGCGAGGTACTAAGTTCATTTTGACTTTGTTTTTGTGTGTGCACTTGTGTATTATAATAATTTGATATTTGATATATCTTGTTGCCTTTTTAGGATCCAAATCCTGAAGATGATAATATTAATACTAGTGAAATGATGAAAACTTTGAAGCATGTTCAAAAAGCCGTTTGTGGAGTATGTTCTGAAACCTTTGTCTCATTAATATCGATATATCGTGTTGTGGTCTGTTTTAGTTTTGTATTACTCCTATAATAGTAGTAGTTTAGGGTCCATGCTAGTTTATTGTTCTCAGATATACCGCATGATTATTATAATTAGATGATTGAGTGATACCGGTGGCATTGGTCCTTGTCTATTTTTCTTTTCTCGTTCTTGAATGCTTGATCTCATCATGCACTTTTGTTCTTGTATAGTGCTATTTGCATTTGAACTGTACTGATATTTTTGTTTCTATTATGTATTCTCGATGCACTAAGTTTGTTGAGAAGAAAGGGAAAGCAAGGGGTTGTGTGTCCAGATCGAAAAGGTAAATTCAAGAGCATTACGATTGAGCGGATGCATGATGAGCATGATATTTCGTGGGAATAGGTTTTGTTCAAAAAACATAGCCAACTAATCAAGTTTTTTGCTAAATTTGTCACCATGTTTAGTGATTCTAGTATCCTAACCAGATTTTCTTTTTTGTTGCATTGTTTTACAGAGTATCAGAACAGTTAGAGGTAGAGGTAAAGGAAATTGAGTATACCGCAGTACATCGAGAGAGACCAGAAGTAGGTTTAATAGCAAGTACTTTGGAGAAAAGATAATAGCAAAGTTGGATGAGCGCAAAAGAAAATTATCGTGCATCATGGCTTGGAATTTTATCGAGTACGATGGTTGCTCAAAGACCCAGGCTTTGTGCAATGGATAGCGATCAAGTAGATGTGAGTTGTAGTGACATAATAGTTGGAGGGAAAGTGATTCCATTGGATCCATTGTCAGTCCATCTCTTTTTAGGGCTTCCAAATGATGGTGAAGATATTAAGGAGAATTATACTGAGTCTACGAAGAGCAACTTCCTTTCAGCAATCAAAGAGCCCTCTTTGCCCACGATCAAGACATTTGGGGACAAGTTGGTAGGAGGCACGTTATCTGATGATGACGTGCTTCGATACTTCATGGTTGTAGCCTTGTCTATATTTCTTTGTGCTAATTTTAGTACTTATCCGAGCCCACAGTATCTAGGTGCATTGATTGATGTATCTAAGGTGAAAGAATGGAATTGGTCAAAGTTCATCTATGATTGGATGTTTTCTTCCATTACAAACTACAGAAAGAAGCATCGGAGTACAATTGGTGGTTGCAGATACTTTCTAGCTGTAAGTGTGTCTATATTTGTATTTTTTTCTTTATTCAGTTGTCCGTTTTTTGGTTATGCAACATGTTTTAGTGATGCCTTTGAAATCATATGTAGGGTTATTATCTTGATTATATCAACTTTGGAGTACGTAATCAGCTGCCCCTAGATCTGCCAAGAATCCATTGTTGGAAGGGCTCGATGATCAAGACCTTTGCTTCATATGATTGTGTGTCTGGTGACATTTATGGAAAGCGACCGGTGAGTAGTGAACCTAAAAATTCATATTTGTAGTTGTGATGTTGTGTATCCATGAGCTTTATTGATGTATCATGTATCCTTGCTGCATGAGTTTAGATCTTTCTGGAGTTGTATAAATGTTTCTTAGTCTTAGTGCCCTAAGGCTCTTCTGATTCTTACTATCAGCAAAATGTTGACCTTGTGCTTTCTTAGAAAAAATTCTCTTCTGATTCTGCTAACACAACTTTTCATCTATTTATTGTGGTTTTGCTTGTCCAATATACATTGGTGTTGTATTGTCTAGTATGAAAAAAATCTACCAAAAATCTTGAGTGTTGATCTTAGGTTGCTTACTTGATCAAAGGCATTTATTGCAATCACCAATAATATAAATTATAAGTTACGACCATTACAATTTTAGTTATAAGCATGTGCAATATGCATGTTAAATCTGTGCAAGTGTCATTCTTGTATTAAGTTCATAGCTCAAGATTGTGATTTCTGTAGCGATGTTGTTGGTCTGACTGTGATTAATTTCAGAGGCTGCTTGTTTAGTTTTTAGAACCAGTGGCTATCTATTTAGTGAAATTTGGTAATACATTGAAGAAGCATGTTTTAGCCAATTATCTTGATGGATTGATAATGTTCTGTAGTCATAGAAGAGCAAATCTTTCTGTAACTTTTTCCTTTTTTATCTTTGTAGTAGTTGCAGGCAGTGTTTCATTTTGTCCTGTGCAGTATTTATTAAGTTTTAGAAGTAATTTATCTGCTGTGTGATATCTCAAAACTTTCTACATCTACTTGTCCTATCCAAATAAAAGCTCTCCTTTACTTCTCTTAGCCAAATAAATGGTCTGAACACATGCATGATGAATCCTGGGGCGTTGGATGGTAATCTAATAGCCCCTAGTTCTCTATGAAGTTTGTGTGGCTGCCCATGCCTTGTTAACATTATGTTATTGGGTTTTTGTTGACTTCTAATGCACATCTAGAGTTGTATTAACTGTAAGGGTTTTTTGAGATCACTGGTTGAGTTGATTTTATGTAGGTGAAATCCATCGATGACACATGCTATGCTGAAGAGTATCTACCGGAAGAGGCTTGTGCTCTTTTTAGGAGAACTTTGGATAGACGTTGTGATTTCATCAGGACAAATGTATGTGTCTTTGTGCAATCCTTTGATTTGATCATTTCATTACTCTTGTATAATGAAATTTACATGATTCATATGTTACTATTAACTTGGCATTACAGGACATGGATAACATGTGCAATATTTTTGAAAACCACCATAAAGACTAGGCTTTAGGAGCCTGGGCACACTTGTTGCTAAGATGTTTATGTACATGCATAGGACTCATGTAATTAATCGTGGTGGTGATGCTTCTGATGAGGCTGAGGGTTCTGCTGCTAGAGTGCTCCCTCCAAGGCATGATGATGGTGATGATGGAGTTGTTGATGGTATCCCTGCTGAATATGGAGCTCCTCTTCCTTCTCCAGCACATCATAATGGTGATGATGATGCTGTCCGTGCTGAATATGAAGCCCCACTGCCTTCTCCAGGACATTTTGTTGTGCAAGATGATGTCTTTGATGCGGGAATGGCTGGTGATACAAGTAAAATAGTTGTGAAAGAAGTGGATGGTGCTGCTACTGCTGCAAATAATACCATTATTGAAGATGTGCATCCTACAGTTGCTGCTCCTACTGAAATAAATGAAGAAGAATGCTCTGTGACTGATAAAATTGAATCTGATGGATTATACGATGGATCTGGTGGTGAGAATTGTCGTGCTTCTCAGTCAACTGAAATTATTCCTTCCAAAGACTCATCAGCTGAAGGTACATGGAATGTTGTGTAACATTTATTTCTGCATTTAGTTGATTTGTTTGTATGTGTGTTCATAATCTTATGATTATTTTCAGGTTCAGCTATAAGTAAAAGGAAGAGGAAAAGATGTGCATCACAATATTCGAGCGCCAATAGTGTAGCGTCTAGGACTCGACTCTCTCAACGTCTTGGCAAGTCCCCTCTGAGTCACATAAAAGATCATAATGCTGAGGTGAATGTTCCTATTTATCATTTTATTTGTCTTCAGTTGTGTATTTTCTAAATTGTTGGGTCACTTTTGTCTTTTTAGGCAACTGTGCCAGATCAAACTGGAAATGGATGTAACAAGGATAATACTGTAGTTATTGAGGAAGACCAAGTGTTAACTACTAATGTTGCAACTAAACGTCAAAAGCTCCATCTAAAAGTGAGTTTTGCATTATTTGGTTCTTGTTTTTATATGCTTTTGTAGCTGTTCTGCTATTCCATGATCAGATAGGCATAGGTTCCAGCATATTTTTGCTATTAGTAATATACACTACTAGGTATTGATGTAGTAAATGAAATACCCTACTGAATAGACTTGTTTCATTCTATTCTCTATTGTTTAGGAAGGCGAAGCAACTATTGCATATACTGCTTCCCCCTTGGTTCCTACTGTTCATGAAGGCGAGACAACTTATGCGGCCGCTGCTATCTCCTTGGTTGGTACAGTTGAGAGGGCCCTAGGTTTGTCCCGCTGATGAAAAAAATGCTTTACGAAATATAAGATATATGAATTGGGCTCATGTTTGAGCATGGTCTCTAGGACAAACAGGAGAAGCACCGAGTCTAAGGAATGCTATTGGTTCTCTGAGTGGTCTTGGTCCTTGTGGAGTGCAGAATGCTCAAGCTGGTTCTAGAGCTGACTTGGATGAAAATGCATTTTCTGCTCAAGATCTTAATGGTTAGTCCCTATTTTTTATGTTGCATTCTCTTTATCAGCAAATTGCACCTTTGTAATTCTGCAATTATAGTATTTGAATTGTGCAATATGACTTTTTTTATTTCATTTAAGTTTTAGCCTTCTTTATTGTCTTATATTTTTTTTGCTGGAAAAGCACCTATCAAGGAACCTTGTCTGAAGACGAAGACTCCATTCTTTCGTAGCCCTAGTGTACCTTCGTTCAGAATGTTTGAAGAACTAGATGACTTAGGAAATTATGTTGCAGATCCTAACTTGAGGCACCCTATTGGTACAACTTGTGATACATCTTGTCCTCTTAATAGAGCGTTGTCTATGGTACATGTCCTCTTCCATCTTGTTTATTCTTCCCATGCTAAGTCATTATATATTATGTATATGAAATTTTATTTATTCTTTGTTGCTGTAGTTGAGTAGAGTTTCTACTTTAGGTCAGAAAGTTGGTGCTAATATCTCCCATGGAGGTGTCCCTGGAAATGTATGTTGTTTTGTTTCTGTAGATGCCAAGTAGTTTTTGATGTACAAGGAATGTTTTCCCACCTGATTTAGTTTTATTTTTTCATAGGTTGAAACCAAAAGCAACTTGAACTTGAAATCTAGGTCTGCATCTAAAGAATGGGTTTTTGTTGATAAGCCGACGTCTCCTAGAGGTGGTAATGTGAGCAATGAGGAGACCATTGGCACTGGAAATGCTGGGACTAAGATAAATGGGAATGTTGAAAATGTAATCCTCCATATTGCATTATATCGATTTTGTATTGTGATGTAACTTTTGATCTCTCTGGTCTTATTTCTGTATTTATTGTTGTTTTAGGACGTTATCCATATGGAGTCTTTACCTTTTACTGAATATTCTGAGATCGAAGAAGATCGAAGTCAACCTGTTCCTCTTGCTGCAGTCAGTCCTTATGGAGATCCTATAAAAATTATAAATAGGCGTACCTAATCTTATCATTCTGGAAAGTTTGTGGTGGGAGATAATGTGATGGTGCCTGCTTCCTTTTGCTTTATCTTTTTTGGAGACATGGTAGTAGAAGGGGAAGTAGTTAGTACAATGCTACATGGTAGCAGTTGGGGCTGCTTTTGGATCATGTAATAGCTTATATAAGTAGTTGTAGTAATGTTTATACTCTTGCGAACCAGTACTAGTGTTGTATATATATTTGGAGTAAATGCCCCCTTCTTTTTTCTTTGTAAGTGTGTCGTATTGTGTTTGTGTGATTTTTTGTGATGCAGTTTTAGGATATATTGAAATTATTAGATCCTTGCTCTAACACTATTAGTTTTTCCATTTTTCAAACAATTTTATGTGTTCCTTGTTGTATGTTTTGCAGACACCTATTCAATCACGTCTTCCATCCCATCGTGAAAAGTCTATGGTTGGTGGGCCTTGCTTGTCTGCAAAGTCTGTTGGCAGCAATGGATTTATATTGAACTCTGAGTCGTCCAGTGAAGCTGTTTGGCAGTCTTCGAGTTCAAAGGTTGCTATTCATCGTCCTAGATGGCTTGCGAAGCCCAACATGTACAAGATCAACCCTTTTATCATCCCTCAATCCAAGATTAGTGTGTCCAAACTTGAATCTGATGTGTATGAAGCTGTTTTGAAGATGGGAGAAAGCAGCGAACACTTGAAGTAAGTTTGAAATTTACACAATTTTCCCATTCTTAGCCTTGTGCAGCACCATGTGTTAATACTTGTACCAATTCACTGTGAATTGTTTTGTTTTTGTGTTTGCAGTCTAAAAGTGATGGATTATGGGTTTGTTGTTGTCTTGTTGAGTGCACTTTCATCTTCTCTTCGGCCTGGCGGAAAGGTCAACCATTTTGTAGTGAACGCATTTTGCAAGCTGCTGTTCCTTAGAAAACACCCCAGGGGTTCTAGAAAGCATTACTTCTTCTCTAAAGTTGGGGTTAGTAGTCGTTGATGTATTCTTTACAAAGTCGGGGTTATTGTAGGATTATCTTATTGGAAATCATGGTCGTGATGATGAGAAGGAGAAGGAGCTATTTGAGACTGTTGTGAGATGCTTTAAGGGTGCTCATCGTGCCAGGCCTTTAACATCCAGCGACTATGTGCGTAACATATCTTCTCTATTGTTTGAAAAAGAGTACTAGCATAAATGTTGTGTTCTAGTCCTACTATGTGATGTTACTAATAATCACAATGTTTGTTATTTTGTCAGCTCTATTTTCCAATACTCTTCCATGATCGGTGGTATGTTGTTGTACTGTATTTTAGCCTGAGATGGTGTATAATCTTGGATTCATGCACAGTGTGCTTTGGAGTAGACTCAGCTTTCCACAAAGCTATGAAAGATGAATTTGTAAGTATCAGTTTGTATTTGTATATGCACCATTTGTCTATTTTCAGTATTGCAGTGGTAGTTTTTCCCATTATTTTCAGTGCTACAGTAGTTTACTATATCCTTCATCGAAACAAATATTATTTTGCATGGTGTAGTCATTTTCTTTTTGCCTGATTTGTAGCTAGAAAACTTGGCCACCGTCTGGAAACAAGTTGTTGATATCGACTATGGCTTACATGCATTCCATGTCTTCTTTGGAACTGTACCCCAGCAATCTGATAAGTATGTGATTGAAATGTAGTCCTTTGATTTATATAGATCATGTGGATTTTGTTTGTGCTTATAGTCCCATTGTTTCCTGTTTTTCCCTTTTTGTTTTTCTTTTTTCAGCATAATCAATGATAGTGGTGTGTATGCTATAAAGAATCTAGAGCATTTTGAAGTCCATCTGAATATGTTGGAGAAGTACACCGAAGATGATATTAGTCAACTTCGCATCAAACTTGTTAATGACATGGTTTTCAATGAATACAATAGTGCATATGATGGTACATGCAAAGTGAAGGAGGTAATATTAGTTCCAACGTCACTTTGTTTATTATAACTTCACGTTTTTAAATCTGATTGTTTGTTTCTATTTTTTTCTTTCTCAGGTCTCTGGCAATTTGAATCAGGGAGCTTGATTTGAGGCTTGTCTCTAGATCTTGCGTTTAGGTCAATATAGGGTGTAGGTTCTTGCTATGAGTGCATGCCACTTTGTAAAGAAGTAGCTAGTTTGGTGAGAGCATTTGATGCTAAAGTGGTTGTAAATTTTAATATACATTGAAGAGGCTAAAGTAAACAAGATGATAATATTCTGTTGGATTGTTGATGTTAACTCTTTTGTACCCATTATTCTAGCTTTATGGTTTTCACTATAAGTGTTTTTTGTTGTGTACTACTAACCTTTTATAGGGAAGACAAGGAGAAGTTTGAGGGTTGTGCATGTTCCTCTTGTCTTCTTGTTTATAGATAGTTCAATTGGGTCTTTGTTATATTATTATGAGTTTGATTTTGTTCTTACAGACCAAGATGTTGAAGTATGACTTTTATGCATGGATACTAGAAGCACCATGAGGGTACGCGGTCAGTTAAAGTCCAACCAGAATCTTATTGAGATCCTTTGTCCTCAGTACCATGGCAACATGTGAGTTTTGCATTTTTTAAATTTAGTCTGTGTAGCACTTGCTTTTTAACTCATTGATAGTTGTTGAATTGATCATATGATGACAATATGAGTCGCCTTGTTATATGTTTCTTGTGATTTCTTTGTTATTTGTGATTGTGCTTACCCTCACCAAGTTTTTATCCTTGTCCTTCCATAGAAAGAAATTGTCCTTTGTGATTTGTGCTAACACACCTTGTCTTATGTTTGTTGTGTTTTGTGTCAGCCCACACCAAGTTTTTATCCTTGTCCTTCCATAGAAAGAAATTGTCCTTTGTGCTCTATCCTATGTGATCTGTGTTTGTGTTAGATGAAGGTTTGTGGAGGTAGGCCAAGATGTGGGGGCTGTTCCATCTGTGTTTTTCAACAAATTCTATGCTTGGTCTGAATATACCAGAGTATTTGTTACTGCATAGTTCACAGGAGGTTCGATGGCCTCATCAACAATTGTTATATGTTTTTCTTGATCTAGAATGATTTCATCATTTAGTTGTCTTTCCTGTTCTGTATATTCTATGCAACCATTTCTTGCATATTGATTATGTATGCAACCATGCTTTTCTTGATTGGGCTGTTTTTGTATTTTATTTAATTTGGTTGTTTTCTTTAGGGGTTTAAGAATTTTTCCAAGTCTGCAAGAGAACTAGTAGACCGAATGCAGAAGATTGATAGTCCATGAGGAAGTAAGTTTATCCATTTGCCTTTGTCGTTACAGTTGGATCTGATTTTCCCTTTACTTTTAGTCTTATGAACTGCATTTATCATGCAGTTCTACTTGTGTCCATGGTACCTTGCAGTATATTATACTATAACCATGCTACCATGCTTGCTAATATATTTTTTTGCAGCTTGCAACAAAAAAGAAAAATGACAATCCAATTGAAACCATGGATGAAGCATATATGGCGGTATGTATGTACTGCACCAAAGTTCTCTTAGCGATGCTTGATGTCATGAGGCCAACGCATATGTAAACCAAACAACTTAAATATTCAGTTATGTAATTGCAGTTTGATGTAATGTAAATTGCAAGTGTAGGGCACTGCAATTTTAGTTATGAGCACGTGCAATCCATGTTTTATCAAGTTGCGGCCCAGTAGTATCTTCTAGTAGCCTCAGACAGATACATTTCATTGTAGGTCTAAAGATATAATAGTACTGAATTTACAATTGCTCTATTACTAATAAATTACATAAATTATTTGGTCACTATAATTGCAGCTATTAGCATTCCATCTCTTGTTTTTGGTTTTCTCAATTCTTGACTTTCCCCTTCTTTGGTTTGCTTGCTGCACTTGCACTGCTACTATTTATTGGTGTTGTCAACATCTCCTGCATGATAATATCAACAACATTAGATGAATATACATATGAAGAAGTGACATCTGTTGTTGTAGTGCTAACATTTACTTTTTGCCTATGTTTCTCTGTGTTACCTGATTTCCTTTTCTTTGTTTTTTTAGGCACAGGAGGAAGATGCTTTTTTGGCATGTCTTGATGTTATGCCCTCCTTCACGACAGTGTGTACAGGTAAAGTTGCTTTTTGCTTTGCTTCTGATGTCCTCAACTATTCCTATTTGCCTGGTCACTTTCTTGGGCCTTCCTCTTTTCTGAGCATTATTAGGGTCTTGCAAAAGCATTGTATCACTTTCTTGAGCTGATTCTGTTTGAGGTAGTCTGACTGCATCATTAGCATCTTGTAAAACATTAGTACCACTTTGTTGAACAGATTGTGATTGTTGCAGTCTGACTTCATCTGCTGGTTCATTGAGTTTTCTTTGCATTCGCTCGGCTTCTTCTAGAACATAGTTGAATGTTTCCATTGTTCTTGATCCATCTGAAGCAATATTGCTCAACTTATTTGACAATATGTTGTGCCTCAATGGCCTGCTCTTCTCAATCTCTATTTCTAGTACAGTATTCTGCCTTGTCAACTGTTTCCTCTCTTTAGCCCTCCATCTTTCAATGAAATAACTGTCATCTAGCTGAGATATATTTAGGTTTGTGAGCACCTTGATGATATGGCAGCATATTATACCATCTTTTTCAAATTTGCAACACAGACATCTGTAGTTTTTCTGTGTCAAGTCTACTGTCACAATGTATCTCCTTGTTCTGAACTCAAACTGCCTATGGTACTCTGATTTTAACACTGCATAAACTTTATCTTTCTAGAGTTCTTGAGCCTCATACTTTGTTGCCAATATGAGCTCCTTTTGAAACTTGAAGAATATCTTTCTATTGTATAGCCTTGCAGCCTGCCTTTCGAACTCATATGCCGTACTCAACCAAGGCATTGATCTGGTTTCAAAGTCGTGTTCTGCTTGATTCTTTTCTGTTGTATCTGAAATTCTTTGGAACTCATTCATAAATCTCATAATACTATACCTTGGTGTGACATCCAGTTTGAATAATGCATTTGTGCCTTCACTTCTCGCTGTAGAGTTGATGAAAGGGAAGAAATGCTTCTTGAAGTAACATGGAACAAAATTTTCCCTATTAAACCACATGTCATCAAGGTATCTGAAGCCACCGATATCATATGTTTGTGGCAACTTCTTGTACAAGTACTCAAACTCTGTTTCGGTCAATGAGTTCCTAAGAATGTCAAAGAGATCGTCATGTAGCTTCTTGTTCCTTTCCAATGAAAATATCTTGCCACCTTTCTCCTGAGCTTTCTTCATAATGTGGAAGAAGCAGTTCTGATGAATAGTGTCTAGTAGAATGTTTCTGATAGCAACCTTCATTGCTAGGTCCTGGTCAGTGATTATAGTTTTAGGGTGCTTTCCTTCCATACAAGTCAGCATTGTCTGAAACAACCACTCAAAAGTTTCTGTAGTTTCATCCATTATGAAAGCGCAGCCAAACTGGCAATTGTCCCCATGACCTATAATACCAACAATTGGTGCAAACTTGAGGGAGTACTTGTTTGTGTTGTAGGTTGTATCAAAACTGATGCAATCTCTAAATTCCTCATAGTACCTTCTGCTTGTACCATTGGACCAGAAAATATTTTTCACTTTGTTGTTTTCATCTATGGAAAACTTGTAGAAGAACATTGGGTCCTCAGCCTGTTTCTTAGAGAACCAGTCATACACTTGTTGCATGTCATTATCCGATGTTGCCTTATTTATCTTTGTCTTCTCGTTGCTGATATGTTTCTTGTTGTATGGAGTGACATCCCCTCTTATATAAGATAGGACTGCCATAATCTTTCTATCTGGTAGGTTCACTTTGTTGAATGTTGCAATAAGTTCATTCTCCATTTCAGTCATCCTAATCTGTGAAAACAGTTTATTCTTCTGATCCTTGCTTGCAAACGCATGATTATGCTCAAGATTCAACCTGGTTATTGTCCATTCTCCATTCTGTAGTGTGACAACAAGTTAAGCGGGGCACTCGGTTGGTACAAGCGTACTTGTTTTCCTTTTGTTTGGCACAGGATTAGGTGTTGGCGGTGTACCAGAAATCTTCTTTTTGTTCTTTCTTGCGCTTTGGACTCCTGAAACAGAAATCTTCCTTTTGTTGTTTCTTGTGCTTCGTACTCCTGAAACATCAGTGCTATCATCCTCCTTTCTCTTACCAGACAAGTTACACTTGTATGTGACCCTTGTTACCTGGCCATAGTTGTGATCTTTCTTGTCTTGGCACTTGTATGTGTGCCATTTGACCAATGAAAACCCGACTATAAATGCGTAGTCATTGTAGAAACTGTACGCATCTTCTGTTGTTTTGAATTTCATGCCTAGCTGAGGAACATGCCTGCTAGCATGTTCGTGAGACAAACGCTCAGCTGCCATAATACTTTGGCTTTCAATCTGAATTGCCCTGAGCTCTTCTTCATCTTGTTCTTCACTTGCTACTAGATGTTGTTTTGTCTTGTTGCCCTCTGTATCTTGCTCCCCTTCACTGCCTTGTTCATCTTGTCTTTCCTCATGTACCATATTTTCTTCATTTGCAAACTCTGGTACTGCTTCTGATTCTTCATTTCGCAGGCCGTCTGCATCATCTTGTGGCGGCTCATAGATTCTGTTGGTAGTGATGAACATCCGGTTCTATTTTCACCGGTAAGGAAAAAGGTGTACTGTTAGATATTTCATCTTGTATTATAGCAAACAAAGTAATTTAGCTGTATATGTAGAGAACGAGTAAATACCTCTAGTGGAAATGGCTCATTGAGTAGGTCCATGAAACTTCCTGTCATTTCAGATGATAAAAATTCTTCATAATTCTGATTTGAAGATTTAGCCTGAGCTATGACTTGGTTTATAAGGCTTGTATAGCTTGATCCGCCCTGTGATAGTACATAACTTGTTCCTCCTGGTGACATGATCACCTGCAAATTTTGGGGTTCACCATTACAATAAAATCTTAGTTCTTTTATTAGTACCCATTTTTTAAAAAAAATTGTGAAATGCGAGTTTTAGGAATCTCACTTCTTGTCTCTGCATTTCTTGTTCTTGTCCATAGCTGCTGTAGTTCACTGGTGGTATTGAGCTCTGCTGTTACAGCATGAGGTCAGTCAAATGCCAAGGAGATAGAGAGGAAGACAAAGTAGTGGAATAACACATTGAAGCAAGACAAAGTAAGTCAAACTTGTAGTGCCTGCTGCATTATTATTATTATATTTTTTGCACAGGGTTTGATGAACTTATATATGTCACACTGACAATATGTGTTATAAGTTGAATTCCTTTTTACCTCATGAGTATTGTTGGCATTTTCAATGTTTGTATGAAACATGTAGTAGCTCTCAAGATTGAATTCCACTTCTCTTTCGGACACACCCTGCATATGAAGAAGACTATCCTGTCCATAATAGTTGTAATCCAATAGTGCTGATGAACTATCATGTTCATTACAAACAAACAAAAAGAAACTCAAATATCAGTAGTTACAATTAGGAATAGTCTAAATTACAAGTTTGTAGCATTGCAATTGTAGTTTTCTTAATATGTAATAACTGCAATTTTTATTTACCTCATTAGTATAATTGGGGTTTACAATGTTTGAATCAAAATTGTAGTAACTTTGAATATTGGCTTCTAAATCTCTTGCTAAAGCACTCTGCATATATTAAGATAAACCGATTAGTGAAAGCAACACTGCCAAAGCACTCTGCATATAATAAGATAAATCAATTTTTCAAACCTGTTCACAATGTATGTTAGCTGTTATCTCTGATAATTGTGTAAGTTCCAGTCCAGTGTCATGATATCCAATACCCATTTCCCTTAAGAAGTCTTCATCTCCTATTTGATGCAGTCCTTCGTTGTGAACCTGCATAAACATGCAACAAACTGTTATTTTTAGGTGTAAAAAGATCTTTTGCATTGCAGTCAGCCAGTGGGCAGTGACATTTGTGGTGGTCATCTAAACTTACAACCAAAACAAACAAGCAAAAAAGAAGGGTGTTTGCCTCTATGGCAATTATGTCATGTGCAAGGAATTCCACGAGCTGATCAATTTGTGATCAAGTTGCCTCTGAGTTCTTTACAAGTTTCCCCAAAATCCTATACAAGTTACCTCTAAATCCTATACTAGTTGTCTCTGAATTCTATACAAGTTCCCCGTAAATCCTATACAAGTTGTCTCTGAATTCTATACAAGTTGCCCCTAAATCCTTTACAAGTTGCCTCTGAATTCTATACAAGTTGCCCCTAAATCCTATACAAGTTGCCTAGGTTCATAACACATTGTTCTTGTAGTCATCAACCACCATGTAGGCATGGATCCCACTAGATTTGCTCTATGGTCACTGTTATGATTTGTGCTACCACTTAAATGCAGTTTACATAACTCATGATGTACCATCCTACTCTTAAATGCAGGTGAATGTCTTACTATTTTTTTTAGGCTCTGTGAAAATGCAAATGTGACTTTGACATACTACTCTGTTCCTCACTATAATTGGAAATCTAAATTGGTTTGACAAGTGTACTTTACTTTGGATAACTATAGAGCTATAGCAACAGCAACAAAGAAGACAGAAGCAAGATGGTTACGGTCCAGGTGTTTCAGTGAACTGATGCAATGAGAAAAACGAGATGAAGGCAAGAAATAGAATAATCTTGCTGGTTAGTACCTTTTTCCTAGGCAGATCATATCCTTTGCCCTTGTTCATCTTCTTGTGTTTTACCTAATTTTCGCTCTTCTCTCCACTCTAATTCCCCTTCTAGATCCAGATTGATCGGGGGTTTCTTTCTTGCTGGAGGGTGTAGTGGTAGAGCTGTAATTTCTGTGTACTGTTTTATTGGGCCGAATAACTGCTTTGTGGCCCAAATGAGTAGTTATTTGATATAGCGGGTATCGGATCTTGCACCCGTTAAGGTTTGGCGGGCCCGGTAGCTACTTTGGTTGGGTTTGCGGGTTCATTTGCGGACCCGTTTTGTTGCCTGCTACAGAAAAACAACAAAGAACAGATCTGACCCTTAGATGCAAATCCAAGGGCCCTGAACGTCGTCTGAGATGGTTCATATATTTCAGGCGACTGAAATATAGCAACTCCCTACAATTTATCCCCACACCAGATATCATACTGTATACCACTGATGAGATGTTAGCATCATCGTTGCCTCAAGACGTCACTGTTGTAGCTTTGTTTTGTCCAGTTGATCAGCCGTTGGATGGGAGCACACAGTTTCCGACCTCTGCAGTAAACAACAGAATAAACACCGGGCGGTTAGGCTCAGGCAACAAACTGGGGGCAGCAAGGCAAACTAACATCCACTGCAAATCACCGTGGAACTCACTGGGTTGCTGGTAAACAACGGAGCCGGCGCCGGAGAAGTCACACGCCACGCTAGCCCGGTCGTTATGCTGGTAGTAGCTGTTGAACGCGTACGAGGCGTGGGACGCCATGTTGTCCGGCTGGAAGCACGCCCCTCCGGACTGGATGGCGCTGCAGTCCGCGCCATGGCCGCGCGCGTAGTCCAGCGCCGTCTTCAGCTGTGCGTCGCCGACCCCTGTCTTGGGCACGCACCAGCTTGCCGTCGCGGCGCAGAAGCCTACATGCATGCATGCCTCGGTGAACAATCAATAATAATGGACCAAACACCGGATGAGAACAGCGCGATTTCATGCATGCATTCACTTATTGCATGCGTACCGGGTTCCTGGTAGACGACGGCAGCGGCGCCACTGAAGTCGCAGGTCCCGTAGCTAGGCACGGCCGTTGCGCTGGTAGTAGCTGTTGAAGGCGTACGAGGCGTGCGTGGCCTTGGTGTCGGGCTGGAAGCAGGAGCCGCCGGACTGGATGGCGCTGCGGTCGGCGCCATGGCCGCACGCGTAGTCCAGCCCCTGCTGCAGGAGTGCGTCCCCGGCCCCTGGCTTGGCGACGCACCAGCTTGGCTTTGCGCTGCTGCACGTGTCTGTCACACAGCGGTAAAGATAAATGAAATGCACACGAGGTGGAAGCATACATAAAAATCAATGGTGAAACTAGAGTGAATCAGAGGGGTGTTTAAGCTGATATGAAGTTCTAAGGGAAAACAAGAAATACAGAAACCAACCGATATTACCACAAGAATACAGAAACAAATTATCAGTGGGATTGGGATGTTGACGTGTTGTACGTCTTGGAACTATTCAATGCAAGAAAGATCACAAGGTGATCCGGCCGGCATCCTCTCAGTTTTGTGGACTTCATTTGGACTACTAGTCAGCAACAATCACTGGGCCAAACACAAAGTAAACGACCCTTTGAAGTTTGTCTGCAGTCACTGGGTCAGCGACAATAATCTGGCAGCCTGCACTAGCACTAGTGCACTATACCCGTCAAACTTTCTCATGCAGTCTCCAACTCTGCATGGAATTATTCTCAAGGGCATATGTAACAAACAATGTCCACGTGGTCTAAACACCTCAAGGTGTGTTATTTGCTAATTTTTTTTCAACCGATTAAGCACTGGAAAGCAGATCGATTTACTTAGGAGTTAGGACGTACTCACCAGCTGGTGCCTGGTAGACGATGGAGGCGGCGCCGTTGAAATCACACGCGCTGATGGCCCGGCCGTTGGCCTGGTAGTAGCTGTTGAAGGCATACGAGGCGTGCGCGAGCTTGGTGTCCGGCTCGAAGCACGACCCGCTGGGCTGGATGGCGCTGCAGTCCGCGCCGTGGCCGCACGCGTAGTCCAGCGCCTGCTGCAGCCTGTCGTCCCCGACGGCCGCGTTCGCCACGCACCAGCTCGCCGTCGGTGGGGCGGGTGCCGGTTGGATGCCGTCGCCGCGGAAGTCGAACTCGTAGATCTTCTGCATGTTGGGGTAGAACAGGCCGAAATTGCGCTCCACGTCGTCTGGATCGTCGCTCTTGCCGTTCTCGTTGAACAGGGCGAAGATGTAGACGTCCATGTCCGCGTCGGGCCGGTGCGGGGTGCCCGTGTTGCCGGACAGCACGCGGTTGATGACGTAGTTGTTGTACGCTTGCGCGTTGGCGACCGTGGCCTCCGGGCCTCCGTCATCCAACAGACGCCTGCTTCCGACGCCACGCGGGGGTTTGTGATTTTTTGTGTGCCCCTTGTTCGGACACCCGGTCTCCCCAAGAACCGCCTCCACGTTGGCGAACCCAAGCTTCTCCATCGCGTAGTGCGTGGCGTCGAGCTGGGCGTCAAGGAGGCTGTGGTACATGTTGCTGCCGTCGACCACGGCGTGCTCGGCGTTCCCCAGGGCGTAGTCGAGGGGGATCTTGTTTGGCTGCTGCATTTGGGTCAAGCACGGGTAGATGTTGACCGTGAGGAAGGAGCCGGTCCGCTGAAGGAACTCCAGCATGGGCTTCATCACCGGCTGCGCGACGTCGTCCCCGAACCTGGCCTTGGACGGCGGGTACGAGTCCGTGACCGCCGAGAAGGCGACCGGCGTGGACACCTTCACGTTGTTGGCGAGCCCCAGCCGCGCAAGCGCCTTCTGCACGTTGGTCATGGCGGGGACGAGGTTCATCTTGTCGACGGCAGGGTCGGCGAAGACCTCGTTCCCCACGGCGACGGCGTGGATCTGCGTGGCGGGGTAGTGCTTCTTGACGTTGTCCTGTACCCACTGGGACGCGAACGACGGGTCACTGGCCGCGCGGGCCAGGTTCTCATTGGGCATCATCACCATCACCTAGATGCCCGTGTTGGCCAGCGACGTGAGCACGATGTTATGAACGACGTATAGGAATATGGAGTAAAGAAAAGCCACAGAGGAGACACACGATTTAACGTGGAAAGCCCCTTCAATGTGAAAGGGAAAAACCACGGGCACCAGCCAGCAACAATCTCACTATCTCAAGAGTTTTGGGTTACACGCCTATGGCGACTTACAAGAGAATCAAGTCTCCACGAAACCCTAGCAAGGGTGTATATACCGTACCGTACCGGCCCAAGCCTCCGGCAACGGGCCTCCGCTCCGCTCCGTCAGAAGCCCGGCCTATATCCCGGAGTGAATTTGGAACAACTCCAACAAACTCCACCTTGAGACAAATTCATCTTGTATCATAAATCAACCCTTCATCCTGAACATAACAAAGATAGAAAACCACTGGTGCCAACAATAATCTCTTGGACTATCCAATTAAACCAACTAAGCTTTAGCACAGCTCAAACTTAGCAACAGGAACAGGCTTTGTCATCATATCAGCAGGATTATCATGAGTACTAATCTTGCATACCTTCAGCTTACCTTCTTCAATCACATCACGCACAAAATGATACTTGATATCTATGTGCTTAGTTCTCTCATGGAACATCTGATCTTTAGTGAGGTAAATTGCACTTTGACCTCACACAAGCAAACTTATGCAAGATTCAACTCCACAAAGCTCAAAGTACAAAAACCTTTCAAACCAAATTAATTCTTTTGCACGCTTCACAAATAGCTATATATTCTGCTTCAGTAGTAGACAAAGCAACAACCGATCGTAAAAGTAGCCTCCAACTCACAAAGACAACTGCCAAACAATAAACACATAACCTGTAAGTGATCTTCGCCTTTGTCCGGATCAAGGACATAATCGAGAATCCACATAGCCAATAAGACCCTTATCGGTTCTTCCAAACTTTAAACAGAATCGATGTGCCTCTGAGGTACCTAAAATCCACCGAATCGCCCTCCAATGTTCTTTGCCGAGATTAGACATATATCTACTAACAAGACTCATAGCATATGACAAATGGACGAGAGCAAACCATGGCATACATCAAAGACCCAACAACACTAGAATAAGGAACCCTTGACATGTATTCAATCTCTGCATCTGTACTAGGACACTGAGCAACTGACAACTTAAAGTGAGGTGCAATAGGGGTACTAACAGCCTTAGCATTTTGCATGTTGAAACGTTGAAGAACTTTCTTGATATAATTTTGTTGACTAAGAAATAGCAAACCAGATTTTCTGTCTCTACTAATTTCCATACCAAGAATTTTCTTAGCACTACCAAGATCTTTCATATCAAAACCACTACTCAATAGCTTCTTTAACTTAGTGATTTCAATCTTACTCTTGGCAGCAATCAGCATATCATCAACATATAACAACAAATATATAGGTGATCCATTAACATGCTTGATGTAAACACAGCTATCATACTTAGATCTTTTAAAAAGCGTGTGCTAACATAAATGAATCAAACCTCTTGTTCCACCGACGAGGGACTGTTTCAAACCATACAAGGGATCTCTTCAACTTGCACACATATTTTTCCTTGCCGTGCACTATGAACCCTTCTCCGTTGGTCCATGTATATGTCCTCCTCAAGCTCTCCATGCAAAAACGCAGTCTTCACATCTAACTGCTCAAGCTCAAGATCATGTGAAGCAACAATACTAAGGAAAGTACGAATTGAACTGTGTTTTACCACTGGAGAGAACACATCATTGTAGTCAACACCCGGAATTTGACTGTAGCCTTTAGCAACTAACCTTGCCTTATACTTTGGAGGCTCGCTTGGAGATAAACCCTCCTTTCTCTTGAAGATCCATTTGCAGCTGATGGTCTTCTTATTCTTAGGCAAAGGTACAATCTCCCATGTACTGTTCTTCTCAAGAGACTGCATCTCCTCATGCATAGCAGAAATCCAATTCTCAGTATCACCACAACGAATAGCTTCTTTATAGGTTGCTGGCTCATGAACATTCTCCACCTGTTCAGCACAACTCAAAGCATAGTAAGACAAATTACACTCTTCAATAAGACGCTTAGGAGGTGCAATTGTCCTTTTGACTTATGTTGAGCAATAGATAAATCCTCCTCTAATCGCAAAATAGGAGGAGTTTGTTTGAACATCATCATGAGCATCATCCTCAAAGAACATCATTATCATGGTCACCATGCTCATCAACAGCTCCACCACACAGTATCATCATCAACATGCTCCACTCGCTGCATGCGCATACAGCTGCAGCAGCTTTTTTTCTGGAACATGATCTCGAGGGCAACCGTCAAGAAACATCACAGATTCATTGAAAACAACACTCCTGCTCATAAAAGTCTTTCCTGTTTCAGAATTCCACAATTTATAGCCTTTGACTCCCGAACTATAACCAAGGAAAAGACACTTAACAGCTCTAGGCTCTAATTTTCCATTATCAACATGAGCATAAGCAGTGCATCCAAAAACTTTCAACTGTGAATAATCAGCAGGCGTACCAGACCATACCTCAATGGGAGTTCTTTTATTTAGTGGAATAGAAGGCGACCTGTTTATCAAGTAACAGATATTAGCGACTTTTCAGCCCAAAATGCTTGCTCATCCCGGCATTAGACAAAGATGCAACGGGCCTTGGACATGATGGTTCTGTTCATGCGTTCGGCCACACCATTCTGTTGTGGAGTATGGGGTATGGTGTGATGCCTAACAATACCTTCCGATCTGCAATAATCATTAAATTCACACGAACAAAATTCTCCACCATTATCAGTACGAAGCAATTTTACCTTCCTTTCAGTTTGCCTTTCTATCATTACTTTTCAGTCCTTAAAAGCAACAAAAGTATCATCTTTCTGTTTCAGAAAATAAGGTCAAACCCTTCTAGAGTAATCATCAATAGTTGTATGCATGTAATGAGCACCACCAAGTGAGGACTTACGGGAAGGGCCCCATAAATCAGCATGAACATAATCAAGAGTACCTTTAGTGGTATGAACAGAAGTGTTGAAATGTACCCTTTTATGCTTCCCAAAAATACAATGCTCACAAAACTTTATTTTACTCGAAGTGCAGCCATCCAGCAGGTTTCTCTTCATCAATTCTGCCATACCATGGTGACTCATATGTCCCAAACGCATATGCCAAAGGTTAGTTTTACTAGGTTCATCATTAGTAACAGCAGCAACAGCGGAATCATAACCAGGTAAAGTACACCCTCTAAGGACATATAACTTTGCAGAATTAAGATCACCTTTCAAGCAAACAAGAGAACCTTTTGATACCTTCAGAACGCCATCTGAACCGGAATATTTGTAACATTGTGCATCAAGCGTGCTCAATGAGATAAGATTTTTGGACATCCCTGGTATATACCGACCGCGTTTTTTCGTCGTGTGTCATGCCATCATCGGTCTTGATCTGAATCGATCCAATCCCCACAATGTCACACGGGTTATCATCTCCCATCCGCACAACATCCCCTTTACGCACAAAGCTTATACTGAGCTAAACCAATTTCATTAGTGCAAATATGAAATGAACATGCGGAATCGAGAATCCATTCATCATGACCAAAGAACACAACCAAAGAAATACTACCGACAATCTCGAGAATCATCATCGACGCAGCAGCAAAGAACGAGACCTTAACCAGCCGACTTGTTTTTCCTCTTCTCCTTATTCTGTACTTTTCTGCAATACTCAACATTATGAATTTGTCGGCTTGCAATAAACACGAACTTTTTATTACCATGCAGCTTGGACTTTGAACGGCCTCTCCTTTCGTAGTTCTTTCTTCCATCATTGCCATCATTGGAGGATCTGTTTTCAGTTCTGCCTCTCACATGCAAAGCATCGCCCTTGGAGGACGACGTCCCGTCATTCTGCACCATGCCTCTCATCTTCTCCCTAGACTGGAGAGCCTCATAAACTTCCTTTAGGGTTAGTTCATCACGGCTCAAAAGTATGGTGTCACAAAAATTTGCATACTGAATTTGGCAAAGAACATAGCGAAGAAAAGACCTAAGTCCTCATCATCATACTTCACCTCCATCGACACTAGGTCGGCGGACGATCTTCTTGAATTCAGCGATGTGGCTCATCACCTAATCCTCCTCCTTCATCTTAAGGGTGAACAGCTTCATCTTCATCTCATCTTCTTGGTTAGATCCTTGGACATACTGATCGATTCGATTTGAATTATAGTTCTGCAAAGAGCTTTTCTTTTAGACACTCCTGCAAAATATCATTATGAAGATGCAATCAATTAGGGCGAAGCGCCTTCCGATCCTTGCGGATCTCTTCTGGAGTCCACTCGGCCTTCCTCTTTCCGAAACTATCCAAATACCTCATCATAGTCATGAGTCTGCGCCAGAATCCCCCGCATCTTGACTTGACATAGCGAGAACCGCGTGTCGTAGTTCAGCAGCGGAAGATCGAACTTCATCGACGTCGTCATGAACCCTAACAGCAACCAAAGCTCCGATACCACTTGTTATGAACGACGTATAGGAATATAAAGTAAAGAATCAAGCCACAGAGGAGACACACGATTTAACGTGGAAAACCCCTCCAATGTGAAGGGGAAAAACCACGGGCACCAGCCAGCAACAATCTCACTATCTCAAGAGTTTTGGGTTACACGCCTATGGCGGCTTACAAGAGAATCAAGTCTCCACGAAACCCTAGCAAGGGTGTATATACCGTACCGTACCGGCCCAAGCCTCCAGTGACGGGCCTCCGCTCCGCTCCGTCAGAAGCCCGGCCTATATCCTGGAGTGAATTTGGAACAACTCCAACACACGGTTGGGTTGGCGTCATATATCTTCACCATGGTGATGCCGTTCTGCTTGAGCAGCTGCACCACCGCCGCAGGGTTCGGCAGGTCGTTCGCCACCATTCCATAGTTCACCCCTACCTCGCCCGCCTCTACGATCGATATATACATACACAACATACGTACCATAAGTTAATTAGTGGTGGATGCTTACTAATGAAACTGTACCCGTACATATAGCATCGTATTCCCATGAAGTGCATGATCGACGATTACCTGCACGAGAGAACAGGAGAACCAAAAATGCGGTCCCAAGGAGGACGAGGAGGCGAGTGAGCTCCATGCTCTCCTACAGCTGCTAAAGGGGCGCAGCGAGCGGAGCAAGCTAGCTAGGTGAGTGCGGGATAAGCGAAAGGGTGCATTGAAGTTTATAGGCGGCACTGGCAACAAGCTCGAGAAATGAGGTGAGGCGCAGCATCGATGCATGCCGCGACCCCATCTAAGACGTTACCAAGACTACAGAAGATTATTGTTCGCACTCAAAATATTTTGAGTAGTGTTCTGGAAAACCGGCATTTGTAAAATTGGTAAAATTGTAAATTGAACTTAACCACTATGTTCCTCTCCTCGAGACGCGACCGAAATGCACACACATAAAACGTCCAATTTAAAGTCGAGACAAGAGAATTATGGCTTCCGGTGAAGATCCACACCTCATGTTTCCAAAGGCAATCTAAAACTAAGTTGGATCGAGTTGTATTTTGATACGGATTTTGTGAGAGTTTCAACTTTTAATGGGATAAGTCTGTATCACTCGATAATCTATAAATCTATAAATATATATAAAGGGCCAGGTCAATGGAGGACATCTTATCGATAGAAAAACACAATGCATCTATTTTTAATCTTTTTTTCCAAACCAAACCTTACCTTTTCTAACCTAGTATTTGCTTTTCTGCAAGCATCTCGACAGTGTTTGTGGGCATTCTAGCTAGACTACTAATCCTATAACAACTGTAGGTGCGTCTTCCCGATGTGCTCCTTCCCTAGAGGCGTTCATAGGTTATCACGGTCACCAGGTAGAAACTAGCCGGGTTTGGGATTCTAGCCAGCCCGTTTTCCCCGGCTTTGCTTTGCAAGTAGATCCTTTGAACGATCCGAGTGTGCTAGCTCTTTGGGTGTGGGCATTAATGGAAGAGGAGGCTAAAGTCATCGTCAACCTCTAGAGCCCCCTCCTTTCTCTTTTCCATGTCTACAAAAATTAGGAGGGCTCCATTGTCATGGAGGTAGGGGCTAGAGCCCGCTTGCCCCACCGCTAGATTCGCCCCTAGGGTTTGGGATCAGTTTTAAGTCAACAAACTTTTTGATGACTCTGCTTTGGGAAGAATGTGATTGTTATAGCCGATCCGCCTAACCCTAGTGACATGGGATCCAACACGAAGATTGATATGGAGAATATCATCATGCCTAATTTTGAAGAACCTGATGAAGATCCATAATTGATGGCAGATATTGAAGCCTTGGAGAAGAAGCATTGCATGAGTTCCGCAAGAAAAGAAAAGGCATCATCATCAAGTTGGAACAACCCCCCTGCTACTTGAGGAAAGTAAAGTGCAAGGTGATGCAAGCAAATATCAAGTTGTTGGTGCATATATAAATAATAAATTGTCACATATTGTTGAAAGTAGTGTTGCTAGAGTAACAAATATATGGGTAGTAAGATTCATGCTGCTATGTTGCGCATTAGTTCTGATTTTTCTCAGAAACAACATGAAATTGCTGAACCTAGCGTTGCATAAGATGATTTACAAACTAGCTTTAGTACTTTCTATGATAAAACTAACGACAATTACAATGATCTTAATTGGCCAATGTTGTTGGAGGCATTATGGTTAGTCATAGCAAGACAATTCATAGTGTTCAGTGGTTTGCATACTATTCGAACCCCAAAAATGGCAGGCTCATGACTAATGCTTGTTATCTCTATACGTTTGGTTTGCCAGCATGTTATCTATCTTTTCATCTAGTTTCGCTAGATTTTACTGAAGACATAAATAAGTTGTTGGGATGGCACCAAGATAAGACCAAATTGGATATTGGAGATCACTATGACACAACTCTCGACGAGACGATCTAAATAGACATATTGATTCCCTAGTTTAGAATCCGAGTGAAGAAGTTATGGTGCTAGGAATTTCTCACGATGGGTAAAATTGAGCCACCTATTTTTTTTATACTAGACCACCTGATTTTGGCAAACTTGGTCATCAGATTTTATATTTTGGTTCACCTGGTTCTGGCAGCTAGAAGAACAGTGTTGTAGACCTATTTCTATTTGTTTTGTAACACATTTTGCGTGTGATTTTAGATCTCCCATAGGGCAATACCTCCCCACCCTATAAATATAAAGGGCCACTACTGCTGATTAGGAACATCCAATGGAACCAAAAACCAATCTACTATTTTTTTAACCTAATTCGTCTTCTAACCTCAGTATGTTGCTCATCCTCTAATCTCGTGACCGGAGATGCATCCAAGGCTTGCTGGCCAACCTAGGACAACCCGGCGATGCGAAAAGCATGGTGTAGGTTAAAATGACATGTTGTGTACTATTAGTCTAGTAGTTCATTCTCATTAAGTTTACATATGAAAAACAAGTGATCAAAATACACCTCAAAGGTAATTACACCATGTTCTCACTGCTCTAAAACTAGAAGAGAGAACAACTAGGGTTCCGTCTGAAGACTCCAAGCATTCGAAGAAAACTCTATAGAGGTGTACGATAGTACCCATATGGAGACCAAGGACGAACCTCCATATTCATGCACGGATAAGGGTTGCCTCGAGGGTCCAATCTTTCCTTAATGTGGCTTTTTAGATCATGAACGGTATGGCAATGAGTCAAGGTACTCTTTCATGAGCTACCCCGCGCTACATCTTGAGCCAAATTCACGCAATTAGCATGTCACCACTAAGTACATACTCAACTTACTATCCCAGAGGTGACATGTGGTCTGTATGGGGTTACTCAAACTTTATGTCCCAGAGGACAGTCCTTGGCTACTCCACGAGAAATGCCACTCGAGATCCAACACTCGCAGTGACCTTACCTCTCGTTGAGTTGAGGCTCACACTAAGTTCTCAATTAAGTCAAATTTAAGGTTGGTCCTAGGCAAGTTCAAGATTTAGTCAAGTTAAACCCAATTGCATGTTTTAGTGTTGGTTGCACCCTGTGAGCCATCTACAAATGCGAGAGTGAGTTCCCGCTCGGACTCGACTTCTACCGGTTATAGCCAACTAACAATATTAGTCGTCCCAAATCCATTTATTAGCTAAAGAGGCCATCATTACCTAGGTGAGTGGAGCTAGGTTTAGTTAAGTCATATTAGCTGGTTAAACATCATTAGGATGGGATGCAACACATAATGAACACATATCATGCGTATCAAAAATATGGGTCATTAGTAGTGGTGCCTGCCTGTCATGACGCCTAGGTGATTGTGGATTATCATGACAACTCATACGCATACCCCACATCATACATAGCCTGCAAGAGAGAATTGGAGGGAATGAAGTTGATATTTCTCATGAAGGTTGATGAATTCGAGCGAAAAAGAGACATAAAACTTGGTAATCCAAAAAGAGGAACTTGTTGGATAAGTCAAGAATGAATTGGTGTTGTACTAAGAGGTATCTAAACATAGGTTAGGGTGGTTGGGCTTGGGGTTCAAGTGTTTGCAGAAATAAATATTCATGATTATTTTTTGGATAGTCTATGGGTGCATTCCCGATGAGGGGCTTTCTGAGTTGGGGTCTTAATGTTCCTGCAGAGACAGTCCAGTGTTCCTTCAGATAGTCGGAGAGGACATCGGACATTGCATAAGAACAGTATGTGCATGCACTTAAGGTTGGGTTGGCTTTGAGTGATCCCGCGGATAGTCCGGTGTTCCTCCGGACAGTCTGTGCGATCATCGACATAACCTATGTGGATGGTTTTGGGTTTGGTCTAGGGTTTCTGGGTGATGTTTCCTAGGGTGCTTGGTTATCAGCTAGGAGTGTTTCCGTGAGTTATTGGGGGTTGTGTAACATATGATTTGGCCTTGCATATAGAGGGTGAAACTAGTGATTGAGATTTGAACAAAACTTGAATAAAGAGTGAAAATTCATGTAATTGAACTTGGGTAATTTAACTTTGGTGGATTGGTGGCCCTTGGGACACCAAGCCCATGCTTTTGCCTTGCTCCTTCTTGCTTCCAAGTGAGAGGGATGGGTTGGAATGAGTTTGAGATTTCCTTGCACAAAACATACACGTCCATTTTAGAGGGGATTTGAGAAATCCTTGAGATGATTGAGTGAGATAGGAGTAGGGCTTACACTTGAGATAGATTGAGTAGTTAGCATCTTCATCTTCACCTCATGTAAGATAAAATCGAGAGTTAGAGATGGGATTTGCATTTGAGAAGAAAGGGGATGTTTCTTGAGGTCAGTCAAGGGGTGGAGATGGAGATGATGATCTTCATGATCTTCTTGAGCTAATGATCCTTGGCCTTGGCTTGGATCTCTTATTTTTCTTTTCCTTCTCTTGCTTCTCTTTCTAGTTCTTGTTTTCTCCACCTTGTAGAGAGAGCGGGGATGAGAGTGATGGGATGTGGTGGAGAGTGATCTGGTCTAGGTACCTTGAATTTTCCATCTTGAGCTAACAGGTGGGTCAAAGAGGTATGGAGAGGATAGCTCAGCTAGATTGACTGCTATAAAAGTGTTCTGGCGAACAGTCCGTTAGAGCGCCAAACAGTCTGGCAGAACATGAATTTTGGGAACTTTGGATTTAAGAAAGAGATTGAAATTGGGGTGCTAACACAACTCATAAAGATTGTATGAACCATTTGAAGTTCAGAAATCACCTGGATGAAAAATCTTGAGATTTGGCCGAGTCAAATAATCGGTTTGACTAGAGTTAATTAGGTTTGGCTTGGTTTGATCGAGGGATGTTATGAAGTTTACTAGCTTGATTGGGGTCCTTTTCCATTGTGAGTTGAGATCCGAGGTCTTCCACTAGTTTGGTGAGATCATCCATCGCAGGAGGACTAGAAAGGTTATGGCCTTGTGGTGACTCATGACCAAACGTGTTGCAGTGTGTAGCAGGGGTTTGAGTAGGAGTCCAAGGGAGGTGTTAGGTAGGGTTTCGAGATTCAAGGTTTTTTTGAAAGTTTTAATTGGAACAACCATTAGGTCGTGATCATGACAATAATAATTAGTGGTACAATGGTCGTTTTTAACTTCTCTCTCATGCACCCTTAGAAAATATTTTTTTAATAGCCACAATGTCTAAGAGCCAATTGCCACAATTAAAAAGTCTTCTAGCAAATACAATATTGAACATTGTTAATCGGCAAATAATAATAATGAACAGATTCAACAAATTTAGCCCTCTTTGTAAAAGAGATGGAGCAAAGCAGCAATGGGTGGTGAGGCTGAAAAACCCCTTAGAAAAATGCCAACAGCTCATCTCTTGCCAACAAAACAAAAGTATTATAGCTCTCTCTCTCTCTCTACTAGAAAACTTGATGTTTTCTAAGATTCTAAATGTTCTTAAAAAACTTTAAAGTTTCAGCTATTGGACAATAGATTTGGTTATATCAGTTTGAGATTGCAGTAATGGATGCCTCCATACATTCCTTTTAGTAAAAGGGCATATTCCTTATCATAGTTTACCTTCAATAAATAGGTGTATATGGGTAATTTCCTGTTATGTTTAGTCCTACATCGGAAATTGATGGTGGGGGAGCACAACATATAAAAGGCGGGGCAGCCCTCACCTATCGTGCTAGTCATTTGGGTTGAGTTAGGTCCAAAGCCTAGGTATGTTGTGGGTTCCTGTGGACTGGGCCCGAGGGGTCGTCGGCTCGTGGGTATAGCGAGGCAGTCGGATTCATCACGCACTCTAACAAGTGGCATCGGAGCCCATGGTCAGAAAAACCTAAAATATCTCATGGGTCACATGGTGACGGGGGAACCCGTTAACGTATCAGAGGTCACACGGTTTGTGTGTGGGAGCGTTGGACTCGGGGCTTGGAAAACGGCTTCCGGAGATCACACGGTGTTCTGTGATGTGAAGAGTTAGGTCTGATGTGTGACGGGGGAGATTGTTAGGTTTAGTCCCACATCGAAAATTGATGGTGGGGGAGCACAACATATAAGGCCGGGGCAGCCCTTACCTATCAGGCTAGTCTTTTGGGTTGATTTAGTCCCAAAGCCTAGGTATGTTGTGGGCTTCTGTGGACCTAGGCCTAAGGGGCCGTTGGCTCGTGGGTATAGCGAGCCGGGCCGGATTCCGCTGCTTACTCTCCTAGAGCATCAAGTGTTTTTTTGGACGAAGAGAGTGTTCCATTTTAAATTGTAAGTCCTTTAGTTTTGTCTTATCAAACTTCTCTAATTTTTACGAACTTTACAGAAAATACAAAAGCATCTATAACACTAAACATAATTTATTAGATACGCTTACTTTGAAATATATTTTGATAGTGTGTTATTTACACCTATAGATTTTTATAAAATTTTTTATAGACTTATACTTGTTAAAATTAGGCAAGTTTAACTCAGAACAAAATAAAAAATAACTTGTAATTTAAAATAGAGGGAGTAGTTTCGTTAGCTACCCTTACTTATAACGCACACGAATCCATCCAAGTCCAACTAATACTAATAATTTATATTTTGCGTGGCATTTGTTCTATATTAATTTTTCTTGATATTTGCAGTGACAGAGATGTCATGTTCGTCATTTGCCAAACTTTAAGTACAGTTGCCCGTTCGCGTGTGCATTCATACACATATATACATGCACGCTAGTGCAGCTCTTCCCCACACGCGGGCAACTTGTGAGTTGTGAATCGTTCACCGTACCTTTTCGCTCCCGTCCTCATGAGTCATGGTCATGGACAAAGCCAACGAATTGACTCCACACTTTCCAATTTTGTTCAACTCGGGGAAAAAGAAGAAATCTTCACATCCATACCAAGTGACAATAAATTAAAGATAATAGTTCCAAAAAGGCTGCTGCGTCACAGTCCTTCTCAAATAGTTCCACCAGCAAACTAATTTTTTTTCCCTTTCAATAATACGCTTGCAGGCGGGGCGGGTCTTTTTCCTGTGTGCCATTATAAAAGATCGAAATCTCCTGTGTGTCTTTGGAAAAATTCAGCGGTTTTCAGCGCCACTACTCTAACTTTTTCGGGTCCTCCATGCCACTTCCGTCAGTTCAGCCTCTAACGCCGTCAAACTGCAGGTGTGAAAAGACAAAAATGCCCTTCAGTTCAAAAAAATATGCTCAAAAAAATTAATAACATATTTGAACTTAAGAGTATTTTTGTCTTTTCACACCTGCAGTTTGACGGCGTTAGAGGCTGAACTGACGGAAGTGGCATGGAGGACCCGAAAAAGTTAGAGTAGTAACGCTAAACACCGCTAAATTTTTCTAAGAACACACAGAAGATTTCGATCTTTTATAATGGTACACAGTCTCAATCGTCTTCGTGGCCCCTGCAGACGAGCTGCAACTGCTTAGCGGGCCAATCTGCTAAGCCTGCGAGAGGCCCACTTCGTCCGCAGGAGACCGCGGCGCTAGTCAAGCGCGGCTCCTGCGAACCCCGTCGCGGCGAGGTGGACGGCCGTGCGCTGGACTCGCCGGTACGGTGAGGTGCGCAGGGGCAGCCGGCAGCTAGGAGGTGGCACTCCTCGTCAAGTGCGAGCGCACGCTCGGCTGCTGTGCTTTGGGCGACGCTGGCGACCTAGCTGGTGCACGGTGGCCGGCCGGCGTGATCATGGCTGTGGCGCCGGCGTGCCGTGGATGTACGTGAGGACCGAGGATAGGTGACGACGCGTGATGTCCATCACTCACTTGTTTCATAATAAAAAAATAATAGAACAAATATGAGCATATAGTTACATGCATGCGTAGAACAATGATCATCAAACCTGCGAGTCTAATAACACGTTAAACATGATTTACACCAAGAGAACAAATGCAAAAAAATTCTGAGAAATCGAGTTCATACAGAATAGGTACACTTCCATTTAGACAAACATGTGATGCTTAGTGGGTTAATTATGTACGGAGTATCAATGAGACAATAATAGGTACATGATACGGGTTACAAGCCAGATATCATAAAATCCGCAATATATATATATATAGAGACACACACTAATGGCTCCATGCAGGACTACCGCAAAGCCCACGAGAATTCCTGCGGCTTGTGCGGACGGACGACGCTCGGCGGATAGCCGCGGACTGGCCCACTTGCAAGCCCACCTTTCAGGCTTCACATGATCTTTGTTTTTTCCCAAAAACGTACACTCATTCCGTGTAGTACCTATTCTGTGCCATTGACTAGTTGCTGGGTCTTCCCTCTCGCTCTGATAAAATTAAATAAATTGTGTGGTCGTTGTTGTACACAGGCGTCAACTTTGTTGGACGGAAGCCGAATTTGGAAATTATCGAGTCAAGTCTTGGTTTGGCGACTACTTTGTCCACGATGAGTCGTCGAGCAGCGTGCTGCGTCCGCCATGAGTCGTTGGCTTCGGACTAAAGCGCGCGCGAAGGTGACTGAAGGTACGGTTCGGTTCACAGCTCACAACAAGTTGCCCGCGTGCCGCGTGCGAAGCTGCACTAGCATGTATGAGTGTGCGCGTGCGAACGGGCACTAACATCGTTGACGAAGATAAAAGTTTGGCAACGACGAACTGACGTCTCGATAAAGCAACATAAGAACATCTCTTCCACTGCTCCCTTCTATATCAGTACAAGTTTGGCAGAGCTCCTGCCGATCATTTCAAAAAAAAAAATCTTTTTCACTGCAAATATCAAGAAAAAATGAATATAGAAGAAATGTCACGCAAAATGTTGTACGTTATTATGTTCTGTTCCTATTTGTGAACTATTAGACTAGTCCATCGACCCATGCTCTCGAACAAGCTAAAATTTCAAGAGATATAGTGTTCAATACATCTGACTAATAAATAATTGTTTATATTAAATTGTATGTTTTTCTTTTTGTCTATTTTCTACATAATACATACTCCACGGTCTGTATCAATCATCATAAACTTATCAATCGTCGGTTCACAGCTCACAACAAGTTGCCCGCGTGCCGCGTGCGAAGCTGCACTAGCATGTATGAGTGTGCGCGTGCGAACGGGCACTAACATCGTTTATGAAGATAAAAGTTTGGCGAACGACGAACTGACGTCTCGATAAAGCAACATAAGAACATCTCTTTCACTGCTCCCTTGTATATCAGTACAAGTTTGGCAGAGCTCCTGCCCATCATTTCAAAAAAAAAATCTTTTTCACTGCAAATATCAAGAAAAATGAATATAGAAGAAATGTCACGCAAAATGTTGTACGTTATTATGTTATGTTTCTATTTGTGAACTATTAGACTAGTCCATCGACCCATGCTCTCGAGCAGGCTAAAATTTCAAGAGATATAGTGTTCAATACATCTGACTAATAAATAATTGTTTATATTAAATTGTATGTTTTTCTCTTTGTCTATTTTCTACATAATACATACTCCACGGTCTGTATCAATCATCATAAACTTATCAATCGTCGGTTCACAGCTCACAACAAGTTGCCCGCGTGCCGCGTGCGAAGCTGCACTAGCATGTATGAGTGTGCGCGTGCGAACGGGCACTAACATCGTTGACGAAGATAAAAGTTTGGCCAACGACGAACTGACGTCTCGATAAAGCAACATAAGAACATCTCTTCCACTGCTCCCTTCTATATCAGTACAAGTTTGGCAGAGCTCCTGCCGATCATTTCAAAAAAAAAATCTTTTTCACTGCAAATATCAAGAAAAAATGAATATAGAAGAAATGTCACGCAAAATGTTGTACGTTATGTTCCGTTTCTATTTGTGAACTATTAGACTAGTCCATCGACCCATGCTCTCGAACAGGCTAAAATTTCAAGAGATACAGTGTTCAATACATCTGACTAATAAATAATTGTTTATATTAAATTGTATGTTTTTCTCTTTGTCTATTTTCTACATAATAGATACTCCACGGTCTGTATCAATCATCATAAACTTATTAATTAACTTTTCTTTGCAAGGAATCGATTTATATGTTTCTCATCTATATTCATAATTTTACTTTGTATATTTTAAATATGCAATTAATTTGAAATCTTACCATTAACTATGGCAGCTATTGTTGCATCACATATCTTATGAAGTCATGAGCATAAATTTTAGTTTTATTTTCTATTTGACAACAAAATTTTAGTTTTATTGACCGCTACAGATTTTTTGGTGCTCAACTTAAAACTCTTGTGCTTATTGTATCTTTTATTAACTCGCCTTTTTACACTTTTTTTTTAAAATACGGATTTTAGGTCATAGAGTATATTTTTAAATACTACAGTAGCATAAGTAATCATTTGAAACCTGCATCATGTTACTTAAGATAATTGATAGAGCTTGATGTGAGATCTCGGATGGAGGTAGAGTGCTAATCATCTCAAGAGAATTTTAATACTTATGCCATATAATGATTGACCTTTTACTCTAAAATAACCTTAAAGGGCCCGGAAAAATATAGCCACTAATGATTTCTCATACTTCTCGAGATGATTGAGTTTTCCTATCAAAAATATATGTGCAGCTTCCTACGATACCAGTAATAACTCGTATCGGACTGGGAATTTTTTGACGGAGACGCGCGCACCAAGCTACGGAGTGGACGAAATACCTTTGTATTAGGTGGTACTAGATTTTTTAGTTTTTCGTGACCAAGTCACGTTCCAGAAATCCTAACAAGTCACGGTTACAAGCCACGTATCTGTGTACAGACAAGTAGCCGATCTTGGCTTCCTTGTGCCAGACGTGCTGGTGATGGCCAAAAAAGAATTGGAATTCTAATCTATAATGCCGAGTCATCTGTCTCCGTCTCCAATCCTGTGTCATCATGCGGAAGTCTTTAGGACTTTGACCCCCTGTCCTGTTGGTGCGTAGAGCGTGTTTGACACGCAATAGATTTCGGAGTCCGGATCATACATATCTGTGTACAGACAAGTAGCCGAACTTGGCTTCTTCCTTGTGCCAGACGTGCTGATGATGGCCAAAAAAGAAAAAGAAAAGGTCAAGGCTGGTTAGGTATCTATACATCTATACATCTAAATAAAAAATCTCTAAGGGTATCGTCGGACGCCCCCGCCTGTCGTCCCACTCCTGTGTGTTGCCCCGCTCCGAGTCTGAGAAGTAGAAGGGGTAGGAAAGAAAAAGGAGGAAAGATAGGGTTCCGGGTGAGAAAAACGCAAGAGAGAAATATCTGGTGGGAGGGCTTAAACGGTATAGAAACAAATTCAGGGTTAGAAGGGGTGGGAAAGGAAAAGGAGAAAAGGCAGGGTTCCATGTGACAAAAGTGCAAGAGAGAAATATCTGATGGGAGGGCTTAAACGGTATAGAAACAAATTCAGGGTTAGAAGGGGTGGGAAAGGAAAAGGAGAAAAGACAGGGTTCCAGCTGAGAAAAGCGCAAGAGAGAAAGATCTGGTGGGAGGGCTTAAACGGATATAGAAACAAATTCGGGGTTCCTGAACGGGTATAGAAACAAATTCAGGGTTTCTGATGCAAAACATCATAAATCTAGGATTTTTGAGATGAAAGTATTGGAAACTCTTGGAGATGGCATAAATCTGGGATTTTTTAGATAAAAATATTCGAAACTCTTGGAGATGGCATTTTTTATTCCTCCCTATATTTTTTTAGAGTTCCAAAACTTCATGTTTTTAGAATAAAAATATTAGGTACTCTTGAAGATAGCTAACACAAGCGGGTGAGAATACGTATGCACTTGCATAATTGAAAGGAATAATTCTATCTACACCTAAAAATCACTACGGGCATCGTCTTACCGCCTCGTCTTAGCCCTGCCCGTGTTAAAAAGACCGACCATTGGCATGCGCCCGTTTCCGATGCCGGCACGCCTAGAAAAAAGCAAAAGTTGCTCGCCTCCCCTCGCGCGATAGACGAGTTGTGGTTGGGCTACCGGCGGTTGGCCGCATTGGGGCCTTTTTTTTATGGGAGTGGCCACGTGCGATAAAAATTAATTGCACGGCATATATCTAGTAAAAATTAATACGTGTTGATCAAGTGCTGAATAGAACACAGGACAAGAACAAAAGGCCAACGACGTTGTTTGGGTTCGGCCTGGATCAGAACGTCTGGCCACGGGACAATAGAATAGGAGGGTCCAAGGGCTGATTTTTTTTCAGAGAAAAAAGAGTAAATTTCATAGAAAATTATTATAATAATGCTTGCGAGATGTATGCCATGAAGGGGCGGGGCGATCTGGCAGTGGGGCGGGTGGGGCTCAAGCCCCTCCTAATTTTTGTAGACATGAAAAAGAGAAAGGAGGAGCGAAAATGACTTAGCCCCCTCTTGCATGAACACATCTTTATCTCTATATATACTTCTTTGTCTTTACATGTTTATCTATCTATCTATATAACTATGTTATACCTAGAGTACATAGTGTTTTCGTAGTTCTTCGCTCTATCCCGTGTTGTACGAGTTAGAGCAGCGTATCTACACACAGTGTGGAGTATGCTCTAAGAACGTGAGTACAAAGCGTTTTTATGGTTTGTTACTCTCTTCCTTGCTCGTACGAGTTAGAGCAATATGCCAGAAGTAGCACGGAATTCGATTAAGACGAATTCAAGTGCATGACAGTCATTTGATAAATCATCAAACCTCACGTAGCTGTGGCGGAGCCGCCGGTGCCCCGCCAACACTGTCTCCTCCTTGTTCGTAGCTATATTTTACCGCACCAGAGCTGTTTTGCTCCATGCTACAGTGTCACACAGTAATATACAGTGCGCGTGGAGCCAGAGTTGCTAGGAGCAACGCCAAAACAGGCATAAAATAAATCTCCTGAGTCACAAGCTAGTCATCTAGGTGACTATGTAACAAGTTGTCCGTCCCGATGCAACACATGGGCATATTTACTAGTATTAATAAAAGAAGAAAAGAAGACGACAATTAATAATAGCTTTAAGACAAAAATTGGGAGACGAAAAGTTATATAGAATCCGTATCAATGGACTCAACGCAGCACATCGGATAGAACAATACAATCAAACAACTAAGAGCATCTCCAAGGGTTCTAAAAAAATTCTTCCCAAAATCATGGAGTTTTCTAACTCGTCAAAAAATATTGGAAGAAATAAATAAGATCATCTCCAGCAGTTTCTAATAAACAAAACTATTTAGTAAATCTATTTTTAAGTAAGATTCAAAATATTGTAAAAAGGTCAGTTACACATGCTATTAGTATGGCGTGTGGGCCATCTTTCTGGATCAAGGTAAATTTTTCTTATGTATGCTCTTAATTTTTCAACATTGTATACATGGTGCATTGTTTACTACTAAGTACAAATGAGTATGCCTTCATTTCTATGCAATTCGTGATATGTCTTCTATCTAAATTTTAGTGTCCTCAATAAATCATCAAATACTAATCCCACTATAGTGAATTTGCAGTACCAAGTAATACTGTCCTCAACAAATCATCATCAAGGTGGTGAAAATTAAGAAAATGGTGGTTCACTGACTACAGATTCAGCTTTCCATCATTACAGAACAAAGGACATGGAGATGAATTCAAGAGAAGGCCAAATTCTACATGTAAATACCTTTCGTTTCTTGTAGCAGGGGTTTGCTTGGGGTATACATAGATATACGCAGTTCTATGTGCTGTTGGGTCAATATCTAAAGCCCCATTCAATGTGAATAACAGAATACTTAACGGGTTGAACTCCAAAATACTTAACGGGTTTTTGTTGCGATGCTGTCAACGAACAGATTTGTGTACTGGGCTTTTTTTTGCATACCCGTAATGCTGCTTTGGTACAGAAACGCTCCAAAATGCTTAACGGGTTTTTATTGTGAGTCCGTTAAGTAACAGATCTCTGTATCGGTTATTTTCGGACCCGTTAAGCCTGCTTCGGTATAGAAACGCTCAACTCATACTGTTACCGTTGGATGTGAATGTAAGGGCTGGCAACTGTCGCCTGAAAAAAATGTTAGATTTCAGGCACCTGAAATATAGCGTCTCCCTATAATTTAAGAATGGAGGGAGTAGTTTTCAGGTGTATACAAAAAGCCAGCCACACTGAATTTATTCAATCTATGTAGACCCACGGCTAACCCTGCAACGACACCGTCGACAAGGTCGTGTTGCCTGCTGTGTTCCTGGCAAACAACATCGGCTTAGACGGGGCCTGGAGAGTGATAATATCGCTCCCGAGCATCATGAGAACCGACGACATAACCGCCCGGGCAACCGGGTCTGGCTGCACGCACAAGAGCCCTATGTGGATGCATCTCAGCACGTCGCCTTCAGAGAAGCTGCCGGCGGCCATGCACGGGTCCACCGTCTCCATCGCCGTCCCGGCATCCCAGTGCTCCCATACCTGCTCGGTGCGCCGGGTTGTTGTGGTGAGCCAAACTTCACCACGGTGTCGGTGTACATATAGCGATGTAACAATAATGGTGATGAGATTACACTTACGGTGCCGAGGAGATCATCAGACATCCCAGAGTTGCAGCAGCCGTTCTTCCTCCCCGTGATGATCTCCATCACCATGACGCCGAAACTAAAAGCATCTGATTTGGTGGAGTAGTTCCCACGCATCAAGTACTCCGGCGCCATGTATCCACTGGAACGTAAATCAAATTATGCAAAATTTCGGTGACTTGGTTGCCACACCCACAGGCAGCAGGTTACTGAACTTGAACAGAGTTAGTTTTGCCGCAGAACTGTACTGACTAGGTGCCAAGGACGCGGTCCGTGACGGCCTGCGTCTGGTCCCGCCCGAAGATCCTCGCGAGGCCGAAGTCCGAAATCTTGGGGTTCATGTTTGCGTCCAGCAGGATGTTGCTGGCCTTGAGATCACGGTGGACTACTTTGAGCTGGGAATCCTCATGGAGGTACTGCAGGCCTCGGGCGATGCCGTTTATGATCTTGTACCTCTGCTCCCAGCTAAGCTGCTCACGTTTCTCAGTATCTGATGACACCGAACATCAAGCAACATATATATATTATATTGGTGATCATTGATCGATGATGCAATGATAATATCAACTTTAAGCTCTATTTTTTAGAGTTTTGCTTTGAGAAGTATTGAAACAATACCGAAAAGGATCAGGTCTAGGCTACGGTTGGGGACGAACTCGTAGACAAGTAGGCGCTCCTGCTGCTCCAAGCAGATGCCGACGAGCCTGACGACGTTTTTGTGCTTCAGCTTGGCTACCAGCGCGAGCTCGTTCTTCAGCTCCTCGATTCCCTGAGTCGAGCACTGCGATAACCGCTTCACAGCTATCTCGTCACCGTCCGGGAGGACGCCCTGAACATATATATCAATAAATACAAAAGATCCATGAGCGTTTTCCATTTACAAACTCCCAAGACATGCATGCATACTCGCCTGTGTGTCACAAACACAACCTTGTACACAGCGCCGAAACCACCTTCGCCGAGCTTGTTGCTCTCGTCAAAATCATCGGTGGCAGCTCGTAGGGTAGAGACGTCGATCATCATGGAGTCCACCATTTCCATGTCCTCTGCTTCGGTGGAGTACTTGGGATCTGTTCAAATTACGGTGCGTTGTATATATAAGTCAATTCTTCGAGGTTTGACGCTGTAAATAAAGTAAAAAAATTGCTGAACTTTGCAAGAATAACATACATGGCTGCTTCGCCTGTGCTGTTGGTCGCCGCCGCCGCCGCCGCCGCCAGAAACAGAGGCAAACTACAAGGTTCAAGGCTGTTGCTGTAGCCAGCACGACTGCAACAACCACGTTGGGCAAACTGTACTTCCGCCCCCCTGCTGAATGATGTATGCACGTCAAACTTTGCAAGGACAACATTTGGATTCGCTATAAAAATTTCTGCGAAATTTAGTTAAAATTTTGAACCCTAATGTTTGGCATGTCAGATACGAGTATATGACACAGTCGATGGAAACTCACCTACGCCGGCCACCGCCGCCGGCGTCCCATACGATGGCTGGATAGCTGGCGCCAACGTGGGCGCCGCCGCCGGCACGGGTACAGAGCTCGGTGCTGCTATCTGCACCATCGCCGGTCCATTGAAAAAGGGCGCGGCCTCGTACCGGTAGGTGCAGTTGATCCAAAGCGCCCGGCCTCCGATAAGGTTCTGGAAATCGTCCAGCGTTTGCGATATGATCGCCGCAAGGCACTTTCGGCACTGCGCCGCCTTCAGGTCGGGCGTGCACTGCGCTAGACTGTACACTTTGGGGAACTCCGAGTCGAAGTCGGCGCTGGTCTCGCCCGTGGCGAACCGCCGCGTGGAGTTGTATGCGGCGTAGTCGGCGGTGGCATTCACGAGCGCGGCCACGAGACGGTTGAACCGGACGGGGTCCGAAGTGACATTTCCTGTGGTGGTGATGGTGTACAGACCTCCGGAGTCGTCGTCTTCTGGGAGTAATTGGTCGTTGGAGTAGTGGAGCATGCAGGGATTGTAGTAGATGGTGGCGTCCTTGTTGTACGAGCAGTCGTTCGGTAGGTCTCGGAAGGCCTGGGTGAGGCAGTTGAAGCAGGCCGTGGCATCGACGTCGCCGCGGCAGAGCCCCATAGCCCAGAGCTGCTCTGGGATGGTGCCGACGACGGCGGTGGCGAAGAGGTTCGGGGACGTGGAGGCGTTCTTGGGCAGGGAGGCGGCGACGAGGCTGAGATGGGACTGATAGGAGCTGTTGGCCTTGAAGTTATTGCTCTCGCCGCAAAAGGGCCATGGATAACCCGTGGCGCAGGGCATGAAACACGACCGCTGCGACAATGGCGGCCGGGGGCACAAGATGGTGCGCCATTGTGCAGGTGGAAAGAGAAGTTCGGTGGTTGCTTAATGTAGCCACAAAGGCCTGACTTCCAAGTTCCAAAGAAGGGCCGAGGGGCAAAATAGGCACCGTCCACTCGGCAGCGACAACCGAGATGCAGCAAGTTGAGACGGAGCGCATGCTCATGCTATAAATTTGGTCGGACATAAAAAGACACTTCTCATATATGTGAAGGTGCCTAAATTTCGAGATGATTTCAGGTAATACCAACAACTGGTACAAGTAAAATTATTACTTTATGATTTGTTATTTGTATTTGTGTCATAACATGTTCTGATTATAGAAACAATTATAAATTGTTAATTATCTTTGTGCCAATCTAAACTTTGTCAGGTTTGTGATTTTGTCTGACAGATTTTTTATTCTCGAAAACTAAAAATTGCAGATTGTGCCTACAGAAATTGCAACAATCTAAAACTGCAATTCTAATATAAAACTATATGCAATAACCGTTGCCTGAAAGAAAACTAAAATTCAGACACCTGAATTTTAACAAGTTCTATAAAAATGTTATATTTACTCCGTAATTAAGATAATTTTAATAATTAATTTATTTAGGGACGAAGATAGTACAGATGTTGACCAAATAAAGAACGGTTTCTCAGCTAGTTGTTAGACACATAATTCGCATGACGGCCCAGATTGGCCACCAGCGGCGGAGCTTGACACAAAACCAAGAGAGGCCAAACACAAAAGACATGATGTTCCTCCAACTCCTTGGCTGAAGATCGATGTAGGAATCGGATGGATTATGAATAATCTCTAGTTTGAAACTGATGTTTATGCTAAATACATTGAGTATACATATTGTGTTCAGAAATCTCTTCAGAGCAAGAGCCTTCGCCTCCATAAAGCTCCGCGGTGTTGGCCACTGACTGAAATCAACTCATGGCTAACACATAGGTCCTAGTCAGGAGAAGCTTTTTTTAGTATATAGCTCCTAGATCTTGCAGAATCCAGAGCTGTTAACGTTGTCTCTTGTAATTTAGTGGACTCAAATAGAGGAAGCTGCACGGATACAAGCCACTCTAACACGAGCCTTTAAATCAAGGCCTCTACTTTTAATTTGAGGACTCTTTCTATTTTTGAGGGCTCGACTTTTTCTCTACTCCATTAGAAGATCCTAAATTAGGGTCATCAAATTCATTCCAACACAGAATGACTCACATAACCCACTTGTCATTCTCTATTTCTCTCTTACTCGCTCGACAACTGAGCTACACGCACCACGACCGAGGAGGCCACGCGTTAGAGCTTTGTTTTGACCACACTCGCAAGTGTGAGGGCAGAAGGATAGGATATGAGAGCCTCCCTAATTTGAAGGCTTGAATAGGGGCTCCGTTGGAGCTGTGTTTTTTTGCTTGAGCCCCCCAAATTTAGTTGAGGGACGCTGTGATGGAGAGGTTCTCTAACTATTTTTCTTAAAAAACCTAACCCTCCCCTTCTTATCCACAGTCGACATGCCCCTCACCTGGATAGGCTGAGGTTGACGCCAGTCCAAGTCTCCATGCCTCTTCAGCATGGGCTAAACTACTGCAGACTTGTTTGGCATTTGCATCCACCTCAATTTATGTGTGTTAAAGTGGATTCATGTGAAAAATTAATTTCCACCCTAATACGAGTGCAGGCAAATAAAACCTGTGTATCAAGCAAAGGTTGTCTCCGCCTTGCTAGCGGCGAGTTATTTTTATGTCTTTTATTAAAAGTTTTATGTGATTGTTTTTTTTTTGTCATCTTAAAGCTAAATATATCCAAATGAACCGTGCAAGCAATACATGGTATGTTCCCGATAATATTAATGCACGGACTATTTTCGTGGTCCTTTACGCTTTCACGTGCATGTACGAGTTAGACGGTGTTAGCGTGTTCAAACATGGTGTAATTATTGGATAAATCTTCAAGCTTTTTGTACTGTCTATACAAGTTAGAGCAGCGTCTGTCGTCCAAGCACAAGTTATAATCCTGTAAAATATTTATATACTCCATTTGCTATTGAATATATATAACGACACTGCGGCTCATGTCAAAATATCAACCCAGACCAGCCGTGGAAGAAGCTTGCGAGTGTAAAGTGTAAACGCGTATCTTTCCCTATCAGCTATCAGGACTGTGCCATTGACTAGGTTACTGTAGGCCCTCCTCTCGCTTTGATAAAATAAATGCGGTCGTTGGCATGGCATGTACACAGGCGTCAACTTTTGTAGATTTCCTGTATTATCTTTATTATCAGTGAGCCTGAATGTGAAGATTTGATTTCCTGTTTTTCCACGAGTGAGTTGAATAACATTGGAAAAATATGGATTTTCGTGGGTTTCGGGTTTTGCGGGTTCGGGTTCGAGGATGATTTCTCATCCACGGTTTTCGGGTTCGGGGCCCGAAACCAATCGGGTTCGGTTTTCCACCCGTGGATATCCAATGGATATCCGAAATAAATCATTTGGAATTAAAACTCATGTTTTATAATCCTTTATAATATGCTAATAATAACTTGTTTACTTATATTATTAAATTTATTCTAAGTTGAATTATGAAAATATTTATTATTTGTAGCATCTTGTTTATACATGTGGATATGTGTATATATATCATGCATATGTTTATAGAAAGTCCTTATTTCTCTTACTATATTGCCATACAAAGCAGATTTCGGGTATCCATTCAGATTTCGGGTATCCGCGGATTCGGTTTTAGGGACGGATTATCACCCGAATCGGTGTTCGGTGCGGTTTCGGATTTCGAGTTCGGGTGCACAGAGACTCCATCCGATCTGAATCCCATCCGATCCGAATCCGCCCCGTTGCCGTGCCTACGAGTCGTGGTTTGGTGACTTGGTCCACGACGAGTCGAGCGCGCTCTGTCCAACGATGACTCAAGTCGTCGCGGCTTTGGACTGAAGCAGCGCGCGCCAAAGGTGATTGAAGGTACGGTTCAGTTCACAGCTCACAAGTTGCCCGCGTGCCGTGTGGGAAGCTGCACTGGCATGTATGAGTGCACGCGCGAACGGGCCTAACTATCGTTTTTTTTCTTTCTAAAAGGCCTCACTATCGTTGACGAAGATAAAGTTTGGCATATGACGACCCAGATATTTTCACGCTCATGAGTCGTGACCACCGGCTCATAAGGTCATAAGGAGACCCGTTATCACCGGTTTTCACCTTTATTGGTAGTAATCTAAGTCATTACCGCCTGTTTGCAACCGTGGAAAATATAAGTTATTGTCATTACGAGTTTATGTAAGGAGACCCACTATAAGTTATTATCATTACAGGTTTCTATAACGGGCAGCAGTGAAAATATTTTTTAAAAGAACACTATCCGACGGAGGAGTTGCTCATCGGACGCATCACAACGGGGGAAGGGAGGCCGCCTTCATGCTGGGGTCACCTTCGGGCCTGGGCCGCTACAGCGCCACGGTTCACCTTCACACTGGGATGTTGCCTCCGCACCGTGGAGAGAGAGGAAGGGAGCTAAAGGAGTAATAGGAGAAAGAGAGCTAAAGGAGAGAGAGAGAGATGAAGGTTGAGGAGAGAGAGAGGGTATGGCCTACAATCAGTGCGCTCCGCATGAGCATCTAGTCGTTTGCCACACACCGGCATAACAAAGAAACACATATTGGGACACACGTGAGGGAGAGAGGCTCTGGACACTTTTCATCATGACTAAGTAGTTTTCATAGTAAGTTTTAGTTTTGAACCTGCGGTGATGTTCGTGTTCCAAAGCGGCAATGATAATATATCGTCGTCCTATTTTAATAAAACCGGTGATGAAAATACCAATAGTAAAATGTTGGTTATGTTCATTTTTTATTTATAAATTATTATTAGTTTGATAGTCCATTAATCAGTACTTTTTGCATGGGCTAAAATCTTAGCGGACACTTTTGAGTATATCTGTTAAAGGAAGGCGTGGATAAGAATAATGCAGCCATTTATTCGTGGAAATTAGGAGGTGGGCATCATAATCACAATTTTGCCTTTTTGACACGGATCCGGTAGAGGCGCTCGATAGAGGCGCGCTATCTGTATGTTTAAACTCTTTTTCTTAATATAATGCTATGCAAATCTTTTGCGTATTCGAGAAATAAAAAGACATTGGCCCGGTGTTAAGACACCTATTTTGAGGGGAAAAAACTAAAGAGAATATCAACTACTCCTACAATTCTAAATTATAAGATATTTTAGCTTCGCTAGATCCATTGATTTTACTCATATACCTAAACATAAAGTATATATCTAAATGCATAACAAAATCTATCTATACATATCTAAAAATACCAAAACGTCTATATATAGGGAGTAGCAGGGACGCCACTGTGCGTCCCCATTGCAGGGGTTGGACGATGAATAGCCTCGGTCTACAACTCTACATAACCTCTAGCAATGTGCATTTTTCCTTCCTCGACTCGATGCCTCAATGGTTCAGAAGAACCTGCTGCCCGTGGCCGCAGTCCTCGCCGTCGCACTGCTCATGGCCGCTGCCGCGGGTTACCCGTGGTCAATGTGCGGTGACAGCAGCTACTTTACGCCTAACGGCACATACCAGGCCCATCTCAACTCCATCGCAGCTACCTTGCCCAAAAATGCCTCCAAGTCCCCAGACCTCTTCGCAACCATCGTCGCCGGTACAATCCCGGAGCAGGTCTGGGCCATGGGGCTCTGCCGCGGCGATGTCAACGCCACGGCATGCTTCAGCTGCCTGACCCAGGCCTTCCAGGACCTGCCCGGCTACTGCTCCTACTACAAGGACGCTAGCATCTACTACGATCCCTGCATGGCTCACTACTCCGACGTGCACATCCTCCCCGACGACGACACCGGCCCGATGCTCGATACATACGCCGCCCTCAACACTCAAACCATCACGTCAGACCCCGGCAAGTTCATCCTCCTCTTGGCAGTGCTCGTGAACGCCACCGCCGACTACGCCGCGTACAACTCCACTCGGCGGTTTGCGACCGGCGAAGCTGACACCAGCTTCGACCCGGAGTTCCCCAAGGTCTACACCCTGGCCCAGTGCACACCGGACCAGACGCCGGCGCAGTGCCGGAAGTGCCTCTCCAGGCTCATATCGCAATCCCTGGACGGATTCCAGAATCGTATCGGAGGCAGGGTGCTCGCCGTCAGCTGCACCTACAGGTACGAGAGCACGCCCTTCTATAATGGACCGGCGATGGTACGGCTGGCATCACCAAGCTATAAAGCGCCTGCACCGGCTCCGGCTGTGAACTTTCGGGTTCCTGCGACGGATGGAGGTGAGTGAAAGCCATATTTTATAGCAAATACTATAAAGAGGACTCCTTTGTTCCAAATTACCAGACGTTTTAATTTTTCTTGATACATTGCTTTTATTATGTATATAGATTGTAACTTTCTTCACAAGGATATGTCCATGCTTGTGCTATTTCTGTCAGAATCTAAGCTTTGTGACACATATTTCCCGTGATGTTTGCTAACACTATCGTTAGTTCACAGGGGGCCGAAAGTACCATGTGCCCTGGGTGGCTCTTGCTGTTGTGCTGCCAACTCTAGCAGCCTTGAACCTTGTCGCCTGCTTCTGTTTCCGGAGGCGGCGGGGACAACTAATTGCACAGGCCAAACACCAAAGTATGTTGCTTCAAAATTATCTGTTAATTGCGCATCGTTAAACACACTTCGAAGGATCTGAAAACAAATGACTCATCGTCCAATCCATACGTACGCAGATCCCATGTATTCCACTGAAGCAGAGGACATCGAAATGATGGACTCCATGATGATGGACGTCTCCACCCTACGAGCCGCCACAGGGGATTTCGATGAGAGCAACAAGCTCGGCGAAGGCGGCTTTGGTGCCGTGTACAAGGTAGCACTGAACAAACACGTACCAGATGACTATGGAGTGAAAACTGAAAAGAAAAGAAATCCATGAAACATAGCACTCAATGTATGGTTTCCATGTGTACAGGGTGTCCTCCCGGATGGCGAGGAAATAGCGGTGAAGCGTCTGTCTAGTAGCTCATCGCAGGGAGTGGAGGAGTTGAAGAACGAGCTCGCCCTGGTGGCCAAGCTGAAGCACAGGAACCTCGTCAGGCTCATCGGCGTCTGCCTGGAGCAGCAGGAGAGGCTGCTCGTCTACGAGTTTGTGCCCAACCGGAGCCTCGATCTCATCCTATTCGGTACGTACGGATCGACTGGCTCATGCTCAATTCAAGCGTCTACTCAAAATTTTCATATCATCACATTGATGATCACTTGTATATGTTTCCTTTATATGATCTACGTGATCAGACACGGACAATCAGGAACGTGAACAGCTGGACTGGGGGCAGAGGTACAAGATCATAAACGGCATCGCTCGGGGCCTGCAGTACCTCCACGAGGACTCCCAGCTCAAAGTGGTGCACCGTGATCTCAAGGCCAGCAACATCCTGCTAGACGAGAACATGAACCCCAAGATCTCAGACTTTGGCCTGGCCAGGATCTTTGGCCGGGACCAGACGCAGGCCGTCACCAGCCGCGTCGTCGGCACCTAGTCAGTGCTGAAAAACACACCAGCTTCCATTAACCGCTTCATGCAAGCTCAATATTTATTCATCTGAATAACTGCATGAGCTTTTGCTTTGATTTCCTCGTTTATTTCAGTGGGTACATGGCACCCGAGTACATGATGCGGGGGAACTACTCCGTGAAGTCGGACGCGTTTAGCTTCGGTGTCATGGTGCTAGAAATCGTAACGGGTCGGAAGAACAGTAACGACGGCTGCAATCTCTTGACCACAGTAAGTACAATATCTACACCGAAGAATACAGCTCTATACGTAAGTTGCGTTGCAGCTTGCTGGCTCATCACGCTACAAATTAAATCCATGAGCAGGTATGGGAGCACTGGGAGGCCGGGACGGTGGCGGAGCTGGTGGACCCGTCCCTGGGCGGAGGCTTCCCGGAGGGCGACGTGCTGAGGTGCATCCACATCGGGCTGCTCTGCGTCCAGGGAGACCCCGCGGCCCGGCCGGTGATGTCGTCGGTCGTGATGATGCTCGGCAGCGACACGGTCACCCTCCAGGCTCCATCAAGCCGGGATTCTTCGCCAGGAACAACAGCGCCAACACAGCCGTGTCGACGGTGTCGTTGAGTGGTTAGCCTGGCCATGGGAGTCCAGAATTGGGAACATATATGTACCGTTACCCTGTTACCAAAATGTATGATATCAACTAATAAGCTGCGTAAGCTTTGATTCAACCTGAAATTTTGCATACGCCTACTGAAAAAAAAACCGAACTCATGGTTGATATATGTCACATATAAGTGATGACTGATTGTCAAGAAGAGATCGGAGATTTGGTTAGGTGTGCGTGAGACTAACCACGGGTGAGGTGTGTGTGCGCAAAATGTCTCTTTTTGTGGTGTGCAAGGTGTTGACTATTGGCAATGGAGAAGGTCAAGCGAGGGCGCGATAGACCAGGGATGGTGAAGAGCGGACACGAAGGCTTAGACTGAGGGACCAAGCGGGGCCAGAGAATGGACCATGGACAGCTAGTACTTAGACACGTCGACAAGCGAGTGTACATGCAAAGATGGTGATGGAGACGTTGTTGACCGAAGTCAAGACGACGATTGAACAAAGTCAAGGCGAGCGCACGAGCACTTGGTGATTGGACGAGCGGGACATGCGTCGACATCGTGGAGACGGCATAGCAGCTATGCGACACCAAGTGTGTTTGGCGGTTTGGGCCTCAAAATCGCGGGTGACAGGTTTGCCGTCTTTAGACCTCAAAAACCAAGAGAGGATGTCAGGTCGGCACGTGGCGTCATCCGAGGGCTTGCATCGAGGCAAAGCGGCTTCATGAAGGGCCCTTGGCCGTCCGATGCTTGAAATCCATTCTGGACCATTTTGCCCCTGTGACTAAGTGGTTCAAGGCAAATACCTAGAGGTAGTCTTGGAATGTGTAATAATCCTATAAATAAGGAAAGTGGCTGCCCAAGACAGTTATCTCTCTCACCTAAGTCTATTTCCTTAGGCTAGCCAAGTAGATCTTGCTTAGTGAAGATTAGAAGTAGAGAGGGTGAGCACCTCTTGCTCTGATTTTCCACTTTCTAGAGGGAGGATGAAGGGAGAAAGGGTAGACCTGGTCTTGTAAAGATGTTTTCGTGACCAATCAATCAAGTTGTCCTCTGAAACTCTGAGTTAGATCTTTCACTTCTCCTCTTCCCTTTATTTTAGGTTCGTTTTTGGGAGATCTTTGAAAGTTCTTCGATCTGAGGCTTTTAGGATTGTTTTGGGTTGATCTTATGATGCTATGACCTCGTGGAAACATCTTTAGCCACTGGTTTAAACAATTTTCCCACGAGCACCAAGAAATCAACTTGGATTGAAAATGGAGAAAACCCCATTTTGGAAAACCTTTTCTTAGATTTTCTACCCATGCTTTTGTATTTTTAAGTTGAAACTGTACAGATACCTTCAATTCCTCGTAGAGGTCTGTGCAAAATTGCAACTCAATCTGTGTTCATTTGGTCTATTTCTGTATCTTTTGGTTTTGGCTCGTGCTGCATTTACTCCATATATACTGATACACATCTATGTACGGAGCTATGATCATAACTATTTTGTCAAACAAATTGCCCAAACTAAGATTTCAACAAAATACATGCCAACTACATATGGGAGAGTGATGCAAAGGAGAGAACTATGAATAGAGATTGAAAAGCATATAGAGTAAATGGTAACTAATGTTTATTGCCACCAACAAAAATAAGGATGTATCAATCAATGTGAATATTGTGTTATAATATGAACAAATTAGATGGTGCAAATATATGCAATTTTGATGAGCTTTGGGCCAAAATTTATCCATAAAATTTTATCATATCTCTATTAAATTAACAGCTAGTGTAGGAGCGAACATGGTTTGGTGGACTTGTGCTATATTAGTATGAAATGTCTGAAAAAAACGGATGTGCATGTAGCTGAGTGGTGAAGGCTCGAAGGGAGGAGCTGGTCGGCAGGGGTTCGATCCCCCCGTTCTACACCTGGTGGTGCTTTCCAAAGAAAAATGTGTGTGAAAATGAAAAGAGGGAATACAGAGAATGAAAAGGAAAAGCAAAATGAAAGCCAAGAGCAACTACAAATTCTCTGCCTGGTGCTTAGGTATCCGGATAGTCAGATAGTAAACAGAGGATGAAGCATGCTATCCTGTGGGGTTCTTAACTGGACACTCGAATGTTTGAAGTATGTGACTTTACCCATCGAATGTTTGAACACATGCATGAAATATTAAATATAGACTAAAAAATAACTAATTGCATAGATTACGACTATTTTGCGAGACGAATCTTTTAAGCCTAAGTAGTCCATGATTTGACAATGTAGTGCTACAGTACACACATGTGTTAATGACGGATTAATTAGGCTTAATAAATTCTTCTCGTGGTTTACTGGCGGATTCTGTAATTTATTTTTTTATTAGTATTCGAACACCCCATGCGACACCCTATGTAACATTCGATGTAACGTCCTAAGACTTTACACCCTGGATTTAAACGAGTCCTTAATTAAAGATCTAAAAGTAATCTTTGCATGATCCAACACCGAAGTGACAGCACCTGTGCTTCGCACCGACTTGTTGGCTTGTTGCCTCTAGGCTCTACTAGGCTCTAGGGAGTCGTGACTCGTGAGAAGGAAGGAAGCCAGAGAGGAGAAACCGGAAAGACAGGAATTATCACATGGCCATGGACACATGGCATGTCTTAACCCGTGTGTGATCATATGATAGTTGCTCTCAATTTCCCGGTCCAAGGAAAACAGTTTTATAACCTCCAGCCTATTGACTTTCTTTGACTGACGATAATAAATATTTAAAATGTGACACGTGTGAACTATATAGAAGTTAAACCGAAGGGTACGTTTGGTAGGATTTTTTTTGGGGGGCGTTGACTCTTTGCTGCAGTGCAAAACGATGAAAAATAATTAAAAAAAAGCTTTAAAGGGTCTAGTTCATTTTGTGAATAGAGATAAAACCAGCTTCTTATTAAAGTATAGCTACAGTGACGATAAAGCCGGAGCCAAACCTAGCAGGGGATCCACCTCACCTCAGGAAAATAGGAACAATGATTCATGAGTATCCGCAAAGCAAAGCAAGCGAAGGCATCTGTTATTCTGATGTGCAGATGCTTAGCTTTACACTTTTCTACATTTCTACTAGTGCAATATTATGCAAGGTCAAATTGAACTTTTCTTGAAAGTTACTATGGAGCATCAGATGGCAGTGTATCCTTCAGACTTGGCTGTTGTTTCTTGAATCCAAGCGTTCGACGGGAGGACGCAGTTTCCAATCTCTGAGGTAAACAGAGAACAAAACAAAAAAAGTGAGAGTGGAGTTCACTGTTCTTTTCAAAAGAAAAAAAGAGAGTGAAGTTTCCGGTGGTGTTTAAATTCAGAGGTTAAAGTTTAGGAGTGTCATATCGGGTATCACATCGGGGTGTCATACGAGAGTGTTCGGATAGTAGTAATAAAATAAATTACAGAAGTCCTCAGTAATCCACTAGACGAATCTATAAGCCTAATTAACCCACGACCAGCACATATTTACTATAGTTTTACTGTAGCACTACGTTGTCAAATCATGGCTAAATAGGTTTAAAAAATTCGTCTGATAAATTAGTTGCAATCTGTGTAATTAGTTATTTTTTAAGTCTAGATTTAATACTTCATATCAGATGTTTGAACATATGCATACATAAAGTATTAAATATACTGTCCGTGCGGTAAATAGAGAAGCAAAGAACAGTGAGATTTACAGTTCACTGGATGTCTGGATCCCCCACGTGGGACGCGTTTCAGACTTTCAGTAGTGAGGAACAGCTGGAGAGAACAATAATGCGAGCAAAGAAAGAATCGTGGACTCACTTGGTGCGTGGTAGACGACGGAGGCGGTGCCGGTGAAGTCGCACGTGCCGCTGCCCCGGCCCTTCCGCTGGTAGTAGCTGTTGAACGCGTACGAGGCGTGGGCGACCACGGTGTCGGGCTCGAAGCACGCTCCGCCGGGCTGGATGGCGCTGCAGTCCGCGCCGTTGGCACACGCGTAGTTCAGCGCCGCCAGCAGCCGCGCGTCCCCGACCGCCGCATTCGCCACGCACCAGCTCACGTTCGGGTCACAGGTGCCTACGTCGATACATACACCAGTGCACGAGGACACCATGAGATGGTGAGATGTTGCCATACTACTAGGACAAGGGGACAAAGGGAAAGAGAAGTGGCGAGACGTCGAGAACTCACCAGCTGGTTCGTGATACACGACGTAGGCGGCGCCGTCGAAGTCGCACGCCCCCTTGGCCCGGCCGTTGCGCTGGTAGAAGCTGTTGAACGCATACGAGGCGTGCGCGAGCTTGGTGTCCGGCTCGAAGCACGGCGCGCCGGGCTGGATGGCGCCGCAGTCGGCGCCGTGGCCGCACGCGTACTCCAGCGCCGTCTGCAGCCACGCGTCCCCGACGGACGCGTTCGCCACGCACCAGCTCGCCAGAGCGCCGCCCCGGAAATCGAACTCGTACACCTTCGTCTGGTTCGGGTAGAACAGGCCGAAGTGCTGCTCGATGTCGTCCGCTCCGTCGCCCTTCTGGTTCTCGTTGAAGAGGGCGAAGACGTACACGTCCATGTCGGCGTCGGGGCGGTACGGGGTGCCCGTGTCACCGGACACCACGCGGTTGATGAGGTAGTTGTTGTAAGCTTTGGCGTTGGCTACCGAAGCCGCGTCATCGCCAGCCTGCTCCAAACAACGCCTCCCGCCGCCGCGTGGGCGTGGCCTACCGCCGGGTTTGAGTCTGCCGGCGGAAGGCCACCCGCTCTCCGAAACATACGCACGCGGACCGTTTCGCGCCATGGAATTGTGCTCCTGCGCACCGGAACTGGATGTCCCCAGCTTCTCCATCGCGAAGTACGTGGCGTCGAGCTGGGCGTCCAGGAGGCTGTGGTACACGAGCCCGGTCACGGGGTCGCGCACGCCGGCGGAGTTGGAGTTCCCCAGGGCGTAGTCGAGGGAGATCTTGTCTGGCTCGTCGGCGTACGCGAAGAACGGATAGGCGTTGACGGTGAGGTACGATCCCGTCCGCTCCAGGAAATCGAGCATGGGCTTCATCACCGACCCCGCGATGTCGTCCCGGAACCTGCCAGCGGACGGCGGCCACGACGCCTGGAGCGCGGTGAACGCGATCGGCGTCGACACCTTCAAGGCCTCGTCCAGGCCCAGCTTCACCAGCGCGTCGTGCACGTTGGCCATGGCCGGGACGAGCTGCCCGCTCAAGTTCTTGGCCTCCTCGAACACCTCGTTCCCCACGGCCACGCCGTGGATCCGCGTGGCGGGGTAGTACGCCGCCACGTTTCTCCGCACCCACCGCCGAGCGCTCGACGGGTCCGCGGCCGCGGCGGCGAGGTTGTCGTTGGGTAGCATTACCATCACCGTGATTCCGGTGTTGGCCAGGGCCTTGAGCACCTTGGAGTTGGCGTCGTAAAGCCTCACCGAGGTGATGCCGCTCTTCTTCAGAAGCTTTACCACCGAAGCCGTATCCGGCAGGTCGTTTCCCAACCGGCCGTAGCTCACGCCCACCACGCCGGCATCTACATTGTACACAGTGAACAACTATTGGCACTAGATTGAACCTGGAAAATAAACAGCAGTCTGAGCCGAAAGCGGTTACCTGCAGGGGAGAAGGGGAGCAGAACCAATGCGGTGCCGAGGACGACGACGAAGAGGCGAGCCGGGGCCATGCTCCCCAGTACCAGTAGTGGCGAGGAGACGACAGGGCGAGACATGCTGAGCAACCAAAGGTGCGTGGAATTTAAATAACCGGGTCCTCGCCAGTGTAATGGAATGTGGTCAAACTCACAGCATCTGTTTATCAGAAAAACTAGGCACGTGCTCTGCATGTAAAAAACACAAGCATTAAAAAATCATGGATACATTTTGGGATTATACTGTGTAACTAACCAAAATTGATTGCCTTCCTTATTTATTCGTAGTCTCATACTCTAACACTATATTCATACTCTCTCTCTCCCTAAATAAATTATTTTCTACAATTATCTTAAGTTATTTTTAAATATTTAATTAATGTTATGAAAAATATAAATATTTATTATTACCAATGACCATATTATATGAATATGTTTATGGTGTATCTAATTATATTAATTTGGTTTTATAAGTCTTGGTGCTCTTTTTTATAAATACAACTAAACTAAAAAAGTTTGACTTAAGACAACTTTGGAATAAATTTACCACTTGGCACATTTTACAAATTTTGGAAAACAATATTTATAGACAGTTGAGTTTTGACTTGTTTCTAGAGATTGATTTCTAGAGGCGACTAGAGACGGCTAGAACATTAGTCTATACAAATCATTTGTAGTCACCTCTAAAAAGTTTGTTTGTAGTAGTGTATGTCACGCCGCCCTGGTCCATTCCTCGTGCACCACACTTGCCAAGGAGCTTGGCCACCGTGAACTCTAGCGTCACCGGCCGTTGGGGACGTCGCTCGCCCAAGCCTTAACGCCATCTCGCACCACCCTCACTTCCTAATCCATACACGTGGCGCTTTCCATATGAGATGGACGAAGACACTCTGCAATGAAGATCCCTACGCTCGTTTACTAGTTTTCTAGAAAAGGTGACGCCTCGCATCGAACGGGAATATTCAGAGACGGTCCTATCTTCAGTCATACTCAAATCATACATACTACCTCTGTCCCAAAATAAAGGCATATCTTGCTTCTCGAGAAGTCAATTTTTTTAAATTTAACTAGGAATATAAAAAATAGTATCAAAATTTATGTCTCCAAATAAGTTTATTATAGAAGTATATTTAATGTTTAATCTAATGATACCTATTATACATCATAAATGTTACTATATTTTTGTATAAATTTAATTAAATTTTAAAAGGTTTGACTCTTGAAAAAAGAGGTGTCCATTTATTTTGAGACGGAGGGAGTACGCTTAAAAAAACGGTGGGAACTCCTTTTCATGTCACCTGAACTGACATTCGACCAGCTGCTGAAGGCCATAAGGGTGATGGAAGCTGGGTAGTAATAATGAAGCAAACTGTTCTTTAGAGAAAGATATATAAGCGCCACACGTTTGGTGCGGATGATGAGCTGTCCACTAGCTACAATCATGTCATGTCCAAAAGAAAAGGTTATAAGCACTAAAACAATCCAAGCCATGTGATCTCAAACCAGGTTTGTTGGACAAAAGTGAACCGTGAGCTCTTGTGATTTAGAACTAGATCTTCAAAAGCACAATTTGGAACCTGGAATCACTTTAAGTCCAAGTTATTTTACAGCTGGTCCAACTCAGTTCGTTACACTTAGCGCCCTATTAGATCCATGTCCGCTAGAGCCGATAATACATCTTCAAACAATAGTTTCGGCTATCCTTTTTTTTAATTGGATATCACTATGTCACAATGGGTTTGTAGGGCGGCTCAAGACTATTTGTAGGGACGGTTTAGCCAGCCGCTCCTACCAAACCGTCTCTACAAATCATATATTATAGGGACAGTTCCCAGACCGTCCCTACAAATCTACAGTATATTTTTCCGTAAAAAAATTCAAATTTACAATTCAAATTCGACCAGAACATATATATATATATACATATATATGCATATATAATTTAAATCTGACCAGAACACACATTAACAAGAATTGTTCAGAAACAATTAACAATGAGAGCACACATTAACATTGGATGCATCCAAACTTCAAAATCTTTCGTACAGACATAAGCTTTCATACATAAAGCTAAACAACTATGGATTCAGCAGTGGATTGGCACTACACAGATGTTCTGCCGAATGTGTCATTACACAGATGTGAATATCTAATATCAACTGCACCCTGTGATGTAATCATCTGGGTCAATTAGTATTAACTGTCTATACTCTCAAGTTCAAGTCTTGTTTTCTCTGCCAATGGCAACTCAACAAGCGAACAGCTCTTGAACTTCATCAACTCTACAAAGGAAGAGATCAAATCACGTATCTGTTTTGTAGAGTTGTAGCTAGCAATTCAAAGGTGAGGTAATCACAGCAGCTTCATACTAGCAAGTTGGGCTCCAAAGTTAGCTTCAATGTCAGCATCCGAATTGAATTCCTGTGTAACAAACAACTTTGAGTAACAATGTTTTCTAGGATTAGTTGCCAGTAAGTCCTGGAGAAAACTCGAAATGCGATTGAAATCTAGAGTTTATATATGTGCCTGTCATGCTAACAGATCAAATTTAAAGTTCCTGCTCGAGAGGTATTAAGAGGGCTGTTAAAAATCACCACCTTGTCTTGACTGCTAAATCAAACTAGGAAACTCTTTCAAATCTATAGAGCTGTCAACCTAGATGTTTTTAGGTCATAAAGATTGATGAAATTCTAGAATAAATATGTTCACTAGCACCTGAGGTTGGGATAACTGGAAGCAACAACCTTGATCATCATTTGCCACTCCATCCATTCTAAACTAATGCTATGCTAATGTCTAGCTAACACATGTTGTACCACGAATCTAGCAGTAAATGTGAACAAGGCCAAATGATAATGGAAAATGTGAGACCTACCCTCAAAACATGGTTGATTTGAAATGTAAGAAATGTTTCCTTTAGTTCCTTGGATATATCGCACAAGACAGTTGTGGCAGAATCGTCCGAAATAACACACTTACGGAGGCGCTCGTCTTCCACCAGACACTAAGCACTCCGAAAGCAAGCTACAACGAGCGGTATCCGTCGGGCACACCCCAAGGGAGAACCCAAAAGATCCACATTTTCCCCCCAAGGATCCAATAATGAGAACGAGTTACAATACTTAATGCCTTTCATACATCAGAAGTTCTTAAAATTTCATTATTACATTACCAAATGTCAGAGTGCGGAATAATAAACAGCGGAATGCAGATAAACATCGAGTAAACAACTAGCGATAGTAAGCAAGGATTCCGTCTGTGCCCAACAGAAGAATCCTCCACACAATGGTACTCCTCATGCATTACCTGCAACAGGGGTAAATAAACCCTGAGTACGCAATGTACTCGCAAGACTTATCCGTCTAGGGGGAATAATTTCCCGACTCCAATGGATATGCAAAGCTTTATGGTTTGCTGGGTTTTCTTTTTTGTAAAAAGCAATACTAATAGTGAGTCCTTATTTATGTTATTATTAACAGCCGTATTAATTTATTATCTAGCCAGTCTATGTAAGCACCTGTTCTACTTTCAAGCAAGAGTTGAGCAATCAGTTCCATTTCATCACCTTTCATCTTTCAGTTTTTACTACGGTGCTAGAGTTTAGACAAGCCGTACTGGATTTATCGACGATTCACTAATCAACGTGTCCAGCTGGGTACCCCAAAAACACACGCCCCGCTTATACCCCAGGCACAAGCAGGACCAACCCATCACTCTCCTGTCCTGGGTGTCTAGGTTCCTGTCCAAACTTGGACTCCAAGCCCCCACTCCTGAGTCCCGGACTCAGTGCGGTGCAAGGACCTCCACCATCCCCGTATCCAATCAGTCAGTCCGGAAAGAGCCAGAACGCACGACAAAAGAGCAACAAGTCTTCCCTGCACCCATACCCAAGTATGTGCTCGGGATAATAAGTCTGTGACTTGTCTAGCGTCCAATGCAATGGCCTGTCCTTAACCGACACAGACAGAGAAAAAGTATAACCAAGCTATGCCCTATTGGCTGCAAGACACAGCCCCTTACACCCACCAGTACCCAAACCATATCCCTGCCCGGTCACCATTTTTCCTTTCCACCATTTTATCATGAGTGATCATAATTATCACCTATTGTGAGTAACAGCAGGTTACTCACGCTACCGAAATCCTGAGCATAGCAGCTACTCGACTTGTACTAGTGGGACTCATAGGTAGATATATTTATGCATGTAGTTTCCATAAAATATCTGTAACGTAAATGCACATCATATATATATTCAGTGATCATTAAAAATATGGGTTATGCACTAGGGCTTGCCTTGGGCAGGCGGTGGGTCAGTAAAGTCATCACCAAAAGGCTCCAGGGCTCCTTTCTACACGAGGATCTCCTCCTCATACACCTCAATGACTTCTTCGTAATCCTGTTCATCCACATGCACGAACTCTACCAACTCATGATCTACATGCATGAAATGATGATGCAACACTTAGTAATACGACAATAACCGCTCTTAAAGTAAAATACATCTATCAAGCTACTAAGTGAGTCCTACTGACTAAGGTGCTAAGTTACCTACTGTTATCATTAACAAGTATGAAGCATGATATACATTATCATAGCAACTAAAGGTATTTTTACTCCTAATACCGATGTACTCTATATATGATAAAACAATGATAATAGCTACTCTATTTATCAATCTACTCTAGGGCTACAAAATTTACAGCAAGTACATAATAATCTAATGAGCATACTGTAAAAGTTTCGTAGCTAAAGCTTTCACCAATGTGCCACAAGAATTCCTATCAATATTAAGCTAAATAATACTAAGCTTTCTAAATTGAATTTATGAATCTATCATTCTCAAAGCTAACTATAAACTAACTGCACTAACAGATAGATGGCATTTTTGTGAACCTAAGAAATTTTGTTTCACTATTTTTGGATATCTACAGAATTTACTACAATTTATCAAAGTTCAGCTCAAAAACTAAATTGAATAAGCTTTTACTACTTTACTGGAAAATGAAAAACTGATTTCTATCCCAAACGCGCGCTCGGCTCGGCCCAGGCAGCGCAACGCGCACGCTACGCGCGGTGCGGCCCACGCGGGGGCGCGGCCTAGCCAAGCGACGTCGGCCCACGACGAGGAGGCCCACGCGTGCCGGAACATTTGCTAAAACATCCTCCTTCTCCTACCGAATCTAACCAAGGTCCACAGTACTATTTCTTCAGTCATCTATCTTACGAATATGACCCTCCCCTTTTCCTTCTTTACCACAGCCAAGTCCTTCGGGCACCCGCACGCACGTCGACGCGGCGGTGTTGGCACTGGAGGTTATGCCGGCCACATCAGCCCTTTCCCGCCCTAACTATGGAGCCGATGCCTACCTGGGAGTGAACGCGAAGCGCTGGGCGAAGGAAGCGCGATCTGGGATGCCGCAGCAAGGCCAGACCACGGTGACGGAGATCCTGCAACCACGACGGTGGCGTTCCGGTGAGTCACAACAATGCCAGAGAAATAGGGCTAGCTAGCGAGCTCAAGGAACTCACCACGGAACCAATCGAGGCGGTGGTTTGACCAAAGATGGCCCGAGCCGAGCTGGCTGCGTTCGCATAGACGGTGCGGCGGCACACGGCGGTGGCAAGGTTGCGTCAGGGAAGGCTGGGCGGTGGTAGCGATTCGGCAAGGGTGCGCAGGGTGCATAGCAGGTGGAGGCGAAGCTACAGGTGCAAGGAATTGACACGAGCTGCACTGGGTAGGTGGCTTGCCATCGACGCATGCTACCACGGTCTTATCGTCCCGGCGGATGGCAGCTCCAAATTGGAGCACGGTGCGGCGAGACTCGCTGCAAGGTGGGGTCGGGTGGGTGACTGGCTACTTAGCAGAGCCGAGGACGGGGTTAATTGGATTACGGTGCCTCCACCACGGCGAATGGAAAGGAGCGGGTCCATCGGCTAAGTCGACAATGGAGATAGGGGAGGACAGGTGAGGCTTGGCTCGTTACTGCCGTGGCGTGACACGGCTGTCCACTCGGTGCTCAATCATGCACAGGCTACAGGGCGGTGGGGAACAGCGAAACATGCTCCGGACGGCTGGCCTCACTGCCTAACATGCAAGCCGACGGCGGCTTAGTCCTTTGCGCCATAGTGGACGGTGCCGGCCAGGGAGCGGCTTCCGTGTAGCGTCGCATCAAGCTCGGACATGATGTTAGAGGCAGGCGGGCAAGCTCACGTGTGTGCAGCTATGAAGGTCAACCGCATCAGTAGCTGCACGACAGCGGCGGTCGGAGCGCAGCGCGACGCGACGGTGGGCATCAGAGGCACCGTGCAACAGCAGCCGAGCTAGCCAAGCCACGGGCCAGCCAAGGACAGCCACGCGTACACGGTCCTGCGCAGGCAAGCATGAGGCGACAGGATGGTTCAGGCGAACGTGACGGCGGTGGAGTGGCTGGGCCCGCCAGGCGTGACGTGTGCGTGTGGCGTGAGACGCTTGGCAAAGCACGGCCACAGCGGTGCAGGTGACGGTGGCCAGAGGCAGGCCCGGGCAGCGGCGCGTGCGGCGCGTGCGTGTGTGTGCATGGCGTGCCAGGGCGCAGCAACGACGGCGCGGCCTGCAACGCGGGGCCAGCGGCAGAGCCAGCCAGCGCGGTGGCCTGCGCGTGCCACATGCGTTGAGCAGCAGGCACGACGACGACGAGTGCCGGTGCGGTGATCGCGCCCAATCGCTGCAATTGGCCGGGAAAAGTGACTTGCACGCTTTTTAAAGCTGCCCAAAAACCCAACTCGACGAACCAGTTGCTAAACCAACTATTTTACGCTCGAGATGGTATATCAAGCGACTAAAATGAACCCTTAAACCATGCCACTACCTAACTCGATCCTCCTATAAAAATTGTCGAACTCAGCTCCGTCGACCCATTTTCAGACTTAAGAAAAGTTACTAAGTTTCGATCGATTTTGCGTCAACTTTGATTTCCAGGCTACCAATTAAGCTAGCTAGTGACTCTTGTTCTCGACCGCGAGGATTTCACCGTCACCTACAAAGCTTGTACTACGAACTTTATTAAAGTTTCGCATATACGTTCTATAGCATTTTTGTTCAATAGAAATTCGTTTAGAACACCAAGTGATACAACGCGACATGCAATGTAACATTCGTTTCGTGTTTTTCGATGAACTTTTCAAGTTATGTATATTACTTTACACTCTATAATTCATACATGTACACATAAGTATGATGCTCATGCAGTGTTTTAGCAAAAAACTATACAGTGTAACGTCGAGGGTGTCAGAAATCTACCCCCTAAAACAAAATCTCGACCCGAGATTTCATATGCCTAGTGTGAGGAGGAGATAGGAAGTACATTTCAACGTAACCACTACCCATCAGAGCTAGAGAGAAGGTGGGGGTAATGCTTCAATATGTATCTCTCTTGTTCCCACGTGGCCTCATCCTCAGAGTGGTTTTGCCACTGCACCTTATAGAACTTTACCACACTGTTCCTGGCCACTCTTTGCTTTTCATCCAGGATTTTGACAGGGTGTTCAACATAAGTCAAATCAGGCTAGAGTGGTAGTCCTTCAATTTCTACAGCTTCATCAGGAACCCTCAAACATTTCTTCAATTGCGATACATGAAACACATTATGTATCGCAGATAACATATCGGGAAGCTGAAGATGATAAGCAACTAGGCCACACTGCTTCAAAATTTGGTAAGGACCCACGTATCGGGGAGCTAGCTTGCCATGGATACCAAACCGATACACCCCTCGCATAGGAGACACCTTGAGGTACACATAATCCCCAACTTCAAACTGCAAGGGTCTTCTTCGCTTGTCCGTAGGCTTTCTGTCGGCTCTGAGCTGCCTTCAAATGACTCTGAATAATGGTGATTTGCTCTCGAGCCTCTTTAATGAATTATGGCCCAAAGTATACATGGTCTCCCACTTCAACCTAGTTAAGCGGTGTCCTACACTTCTTGCCATATAGAGCTTCAAATGGTGTCATGCGAATGCTCTCTTGGTAGATATTATTGTAAGAAAATTCAGTAACTTCAGGCATTCGTCCCACTTCTCAGGAAAAGAAATGGCACAAGCTCGCAACATATCCTCGAGCACCTGGTTCATCCTTTCAGTCTAACCATCAATTTGTGGATGATATGCTAAGCTCCTGAGGAGATGAGTACCAAGACAGTGCTGCAGTTGCTCCCAGAAATGAGAGACAAAAACTGACCCTCTATCAGAGATGATAGTAAGGGGAACTCCGTGTAGGGTCACAATCCGATCAAAATATATCTCTGCATACTTCTTGGCTGTATATTTAGTGTCCATCGGGATAAAATGAGCCGACTTAGTGAGACGGTACACAATCATCCAAATAGAATCATAGCCCTTGGATGTGCGGGGCAAACCCACAACAAAGTCCATGGAGATATCTTCCCACTTCCAAACATGAATAGGCAAGGGCTGCAAATATCCTAGAGTACGCATATGATCTGCTTTAATTCTCCCACAGGTGTCACACTCCGCAACATACTAGGTGATGTCCTACTTCATGTTAGACCACCAATATAAGTGGCGCAGATCATGGTACATCTTGTTGCTGCTAGGATGAATAGACAGCTTTGAATGATGGGCTTCACTCAAAATCTTCCTTCTCAGCTCCTTGGATGGAACCACTAGTCTATCCTTGTATCTCACTACTCCATGCTCATCAACACTAAAGTGAGGGTCACGCCCTTCGGCAATCAATTTCCTAATTTGAGGAATTTCTTCAATGTCTTGTCTTTGCTCCAGAATAATCTACTCTAACAATTCTGAGGTCAATGCAATGTGAGCCAATACCTCTGCATGGTTGAGAGACAAAGGTGTTTCCTCAACCTGATGTGACTTTCAGCTCAAAGCATCAGCTACAACATTGGCCTTTTCTGGGTGATAATGGGCTTCCAAGTTATAATCCTTTATCAATTCTAATCATCTCCTTTGCCTCATATTCAGCTCAGACTGAGTGAAAATATACTTGAGGCTCTTATGGTCTATAAAAATATGCACTTTGTTGCCCAACAGATAGTGCCTCCAAATCTTTAGAGCGTGGACCATAGCAGCTAGCTCTAAGTCATGAGTGGGGTAATTTACTTCGTGCTTTTTCAGTTGGCGCGAAGCATAAGCTATCACACGCCCATCTTGCATAAGCACACATCCCAACCCCGTCTTCGAGGCATCACAGTATGCATCAAAGGGTCTGTTAATATCTGGTTGGGCCAACACAGGAGCAGTGGTCAGAAATGTCTTCAAAGCTTGGAAGGCTTCTTCATAGGTTGTGCTTCAATCAAACTTGTCTTCTTTTTGGAGCAGCTTGGTCATTGGTTGGGCTATCTTGAAGAAATCTAGGATGAAACGCCGATAGTACCTAGCTAGACCAAGGAACTGACAAATCTGGCACACAGACTTGGAAGACTTCTAATTCAACACATCTTGCACCTTGCTGGGATCTACAGAAATGGCGTTAGGTGTCAACACATGCCCCAAGAACTACACTCGATCTAACCAGAACTCACACTTGCTGAATTTGACATACAACTTGTGTTCCCTTAATCGAGCCAGTACTATCCGAAGGTGTTCGGCATGCTCTTCATCATTCTTGGAATATATCAGGATATCATCAATGAATACCACGACAAACTTGTCCAGCTCTGACATAAAAACTGAATTCATTAGGTACATGAAGAAGGCAGGAGCATTGGTGAGACCAAAAGACATTATTAAGTACTCATATAGCCCATATCTAGTGAAGAAGGCTATCTTTGGTATGTCTTGTGGTCTAATCTTGATCTAATGATAGCCTAAACAGAGGTCAATCTTAGAGAACACCTTGGCACCAGCTAGCTGATCAAACAAAGTATCTATGCGGGGCAAATGGTACTTGTTCTTAATGGTTACCGCATTAAGAGGGCGGTAATCCACACACATCCGAAGGGTGTCATCCTTCTTCACAAAAATGGCTAGGCAACCCCATGGTGAAGAGCTAGGACAGATGAAACCCTTTCCCCTCAACTCTTCCAGCTGCTTCTTCATCTTAGCCAATTCCTTTAGAGCCATGCGGTACGGACGTCGAGAGATAGGAGCAGTACCAGGCTCTAGCTCAATAGAGAATTCCACCTCTCTGTCCGGTGGCATCCCAGGTAGATCTTTAGGAAATACATCCAAGAACTCACATACCACGGGAATGGAGGTAAGATCAGGAGAGGCTTCAGCATGAGCAGCAACAGGTAAGACTGGATCTGAGGGTACAAGAAAAGACATCCTATCCTTAGAAGAAGGAAGCCGTAACTCCACACTTCTCCGCTTTATATCCAAGACTACCCTATATACCCGCAACTAGTTCATTCTAAGAATAGCATCAATGCCTTGCCTCGGCAGTACCATGAACTGGAGACGGTAAGTATGAGTGACTAATACCAAGTTTACTGTGTCTGTCCGAGTATTGATGCACATCTGTGCACCCGGAGTATGGATTCTATAGGCATACGGTATAGCCATAAGTGGTATATTGTGTCTGTCTACAAATCCCATGCTCATAAATGAATGTGATGCACTAGAATCAAACAGCACATAAGCTAGATGGGAATTGATGGTAAACATACCAGCCATCACCGGTTCCTGCTGCAATATCTGCTCAACATCCGTGAAATTCACCTATCCGGATCGGCTGGCTGACACTTTCCTCTTGATCACTGTCCGCTTGACTAGCCTGGAGTTCACCGATGGTAGAGCAGACTGAGCTGGCTAGTTCTGGGGATACTCTCAGGCATAGTGGCCATCTTTGCCACATTTGAAGCAAGCACCAGGCTTGTTCTCCAATCCTTGGCAAGGTGGGACCTGCTGTCCCTGAGGCTGCTGGAGCTGCACCTGCCGAGTGGGTGCACGGTACTGTGCGGAAGAAGTCTGAGAAGTATGCTAGGGCTGCCAAAACAAATGCCCGCCTGATGATTGATAGAGCACCCATCGAACAACCTATACCTTCTGAGTATGGGGGTGGTTAGAAGACCCCATGGCCACCCACTTTCTCTTCCACTCTGCCTGGGAATCTCGTTGCAAGCCTTCCATGGCGATGGCAGCATTCATCATTGCCCCGAAGGTCTGATAGTTCCTACTATATAGTTTCTCCTAAAGGATGTAAGAGAGGCCGTGATAGAAGCAGTCCTTCTTCTTCTCTTCAGTGTCCACATGAATGCCAGCATACTGGGACAAGTGATTAAACTTATTGACGTAGTCCATCACTGCCATACTCCCTTGTCGTAGCTCTAGGAACTCAGTCAGCTTCCTGTTGAGGACACCAGCAGGAATATAGAACTCTCTGAATGCTACGGTGAACTCCTACCAGGTCATCCGGTGATCTGGTTGCTGCATGGCATGGAAGGTATCCCACCAATCACTCATGGACCCCAACAACTGCTGCGTTGCGAAGCGCACTTTCTGCTCATCAGCCACGTTGAGCAACAGAAACTTCTGCTCTAGAATGCGAAGCCAGTGCTCCACATCTAGGGGCTTAGCTGTTGGTGTGAAAGTGGGTGGGTGGGTCTTGAGGAAATCCTAGAAAGAGGAGGGTCCCTTAGGATGGCGGGCACCACCCCTGTTCCCACCATTTCCCCCATGGCCTCCGTGGGCGAAGCCAGCGACAGCTTGTGCCATTAGCTCCACGGCACGGGCTGACTTGCGGCGAGCAGCCATCATTTCCGCCATCATCTCTGCATGAGTCATTGGAGGTGGCAGTGGCAGAGGAGGAGCCAAAAGTGGAGCCTCATGGCTCGCCCCATTGTGCTCATTGGCCCGGCCACTTTCCCCTTGGCCTTCGCCAAGACCGTGAGTTGCCCCAGCACTGGTGCTCCTACGTCCTGATCTTAGATTCATCTATAAGAGATAGGAATCATCCATTTAGAACAACCTTCCTGATCAGAAGCAAGGGATTAGAGAAATGACAGTACATTTATTAAAGCATTATTTTAGTTAATCATATCAATTTACTAATCCAATTATACGTGTAGGGGGATTTTAGTTTAAGCAAGATCCTATTATCATGATGCATGCTTCGGACTATACGTTCACTCAAGCCAGAATAAAGCGGCATTCGTAAAATTTTTGGCACATCGCACTCACTTTTCGTATACTAAACGATTTCTTACGGAACGTTAGTTAGTGTACCTGCAGAAAACTGATTAGATAAAACCAGTGCCGCTATTCTAGATAGACCATATTGCTAGGGCTTATACTTATTTACATAATTTAATCGCATCCTACTTTTTGCAAAACTTTTGTTGGTCAAATGTTTAAGTTTTCAAAAAAAGTGATAAACTCGTAATCCATTATTAGCTCTAGTACCAACTATGGCAGAACCGCCTGAAATAACACACTTACGGAGGCTCTCGTCTTCCACCAGACACTAAGCACCTTGAAAGCAAGCTACAACGAGCGGTATTCGTCGGGCACATGCCAAGGGAGAACCCGAAAGATCCACATTTTTTTCAAGGATCCAATAATAAGAACGAGTTACAATACTTAACGCCTTTCATACATCAGAAGTTCTTAAAATTTCATTATTACATTACCAAATGTTAGAGTGCGGAATAATAAACAACAGAATGCAGATAAACATCGAGTAAACAACTAGCGATAGTAAGCAAGGATTCCGTCTGTGCCCACCAGAAGAATCCTCCACACAATGGTACTCCTCATGCATTACCTACAACAGGGATAAATAAACTCTGAGTATGCAATGTACTCGCAAGACTTATCCGTCTAGGGGAATAATTTCTCGACTCCAATGGATATGCAAAGCTTTATGATTTGCTGGGTTTCCTTTTTTGCAGAAAGCAATACTAATAGTGAGTCCTTATTTATGTTATTATTAACAGCCGTATTAATTTATTATCTAGCCAGCCTATGTAAACACCTGTTCTACTTTCAAGAAAGAGTTGAGTAATTAGTTCCATTTCATCACCATTTATCTTCTAGTTTTTACTATGGTGCTAGAGTTTAGACAAGTCGTACCGGATTTCCCGGCGATTCGTGAATCAATGTGCCTAGCTGAGTACCCCAAAAACACACGCCTCGCTTGTACCCTAGGCACAAGCAGGACCAACCCATCACCCTCCTGTCCTGGGTGTCCAGGTCCCTGTTCAAACTTGGACTCCAAGCCCCCACTCCTGAGTCCTGGACTTAGTGTAGTGCAAGGACCTCCACCATCCCGCCTCCAATCAGTCGGTCCGGAAAGAGCCAGAACCCACGACAAAAGAGCAACAAGTCCCCCCTACGCCCATACCCAAGTATGTGCTTGGAATAATAAGTCTATGACTTGCCTAGCGTCCAATGCAACTGCCGATCTTTAACCGACACAAAGAGGGAAAAAGTGTAAACAAGCTATGCCATATTGGCCGCAGGACATAGCCCATTACACCCACCAGTACCCAAACCATATTCCTACCCGGTCACCACTTTTCCTTTCCACCATTTTATCATGAGTGATCATAATTATCACCCATTGTGAGTAACGGCAGGTTACTCACGCTACCAAAATCCTGAGCATAGCAGCTACTTGACCTGTACTAGTGGGACTTATTAGTAGATATATTTATGTATGTAGTTTTCATAAAATGCCTGTAATGTAAATGCACATCATATATATATTCAGAGATCATTAAAAATATGGGTTATACACCAGGGCTTGCCTTGGGTAGGCGTTGGGTCAGCAAAGTCAGCACCAAAAGGCTCCAGGGCTCCTTCTTGCATGAGGATCTCCTCCTCATACTCCTCAATGACTTCTTCGTAATCCTATTCGTCCACGGGCACAAACTCTACCAACTCGTGATCTACATGCATGAAATGATGATGCCACACTTAGTAATATGACAACAGCCGCTCTTAAAGTAAAATACATCTATCAAGCTACTAAGTGAGTCATACCGACTAAGGTGCTAAGTTACCTACTGTTACCATTAACAAGTATGAAGCACGATATACATTATCATAGCAACTAAAGGTATTCTTACTTCTAATACTGATTTACTTTATATATGATAAAACAATGATAATAGCTACTCTATTTATCAACCTACTCTAGGGCTACAAAATATACAGCAAGTACATAATAATCTAATGAGCCTACTGCAAAAGTTTCGTAGCTAAAGCTATCACCAATGTGCCACAAGAATTCCTACTAATATTAAGCTAAATAATACTAAACTTTCTAAATTGAATTTATGAATCTATCATTCTCATAGCTAACTGTAAACTAACTACACTAACAGATAGATGGCATTTTTTGAACCTAACAAATTTTGTTTCACTATTTTTGGACATCTATAGAATTTACTACAATTTATCAAAGTTCAGCTCAAAAACTAAATTGAATAAGCTTTTACTACTTTACTGCTAAATGAAAAACCGATTTCTATTGCGTAGCCCAAACGCGCGCTCGGCTCGGCCCAGCCAGCGCAACGCGCACGCGACGAGGAGGCTCGCGCGCGTCGTAACATTTGTTAAAACGTCCTCCTTCTCCTAACAAATCTAACCAATGTCCACAGTACTATTTCTTCAATTAGCTATCTTATGAATATGACCCTCCCCTTTTCCTTCTTTACCACGGCTAAGTCTCCCGGGCACCCGCGCGTGCGCTGGCGTGGTGGAGCTGGCACCAGAGGTTACTTCGGCCACATCAGCCCTTCCCCGCCCTAACTACGGAGCCGATGCCTACCTAGGAGTGAACGCGAAGCGCTGGGCGAAGGAAGCGTGATCTGGGATGCCACAGCATGGCCGGACCATGGTGGTGGAGATCCTACAACCACGGCGGTGGCGTTCCAGTGAGTCACAACAATGCCGGAGGAATAGGGCTATCTACCGAGCTCAAGGAACTCACCACGGTACCAATCGAGGCGGTGGTTCGACCGAAGACGGCCCGAGCCGAGCTGGCCACGTGTGCACGGACGGTGCGGCGGCGCACGGTGGTGGCAATGTTGCGTCAGGGAAGGCTGGGTGGTGGTACCGATTCGGTAAGGGTGCGCAGGGTGCTTAGCAGGTGGAGGCGAAGCTAGAGGTTCAAGGAATTGACACGAGTTGCACTGGGTAGGTGGCTTGCCGTCGGCGCATGCCAACACGGTCTTATCGACCCGGTGGACGGTAGCTCCAAATTGGAGCACAGTGCGGTGAGACTCGTTGTAAGGTGGGGTCGGGTGGGTGACTGGCTACTCAGCGGAGCCAAGGACGGGGTTAATTGGATTGCAGTGCCTCCACCACGGTGAATTGAAAGGAGTGGGTCCATCGGCCAAGGGGACAGCAGAGACAGGGAAGGACAGGTGAGGCTTGGCTCATTGCTACCATGGTGTGACACGGCTGTCCACTCGGTGCTTAATCATGCACGGGCTACAGGATGGTGGGGAACAGCGAAACGTGCTCCAAACGGCTGGCCGCACTGCCTAACACGCAAGACGATGGTGGCTCGATCCTTTGCGCTGTAGTGGATGGCGTCGGCCAGGGAGAGGCTTTCGCGTAGCGTCGCATCAAGCTCAGACGTGATGGTAGAGGCAGGCGGGCAAGCTCACGCGTGTACTGTGTGAAGGTGAATCAACGCATCGATGGCCGCCATGATAGCGGCGACCGAGCCGTGGCGACGCGGCGGTGGGCATCGATGGCCCGATGCAACAAAGCCTTGAGCTGGTGCCAAGCCATAGGCCACCCAGGGCGGCGGCCCAGCGTACCACGGTCCCGCCGAGAGGCGAAACGCGAGGCGGCGGGGCGGTTCAAGCGAACGCGCGATGGCGGAGTGGCGGGCATGGCCGCAGGTGCGACGTGAGACGCTTGGCAAAGCAGGCCACAGCGGTGCATGGCGTGCTAGGGCGCAGCAACGACGGCGCGGCCTGCAGCGCGGGGCCAGCGGTAGGGCCGGCCAGCGCGGTGGCCCGTGCGTGGCGCACGCGTTGAGCAGCAGGCGCGGCGACGATGAGTGCCGACGCGGTGATCGCGCCCAGTCAGCTGCAATTGGCCGGGAAAAGTGACTTGCACGCTTTCTAAAGCTACCCAAAAACCCAACTCGATGATCCAGTTGCTAAACCAACTATTTTACGCTCGAGATGGTATATCAAGCGACTAAAGCGAGCCCTTAAACCGTGCCACTACCTAACCCGATCCTCCTATAAAAATTGTCGAACTCAGCTTCGTCGACCCATCTTCAGACTTAAGAAAAGTGACTAAGTTTCGATCGGTTTTGCGTCAACTTCGATTTCTAGGCTACCAATTAAGCTAGCTAGTGACTCCCATTCTCGACCGCGAGTATTTCACCGTCACCTACAAAGCTTGTACTACGAACTTTATTAAAGTTTCTCATATGCGTTCTATAGCATTTTCGTTCAATAGAAATTTGTTTAGAACACCAAGTGATACAACGCGACATGCAATGTAACATTCGTTTCGTGTTTTCCGATGAACTTTTCAAGTTATGTATATTGCTTTACACTCTTGCAGTGTTTTAGCAAAAAGTTGTACAGTGTAACACCGAGGGTGTTACAACAGCCATATTATCATCACTCCTAGCATGCCAGTCACCTCGAACCTACTCCAGAAATCATAACTATTACTCTTGTTATGAAATAGTTGAATGTTGCTAGAAGCCATAACTAAATAAGTACAGAACAAATCAGGCAAGAAGCCAGAAGTAAGCATATTTCATTCATATACTCACTTCACTATCGTGTAATGTTTCCGGATCGCTGACTTTGGGATGCTCACACGGTCTTGTTTCTTCGAAAATGTTAGTCGGTGTGAGTAAACAAGATAATTGTCCAATACTGCATATAAAGAGTGTAATGGACAACATATTGCAAATCTAGAGATGCATATGGGCCAACGATGCGCTTACCGGAAGACACGATAGGAAGGACCATGAGGTGTACACAATGCCAGACCTAATAATTTCTATAAAAAAACAAGTCAAGTAGTAAGCATGATGCATGCAAAACACAAAAAGATCAAGAAAATCAACACTAGAATAGACTATAAGGATGCATCCGATGGCAAACTTAAAAACAACATCCGAGGCGCAAATGTCACTATGTCGAGCGAGGCAAGCAAAACCATGTTGAATCAGACTCATTCAGATTAACTTCATAATTGAAAATGAAGCTAAAAATTGTGTTCTTGGTAGAAACACATCGTTATCAATTTTCTAGAATCGACCTAACAATCGATGGTAGGAAAGAGAATGGAATATAAATGCTTAAACCGAAAACATATAGGGACGAAAAAAGGCCTATTAAGATAAGTCTATTTCAAGTGTACATGCTCGCATCAATGATCGGGAGAAAAGGCCCCGTGAAAAATGAAGTCACAGTCTACCTGATCTAGGACATAATCGTGTCAAAGAATAGCGGAAATTGTAGATCTGCACTCATAAAGCTAGGAGCATGCAAGTGCTGAAAACTTCTCTAGGCAGCCCAGAACGTGATACTCACCGGTGAGCAAGCGATGGATCGGAACACGCTGACGAAGTCATTGCGACATCGCGAGCCCTGCAAACCGCATGAATATGTATGAGTAGTACGAGAAAAGAAACAAGACCCACCTACTTTAATTTACTCAGCATTCGGCACCTGCGAATGAAGCTCGCCGGCCAAGAACACGAATCCAAGCCGTGTCTTCTCTAGATCCAGCCACGCCTTCCCCCCATCCGTCACCTCAGGGTCCGTCCAGTGGCCGTGTAGCCATGGCCGGCGTTGCCATGGCCTTCTATGGATCTGGCCACAACCCATAACCTCCACGACAGATCTTAAGGTTTTGATATTGGATGCCCACCTCGGAGCCCTCCACCTCCATGGGAGCTACCGCGCCCCCATCGAGGCCGGTGAAGCCAGCGCCAACCAGGAATGCCACGGTGAGCACAAGCAATGACGCGACCGCCATCATGACAGCGAGCGCACGCAGCTCGACACAGGTGGAGAGACCGACACAGGGTGGCGGCGCCCATGATGCCGTGGCCTCGGCGAGGATCACAAACGCAGCGCTTGGGAGGGAGTGGTGGGACGGAGGTACCAGAAATTTTACAGTGAAATTTTACTAAGATATCAGGTTATTATACTAAGATATGAGAAATTTTACAATTGTTGGAAAAAAAATAGGGACCATCCCTCCAAAGAAATCAAACAGTGAAAAAACAGGAGGTACCAAAGTAAAAATACTTAGAAGTACCAGAAAGGTGGGGATAATACTAAAATAGGTGGGGATAGAACCAAAATATATGGGATCAAATTTTAATTTTTATTAATTAATTAAATTCCATAAAGGATCCATGAGGGGTATTGCTGTAATCTCACATTAGTCGTCTCCTCCGTCATGCGTTGACGATGAGAGCGGCGGCAGCCGCACCCAGAAGCAGCCCGTGCCGCCGGCCGCCTGTTGGGTGGACGACATCTGCATGCTAAGGATCGATGAATCGATCAGTTCGTGCGCGTCGTCACCGCCGTCCAGGCCAAAGGCATGCAGCCCGACCTCATCAACCAGGAGAGTCCTGCGTCGTGTGGCGGCATGTGCTTGGTGCTCCACATGGTCATTGCCGGCGAGGGCGATAACATGCAGACGGAAACGGCTAGTGAGCAGCGGATGGTCGTTGAGAGCCTGATCAGCATCATCCCCGCAAAAGGATTGCGTCTCGTGCAGCTTGGCTGCTCCGCCTGGCCGTCGTCCTCAAGGTGTCATCGAGTTGTACCTGAAGGGGCGACAGAGCATGAGCGGAAGCGGCTGTGATGGGCACTGGACTGCGGAAAGCTGTCGCGGGAGGTGCACGCACGCGGCGCAGAACGAACGGCCGGCTGCCGCTCCGCGTCGTGATGCAGGTGCTACTGTCAGAGCAGGCAAAGATGCCCGACGCCCCACAGGAACTGCTGGCAAACGACTAGGTACATTTGCGTACAACTGCTGTCAGCCCTTGGATCTGATCTGAATGGAAGCGTGCAATATATTTCTCAATTACTAAAATACCCACTATAATATATTTCTCAATTAATTACTTAAATAAAAAATAGAAAAAGATGAAAGTAGCTGGAGGCACATGGTCCTTTTCCAAACATCAGAAAAGATCTCCTAAGGTCTTGTTTAGATTGGGGTTAGGAATCAGTATTTGACACTGTAGCATTTTCGTTTGTATTTGACAATTATTGTCCAATCATAGCCTAACTAGGCTCAAAAGATTCATCTCGTAATTTACAATCAAACTGTGTAATTAGTTATTTTTTATCTACATTTAATACTCCATGTGTTCAAAGATTTAATGTAATAGAGAGAGTAAAAAAACTTGTAATCTAAACCAGGCCTAAGATATTGTTGAGGACCCTGGAGTTGGCTCTTAATCCGTGCCAAAGGGCCACCGCGCGTACTTCTTCCGGGTCAAAGAAAAACTACGAAACGACAAAATGAAAGACTTTTTTCATGTTAATGGCGACACATGACAATATGACATGTTACAATCTGGAGTGCTTCGCAGCGGTCACAATCAGTGGTCACAAGGAACAGTTCATTTGCCTGCAGGTTGCAGGAGCAGGACAAGGTCTTGAGCTATGATATTGCTATATTTGTTTGGCTGATAAGATATAATTAAAAATACTATTACCTAATTTATTATGAGAAAAAAATACTATTTATTGACTGAAAAGTACTCCTCGTAAGGCAATCGAAATATCATTTCGGATGCAGCTCGTTCAGCTATCATTGAGAGGGTCAAGACAGCTCATTGTGAGTCTTCTCATGGATTGACAACACCAAGTCACCAAACTGTCCCAACGTCTCGACTCTTGAGTAATCGAGCCATCACAATCGGAATGCCATTTCTGAATTCGGATGCAACTCGTTGAGATATCATTAAGATTTAGGGGGTGTATGATGTAGGGACTAAAATTTAAGAGGTGTCACATCAGATGTCACGTGGGGTGTTCGAATACTAATAAAAAAATAAATTACAGAAGTCCTCAGTAATCCACGAGACGAATTTATTAAGCCTAATTAATCTGTCATTAGTACATGTTTACTGTAGCACAATATTGTCAAATTATGAGCTAATTAGGCTTAATAAATTCATTTCACAAATTAGTCTCAATCTGTGTATTTAGTTTCATAAATAATCTATATTTAATATTCTATGTATATATCAAACATCTAATGGGACATCGACTAAAGTTTAGGAGGTCCAAACGCCCTTAAGCTGCTTACCTTGAGGTCCGGAATTTACCCATGGATTGACAGCACCAAGTCACCAAACTGTCGTGATAGTGACGCGCAAATGGCTAAACAGTGTTCGTTTCAAGAAAAAAAGGCTGAACAGTAGTTTCCTTTCTTGACAGCACCAAGTCACCAAACTGTGCCGAGGAACTGGCAGGTTGGGCTGGGCCTTGGATGGTATCGAGAGTGACGCTGTAACGAAAAAACCCGCAGTAACTAATACTAACACGTTCCACTAAAAAAAACTAATACTAATACGTCCGCACTATAATAACTGTACTAATACGCGCGCCCTGACTTTGCATTGGTTGAGTTAATCAGTGTTTGACAAAGTAAAACATCCGGTCTTCGGAGTTTACACATGGACATATCAGAGCTTTTAAATTTTATATATAAAGTTTCAGGCATTAGGCAGAGTCAGATATTATCACATATACATGATGTATAAGAGGAAGACAAACCTGCTACATAATGAAAGAAAAAGGTCATCACAGTTACAAAGAGACCCTTAAAATGCGTATAATAGGTTGGCTTCATGTGTTTTTAACCATGACATGGGAGGGTAATAGAGAAGTAGGTTAAGGGTGTTTTTTGGGTTAAATTTTTATGTAATGGCAGTGGTGGGTATTTATCAATATGTATAGTTTTTCTTTCTTCGATTAATGTGTTAGTTTGTAGCCTTGTGAGATGTAACAAATAGCCGGCTATAGCTGCCGCTATAACCAGCTATATTGTTACATTGAATTTAGCTCCTTTAGCCTGCTATAACGTTTTTAGCCTTAGAAGAACCTTGCCGCTAACTGCCTATAGCCCGCTATTTTAAACAATGAAATTAACACAAAGATTTCTTTTGTTGACGAAAACTAATCAATAAGATAATAGTAGCATATAGATTGGTAGACTTTTACAAGTGGGAACGTGCGTGGCCAGATTTCCTAAAAAAAAAGAACTCCCCAAAAATAAAGGAGAATTATTTGCCACGCTGACTGTGATGGTCGCCAGCCGGTCTCGCCAGCAGATCCGATCAAATTATTTGCAGGCTCCCGGGCTTAATTGCCATGTTCAGATGGCAGCTTCGCCTTCTTCCGACTTTGCTATTGTTTCTTCAATCGAAGTCTTTGATGGGAGCACGCAGTTTCCGTACTCTGTAGTAAAGACAGCCGAACAGACAACACTGTGAGATTGAGATTACATGCAGTAGCTACGGCGAGAGGAAATGACTGACTGAAAGTGTGAACTCACTTGGTGCTTGGTAGACGACGGAGGCGGCTCCGGCGAAGTCGCACGTCCCGCTTGCCCGATGATTGTGCTGGTAGTAGCTGTTGAACGCGTATGAGGCATGGGCGACCATGGTGTTGGGCTCGAAGCACGGCGCTCCCGGCTGGATGGCGCTGCAGTCCGCGCCGTTGGCACAGGCATAGCTCAACCCATCCAGGAGCCGCGCGTCCCCGACCGCCGCGTTCGCCACGCACCAGCTCGCGTTCGGGTCGCAGGTGCCTTCAGTTTCAGTTCACAACACCAGGTGATCAGATGATGACCGGATCAGCATTATTTGCACGTTTGCAATCTGCATGATCGACAAATAAGACCTGAAAGCAGCAGACAACTCTCGACTCACCAGCTGGTTCTTGGTAGACGATGTAAGCGGCGCCGTTGAAGTCGCACGTCCCATTGGCGCGGCCGTTCCGCTGGTAGTAGCTGTTGAACGCGTACGAGGCGTGCGCGAGCCTGGTGTCTGGCTCGAAGCACACCGCGCCGGGCTGGATGGCGCCGCAGTCGGCGCCATGTCCGCACGCGTACTCGAGCGCTGCCTGCAGCCACGAGTCCCCGACCGACGCGTTCGCCACGCACCAGCTCTCCGCCGCCGGCGCCGGCGGCGGGCTGCCGCCGCCGCGGAAGTCGAACTCGTACACCTTCTGCATGTTGGGGTAGAAGAGGCCGAAGTTGGCCTCGACGTCGTCCGGCCCGGAACCCTTACCGTTCTCGTTGAACAGAGCGAAGATGTACACGTCCATGTCGGCGTCGGGGCGGAGAAACGCTATTACTATTCGTCTATTTCGAAGCATGCTATTATAATTATTCGTTTCCTACAAAAATGTCACTGAATATGTATGGACATAGCATGGGCCCAGCTACAGGCGTATACGAAGACGTATACTTCATCTCCCCTGTCACTGACACGCGGGCCCCACATGTCATCTTCTTTCTCCTCTCATCTCTCTCCGGCTCGGGACACAGTGGCCGCTCGGGACCTGGACAGGAGCTTGCCGGCGCGGGCGTGCTCGGCACCGATGGCGAGGGCGAGCTCTACTCGCGTTGTACGCACACGCAAGGCCTTGGCAGAGGCGAGCACAACCTCTACTCGAGCTCCAGCCATGGGGGAGGGGCGAGCTTGGACCTGGCGGCCACGGCGAGATCAGCACGGCTGCGGGCAAGCTCGGCCCCGGTGGCCATGGCGAGCTCAGCGCCAACGCAGACGGCCCCAGCGAGTTCGGCCCCGGCGGCCATGGCAAGCTCGACGTCGGTGGCCATGGGGAGCTCGGCCCCGGTCATGGCGAGCTCGACGTCGGTGGCCAAGTAGGGGTAGAGGTTGATGGTGAGGTAGGAGCCGGTCCGCTGCAGGAACTCGAGCATGGGCCTCATCACCGGCTACGCGATGTCGTCCCGGAACCTGCCCCTGGACGGCGGGAACGAGTCGGTCACCGCGGCGAAGGACAGCGGCGTGGACACCATGATGGCGTCAGCGAGTCCCAGCTGCGCCAGCGCGGCCTGCACGTTGGTCATGGCGGGGACGAGCAGCGGCGTCAGGTCCGGCCTCGAGTCGAACACCTCGTTGCCCACGGAGACGGCATGGATCCGCGTGGCGGGGAGGTACGCCGCCACGCTGCGCCGCGCCCAGTCGGCCGCGTACGACGGGCTCCGCGCGGCGTCGGCCAGGTTCTCGTTGGGCAGCATCAACATGAGCTTGATGCCGGTGTTGGCGAACGACCTCAGCACCGCGTCGTTGGTGTCGTATATCCGCACCATGGTGATGCCGTTCTCCCTGAGCAGCTGCACCACCGCCGCCGGGTCCGGCAGGTCGTTCGCCACCCTGCCGTAGTTCACGCCCACCTCGCGCGCCTCTGAAAGCAGCAGCAGTTAGCAGAACATATCATTGCGAACTGCGAATACCTGCAGCTGCAACTCGATCGCCACCATTTTCAGAACAGCAATAATGCATCTATGTGTTTACCTGCAGTGAGGCACAAGAGCAGAGGCAATGTGGCGGCGCCGAGGAGGAGAACGAGGCGGCAGGTGAGCGCCATGCTCGATCTCCCGTAGTACCGAGAGCGAGAGAGGCAGACAGAGCAAGACGGAAAGACGAAGCGAGTAAGGAACCTGCCTAAGGGCCTGCGTACGGCAGTATTATTGTTGTCAGTTGGCCAGTTGGCTTCATCTGCTGATCTGAAGATTTTTTAGAACAAGCTGATCTGAAGATATAGAGATAATGGCCCCGTTTGGATCCATGGGTTAGAGCTAGTTTGGGCTAGTTGGAGCTCAACTAGCCCTAAAGTAGCCAAACAGGAGGGCTAGAGTGGGTTATTTGCAACTAACCCACCCTAAAAAACTATCCCCCCAAAGAGGTGATTATTTGGGCTAGTTGGGGCTATTTGAGGTGGGATCCACTGTTTTCTCTCTACTTTCACCTGCATCAATGATTTGGAAAGCACATTTATTATCATTTTAACCCTTGTATCCAAACATCTCTTAGGCTAGAGTTAGTTCATGGCTAGTCCTGAGCTAGAAACTAACTCTAACCTCTAGCTGTGCTAGAGTATCTAGACAGGGCCAACGAAGAAAACAAAGTCATAGTTGGCTTGTAATAAGGACTGCAGCAGGAGGAAGGTGCTGGTTTCCACTTTACAGCGAGGCGTGACACCCAATTGGCTGGTCGATCGGAGCAAGCAGGTTGTGACGTCAAGTCGTCGTTAACCTGCTTCTCAGCTTGGCAAGTCGATTCCCCACTTGTATACGAGGAAAATCGCAAAATATTTTGGTGCATGCACCGAGCAGATCAGCTGAGTCAGCTCCGAGATTTCTCTTCACCTCTGCGAGATCTGCAGCCAGCCTGACATAAATGCCCTTGGCCTCCAGCTTTCGTTTCGGGTCGTCTCCCTTTCGAGCTTGGCCTGGAGGGAGCTGATCTTCTACTGCGCATCGTCGCGCTCATGGCAGACTTGGTCATGCTCTCAGAAAGCCTGGTCGTGCTCCTCCCGAGCCGTGCCGCGTTCCGAGCAAAGCCTCTCCGCGGTTTGGTTTAGCTCATCCCGCTCCTTGCGTAGCCAAGCGACCGCCGTGGCATCCCGGCTCGCCCTTTTCTCCAAGGCCGCGAGCTTCTCCTCGGCCCCCAGCTTCAGATCCCTTTCTTTCTCAACCTCGCCTAGAAGGTCAAGGATCCGCTGACGGGTTTCGATGTCTTTCTAGAATAGCTCATCCCGCACCTTCCTGACCCTGGCGGCTTCTTCGACATCCTTCCGCGACCTCACCAACAGGGCCTCGAACGCCTTCTCGGTCTCGTCAGCATCCCAACGGGCCTCAGCCACCCGCGACCGAAGATTGACCGCCTCCTCGGTGAGGGGAGTCAGCTCAACCGCCCTCTGCTGGGCGACAGCGAGCTGAGTTGTCACCTCCCCGCGTAGCCGCGCCTCCTCGACGAGGCGGTCCCAGGCTTCCTTCTGTTGACAAAGGAACCGAGATTTCCCCCGGCTGTGAGCTATAAAGGACTGCAGCGAGACGATGGTAAGGATACAAAAATATATATAGAGGAAGAAAAGGGTAAGAAGCAGGACCGAGCAATACCCGGCCGGAGGGAACAACAACGTCGCACAATGCGCCCCTGGCGTAGTCCAGGGCCTCGAGCACGGACGCGATCCCTACGTCGAGGCTCTCCGGCTCCATGCTCTCTGCGGCGTTGTCAAGGGTAAAAAATGTCGACACCAGATCCTGCTGGTTCGTCCACTGGAGCAGGGGCTCGCCCTGCACGGGCGAGCCACTGCCCACCCAGGTCAGGGTCAGGGACGACTCCCCGCCGGCCCCAAGCACCGCCGACCCCTCTCGTCGTGACGTCCCCGCCGGGATGCCCCCTCCGGTGACGGAAGGGGTCAGCCGTGCGGACGCGAGCCTCTCTCCTAGCACCACGACTCTCGGGGACCCCTCAGCCGCGTCCCCCTCCATCCGGCCCACGCCAGGCAACCTCGCTTGGGCCGCCGATAGCACGGGTCGTGCCGATGCCTTAGGCAACGCTGCAGTCACGCTCGGCTGTGACCCATCTGTCACGGGCGCCGCCACCTCCACCTGCGTCGGTGGGGTCACAACCGGCTGCATCGCGCCCGCCATGGTCGGTGCCACGAGCGTGGTCGGCAGCCCCATCCGCCCCGTCATCGGCAGCGGTATCGCGACCGTCACCAGCTGCTCCGCGACCGCCGAAGGCGCCAGTTGAACGCCCGCGTCCGCCCGTACCGCCGAGGGCACCAGCGTCGCCACGGGTGGCGCCTGATTGGCCGGCGACACGGTCACACCAGCGCTGCTCCTGCCCGAAATAGGCGCGACATCAACTAACGGCCGCCGCCCCGATTGGAGGGCGATGCTCTTCTTCAGTGCCGGCGCCAAAGGATTCCGCTGCCTGCCGATGCTGCAAAGGACGAAAAATATAAGTCATAATGAAATCTGACTAAAATAGGAAAAAACAGAGGAATCGATAACTCACCTCAGCGTCGTTGGGCGACAGATGCGTTTGGGGGACGAATCCCCTGACCCCTGCTCCATCTCATCGATACGAGGCTGTTTTGAGCCCGCCCTCTGCTCCTAGGAAGAGGGGCTCGCCCTTGACAGCTCATGGGGCGCGATAGCGGAGCCGCCCGCCTCTACTGGCTCCTGGGGCACGACGACGATAGAGCCGCCCACCTTTGTTGGCTCCTAGGGTAGGCCGGTGGTGCGTCCCGCCTCCGTTGTTTCTTGGGGGCGTCGTTGGAACGGCCCTCCCCCGCCGGCTCCCCAGACATGCCCTCCCCTCCGTGAAATGGGAAGGGTCCTGACGCCTACAAGGACGAACCAATGCCTGTCAGCACGTCCTCGTGTTCCAGGTTGTCCCACTCGATGTCGTTAGCTACCGTTTCCCCTTCCTTCGGCTCCTTGTTGTCGTCATCATCGTTGGTGTCCTCTCCTCGCTCTCACGCCCGTAGCCTCCTTTGCTGCTCCCTCCTCTTGTCCTCCTTCGCCGCTCGTTCTTGGCGTGGTTCGTCGCCCTCACGGTCGGGTCCCTCGGCAACGGCGTCGGATGGTCCGTGAGGACGAGATCCCTCGGCTGGCCCCATCCCCTCTCAAGGTCAGATTAACAAGGTCAGGAAATTAATCGTAAAAGAAGAGGTAGGAGAGAGGGAGACTTACGAACTGCACGAAACCCGGTTTCGGACGCATCGGAGGATGTCCCGGCACTGGGTAGACGAAGTCAAGGATGGCGCCCGTGTCGTCCGGCGGAGGCTCCATCGCCTCCTTGATGTGTTGCATGATCTCAGAGTTGGGGATCGCCTCCTCGACGAGCGCTGTTCCCTCGAGCTATGCGTTCAGCGCCATCAGGTATAGTGGAAGCACGTGTACCATCAATGGCGCCACCCTCCTTGCGTGGTACGCCCCGATGATGCCGGACCGCTTCAGGCCATCCTCCCTCAGGATCCTGATGGTGGTGACATGATCCCAGATCTTCTTCTTGTCCTTCTCCGGAATGCCCCACTTCCTCCACTGGTCTGGGGCCTCTTCAATCAGGCGCCTGGAGAACTCTATCAAAGGGGCGGTAGTGTCGTTCTTCAAGTAGAACCACTGCGAGTGCCACCCCTTGTTGGACGTCGACAGACACATGGACGGGTACTCTCCCGACCGGTTGTTCCGGAGTTGGATGCTGGCGCACCCCATCGGCGTGTGCAGCTCCGACCGTCCCTTCTCCCTCTTCTTCTGGAGGTTGACGGCGAAGAAGTGTCTCCACAGATCGAAGTGGGGACTGATCCCCAAGAATCCTTCACACAACGCGACGAAAGTCGCCATGTGTTGGATCCCATTGGGGTTGAGGTGCTGCAACTCGATGTTGTAATAGGACAACAGCCCCTGGAGGAATCGATGGGCGGGGGTCGCGAGCCCCCGCTCGTGGAAGTGGGTGAATGACACCACATAGCCGTCGGGCGGCGATGGCACATCCTCATTGCCGGGCAGCACCCACTCCGCAGCCATGGTCCGTGCGCAGAGGTGGCCACGGTGGATGAGGCCCTCCATTCGTGCGAATGAGATGTTAGAGGGGCACCACGGATCCATTAGAGGCAGGGGCGGATGAATGCGAGCTCAATGGCGGCGGAGATGCGGAGGCAGGAAGCCCTAGCTTGACGGCGGCGGAGATGCAGACGCAAGAAACCTAAGCATTGGCGGTGGCGGCATGGCTGCGGAGGTAAGGATGCAAGCGTGCGTATGAAACACGGAGGGCTAACCCTTTGGTTTTATAGGGGCGACGGGTGCGAGGAAACCAACCGCCCGCCTAGATCTCCGCTCCCACCATGACCTGTCACCATGTCTCGTCGTGGGGCGTGCGCACGCCACCTCTAGCCATCCACTCAGAAAACACGCCGGACGTTTCTCCTCCCCGAACGGGCCACGACCCATCAGAGGTAAGTGGGATATGGAGCGGAAAACACTCCTACGGCCCGTCTAGGACCAAGAGTTCAAAGGTAGGCCCACCAACTAGTTCGACAACCACTCCGGGCACCTTTAGAGTGAGGGGTGGAAAGGGATGGGTCCGCTAGCGGCCAGTACCTGGGCGCACGAGCGCCACGGGCATCCTAGCCTACGTTCGAGTCTCAGCCAGATACATTCCGTGGTTTTTCCTCAAAGAAAGGCAGAGAGCCCCCGGGACCGGTCGAACGAACCCGAGAACTATATGGAGTAACCGCTGAGAATCTATTGTCGGTGACCAGCTGACCCAAGCCAGACTCCCACGAACGAGATGTCAGGACCCCACTCGGACTAGTCCGTTAACAGCTCACCGAGCACCATGATTCGTCCATAGAGGCAAATCATGGCACGTCTCAGCTCCTCCGTTTTTATCGGAAAAAACACTTGCGGGAGGACGATCTCAAAGACGAGCCGACCCTCGATCGGACCCCTACTACGTCCGGGGGCTCAAGAAAAGTTGGACTCGCAAGGAGACCGAACGCGCGGTCGCATAACGATGAAAGGTCAATCGGACCCCCGTAGGGGTCAGAATTAGGAAAGACCTTTTTCGACCCACCGAATCTCACGGCTATACCCCCGAGAGGTCCAATCACGACGAAAGGGAATCGCTGTCCCCAGACACGCCGTGGGCGCAAAAAAGAAGGCCGAGGCCCTCAGAGTCCTCTCATTCGAAAAAAGCCTCCGAAGGAGTATTCTATTCCTTCGCAGGCTCGGGGGCTACACCCACCGGGGTGCACTCACGTGCACCCACTGGCAAGTCGAAAATTCCCCCGGGCGATTCTGCCAGAATTACCCGAGGGCTCGGGGGCTACTGTCGGGGACCAATACAAGGGTACCCAAATAGAAGGAGCTAATGGTCATCAACATTGATTCACTCGAGCAGTGAAGTGCACGACTATAGCTCCAACCGACCCCCAGGTGCGCAGGTTTCACCTCGCCTGATCGCTGGGGCATGGGCTCCAGCTCACCCGACCACTGGGGGCGCGCTCTGCCTCGCCCGACCTCTGGGGGTGGGCCTCGCCTTGCCCGACCTCTGGGTCGGGGGCTCCGTCTTGCCCGGCCTCTAGGAACGGGCCCCTCCTCGCCCGGCCTTTGGGTCGAGGGCTCCGCCTCTTCCACCCTCTGGGTCAGGGGCTCCGCCTCGCCCGACCCCTTAGGCGCGGCTCCTAACAAAAGCCCGTACCGCCGCCAACCACTACGGGCCAGAAAGTACAACCTAAGGTCAAACTTCTAGCACTGTGCAGGGAGCGGGCACATCTCAACATGACCCGTGCTCGCGACATGTCAGTCTAGGGAATTCACATCACCAACAGTGATGGACGCATGGTCACTATGCTACCTACTCCCTGTACGGCCGCTGACCAGCACGCTGGTTCGCCGCATTGCCCGTCGGGATGGAATGGGATGCCATGACCCGCTGACAACGCCGGGGCGTGGCATCAGCGGCGAATAGGCGCCCGGCGTGGAGCCATCCCTGTCACCATCTGCAGTGTCGGTGAGACCCACATAAAGGAGAAGAAAGGTCCGTCGGTCCTAGAAGCCTTCCTTTCCTTGGTTCTTCTACATCTTTCTCTCTGTAACCTGCTCTTCCCCTTCGTTTATAAAAAGGGGAAGCAGGACGCCACATGGGGGAGGGGAGACGGCTGGACACCACTCTACATGGCTGTAGACATCAAAACACACGCCCTAACACGTCTTAGGAGCACACGCATATCAGAGACTTGGGACATGTCCCTCTCTCATCTGTTTGTAACCCCTACTATAAACTTTTAGTGCTAGTAACATAAGCAGCAACGACGAACTGGACGTAGAGACTTTTTGCCCGAACTAGTATAAACCTCGTGTCCTCTAAGCACACCATCCGAACCAGACACGCAATACTCAAAATTTACTAGTTGGTACTTGAAACACCGACAACAAGCTTAAGAAACAAAGAAAGAAACAAATAAAATATCAGGAAAAGAAGGGAAATTACAACAGGTTTTGAATCCATAAATCAAAAGTATGAGATAATCTAGTCCTTGCCCGTAACGAGAGGATCTTTATTTCCTCTGTGAACACTGCTTTAGCTGAGTTGAGAATCGGCTGAACTCCTTTGAATATGAAGTCATTCCAAACTATCCAAATTGTCCAGCACATTAATATTGTGACCAACATAAAGAAGGCAGGGTGAGATTGATCCCTGATCTGATCAACTGCTGCAGTGATGTTTTGATCTATCTGAATTGTAATGCCCAACAAATTCCAGCATTTTTTTTGGCAAACTGACACTAAAAGAACAAATGGTCAGTTGTTTCCTCAATAGATTCTTGACAAAAGACACAGTTGTATGAGTCAAGAGGCATATTTTTCCTTCTCAGAACATTCCTTGTGCTTAGTCGGTCCTTCAATAACAACCAGAAAAAAACCTTGTGCTTCGGCTGACAAAAACACTACCACAACCAATTATAAACTTGAGGAATATGCATGTGACCAATGAGGTGCTTGTAGGTTCATGAAGTTGTTGTTCTTCCCCACTGAGGAGTCCAGATATCTTCCTGCTCAGTATAATGTTCACCGAAAGACTGCAATACTTGAAGTTGTTGAAAAGTTTCAGAAGACAGAGGTAGCAAAAAGAGATCTGAGAGTGACCAGTGAGAAAAGAACTTGGAGACAGTGATGGTTTTATTCTTGACAAAAGAAAAGAGTTCAGGGTACTCAAGCTTCAAGGGCGGCTGAATCCAATTGTCTGACCAAAAGAGACATGATCTTCCATTTTAAACCTGGACCAAGGTGAAAGATTTAAAGCAATCAGGCAACTTTAGAATATCTCTCCACCAAAATGAGCTTTTTTTAATATGACTTGGTAACTTTCCATTTGAATAATGCCTCTCCCAGATCAAGGAAACTCAAGGAACATCTTTGTGATTGAAGAATTTATCCATGTTTTTTAAGAGAAGTGCTTCATTGTGCTTTTTTAAGTTAATAACTCTAAGTCCTTCTTTAGGAACACAAACCATTTCTCAGGCTGCTTTTGGGGCCTTTTAGAGTTTATATCAGCCCTCCTCCAACAACAGTGTTTCCTAAACTTATCTACTTGTTTGAGGACTCCTTTTGGGAGAGCAAATGCACTCAGGTGGAATGTTGGTAGAGCTATCAAAACAGCATTGGTGATTTCTAGCTTACCAGCTTGAGAGAGGAAGATTGAAGTCAAGGAAAACTTTCTTTCACACTTGGTTACTTGGGGAAGGTAATCCTCAATCCATGGTTTAGTAATCCCCAGAGGAAGCCCCAAATAAGTAAAAGGCAAAAAAAAAAACTTTAGCATGGCCAAAGGTGTTAGCCAGAAGGTTGAATTTTGCTTCAGAAATGTTAATGGGAACCATGTGAGACTTGCTGTAATTAACCCTTAAACCAGTTGATTCAGGAAAAGAGTTGAGGACTGATTTAAGGAAAAGTAATTGCCTAGCATCCCCTTCCATGATGATTAAGGTATTATCAGCATATTGGATCACTGGAAAATCTGAAGAAAAAGGGAGAGAAATTGGAAGGTGTAGTCCCAAATTCTTTGCTTTGTCTAGGATGGACTGAAGCAAATCAGCAGCCAGAACAAAAAGAAGAGGTGAGAGGGGATCACCTTGCCTGACCCCTCTTTTACAGTGAATAGTCTTTCTAGGAGCTTCATTAAGAAGCACTTTTGAGGTGCCAAAAGAAAGAATATTCTTAATCCAATTGACCCAAGTCTGACCAAAGCCTTTGGCTTCTAAAAGATTGAGGATGGTATTATGCTCAATTTTGTCAAAAGCCTTTTCAAAGTCTAGCTTTAGAATGATGATTTCTTTTTTTGAGTGGTGACACAGGTGTAGATACTCAAAAGCCTAGGCAATGCAGTCTTGGATGGTTTTACTTTTGATAAAGTCATACTGATTTTTGTGAATCAGAGGTATGATTACCTCCTGAAGCCTATGGGCAAGAAATTTGATGGCCAGTTTCATGGAGCTATTGAGGAGGAAAATAGGTCTGATGTCAGACAAACAGATGGGGCTCTGGATCTTGGGAACCAAGGTGATAAAAGAGGAGTTAACACTTTGAAGGCAGACATTGTTCTCCTTAAAAGCCCAACATAGCTCATAAAAATCATTTTTATATGGTTCCAGCATTTCTCAATGAATTCATTACTAAAGCCATCTGGACTAGGAGATTTGTCTCATCTATTTCTGCAGTTGTGAATTTATCTTCGAGTGGGGCCAGGGATATATTATTATACATCTAGTCATAGTGTGTATGATATAAAACTATATGCATTTAGAAAAGTCAAAATGATTTATAATTCATAATCTATAAATTATAATGAAAGGGCCTGATTACATGCCTACTATTATGCCCGAATTCTATAGGTGACCAACAGCTGGCCAACCGATCGATCTAAACGCTGTCGATTGCATCTAGATCGAAGAGTAGATGCATGCATATGCTCAATCGTGTGAGAATAGTACCGCTACTAGTTAGCTGTCTTATCGTGACCTGTATGTATATGTATGTATGGGTACAGGCATGGCAAGTTGACCCGATCTCCTCGTGTTCAAATGCTTATGCTTATGCTTATGCCAACGTTTATCACTCCACTGGGTTAGTGTTACCCTACACGGCAGCTAGAGTCGTCGTGCAGATGTCAATTGTCTTTCTTGACGCGGTAGAGTAGAGTTGTGAGGAGCAGCACTACATCATTTGCGTTCCCTAGTGGTCAATACTAGTCAAAATAGTTGTAGCATGTTCTCATCCACAATGATGACCTTATAATAATACATGGGTTACACATGAGTACATGAGGATGCTGACCTGCGTTCACATGCCAACAAAACACTGCCGTCCGAGCGGCAGGCGGCAGCGCCAATTGTTTTGCACTTTTGCTAACACAACCAACCACCATCCGCGGCACCGCGACTTTGGTCCTGTTCGCTTGGGTTTATTTGCCTGATAAGTTATAATTAAAGTACTGTTAACTGATTTAATGTGAGAAAAAAATACTGTTCGTTGGCTGAAAAAATATGGCTTATAAGGCATTTATTCCCCCAATGAACCATGATTGACTTGCATTGACGACAACGACCCAACCCGATTAGCTCAAGTGCACTGCGAGTCTGGGATCTGTGTAGTGATGCTGACATGATTGGTATGTACTACAGCTCTACTGTACACGTCTGTCTGCACTTTGGTCAAGGTAATCAGAATTAACCTTCGCATGATTGGCTTTGACAGAAACATTATTCAAACAATTACCGTGTCCTAAAATCAATTAACAAAGATGACGGTCCATCTCTGTTAACCGAGGCCCAATCGACGAGGAGTTAGGTCCCGACCCACAGGTACGTTCTGACCGATTCTGTAAATCGATAGTGTACCAGTGTTCAAGTCTAGCTCATTTTCCAAATGTTTGTGTGGTTATTAGTTTGTGGTTATTGGTTTGTGGTTATCCAGGAGTATCACTAGATTTGTCGTGAGATATATTTTCATATTATTTCCATTTTATTTTATGAATATTGATATATTTTTTCTCTAAATTTAATTAAGCCTTAAAAAAATAACTAGGATAGAGCTAAAGTTACATCTTTTTTAGACGGATGTAGTACAAATTGTTTTAGAACCTGTAGTCCCTTCTCTATATTTTCTTGTTTTCTTGCCGATGTAAATGCTATCATTCTTACAAATAAATGAGACATCTTTTTTTTTAATGTGGTATAAAAGCCACAGCATGTTAAATTGATCAATGTCGGTTTTAATTTTATGCATAATTCTGAAGACGATATGCATGACTGAACCGAAGAGTGTAGTTACAGTACCGTGTGCTGCTATCTAATTAAGCTTCTCTATTTTATTCCTTTGCATAAAGAAAAAGGGCCTCTAATCCAACTTTTAAGGCAGATATGATAGTTTAAAAAAAACGAAAGCATCGGGTCTAGTCTTCTGCTTAATAAGCAACATATTTTACGTATACTAATAAGGGGTCTGTTTGTAGATCTTGTGCTGTGGATTTTAGTTTGAGGAACATTTGTTAATTTACTGCAAATTTATGAAAATATAAGATGCTTAACTAAACAAAGTCCCTTAAATGATTATGGCAACTGCTTATATCAATAATTGTGTGTGGATGACTGATTAAAGCATAAAGAGCTTCATTGTCATTACGAAAAGAAAAATACTAATGCACAAAGGGCAGGCCTTTTATTAGAATAGAACATTGAATCCAGCCTGGTGTTCACACACTCAACCAAAACGGACAGGTGGTTTGGTGTCGCCGCGGTGGGCGTACTGTCAGTCCCCCGCGTCTACATAAGCTGGCTCCTAATTCTTTACGACATGCGTACCTATACCAAACTACCAATGGCTCCCCACCACCTGGCCGTGGCCGTGGTCGCCATCATCGCCGCCGTCTCGCTGCTCGTGCCCCGCGCCGCTGGCTACCCGTGGCCAATTTGTGGAACAAGCAACGACTTCAAGCCCAACAGCACATACCAGGCCAACCTCAACCTCCTCGCCGCCACGCTGCCCAAGAACGTCTCCGCGTCCCCGACCCTCTACGCCACCGCCGTCGTCGGCGCCGTCCCGGAGCAGGTCTGGGCCATGGGGCTCTGCCGCGGCGACGCCAACGCCAGCAGCTGCCTCGCCTGTCTCACCCAGGCGTTCCAGGACCTGACCAACGACTGCTCCTACAACAAGGACGCCACCATCTACTACGACCCCTGCGTCCTCCACTACTCCGACGTCCACACCCTCCCCGACGATGACACCGGCCCGACGACACTGTCGTACACCATCAACAACAACGCCAACGTCACCTCCGACCCGGCCCGGTTCGAGCGCCTCCTCGCCGCGCTCGTAGACGCCACCGCCGAGCACGCCGCGTACAACTCCACGCGGCGGTTCGCCACGGGGGAGGCCGACTTCGACCAGGAGTTCCCCAAGGTGTACACTCTGGCGCAGTGCACGCCGGACCAGACGCCGGCGCAGTGCCGCAGGTGCCTCTCCGGGCTTATATCGCAATCGCTAGACGGGTTCCAGAACAACATCGGAGGCAGGGTGCTCTGGGTCAACTGCACCTGGCGGTACGAGACCGCGCCTTTCTTCAATGGACCGGCCATGGTGCGGCTGGCATCGTCGAGCCCTCCAGCACCGGCACCGGCACCGGCGACGGCCGCGACAGGAAGAGGTGGGTTAAAGCGCTTATGATTTTATTTTACTCTTTGTTTGCATAGCATGGACTCATGGACCCCGTGCATATTGACTGTAAATTATTCATGCGTGTGAAATAGCTTGACCAGTTGACCGTGATTGAAATTTGCTAGTGCGCGCGTGCGTGGTTGATGAATTATTGTAATCTTTACTCGAGTGGCGCAAATATTAGAATTTTAAATTAGTTGCTTCAAAGCTAGTCTTCAACATCACTTTCATTCATGTTACCTATTCTGGCATTTCGTGGTCAGAATAATCCAAAAGTTGGCCCCAGATTTTCTACGACAAGCACTCATAATAAAATATAAGCATTGATGAGGAAATGCTTTTGACCAGTGATAAAGCTATTGATACGGTCTTGATACTTGACCAATCTAAATTGTTTGTTCTGTTTCTACTGAAATTCCGTTTGTGTGCTCACACATTCATTTCATTCACAGGGGAGAGGAAGTACAGTGTCTTCATTGTGGTTCTTGCAGTTGTGCTGCCTACTCTAGCTGCACTGAACCTTGTGTTTTGCTTCTGTTTCTGGAGGCGGCGGCGACCAGTAGCACAGGCAAAGCAGTCACGTAGTATGTTCCTGCAAAATCCTCCCACTTTGTCACAGCCTGAAACACTTCATGGAGTCTGAACTGAAAAGAAATGACACATCCAATCTGTACTTGAACAGAGCCCATGTATTCCACGGAAGCAGAGGACATGGAGACGGTGGACTCCATGATGATCGACGTCTCCACCCTGCGAGCCGCAACAGGGAATTTCGACGAAAGCAACAAGCTCGGCGAAGGCGGGTTCGGCGCGGTGTACAAGGTACTGAACAATCAATGAAGAATGTGCCATGGAGCTCATGACTAACATTGGTGTGATTTGTTCAGGGCGTTCTCCCGGACGGCGACGAGATAGCGGTGAAGCGGCTGTCGAAGAGCTCGACGCAGGGGGTGGAGGAGCTGAAGAACGAGCTCGCGTTGGTCGCCAAGCTGAAGCACAGGAACCTCGTCAGGCTCATCGGCATGTGCCTGGAGCAGCAAGAACGGCTTCTCGTGTACGAGTTCGTCCCCAACCGGAGTCTCGACCTGATACTCTTCGGTACTGATGATAAGCGTGAGCAGCAGCTTAGCTGGGAGCAGAGGTACAAGATCATAAACGGCATCGCTCGAGGCCTGCAGTACCTCCATGAGGACTCCCAGCTCAAGGTAGTCCACCGTGATCTCAAGGCCAGCAACATCCTGCTCGACGTGGAGATGAACCCCAAGATCTCAGATTTTGGCCTCGCGAGGATCTTCAGCCGAGACCAGACGCAGGCCGTCACCAGCCGCGTTGTCGGAACCTAGTCAGTACCCATGCATCTCTCAGTGTTTAGTTGTGCTCTGGTTGAGCTTCCCTGCTGAAATGGGTACATTTCTCTTTTCAGTGGGTACATGGCTCCAGAATACCTCATGCGCGGGAACTACTCCGTGAAATCGGACGCCTTCAGCTTCGGCGTCATGGTGCTGGAGATCGTCACGGGGAGGAAGAACAACGACAGCTACTACAACTCCCAAAAGTCTGGAGACCTCTTGACCACCGTAAGTGCAAACTGACAATCACCATTGTTGCTACAGCTACACCTTGCTGGCTTACGGTGAAGTTAGACCTCACGGTTACAATTACCCGTGCAGGTATGGGAGCACTGGGAGGCCGGGACGGTGGCGGAGCTGGTGGACCCGTCCCTGGGCGAAAGCTTCCCGGAGGGCGACGTGCTGAGGTGCATCCACATCGGGCTGCTCTGCGTCCAGGGAGACCCCGCGGCCCGGCCGGTGATGTCGTCCGTCGTGATGATGCTTGGAACCAACACGGTCACCCTCCAGGCTCCATCCAAACCGGGATTCTTCGCCGGAAAGAGTGGCACTAACACGACCGTGTCGGCTGACGTGTCGCTTTAGAGTTTGCCATGAGAGCACGGGACGGCAAGGTAGCTTGTGCAAATCTACAGATCAATTCACAATTGACTCAGATTTGCTAATTGAAATATACGGCTTATGAATAGAGGGGCCAGTGGAAACATAACTGAAAAGTAAGTAATACAGACGCTAGAGTATTGCCCTGTGTTTTGTTTATTCGTACAATAATAATCCAATTGCTCTGGCAAGTGGCAGCATGATGCTCCAAGGCTCATCTTGGTTCCAATTCTGTAATTGACACTTCATTTGGTGATATCACCCCAGACGTAACGTTAGCGGTGGATTGGGAAGTTGTAGGATATGATTCTGAATAAACAGTTGAGTAGTAACCACTCTTGGGAATGAAAAATACTGGCTTTAGTGGAGCCTGGAGGGAGAAAGTGCTGCCGCTGAGCATGACGTTTACTGTTGACATCATCGGTCGATCGACCGGGTTATCCTGAACACACAGTAGGCCGATATGGACATATTTCAGCATCTGTTGCGCAGGAGCTTTGCCTCTCAGAGATGGATCCATAACCTCCACAATTGTTCCCATGGTCCAGTGCTCCCAAACCTGTATCAATTATCAAATGCAAATTTTGTTAGTGTATTTGAAGCAAATTACTTGTGTAGAGAGTTTTGGGATAGCAGAATGTCTTACAAGACTTAAGAGATCAACAGACTCCTCGATGTTAAAGGAACCACTGCTTCTTCTTCCGGTTAAGATTTCTAGAATCAAGATGCCAAAGCTGAAAACATCGGACTTTATAGAATAGTGGCCACGCATGGCGTACTCGGGTGCCATATACCCACTGCAACATGAAGGAAATTCATTCTAGTCAAGAATAGAGGCATGGAGCTAGAAAGAGCAAAAGCTTAACAATAAATGGTGCTAAAAAATGTGTTATCTTTGCATGCAAATTTTAGGTAAGTGGGTGGGAGGCATGGTGTCCCCCCTAGTTTGGAAGTAGACGTACTATGTTCCAACGACGCGGCTTGTGACCTCCCGCGATTGATCCCTTCCAAATAGCCTAGCCAGGCCAAAATCCGAAATCTTAGGAGTATAATCAGAGTCTAAAAGGACATTGCTCACTTTAAGGTCCCGGTGAATAATCTTCAACTGAGAATCTTCATGTAGATACTGTAATCCTCTGGCAATTCCATTTATTATCTTGACTCTTTTTGCCCAATCTAGCTCCTTGTTTTCTCTCAGGATCTGTCAGTTGAACAAGAAACCTCATGTCAGAAATGTTAAATTCTGATACTACTAGTGCTATCGGAAAACAGATTATTACAAAATAATACCGAAAAGGATGGTGTCGATGCTTCTATTGGGCATGTATTCATACACAAGCAGTTTCTCATGTTCTTGCAAGCAAACACCAACAAGCCTAACAAGATTCTTGTGTTGAAGCTTGGCAACCAAGACAAGCTCGTTTTTCAGCTCTTGTATTCCTTGCCCTGAACTCTGTGAGAGCCTCTTCACTGCAATTTCTTGACCATCAGGAAGGACGCCCTGCGTAAGTGTGAACCTTCAGTTGCTGAAAATGAAAATGCATTATGAATCGGGCTAGTATGAGTGGCACCTTATAGACAGCACCAAAACCTCCTTCACCAAGCCTATTGCTCTCATCAAAGTTACCGGTCGCAGCGCGTAAAGTTGATATATCGAGAAGAAGGGAATTGATGCTTTCAATGTCCCCAACATTAGTTGAATCTGTCAGAATATAGTGACAACACAATATATAAACATGAGTAATACCCAACACATATAATCTCCTTGAGATTTAAGTAAAAAAAAACAAAAACTAAATGTAATCAAATACATAACATCCCTTTATATGTCAGGTAGTGCATTGATTCACATACTCTCTTGCAAATCTGTTCACAATTCCAAATTATCAAGACAACTTACCCGCTGGTGTCTGCTCCCTTGCTGGTCTCCTCCTCCAGAAGAAACAGAGACAAGCAGTACTGATAGATAGCACCGCAGCAACTATGGGAAGTGCAATTGCTAAAACAATTCCTGTTTTGTTTCTGGTTCTTCCTGTAAACAAAGTCCACAAACTTCAATAAACAAGCATGCCGCAAATCTTAGGAACAATTCAATCATAATCTGAACCAATTAGTACAAAACATATCTTCAATCATGTTTGTGGAAAGATACAGACTCAACCACTTGCAGGAAACTTTGGAGTACAAGCTTACAGCACTGAGAATCTTAGTGCTGCTAGGCCCAGAGGTTAAGGAAATCAACGGCTAGCAGAGTAGCAGCGTGGCGCTTCGCACTATGTTATTGTCGAAAAGTTCGAATTGGAAATAAAACAAAGATAACTTTACGACAAAATCTTATCTCTTCTGAACCTTTTATAATTAACAGATCATGGAGTGGACCATGGGATGGTTTATAAACATTTAACTTTGAGTAGTGCCTACTGCCTACTTAACCCTCCATTGGAAGCGGAACTAACCACATTGTTTTGTAGGTAGACAGACTTCACCATGCTAAATGGAAAATGCAAGCACGTTTGAAATGTAGTAATGGGCAACTTTTTCCTTCATGATTTTACTTTTCTAATCTAATACATTTTCCTTTGTAAAAAGTTCTGGGTTTTTTTAGCATGAAACAGCAGGTGCTCTGGCTTTGCATTAAGTAGAAGGTGAAGAGCTATAACAAAATTACACGGTGCCTAAAGTTCCCAGAAAACAGAAAAAAGAAACAAGATGAAAGAAGATGAAAAACACTGCACAACAGTTGCGACATATCTTTTTCTTCGTGCGTACATGTTCTACGCGTCATTTCCTGCTTACATATTCTACGCGTCATTTTCAGTCAAACGAGTAGTAAATGATAGCGACGGGACTGCAGAGATGTAAGAAAACTCTGCATACAAGGTTACGTGGCCTCTACATCTGTTGACAATAGTGTGGTTCCCAAATAATTAGAACATAAGAATTCAGTTGTTTGCCTCTAATTATTATCAAGTCAACAGTCGTATGAAACTAGAATCTGGATTGCTCTGCCATGCCCATGTTTTCCTTTTGTGTTCTTGATTGAGACGCCCATCCCTGTTCTAAAATCTGATTTGGAGAACTGGAGGAGATATCTAGTGCTAAAATCAAGCTAAAACTGCAGATTTAGCGAAGTTGTGTTTGACATCTCACCTGGTGGTGTTGCCGTCGGCGTCACGTTAACTGGCACAGGAGGTGGCGCCGGCGCCGGTGACGGAGACAGCGACGATGGTGCAGGAAGCCGTAGCGTCGGTCCGCCCGTGAAGAAAGGATACACCTCGTACCTGAAATTGCAGCGTACTCCAAGGACCCTGCCGCCCTGCCGGCCGCTCAGGTACCGCGGCATGATTCCAAGTATATCGCCAAGGCATCGCCGGCAGTCGGCCGGCGTCATGTCCGGCGTGCACTGCGTGAGGCCATAGATGGTGGGGTCGGTGGCATCGAACGCCTCCTCCCCCGTGGCGAACAGCCTGGTAGAGTTCGCCGCCGCGTAGTCGCCGGTGGCATTGAGGAGCACGCGGACGGCGGCGTCGAACACCTTGATCGGCGAGCTGACGTTCAGCGAGTTCATGAGGATCAGCTCGTTGTCGTTGCTGGTGGTGTCGTCCAGGAAGTCCATGTTGGAGAAGCGGAGGTAGCAGCCGTCGTAGTAGACGGTGGCGTCCTTGTCGAAGGCGCACAGCTGCTGCGCGCTCTGGAAGGCGGTGGTGACGCAGGACCCGCATGCCGTGGCGTTGGCGTCCCCGCGGCAGAGCGCCAGAGCGTACGCGATGTCCGGGAGGACGCCGACGCTGCCCTTGGCGAAGAGCGTCCGGGACGAGGAGGCGTTCCTGGAGAGCGCCGTGGCGAGGCTTGCGAGGTTGGACTGGTAGGTGCTGTTGGCCGTGTAGTTGCCGGTGTTCCCGCACACCTGCCACGGCCGCGCCTGCGCGGTTGCTCGTGGCGATAGGAGGAGGAGGAGGAGGAGAGAGGGGAGGGCGAGGAAGAGGAGGTGGCCCGCGGCGAGGCGCGGGGAGGCGCCGCGAACCCCCGCGGCCGCGGCCGTGGCCATGGCGCAGCGGCGTCTTCTTGTGCGTGGTGATTGTCTGACTGACTGGGGAGGGGTGATTAAGACTTACGAGGGTAGTGCCGTGTGCTTAGCAGAGGGTTTGGTGGATGATGGTCCGTTTGACTAGCATGTAGCAGCCTCCCTCGAGTATTCGCTGGGGCCCGCAGGGGGGCGACGCTGTGGATGACGTGCCGGGCCCACAGGGTCACCCTGACCCAGCCGATCCCAGGCATTTGCTGGGGGCACTGGTGGCTGGTGCCGTATGTATCACTGTAGTGTATGTCTGTATCAGCGTCGAGGAATTCATGGAGCAAACAATGATACATACGTACAGTAGATCTAGTAGTGATCTTAGAGCAACCATAATATATATGGACCAACTTTTAAGTGATTTAATTGACGTGTGGCGTTATACTCAACATCCATAGTGGCGTGTAAATTCTAATTAGCCCTTTCATTGGATTTCCACTCTCCAGTTCAGCCCACCGCATGCCTACGTCCTGTTCGCTTGGGCTTATTTGGCTTATAAGTCATATTTTTTCAGCCAACGAACACTATTTTTCTTTCACACCAAATTAGCCAACAGTACTTTCAGTCATGGCTTATCAGCCAAACGAACCAAAACAAACGGAGCGCTAGTTGCTGCGCCGCCATCGTGCCCTTGCTTAGCACAGCCAGCTCTTGCCTTCGGCATGCATGCCCACCGCCGACGCGCGCCTACTGATGTGCGCTATAGCTGCACGAGGCCGCCCCGCTGATGAGCACCCTTGCTGCTATTAGTATTAACAATGAGGCTTTTACATGTATGTCATTAAAAAAGTTTGTAATTACACATAAGCCATTAAAAAAATTAACCGCGCACAGGTGTCACTGCTCTAAATTTCTTTGCCTTATAAGCCATCCCGTCCGTGTTCTGTTTGTTTTTTGCCGTTTGGTGTGGGACCGGCCAATGAAATTGTCCATATTACCCTTGGTGGTGGAAACCAACTACGATTGACCACCTCAGTTTTCTTTCTCTCTGTGTTCCTCCTTGTCTTCTTCCCCTTGCGCGTCGTCAGCACCGTGCCCGGTGCCCCGGCCCTGTGCCCCCGGCACCTCCAGGTCTCGGCCCCGCCCTTCGCCCCCGGCGCCTCCCGGCACCAGCCCCGCCCTACGACCCCGACGGCCTAGCCCCATGCTCCCGGCCCAGCACCGCCCTGCACCCTCAGCGGCTGCGGCCTGGCCCCGCGCCCCCAGCGACCGCGCACGCTCCAGGCCCCGCGCCCGGCCACGCGCCAGCGCCTGCTCCCCGGCGACCCGACCCGTGACTCGGCCCGACGACCTCCTAGGCGGTCATGACACCGTCGTCCGTCGTGGCGGACCCGGTGGCCTCGCTGGTCGTCGTGTGGAGAGGGGAGCCGGGGCGCCGCCGTGCCACATCGCCAGATCCGGCGGCGCCTGGCTACTCCTCACCCACCTGGATCCCGTCACTGTCAACGCGGCCGAGCTCGTAGCTGCCCCACCGCACGCCCGCCGTCTCCGTCTCCTTCACCAGATCTGCCGCTGCGCTCCTCGTCAGTCGCGCGTGGCCGCTAGCTCTAGGGTGCCATCGCCGTCTCAGTCCCCCAGCCTCGTCGCGCACTCGCCACAAGCGCGCGGCGCCCAAGATGCTGGATGCACCACTGGTGGGGATAGGAACGGGAAGTGGACGCCGCTCGGGAAGAGCAAGGAGGTGCCCTGGTGGCCTCGCTGCTCGTCGCCGTGGAGAGGGGAGCCGGGGCGCCGCCGTTCCTCGTCGGCAGATCCGGCGGCGTGTGCTCTAGGGGGGTGGCCGCGGCGCTCCAGTGACGGGGGGCGCGATCCAGGGGGCGCGGGGCGCGAGGCCGGCGGGTGGCTCTAGGAGGCCGTTCGCGTTGCCTCCAAGGGCCGCCGTGTGCGCCGCCGGGAGGGAGGAGGCCGCGTGCCCAGGGAGAGCAAGGAGGTGCCCCGGCGGCCTCGCTGCCAGATCTGACGCCGTCACTCCTAGTCCGCCGCGCACCGTTGTCGCCGTGAGCCGGAGCCGTCCCCACGCTCTCTCTCCCCCAGGGTTCTTCGCTGTTTGGTGTGGGACCGCCAAGGGTAATATGGACAATTTCACTGACCGGTCCCACACCAAACGGCGAAAAACAAACAGAACCCCGACGGAATGACTTGTAAGGCAAAGAAGTTTAGAACAGTGGCACCTGTGTGCGGTTAATTTTTTTAATGGCTTGTGTGTAATTACAAATTTTTTTAATGGCATACATGTAAAAGCCTCATTAACAATTTATAATTCCCCAATTTTCAGTTATTCGCCCGGAAATGTCCGAGTTACATGAAAGCCAACCCCTAGATTGGTGTATGTGACTTGATTAGCCTAAAATTCCATACATATATCTTGTTATTAATAATTAGTGTTTTCTATATTAATCCTCACAATATGCACTATAAATAAAAAAAACCTAAAAATTCTCACAATAATCAGAAGCATATGCCTTTAGTTTAATACTCCCTCCATCGTGTAATAGGAGTATAGTACATTCTAAAAAATTTAAGGCAACTTAAAAGAATACTCAAATGACACATGGACCCTATATTAAATCAATTAATGAGTTTCTCCTCCAAACATATTTTCCTTTTTTAACACTGCCAAATCTGAGGATGGAAACCATGTAGAATATCTTATATTTTAGTATAATTTTTGGAAGTCATTAATATTAAATTTATATATTATCCTCACATGTTCAAGAAGCAATGTGTGAAGAGGCACGGTTCTTTGTTTTTCTAACTGAAATGGTCAACAGGGTACCATACTTTCGTGGCATGGCGTTTACTCTTGCAAGTTTGAAAGATGGTTACCTAGAAAAAAAAGTTAAATTCAGCTATTATAATGAGCATTTCATGAATCTTTAGGGAAATCCACTTTTCTCAAAAACATGTCAAATTGCAGTGACCTAGAGAACGATGAAAATCAAGGTCCACCAAAATGGTAGGCATACATCAGTCATCGGAGCTCACTTGATTTATAACATTCTTACTATTTATTAAATAAAGACCTCAATAGAGGCACCATGTTAATTCTCCCAAACGCGCTAGAAAATCTAGAAATTCTCATAATAATAAAAACATATGTCCTAAAATCCAGTAGTCTCTAATCATCCTCATCGATAATAGCCATTGGATTCACTGCAATTTATTAAAAAAATTACCTACCACTGCCACTATGAAAAATACATAAAGTTACTGCTTAATTTTGCATCAATATTACCCACCTCTGACATTACGAAAGATAATTCCAAATAACCACTGGATTTGTATATAAATTACCCACATATGTCATTATAAAAACAATTCAAAGTATCCCCTAAATTTGCATCTAAATTATCCATCTTTGTCATATGAAATATAATTCAAAATAGCCCCTTGACATTGCATCTAAATTACCCACATCTGTTGTTAAGGAAGATAATTCAAAATAACCCTCTAACTTTGTATCTAAATTACCAACGTCTGCCATCACAAATGATAATTTAAAATACCCCTAATTATTTTATAGATTACCTACCTTTGTCATTATGAAAGATAATGCAAAGTAACCTCCTAAGTTTGCATTCTACTTACCAATATATGTCGTTATGAAAGATAATATAAAATATTACTATTATATTTGTATTTATCTCAACCATTATAAAAAATAAGCAAAAATATCTTCCAAATCTAAATGTAAATACTATATATGTTATTATAAAAAATAAATCAATATCCATAAGTATGAGACATAACAAACTTCTGTAACCATAAAATTAAATAACCATAATACTATGTTGTTTAACCATGTATATCAAGTAAACATGCATATATTAGGATAAATATTTATTTTAATAACTTATGAGGTATGGAAAAAATAATAGCATGAACAATTCACTTTAATTTGTATTAATACTTCATGATAGTCAATTTCATAAGTTGCCATTTTAAATAACTTTATACATTTTGACCGAAACATTATGGCATATCAATATTGATAATAATTTAATTTTAAGCACTCTTTGATATATAAAACAATACTAAACATATGTAATCCCGTGATACAACAAATTCAACATGTGAGCAGTTTTTTCTGACTTTTGGTGTGGTATAATAAAAAAGGGGCGTACCCAGTGCAGAGAGCTCTCGCTCTGTGCAGGGTCTGGGAAAGGGTGTTAGTGGCAAGCCTTACCCTTGCCTGTGCAATGCGAGGAGACCGCGACTCGAACCCGGGACCTTCCGGTCACAGGCGGTAAGCCTCTATCGCTTGCACCAGGCCCGCTCTTCTTTTGGTGTGCTATAATAAGAAGCTAAAAAATTTATTACAAAAGTCAATAGCAAAAAGCCAATAGATAAAAGTCAAAAGCCAGAAAGCTAGCTTTTGTGCCAAAAGCTCAAAAGCTGTGGCTCAAACAAATAAGGCATAACACCTTGGTCACATTGGTTAATCCAATATTTTGTCCCATTTATCCTCACTTTGAAATCAAGATTAGTTTCCTCGCAAGAAACAAGTTCTGGTCCAGCTTTTGGTCAGTGCAAATGTGCAATGACCCCGAGGAAGCAAATAGGTAAGAGCACCGTATCTCTTTCTAATCACCCTCTAATAATACAACGAGAATCAACTAATGTAATGTAAGTAGCAGGCCGGTAATAGGTACAGCACCTTACTTAGCCACTATTACACTTTTTATTCACGTACTCCAACGTCCGGAGATCATGCTATACATATAAGTCTTCTGATCAATAGGCGTAAAGCACGAGCCAACACCAGTTCTGTGATCGACCAGCCTCGCTAGGGGCATCTCCAACACCAGCAGCATTTGGGTAGCATGAGTGAGCAGTGGCATAACCGGGAAACCGACGTCCTAGACAATATCGGCCATCGGAAGCAGAACCAAAGTTCCTAGTTGATGCAAACTGAGCAAGGTCCAAGATGGTACGATATCTCCTTGTGGAGACGACAAGGCAGACTTGCCACCATCGTCTCTCTTCACCGGTGGCCATCTGACCAAGCACTCTTTACCGTCCTCAGAGATGTACCCAACACAGCAATCGAAGGTCAGCTTGTTATCTATGATGTCTCCGAATTCCTTGAGCTTGTTCACATACTCGCAGTCTTCGTAATCGTCACCCAATGGAGCAAGAGATATCCTTATCATGTCGCTAACCCGGTAATTACCACGTTTGCCGCAGCGATAAATCCGTTGGCAGAGAGGCTTGTACCGGGCAATTCTTGGTTTTGCTCTTGCAACATGCACCTGGACATCAAATACATACATTTTCAGTTCTGCATCCACCTAGTTTTCTGAAAACCTTTCGTGCACAGTACAGTACTCCATCCGTTTTAAATTATAAGTGGTTTTGACTTTTTTTATACAATCCATTTTGATTTAAATACAAAATAAAACGGATGAATTAAAAAAGTCAAAGCGATTATAATTTGGAAAGGAGGGAGCACTTATTATGTAGGTAGGTTAATTGTAGTTACCTGCTGGCCGTTGATGACGTGGTGTGGGCAGGCGAGGGCGCGGCCGGCGTCAATGGGGCGGGGGAATTGGACGAACGCGAAGCCACGGGGGCAACCGGTGAGTCGGTCCTTGGGCTGGCAGACGTCGGACACCTCTCCGTAGCGGCAGAAGTGGCGGCCAATGTCCGTGTCACCGGTGCCAGGGGCGATGCCGGAGACAAAAAGCCTGCCATTACTCTCGGGCAACTTCATCATGCACGCCGGCGACTTGGAGTGGCGCGTTTGCTTGTGCACTGTAAACAAAATCGCAGAGGGATCGGAGTCAGAATCCTCAAATCACCCTTCGGATTATTTCTGAAAGCTATCTAGCTCTATATTGAGATATTGTAAACACAATCGTCGTCACTTATGGGTTGATGGATAGGTAAGAAGAAAATCACATGCATGCATGCAACTGGCCAGAAAGCGATGATGCAAAGAAATCAGATCAGACGACGTCCATCTCTTTATGGGCGCCCCTAGCAGGAAGAGCTAGCATAGACAGGCTATGGTTGGTGCATTTTTCCTACATACATACATACATATATATATATATATATATATATATATATATATATATATATATATATATGTATGTATGTATGTATGTATATAAGGTGAGTTTTTTATACTCCCAGAGTAACTACTCCCATGTACACACCGTACAGCCTCGGGTCAACCAGGAGAAGCTAACGGGTTGAGAAATATCAGGTGACGCATGCTGATATAACTTCCGTGAAAAACGGATCAGGTTTGCTTTTGACGTTGCGTTGGCAAATTTTTTTTGAAATGTGTGCATTAAATAGTAGTATGTGTATATACCTATTTTTTTAGAAATATGCATGGATACTTCTTGCGGCAATGGGTATGTATTCATACTTTGTTTAATCTAAACACAACAAGCTGGCCAGGTTTGGTTAGCGACGCTCATTAGCATATTTCTTCGAAAATATAGCACACATGCTTTTCGTTAAAAAAGCATAAACAAATACTAGTCCAACATAATAGTATGGACCAATACTTTAAAATAAAAATAGTATGTACAGATACTGCTTCAAAAAACAAGCACACATACTTTATACCGTAAGTATACTTTATATTGTAAGTATGTACACATACTTCATACTCTGAGTATGTAGCCATACTAAGCAAGTTCACATACTAAGCAAGTTCACTACGTAAGGTATTCAGCTGCTATCTTAACCATCATCTAGACGACAGGGGGGCGGCGGCGGTGCATCAGAACAGGCACATGGGCCATCTTGCCTGCGGCGTCATCTCGGCATATATCCTCGTGATTAATTTTAGCACAAAGCAAGAGCCACTAATAGACCTAGATTGTAGAAGTGGATGCTTCTAGAAGTCGCCAATCCAATATCAAGTGATACGTACTCCAATATGAAAAAAAAAAATCTAGATGAAGTGATATTATATTGAAAAAGTATCAAGTGATACTCTAGTCATTAGTATCGCTGCTGTATCAAGTGATACTCCGATCGATCTGAAAAATAAGGATCAAGTGATCCTGATTCCTGAACATAAAAAGAGTATCATGTACGTGGTACTTCAGTCTGTAAAAATGAAACCAAGGCATCAGATCTGGGTAAGAGGGAGAGGAAGGAAAAGGCAATAAAAGCATCTTTGAATCCACCGATGTGCTAGCCTTCAGTGCCGCGTCCGATGGGAAGCAAGCAGCACACGTAGACACGGGTCGATCTTGACCTTGTTAGGGATGGGGCAACAAGCAGCGTGGACGATGGGGAAGTGGATGTAGGGGCTACCTGGATGAGGAGGAGGCGACGAGGAGAGTCCGGCGTGTCTGGCTCGGCGGAGTTGCAGCAGAGGTGCAGGACCTCGGAAGCTTACGTCACGACGTCTACGCTGAATGCCGAATCCTTGTGTGCGGCTGCGGCCTCCATCTCCCAGGTGCGCAGCACACATTCCCGCTTTGCTGATCTCGCAATCAATGAACTGATCTGCGGAAGTGAGATAACAAGATGTTGGAATCAACCATCTCCCGATCTGCATGCCACGATGAGAATAAGATTAGGGATAAACAAATTGATCATATTAGGAACAGCGACGTGGGTTTCAATCTACTGTACCTAGACTGCATCAATGAACCGCGTTACCAAAATCTACAGCATCGTGGCCGGCGGGTGGTGGCATGCTATTGGAGCGAGAAAAGCCGCCGCCGCCGCTGGACGCCCGCAAATGACGATCGAATCTCCTTATATTCATTATATTAACGGGTCCGCTTAATTAACCCGCTAATGCACCTCGGGCACCACGTTGGGAGGCTCTTCCGGTGTAAACTAGGTGGGAGTAGTTACTCCCAGGGAGTATGAAAATTTTTCCATATATATATATATATATATATATATATATATATATAGACACACACACACACACACGATACGAATTGAAGAGCAAGGTGTGGGAGAGGGAGGGCACCTCGCCGTCGTATGACAGGGAATCGTCGACGTGCTATTTATTTACGACGAGAAGAAAGTCGCCGCTCCCTTGAGGTGTCAAAGTCTCGAGAGAAGGCGGACGGGGAACCTGATCGGGATCGCGCACCGTGTGCTTTATGACGCTGGGATCGCGATCGGACACCTCCTCCGTGTCCGTGTACGCAGGGCCTGCTCGTTTTTCCTTCTTTTCCCTTCCCAAAAAAGCGATGTTCCGACCTTTCTTTGCCGGAAAAAAAACACACCATGTCAGATTTCCACATTACAGACGCCTCTCAACCATCATCCCATACGCGTAAAATTCGCATCACTCTTGTTGCGACTGTGGTGAGACGTACATACGCATCTGTGATAAGCCCTCATCGCAGACGCGTCTAGACAAAACGCATACCCTCATCATACACACATCTAGACCGAACACATCAGAGATGCGTATCCTCCCATCGAGGGCATTTTCAGATTCAAGTAATCAACACTGACAAGTTGTAGAAAATCCCTATAAAGACTTGGGTGTGGTCACAAAGGCCAGCCCTATTTCCTTTTACTTTAAAAAAGTCACATGATAAGTAGAAATGGAGTTACTGGACTTTGGAGAGAGGAGTGTTACCGCCCTCTAAAATTTCATGGTCTATATATGTTGGGGGAGATATCTTGCGATCGAAGAGCTTACTAATAAAGCAACCAGTCCTCTGATTTGTGTATAGGCAGTATCACTCGCGGGCGGAGCGGACGAAGGCCAGGATCGGCAAAACGGCCGACAGAGCCTTTGCACGACGGAGAAACACCAGAGGCAGGCAAAGGCCAGGGTCGGCGAAATGACTGACAGAGCCTTCGCACGACTGAGAAACATTAGAGGCGGGCAAAGGCCAGGATCGTTGGTGAAACGACCGACAGAGCCTTTGCACGATGGAGAAACGCAAAGGCAGGCGAAGACCAGAATCGTTGGCGAAACGGCCGACGGAGCCTTCGCATGATAGGAGGAGCACCGGGTGAAGCGAAGGCCAGTGGCATCTAACTATGACGAAAGGAAAGGCAGCATCGGCGACAGGGTGGTAGCAGTGCTGAACAGGGGGACCTCTCTTTGGGCCAAGGGATCGGCTCGACAAAGCTAGGCCTATCTGCAAAGGCGGTTGGAGAGGTGAAAGACACAAGGGTCCCGAGAGGTAGAACACCAGTAGTGTCGGGGTTATAACCCCAGGGTGCCTCAGGGCATCGATTAATTAGCAGGCCGAACGGCCCACAATACATCGGCCAGCAAGAACCCAAACGACCGAGGCCCAGCTGATGTAAGAAAATCAGGCCAAGCACTAAGGCGGGAGCCGGCCACGAGCCCTTCATCAGACTTAGCCGCACAGCGTACGAGAGACGCACGACCTCTCCACAGTCCCGACCCCTGGGAGGAACGGGGAGAGGTCAAGCCTAGACAAACGCGCCCGCTCTTACAGGAGCAGGCACGCCTTACTGACCCCGCAAGGATTGAGGGGACAGTGGTCACCATGGTCCGGTCAGACGCCACCTCCGCATCACGCAATCCAGATAAGACAACACCGCCCAACACGGTGACGGCCGGTACGATGACCACCGTCAAAAATACAGCCCGACAAGACGCATGTACGATCCTACCCACTACCGGATGGGATCCACAATGAGGTACTTGATTTAGAGGCCAACCAGACCAACGAGAGCCATTACCCCAACGATCGGGATCATGGCTCTCAGCTCCACAAGCCAACTAGGCGATCGACAACCCAGAGGTGGCTACCAACTTTTGTACGATGCCCCAGGAAACTAGGAGGCGATGACGAAGACCATGGCAGAGACCACGTCACACAGGACGGCTGGCGAACCACCACCGTGCCTACAGTGCCACCACGGCCAGCACAGTAGCACCACGCCACACCATGCCATGACGTGGCCACAGGACCATGACGACAACCACGCCCGGACGTGCACCAGAAGACGGCGTAGCTTGCAAGCCAAGTTAGCTAGGACCTCCCTCAGGCTCACGACCCTTCGGTCGGGAGAACCTCCTTCTCTGTACATGCCCTAGCCCCGAACCATTCTTGCACCCCCCATTGTAAGAACTTCAGAGCATTCAAGCGAGGAACACGCACTCGATCATCTCCGAGACTGGACGTAGGGCACCGGCCTGAATCAGTATAAATCCTCGTGTCTTTTGAATTCTACCATCGTCTTTCTAGAGCAGCGCGGCACTCATATAAATTTACTAGTCCGGTTTATAAAACACCGACAGTTGGCGCGCTAGGTAGGGGACAGTTGCGCACTCTCGATTGTTGAGAAGGAAGCGATAACTCCTCGCACCGTCGGTGGACTCACTCGTGGAATGGCCCACGGTGGCCACATTCGCCATGAAAACTACGATTTCATCGACGTCAAAGGGCCAGCGCCCACGTCCGTCTACAGCCATGGCCCAAACCTCTGCCATGGAGATATGGGTCCCATGGCCCACGGCGAACACACTTTTCGAACTGCCCCCGACGGCAGCATCCTTAAGTTCACCTACGTGGGGGGCCAATACCCTCCCTCGTCAGCAGTCATGGCCAAGTCCTCCACCCTGGAGGCTGAAAGTCCATGGCTCATGACGAACTCACATAGGGAATGGCCTCAATCGGCCACATCCTTTTGGGAAACCACGAGGTTACCCACACCAATGGGTCAGTGCCCATCGCTAGCTCTTACCCCGTCCAGGTCAACCGTGTGGGAGACCTGGGTCCGGCGGTAGAACCACGCCCTGAACAGCATCTTCGCAACTAGTGGGACGCCGCGTGTCAGGGCATGCACGAACGACGAAATTACCCGGCGCCACGCGGCGACATCGTTAGGTCAGTTGGCTACCCGGTGCCACGCTTCGCAAGGCCAAGCCTGGAACCAGGATCCAATCCTATATGGTGGGCAAACCGCCCATCTTACCTTGGCAAATTGTCAGCTGTCACTCGGAGGCATGTGCATCCGAGGAAGTGGACTCCCTGAGCGCGCTGTGCGCCACACCGACGAACCAAACCGTGTCGTGCTCAGAACCCACTTTCGCAGCGATAGGATATGCTAGCTAGCTCTTCGTCAAGAGTAGCAGCTGCACCCAGAGGCGGGGACACGACGACCGCGATGTCATTGCGCCACGAAGGCTCGGGCGCTAGAACGCACGAGCCCTCCCGGCCAGAAGCTACAGTGGTCCGAACTCGAAGAAGCCATCCCCGGGGACTCGTGGACCCGCTGAGGGCGTCGAACCGGTAAGGGCCAGCCCTTGGAAGCCTAGGCGGATGATCCGCACCAGCTACAACCCCTCCGAGCAGCAAAGAAGCGTCATCACCAGCCCGAAGCCCAGGAACCATGACAACCCTACCACAAGCGAGCGCTCAGGAGTTCGCCTCAGCACGAGCAGCAGCGACAGGGCGAGCGTCTGCTCCCTGAACAAGCACCGGTGATATCAATCATGTCTGTTTCTTCGTTATTTGATCACATTCACATACACGCATAGATGCAATAACGAACCCGACTGACTAAAGTGAAGCGTAGAATAAACTTAAGGACATAGAACCCGCGCATTTCATCTTGAAGGCATTCCGCCTTGAAGACATCCCGACCCGCTTCTCAAGAGCGGTCAAATATCATGGCCCATGGGGGAGCTTACGTGAGGCCCCTGCCAGCGCACACTCTCATCGCCTATGCCACACAACCCCTAACCGAAGTCTGCACGCTATGAGTAGTCGTCCATAGTTAGAGAACGTGTACCCGCTTATGCCGAGCTAAGACGAAAGTAATGTAAAAACAACAAGGGTGGGGCGATAGTAGGAGCGAACAAGAAGTAAAAACCATCCCCGAGGGGTCCGATTACGACGAAAGGGAATCGCCGTCCCTAGGACACGCCGTGGCGACAAAAGAAGGCCGAGGCCCTTAGAGTCCTCCCATTCAGAAAAGCCTCCTAAGGAGTATTTAACTCCTCCACAGGCTCGGGGGCTACTGTCAGGGACCAATACGAGGGTACCCGATGAGGAGGAGCTAATGGTCATCAACATTGATTCATCCGAGCAGTCAAGAGCGTGACTACAGCTCCAACCAACCCCTAGGTGCATTGGCTCCGCCTCGCCCGACCCTTGGGGGTGGGCTCCGTGTCGCCTGACCCCGAGGCCACGGGCTCCACCTCACCTGACCCCGAGGCTACAGGTTCCTCCTCGCCCGACCCTTGGGTTACGGGCTCTGCCTTGCTCAACCCCGAGGCCATGGTCTCTGCCTCGCTCGACCACTGGGGTGGGCTCTGCCTTGACCAACCTCTAGGTCAGGGGCTTCGCCTCGCCCGGCCTCTGTGTTGGGGGCTCTGTCCTGCCCGACCCCTTACGTGTGGCTCCTGACGGAAGCCCATACCGCCGCCAACCACTACGGGCCAGAAAGTACAACCCAAGGTCAATCTTCTAGCATCGTGCAGGGAGCGGGCACATCTCAACATGACCCGTGCCTATGACATGTCACTCCAGGGAACTCACATCACCAATAGTGACGGACGCGTGTTCACTATGCTGCCTACTCCCTATACGATAGCTGACCAGCAAGCTGGTTCGCTGCGTCGCCCGTCGGGGCAGAATGGGACGCCACGACCCGCTGACAACACCAGGGCGTGGCATTAGCAGTGAACTGGCGCTCGGCGTGGAGCGATCCCTATCACCATCTACAGTGTTGGCGGGGCCCGCACAAAGTAAAAGAAAGGCCTGGTGGTCCTAGAAGCCTTCCTCTCCTTGCCTCTTCTCCCTCTTTCTCTCTGTGTAACCTAGTCTTCCCCTTCGTCTATAAAAGGGGAAGCAGGACATCCTAGGAAGGGGGCGGTTGACCACTCTACACGGCTATAGACACCAAAACACACGCCCTAATATGCCTTAGGAGCACACACACATCAGAGACTTGGGACCTATCCCTCTCTTGCTCAGTTGTAACCCCTACTACAAACTTTCAGCGCTAGTAACACGAGCAGCATCGATGAACTGGATGTAGGGACTTTCTGTCCGAACCAGTATAAATGTCGTGTCCTCCAAGCACATCATCCGAGCCAGACACGCTATAATACAAATTTACTTGTTGGTGGTAACTCAAAACACCGACAGTTGAAGCACCATGTAGGGGCCTTTTGCGCATCTCGACGTCCACACCAGGCCTCGGATGGCTAGTCACGGCATCAGCTGGGTCCCAAATGCGCACGTGCGCTTTGGGAACCTGGACTTCATTGTCACAACGGAGGGAGAGTTGGCGTAGGCTCCCGCCGCCGTCCAGCCTCTCCACTCCGCTGGCCTCGACCCAATCACTAAGGCGCTTGAGGAGCTGTAGCTGCACGCACCGGAGGCCCATGCCCTCGGGAGCGACCAGATCCTCGGCTTCGATTATGGGAGGCTAGAGCGCCAGCTCGGTGCCTTTCTGAGACCCCGACCGTCCTGGGAGGACCTATGCCACCTCACCTTCTCGTTCACCAATGCCATGACGTAGCTTGCAGGAGGAGAGCCGCTCTCCTCGGAATACCTCATCCAGAGTGCCCCGACAACGCTCCCATCCGGTCTACGCAACACCGCAGAGATCGTTGGCCACCTTGTGGCGCAACACACTCCTCCATCCCCTATGAACAATGAGTTCGTGGGGATGACCGAATATGTCGGGGTATCTTTCCACGACCTCCTCATAGGAGAATCGGAGTCGCCCTCCAGCTCTTACTCCAACAGGGGGAGCCATCGCCCCTCTTGTGAATGTTTCATGGTAGGTACTCCCAAGGGACACGTCGAAAGCATCCATGAGGGAGAGGCTACCCCATGAATGACTTCAACGACGAGGTCGAGAGGGATGCATGGGGCCTACCTTGCCTACGGGTAGAGCAGCTGAAGGCCCGGCGCTAGGAGATCGGGGAAGCACGACTCTAGCTCAAGCAGGAACACGAGGAGCTCGAGCGAGTGATCGGGCGCCATGGAGATGGTGAGCGTGCGCACGGCGTGGCCCGCGAAGTGAATTGGAGGATCATCAAAGACGATGAAGCCCTCCCACACTTCACCTGGGCGAGCTAGAACATCGCTGCTGTGGGAGCCTTGCTCTGGGGCTTCTAGGGCCCACGACGCCCAAGGATCGTCGAGCCCATCGTGAGATTCACATGCTACTCGATCGTGTGGTGAAGCAGCAGGCCGAGAGCTCATTGTCCCGACGACACGAGCTCGACACCAGCCAGCGCGGGCCCTCAGAGTGACCCAACAAGGACATGTCAGTCCACTAGGCGCGGCAAGGTGGCAAGCCACGTGCTGCGGTCTCGGTGCATGAGCGTCTCGGCTGCAACCGTGACGCGTGCGACACCCTGGATGCCCACAGGCGTGCCCGTGGCGATGACCGAAGCCCAAGCCCCAACTTGCAAGGACCTGAGACCTTTGGCTGACACATCCTCAACGCCGCCTTCCCACTGCGGTATCGATCGCCGACCAACATCCCGAAATACTCTGGGGAAACGAACCCTGGACTGTGGCTTGAGGATTATCAGCTTGCTTGCCAAGCCGGTGGAGCGGATAGTGATGATTTCATTATCCGCAACCTTCCATTGTTCCTGGCTGATTCGGTGCGAACGTGGTTGGAACACCTTCTGCCCATCCGAATCCAAAGTTGGGCGGACCTAAAAGAGATCTTTGTGGGAAACTTCTAGAGCACATACGCACGTCCTGGGAACCCCTAGGATCTCAAAAACTATGGACATAAGTCCGGGGAAACCCTTCGTAGGTACATCCAGTGCTTCTCCCTGCAGTGCAATGAGCTACCCAACGTTGCCGACACCGACATCATAGGAGCTTTCCTGTTTGGGACCACCTGCGAGTCCCTGGTCCATAAGCTGGGACGTAAGGGCCCGCAAACCACCAAGGATCTCCTCGATATCGCCACTAGCCATGCCTCGGGCGAGGAGGCGGTCAGAGCGATCTTCGACCACCTCAAGGGCAAGGAAAAGTAGGACGAGGACGTCAGTGAAGGCGCCTCCAACCGTCCCAACAAGAAGAAGAACAAGCAGCAGCGCAAGGGATCGCTCGTGGCCGCCGCCGACCGCAAGGGGGGTCGGAAGCCCACCGAGGGCACCCTGGACCACTTCGAGAAGCTGCTCGAAGGGCCATGCCCGAACCATGCCTTCCCTGTCAAGCATCTATACAAGGACTATGGCCTCATGAGGCGGTTCTTGTCCAAAGGCTCCAACTAGGGGGAGCATAGGGTGGACCCCAAGCTGGCCACAGACAACACCGAGGGGAAGGACGACAGCTTTCCAACGCTGGACGACTGCCTCATAATCTTTGGAGGGTCGACGGCCTACGACTCCAAGCGCCGCTAGAAGCTTGCACACCATGAGGTCTACACGGCTGAGCCGGCCCTGCCTACCTTCCTCCTATGGTCAGAGTTCGCCATAACCTTTGATCGGACCGACCACCCGGAAAGCATCCCACAGCTGAGCAGATATCCGCTCATGGTCCACCAAATCATCGGCACGAAGTGGCTCACCAAGGTGCTAATGGATGGAGGTAGCGGCCTCAACATCATGTACGCTGAAACGCTCGACGCCATGGGCATGAACCGAGCGCGCATCCGACCGACCGGGGCACCTTTCCATGGCATCGTATCAGGAAAACAGACCATGCCACTTGGGTAGATTGATCTGCCCGTCACCTTCAGGGATCCGACCAATTATAGGATGGAGACCCTTACCTTTGAGGTGGTCGGGTTCCACAAAACCTACCACGCCATCCTAGGACGTCCATGCTACGCGAAGTTCATGGCCATCCCCAACTACACCTATCTAAAGTCGAAGATGTCGGGTCCATGTGGGGTCATTACCATTGGCACCTCCTTCTAGTGTGCCTATGAGTGCGAGGTCGAGTGCTGCGAACACACCGCGACAATCATCGCCTCCAAAGAGCTTGCAGCCATCAAGAAGGAGGTCATCGGAGAAGCACCCGACCCCAAGCAGTCAGTCAGGTCTTTCGAGCCTGTGGAGGGCGCGAAGGAGGTCCTCAGAGACTCCAGCGGATCCAAGGGCAAAGTGGTGCGCATTGGCACCATGCTTTCCTCCGAATAGGAAATCACGCTCATCGACTTCCTCCACGCCAATAGAGACATCTTTGCGTGGAGACCCTCGAACATGCCAGGCATTTCGAGAGAAGTCACCGAGCACTCCTTGAAGATTAGGCCAGGCTCCAAGCCGGTGAAGCAGCGCCTGCATCGCTTTGATGAGGAGAAGCGTAGGGCCATCGGTGAGGAGATCGCAAAGCTTTTGGTGGCTAGGTTCATCAAGGAAGTATGCCACCCCGAGTGGTTAGCCAATCCCATTCTTGTACGAAAGAAGAGTGGAAAATGGAGAATGTGTGTTGACTACACGGGTCTCAACAAGGCGTGTCCAAATGATCCGTTTCCTTTGTCATGCCTAGACCAAGTAGTCGACTCAATCTCAGGGTGCGAAACCCTTTGCTTCCTTGATGCGTACTCCGGGTACCATCAAATCACGATGAAAGAGTCTAGCCAGCTCATGACATGTTTCATCACCCCATTTGGATCGTTCTGCTATGTCATAATGCCATTTGGTCTAAAAAACATGGGGGCTACGTACTAGCATTGTATGCTCAAGTGTTTTGGGGACCTCATCGGGTGAACCGTTGAGGCCTACGTGGATGATATCGTGGTCAAGTCCAAACGGACTGACTAGGTCATAGTCGACCTAGAGCAGACCTTCGCGAAACTCTGAGCAAACGGCATTAAGCTCAACCCCGAGAAGTGCATTTTCGAGGTCCCAAGGGTTATGCTGCTGGGTTTTATCGTCTCGGAGCGCGGCATCGAAGCCAACCCGGAGAAGATCTCGGCCATCACGAGGATGGGACCGATTTAGAACATAAATGGGGTACATCAAGTTATAGGGTGCCTCATCGCGCTCAGCCACTTTATCTCACACCTCGATGAACGAGGTCTCCCCCTCTATTGGCTTCTGAAAAAGGCCAACCGTTTTGAATGGACGCCCGAGGCCCAGGAGGCACTTGACACGGTCAAGCAGCTTCTAACGAAGGCCCTGATCTAGGTCCCTTCGATCGATGGAGAACCGCTTCTGCTCTACATTGCGGCCACCAAGTAAGTGGTCAGCGCCGCCCTGGTGGTAGAGCGAGAAGAAGAGGGACATGCCCTCAAAGTGCAGCGTCCCGCGTACTTCATTAGCGAGGTCTTATCCGATTCCAAGACCCGCTACCCCCAAATCCAGAAACTCATGTATGCCATCCTTATCGCCAAGAGAAAGTTGCGTCACTACTTTGAGTCACATCCGGTGACGGTCGTGATGTCCTTCCCCCTCGACGAGGTTGTCCAAAGCCAGGATGCCACGGGAAGAATCGCAAAGTGGACACTCGAGCTAATTGGCCAGGGCATTTTGTTTGCCCCCCGAACAGCTAGACATTATATGTGCTTGACCCTTTATCATGTTAAAACCTAGAGGCAAGGTTTGTGGAAATAAATGCTGAGTAAAACTAGTCGGACCATAAGAAACCTACGCCCCAGCGGCTACGGAATTTTTGCTCACCAGTGTGATCAGAGTTTGTTGCCCGCACCCTGAGCTTTAGCCTCCGCCTTCCTAGGAAGGGTTTGGAGGGGCCGCCTATGGAATCTCCTTCGAGAAGAGGCTAGCAGGTCGCCCAAGTCGATCGGACGGCTTCGGCCACTGCCGAGAGACGGGTAAGGAGCAACAGGATGCCCCATGCGGGTTGTGCTGACTCCGTCATGAACGATGGACCCGGATCTCACTCGAACATATCCGGCAGGAGCCATTGAGGTAGCTTTATCAACCCCCACTTTACTTTCTAGTGCATGAGCATTCATTCATCCATTCTCATGCATCCAAGCATCGCATATGCAATTATTGCATCACAACGCTTCGCGTCATGTCACAAAGCGGTAGTCGTCTCATTCGATATAAGCGACGACCGATCGAGGTTCGATGGCCGGCCCACGAAGGGCTCGAGGCCGCCTTGCGTCAAACAGAGCCAGGGGAGAAAATGTAGATGAGCCCTAGCGACCTTCGCCCAACCGCTCAGAAGTGGACAGGGTCATCTCAACCTTCCCGTTTGATCCTAACCTTGAGCCAAGAACACAGAATCTCCATCGAGGGGAGGCCAGCGGGCCACCTGAGTTGGTCTCCGAAACAACTCAGGCATCTATCGGGAGGTGGGTTAAGGAGCAGTGGAATGCCACATGAGGGCTATGCCAACTCCGTTACGAACGACGGACCCGAATTCCACTCGGCCATGCCCGTTAGCGAGCTCACCGAGCGCGTCACTCAAGCCATCGTGGCAAGTGATGTTAGCTCAACCCCTTCGGTTGTGGAAACCGTGGACGGGGTGACGATCACAAAGATGAGCTGACCCTCAATCAGACCCCTGCTACACGCGGGGGCTCAAGGAAAGTTGGAGTCACAAGGAGACCGAATGCGCGGTCATAGAATGATGGCTCAGATCCTAGGGAGGATGTACGTGCAAAAACTAAGAATAACGTTTCTAAAACAAGAGACGCTTTGTCCTACTAGTTTTGCTATCCTCTCCTCGATCTTTAGTGACACCCGACCCCGCAACTATAGGGGGTTGGACCTCACTCAGGGGCTAATATGGGTATATATATACCCTTTCTAAAACAATCGCCATGCCTGACCTTCCTCACAATTAAAACCTAGAGCTCGCGGAAACGAATGTTGAGTAAAACTGGTCGGATCGCAAGAAACCTATGCCCCAGCGGCTACGGCGTTTTTGCTCACCAGCGTGATCAGAGTTTGTTGCCCACGCCTCAAACTCTATGGTCTTAGCAATAGGAAGGGTCGAAATGCATTAAACCCTTTTTACACATAAAAAGGGAGAAAGAACATATTTATTCATACGAAACAAAATAACAAGCTTGTTTGAACAAGACAAAAGGGTCAGAACTTGTCCACTTATTATAAGAATGACCACCCGACCTATCTAACTAACTAGCCCTCTAGGGGAGAACTATGCCTTCTATCATGTCCGCCAGGTCTTGCGAAAGGGGAGCCACCACCGTTTCCATCTCCTCCAGCTCGTGGACTTCATAACCAGGCGCGTCGCCATGGCTCATAGCCTCTAGATTGATGATGTCCCCATAATGAGAACGAGCAATCACAAAGGATTGATTGACCCCGATGTGAAGGGCATTCCTCTTGAGCTGGCGCACCCGAGCCTTGATCTCGATGGCACAAGCCACGAGCGAGCTGGTCCCCTCCGACCTCACCACCTCAAGGTCATCGTAGACCACTCCGAGGGCAGCACTCAGGATATTGAGCTCATCACTCTCTGCCTGAAGATTTCTCCTTTCCTCGGTGAGATCCACAGCTAGCCTAGCAGCAACGCTCTCGGCCTCCAGCTTCTGGGTTGTCTCCCTTTCGAGCTTGGCCTGGAGGGAGCCGACCTTCTGCTATGGGTCATCGTGCTCTTGGTAGGCCTGGTCATGCTCTCAAAAAGCCAGGTAGCACTCCTCGTGAGCCTTGCCACATTTTGAGCAGAGCCTCTCCACGGTTTGGATCAGCTCATCCTGCTCCTTGCGTAGCGGAGCGACCGCCACGGCATCCAGGCTCGCCCTTTTCTCTAGGGCCGCGAGCTTCTCCTCGGCCCCCAGCTTCAGATCCCTTTCTTTCTCAACCTCGCCCAGAAGGTCAAGGATCCACTACCAGGTTTCGGTGTCCTTGCGGAGCAACTCATCCCGCTCCTTCCTAACCCTAGCGACTTCTTCGTCATCCTTCTGTGACCTTGCCGATAGGGCCTCGAACGCCTTCTCAGCCTCGTCAGCATCCCAACGGGCCTCGGCCACCCACGACCAAAGATTGGCCACCTCCTTGGCAAGGGGAGTCAGCTCAACCATCCTCTACTAGGCAGCAACAAGCTGAGCTATCACTTGCTCATGTAGCCACGCCTCCTCGACGAGGCGGTCCTAGGCTTCCTTCTGTTGACGAAGGAACCGAGATTTCCCCTGGTTGCGAGCTATAAGGGACTACAGAAAGATGATGGTCAGGATACAAAAAGTATATAGAGGAAGAAAAGGGCAAGAAGCAAGATCAAGCAATACCTAGCTGGAGGGAATGACAGCGTCGCGCAATGCGCCCGTGGCGTGGTCTAGGGCCTCAAGCACGGACGCGATCCCTACGTCGAGGCACTCCCGCTCCATGCTCTCTGCGGCATCGTCAAGGGTAAAAAGCATCGATGCCGGGTACTACGGATCCATCCACTAGACCAAGGGCTTACCCCGCGGGGGCAAGCCGCTACCCACCAACGTCAGGACTAGGAATGACTCCCCGCCGACCCCAAGCACCACCGACCTCTCTCGTCATGATGTCCCCACCGGGATGCCCCCTTCGGCGATGAAAGGGGTCAGCGGCACAGACACGAACCTCTCTCCTATCACCATGACTCTAGGGGACCCCTCGGCCACGTCCCCCTCCATCTGGCCTGAGCAGACACCGTCGCCTAAGTCGCCGATGGAACGGGTCACGCCAATGCCTCAGGCGATGCTGCGGTTGCGCTCGGCTATGACCCATCTATCACGGCCACTGCCACCTCCACCTACATTGGTGGGGTCACGACCGGCTGCATCACGCCCGCCACGGTTGGCGCCACGAGCGCAGTTGGCAGCCTCGTCCGCCTCGCCATCGGTAGCGGTATCGCGACCGTCACCGGCTACTCCGTGACCTCCGAAGGCGCCCCTTGAACACCCACGTCTCCCCGTCTCACCGAGCGGACTGGCACCACCGTGGGTAGCGCCTGATCGGCCGGCGATGTGGTCACACTGGCGCCGGTCCCGCCCAAAACAGGCGCGACACCAGCCAATGGCCGCTGCCCCGATTGGAGGACAATGCTCTTCTTTGGCGCCAGCGCCAAAGGATTCCGCTGCCCGCCGATGCTGCAAGGGATGAAAAACATAAGTCATGATGAAATCCGACTAAAGTAGGAAAAACAGAGGAATTGATTACTCACCTCAGCGCCGTCGGGCGGTAGATGTGTTTGGGGGACGAACCCCCCAACCTTTGCTTTGCCTCATTGGAACGAGGCCGTTTCGAGCCCGCCCCCTGCTCCTGGGCAGAGGGGCTCACCCCTAGTAGCTCCTAGGGCACATTGGCGGAATGCCCCGCTCTCCATGGCTCTTGGGGCACGACGGTGGAGCCGCCCTCCTCCGCTGGCACCTCAGGCATGACGGTAGAGCCGCCCACCTCTGTTGACTCCTAAGGCAGGACGACGATACGTTCCACCTCCATCGGTTCCTAGGGGGTGCCATCGGAACGGCCTGCCTCCGCTGGCTCCCTAGACGTACCCTCCCCTCCATGGAATGGGAAGGGTCCCAATGCCTACAAGGACAAACCGATGCCTAACAGCTCATCCTCGTTCTCTAGGTTGTCCCACTCGATATCGTCGGCCACTGTTTCTTCTTCCTCCATCATCTCATTGTCGTCACCATCATCATCGTCGTTGTCAGGGTCCTCCCCTCGTTCTCGTGCCTACAGCTTCCACTGCTTCTTCCTCTTCTTGTCCTCCTTTGTCTTCCTTGGTCGCTCGCCCTTGGCATGATTTGCTACCCTCATGGCCAAATCCCTCGGCAGCGGTGCCACGTGATCCATGAGGATGAGGTCCCTTAGCTGGTCCTGCCCCTCTTAAAGTTAGTCTCATGGGGTCTGGAAATCAATTGAAGAGAAGGCAAGAGAAACGGAAAATTATAAAGACAACGTAGCTTGGCTTCGGCCGCATCGGAGGATGCCCCGGCACTGGGTAGACAAAGTCGAGGGCAGCACCCGAAGTCATCCCGCAAAGGCTCCATCGCCTCCTTGATGCGTTGCGCAATCTTGGAGTTGGGGAGCGTTCCCTCGGTGAGCGTCGTTCCGTTGAACGACGCCTCGAGCGCCATCATGTATAGCGAGAGTGTGCGCATCATCAACTATGCCACCCTCCTCGCATGGTAAGCCCCAATGATGCTCGACCCTTTCAGACCGTTCTCCTTCAAGATGTGGATGGAGACGATGTGGTCTTAGATCTTCTTATCCTTCTATGGGATGCCCCACTTCCTCCACTATTCCGGGGCCTCTTCGATCAGGCACCCGGTGAACTCTGGTAGAGGGGTGGCAGCGTCATTCTTGAGGTAGAACCACTGCGAGTGCCACCCTTGTTGGACATCGAGAGCCGCATGAACGGATACTCGCCGACTCGATTGTTCTGAAGTTGGATGCCGGCACACCCCATCGGCATGTCCAGCTCTGACCTACCGCCCTTCTCCCTCTTCTTCTGGAGGTTGACGGCGAAGAAATACCACCACAAGTTGAAGTGGGGCTGATCCCTAGGAATCCTTCGCACAGCGCGATGAACACTGCCATGTGCTGGATCCTGTTGGGATTGAGATGCTATAGCTTGATCTTGTAGAAGTGCAGCAGCCCCTAGAGGAATTTGTGGGTGGAGGTCGAGAGCCTGCGCTTGAGGAAGTGGGCGAACGGCACCACGTAGTCATCAGGCGGTGACGGTGAATCCTTGCTACCGGGTAGCAACCACTCCACAGCTGAGGTCCGTGCGCAGAGAAGACCATGATGGACGAGGCACTCCATGCGCTGGAAGGTGATGTCGAAACAACACCACGGATCCATTGGAGGTGGGGGCGGATGAATGCGAGCTCAACGGCGGTGGAGATGCGAAGGTAGGAAACCTAAGCGTTGGTGGCGGTGGCGTGGCTGTGGAGGTAAGTATGCAAACGTGCGTATGAAATATGGAGGGCTAACCCTTTGGATTGATAGGGGGCGACGAGTGCGAGAAAACTAACTGCCCGCCTAGATCTCCACGCTTGCCATGACCTGTCACCACGTCTCATCGTGGGGTGTGCGCACGCAACCTATGGCCATCCACTCAAAAAATGCACCGATCATTTCGCCTCCCCGAACAGGCCATGACCCGTCACAGGTAAGAGGGATACAGAGTTGAAGACGCTCCTATGGCCCATCTAACCCTAGGAGTTCAAAGGTTGGCCCACTGACGGGTTTGACAACTGCTCCGGGCACCTTTAGACTGAGGGGTGGAAAGGGATGGGCCTGCTAGCGGCCAATACCTAGGCGCACGAGCGCCGTGGGCACCCCGGCCCTTGTTCGAGTCTCGGCTGGATACGATCCATGCTTTTCCCTCGAAGAAAGGCAGAGAGCCCTTGGGACTGGTCAAATGGACCAGAGAACTATATGGATTTACCGTTGAGAATCTAGAGTTAGTCACCAGCTAGCCCAAGCCAAACCCCTACGAACGGGATGCTAGGGCCCCACTCGGACTAGCCCGTTAACAGCCCACCGAGCAACATGATTCATCCATAGAGGAAAATTATGGCACGGCTCAACTCCTCCGTTTTTATCAGAAAAAATGCATGAGGGAAGATGATCACAAATACAAGCTGGCCCTCGACCGAACCCCTGCTACGGGTGAGGGCTCGAGGAAAGTTGGACTCGCAAGGAGACCGAACGCGCGGTCGCAGAACGACAGACCCCCGTAGGGGTCAGAATCAGGAAAGACCTTTTCCGACCCACCAAATCCCATGGCTATACCCCTGAGGGGTCCGATTATGACGAAAGGGAATTGCCATCCCTAGGACACACCATGGGTGACAAAAGAAGGCCAAGGCCCTTAGAGTCCTCCCGTTCAGAAAAGCCTCTGAAGGAGTATTCAACTCCTCCGCAGGCTCGAGGGCTATTATCGAGGACCAATACTAGGGTACCCGAAGAGGAGTAGGTAATGGTCCTCAACATTGATTCATTTGAGCAGTCAAGAGCGTGACTACAGCTCCAACCAACCCCTAGGTGCACAGGCTCTGCCTCGCCCGACCCCGAGGCCGCGGGCTCCGCCTTGCTCGACGCCGAGGCCACAGACTCTGCCTCGCCCGACCTCGAGGCCATAGGCTTCGCCCCGCCCGACCCTTGGGAGCGGGCTCCGTCTTGCCCGACCCTAAGGCCACAGGCTCTGCCTCGCCCAACCCTTGCGGGTAGGCTCCGTCTCGCCCGACCCCGAAGCCACGGGCTTTGCCTCGCCAGACCCTAAGGTCACTATCTCAGCCTCACCCAACCACTGGGGGCAGGCTCCACCTCGCCCGACCTCTATGTCAGGGGCTCCGCCTCGCCCGGCCTCTGGGTCGGGGGCTCCGTCTCGCTCGACCCCTCGGGCGTGGCTCCTAAGGGAACGCCATACCGCCATCAACCACTACGGGCCAGAAAGTACAACCCAAGGTCAAAATTCTGGGATTGTGCACGGAGCGGGCACATCTCAACATGAGCAGTGTTGGCTAGAGCTGTAGTGTCGGCGTCCCTGTGACCATCTACAGTGTCGGTGGGACCCGCACAAAGGAAAAGAAGGGCCCGACGGTCCTGGAAGCCTTCCTCTCCTTGCCTCTTCTCCCTCTTTCTCTGTGTAACCTGCTCTTCTCCTTCATCTATAAAAGGAGAAGTAGGACATCCCAGGAAGGGGGTGGTTGACCACTCTACACGGCTGTAGACACCAAAACACACGCCCTAACACGCCTTAGTAGCACACGCATATCAGAGACTTGGGACATGTCCCTCTCTCTCGTTTGTAACCCCTACTACAAACTTTTAGTGCTAGTAACACGAGCAGCAGGATGAACTAGATGTAAGGACTTTCTGCCCGAACCAGTATAAACCTCATATTCTCTAAGCACACCATCCGAGCCAGACGCGCAATAATACAAATTTACTTATCGGTGGTAACTCAAAACACCGACACTACCCATGTTTATACTTAGTAGTTTTGGTACAGTGATCAAAAGGTCAAGGTAGGCTGATTAACCTAATCACCATGCTTAATTTAAAGAGCCTATGAAAATATGATCGCTAGAAATCACACTCCAAACCAAAGCATACTATATATAAATCATAGAAGGATAACAAAGATTTATTGAAGGTAAAGAATTTATGCCTTAGTTTCATCATTCAAAGTCTATACTTAGTAATTTTGGTCAATGATCAAATTTAGCATTTAATCAAGGTAGGCTAATTAACCTAAGAACCATGCTTAATTTAAAAAACCTATGAATATATGATCGATCACTAACCATACTTCAAACCAAAACATGCTTTGTGTAGAACTTTGAAGAATAACCAAGATTTTAACAAAGGTATTTATTTTATATTAGCAGATTTAGTCTATATGTATGAATTTTAGCAATTTTTATTCAGTATTTGTAATTATAAAGGATAACTACTATAACAGAACCGACCAATTATACGAGATTAAGTAAGAAAATCTTTCGCCGAAGCAGATAATTTAGCAAACTTAAGCCCGTATAACCCGGTAGTCCGTGAAACCATGAAGGATTTCAAACCAATCGACATACAAACCAAGATCGTACAAGTTTAGCAAGTACCGTCACACGTTACATAAAGTTTGCAATCACAGATCGGTACATCAGAGTTTAAAACATAAAGTTATTACAATCCAAGTTCAAACTGAAGTAGCGGAAGCAAATAGTTTTAAAGCCACACACACTTTTAGTTTAGATACAATGCCAGTAGGTAGTCATCTCCAACAAAAGCATCAGATGAGAGATACGGAGTGATCATTTGCCCTTGGTCCTAGTTGTCACCCATCGCCGGGTACAGACAGTTAATGCAATAGCCGTAGTACATTTGACCATCTACAACAACAATGGGAACAACGCCCTGAGTACGAGAAGGTACTCAGCTAGACTTACCCGTCATAAACCAAAATAAAGCGACACCAAGGATTATGCAACGCTTTCTTTAGTGGGCTAGCTGACTTGTTTGCGAAAAGTATAAATTATCATGAAGACATCATTTTAAATACTTTACATCATCTTTATTATAACCTATTCATCTAGGTAAGCACCTGTACTATAGCAATCACTTGATTAACCAATAACATCCAGTTACCAATTTAGCTTTAGCATATCCCATACCATCCAGATAACCATCATTGTTCCATAATAATTACTATGATGCCATAGCTCGAGTCAAGTGCTCACTATCCAGGAGCGATGGCGATTCGAATCGATTCCTAACCAGCTGGTGATTTATTCCTCACACAAACCATGCTTCCCCCGTCAGGGTCGCTTAGATCACCAATGACACTTTCCAAGTAGCCGCGGGATAACAATCATGGACCGCACTACCTAGGGACCGCCCGACTGCCAGGACGCACCTTGGGCTCACTCTTCGCGTCCCCGTTATACCCTCTTCAGCACCGGTCTGCGCATCCAAGTTTATCCCGGCTCGAAAAGGTGTCACTAGCTTCGCGGTCGAAAGATACTTTATTCGGCCAGCTAAATGTGAGGCATGCGTTCAACATGACAAGAGGGACGAGCAACGATCGGTCCTTAATCAACGCAGACAGAAAACTAACTGCACTCCAGAACCTTGTCTAGCTGCCTCCAACTTTTTCCATCCGGTCTCCAATTATTCATCACACATGGTTAATTCCAGGATATCATTCTTTCCATAGCTAATTTCTTCCAGTAACCACCTATAAAAGTAGGTGACCGAAAATCACCGATCGCTACCGATCTAAGCAAGGCTAAGCAGTTATTCGATCCTGACCTAACAGGGTAAAAGGTAATAAGGTAGGCAAGGATAGTAATAAATGCATCAACGGTTTCAATCAACTCATACAACTTAATGCAACAATATATAACTCATATAGATAGAAAGAATTGCTTTTGTAAAGTAGGAGACTTAGAATGCTCCGGGGCTTGCCTCGTTCGAATGAACTAGGATGATGATCCACGCACTCGGGCAAGTCCTCTCCTTGCTCCTCTTCCTCTGGCACCTCCTGTGCCTGGACTTCTTGTGGATCTGTCCCAGTCTGCTCTTCCTGAACTGCTACTAGCAACTCCTTCTGCGATCCTGTATGATGTAGATGTATAAGTGCTAATGCATAGGTGCATCGGAGAGATGACATGTAATGATTATGATGCATGAAATGTAGATGAACATGTTTAACTTTATTGGACATAGTAGTAGCAAAGCTCTTCTACAAGGTAGTCAACATCATCCAAGAACATGTACTACTATCTACTACGACAACCACTGTACTAACATGACAAATCACCATAGCAAACTAAGATGCTTCAAAGATACACCAAAGCGAACATTATTAACTAAATTCGCATTAAAGAAGATCATTTGATTTCATTTTAAACTAGGGCTACACAACAACATATATTTCTGGTGCTCATAAAAATCTGAGAAAATTACAGTAGCATAGTACTACTCTAAGTAGACTACCATAAAATTTTCATTGCATTTGGATAAGTAAAATAGCCTACACAAAAATGACAAGGCATAAGTGCTTAAAAAGGCATAAATAGAAAACCTTAGTTAAAAGTGTCAAGAAATAGATTTCATATTTTTCCTAACATCCTTAAGGTATTAGGATACTCCCCACAAAATTTCATGGTCATAGGATTCCTAGATAATTTACAAAAATTTACACAAGTATCAATCAAAGATAAAAGGAAAATCTATAACTCAAAAACCACACATGCAATGACTCTCAAATTTTTACCAGAGCTTCTACTAAGTAATAATAGCTTACCCACAAAATTTCATAATTTTTGGAGTACAGAAACTCAAGATATAATTTAAACAAGTTTGCATGCATTTAAAAACACCTTTCAAGTTCCTATTTAATTCATCCAAAATTTCCACTACAAGTGCTCATATCATATTTTTGTTAAATACTAGACTTCACTGTGATTCTACCAAAATTTGAATCACACCATTTGGATCTACCAAAATGGAGATACAAATTTCACAAACTGCATTCAAAAACTGAAGAAATGAGCTATCCTTAAAAACCCATAACGACTGACAGGCAGGACCCGCAGATCAGCAGTGCCCATCTGTCAGCGACTGAAAACAGGGGATGGCGCACGCGATGGGGCGGAAAGGACGTAGCTCGCTGGCGGCCACATCTCCGGTGAGGCCAATGGCACAGGCGTGTTCCTAGCGACGATATGCACCTACCCATAACCTTTCCCCAACCGCTACCATGCTCTAGCTATGACGGCGTCGGCAATGGCGGACGGCGGCGAGGTCGCTGTGGGACTCCGGCGACGGCGAGCTCCCATTGTCCCAGCCAAGCTTGGTACGAGCTTCACGGAGTCACGGTGACGCTATCCAAGAAGAGAAAGGGGAAAGGGGACGCCCCTATTACTCCGGCCACGATGAGCTCAAACTCCGGTGAGGTCGATGCATGGCGGCCACAGACTCGGCGAATGCGCCATCGACACAGCACGATAGGCTCGACCAGAGGGTGGAAGAGGTACAGGAGATGGTGGGGAAGCTGTGGGCAAGATGGAGTGAGGTGAAACGCGGCAGCGAGTGCGAGGGAGCTCGACGGAGTTCACGGTGGCAATGGCGTTTCGCTGCGGGGAAGAAGAATGCGATCTCAACCAAGACTCACCGGCTCAACCGTGAGGTGGACGCGCTAAAGAAAACTACGGTGGCACTGTGGACTAGCTGAAGGCGGCAAGGACACAGTGGCAAGGGAGATGGCGGCCGCAACGCTCTCGGCGGCATTTGCAGACGGCGCTGCGCTCGGCTTCTGCGTGTTCTGACGAGGCGAGACGCGGTGTAGGCAAAGCAAATAGGCGAGCCAACGGCCGCGTGGCGATGTCGTGGCAGCGACGGCCTGACCTGCGGGGGCTGCGACAGCGTACGGCCTCCACTTGGCGCGCTCGGCCAGACGGCGGTTGACCACTCGGCCTGACGAAGACGGCCATCAGGCCCACGATCAGAGCCTGACGACGCATTTTCATTGCTTCCAAACTCCAAAACGGTGGCGAGTTAGCAGGATTTCCTTGAACAACATATGTAGAGCTACTATAGGGCTACAATTGTTCTATATAAACCTTTAGCTAATTCGCAACGAATAACGAGTTACATCAAACCAAAGTCAGCTTCAACAAACTGTAAAAGCAACTTCGACTTAGAATATTTTCTAAGTGTAGAATCGGCACCCAAAACTGACTTGTGGGACCTTTTTGAGATAGTTCCACACATTTTCATGACTTGGCCTCTAAACAAAATTTGTTCCATATAAAATTTGCTACAACTTTACTTTAGGTTGCTCAGACATGCGAACACTCTAAGTTGCACTTTTTAAACAGTCAAACAAAAGAGCTCTAGATGTCAACACTAGTCAAACCATGACTTGAAAACTTAATTAGGCTAAATGATCAACATGAACATTGTTCCTAATGACCTTCTAAGTATAGCTAAGTTGTTTAAAAATATATTTAGCCATACCACACATTGGTCACACAAGAATCAAGCACGGAATGTACTGAAACAATGAAAAACAATTGAAATGTTACTTTTGTTTCATGGTCATGTTTCACATGTTTCATGATCTTGTTGCATCGTACTAACTAGCTATGTTCCACTAAAGTGAGTTGCACATGTTGTACTTGGGTGCTGCACACTATTCATTTCATAATTTTAAAACAACACTCATGAAATATATAGCATGTTGCAATGTTTTGATAACATGTTTCATGTGATATAAGCTAATAAATGGATGAATGATGCTCATGTTTATGAAATGCAAGTGCAATTATGCAAGCCTAACACCAGGGGTGTTACAACTACCGATTTACCTTCGGCAAGGGCTCACTGTTTTAAGTCCAATGAGCAGGACTCTTCTCCCTTCATTTCTTGCTTGATGAAGGTATGTTCGTGCCTAGAGAAGTAGGCCGTACCTTTTTCACCTGCCATACTTGCTTAACACTTTTACGTTGTTGTTTCTTAGGTTGTTTGTTTTTAGTATATTTATGCATGTCAAACCCTTTGAATGGGCATCTCATTGTTTGTTCTTGAATGTGAAAGCTAACATGCCCTAATCCCACGTGTAAAACTGCATTTGTAGTGTTAAGAAATGGTCTCGCTAGAAGGAGGGGAACTTCCTTGTTATGGCCCATGTCTAGAACGACGAAGTCCATAGAGATGTATGTGTCTCGAATTTTCATCGAGATACCCTTAGCTAATCCCTCAGGTTTTCGTGAAGATTGACATGCCATCTACAGTCGGAAGTGTGTAGTGGACAAAGGTCTACCAAAAATTTTATCATAAATTACCTTGGACATGACGTTGATGCTTGCTCCAAGGTCACAGAAGGCATTGTGAAAGACATGTGGGCCAACCGAGCATGTGATTGTTGGGCAACTAGGATCTTCTTTCTTGGTGATGAATGGTGGATTTATGAGATAATCATGGTTTTCTCGACAGAGAGGCTTATCGAACCTCGTTGAGACCATTTTAACAGATTCGAGAGGGGTTTCGGGTTGCCCGGAATCTTTCCCGAATCAGAAACAGGTAGAGCGGCAGCAATTTGAGCTATTTGAGTTTTAATTATTTTATTAAAGCTGGATTGATTTTTTATAGTTGAAGATAGACCTTCTAATTTTGAAATAATGTTTTCTATCATTTTGTCATTATACATCAACTTTTTAGTTATGTTTTCATTAATTTTTGCTTGACCTAGCACTAGGTCTTTCAAGGAAGGTTGATTCGAATTGTAATTTGAACTGAAGTTCGTATTACCTCCTTGCGGGCGGGACTAATTGTTCCACCCATTATTGTTACCTTGTTGGAACCCGTTGTTGATATAAGCAGCATCTTCATGGGTCTTGGTGCAGTTGTTCCCCGAATGTCTGACCTCACCACAGACTTTGCAAGTCATTTGTGAGTCTGTGGCCTGAACGGTGGCCTTCATAGCTTCCTTCTCATGGGCCTTTTCGTTCAGTCTTGATAGTAACAAATATATTTTTGCGGCAAGCATATTCACCTTCTTTACGGTATGCATGCCTTTTTATTGTTTTTGTTCCTCTCCCCAGCTTTGATTAGTCACCATCTTCTCGATGAGAGCCGTAGCTCCATCAATGGCCAGTGAGAGAAATGCTCCTCCAGCAGCGGCATCTACGTGCCCCTTCGACATGGGCATGAGCCCCTCATAGAAGTTCTAGAGCACGAGCCAATTTTCCATCCCATGGTGCAGGTAGGCCTAGATGTAATCCTGCAGCCTCTCCCACGCCTCGGGGATAGACTCTAGTGAAGTTTGCTGGAAGCTTGAAAATTTTCCCCTTAGGGCATTGGTTTTGCCCATGGGGAAAAATTTCACGAGGAACGCTGTGGGAACATTTGTCCCACGTACTGGCAGCTTCCTTCTCCTTATAAAACCACTGTTTCACCTTCTTCGCAATGGAGAAGGAAAACAGACGGAGCCTTATGCTAGCTGGTGTGACGTCTTTGATGATGATAGTGTCGCACAGCTCCAGGAAGTGTTGCAAGTGTGCACTTGCATCCTCGCTTTGCAAACCACAGAATTTGTTTGCCTACACCATCATGATTAGGCCAGTGCACAGCTCAAAGTTTCCAGCTCCCGTGTTGATAGCGGGCCCAACAGGCATGTTGGCAACAACGGGGGTGGAGTAGTTACGGAGTGTCTTGGCCATAGCGGTAGTAGCGGATGGTGTGGGGGTGACTAGCTCAACTGCCAGTGGAATAGCGGAGGAAGAAGCGGTACGGGATCTGTTCTTCCTTAGGAGCGCCTCCGGATTATTGGTGTAGTTTTCTGGCAGGTTGTAACCGGTCATACACTATCCTGTTTTCATCCACAATAGGAAGAAAACAAGCAGAATTGGCCTGCATAAACTATGGCTACCATTACATGCATGTGATCATGATCATGTCCTACTAGATTCTTTAACCTATGCCCTCCCCGTCAATGGCGCCAGAAATGCTTGTTGGCATTTCTTAGCGCAATCATCAAGTGTGGAGGTTTTAAGTCCATCCTCGGCAATGGCGCCAGAAATGTCTGTTGGTATTTCTTAACACCATCACTAAGATTGAGTTAACCTTAGCGACGCCACCAAGAAACACCAACTATGATAGTTCTTAATGATTACAGAAAATATCCACAAATGCATGGATCTATCATTGTAACATTTCACCCGGAAGTATTCAGGGTATCGTTATTTATATTTTGCCAAAGGAGGGCAAGGTGTAAGAGTCTAGCATGAGCATGAACAAAATTACATACTTGCATTAGTAAACCAATAGTTCATGACAGGGGTAAAAATAGTATTTCAAGGATAGTGGACACACATCTAGGCTAACCTCAAGGATAAAAGAGAAAATAAAGAATAAAAGAATGTTCCTACATGGAGCCGGCATGGTCAAATATAGCTATGCAAAGAACAGTTAATGATCATACAAGTTATATGACTAGAGCTAGAACTAAGTATAAGATGGACGGGGAGATCTCTGAGCACTGGTCTACCAGCAAGCGCGAGAGACTTTAAAACTCCAACACAATACCCGAATGTGGCAGATTACAAGGGACGGACAGGGCTGTCACCACCTACCGCCTACCCCTCAATCAGGGGGCACCATCATATCCGAAGGTTCCCGTGCACCCAAGCACCACGTCCGTGTACAAAGAAACTACCTATATCCCCCTGGGACTTTGACCCTACGGATCGACAAGCATAGGACATGGGCAAACTCGAAGGAACGATGAACTGCCACCTCAACCTAGATCTACTTCTACTCATACAAATCATATGAATGGTTAAGCATAAAGTTGAACATGTTAAGATCATAACACACAAACTATATGCTAGTTCATATATCATGATTATAACAAGACAACTATACTCTAGTTCATATGCATTACTATATTCATAATATGAGGACAAGGCTATGGAAGAACTCTTCATAGTATTCATACCAAAGTTGCTCTTCTTCCAAGGAGCAAAGCCCTCCTTGATAGCACTTGCTAGCTCCAAACTACTACTACTAAGAACTAAAGATTACAAGTAGAGAGGTAAGGTGTGTAGCTCCAAATGATGTGTGTTTGAGAATGAGCTCTACTCCTCCTTATATAGTGACATGGAGGTTGGTTTGGCGTGAAGAATAAGGAAACCACCGGGAACCGTCTATGCATGGCGACATGCAACCGCCAGAGGAACGTGGGCCTAAGAGGTGGCAGCAGGGGTGCGCCCGCACCCTGGTGGGCCTGCCTCGTGACCACCTTCGCATGGTTGGTTCCTCTGTGGGCCTAGACCCTTCCCATGTCGGTGCTCGACCCAAATACTTCATTGGAGTGGGCCTTTGCTTGGCTCTTTGGTGTAGAATCTGCATTACGCTTTCTGGATTGCGCATTTTGTTTGTTTTCCAGTTGTATTTGAATGTGTGTCCTGCAAAACATGTTTCACCCAATACAAGTGGAACTATGTCAAAGTAAAAGTATCTGTGTATAAGTTTGCTTAATTTCCCTTATTTTGGATAGTAATTGGTGGTCGGATTTGATCATTAGTGACCGCCAACACGAAGCAGACGGCCATCACCACCGCCATTCGTCTGATGTAGCAGGGGTCAATAGTGCATCACCACCGAATCGTTTAGTAACCCAACATCGACTAAAGGATCATCACAGATGGATCATATTGTAGTGTGACGGTGACCATGCCCTATGTTGGTATTTCTTAACGCATACAGAAATAATCTACAAGCGCACGGAATTACCGTTGTAACATATCACCCGAAAGTATTCAGGGTATCGTATTTCTACGAGGAACGGATGTGTAAAAGTCTCTTAGCTAGTTCACCTAAGGTAACAAGAAGAAAGATAGCTCAAGTAGCGAGGTTTTCTAGGGATAGAGATCCTAAGTTAAGATAGCTTTAACACTATATACTTGCTTTGGGCACCGGATAACACTTGGTCTGCCAAGCATTGCCGGCCTACGGCTCTACGCCGTATCCGAATGTGGGGCATTACGAATGACAGGCAGGGCTGTCATCACCTGCCGCCTACCCCTCAACCGGAGGATATGAGGCAAATGAAGGTAGCCTCTAGCCTAGACAACACGTCTACGCTATCGACTACATGATGAGGACATCAACATCAACGATACATCCATGCCGACACAAGTACCAGTTTCTGGTCCTATTACTCACGCCCGTGCTCGTCAACTTAATCATCAAGTAAGTTCACTCCTGAGTTCATGTCCATCATATTTAGACCATGGAGACACGTGCACTCTTGTTTTGGTCAGGAACCAGGGAGAGGACCGAAAGGGAAAATGATTCGCGCAGGCTAGATTCGGACTCTAGGACAGCTCCAACTTGTGATGGTCACCACGGTCGCATACAGACTCAGATTGGGACGTTCAAGTACTTTATGGAATCCTTATGAAGTCTATTTTCACATGGATCTAGAATCAAGTCCATATCTGTTCTGAGGTGGCCGCAATGACCGAATTACTACCGGGAGGTTTTCTGTCCAAAGGTGCCGCGTCGCCTTAGTTTGGTCCAATAGGCCGTGTATCAAGTCGGGTCCATTAGGGACACGTCTTAGGGTTGGAACACGACCCCAACACCCTGGTGGATGTTCCTCCACCTTAATATACCCCTTAGCCACCACCAAGAACAGTTGGGTTTTGTTTAGATCAAGTTTAGCTCTCGCTACTTGCTTGTAAGCGCGCGTGCTGGATCAGCTGCCTGACTTCTTGTCTTCAGAACCCCACGTTATTTGAGATTGAGTTTGAAAACCTTCATCTTCATCTAGTAAATTCAGTACTTGTTATACTTGTTCTTGATAGTTCTTCAATTGCTTGTAGGACGAGTGCCCTAGTGGCCGAGTGACGTGCTCCACAAGATCACGGCAGCCATTGGAGGTGGTGTATCGGTTGCTAAGGTACAGCTTGGAAGGCTGTAGTCGGGCCGTGAACGTCGTCTCCATCCACCAATCGAGTTATCCCACGCCCTCTCGTCAAAAGTTCGGGATTCAACCGTAGCGGGTTCATATCAGTTGGTAATCAGAGCAAGGTTTATCGGTGAGAGACTTCGAATCCTTCGCTGTTTTTAATTTTTCCTATAGTCCAGAAAAGCCAAAAAAATAGTAGGTTAGTTTACCCACAATCCTATAAACCCTTTGAGCCTTTGCTTGCACTGCTTAGTTAGGGCTTGTTGAGTTTTTGGTTTGCATCGGTAGTGTCGAGTCGCTGGTCTTAGTTTTAGTCCTTTAGAGTTTCGAGTTCTTGTCATGTTCTAGTCACAGCCGTGTGCTACCATATAACCTTCTATTGGTTGAATCCGAATACATCCTTGTGTTCAAGTCGGAGTAGGAATCTGAGTTTGTTTTGAGACCGAACCCCACGTGGTGTTGAAGTTCGAGTTGGAATCAGTTTTGAGTCCGAATTGATAGCTGTCTTGTTGCTGTTTTGAGTCTGAATCTGAGTACATCTTTATGTAGCAGTAGTTCATATCTATACTCAACTTCTCCATGTCCAACATATCCATATTAGCTCAGCTTACTCCAGAGTCCTAATCTTGTTAAAGACCAAGTTGGAATCGGTGTGGAGTCCAAATTGGTTGTTGCGCCGTGTTACCAAATCTTGTTGCTGTTTGCACTTGTGCTACATATATTGAAGTGTTCCAGAAAGGCAGCAGAAGTCCTTACCTGTACTTGACTCCTCCACATTGTGCATACATATTGGCTCAGTTTTACTCCAGAGAGAGAGAGAGAGAAAAGAAAAGAAAGAAAAGAAAAGAAAAGAAAAAGGAAGAAAAGGGGCTATTCATTGTGCTTCTCCATTGTTTCCGGTGGTGTGTTGTGACTTCCTTTGTGTCCAGGCTCATGCCTCTAGCACGGTCTAGGCTAGGACCAGCACAGTACCACCGTTGAACGATTATTCAGCTTGCTTTTGTGACTAACGTGGTGCTAGTACTTCCTTGCTTCAGCCCACCTATAGCTCCACATATTTCGACTACAACTTGATAGGTGTTATTGTTGCGGCACCGATACACTTCATTCTACGGTTGTAGACTTGTTGGTTGCTGTCCCCTCCTGTTGAGCAAGGTAAGAATTGGTAAGAGCTTGTGTAACGGGTTGAGAGTGAGCGTCTTGCCATAGCTACATCCTAATAGCTGTAGGGCTTTTATTTCTTCACCTGTTTTCTTGTTGTCCTTGTCTTTTACACCATGTCAGGGTCAGAGGATGTTAACAAGATGCCACAATCTCCTCGCACCAAGGGCATCATTCAACATTTTACAAGGCAAGTGCAGCTGCATACAGAAGGACTTGATCAAGATTTGCAGGTGACCAATGACAAGATTGGGCAATTGGAGGCCACCCAACTTGCCACCACCACCAAGCTTACGGGATTGGAGGCATCTGTTACCCGTATGGATAGAAGCCATGCTACTCTTCTGAAGCGTTTTGATAACTTCCACATGAAAGACAAAGAGCAACATACTGAAGACAACAAGGACGAAGAGCGACTCAAAGATAATTATGATGATGATTATACTACTGATACTAAACATGATGCTCATGACACTCGTGACCGGCGTCACCTATGCCATAATCATAGAGGTATGGGTGGTCTCCACCGACGTGAGGTACCCAATAATAATGATGCTTTCAGTAAAATTAAATTTAAAATACCTCCTTTTGATGGTAAGTATGATCCTAATGCATACATTTCTTAGGAAATTGCTGTTGACCAAAAGTTTGCATGTCATGAATTTCCTGAGAATACACGTGTTAGAGCTGCTACTAGTGAGTTTACTGACTTTGCTACTGTTTGGTGGATAAAACATGGCAAGAAAAATCCTAATAACATACCACGAACTTGGAATGCTTTGAAACAAATCATGAGGGCCAGATTTGTTCCTTCTTACTATGCACGTGATTTGTTAAATAAATTGCAACAACTGAGACAGGGTGCTAAAAGTGTAGAAGAATATTATCAAGAATTGCAAATGGGTATGTTGTGTTGTAATTTAGATGAGGATGAGGAACCTGCTATGGCAAGATTTTTGGGTAGGTTAAATCATGAAATTCAGGACATCCTTGCTTATAAAGAATACACTAACGTAACCCGTTTGTTTCATCTTGCTTGTAAAGCTAAAAGGGAAGTGCAGGGACGACGTGCCAGTGCCAAGAATAATATTTCTGTAGGGAAGACTAATTCATGGCAGCCCCGCACGACTACTACTCCGACTACACATACTCCTATGCCATCATCCAGCGACAAGCCTCGTGCTACTCCCACAAATTCAGTGGCGAAGACAATCCAGAAGCCTGCTACGAGTGCTTCATCCGTGACATCTACAGGTAGAACAAGAGATGTTCAGTGTCACCGGTGCAAGGGATATGGACATGTGATGTGTGACTGTCCAAGCAAGCGTGTTATGGTCATCAAAGATGATGGTGAGTATTCCTCTGCTAGTGATTTTGATGAAGATACACTTGCTTTGCTTGCTGCTGACCATGTAGGTAGTGAGGAACAACCAGAAGAGCAGATTGGTGCAGAGGATGCAGATCATCATGAGAGCCTCATTGTGCAGCGTGTGCTTAGCGCACAAATGGAGAAGGAAAAGCAAAATCAACGGCATACACTGTTCCAAACAAAGTGTGTCATTAAAGAGTGTTCGTGCCGCTTGATAATTGATGGAGGTAGCTGCAACAATTTGGCTAGCAGCGATATGGTAGAGAAGCTTGCACTTACAACCAAACCGCACCCACATCCATATCACATTCGATGGCTCAACAATAGTGGTAAGGTTAAGGTGACAAAACTGGTACGAATTAATTTTGCTATTGGATCATATCATGATGTTGTTGAGTGTGATGTTGTACCTATGGAAGCTTGTCATATTCTGCTAGGTAGACCATGGCAATTTGATACGGATTGTATGCATCATAGTAGATCAAATATGTATTCTCTCATACACCATGATAAGAAAATTGTTTTGCTTCCTACGTCTCCTGAAGCTATTGTGCGTGATGATGTTGCTAAAGCTAAGAAAACTAAAACGAAGATCGATAAAAATGTCAAATCTATTAGTAGTAAGAAAGATGAGATAAGATTGAAAGGACATTGCTTGCTTGCTACTAAATCTGATATTAATGAATTGGTTGCTTCCACTTCTGTTGCCTATGCTTTGGTATGCAAGGATGCTTTGATTTTAGTTCACGATATGCAGCATTCTTTGCCCCCTGCTGTTGCTAACATTTTGCAGGAGTATTCGGATGTTTTTCCAAGTGAGATACCAGCGGGACTGCCACCAATACTAGGGATTGAGCATCAAATTGATCTTATTCCTGGTGCATCTTTGCCAAACCGTGCGCCATACAGGACAAATCCAGAAGAAACAAAGGAAATTCAGTGACAAGTGCAAGAACTACTTGACAAAGGTTATGTGCGTGAGTTCCTTAGTCCTTGTGCTATTCCTGTTATTTTAGTGCCTAAGAAAGATGGAACATGGCGTATGTGTGTTGATTGTAGAGCTATTAATAATATCACCATTCGATATCGACACCCTATTCCACGTTTGGATGATATGCTTGATGAACTGAGTGGTGCTGTTGTGTTTTCTAAAGTTGATTTGCGTAGTGGGTACCACCAGATTCGTATGAAATTGGGAGATGAATGGAAAATTTCTTTCAAAACTAAATTTGGTTTATATGAGTGGTTAGTCATGCCTTTTGGGTTAACTAATGCACCAAGTACTTTCATGAGATTAATGAACGAGGTTCTGCGTGCTTTCATTGGAAAATTTGTTGTAGTCTACTTTGATGATATATTGATTTACAGCAAATCCATGGATGAACATCTTGATCACTTACGTGCTATTTTTAATGCTTTACGAGATGCACGTTTATTTGGTAACCTTGAAAAGTGCACCTTTTGCACCGATCGAGTGTCTTTTCTTGGCTATGTTGTGACTCCACAGGGAATTGAGGTTGATCAAGCCAAGGTAGAAGCTATACAGGGATGGCATGTACCAAAGACTATCACACAAGTGCAGAGTTTCCTAGGACTTGCTGGTTTCTACCGCCATTTTATGAAGGACTTCAGCACCATTGCTGCACCTTTGAGTGAGCTTATAAAGAAGGGAGTGCCTTTTTGTTGGGGCAAAGTACAAGAGAACTCCTTCAACATGCTGAAAGATAAGTTGACACATGCACCTCTCCTCCAACTTTCTGATTTTCATAAGACTTTTGAGCTTGAATGTGATGCTAGTGGAATTGGATTGGGTGGTGTTTTGTTACAAGAAGGCAAACCTGTTGCGTATTTTAGTGAAAAATTGAGCGGGCCTGTTCTGAAATTATTCTACTTATGATAAGGAATTGTATGCTCTTGTTCACACATTAGAAACATGGCAGCATTACTTGTGGCCCAAAGAGTTTGTTATTCATTCTGATCATGAATCTTTGAAGCATATTCGTAGTCAAGGGAAATTGAACCGTAGACATGCTAAGTGGGTTGAATTTATTGAATCTTTTCCTTATGTTATTAAGCACAAGAAAGGGAAAGAGAATATTGTTGCTGATGCTTTGTCTAGGAGATATACCTTGCTGAATCAACTTGATTACAAAATCTTTGGATTAGAAACAATTAAAGACCAATATGTTAATGATGCTGATTTTAAAGATGTGTTGCTGCATTGTAAAGATGGGAAGGGTTGGAACAAATTCATCTTTAGTGATGGGTTTGTGTTTAGAGCTAACAAGCTATGCATTCCAGCTAGCTCCGTTCGTTTGTTGTTGCTGCAGGAAGCGCATGGAGGTGGCTTGATGGGGCATTTTGGAGCTAAGAAAACAGAGGACATACTTGCTGGTCATTTATTTTGGCCAAAGGTGAGAAGAGATGTGGAGAGGTTTGTTGCTCGTTGCACGACATGTCAAAAGGCTAAATCACGGTTAAATCCACACGGTTTGTATTTGCCTCTACCTGTTCCTAGTGCTCCTTGGGAAGATATTTCTATGAATTTTGTGTTGGGTTTGCCAAGGACTAGGAAGGGACATGATAGTGTGTTTGTGGTTGTTGATAAATTTTCTAAGATGGCACATTTCATACCCTGTCATAAAATGGATGATGCTACTCATATTGCTGATTTGTTCTTTCGAGAAATTATTCGTTTGCATGGTGTGCCCAACACAATTGTTTCTGATCGTGATGCTAAATTTCTTAGTCATTTTTAGAAGACTTTATGGGGAAAACTGGGGACTAAGCTTTTGTTTTCTACTACATGTCATCCCCAAACCGATGGTCAAACTGAAGTTGTCAATAGAACTTTGTCTACTATGTTAAGGGCTGTTTTAAAGAAGAACAATAAGATGTGGGAAGATTGTTTGCCTCATATTGAATTTGCTTATAATCGTTCGCTGCATTCTACTACAAAGATGTGCCCATTTCAGATTGTCTATGGTTTCTTGCCTCGTGCTCCTATTGATTTGATGCCTTTGCCATCTTTCGAAAAACTAAATTTTGATGCTACTAAGTGTGTTGAATTGATGTTAAAACTGTATGAAACAACTAAAGAAAACATAGAGCGTATGAATGCTAAATATAAGTTTGCTGGTGATAAAGGTAGAAAGGAACTAATATTTGAACCTAGAGATTTAGTTTGGTTGCACTTGAGAAATGATAGGTTTCCTGAATTGAGAAAGTCTAAATTGATGCCTAGGGCTGCTGGACCATTAAAAGTGTTAGAGAAAATTAATGATAATGCATATAAGCTCGATCTGCCTGTAGATTTTGGGGTTAGTCCCACATTTAACATTGCAGATTTGAAGCCATATATGAGAGAAGAAGAGCTTGAGTCGAGGACGACTCAAATGCAAGAAGGGGAGGATGATGAGGACATCAACACCAACGATACATCCACGCCGACATAAGTACCAGTTTCTGGTCCTATTACTCGCGCCCGTGCTCGTCAACTTAATCATCAAGTAAGTTCACTCCTGAGTTCATGTCCATCATATTTAGACCATGGAGATGCGTGCACTCTTGTTTTGGTTAGGAACCAGAGAGAGGACCGAAAGGGAAAAGGATTTGCGCAGGCTGGATTCGGACTCTAGGACAGCTCCAACTTGTGATGGTCACCACGGTCGCATACAGACTCAGATTGGGGCGTTCAAGTACTTTATGTAATCCTTATGAAGTCTATTTTCACATGGATCTAGAATCAAGTCCATATATGTTCTGAGGCGGCCGCAATGACCGAATTACTACCGGGAGGTTTTCTGTCTAAAGGTGCCGCGTCGCCTTAGTTTGGTCCAATGGGCCGTGTATCAAGTCAGGTCCATTAGGGACACGTCCTAGGGTTGGAACACGACCCCAACACCCTGGTGGACGTCCCTCCACCTTCATATACCCCTTAGCCGCCACCAAGAACAGTTGGGTTTTGTTTAGATCAAGTTTAGCTCTCGCTACTTGCTTGTAAGCGCGCGTGCTGGATCAGCTGCCTGACTTCTTGTCTTTGGAACCCCACGTTATTTGAGATTGAGTTTGAAAACCTTCATCTTCATCTAGTAAATTCAGTACTTGTTATACTTGTTCTTGCTAGTTCTTCGATTGCTTGCAGGACGAGTGCCCTAGTGGTCGGGTGACGTGCTCCACAAGATCACGGCAGCCATTGGAGGTGGTGTATCGGTTGCTAAGGCGCAGCTTGGAAGGCTGTAGTCGGGCCGTGAACGTCGTCTCCATCCACCAATCGAGTTATCCCACGCCCCCTCATCGAAAGTTCGGGATTCAACCCTAGCAGGTTCATATCACTACTACTCTAGCGTGGTTAGGGTTATCCATCTTTATCAGGGCCCTTTACTAGAGCATCTACCATGGGAACGGATGACGAACCCACAAGTAAATAATGACAAGAGTAACTTAAAGTAGAACTCACCACCGAAGATAAACACAAACCTTAAACTCTAAATAGTACTAGATTCGTCGAGGTACAAATGAAGAGGGAGCCGACATTCCCGGCATTCCTTCCGCTCGATGTACAAAGGGGCCTCGGTACACAAGTGGAGGTATCCGACAATTCCGGTACTTCTCCATCTCTTTCTCTTCCTCACTCACTCCCTTAACTAAGAATAGCTAAGACTAAAAATAGGAGTATAGCTCTACTCTTCTTGTCACATTGTGTAGCTCTTGCGTTGATTATGAATGAGGAGGCCTCCCCCATCTATATATAGTCATGAGATGGTCGGTTTGCGGAGGATTTCCTTGCATGCACCCATGCAACCATCATGGAGGGATCACCAGGAGATGAGACATGGCGGCTGGAGGCGGTTGGCGTAGCTGGTGGTACAGGCGCACCCTGGGTGTGGCCTCCCCACCACTGCCTTGCACATGACAATTTGTTGTTGGGCCAGGACCACAGCCACGTAGGTTTTGGGCCCAGGTTCTTTGGGTAAGTGGTCCTTCTTCTTATTCCTTTGTGTAGAGTCTACGTTTACGCTTTCCTGGTTGCGCATTTTGACTGTTTTTCATATGTATTCCATGCATGTGTCCTGCAAATGCACAACTTACCAAAACCTATGGAAATCATTAGTTTAAAGCCCTATTACTAGGTTTGGTTTTCATTTGAGTGAATTTTATACGAATGTTGGTGGTTAAAATTGTGAGTTAAGGACCACCAACACCCTATGACCAGACAGTTCATACGCTAAAGCGACGGTGATGTTTGCCTCGACACAGATGGGTCACACTCCAATGCGACAGAATAAGGATATGATCACGGACGGATCATAAGCCATGCGGCGGTGTTAATGCATACCAACGCACACAGGTCGTGCTCCAATGCGACGAAAGTAAGGACCTTATCATGGATGGATGATAAGCCAATATGGCGGTGTAGTGTACACCCCAGTCGATCTCAGATACCGATGGTGATGGCTATGAGTATCACTGCCCATAGCTTACAACCGGGACCAAAATTGGACTACGATGTGGGTTATGACGCGGCTGTAAAAGGTGTGAGTGTAGTAGTGCCACTCGAATTACCCATCGACCCCAATGAGGCGCACCGCTCTGACCGTGTGGTTACGGTGGACAAGCTTCTCCCCACGTGGGGCGAAAACTAAAACCTGCCTCCAAAACGGTAGTATGACCCCTCGGGGTCAGGAAGGACAGTGGAAGGAAGCCAAAGCTAGGCCCGAGCAATCCTGATAGCTAGGACCAGGCTGTGACCAGCTTCTACCCACATCCCAAAACCATGACTTGAAACCAGCCTCGTACACCTACGAGGACAGGCGACCCGCTTAGGAGGGATCATCGCCATGGGCTGCTAAAAGTCGCACAGCAACGCCTTCCTCATGAAGCAACGCTCGAGCTTGCAGACACTCGGGAGGAGAGGTCCAAGGTCGCTCGATGACCTCGCCGCCCTGCGCGGTGAGATGCCAATGACTCACTCAAGGCCTACACCCTTGAGCTCACCAACACCCGGGAGGAGAGGTCCAAGGTCGCTTGACGACCTCGGCGCCCTGCGAGGCGAGAGGCCAATGACTCACCCGAAGCCTACACCCTCGAGCTTGTAGACATTCTGGAGGAGAGGTCCAAGGTCGCTCGACGACCTCATCGCCCTGCACCGTGAGAGGCCAATGACTCACTCAAAGCCTGCATCCTCGAGCTCACAAACACAAAAGAAGACCAAGTACCCGACCAACCTCGACCAAGGGACTCAAGCAGAAAGGCCCAAGGTTGCCCCGTAACCTCGCCACCCTGCGTGGCAAAAGGTCTATGAACCACTCAGAAAACCTTGGCTTGATACCAACAAGACCAAATCCGGCCAAATGGCTCGAGGGCTCACCATGGCCTCGCAAAGAGCCACAACAACTCTAGAAGGAGGATTCCTAGAGCTTTTATTCATATCTCATGATTACAAAGTGATGTGCGATCGATCCGCGCACAAGGAATGCAAAACTGATACCACCACACCCTAGTGGTGGTATCACCGAAAAACCCCTCGGGGAGCAACACCGCAGGGGGAGGTGAGACGAAGCAAAAAATGAGCTCGCAGGCCCTCCCGCAGTGTCGCAGACCCTAGGGAACAGAGCACGGGGAAGAAGAGAGCGGCAAGAATGCCTAGCTCCAACAAGCACCTTGGCAACCACTCCAGTGCCAAGATAGAGCAAAAGGGAGGCCAAAGTGCAGCCATGTCACAAAGGCTGCACTACCCCCTACACGGCGGCCACGCCATCCCTTCCTCTTGCACTCGCAAGATCCCTTCTAGCACCAGGGCTGATTTAAGGGCACCACCACTTTCGACCGCTACATGTGACCCCCAGAGGGACATCTGACGAGAGCCACGTGATTCTCCTCGAACCTTTCTCTCCCATTTCCTCACTCTCTCAGTAGTAAGGTAGGGAACGATTCATAATAGTCACAACCATGAGTGGTTCAAATGGTAGGAAGGTCTCCATTTATAAGCCAGGGACGGACTAAGCAGCCTAAAACCCCCACGCCGTGTGGTGAGCCATGGGAGGTTAAAGCCAAAGTCATACGCCCACGTAAGGTCGGGAAATTAAGACCCTCTCAAAGGTAGGACTAGCACAGCGTCGACAAGACCACTCGACAACGCCTAAGTCATGAACCCCGAAACATGGAACACTCACACGACAAGGCTCAGTAGTCGCGTACTAAGTTGTCAGGGCATCCTAACAAGGCCGAATGTAATGGCCATCTACCGCATTGAACGCACCAGCCCTCAAGGGGTCGAGCGACGAAGCTCAAATAGGCCATGACTACGAACTCGCACACGAATACACACGCATCTCAGCGCCTTCACGATTGCTTCATGATCGCAAAAATGCTCGGGGGCTACTGTCAGGGTTATAACCCTAGGGTGCCTCAGGGCACCGATTAGTTAGCGGTGCCGAGCGGCCCACAATACATCACCAAAGAAGAGCCCGAACGACCGAGGCCCGGTGATCCAAGAAAACTAGGCTGTTGCTAAGGCGGGGGTCGCCACGACCCCTTCATCGATTTCTAGCCACACAACAGATGAGAGACGATGACCTTCTCCACCGTCCCCGTCCCCCAGGAGGAACGGGAGAGATCAAGCCAGATCAAATGCGCCCGCTCTAACAGAGCAGGCATGCCGCTACCGACCCGTAAGGACCGAGGGGACAGCGGTCACCTCGACCGGGTCGACGCCATCTTCGCATCACGCAATCTAGACAAGACAACACCGCCCAAGACGGTGATGGCCGGTACGATGACCACCGTCCAAATACGGCCTGACAAAACGCATGTACGATCCTACCCACTACTGGATGAGATCCATGACGAGGGCCTTGATTTCGAGGCCAACTAGACCAATGGAAGCCATGACCCAAACGATCAGGATCGTGGCCCTCAGCTCCACAAGCCAACTAGGCGATCGACGACCTAGAGGCAGCTACCAACTCCTATACGATGCCCCAGGAAACCAGGAGGCGATGACCAAAACCATGGCAGAGACCACGTCGCACAGGATGGCGCACGAACCACCACCGTGCCTACAGTGCCACCACGATCGGCACAGTAGCACCATGCCACGACGTGGCCACAGGACCGTGACGACAACCACGTCTGGACGTGCACCACAAGACGGTGTAGCTTGCAAGCCAAGTTAGCTAGGACCTCCCTCAAGCTCATGACTCTTCTGTCGGGAGAACTCCCTTCTCTATACACACCATGGCCCCGAACTCTATATAAGGGCAGTCAGGGCACCCATCGGGGACAGATTCGGATCCTCTACCATTTTACTCATTCTCCATCATAGTAGGGCTCCTGGAGCTTTTCTTCAGACAGTCCATCTTATAGCTCTAGCTCTCCAACCTCTTCCACCATTCTTGCACCCCTATTATAAGAACTTCAGAGCATTCAAGCGAGGAACACGCACTCGATCATCTCTGAGACTGGACGTAGGGCTCCGGCCTGAACCAGTATAAATCCTCGTGTCGTTTGGATGCTACCATCGTATTTCTAGAGCAACGTGACAATCGTATAAATTTACTACTCCGATTTACAAAACACCGACAATTAGGTAGAACATGCCGGAATATGCCTTAGCTGTCACAAGGGCATTCTTTTACTCATTAAATGTTGTAACCGTATCCTATAAAAGGGGGAACTCGGCTCCCAATAAAAGAGAGAGGGTAATTCCGCGACTCGAGACCCTAAGTGTTGTCTCGGTAATCGTAATACAGCACGCCGAAGGCCTTCGCTTCCAGGTGAAGCCTTCGGTGATTGGGAGGCGAGCTGCAGCGCGCTCCCCCGCCTTTGGCCCCGTTCGCTTCGCTGAAAAAACAAGCCGAAACACTGTTCCGGCTGATTTGTTGCGAGAGAAAAATACTGTTCCGGCTGAAAAAACAAGCTGAAAAAGACGAATTATAAGAGAAGCGAACATGGCCTTTGTCTTATCGGGACCCTCGATTCCCAACAATATACATAATACAATATACATAATACATTCTATTGCAGAAGCAAATTTGTAATTGGTGCGCTTTATTCTCTAGTTCCATGATACAGTGAGGAACTGGAACTTTGTTGATATTGATAGTATAGTATGATACGGTTTTATTCCGACATCCCTGATGCTGAGATGAGTCCCCATCGTTCCTTCAGTTTATGCCCTCGATGGGAGCATGCAGTTTCCGATCTCTGCAGGAAACAATGAGAGCAAACATTATCTCATCCTCTATTGAGTGCACAGAATCTTATCTTAATTACTAGTAGTATTCAGTCATGGCTAGAATCCTTTATTTGCGTAATTCTCTTCATCATTTTTTTTGTTTCTTATTAGAAATAATTAAAAATAGATCATAGAAATTCACACAAAAAACATTGTATACTTTAATCAACATTGAAAATAATAGCTACGGGCATATTCTATTTTCTAAAAAAACATCATATATGTCATTATAAAAGATGATTTAAACTAACCCCTAAATCAACACCTAAAGGAGCCACCTATTCCATATTGTGAAATAAAAATCTAAAGTAACTCTAAATCTACACCTAAATTACCCACATATGTCATTACTAAAAATAATTTAAAGTAACCTTTACCCACCTCTATCCTTATTAAAAAATCAAAATCCTCTCAAATTAACTTATAATATACCAGCATTTTTATTGTGGAAAAATAAATAATCATAAAGTAAGACTTATATATGTTTCTGAATACCCATTTCTACCACTATATATATGTTTTTAGGTGCCCACTTCTACCATTTGACATTAAAAAAAAAAACTGGCTCAAAGTAAGGTGTATGCCATAAAGGAGACCAAATATACATGCATGCATAATATAAGCAATATAAACATTTTTATAGTTAGTAGTCATGAAAATTGTTTCCTTCATAAACACGTACCAGTAACACTGACAATTTCTATTAAGATAAGTATCTCTTAATGCAATGTCGTGGGGGAGTATTTCCTCCACATGTCGAATATTTTTAGTTATATCAGTATTTCATGACAATAAATTATATAAACTGTTTACTTTAGATAAAATTATATATTTTGAATGAGACATTGTGACAATTACATTGATTCATTTACCTGTAACAATAATATTTTCATTAAAAAAATATTCACACACATAATTGTTTGATAGAAGAAATTTAACGAAATGATTGCCTATACGAAATAATTGTTTGGTCAAATTTAAGATGGTTTGACTGTCTATAAAAAAAATTGAAATGACTTATAATTTAGAATGGAGTGAGTATTATTTATTAAACATAATGTATATCTCTAACTATCTAAGAGTATAGTAAAAGCTACGTACCAACATAAGCCAAAGTGTCATTTAATTTGGAATGGAGGGAATATATAGGTGTGGTTGGAACTCACTTGGCGCCTGGTGGACAACGGAGGCAGCGCCGGCGAAGTCGCAGGTGCCGCTGGCCCGGCCATTGCTCTGGTAGTAGCTGTTGAAGGCATGCGAGGCGTGCGCGGCCTTGGTGTTGGGTTCGAAGCACGTGGCACTGGGCTGGATGGCGCTGCAGTCCGCGCCGTGGCCGCACGCGTAGTCCAGCGCCGCCTGCAACCGCGCGTCACCGACGGCAGCGTTTGCAACGCACCAGCTCGACTTGGCGTCGCAGGCGCCTATATGTATCTCTCGGTGAAGCCGCCATGGACGAAACACCGAACGAGGAACCAGAACTACGTGACATCATGTGCAAAGATGTGGCACTTACCGGCTGGTTCCTGGTAGACAACGGAAGCAGCGCCGGCGAAGTCGCACGTCCCGCTTGCCCGACCCTTGCGCTGGTAGTAGTCGTTGAACGCGTACGAGGCGTGGGCGGCCTTGGTGTCCGGCTGGAAGCACGTCCCGCCGGGCTGGATGGCGCCGCAGTCGGCACCGTGGCCGCACGCGTAGTCCAGCGCCGCCTGCAACCGCGCGTCCCCGACGGCCGCGTTTGCAACGCACCAGCTCGACTTGGCGTCGCAGGCGCCTATATGTATCTCTCGGTGAAGCCGCCATGGACGAAACACCGAACGAGGAACCAGAACTACGTGACATCATGTGCAAAGATGTGGCACTTACCGGCTGGTTCCTGGTAGACAACGGAAGCAGCGCCGGCGAAGTCGCACGTCCCGCTTGCCCGACCCTTGCGCTGGTAGTAGTCGTTGAACGCGTACGAGGCGTGGGCGGCCTTGGTGTCCGGCTGGAAGCACGTCCCGCCGGGCTGGATGGCGCCGCAGTCGGCACCGTGGCCGCACGCGTAGTCCAGCGCCGCCTGCAGCCGTGAGTCCCCAACGGCCGCGTTCGCCACGCACCAGCTCGCCTTCGCGCCGCCACCGCCGCCGCCGCCACCACCGTGGTGGAAGTCGAATTCGTATACCTTCTGCTCGTTCGGGTAGAACAGCCCGAAGTTCTGCTCGATGTCGTCCAGCCCGTCACCTTTCTGGTTCTCATTGAAAAGCGCGAAGATGTAGACGTCCATGTCCGCGTCGGGCCGGTGCGGGGTGCCCGTGTTGCCGGACAGCACGCGGTTGATGACGTTGTTGACGTACGCATGGGCATTGGCTACCGAGGCAACGGGTACCCGTCGTCCCCGGCCATCAAATGCCTCCGGCCTCCGCGTGGGGCCTCCGGCCGGGTTTGGGTCTTCCGCCCGACGGATGCCCAGTCTCCCCAACTTGTGCTTTCAAACTGGTAAACCCCAGGTCATCCATGGCATAGTACGTGGCGTCGAGCTGGGCGTCTAGGAGGCTGTAGTACGTGACGCCGCAGCCGTCGTCGTCGTCGAGCGTGAGGCCGGCCGTGTCGTCGTCGTCGACGCGCACGCCGGGGTTCGAGTTCCCCAGGGCGTAGTCGAGGGAGATTTGGTCGGGATGCTCGGCGTACGCCAAGTACGGGTAGATATTGATGGTGAGGTAGGAGCCCGTCCTCTGCAGGAAGCCGAGCATGGGCTTCATCACGCTCTGCGCGACGTCGTCCCGGAACCTGCCCGCGGACGGCGGGTACGAGTCCGTGACCGCCGAGAAGGCGACCGGCGTGGACACCTTCACGGCGTCGGCCAGGCCCAGCTGTGCCAGCGCGTCGTGCACGTTGGCCATGGCCCGGACGAGGTCCGCGTTCAGGTCCGGCCTCGAGTCGAACACCTCGTTGCCCACGGCGACGCCGTGGATGCGCGTGGCCGGGTGGTACGCCGCCACGTTGCTCCGCGCCCACCGGAGCGCGTAGGACGGGTCGGAGGCCGCGGCGGCCAGCTCCTCGTTGGGCAGCATCACCAGCACCTTGATGCCCGTGTTGGCCAGCGACGTCAGCACCTTGGCGTTGGCGTCGTACAGCCTCACCATGGTGATGCCGTTCTGCTTGAGCAGCTGCACCACCGACGCCGGGTCCGGCAGGTCGTTGGCCACCCTCCCGTAGTTCACGCCCACCTCGCCGCCGGCTTCTGCTGCACCGAGGAGGAGGAGTAGCGGCAATGCCGCACCGAGGAAGTGAGCGAGCGCCATGATAGGCTCCGCTGCTGTGGCGCGGGGCACTGGGCAGCAGCCGATTGATTGGGCTGAGCAGGACGAGGCTAGCTGCTGAGTTCTGATCAGTATGTGACGACGATGATACATGAACCAAAGGTTGGGTGGGTGGGAATTTATAGGCAAGGTCTAGGCGCTGCATGCGATGCACAGTGGTGGGTCCCGCCGGCGGCGGCGAGCAACATGCAAGTGATGGCTAACTTTTGCGTTTAGCACGGGCAAAGGTGCACGATGCAGTAGCATATCTGTAGTGGTGGATAACAAATTGAACCCTGCCCAACCCACTTTCGCGTGAGTGATCCCCGTCCTGTCCAGCCCACTTCGGCTTCGGCCTGGATCGTGGCCCCCTATATATATATATATATATATATATATATATATATATATATATATATATATATATATATATATATATATATATATATATATATATATATATATATATATATATATCTCCCGCACCTGCAGGCCGGCCCGTCACTTTGTGCAGCTTAAAAAACGAGAGAAATACTGAAGGCAACCAGGCTACATTGCCGCCATCGTATCACCTCATGTGCAATAAACATTTGACAGGCGTGCTTGACCAAGGAGTGATGAAATTTAGGTTTACAAATACGTCTTAGATTCGTAGATGTATTTTCTTAGGCGATTTTATCTTTCTCTAAGATATAATATCTTTCTTCCTCTAGCGCCATCCACTAACGCACTAACAAGGAAGATCATGTGTAGGGATGAAAACCGTCATGTATAATGTATAATTTAGGGAACCCCCCCACTTTCATTGTCACAATTTTAATTGGAATCAGAATTTAAACCACGAAAAGCGGTTGGGAAATGATACCAGGGTCTGTCCGAATGTTGAAAAAAAGGAGTATTCGACCATTAACATGTCGATAATGATAACATTAGGAAAGAAATGCATGTCTGCCACACACCACAAAGTCGAGGGACTGACAGTAATACAAGGAGTATTTTCAGAAATTGACATTTTCTATTAAGTCATGTATTTTCTAGAACTTGAACCCACAACCTCTAATCTTACATATTCACTCTCCATTACCACACACTAACTTATGATTTTGAATAGGATGTTATCTTTCTCTATTAACTTTTTGGGAATTTTGTATTAAATATTTGGACTCATAAATGATTTTAAAATAAAAAAGTTTCATCTACAAAGTTTTAGATCTCGTTGAGTTCTACAATTTTGGTATAGAGTGTGTCTCCATCAGAGATAGTTTAGAAACTTCGAGTATGAAAATCTAACAATTTTTAAAATGAATATTTGAGACTAAATATTTTTAAATAAAAACTTGTCAACTACAAAGTCATAGATTGCATTGACAACTACATGTATAGCTCATGTCAACGTACAAAGTCATTTGAAAATTTTAATGTTTGAATTTCAAAATCTTAGAATATAAAACAGATATTTAAGAATCTATAAATGACTTCAAATCAAAAACTTGTTAACTACATAGTTATATATTATATTGAGAAGTACAACTTTGGTATGGACCTAGACCATATTGAGAAGTACAACTTTGATATGGACCATATCAACATCTAAGGTTGTTTCAAAATTCTCAAATTTAAAGCGATCTCCTTATGTCTGTTTTTGTAAATGATTAACCGAGGCGGCCATTTGTAGACCTGCCTAAACATTTGTAAGAGACGGCTCCTAAAAATGCCCACCTCTATTAATTAGAAAGTCTGTCTTCTGACATCCTTTTTTATAGCGAAAGAAGGGGAAACTCTTGATGTACTAGGTGTTAACGGTGCATTGCTATGAATATTCGTGATGTTGTTAATAGTTTATTCTAGTTTGTGTTACCGGGCTTGAATGAGAAGCATATATATAGTTAAAATGCAATGGTTAGTCCTAGCATTTGATTCTTCAACACCCCCACACTCTCTAGTTCGTTCACTATCATTTAGTACTGCAGTTCCGAGAAAAATAAATGTCAAAATTCACATTCTCAATGGTACATGTGCACTCCACATTTATGGTATTAGTATGTGTCATCAGCTTATCTAGGATATGGATCAGTGAGTGTGACCTCGTTCACTGTGATACCTTCTTGGAAGATCACATCAGACCGGTCATAACCACAAAAGTGTTGCTGCTCATACGGCTGAGAAACAACAGGTGAGGCTCTCCCAAAGAAGAACGCAGGCTGTGCCGGTGCCTGGAGCTCCATGCTGTCCCTTGTCAACATGGAAACGACGGATGAAATATCAGGCCTGTCGTCAGGATCAGACTGGACGCAGAGCAGCCCAATTTGGATGCATCTTAGCGCTTGGGTTCGAGAGAATCCATCGAGGGTTTGGTCCACTAACTGCGATGCCATCCCTTGTATCCAGCATTTCCATACCTGCAAAAAGATGTTGGCCACCGGTTCGCGGTTTGTCAGTTGAAACTTCAGTTCATGATGTGGATTTCTGCAGTGCAAAATGAGGGTTACATACATCGCTCAGGAGATTCACGGTATCGCAGTCATTAAAACTGGTGTTCCTTCTCCGAGTTACAATTTCAAGCACTAGCACACCAAAGCTGAAAATGTCGATTTTTGGTGATACAATTCCATGTATTGCGTACTCTGGAGCCATATAACCACTGCAGGTACGCGATGATCAGTTAGGCGCATTTGATACCTTCAATATATATTTGAAAGTTTAATACTTGAATGATCAGAGAGAGTACTATGTTCCAGCAACCGTAGCTGTTTTGGTCTGCGTATGGTCTCCCTGCAGTCTTGCTAGTCCGAAGTCTGAAATCTTTGGATCCGCATTCTCATCAAGCAGGATGTTGTTGGCTTTCAGGTCTCGATGAATGATCCTAATTCTTGAATCCTCATGAAGGTACATTATTCCCTTGGCAATGCCAACAATGATGTTGTCCCACTGATCCCAAGTTAGCTTATTTCCCGTTTCAGTGTCTTCTGGACGAAATGATAAGTCATTAGACGGTTTTGCAAGACAGAACTAGATGATGCACAGCAGTTTGCAGTATGGTCTCCCAGCAGTTTTATTTGCTAGCCTTACATATGGACCAGAGGTAATTTGTTTGCAGGAAGTACAACAGTGAATAAGTCTATCACTGAACATGGTGCCCCAAATGTGAATGATTTATATTATCAGACCTTTGGAACATTGGCATGTGTTGTTTTTAACCACCATCCTACAGTGCTGAGTTTTATGCACAGCTGAAAAAAATATATAAAGGTGCCAATGAAGTAGAGAAGATACCAAACAGAAAGTTGTCGAGGCTTCCGTTCTTGATGTATTCATAAACAAGCATCTTCTCATTCTGATGCACGCAAAACCCGTGTAACCTGACAAGGTTCCTATGCTGAAGCGTTGCCAATACCTGCAATTCATTATGTAGCTGCAGCAGTCCATGTCCAGTAGCACTGTCTAAAAGTTTCTTTACTGCTACTTCTTGCCCGTCTGGGAGCTTCCCCTGGCACAGATTCTTTCATCAGAATTTGACAAGAGAGCAATACTTGCAGTTCATTCATACAAGTCTTTATTCCCAAAACTAGGGATAAAAAGATATATATGCAACCTTGTATACAATACCGAAACCACCTTCGCCGATCTTAAGGTCCTCTGAGAAGTTTTCAGTTGCTTCTTGCAGTGTAAAAAAGTCAAAGACGGTGCACTTCGCTCTGCCAATTTTCTCCAACGCTGTTGTGTGTTGTATTAGCACATAGAATATATATAAGACATGTCAATGTACGGAAGAATGGAACATTCCAGTTCTTGAACAGACAGTAGTTATGCTACTACTCACAGCGACTGCGACCATTCTTTTTGGCAATCTTTCTCCTGAAGCGAACCAGAGCGACAGCTGAAAATATCACTACCAACACGACGAAACAAGCGACCCCGGCGGCGATTCCTGCTGCTCTCCTCCTCCCTGCATGCACTAATGGAGAATTGGAGACCCGTGAAAAAAGAAAACTAACTTGAGGCAGTAGTAGAATATCAGCAATTCTCACAGAACTCAGAGAGATTTTCCTGCAGGAGGAAAACAAGCCATGGCGGGAAGCTACCTGCTCCGGTCTTTGGAGTAACAACTGAGGGCACAGCCGTGGGTGCTGGCGCCGGCGCCGGAGCCGGAGCAGGGAGGTGCAGCATCGCAGGGCCCGTGTAGAAAGGACTCACGCTGTACCTCAAGTTACACCACACACCAAGAGATCTCCCCGCGGGCTTCCCGTCCAGGAACCCCGGCATCGACGCGACGAGACTCCCGAGGCAGCCTCGGCACTGCACCGCCGTCATGTCGGGCACGCACTGCGCCAGCCCGTAGATTTTCGGGTACTGCTCCGCGTCGAAGTCCTCCACGCCCGTCGCGAAATACTGCCTGGCGGAGGAGTTATTGCTTGCCGCGGTCACACTCACAGCGCGGTCGACCGTGGCGTTCATAAGCGCCGCGACGGCGGCGTCAAACCAGGCCGCGGGAACCGTGAGGTTGTCCGAGTCCCACGACGACACGGCATAGGGCGAGTTCACGCCGGGGAAGTCTAGGAACCGCTGGTCTGAGAAGCCAACGATGCAGGCGTCCTGGTAGACGGTGACGTCCTTGCTGTTGGGGCAGGCCTGCTGTGCGCCGGGAACGCGTCGGCGACGCACGCGCGGCAGGTTGGTGCGCCCGTGTCGCCGCGGCACAGCGCCAGCGCGGAGATCTGGTTAGGAAGCGCACCAACGGTGCCCACGGCGAAGCCGGCCGGCGTGGCCGAGGCGTTGGCGGGGAGCGCCGCGGCAACGAGCTGGAGGTTGGCTTGGTAGGTGCCGTTGGCCACGTAGGTGCCGCCTGCACATGTCGAGGACCGGTACGGTTGGGCTGCGGTGAGCGGCAGGACGACGAGGACTACGGCGGCAACGGCGACAATAGATAGCCGTTCGTTTGGTCTAATTCGACTTATAAGCCATGGCTTATCGGTTAATGAACGATATTTTTCTTTCACACTAAATCAGCCAACAGTACTTTCAGCCATGACTTATAAGTCAAATAAACCCAAACGAACAGGATAAGAGTAGGTACCAACCATGTTAGCCGCAGAAATGATACTCTTGAGCTGCCTGGAACCGGAGCTTGTGTGGATTATCTTGTTTTAACGACGAGGAAAATTCACCGCCGGTCCTCAACTTGGCCGTAAAATTATATCTGTGGGTCTCTGAATTTGACAAATGGTGTCATCCAGGTCCCTAAACTTTTAAGGTGATCATCGTGGGTTCCTAAACTTGGCTGATGGTGTCATCTCCGTCCCTGAACTTTCAAAGTGATCACCGCAGGCCCCTAAACTTGACAAAAGGTGTCATTCCTATCCAAATATAATAATATTAAAAGTTACCTATAGTATTCAAAGTTTTCTCTATTAAAAGTTACTTTTAATTTTAATATTATTTTAAAAGTTTTAATAGTAGTATTATAGAAGTAACTTTTGTCCGTTATTAATACTATAACATTATTATTAAAACTTTTAATACTATAATACTACTATTAGAAGAAATAGTATATAGTATTATAGAGAAAAGTTACTTCTATAATATTACTATTAAAACTTTTAAATGATACTAAAATTAGAAGTAACTTTTAATAGAGAAAACTTTTAATACTATAGGAATTTTAATATTATTTTAATACTATTAATGATACATAAATACTAAATTAATTTTAGTATTTTCTATTTTAGTTTAAACCTAATATATTTATTGTTGTAAATTATTTTAATACTTTAATTTTTTTGCTGGTGCAAATTATTTAATATAATTTATATTTTCATGATAAATATTATATAAATAATGATTGATTAATTGACATATGTTGGATCTATATCTAATGTACAGTCAGCGTGTCACGCCAGTTTATAGTGTAGGTTAGACCATATTTGGATAGGAATGATACCGCTTGTCAAGTTTAGGGACCTGCGGTGATCACCTTGAAAGTTCAAGGACCGAGATGACACCGCCAGCCAAGTTTAGAGACCTACGGTGATCACCTTAAAAGTTTAGAGACCAGCATGACACCGTCTGCCAAGATCAGGGACCCACAGATATCACTTTAAAACTTCAGGGACCTGAATAACACCGTCGATAAGTTCCGGGACCGCGGTGAATTTTCCTTTCTAACTATTATGGAAAGCATTTCGCGTGACTTTGACTAGTCAATAGACCTCGCCCGCCATTAAAGACGCAAAGTCATTGCCCAAAAAAAATTGTTTAAGGACTGCAGCAACAGAAGAAAACAAAGTCATAATTGGCTTGTAATAAGGACTGCAGCAGGAAGGTGCTGAGCAAGCCGGTTGTGACGTCAAGTCGTCGTTAACCTGCTTCTCATCGCAGAGGACGGAGGCAATGAAACCATGCCAAAGGTGGTGGCATCCTCCTGTTTGTTTGGACTTGTTTGATTTATAAGTCATATTTTTTTAGTCAACGAATAATATTTTTCTCTCACGCCAAATCAGCCAACAGTACTTTCAGTCATGACTTATCAGCCAAACAAGCCCAAACGAACAGGGTAATGATGACGGGCGTTCTGTCCAAAGATGACCATGGACCCATGAGAAACGGCAGTGGTGACCAGAGAGAACAGGGGTGAGAGGTGAGGAAGGAGATAGGGGGAGACATGCGCAACATCCAGCTTCGGTGCCGCCGCTGTGGCGCTGTTAGATGGTGCCTTATCCATGTATGTACTGAAATAATTTTGTGTTCCTACCATCCCAAAACCATCAACTATCAGCAGGTCGGCCTTAATCCGCTTATGGATCGCCGAAGGCCGAAACCGCTTATGCATTGATCCTGAGAGCCTGACACTGAAAGCGGTCGCTGCCACTCTGATTTGTGGCAGCTGATCGGCAATGAAAGTGTGAAAACAGTGAAAGCGTGTCTTCCCCCTTCCATTTACCAGCATTTTTAAGAGTCGCTCGTCATTGATGTCCTTCCGCGGACTTGATCAGTACGACTGTTATCCTTGGCATGTTTGATGAACCTGAATATATATATATATATATATATATATATATATATATATATATATGACGAATTAATGCAACAAGAGAAGAATCAAATGGTACGGCAGTATTATTGCTGTCAGTTGGCCAGTTGGCTTCTTCTGCTGATCTGAAGATTTTTTTAGAACAAGCTGATGAAGATGCTGGTTTACACTTTACAGGCCGAATTTTTTACTTTTTGGCCCTTTTTTCGAAAGTTTCTCTCAAATAGATCCCTGGCGGAAAGAATTCCAGAAATGGACCCTTGGCTCGGCGCCAGAGTGAGTGGCGCCAGAGCTCGGCGCCACGGTGTCCGGGCGCCGAGCTCCTCGCCACGGGCAAGCGGCTCAAGGGGCTCGGCGCCAGAGCGGATGGCGCCGAGCTCGGCGCCAGAGATCTTGAGCGCCGAGCTCGGCGCCACTCACTATGGCGCCGAGCTACTGCATTTAACCCCGCCCAACCTTTCTTCCCCGCGTTCTTCTCTTCTTTCTCCTCGGGTTTTTCTCGCCACTTCATCCTACCTCACGAATCGACATATTGGACCTTGAAAACCTTGATTTGATCCGTAGATCTTCGAGAGCAAGGTATCCTCGCTCCCCTCCTTTTTTTTTCGATCGATTCGGTATATATTAGTCGGATTTTGAACCTAAGAATCGTCATCACTTAGGGTTTCATTGTATCCCTCAATATATGTATTATACAACTGTAGGTTCATTTCAAGGAGTGAAAAATGCTAGCAAACCAAGCGCATGTAGTTATGTTATGGGTTTTATTGTTGTGGATGAAATAAGAAACCCTAGGTTTAGGGTATAATGTTAACTGCTTTTGGTTCTTATAACGAAATTGATTGTATTGTAGTTATGGTTCTCACTGATATTTTGTTGTGATGTTTTTATTTATGTTTGCTAAATTACATCCTATTTGTTAGATGCAAGAAATGTTTCGGGAGGAGTTTTGGCGAAAACGGGGTCGTCCTCGCGAATTATACCCCGACGCGTCTAGCAAAGATGCCCCTGTTCCCCCTGACCTTCCTGTCCCTAACTGTGATTGTGGTTTCCTGGCCCATGTTTTTCAATCGAAACATCCGGACACAGCCGCGCGTTGCTTCTACACATGTAGTCGGTTTAATGTAAGAAATTATTTGTACTATCCTTTTTCTTTATTTGTTTAAGTATGATACTAATATATTATTGGAATCTCGTTGTGTAGGACCATGAGAGGTGCTTTTTCTTTCAGTGAATCGATGGTGCAGAAAAGTTTGATCCTAGGTACCTCTTTTTCGACGATTGGTTTAGAGGGAGACATCCACGTGATCACTTCAAGCGGTGGGTTCCACCCCCCTAACCCTCCGGCAATGACGGCTAAGGAGAAGCACCTAGCCGCCGTTAGACGACTCGAGGAACCTCCTCTGTGCGATTGCGGAGATCGAGCTGTGATAAACCCTGAGAATACGTTGGAGTTTGTGTGTCCAAACAAGCATGAAGTAAGTGCAAAGTGTATGTGTTAAAATCTTGAGCTATATGTGTTTATGTACTTATGTCTCATTATTTAGGTGTATTCAATGGCGAAGTGTCGTTTCAAGGAGTGGTTGTATGGTCCTAAGAACCAATGGCCGGAAGAACCGCGGAGGGTTAAGGAAAAGAAGAAAGAACGTGTAATCTACAAAGCACCTCCTGTCATGTGCGAATGTGGTGTAAAATCCAACTATGGCCTAGTCCCTTCGGAGCTTGGAATAGGTCATTATTGCGGCCATATGATTGAGTATGATGAGGTTTGTTATAATTCTGGTAAACATGAAATCGTATTTTGTTTGTTTTCCTAATACATATATGATATAATATTTGTTTTGAACAGAGCACTAGGAAATGCAGTTGGGAATGTTATGATGATCAAGCTAAGTTCTTGGATGAACTGAAGAAGAGGCAAGTAATTGCACGGAAGAGGGGATATGGACCTGACTACGTCAACCTATTCGTTAAACATCACAAAGAAAAGATGTGTGAGTTTGCTAGACAGCGCGGTATTTGTAACCCGATCGATGTTGGGCTTAACAAATGGGGATTGGAGAGGCGAACGACGTTAGAGGAGAGGGCAAGGAATGAGGCAAGGGAGGAGACAAGAGTACAGATGCAGGTCTTGGACGAGCATGTTGCTACATTATGTGCCAGTGAGTGCTTGAAAACCTTTTTCCGTTGCCTGGTTTTAAATGTAATATTATCGAGTTGCTAAATGATTGCATTTTATACATCAAGGGATTAGTTGCAGCGGGGAACATGCTGCAGAGGTGGCTCGTGCAAGATATGAGGAGAAGAAGTTAGATGCCCATAGATCACGAGCTGGTCGCACCGTTCAATCATCGATTGTGCTGTGTGATGATGGAGACGAGGATGAGGACGACACTGGCAGACTGAGTGAGCTCATTGCTTTAGCAGAGGCAGGCTTACAGGCAGAGGAGGATGACGACGCGTTCTTCACTCAGGCCGCAGCGGCCGCAGACGAAGCGGAGGCCGCTTACTACAAACGACAGGCAGGTGAGAGCAACGCAGCTTGAGCTTGAGCCTAGCAGAACAGGTTGTAGTAGAGGACCGGTACTCGGATGATGAGTTGCTTACTCAAGACGTTTGATTAAGGATTTGGAAGTGCATTTGCCCTTTGTCTCACCGTCGACACTTAGTTATACTACAAGCGACTCGGATGATGAGTGGCGCTTGGCTAGCTGGCGCGCCTGGTAAGGCGGCGCTGGTCGCGGGGTGCAGCGCTGCGCGCTGCGCTGGTGGCCGCGCGCGCCGCAAGACGGCGAGGCGGGCGCCGGCGTGGCGGCGTTCAGGCGCGCGCTGGCGGTAACAAGCGGGCGCTTCAGCGAGGCGGGCGCGGGCGGCGGGTGTGGCGCCGGGCGTGGCGCGGCAGCAGCGGGCGCTGGCGACGCTGCGGCGCCGCCGCGGCGTGGCGCGCGGCGGGGGGTTGGCTAGGGCAACTAGAGGAGGAAGAAGGTCGGCCAGTGGCGCCGAAGCTCGGCGCCAAGATCTCTGGCGCCGAGCTCGGCGCCATCCACTCAGCGCCGAGCCCCTTGCAGCCGCTTGCCCGTGGCGAGAGCTCGGCGCCCACACACCGTGGCGCCGAGAGCTCGGCGCCACTCACTCTCGGGCGCCGAGCCAAGGGTCCATTTCTGGAATTCTTTCCGCCAGGGGTCTATTTGAGAGAAACTTTCGAAAAAAGGGCCAAAAAGTAAAAAATTCGGGCGTGATTGCCACCCAATTGGCCGCTCGATCGGAGCAAGCAGGTTGTGGCGTCAAGTCGTCGTTAACCTGCTTCTCAGCTTGGCAAGTCGATTCCCCACTTGTACACGAGGAAAAAGGCAAAATAATTGGTGCATGCACCGAACAGATTAGCTGAGTCAGCTCGGGGCCCACCGCCACGTTGTCATTGTTGCCTGATCAGCGGAAAAAACTTGTTAACATAAAGGCCCCGTTCGCTGGTCTGAAACTTGACTGAAAACACTGTTCCGGCTGGTTTGTTGTGAGAAAAAAATACTGTTCGGCTGGTTTGGTGAATAGTGAACTGTGAGGAGGATCAGCCGGCTGGCTAGATGAATCCAGACCAGCGAACTGACCCAAAAAATGTTCGTCATATATAGAATGAAAATAGTATATATAATATGAAAAAAATGAAAAGGCAAGAAAAAGAGAAGGACATAAAAAAAGGTGAAAACTGCATGGACACTGGACCGTGACCACTGACGGATCCTTAGGTGGTGTTTGGTTGGTGGGATGGAATGGGGTGGGATGATCCCACTTTTGCTGCTGTTTGATTTAGGGGTGAACTGGAGATACCAACGAATATTCTCGCTAGATATCGTGACTCGTCCCTTATTTTTCGGTGGACAGAGTCCGTCCCACGTAGGACGGCCTTCGCGGGCGGGCAGACGCACGCAATACGAGCGTGAGATGGCAAGCAGTGGCGCAGGTCGGGCGGGCGAGCTCCGCCACCGGCTCCGGCATGCGACCGGGCGGAAGAGCGCAGTTGGGCGGAGAGCAGGCACGCTCGGGCAAGCAGCGCCCCTAACTCAGGCGGGCGCCGACGAGTGAGCAGCGCTCCCAGCTGAGCACCCCGCGCAGGCGAGCGAGTAGCGCCCCTAGCTCTGGCAGGCGAGCAACGCCCCCAGCCCCGGCAGGCGAGCAGCGCCCCCAACTCCGGCGGGCAAGCAGCGCCCCTAGCTCCGGCGGAGGCACGACCTGACGACTATGGAGATGTGGTTGACAACGAAGGGATAAGGGGAGGAAAAAGAAATTGAAAAAAATAAAAAACTAAAAAATGGGTCCCGTGTGTCAATGGTAGAAGAAGAAAAAGCATGAGAAGAGACTGGCACATGGGGCCCACCTGTCAGGGATATAATCCCACTTTTCATGTCTCCAAACCAAACATAAAATGGGTCCATTCTATCATTTTTCAACCAAACAGAAAATAGAGTCGTCCCATCCTAGAAAAAAAAAGAGAGGGAACCGTTCCACTCCACCTCGACTCCCAACCAACGATACCTTAACGAACGATCTTGAAACAGGAATTGGGGGACGGACCAACCATTCACATGGAAGCGTTTAGGTGAGGAAGGTTCGCCCAGAGCTGCTGATACAACGGGCATTTCACGTCAAAGGTGCAGGTCAATCGTCTCTAAATTCCACAAATGTTATACGCGTCGTATTGACGCATTCTACGGTCATCACCAATGGATCCGTTTCCATCCTCTCGATAACATGCAGAAATAAAATGCATCCCGCAGGCGCCCCACCCAGGCCCAGCACGCACAATGGCTCAAGCTCGATGCCCCTTGCCGTCATTGCTGCTGGTCCTTGTCGCTGTCGTGCTGCTCGTGCCGCGAGCCGCGGGTTACCCATGGCAGGTATGCGGCAACACGGGCAGCTTCACGGCCAACAGCACGTACCAGGCCAATCTCGCACTGCTCGCCATCGCCCTGCCCAAGAACATTTCATCGTCCCCAGACCTCTTCGCAACCACCATCGTCGGCGCCATCCCGGAGCTGGTCTCGGCGCTGGCGCTCTGCCGCGGGGACGCCAACGCCACGACCTGCTCCGCCTGCCTCGTCACGGCCTTCCAGGACGTGCAGAACGTGTGCTCCTTGGACAGAAGCGCCGCCATCTACTACGACCCCTGCATTCTCTACTACTCCAACGACGACAGCTTCCTCTCCTCCGCCGACAACGTCGCGTCGGCGTCGACGAACCGCATCAACCTCCGGAACGTCACGTCGGACCCGGCCCGGTTCAACCGCCTCGTGGGCGCGCTCGTGAACGCCACCGCCGAGTACGCCGCGTACAACTCCACGCGGCGGTACGCCTCCGGGGAGGCCGACTTCGACCAGGAGTACCCCAAGGTGTACAGCTGGGCGCAGTGCACGCCGGACCTGACGCCGGCGCAGTGCAGGGTATGTCTCGCCGGCATCATCGCCGAGATGCCGAGGCTGTTCACGGACCGCGTTGGCGGCAGGGTTCTCGGGATCAGGTGCAGTTACCGGTACGAGGTGTTCTCCTTCCTCAACAGCCCGGTGATGGTGCAGTTGGCGGCGGAGTCAGGGAACTCGGGATCCCCAACACCGGCGATGGGGCCCACGAGTGTGACGCCTTCGGCAGCTGGAGGAGGTGAGTATTGACCGCTTGCCTGCTACCTCGTGTGGGACTCCAGGGGGTAAAGAACGAGGATTACCAATTTACCATAGACAAAGCTTAACTCTTGGGTGTCTTGTCTTTGCTACCTATATCTAGACATAAGTGTATAGCTAAGTGTTACTATATATTTAGAAAAGTCAAAACATCTTACATTTTGGGATAAAGGGAGTACAAAATTTCAGTGACTATCAGGCTTAGCTAAAATAAATCATGACACTACATCTCACAAATGATCAACGGCATAAAACCCACAAGAACAATCAACAAAAATAGATGCTAACTGCTCAAAGTTTAGAGAAGATATGGAGCGATGTTTGATCGCTGCCCTGACCTTGGGCTGGGTGCCTCTGACTAGGCAGCTTGATCCAACCCTAGACACTCAAAATCAAGTGTCTAGAGACACCTCCTTGCCATGCGAGTTCCGTAAAGCAGCAAGCAAACACGCTCAGAGCATCTGCAAGAGTTTTGTAAAACAACTCCCTATTTTGACATTTTTTGCAAAAAGAGAAAAAAATGTCCTCCAACAGTTTGGTAAAATAGCTCCTTAAAAATGAGAACTTGCCAAATATCCTCTTCAACTCGTAAGTTTTCGCAGTCGAAAGGAACCCCATATCCACTCCTCATGCGGCGTTTTTATCAGGAGATCAGAGTAAATTGGACATGCGTGTAAATTAAGAAAATAAAGAATTCTAGATAAGAAAGCAGTGAGACAAAGAAACTATTAAAAAAGGTTTGGTTAGTTAAAAATAGTTCAAGGCTTCCAATGCAAAATTGTTTAGGAACCTATTATAAGAGATTGTTGGAGAAAGACAAAATTTAATATTTTTATTTCTTGCTAGATCTATTAGTTTAGCGAGTAAATTATATCAAACTGCTGGAGATTCTCTTAATAAAGGAAGTGATTTTATATATCTATTAGTTACTTATGATTTTTTATTTAGTGTATGCTTTTGTTAAGATATTTTACTTTTGAATTCATATGGGAATAAAGTTTAAAACTTATTTCTTTCTGAATTTCAATTTTTAAGATTTGTTTTGATATGGACTTCGTTTTTTTAATCTTAGTCCATATTTTAGCTATTCTATATTATATTTTGTAATGGTTATTTATTTAGATATTTTTATCATATTGAAGTCAAACTGTTTTTTTTTAGAAAAAATATTCCGAATTTTAGAAATCCACAAATTTGAACTATTTTATTTAATCTAATGTTTTATATTTTTTTAGTGAACATTGCAGTATGTTGTCCTTGAGAGTAAATGAGGATATCTCATCAATAAGAAATAACTCGCATATGATCATTGTCCTAGCTGAAATGATTTATTTCCTTTTGGCCCTTGATTCTAAATCCAACATTCAGATGATTCCACGAAATTATACGAAGATCTACTAATAATAACCTACTCACTCCCACCATACCTAGCCTAAGACCTCAACGCTGCCACCCTCGTACCCTTTGACTACTACTACTCCGTTCTAAATTATAACTTATATTATAGAAATTTTATAGAAAATGTGTATTAACATCTACAAGTTTAAATAAATAAACTTTCAATATATTTTCATAATGAATTTAATTAAATAAATTTGCCATTGTAGATGTTTGTGTATTTTTCTATTAAATTGGTCAAATAAAAGTTTGACTCATTAGGACTAAACTAAACTAAACTATAACTTGAAATGGAGGGTGTACGTTTTTGTATGTTATCTTGCGCCCCTGTCATCCCTAGGATAGTGACATTGGTACAATGCCTGTGGGTCTTTCGGCTAGAAAATTGTATGATTTATCAGAAGAAAATTATACAAAACATATTTAGGCGTTCAATATGATGATTAGTTGAGGAGGGAGGGAGTGAAATGAGCATAGCTCCGCTGATAGTTAGCTAGTCTCATTATGGTAGAATCTGTGCACTCTAGTTTAGGTCTTCGACTTAGTAAAGATACTCAAATTATGGCTAGTTGTTTTTAGTGATACTCCTAAGTGATATGTTTACATAGGTGAGGCACATGTTGGACCATGTGGGATGTATTGGAATTAAAAATATGAGAGAGAGAGAGAGAGAGAGAGAGAGAGAGAGAGAGGACGACACGTTTGTTCCATTTGCTTGGCCTGTCCCAACGTGCACTCTCATCGCCACTTGACCGAAGGCACACGAAAATGAAGGAGAGGACGACGACATATTTGGAGCTGTTGTTTTGTCTTGTGGAACAATTAAATAAACAGTTGTGGTTATTAAAGAAAAACATTTTTGATAGTCAATGTTTTCCATAAATTCTTTTCAAAGGAGTGTAGCTACACAACATCTCACTCAAATGCTATACTGATTCACAGATTTAAATAGTCATAGCAACCAATGGCAATCGGGGCTATATATACTAAGTTATTAGTATAATTGACGCCAAAAATAATTCATGTTTTGTATTGATCTAATTCATTGCTCATCATAGATTCATAGTATACACATCCTGCCTTGCATAGTGTATTAGATTCTAAAAAAAAATAACATCAGTTTAGGTTCGTAACACTGATACTTAGAGCAACTCCAAGAGACTCTTTATATCCTTCCAAATTTATAGGCATAGAGTTCTTTTTACAAAAATGCCCTTTAACACTGGCAGGGAGGAAGTATAGCGTCCCCGGCACCGTACTTGTAATACTGCTGCCGACCATAGCAGCTTTGCTGGTCATTAACCTGCTCATCTGGCTTTGTTTGTGGAGGAGGAGGAGACCACAAACAGGAGGAACCCAATCAAGTATGTAGTGCCGAATTATTCCCTCTCGTCTGCCATATATAGGTCGCAGCTTCAAGTAATTAACATGATGAAAGTAAAGGCAATCGGCTTGCTCACGCTTGGATATTTGAACAGATCCCACTCATTCCACTGAAACAGAAGGCATGGAGAGCATAGAATCGATGATCATTGACATCTCCACCCTGCGAGCTGCGACCGGGGATTTCGACGACAATAACAAGCTCGGCGAAGGCGGGTTTGGTGCAGTGTACAAAGTATAAACTTGCCAATATATATCAGAGCTTGATTGAGCTAAGCCATATATATATTCCATTGAAGTTGTCATTGCCAACAACTAAGCTCGCATTATTATTGGTTTGACTGGCGTAGGGTACTCTCCCGGACGGTAATGAAATAGCAGTGAAGAGGCTATCAAGGCGATCAGCACAAGGGATCGGAGAGCTGAAGAATTAGCTCGCCCTGGTTGCCAAGCTTCAGCACAAGAATCTCGTCAGTCTAGTCGGCGTCTGCCTGGAACAGCAGGAGAGGTTGCTCGTCTACGAGTTTGTTCCCAACCGCAGCCTTGATCAGATACTCTTCGGTACTGCCTGCTTAGAGTAATTCAATCGAATTCGATCATCGTCATCCTCCATATCTTCGATCTTCCTCTGTAAAATCTGACATTAAAACTTGATGATTCGCTCCTGCTTTTAATTTCCTTACTTTGGGCAGACACTGAGAAGCGTGAACAGCTGGACTGGGCAATGAGGTGCAACATCATACACGGGGATAGCTCGGGGCCTGCAGTATCTGCACGAAGACTCTCAGCTCAAAGTAGTCCACCGTGATCTGAAAGCGAGCAACATCTTGCTGGACATGAACATGAACCCCAAGATTTCGGACTTCGGCCTTGCGAGGCTTTTCAGACGAGACCAGACGCAGGGTGTCACCAATCATGTCGTTGGTACCTAGTGAGTGCCGTCTCCGCCACCTAGAAGCTCCTCGAATTAATAGGCAGGTGACCAGATCCAGGGACGACGATCTTGACTAGATTTTGGATGTCTATTCCCATCCATTACAGCGGTTACATGGCGCCGGAGTACGTGATGCGCGGGAACTACTCCGTCAAGTCAGACGTGTTCAGCTTCGGCGTCATGGTCCTTGAGATCGTGACGGGAAAGAAGCACAACGTCTGCCGGGATGACGCCTGGCGATCGCCTGAAGACGATCTCTTGAGCCTCGTGAGTGCTTCCTTCCTGCTCAAGTGTTCGTAACATAACCCTTTCGTGTTCTTTCTTGCTGAGATGTCTTTACCCTTGACTAAACCATGCATCCTCGATCGATGCACACATGCATGCATGGTGCAGGTATGGGACCACTGGACGGCCGGGGTGGTGTCGGAGGCCATCGTAGACCCGTGCCTGGGAAGCTGCTTCTCCCGGAGCGACGTGCTAAGGTGCATCCACATTGGTCTGCTATGCGTCCAGGAAGACCCGGCAGACCGGCCGGTGATGTCGTCCGTCGTCATGATGCTCGGTAGCGACACGGTCTCCCTTTGGAACCCGTCCAACCCGGCGTTCTACGCCAGGAACAGGGCGCCGGCCACCTCCAGCTAGCATCACATCGTCGGGCGAGTACACCGCGTGAGAGCAATAATGCAATCATACATGTAGAAGCGCTCGACGGCTACAGCTAGCTGTTATATGTCACGTTTATATATATTTAAATCAAAGACAAGGAAGGTCAAACTATGCAGCCGGCATCTCGGTTTCGTTCAGGACAGAACTTTTTGAGCTATAGTATAGGAAGAGAAGAGCTAAACTTTGTATGCGTCCCAATCTACTATACCACTTAAAATATTCCATTGGCTATCGTCTGTCACTCCGCCCCAGCCTATATACGGTAAAAATATATATACGGCAAAAAAAACCACAGTCCCGTTTCCAAAAAAAATCCTATACGACAAAAAAAAACTCTCTGAAAAAAAACATATACCACAAAAAAAACATGTTTCCGTAACAAACTCTTCCACGTCGAAAATCATATATGGCAAAAAAAACGTCTTCAAAACTCTTCCACAACGAAAATCATATAAAGAACTAATTACATGCTGATGAAACAGATCAGGCACATATTCAAACAGAGAAATTCAGCAAGGGCTTTACCACAATAAAAAAGATCACGCACGGTCCAGTACGTGAATCCTGCACGCTCCCGCCTCGCCCCACCCGTCGAGGCCCACCTCCCAGCAAAAAAAAAACACGCCCGCGCGTGCGCCCTAGCTACAGCCTACGTTGGCGGCGGCGGACACCTGCGACCTGCTGCCTACTACCGTGCGTAGTCCCGGCATACGCGGGAGCACGCGTCACGCCATGTACTCGGGCGACGTGATGCTACAGTACATGCTAGCGGTGGCCGCGGGCTTGCCGCGCTCTGCGACGTGCTCATCGTGTGCTCCGCTTCGCCCCGTGCGCGCCCTAGCTCCAGCCTATGCCGCCGGCGGTGGGCACCTGCCAACGCTCGCCCGCCCGTGCGCGTGTGCCCGCGCCTCTGCGCCCCGCTTGCCTCGTGCGCGTGCGGCCGCGCGTCTACAACCCGCTCGCCCTCGTGCGAGAGCAGGAACGAAGGAACGACATGCCATGGCCCGTGGCCCGAACGGATAGACCTTCTGCCCACACGTAACAGACGACTCCGTTGCGTGGTGATTCACCAGATGCCCGCACGTAACAACTTAGCCCGTTAGTCTACCACATCCACATAGAAGAAGGAAAACCAGATGAATTTAGAAACCGTTTAGGGTTCCAATGCAAAAAGTGTTTATTAGATTTTATTAAATTTTGAAAATGTATAATAATAAAACACAGAAATGATAATTAAAAATGAAATGAATTTTGTTAGGTTTCTATAAACCAGATCTACACGATATATGTCATAAAGATCATGAAATATGTTTTATGTAATCAAATTTGTATATTTCTTTATATGTTCATCTAAACCACAAGCCATATGCATCGTCATAGACATGGATGAAAAATTGTTAGTATGTTTGTCTAAACCATAAGACACGTGTATAATTGTACAAATGGATACAAATTTGTTGCCTCGTGCAACGCACGGGCATATATCTAGTGAGAAACATAGTTCCCTTATCTCTCTTACCAAAAGAGAATATATGAATAAAGAATAACTTACATATAGGAATACATGATGAAACAACGTTTCTTTTGAGACAAAATAAAGAAGAATTATTAGGTTCCATCCAACCCTATCTCTTCTTCGAGTGATTGACAAAGATCGGGTTTGAGGGTTTTTGCTAGATTTGTCAGGGCAGTACAAAATTTCCTAATCACTCTACAGAGCTTCGGTGCTTTAATGGGAGATGCCTAGCCATCTAGGAGCCAAGCTCTAAGGGTAACAAATTCAGTGTCTTAATTAACAAAGTAACAAGTGCTCAATGATCGAGATCTTGCTCACAACATTTTTCATTCACCATAGAGCATAATTTCTCAAATAATCACTCAAGAAAACAATGGGAATAGTTGGGAGAGAAGGATATATATATAGTGAGCACAACCTTTTCCAATTTTCCAATGAGTAAGCATTTCCATACTTTTTTGAAAGCCCGCGGGGCCTCTAGTAAGAGAAACTTTATAATTGAGAATTTAGTAAGAAACTATAGTGATTAGTGAGCACATTACAAATCATGGTGAATTCCATACAATGGGATCAGGTGCAGTTACCGGTACGAGGTGTACTCCTTCCTCAACAGCCCGGTGATGGTGCAGTTGGCGGCGGAGTCAGGGAACTCGGGATCCCCAACACCGGCGATGGGGCCCACGAGTGTGACGCCTTCGGCAGCTGGAGGAGGTGAGTATTGACCGCTTGCCTGCTACCTCGTGTGGGACTCCAGGGGGTAAAGAACGAGGATTACCAATTTACCATAGACAAAGCTTAACTCTTAGGTGTCTTGTCTTTGCTACCTATATCTAGACATAAGTATATAGCTAAGTGTAACTATATATTTAGAAAAGCCAAAACATCTTACATTTTAGGATGAAGGGAGTACAAAATTTCAGTGACTATCAGACTTAGCTAAAATAAATCATGACACTACATCTCACAAATGATCAACGGCATAAAACCCACAAGAACAATCAAAAGAAATAGATGCTAACTGCTCAAAGTTTAGAGAAGATATGGAGCGATGTTTGATTGCTGCCCTGACCTTGGGCTGGGTGCCTCTGACTAGGCAGCTTGATCCAACCCTAGACGCTCAAAATCAAGTGTCTAGAGACACCTCCTTGCCATCCGAGTTCCCTAAAGCAGCAAGCAAACACGCTTAGAGCATCCGTAAGAGTTTTGTTAAACAACTCCCTATTTTGACATTTTTTGTAAAAAGAGAAAAAAATGCCCTCCAACAGTTTGGTAAAATAGCTCCTTAAAAATAAGAACTTGCCAAATATCCTCTTCAACTCGTAAGTTTTCGCAGTCGAAAGGAACCCCATATCCACTCCCCATGCGGCATTTTTATCCGGAGATCAGAGTAAATTGGACATACGTGTAAATTAAGAAAATAAAGAATTCTAGATAAGAAAGTAGTGAGACAAATAAACTTTTAAAAAAGGTTTGGTTAGTTAAAAATAGTTCAGGGCTTCCAATGCAAAATCGTTTAGGAACCTATTATAAGAGATTGTTGGAGAAAGACAAAATTTAATATTATTATTTCTTGCTAGATCTATTAGTTTAGCGAGTAAATTATATCAAACTGCTGGACATTCTCTTAATAAAGGAAGTGATTTTTATATATTTATTAATTACTTATGATTTTTTATTTAGTGTATGCTTTTGTTAAGATATTTTACTTTTGAATTCATATGGGAATAAAGTTTAAAACTTATTTCTTTCTGAATTTCAATTTTTAAGATTTGTTTTGATATGGGCTTCCTTTTTTTAATCTTAGTCCATATTTTAGCTATTCTATATTATATTTTCTTCTAGCCTTCTTTGGAGGTCAATGTCGACCTGCGGTAAGATTCTCAAACTATGTATCTGAGTTCCTCAGATAGTGCTTGGCTTTTCTCGAGCTAGATGAGCCGTGAAGGCTCCGATGCGGAGGCCCTTGATTGCGGCCTCAATTGCCACATCCTCTGGGACATTTGGTGCCTTCGCTTTAAGCTGCACAAACCTCTGAAAATAATCTCTTAGCGCTTCACCTTGATTACATGCTCGCAGACCAAAATAAGTCCATTGATGTGAGAGATTCGATGGTGACCCCTTTGAAGTTAGCGATGATCTTATCTCGGAGGTCTTCCCATAAATATACTAAGCTTGGCCTCAACATTGAGTACCATGCCAATGCATCTCCTTCGGCTGCGATAACAAATGACTTGTCCAAGACAATGTCATTCCCTCCTGCGGAGGCTACGTCTGCTTCGAAACTCATGATGAACTAGCGGGGGTCTGATCTTCTATTGAATTTGGATAGGGTAATGGGCTTGTAAGATGGTGGCCAAGGTGAGGTTTGGATTCCCTCGGAGAGTGGGGATTTTGAATCTATAGCTCTATGGGATGGCGGCGAGTTGAACGATGTGCCGAAGGTTGGCTGGGCAGCCATACTTAGCGAAGGGTTAGGCTAGCTTTGATCTACTGACCGGAGCTGGTTGGAAATGTTAGACTGGGGCTGGCTTGGCTGCATACTCTGAATTTCTGTCTGCAGGACGGCCAAATGTTGCCTAATATCTGCTGTCTGTAATGATGTCTGTGCTGCCCTCTGAATTGCGGCGAAGGTTGCTTGCCAAATATCTTTCTTGTTGTGTACTCTACAATTTGGGCTTGCAATTGTTGAAGTACTGCTCCGGGGTGGATCTGAGGCTTGTTGATCTTGACTATCGGAGGCTAAGCTTCGACGTGGGTTCTTTCACAACCTGGTCCTCTGAGGGCATTAGCGTAAGTCTTTGCGGGTATTACGCTGAGTCATCCCCTGTCGAAGGCTCCATAGGTGTTCGTGGGGGCTGCTCTTTTCTCGACATCATGGGTTTTGCTTGGCCAACGCATTGGGCGCCAATGTTGGGAAGTCGCGCTTTCTAGCAGTGTGGTATGGAGTGAGCCTCCGCCCGATCAGATGCCCCAAGCGAAGGTAGAGAAAGAAGTAGGTGGGTCCTGGCTCAATTAGGGTTTCATAAATGCACTCACCAACCACCCCCAACAAGTTTTAGCTCTCCCCTTTTATAGGGCACTATTCACTACTTTTCCCTTTTACATATTTGTCCTACAACTACTACGGTACATTCCCTGAATATCCTCTTGTTAGTGTAGGTGGCCCGGGGCAAACTAGACCTTTCTTTCTTCACACCGCGTTGTCTCCATGGGCCAGAATTGCCGGCCCAAAGGGGAGCCCATTCCTGGCCCGAGGTTGCCTCCACGCCATGAACCCTCCTGTTGTGGTGGAGCCAGCTTTCGCCTCCGCCCATGGCACTGCGGCCTCTTGCTCATGGTACCGCGGCCTCCGCCTTCACCAAGCAACCTCCGCCCGGCGAAGGCAGGCGAGCGACCTTCGCCTGCCTTCGCCGGGTGACCTCCAGCCTTCGCCTCACGCGGCCATCAGTGCGGAGGCCTTCTTATAACTTTCCTACACATCACCGAAAAACCGGTTCGCTTGTTAGTCTCCACGGCTCGTGGTCATTGCCCAACAGTAAGCAACAAAATTTCCATCAGAAAAAGAAAAAAGGACTTTTTAAAGTTGAAGTGAGGACAATTGCCTTCAATTTTGGATAATCATCTGAAAAAAAAACTACTCAAACTACATACTTGTATTAGTATACTTGATTATTGAATTCCTCTTCTGTTGGAGAAAGTACTTTGCTTTTCGTATACTCTGTAATATGGAATTTTGACTTACAACATATATAAAAGTATATTATATTAGAAACAAAGAGCCATGCATATGTCATTATAACTATATTTTACAATGAAACAAGTAGGGCAAAATTGGCCAACGGACACTAAAAGTGGAGGTCGTTTGCTGGCGGGCACTTAGAGTGGAGCCATTTGCTGAAAGACACTCTAGTTATTGACAATTATGCTGCTAGACACCGCGCCCCTTATTTTATTCATTTCCACTGGTTGAGGAGAGAAAAATGTGGAGAAATGTCATTCTTGCCCCTACCTCATTCTTCATCCTCTCTCTCGCATTCTTTTTTCATGTGGCGGCGGAGCGGCTGGGCAAGCAGGCAGGGGGCGACGGCCGGGCTTGTTCGGAGGTGGCTGGCTGCGCGGCCTAGGATCTTCCGCGCCATGGCCTAGAGCCAAGCAGTGGGACGCTGACCGGCGGTGGCAGGTGCGATAAAATGGTATCGAGGGCGCTAGTGCCCGTGGAGGAGAGCAGTAGTGACAGGGCCGCCATCGCCCGTCGGTAGGGTCGTAGGGACAGGGCAGCCTCTTGGCCATGGGCATTTGGCTGCTAACACCTGGTATGCCGTGGAAGGAGAAAAGAAAGAAGAAGCTGCAGGGACCAGCGTCGTCGCCGACGTCAACTCCGTCAAGCTCACCAATACGCTGCGCAGGAAGTTCGGGCCTGCAGAGAACGTGCAGGTCGCCGATGCTAAGAAGGAGGAGGGCGGCAACAAGCCTCTGGCCCCGGCCGCCGCCGTTGCAGCGCTGCCCCACTTAGTCGCGTCGAGCCCGTGGTACTACTAGAAGTACCTGCAGTCACCGGCCCTGGTCTACGAGCATCCCGCGGTCGGGTACGCGTAGGGATACCAGACGCAGACTGACAGGCAAAAAAGGAAAGAGAGAGAGGAAGAAGAAAGAGGCAGGGGGCAAGAATATCATTTCCCCACCTTTCTCTCTCCTCAACCAGTGGAAATAAATAAAATAAGGGGCATAGTGTCTAGTAGCATAATTGTCAACAACGAGAGTGTCTTTCAGCAAATGGCTCCACTTTGGGTGTCCGCCAGTAAACGACCTCCACTTTTAGTGTCCGCTGGCCAATTTTGCCAACAAGTAAATATCAACATTTGTCAATCTATAAATTCAAGATATTTATATACTTATGGTAAAAAGTTTGACTTAAAACCTAGATTGACTTGAGGAAGTAGTTTTATGGTGTTCTCACTTAAGTGTCCCGATAAAATTGTAGTGCTCTTGCCTTTGCCAAAACTTTCTCCTCTTGATAATTTTCCTGTCTATTTTTTTTAAAATCCTAGTATTCATCTTGTAAGGGATTGAATGTAAAGTATGTTGATTACTATTGTGGAAACAACTAGTATTAGCTCCATTGTTCTGTCTAGATTCCTTTACACTTTTGGATGCAATATCGAGCTCCATTGAACTGAGTTTCTTTTGGGAAAATCACGGTAAAAAAATAATTCAGAGGGCAAGCTTTTTGGAATCATATTGCCTATAGTGTTTGTTGTTGTAGTAACTGCCATAGCCCTCTATGTTTGTAAAAAGAGAAGATCTAAAAGAATAAAGCTACCCCATGGAAGTAAGTCCTATATACTGCTTGGTATGACCCTATAATAACTTTTATTATTTAGCACTGACAATTGAAATGACGCAAATTTACCAGCTCATACGGTTGAGGACTTTGGAAGCATCAAGTCAACATTATTATCATTATCATCACTACAAGTTGCAACAAATAACTTTGATGAAAGCAATAAACTTGGTGAAGGGGGATTCGGTGTAGTTTATAAGGTATGATGACACCCTTTCAATACCTGCTCATGTGCAAGTTTGTAGCAGGCTTTTATGGAATAGAATATGCATGATTACAGGACAACATACAACAATTGGTTTATACAAAGGATTGTTAGAGTATAACTATAAAGCGTCAACTTAGAACTCGAGTTCATTAAAAAGTAATCGTACTCAATTATTGTGAATTGTAATACATGAAGCTTTTAGAACTTTTTAGCATTTATATTGTATTGTTTAATCCACTTCATGGAAGATAATAATTTTTTGTAGGGAGATCTTTCCGGACAGGAAGTGGCTGTGAAGAGGATGTCAAAGGGTTCAGGTCAGGGGCTAGAAGAACTAAAAAATGAACTAGTTCTGGTTTCCAAACTTCACCACAAGAACCTCGTTACGCCTAGAAGGTTTCGCTTAGAAGAGGGAGAAAGATTGCTTGTCTATGAGTACATGCCCAACAAAAGCCTCGATACTATTCTTTTTGGTACTAGAAATAATCTTTACAAAAGAATTTATAATTTTTTAGCATCTCTACTTGTGCTATAACATCAAAATTTTGATTGTTTGTTAGACCCTGAGGAAAAAATACAACTAGATTGGAGGAAACGGTTCAATATAATAGAAGGAGTTGCTAGAGGATTACAATATCTCCACGAGGAATCTCAAAAGAAGATAATCCATCAGCGACATGAAAGCGAGCAATGTTTTGTTGGATGCGAGACATGAACCCTAAGATTGGAGACTTTGGCCTAGCTAGGCTCTTTGGGCAAGATCGGACTAGAGATGTCACAAAACACATTGTCGGGACATTGTAATCAATCTTTATTATCTAGTAGCTATTATTTAAGTCTCCTTTTTGACACATAATTCTCTCTAACTAACCATGTCGCTAATTCTTCTCGTCAGCAGGTGGCTACATGTCTCTCCAGAGTACGTGATGCGTGGGCGATTTTCCAAAATCAGATGTGTTCGGTTTGGGATCCTTGTTATAGAGATCATAACAGGTGGAGGAAACACAGGCATTACTTCTATGATGAGCAAAATGAAGATATTATAAGCCTTGTGAGTGCCAACAAACACACTATATATCATACATGTAATAGTACATGTATGTTGCTAGATTATATTGTTTCTCATTGTGAACCGGTGAAACCAATGCTAGGTATGGAGGCACTGGACCGAGGGAACAATTGCAGAGATGATAGATGATTCTCTGGGGAGAAATTACTTAGAGGCCGAGGTGCTAAAATGCGTTAACATTGGTTTGTTGTGCCTTGAAAGAGAGTCCCATGGACCGACCTAGGATGTCTGATGTCATGGTGATGCTCAGTGGTGATGATACTAGTTCTCTACCACCTGCTGCGAGACCCACATTTTTCTTGGATAGAAGCATAGGTTACTCCTATAATTCATGTACTATTACGCATCTATCTGCCAGATAGCACATGCGTTTGTGGATTGTAGCACATTGTTACTTGTTTGCTTCTTGATGTATAGTAGTTCAGATCAACTAGTTCAATTCTTCACAAAGTGTGATCTCAGTAGTTACCAATTGTAATTGTGGTTACAAAAAGTTTGGCCATTCGACACCAATATCACACGATCTTTCTCACCCATCCAACCTTTTCAATTTGATGGGTATCTTCCTCTATTGAAGCAAAGTAGAAGGCGATGGGCATCATCCAAAGGGGGAAATTTTAAACGTGCTTGCAAATATGTGATCACAGATTATTCCCTCTCACGTCTTCTCTGAAGTTGTGTTCCGTTCGGTTCTGGGGACTTTCCATCCAAAAGGAAAAACTAAAAAGATTTGGCGCCCATGCGGCGGAATTAGAGACGCGATTCAGCCAAAGGGAAAGAAACGTTGTAACCTGTGAGTAGCATCAATTCCAAACACAAAGGCGGTCACGATTAAAGGTGTGCGGTGTGCTACTGACTGCTTGTGTCCGTGTCAAGTACGTATCGTGTTCGCAGTGCTCGAGTTAAATCGCCTCATGCGGAATGCATGCGCGCCTTGATCCGTCCACAATCCCCATTGACGTCGGCTGCCAAGCGTGTGTTGATCGTTCATTGCCCGCCCAACCCAAGGGACTTGAGTCTTGAGGTGCACGGTGTGGGTGTGGACCTTCAACTCTGAACATAGTACTCTCCTGCAAAGTGTTAGATTGATCTCTAATCTCAAATTGGGCATAACAGCCTAGTTGGGCCTTTGATCCACTCCCAGATCGGGGGCGCCCAGCCCACTATGGCTGGAGGGCCCCTGTCACACTGCACTATATATAGAGGTGGGGGCCGGTGGCTCTGAGTACGAGGTTTACCGTGAGCCGAGCTCCCCACCGAAACCTAAACCCTAATGCCGATCAGAGAGGGGCGCAGCCAGTGACAGGAAGCCACCAGCCGTGCCTCCCTGCTCCACCGATGTCGACGACTTCATTGATCTCTTTCCCAAACGTAGCTACCCGTGAGCAGACTTCACCGATGAACGAGATGGCGGCTTCTAGACCATCTCCCTCTGTAGTGTCAGGTTCGACACGTTCTTCTTCTATTCCTCTCTGTCTCTCTAATCTCGATATCGCATTCACAGTAAAGAGAACCCGCTAGACCTAACCCTAGATGATCTTTTCGATCTCAACAATGGTACCAGAGCCAAGTTCTTCTTGGGTGTAGATCTAGGTTGGGGTAGAAAACTGAAAAGAAATAGGAGAGAAACAGGAACAGAGGGTTCGATCCATTTCGGATTGAAACCCTAACCCTAATCGGGAAAGAAACCGAGATGTAGAGAGTTCAACCGAACCCTAACCCGTCAGGGAAGAAGAACAGTGACTCAACCCGTACCCTAACTTGTCGGGGAAGATGAACACTAACCCTAACCCCAAATCGGTTCAACTCTGAGAAGAAAAGAAAGAAGATCCAAAAGAGAAGGGGAAAGGGGAAGAGATAGCAAGGCGGCTTACCTAACGAAACCCTAACCCTAACTCGCGATGAGAAAGGGGAAGAGAGTGAATGGACAAGGGTCAGGAGCTCCTACCGGGGGTCCGCTCGCTCCATCTCCACCGCCGGCCGTCGCGTGGACACCGCGCGGGAGGTCAACCTCAGCCGTCGGGACAGGAGAAGCTCTGCCGCACGATCTCCGCCTCGGGCTCGGGCCAAAGGGCACCACTATGGTGCCACTCGACGGTGCCACGCGCGGCTCCAGCCGCACGCGTGCACCGGTGAGGGGTGCCACGATGGAGCCGCCATCCCTGTGTCGTGTCCGCTTTGAGCTCTCGGCTACGCTCTGTCGCTCGCGGGACTGAGAGAGAGAAAGGGCGAAGAGAAGTGAGCTAGGGTTTTGGGAGCCGGCGCCGCGTTGCCGTTTTGATCTGCCGAGACGCGCGCGTGGCCGTCTGATCTGCATCAACGGCGCAGATCAACCAGGCCAGATTGAGCCCAGACAGGAGCGCGCAGCAGGCCACTTTGTTGGCCCAGGCCCAGGTTGCGGCTTGGGAGGCGCCGCGGGCGCGCGCAGAGGTAGTTGGGCTGGGCCATTTTGCTGGCTAGGCTGAAGAACAGTGTTCAGTTTGAATCATTTTTTGTTTTTCTTTTTGCAGTAAAAGTTTTATTTCCTAGAAAATGGATAAATGGCTTAAAGAAAATAGAAAAGAGAATTTTCCTATGGGTAAAATTCATTAAATTGAATTACGTTTTTCGCTGCTAAAGAAATTGTTTATTCTCCAGTTATTTTGAACCAACGTGATATTTAATTAGAGAAAAAGAGATTTTGACATGATTATGATGTTGTTATTTTCTGACCGACGTTGTTAATAACAATATCGTAATTTTAATGATTTTATGCATTATTTTTATTTCTACCCAACGGTGATGTAGATTTAATGTATAAACAGTTGTATGTTTTAATTTTGACCAACGTTGGAATCAAGGCATGCAATTATTGTTATAATTTATTTTCTCACTCTATATGAATTGTGTTTTCAGACAGATACAGCTTGATGGGTTGTATCAAAGAGATCCCCACTCTCAAATGTGACAACTACACGAAGTGGAAGAAAAAGATTGACATGGCCTTCATCTTAGCTGAGGTGGATTGGGTAGTCACCTCATCGTGTCCCACTGAGCCTGTGGCACCGGTAAGGGAGACAAACGAGGCTGATGCCGCTTGGGCAACTAGAGAGAGGGATTTTGAATCCCAAAAGATATCATATGACCATGAGCATAGGAAGTGGGTCACTGCCAACAATAAATATTTGGCTATGATAAAGAACACGATTGAGCCTGCAATTGTGGGCTCAATCCCAAAGTGTGACACGGTCACCGAGTACCTCGATAGAATAAAAAGTCAGTTCACTGGCTCTTTGAAAGCTCTAGTTTGGTTTTAGTTAATTGATGAAACCCTAAGTGCTAACCTAGTTTATTAAAGTGATTATGAGATAGGTAGCACTACTCCAAGTGATGAAGCAATGGCGAAGATCATGACGACCGTGATGGCATGGTGATGATCAAATGCTTAAACTTAGAAAAGAAGAAAGAGAAAAACAAAAGGCTCAAGACAGAGGTATAAATTGTAGGAGCTATTTTGTTTTAGTGATCGAGACACTTAGCGAGTGTGATCACATTTAGGATTGATAGCCGTACTATTAAGAGGGGTGAAACTCGTATCGAAATGCGGTTATCAAAGTGCCACTAGATGCTCTAACTCATTGCATATGCATTTAGGATCTAGTGATATGCTAACATCCTTGAAAACATTTGTGAAAATATGCTAACACATGTGCACAAGGTGATACACTTGGTGGTTGGCACATTTGAACAAGGGTGAAGAAGTTAGAGGTGAAATGGAGTTGGTCGCAATGATGCTGGCATCGGTCTACTGACCGGACGCTGAAAGGCTACGTCCGGTCGAGCTGTCAGACGGCACAGTGGTTAGGGTTGAGCATCGGACGTTGGGCTATGTCCGATCAAGCTTGACCGGACGCGTCCGGTCGGCAAAAGTCAGTTTTGGGAGCTTACTGGAAATGACCGGACACTGGGGTCTGAGCGTCCGGTCACTTGTGTCGGAGCGTCCGGTCAGTCAATAGCCGTTGAGATCTGGCGGCTCAGGTTTAACTCAGAATGACAGTGGCTTACATCGGGTGACCGGACGCTGGGTCTAGCGTCCGGTCAGCCCGCGTTGTGCCCAGTGAAGGGGTACAACGGCTCTATTTCGTGGGGGCTTCTATTTAAGCCCCATGGCCGGCTCAAGCTCCCTCTCTTGGCCATTTGCATTGACATAGCAACCTTGTGAGCTTAGCCAAAGCCCTCCCACTCATCTCCATCATTGATTCATCATCTTTGTGAGATTGGGAGAGAATCCAAGTGCATTGATTGAGTGTTTGCATCTAGAGGCACTTGGTATTCGTGTTTCACTGTGGGTTTTGCTTGTTACTCTTGGTGGTTGCCACCACCTAGACGGCTTGATGCAACGGTGGAGGATCGGCACGAGTTGGTGATTGTTCGTTGCCGTCTCCGTTGGTTGTGAGGAGAGTTATACCTTCCCCGGTGGAGTGCCGAAAGGTAACTTTTGTAAATTGCTTGTGTCATTGAGTTACCTCACTTGTGGGTAGGTTCTTGTGGTGTCCAATCGTGTGGACGAGGTTTGTGAAACACCTCTTAGCCGCCGAACCACTAAGTGTTGGTCGACACAACGGGGACTAGCGTGCTGGCAAGCACGTGAACCTCGGGAGAAAATCGGTTGTCTCTTGCCATTTGTATTCTCCCGGTGATTGGTTTAATCTTCATCTTGTGATTGGTTCATTCCTCTACACAACGGTATAATCACCCTACTCATTCATTTACATTCTTGCAAACTAGTTGTAGCAAGCTCTTTAGTGTAATTAGAATTGAGAGCTTGCTTTGTTGTTTCAAGTTCATCTAGTGGAGCTCTTTAGTGTAGCAAGTGTGAGAGCTATTAGAAAGTAGTAACATAGCAAATTGTGTGGTTAGTGATCATAGCAACTAAAATTATTGGATATGTGGCTTGCAACCCGTGTAGAGCTAGAGTAAGTTTGCATTACACTATTTGTTATACTAATCAAATTGCTCTAGTTGATTTGTAGTTTTTTTAATAGGCTATTCACCCCCCTCTAGCCATATTAGGACCTTTCAAGTGGTATCCGAGCCCTGGTCACCGTTTGATTAAAGGCTTAACAACCTCGGTGTCAAATTATGACTCAAGTTGTGTTCAACCATGTGGGGGGCAAACCACCGTTCTTTGATGGCGCAAGCTATGATTATTGGAAGAGAAAAATGAGAATGTATCTTGGTTCAATCAATGATCAAGTATGGGAAGTGACCGAAAATGATTATGCTATCATTGATCCCGAAAATCCCACCAACCAAGACAAGACCAACAAGCAATGCAATACAATGGCTCTCAACACCATATATAATGCCATTGATTCCAAGGTGTTTGAGCAAATCAAGGATTGTGAGAGAGCAAATGAGGTGTGGAGAAGATTGGAGGAAACATATGAGGGCACACCGGTGGTGAAGAGTGCCAAGTTGTACATTCTCAAGGACAAATTGACAAGCTTCAAGATAAAGGAAGATGAGAGCATTTCGGAGCTGTTCCATCGATTGCAAGTGATTGTCAATGACTTGAAGGCATTGGGAGAGAAGATCAAGGATGATGATGTCTCCCATCGGTTCTTGATGTGCCTACCTCCAAGATTTGAGATGTTGAGATTGCTCGTCATAAGAGGAGGATTGAAGGAGATTACCCCCAACCAAGTACTAGGTGATGTCATGACACAAGAGACATACCATGTGGAAAGGGAGGGGGATGACAAGGATGAGAAGAAGGAAGAAGAAGACAAGAAGAAGAAGAGCATAGCATTCAAGGCTAGCTCATCATCATCCAAGAACAAGGGCAAGTCCAAGAAAGAATCAAGTGATGATGATGATCTTAATGACATTGATGATGAAGCAATGGCCCTCTTTGTCCATAAGATGGGAAAATTCATAAAGAAGAAGGGCTATGGTGCAAGAAAGAGAAGAGATCACACCAAGAGCAAAGAGTATGTGAGAAGATGCTATAATTGCAAGAGCCCCGATCACGTTGTGGCAAATTGTCCCTACAATAGTGACAATGATGAGGATGAAAAGAAGAAAAAGAAAGAGAAGAGAATGACCTTCCAAAAGAAGAAGAAAGGTGGAGGCTATGTGGTCACATGGGATAGTGATGGCTCTTTGGATAGTGATAGCTCTAGTGATGATGACAAGAAATCCATCAAGAAAGCACTAGCAAGCATCGCCATCAACGACAAGCTCTCCATCTTCGACACTCCATCGACATGCCTCATGGCAAAGCTTACCAAGGTAAAATATGATATGAGTGATGATGATGAATGTGAAAGTGATACTTGTAGTAATGATGATAATGATGATGATGAGGATGAGGAGTACACCAAGGAAGAACTCTTAGACATGTGTGAGCAAGTGCACGCTTGCAATGAGATGAAGAGAAAGGAGTGCAAAGAATTACGCAAGAAGGTAAAATTTCTTGAGCAATCCTTTGATGAGCTCAATGACACTCATGAGAGGCTAATGGAAGCCCATGAGAAGCTTGGCAAAGCTCACTCTAAGCTTGAAAAGGCTCACTCCTCTCTCATTGAGCAATTCAAAGTGAAGGAAGCCAAGAAGGAGCAAGTGATCGTATCATGTGATGTGGGACTAACTTGTGATCTTATTGATGAATCTTTTCATAAGCCCATTGTAGTTGCTCCCACTAACTCTTCTTGTAGCACTACCACTTCCACTTCACCTTTGAGTGATGGTCTCTCTTGTGATGCCTCACTAATGGTGGAAAATGAGACCCTCAAGAAGGAGGTGAATGAGCTCACTCGTGCCTTAGGCAATGCCTATGGTGGAGATGTCCACTTGCTAAAGTGCTTGGATAGCCAAAGGTTTTCTCTCAATAAAGAGGGATTAGGCTATACCCCCAAGAAAGGCAAGGCGGCCTTTGTCACTCCCAAAGTTAGCTTTGTGAAGGGCAATGGTCGGTTTTGTAATAGATGCAAGCAAGTTGGGCATATAGAGCAATATTGCAAGATTAACAAGAACAAGCTACCTAATGTATCCTCAATTAAATTTGATTCTTGTTACATGCTTTTTAAGGGTGCTAATGGTGTGAAGGCTAAGTTCATTGGTACACCAATTGTGGGCCCAAAGAAAAAGGCCGTTTGGGTACCAAAGACCTTGGTAACTAACCTTCAAGGACCCAAGCAAGTTTGGGTACCTAAAAAGAATTGATCTTCTTTTGTAGGTCAATTATAAAGCCGGAGGAAGGCATTGGGTACTTGATAGTGGGTGCACACAACACATGACCGGTGATCCAAGAATGTTCAATTCAATCAATGAAAACAAGAGCGATGGGATTGATAGTATCACATTTGGTGACAATGGCAAAGGCAAGGTCAAAGGGCTTGGTAAGATTGCAATATCCAATGACTTGAGCATTTCCAATGTGCTACTAGTAGAGAGCTTGAACTTCAATCTATTGTCAGTAGCTCAATTGTGTGACCTTGGTTTCAAGTGCATATTTGGTGTGGATGATGTAGAGATTATAAGTGTAGATGGCTCTAACTTGATATTTAAAGGTTTTAGATATGAGAATCTATACTTGGTTGATTTCAATGCTAGAGAAGCTCAATTGACAACATGTTTGATCACTAAGTCTAACATGGGTTGGTTATGGCATAGAAGGCTTGGTCATGTTGGAATGAAACAATTATACAAGTTGATTAAGCATGACTTAGTTAGAGGCTTGAAAGATGTCACTTTTGAGAAAGATAAGCTATGTAGTGCATGTCAAGCCAAAAAGCAAGTTGGTAACACACATCCTAAGAAGAGCATGATGAGCACATCTAAGACATTTGAGTTGATGCACATGGACTTATTTGCACCAACCACATACACTAGCATTGGTGGAAACAAATATGGGTTTGTGATTGTGGATGATTTTACTAGATACACATGGGTATTCTTTCTAGTGGATAAGAGTGATGTGTTTGCAACATTTAAATCATTTGTCAAGGGCATTCACAACGAGTTTGAAACAACCATCAAGAAAGTTAGAAGTGACAATGGTAGTGAATTCAAGAACACTAGAATTGATGAGTTGTGTGATGAATTTGGAATTAGACATCAATTCTCGGCCAAGTACACTCCATAATCAAATGGTCTTGTTGAGAGGAAGAATAGAACTTTGATTGACATGGCAAGATCAATGTTGAGTGAGTATAATGTGAGTCATTCATTTTGGGCCGAAGCAATCAACACGGCTTGCTATTATAGCAACCGACTCTATTGTCACCTCATGATGGAGAAGACACCTTATGAGCTATTGAATGGGAGAAAGCCCAACATAGCATACTTTCAGGTTTTTGGTTGTAAATGCTACATATTGAAGAAAGGCACTAGATTGAGCAAGTTTGAAAAGAAATGTGATGAAGGTTTCTTACTTGGTTACTCCACTACTAACAAGGCTTATAGAGTTTGGAATTTGGCTAGTGGTACTCTTGAGGAGGTTCATGATGTGGAATTTGATGAAACAAATGGTTTCCAAGAGGAAGATGAGAATCTAGATGATGTTAGAGGCACTCAATTGGTCAATGCAATGAAGAACATGGATATTGGTGATATAAGGCCTAGAGAGGTGATTGATGTTGAAGATGACAAGATTCAAGTGCTCTCTAACTCAAATGTGCAAGCTAGTGGTTCTCATGATCAAGTTCAAGCAAGTACTAGTCATGACAAAATGCAAGATCAACAACAAGTGGCTAGTTCATCATCTCAACCAAGTGATCTATCAAATGCAAGCAATCAAGTACAAGTGCTTCAACCAACTAATGTTGCAAGAGATCATCCATTGGACACTATAATTGGTGATATTTCAAGAGGTGTGCAAACTAGATCAAGACTGGCTTCATTTTGTGAGCATTTCTCATTTGTGTCATCCATTGA